>JARHVA010000016.1:2142500-4542500 GCA_037957365.1 Torreya grandis | reverse complement strand
ATAACTGTCCCAAAATTGTAAAAAGCAATATTCCAAACAAGTAAATGCACGCTCTTAAAATAGAAAAGCCAATAATCTAAAATAAATAAAAATACTAAACGAAAGCTATTTTCCAAACAAATGAATACATGGTCTAAAATTAGAAAAATTAATATAAGATAAATAAAAATAAAAATAAAAATAAATATTATAGATATATATTTTTTAATATTTAAAAATTGTCTTCCAATTTTATTAATTATTATATTAAATTATTTTAGAGTATGTGTGTATTTGTGGATTATTAGTCCAAATTATGTATTATTGATATTTAATGATCATTTTAAAATGTATTTCTCTCTTCCTTCTCTCTTCCCTTTCATTTTTGGCATTCCCCTAGAAAAGTATACAATATGTTTTTAATGCTTAAGAATATACCATGGACATTTGTAAGGGGGCATTATGTCTTTTTGTCAATTAGGTTCCTCGAGGGTTTGTGGTTATATTTTATCTGCGTTTTTTTCTGTTTTGAGTCAGATTGTGCACTAATGGGGGCTTAATGTAGTAACCCTTTTCCTAATAAATTAGAGTTTCTAGTGTTTTTTTAAAAACCTAATAATTTAATCAAACACAAAACACCACATGCAATACGAAATATTGATAACCCTTGGCATGCTATTAATTTCAATTAATTGATTATATTGAAAACATTGAAAAACAATTATGAAAAATACAAATAGCATAATAAAATCAAAATATTAAATTTTCTTGATTTTTCCACCAAACCCTAACCTAGAATAGCATAAATGTAGAACATTTCCTTAAAACTCAAGCTGGAAATGTCCTTGAATGAGTATAGATGACTCTTAGAGTGGTACGACTTGTTGCACTATAGTTGTATGACCGAGAACAATCGAAAATGGTCACGGTATGAATGCCGCATGGATATGTACAAATCTGCACTTTTTTTTACTTCATGAAATGTGACACCCCTACTAAATAGGGATCTAAAACTGTTCTTTCTTGAAATTGGTAGCAAACATGTGATTCCGTGGTGGAATCCTCAATTGGATTGAGGGATTTTATCTTCTTCCCTGTAAATTTCAAGGTTTTCTTCCTTTGATGGATTGCATAATCTACAAGCTTTTCTTCTGAAAAAGGGTTTTAGTTTTATTTGGGTGTTTGAATAATGAATTCTTTTTTCACCAAATTCTTTTATTATTTACTTTTCCATTTCAACCCTAAAAGAAATTAATATTTCTTTTAATTAAATATTCACCTTTTTCCAACTTATGACTATTAATAATTTTTTGGCCCATTCAATAATAATAAAATTAAGTGCCATTTTCTAAAGTTATAACTTAAAGTCCTTTTTTTGGATAATTTAATAAATTATTATTAGATTATTCTCCTTTATTAATTTCCCCTTAGCCTATGGGAAATAAAAATAAGCTTTAGGTCCTCGATTTAATTCATTCAAAAAAGTGGTCATTGCACCTGATTAGAATCTAAAAAGTTTATAAATAAACATGCGTCTTAACACATTTAGGAACATCTAGAGAAAATCTCAAGCATTTATTATCACAATGATCTATTGAGCATTTATAAGCATTTTAGAGAAATTAAGAAGGAATCTAGAGAGCATTCATTGTAACATTGAAATTCATGGTAGTGATATATTGCATCACACAACTTTCCTTGATTGAGGCATTATCACATTTACTTGATGCGTTGTCTTCAATATTGTACATTGTTGAGAGGCTTGATAAGTATATAGTGTTTAAAAACACTACTAACCCTGAACACAGGCCCCAAAACAAATCCATTTCTTTATCATTTATAGGTTCAACTAACCTATTAGGGTTTGAAGAAGTGTAATTTCCATTTGATCAACACAAAGTTTCTAAAAATTGAGCTAGGATTTTAAAGCCTCAATTCTGATCATCACATTCATAAAAAATGTTTATGTTTGCATGTCACTTCCCAAAACCATACTATCAAAGATCTTGAGGCCCATAAATGTGTTGTGTACAATTCTGATAAGGTTCTTTCTTCACTTCGATTTTTTTGGGTTGGATTCATCTTGTTTCTAGAGTTTGTTATGCACTGTCATATCCTGGTTGTCATTTCTAGATCATCTGCAAATCATGATACTCTTCCAAATCCCTCTTTAATCATTTATTACTTTAATTTTGGACTACTTAGGTATGATTTACTATTATGCATCTATTTAGACAATTAACTTTTTATGGGTAGATATGTGATGTAATTTGATTGAAATACATTTATCTATATTACATTTTTGAGAACTAACACTCTCTTACACCACTTTTAGGGTTATATATTGCTCTATTTTATAATAGATTTGATTTTATTAGGGCTATTTATTTGACATGTTCATTTACGATTTCATAAAACTCTAACTCTTTGTGTCTTCTCCCCTAAAGTTAAACATTTTTTACATAGAGTCAAATCTAAATTAATTTAATTTCCTAAGGTTAATTATATTGCATACTTTTATTTGTTTAGACTTAATTGTGGATCGTATGAGAGTGCTAGATAATTATTTTTGTATCTCATTATATGTGTGTGAGTGTTGAGGGGCGGGGGCGGGCGAGGGCATATAATGATCTCATCTGTGTGTGTGTGGGGTCTCATATATATATATATATATATATATATATATATATATATATATATATATATATATATATATATATATATATATATATATATATATATATATATATATGATCTCATGTATGTGTGTGTGGGGTCTCATATATATATATATGATTTCATCTATATGTGTATGTATATGTGGTTGCATCTTAAATCTATCTTTAACTAGTTTATTATTACTAGTTTTTGTTGTAGGCTTTGGTATGGCCTTGGCCTTTACTATTTTATCTCTTTGTACCTAGGTAAGGCTCCTTTCTAACATCATTTATATTATAAAAATATATATTGCATGCTCTCTCTCTCTCTCTCTCTCTCTCTCTCTCTCTCTCTCTCTCTCTCTCTCTCTCTCTCTCTCTCTCTCCATCTCTCTCTCTCTCTATATATATATATAACCTATCTTAAACCTATCTTTAGCTAGTTTATTATTACTAGTTTTTGTTGTAGGCTTTGGTATGGCCTTGGCCTTTACTATTTTATCTCTTTGTACCTAGGTAAGGGCCCTTTTTAACATCATTTATATCATCAAAAAATATATATTACATGGTTTTAGATTGAATAACCCCAAATCTCTTATGTTTGATTTGCTTGATCCCAAGGCTTAGGTCATTTGAATCACTAAAATTTTGATAAACTTTAATGTGATTATAATGGCTTGCCATTTAGATATGATTTTTCAAGATGTTTAAAATTATCCTATGAATGTCATGTATTTTCATAATGATGTAGACATGAATGATGATTATTATTATATTAGTGAGGATAACATTGATAAAAGGTTAGGGCAAATATTTTTTACCCCAAGAGGTCCAAACAAATATAAAAATGACATGGGTATATTTGGTATTGGTTCATATTACATAACCCCTCACGATTTTATAAAATCAAATTTTGATATGAGATAACCAATTAGTAAGGGAAAAATGTTAACCTTCCACAAAGCACACCTTATAAATATGGATTTAGACTTAGATAGGCACAACAACTCTTTATCCTCAACAAAATAATTCATTTGTAGAACATAAACAAATCCTAATACAAACTATAGGAGATAATTTGGGTTTAGATGCATGTTGTCATATAGAGACCAATATTTCTTATTTCAATACTAATGATGGTAATAATGTTCATCTAATGTTAGATACTCTCATGATAATTATTGAAATAAAAATGAGAAATATTTAATTATGAGGCCAAATTAGAAGCATAACATAGGGATGTGAACATTGACAATATTAATAAATATGCTAAAAGCAATCCCGTAGAGATATTTAGAATTATAAATATATTAAAAAAGGTTGCTTGTCATAATTTACCTTCTCATGAAATGATTTCATGTATTCCTTCTAAATCTACCACTTTCTCTTTTGTTTGTAATGTTTTTCCTTCTCAAAATGATATATTTTCAAATTCTCAAGATATTTCTCTTCCTTTTCCTCAACATGCAATTCCTCTTACTTCTCAACATGTTTATATTGCTTTCTAAAGTTATAATTTCTCAACATGTACACATTCATTTTTATGTGTCTTAAAATACTCCAAGTGCAAATGCTTCTCCTACATTTCAACAATCACTTGCTCATTATGTTCCTCCAATTGCTTCACATATTGTTGGCCCCTCTCTTGTGAAAATTCTCTCCTTTTCAATCTATATTACTTCCTCACCTTCTATTTCTATACAAAACCCTAAAATAACTAGTATGATACACTTAAAAAATCTTTCACAAAAATTCTCAAAATCCAAAACATATAGTCACTTCTAATCATATTCTCTTAAATCCCTTGGCTTCTCAAGTGATGGCATAACCCTTTATAATAGTATTTTTAGCTCCAAAGTTTTAATTATCCAATGAAAAGATATATCCTTCATATCACATTAAGGCCTTACATGCCTCTTACTTTGATACTGCTCATGATGATAAATTATTAACTAAGATCTTTCTAAGAATCTTGACGGATTATGCACATGATTGGTTCTATGCTTTACCATATGAATATATACATTATTTTACAATTCTAGTTGATGAATTATTTTCTTATTTTCAAATTAATATTGCTTGAAATATTACTTTTGTCGAATTAGTTCAACTTAAATGAGTGTCTAATGAGTAAATTAGAGATTATGTGCTTAGGTTGAAGACTTCAATTACTAATATGACTTATGAACCACATGATAATGAGATTTAAAACATATATGTTGATAGTTTATGTTAGCAAAGGTAAAGGGATATGAGATTTAGTCTAATTTAGCATTATTTGTAAAGAGATAATAAATATACTTGTCAAAAATGAGGAGTCCAAGAGTTGTGTAATATCTTGAAGAGCCAAAAGGGAATTCAAAGAGATTTTATAGGCAAATGTATGGATAAGGAAAGAAGCAGGTCATTGTTTAATAAAATTTATATTTCATGGCTTCATTGGTTGTATCATTTCATTTATTATTTAATAGCTTGCAAATATGGTTTATATTCTTGCCATTAAATTACATCTAACAATGGTGTGGTTGTTGTCCAAAATCTTAAGTCTCCCACAATATGGTATGCTTAGGGTCTTCACAACTTAAAGTTGAGGTTTAAAATCCCCTTGTTGTCATTGAATTTTTTTGTTCTCCAAGGGACATGCAATATTCCAATATTTTTTTGGATTTACATGAAATCGATTATTCAAAGAACTTATGATCTTATGCAAGTTGACCCTCAAATTCTTGCATTCGAATCCCAAGTTAATTAATTTATTTGGTCCAAATATGCCCAAATATGCTAACAATGTGGACTTAGGAGGATGGCATAGAGGTGGAATAAAAAATTTAAGATTTCTAAGTAAATGGAAGAAGTGGTTGAATTGTTGAGAGAGGTGATTATTAATGCTTTTTAGTGCACCTTTATGGTATTATTGACATGGGCTATACACTCATTTTCATGCAAATTATGCAAGTCCATTTATTTTGGGTGATTTCCCTTAATTTTAGTTGTTTTTTAGAAGGATTTAGAGGCAAAAGAGAAATGGTTAGATGTAGATGATATTTATGAACTATATATCACCTTAGTCTTATACACTTGGAAAACTCAGACCTTGGTTGTTCCTCTCAGTTCTATACCTTTCCTACCTATGCAAGTCTAACATCTACTCTCTCTTGTGCCCCTTAGACTATATCTTAGTCTGAAAAATCTTATGTTGATGACCTATGACTTCTATCTTACCTAGAATGCTTAAAATTTGATTATCTTATGCCTCTACAAGTTCTAGACATGTACCTACTTTTTGCTTCATAGACACTTTTGTCTCAATTAGATGCCTACATCGATGCAAGTGTCCTTACTGAACATAAGTGTCAAGTGCCCTATAGTCCTTTAATTTTAAAATGAAATGTATCCTAATGATTTACATAAATGCCATCATGTGATATTTTCTCCAAAGGTATTGGTATAAATATAAGATCAACCCTCATTCATTCCTCACCTAGCACAAACCAAGGCAACACTCCAAAAACATTCTATCAAGAACTCAAGTGAGCAAAAACTTTCCTTTTTTTTATATTTACATATTAGTCATAGGAAAAATATATCTACAGGTCTAAAGTAATGAATGAACAACCAAAGATATATATTTTCTAAGTTATAAGATAGGTCACTGTTGTTCTTGCTTATCACACATTGCATGATCCACACACAAGCCAACACCTAGAGGATAACTACATAAGTTTGTGGCCCTCTTTGGAGTATTGGATATGTAGGCAACACTTATTGAAAGAGGGTATTTGGGGTAGCTTGACACCATGTTCCCACATAATCACTATGAAGATGAAGAACTAGGGTTTAATCATTTGACAAGGAGCGACAGTCCATGACCCATATCTGAATGCACCAGAGTGAAGGTGATGACAAACATAAAAGTATCTATGTGGTCACATCCTATTTCAATAGTTATTCTTTAATGGACACATGTGTATAATCTATACACTAGTGTCAACATAATTATCCCAAGCTAATGCAAGTATCCGTAACTACAGAGGCACTTAACCCAAAATTTGGTCACTGTTCTAGAATATTCTTCTAGTCTACTACCTACCTATTCCAGATTTAGATCTATATTAGCATCAGAATAAACTATGTATCTTGTTTTCATTATCATTTCAATAACTATCATATTTGTACTTTTTATTTTTAACATATCTTAGCATAATAAATTCAGTATACATTCTATCTAAATTTTGCAATTAATTACCGTGCTATAGATATGTTTATCACTTTTTTATTATTATTCAATTTTATATTATTAAACCTATCTACCCATAATATATTCCATATCCAATTTAAGGTTAAACATTTGGTGAACCCATTCCTATGAATGTAAAAAAAATTTGATTCCTAGATTTTTCAGTTAGTTAGGGTTTTAGATTATTGTACTTTTTCATTTTATGCTTATATTATTTTACATACAATCTAGTCATAGACCTATATTGGGAGGTGTGCCTATTGAACACATTTAGCTTCTCCTCCTACCACCTAAGATGTCTCAAACCAATGAGGAACCTAATTCCATGGTCTATGATGATACCCATGTTGAGAATGATCAACGTGTTGATGAAGTTACCATAGAGGAAGATCCTGAAAATGAAAACCGTGAATCTGATGAAACCAATGACCTTAATAAAATAAACCATAATAAAGTGAAATCCATTTATTTATTTCATGAGCTATTTGTCAAAAACCTAAAGATCTTGATGATATCATAAAAACCATATAAGAAACTAAAAAAGGAAAAAACATAGATGACCAAGCAGGTCCATCAATTGATCATGCTATTTGAGCAATGGGTCATCCCTATATACCTACAACCATCCCATTGATCACATTAACAATTCATACTTATAAGGGGGCACAAGATATGTATTTCAACCAATTTATTTCTTGAAAACACTATTTCTACATCTACCATGGAATTACCAATTGTTTCAATTCAAATACTACTTTCAATGCCTAATGCTACTCAAACCATGTATACATTTCCATTGGTGACTACTTACATTGCTAATCTAAACCTCAATGGGTCTATAATTTAAAATCTCATTCAAGTTATGAAGACCTTGGAGGACAAGGTTACAAACATTGAACAAAAGGCTTTAAAGTCTCCTTATGTTATTGATTCCCAAGATGCATTGCATAACCCTCTTGCACTTGAAATATCTTTGCACCATTTTCCAACTAGTGTTGTTGCACCTAAGTTCCCATTTTATTATGGAAAGGGTGATCCTAAGAAACATCTTAAATCTTTCTATGCAACATGCCTTGATTATTCCTCTAATGATAGGCTTTTGACCAAACTATTTTCAATAGACCTCAAGGACTATGCTTTGAGGTGGTTTTATGATTTACCCATGAAATATGTGAAAGTGTTCAAACCTATTATAGATAATTTTTTGGCACAATTTTATATTAATAACCTAAAAGGTTTCCTATGAACAAATTGAATAAATCAATTAAGGAACCAATATCAATGAATATGCCTTGAGGTACAAGACAATATTAGCTAAAATGCCCAATCCTATGGCAGATAAAGAACTTCAAGACATTTTCAAACAAAGATTGCTTGCTCTTTTACATGAGTCCATTTTAAAAAATTTAAATCCTTTGATGACTTGTGCCATGTCATTTAGGACCATGAAATGAAACTTGTCTCATTGAACAAACTTAAGTATGTAGCAAACACAACAATTACATGTACCTCCAATACCAAGTTTACAATAAAACCAAGTTATAAGGTAAAACCCCTAAGATTAAAAAGGAAAAAACCACCATGGTTAATATAGTTTCACAAAAACCTAATTGACTTGTTTTATCCAAAGCATCAAAGAGACAATTCACATGCTTACTTGAGTCTCTTGCTTCATTAATTTCGTGGCTAGTATAATATTTTAAGGCACCTAGAACATAAATGCTCTGATACCACTTGTCAGGATCCAACTCCTCAATAAGAGTACAATATGATTACCTTGTATAAGCAACTAAACACGGAATTATACCAAAATTAACAAGTAACTAGAATTCACAAATGACACAGAATATGAGAGACAATACACAATCTTGTATTAATACTCATGCTAGAAAGAAATACAATGAAGATGCCACAATCTTCCACACCTCTCAGATGTATAGATCTCTTTCCCTTAAGAGTTCACTCTCCTACCAAAAATGGTCCCAACACACAACTCAAACACAGAGTTGGTGTTCACCTCCAACCAGTCAGTAATAACACTGCCAGTACCAAGCACTCAAAAGTAATTCAAGTAGATCTCCCATGAACTTAAAACAACCTACAACTTAAATGATCTTACTTACCATGTAAAACTTCTTCTTGATCTTACAACAACCTGCAAATCACCCTGTTCTTACAATTGAAAGGATCTACCTTGCCTTCCTCTATTGCTCTTATTACAATACATGCCAATGGGTCTATAAATAGATCACATACTAAACAATAACTTAGACTTGTAATTTACAATAATTAGACACGTAGCTCAAGACTCAAAATAGTCTTTACATGCAAACAATCAATTCAACAAACTAACTATTCATGCAATGAACAGTTTTGGAACCGCACAGGCGACTGACGTCGGTTGCTGTCTGACTGGGGGTGATCGACATCGGCTGACTCCTATCGATGTCAGTTTCCCTTTACACTGAAGATGACCGACGTCGATTGCGCTACCGATGTTGGTATCCCTGGAACTTAGCAACCTCCTCCATGTCTGCATCAGTGAAGCTTTTAGCTCCACAACCTAACAATCTCTCACTTGGAGATAAACAGCTGCACCTGTACCTATACCTGTACATCATCTAGTTTGTTTCCTAGCTTTGTATCCCTCTTCAAAATCAATCTTGAAGACCAACCACCACAAATCCTATGGTGCACCTCCTGTCATCCAAATCTCCTGCCACATCCACATCTACAAACCCATGTAGAAAAGAACTTGACCCTGCATAACATGTGCACCTGCTGCTGGTTCCCTCTCAGATATCTGGGAATCCAATGAACTGCCCTCAGTGCTTCTTTCTCAGATTGGCTCTAAACTTGTTGAAAACTCCCACTGCTTGGGAAATCTTAGGTTTAGTACACATGTACTTAACCTCATCATGTGAATCAAGACACTGTTCATAGAGCTGTCCAACCATCGGCGTGCTAACCAGTTTCACACAATCATCTGGAGACAAAGTCAACCTGTGACCTTCCATGTCCCTAGAACACACTCATGCCAAAGAATCTTGCTGCTCCCAAATTTCTCATGACACACCTTTGAACTAACTTTACCTTTAGTTTAACAACTCCCTGTATGTGTAACCCTGCAACAAGCACACAATACAGTAACAGGATAATGTAGCTAATATTATCCAACCTAGTAAAGAGAAACACAATGGTCAAACCTCCATTGTCCTGTAGCTAACACAAGACCATATACCCTGGCCTTCTATCTCACGTGTCCATTCCCGCTCTTCTTTATCCTGAAAATCCATTCGTCTCTCAGTGTTTTCTTCCAGCTGGCAACTCCACCAAAAACTCCCGTTTGGTTCTTCTCCAAGGAATCACATTCCTCATCCATGCCAAGCTCCCACTGTGTCTTGGATTCTACCTGCTCTACTTCTTTAATAACTTCCTGGTTCTTGACCATAAGTGAGCAACAAGTAGTGTAAAGAAGGGAAATGATGAATTTGAGGCTTACTTACCCTTTTAGTCCTCCATATGGGCATTTGAGACTCCTTGACAGCTTGCTGTCTACCCAAAATCTATCTCAGTGACTGATGCCGGTCACATCTCAGTCTGCACCTGACTGACGTCAGTTCCATGCGACTGCCTCATCGCCAACGTCGGTTCTCCCTGATCGACACCAGTGTTTATTTGTCTAGAGTCACCAACGTTAGGCTACACATAGCTGATGTCGGTCCTTGTCTAGATGCCGATGTCGATTTTCTAACTGACGTCGGTCTCTGTGTTTTACTTGTGAGCGATGAATTCTACCCGTGAGCTCCTTTTGGATCAAACCCTTGTCCATATCAACCTTGCTCTACTCAGAATTCTTTAGCCCCTTGCACTGATCTCTATTCGTCATCTTCTCCTTGAAAACCAAGGCTTTCCTGTTCTTGTCACAAACATCAAATTTCTTCCTTCTGCAATACTGTGATCCTCCAACAAAAGCTACCACCTTTTTTGTTGACCCAGTGTCAAAAAATGTGACTTTCTTCTTTTGCTTACAGAAATCTCGATCCATGCTTTTCAAATCTGAAAGCATACCTTTTGACTCAAGAACATGCATCTCCTTCTTATTCATGTGACCAAGCCTATTAAGCCACATCTTTGAATCTACAGCTGAAGTAGATAAACCAGAAGGAGAATCAATAATACAATTAGATAGATAAAGAGTACCTACTTTCTTACCTCTTGCTAAAACAAATGCACCCTTGGAAACTTTCTAAGAGTCCGCTATGAGAGTTACTGTGCAACCCTCATCACTCAACTTTTTAACAGAAATCAAATTCCGCTTCAGGACTGGGATATGCATGACCTCCTTCAACACCCATGTGTTGCCCGTTTGCAATTTCAGCTTCACTTTCCCTTTGCCAACCATTTGACAAGGCTTACCATCCCCTAAATAAATTTCTCCAAAGTCTCCCTAGACATACTCATGAAAAAATTCCCTATTTGGGGATGCATGGAAAGAGGCACCAAAATCTAAAACCCAAGATTCTACTTTATCCAAGGAACATACTAGAGCATCTTGTGTAATAATACCTGCAACAATACCTGCAACATCTGCTTCTTCAGTTCCTTCTTACTGATCTTCAACCAACCAACAATCTTTCTTTACATGCCCTTGCTTTCCACATTTCCAGTAGGTTATTCTACCATTCCTGGATTTGGATCTCCTGCCTATCTTTGACCTTGATCTCCCTTGCTCGATTTTCTCTCTTTGCCTTCCCTTGCTTTCAACACTCAAAGCATTTCCTGATGATTCACCTGTGCTTTTCCTGCAGATTTATTCATTCAAGATTACACTCACAACATCATCCACTTTTAAGATTTTTGAAGCAGACGCAGTATTACTAACTGCCATTACCAAACTCTCCCAACTTTCAGGTAATGAGCACAAGATTAAGAGAGCCTTAATTTCATCATCAAAAGTAATATTGACTAAATTTAACTAGTTTACCAAACCATGGAAATCACTAAGATGACTATGAACAGATCCACCTTCCAATATTTGCAAATTAAATAATTGCTTCATAAGAAATACCTTATTCAAAGCTAAGGTTTTTCATATAAATTTGTCAAAGATTCCATCAACTCTACCGTTGTCTTAGCCTGTGATAAGTTGGAAATCACAGACGATGCAAGGCTCAACCTTATAGATCCCAGAGCCTTTCAATCAAGAACCTTCCATTATTCATCTTTCATATCCGTGGGCTTGCATGCAACCCCACCCAACGGTAAGTACAAATCTTTCTGATATAGATAATCTTCAATCTACATCCTCCGTAATTGATAGTTCTTGCCATTAAACTTCTCCATTTTTAGCTTAATTTCTTCTACCATTGCTATACTCTCACTCAAACAGAAACCCCTGTGAGTGACCTGTAATCAACAAACATTAACCAGATCTGATACAACCTATTAGTAACCCAACCAAAAGCTCTGATACCACTTGTTAGGCACTTAGAACATAAATGCTCTGATACCACTTGTCAGGATCTAACTCCTCAATAAGAGTACAATATGATTACCTTGTATAAGCAACTAAACACGAAATTATACCAGAATTAAAAAGTAACTAGAAGTCACAAATGACACAGAATATGAGAGACAATACACAATCTTGTATTAATACTCATGCTAGAAGGAAATACAATGAAGATGCCACAATCTTCCACACCTCTCAGATGTACAGATCTATTTCCCTCAAGAGTTCACTCTCCTACCAAAAACAGTCCCAACACACAACTCAAACATAGAGTTGGTGTTCACCTCCAACCAGTCAGTAATAACACTGCCAGTACCAAGCACTCAAAAGTACTTCAAGTAGATCTCCCATGAACTTACAACAACCTGCAACTCAAATGATCTTACTTACCATGTAGAACTTCTTCCTGATCTTACAACAACCTGCAGATCACCCTGTTCTTACAATTGAAAGGATCTACCTTGTCTTCCTCTATTGCTCTTATTACAATACATGCCAATGGGTCTATAAATAGATCCCATACTAAAAAATAACTTAGACTTATAATTTACAATAATTAGACACACAACTCAAGACTCAAAATAGTCTTTACATGCAAACAATCGGTTCAAAAAACTAACTGTTCATGCAACGAATAGTTTTGAAATCGCACAGGCGACCGACGTCAGTCGCTGTTTGACTGGAGGTGACTGACATCGGCTGACTCCTGCCAATGTCAGTTTTCCTTTGCACTAAAGATGACCGACGTCGGTTGCGCTACCGACGCCGGTATCCCTGGAACTCAACAACCTCCTCCATGTCTGCATCAGTGAAGCTTTTAACTCCACAACCTAACAAATATCATATTATACCTCTCCCTCATCTTATAGAGGTTGATATGAGTCAGCCTATACCCAAAGGATATGATGAAAATTATTATTATGATTATCACCAAGGACTAGGGCATTTTATGAACATATATTTTACCTTGAAGCATAAGATTTAATACCTTATCAATGACCCAAGGATTACATTTGATGATCCTCCAAAGGAATTAAGTTCATAATTTGGTGATCACTAAAAACATAATATATTTAACAACCCTTTTCAAGACCATTCTAAGAGGGATACAAAAGTTCAAATGGTATATAACACACATCCTCATCCATCACACTATGAACACCCATTAGATGGGATTATTAGTACTTATACACAACATTAGTACTTATACACAACATCAACTTCCAATGGTTCAAAGACATTCTATTAGTTTCGATGATAGTGATATTAAGGATGATGACTCTGATATTCAATATTTATTCATTTGAGCATACCTTGATCACCAGCCTTTACACAATGTTATGATCGATAATAGTGAAAGTGAGATAATTTACACCATGACATTACTTACGCACTTGGGTTAAACTTATCATGATTTACACCCTTATACCATATTAGTTAGAGCATTCCACAAGACCTCACAATATGTTCTTAGTGAGTTTGACTTACCTTTACAGGTGGGTCTCGCACATGTGGTTAATACCTTTTCAATTATAACTTCCACATGTGTCTTTGATATGTTATTAGGATTCTCTTGGTTACATACCCTTCAAGAAGTATATTATATAGTATATGGATGTCTTAAATACATTTATTCCAATCAAGAAATTATAGTTTTTAGAGTTCCATATGAGTATCCTCTTGAATAACATAAATTTATACCTAGGCAATTAGTTATCAATATTACTAAGGCTAAACCACCATAAAAGGGTAATCAATAGGCAATCTCTTTTACTAGGAAACCATTACTTGAGAAACCTTTACATCAAAGACATACAATGAATTCCATAGAATCATAATCTACTTTGCACCATATTTAGATATCTAGAACACCTACACATGTTCTTATTACTTTTGTTCCAAATAAACCACATAACACTCAATTATGGGTTTCATAAACCCATACTTATATTATTCCTACTATTTATTCATGACCATAGAGTCCCATTATACATACACATATCATACCAGATACTATAGTGACACATATTGCACTTGTACATGAATCTTGACAGTGTCATTAGCTTATTACACCATATTCATAGTGGAGAGATATCTACGATCATACTTTAGAAATGATCATAGGGTAGTCCCTTCACATATTCCAAAAATAACAAAAAATCAAAAACATTCAAAAATCCATTTTTTTTTTTGGTATCTACATATTCTATTGCTCCTTGGCATTTATGTGTTATTTCCATGTTGATGGATAGCATATAAATTACTTATACATACACATGTTTCATGCTTCTATTTGAGTGTGATACATGCAAACACAAATACATGATTTATGCAGTTTTGGATGTTGGGATTTCCCTCTACTCATATAACTAGGATGTTGGGGACATCCACCTCTATGGTTATGATACATCTAGATTATATCATTCTAAGGTCACTTTAAATTATCATGTTTGAGCTAATATGCAATTACACATGCCTTTATCCATGCTTATATATCTTGTAGTTTACTTGATATGTTATATACTTGACATTTTTTGCTAACATATTTGATCCATGGGATACTATGATATGTTTATGTTGGTTGCTTCTGTTCTCATTTATGCACTTTATTGAGTGTCTTGCCTTGCTATTATCTTATTTATTGAGCATTTAAATATGCTCCATTATTTTCAACCCTCATGCTTTCTTTTTTTTAATTTTGACATTTGAATATGCCATTATTTGTTATATGGACATTTGAATATGTCATTCTTGCTTTTATGGACATTTGACTAAGCCATGTCCATTTTATTGTGTAAATTTTGAACATTCACTTTATTTACGGTCTCCTTGGACCATCATCTTTTGATTTCCTTTTGAGTGTCCTTGAATGTGTGTTTGATTGCTTCTTGAGCTTGTAATGTTACTATCTAGATGTTTTCATGATATTTATCATGCATATTATGCCTTAATGTGATCATGTTCTATGTGTTTCAATGATACATTTACCTAGACATGTTCTTCTATGTGCTACATTGTTCATTCTAAGTTATATGGTTGTCTTATCCTTTTGAGGTGAGGTAACTACTAGTTTCTATTCTTCCCTCACCTCAAGGGGGGCATATCAGTGAGGGCATGTCATATAAGCATGACTTCCATACATTCATAGTTTCATATTTAGTGGAGGCATGTCATATAGGCATGGATTCCACATGTTCACAGTCTCAAACTCGGTGTGGGTATGTTTTAGAAATATGTTCTCCACACTTAGTATTCAACATCTCTAGATTATAATGGGGGCATTTTTTAGAAACATGTTCTCCACATTGGCACTTAAATAAATTTTCACTTTCATATTATAGTGGGGGAATGCTTTGGAAACATGTTCTCTACACTTACATAGTTGTAAATTTGCTAAATTGCATAGTTATATGATTCATATACATATTTATGATAGAATTTTATGCATTGATACCATTGTTATACATAGTTTTAATATGAGACACATCTAAGGTGCATATGTTATGCAATGTATGCCTAATATTACAAAATCAAATCAATTTTGTATTCATAACACTTTTAGGGATGATCAATACCCACTAGGTTGTACTTTTATAGACTATATTAAGCTAATATACTGTAATATTTGGTTCACTTTTTGGTATGGTTGAGGTGATTAAATCGATCAATCTTGACAAGATTTTAGATTGGACTTAATTGTATCATCCAACCTCACTTGTTTAATAGTGTGAGTTGACTTGGTTCACTCACACTCACCAAGTTATAAGTATGATTGGGTTGCATGGTTGAGCTAGTCTTAACTGCTAGGTGGCAATCCATATTTTCTCCAAGGTCAGGGGAATGGACCCTCTCTCTCTCTCTCTCTCTCTCTCTCTCTCTCTCTCTCTCTCTCTCTCTCTCTCTCTCTCCTTAGATACATACACTTTCCAAATTTATATATTTCCTAATTTTAATTTTAGTGATTCGTAAAGATACATATTTCATATAAAAGTACCAAAAAGTAAGATGGTTGCATCGATACACAAATGTACTTTAAAACCTTGCTCTCTTTTAATTTTTGTCATTTCAATACTACCAATTTTAGATTATATGCACTGATTACATAATATAACATTCTCTTGGTTACTGGTCAGTCACCAATAAATCACTCAAGTTGGACTCAAGGAAAGGCAAGATATGTTATACACACCCAAATACACATTCATTTTATTTAAACTAATAATTTAATTACTAGATTAAATGGGAGGAAAATGTATATTATATTTATGAACTGTATAGTACCACAAATTTTCACACTTGGAAAACTCAGACATTGGTTGTTCATCTCAGTTTGATACCTTTATCACTTTTGTAAGTCTCACATCTACTCTCTCTTATGACCCTTGGCCTATTTGTTAGTTTTACCAATCTTATGTTGATGACCTAGGCCTTATATCTTTCCTAAAATGCTTAAAACATATTTATCTTATTCCTCTACAAGTTTTGGATCTATACCTAATTTTTTGCTTCCCAGACACTTAATCCCCACTCAAACATCTACGTCGATGCAAGTGTCCTTACCTAACACAAGTGTCCAGTGACCTAAATTCATCTAATTTACAAATGAAACATATCCTAATGGTCGAACATAGTGCTATTATATGAGATATTATCTAAAGGGATTGATATGAATATAAGATAAACCCTTATTCATTCCTTGCCTAATACATACCAAGTTAACTTACCAAAAACATTATATTTAGCAATCAAATGAGCAAAACCTTCCCTATTTTATAATATTTTTATATCATTCATAAGAACACCATATATACAGATCTAAAGTACTAAAGGAGTAACCCAAGAGATATATTTTCCAAGTTACAAGATAGATCATTGGTGTACTTGCTTATCACACATTGCATGATTCACACATAAACCAATACCTAAGGGAGAACCACATAAGTATGAGTCCATTTTCAGAGTATTGGCTATGTAGATAATGTTCATTGGTAGAGGGGTCTTTGGGGTAGATCAAAATTGTGTAACCACTAACCCATTTTTTCTATAACCACTATGAAGATGAAGAACTAGGATTTCATCATTTGATAAGGAGTGATATTCCATGACCTAGATCTGAATGCACTAGAGTGAAGGAGATAATGAATACATAATCATACAAGTATTCACATCTTATTTCAATAATTATTTCCTACTGAACACTTGCATTTGATCTAGACACTAGGATCAACACAACCATCCCAAGTTGATGCAAGTGTTTGTAACTACAGAGGCACTTAATCTAGAATTTGATGATTTTTTCAAAATATTCTTCCAGTCTCCTTCCTGCATGTTTAAGATCTAGTTATGTATTATCATCAGAACCAGATAATTATCTTAATTTTATTATCATTTCAATATCTAACATAGTTGTACTTTCCATTTTTAGCATATCTTAGCATAATAAATTCAGTATATGTTCTATCTAAATTTTGTAATTAATTGGCTTGCTATAGATCTGTTTCACCCTTATGCTTATTAATTTCTATATTCTTAACTCTATCTACCCATAATAGTATCCATATCCAATTTAGGGTTAAACACTACACAATTAAGACAAGGATTATGAATTTTTGTGTTGTGGGCGGAAACGACTCCATCACAAATTGGAAAGAATATCTTCTGTCTATTTTGGGGGATTATCATCTAGGAGTGAAAAGTTTTTAGAGGGTTGGGAAAGTGTTTTTGGCCTAAAAAATGTTTTTAAATATATGAAACAAGTATTGATTTTACCTCTTTTATATCTGTAGTAAAATGTGTATGAGCTAATAAGAATGGAAGCTGGGACCAATCCAATATTGAAAAAGTGCATGTGTTAGGTGTTACAACTTTTTTTTGTTTTTGTCTTGGGAATATGTTTCGGCCCCTAGTTATATGGTCATAAAAACCCTGGATGATGCTATGGTGTGCTTATGATAAAGCTTGATTTAGGTAAATTCCATATTAATGTAAGATTTGGGAATTTGTTAGTCATAGCTAGAGACTAGATTATTTTCCTGCATTATAAAAGCATATAGATTTGGTTAAGGATATGGCATGGGAACCTAATTTAGGCCTACCAAAAACCACAATATCTAGTGATGTATGTTTCATGTTGAGAGTCATGCTTATGAATATTAAGCCTGAACCATGGATGGTTATCAAACATAGGCAACATGGAATATTTATGAAGAATTGAATGAATAGAGATATTTGAATTAAAATGATCAGGTATCTTTATGATCATGATGAATAATTATATGAGAAGGAACATGAAATGAGTTTTTATTCTAAACTATCAAAGTAAAGGAAGGTAATGATCTACTTTCAGGATAAAGAATAATGATTAATAAGATTATAAGTGCAAAATGTATGAGCAATTCTGGTATCTCTTCTTATTTAAAAGTATAATCTAATGCATATCATCACATGATAGACTCTTTCACGATGCCATAAATGGATTTGGCTCTTCTTTATGGTTATTATTCTTTTGCTCGAAGGATAGAAGAAAATGTAAGAGGTCTAAAATAAAGTAAAGTGTTTATGTTTTTTATAACATAAAATGTATTTGGGGTTGTTTAGTTAGGTAGATTAGAAGAGCAAGGAATTTGAAAAATAACCCATGGAGATAATTAAGAGTATTTAGGTATTTATCTCAAATGTTTTTGTAATTGAACAAAATTAAAAAAACTTGAATTATTAGGGCCTTTGGGTGTCTCGGGGTGAGACACCTATTTTAGTCCAGGTGAGTGTTATCAGGGGTAAATGGAAATGACATTTAGTTTAATTTGGAATTATTTGTAAAGAGAAAATTAATATATTTATAAAATTAAAGATCCCAAGATTCGTATAAGAGGAAGATACGAAAGGGAATTTGAAGATCTTTTATAGGCAAATGTATGAAGAAAGAAAGAAGTAGGCCATTGTTTAATGAAATTCATATTTAATGGCTTCATTAATTATATCATGTCATTTGTTGTTTAATAGATTGAAAATCTAGTTTATATTCTTGCCATTAAATTATAGTTAAAAGTTTATGTCTCATTATTAAATAAAAAGTCATGTGTTCAATTATCATACTTATTTTGATGGGCTTTGTCTTTCTACTAGAGAATGTGAAATCAAGATCTTAGATGCAAACATCTTAAATATTCTACCAATGATTCTACATTTCAAACCAATCAAATATTTAAGAAAAGAAGAAATGATGGTAGTATTCCAACCAACAATGATGATATAAATAAAGTCAATGCTATAGGCTAACCATCTCAGAGGCTCATACTCACTCAACAAATTGGCCATATAGAAATTACTAAGCTTTATAAGTACCCACAAAAAATGTTGAAAAAATTACTTGAATGCAATATGATTACCATACCTCCAATAATTGAGTTAGATCCTTCTACAATATGTCTTCGATCTTACAAATGTAATGAATTTTTTAATTATCATAGATTTTAAGGACATTCCACAAATAATTGCATTATTTTGAAGTATCAAATATCCAAGATCTCATTGAAAATAATCAAATTAAATTTAAATGAAAAATTAAAAGATAAAATACATCAATAAATCCACTGAGTCAAAAAAGTAATCAAGTACTAGTGATAATGCCCATATGATAGAAAAACCAAAGTATATCAATGTGCCAATGGACTATAGAAAATACCTACTTGATGAATTTATTGGAGTAGTTTATTCAAATGAGAAACATAATAACTTTATTATTATTGTATTTGATGAGAATGACAATTAATTTGATATCCCATATGATGAAACTTTATTCATAAGATCATTTGTAAATGGTAAAAACAAATATGAAATAATGGTTGATAATGGCTCAAACTTGAACATATGCAATGGAAACTTTATTTATAGAATTG
Organism: Torreya grandis; assembly: GCA_037957365.1. NCBI lineage: Eukaryota > Viridiplantae > Streptophyta > Pinopsida > Cupressales > Taxaceae > Torreya > Torreya grandis. The sequence goes on along the minus strand of JARHVA010000016.1, from coordinate 4,522,214 downwards.
GATTTAATATTGATGAGTTAACATATATCCCAATATTTATTTCATATTATGATGGTATTAAGTGAGGGTCTCTTGGGTGTATCATCTTTCATATTAAAATGGGTTTGAATACAAACAAAGCCTATTGCATGTAGTACCCACTAATAATTTAATATTTTGTTTGGTAGACCATAAATACATCAATTGAGATAAATTATTTCTAATTTACATTAATGTTTAGAATTCAAACATCAAAGTTAAGTTGTTACAATTAGAAGAGATGTTAATTTTCCAAAATAACAAATTTAGGCAGAAGTTATATGGAAATATACACCAAAGGAAATGCCAAGATTTATACCCAAGGCAAGAGCAAATACAATAAAATTGCATAAATACACAATGATGTATTTATCACATCCTATAAGTTCCAAACAATAATAAGATCCTTAATTGAATAAATGTATGCACTATATTAGTCATAACAATGATTACTCAGATGACAATTTTCTATCTATAGATTCATGGGTTTATCAACACCTTTACATGCCTCAAATGGTTGTAAGCCCTAATATTATATATATTATGAATGGTGTCATTGATCCCTTGGTATTATTAGTTATATTTGATAACCAACCCCTTATTATGGAAATTGAACTCTCTCTATGTATATGATTTATTGTATTATGTTTGATTTTAGGACCTTATATATGGTTTATATACTTTTATTATGATTTTAATGAGTATTCATTATGTGTGATCTATTCACATGATGTTTTATGATATGATGATTTATTTATATTTTATATTATGACTATGATATAGTACACACCACATATTCATAATTATCTACCTATTTATAAAGAGATTCTACTTCACTAAAATTTCTATATATGCTATCGATGTCACTATCAAGATAAAAAAAAATTTATGTTTAAAAGTATATGTAATGATTATGGCTTCAAAATAGGATAGGGGCACATCATATGTTCATTCAAGGGAAAATTTAAGGGCATTATGGGGGAATCTCCTAGTCTCATTCCAAATTCTATCTTAATTTATTATCTTTATCATGTTGGGATCTAATTTTATATTCTCTAGTGTATATTTCATGTTGGATGTGTCCTTATATTCTTTATTCTTTCATATCTAATCAAATACATGATATGATATTTATATGCATGCCTTAAGTGTTTAATGTATACTTAGTTACATAATTACCTTCTTGGTTTCATGTTAGATGTGTTTTCAAGTGTGTATATTGTGTTTGCTCCATGTTTAATATGTATTCACTATTATATATGATTGTTCAATGTTTGATGTGTATTTAACGTATTTAGTGTGATTACTATGTATTTAATGTATCATTGTTTTCTTCCTTGTATACTTTGTGTTTGTTATATCTTCATTATTTTATGTGCATTCCATGTACTTTCCATCTTTTCAATCTCTAAAGTATTTATTTATGCCTTGTCATATATGAGACATAGATTGCTCTAAAGATTTGTCATCAGGTATTTTTTGTGTTTCATGGTTCCATGATATATACCATGCATATTTTTCTTATTGCTTTTCAATGTTTCCATGATCAATATCATGCATCTATTATGAGAAATAACTCATACTTGTGCTTTCTATTTATATAATTATGTTGTGATACTAATACTACATTCCATATATCTTATACCAACAAGGGGCACATTACTCTCCATGATATACTAGTTACATTTCACCCTTTTAGGCCACATTAATTTAGTGATTATATTAATCATATCAGAGGCACACATGGGATAAATTATCTATAATGTACATGCTTCCAAAATCACATCTTTATATGTTATACATCATTAGTTTTATTATGCTAATAAATATAACCTACAACGGCATTCAAGGTGGTGGTGGATTATAATGTTTGTGATATGTTAAAGTTAATGGTCGACCTTAAATTTGACATCCATTTGACCATTATAGTGTAGTTTAAACCTTAAATTTAACATCCATTTTACCATCATATGGAAGTTTTTCCTTATTGCTTGGAGAAGGTGGTGAAAAAAATAGCTATACCTTAGGCATACAATGTAGTTTCAAACCCATTTTTTCCTTGAAAATATATTTTTTGAGCCTGGCATAATGGCATTGATAGATTAAGGCCGTTTATCCCTGGTCATTGAGAATTCATAGAGAATGAAATAAAGTCATTAATCAATGTGATATGTGATAAATCCAATAGAGGTACCTAAATATTGACATCTCTCAATGCTTTTCAAATAGATGTATTTAAGATATGTATAATAATATATCATCTTCCACATGATGCACGTTATCTCTTTTTTTAAGTGATGTGCTTCACAAGTGTGTCCCAAATCTGAAAAGGGGCATATATACCATCCATTATATTTAGATACATGCTATTTTGGGAATGTGTGTTATGATACTTAGTAGGATGAATTTGGAGGCTCGTGAGTAATAGGGTTCCTAACTACAATTCCAACTAGTTTAGATTTTATTCAAATGTGGAGGCCCATATCTAATGAGGGTTCCTAACTCCATCTCACATTAATATACCATCATATTTATTTAGCATTATTTTTTAGTACTCATAGTTTTTGTTTAGATTTATTTTTTTCACTAAAGGTTGTGGTTATAAATGTATGTAGGATTTGGCACATATATAGAGGCATGTGATCTCACATCACCATCATTAAATCTCTAGTCAAAATAGGATCTACATGTAAATTAGAGTTTTCTTTAGGGCCACAAAATATTGTATCCATACCAATGTACATTTAATTTTTGTATATGACCTTTTTTCATTAGGTATTTTTCATGTTTTATTACCCATGGCCCATGTACACACATTTGGATATTTGTGATATAGTTTCCCCTTGTGTTAGGGCCCATAATAACATCCCTGTACATAGTTATTCCTCATAGCTTTACTTTATATTCAATTTTATCTAATGATGATATATACATTTAATCCATGATGTCTAAAAACCTATATATTGACTATTTTTTTTGCTTTTGTATGACCCATGTATCCTAGTTGACCCATATGACTATTCCCTTAACTTATAGATCCTTTGTGCCTAGATTTGTGCCCTTTACTATATTTTATAGTTGGAACTTATGTAGATATGTACTTGAGAAGATTATATATACAAGTGTACCATTAATCATTTCATTATCTACTCTGATCCTATAATTTCCTGTAAAGCAAGTCTTTCAAACACATTTTTATCAAGTATTATCAAGAGTTAATCATAGACTATTAATGACTTTACACATTGATTTTAATATTATCTCATTCATCTTATTCTGAGGTCTTATATAAAAAAGGGCATAGTGGGAATATGTAGTTGTATTTGATTATCTAGGAGATAAGGTGAAGCTCTATCACTCACTTTGGTTGGAATTTCACTCACATGCACTAGAATTTCGCTCAAGAGGTTTATCAAGCTGACTAACTTTCACACACCATTTTGTGAAACATTTTTTAGGATTAGGTCAAATTTCAAAGAAGAATAAAAACATGAGATTCTACACATAAATTTCAAGAAACAAAGTTACAAATTTGTTTGTCATCAATTTGTGCACATCCCTATAAGTTTTAGGATCTTAATCTGAGTGGAAAACAAAAATTAATGATAGGATATATGATCATCAAGAGTAGATGTAATAAATTGCTATCCTATGGATTATATCCAATATATAATCAATGCTTCATCTATTATGTCACAAAGGAAAAAAATATAATAGTATTTTCAAGGTGGAAATGTAGTCAGCTCTATATTATATTTCCAGTCTAAGATTATCAATATAGTAATCATATGTTTGTTTCTAATTCCTTTTCCATTTCATTGCATTATCAATAATTGTTTGTTGCTTTTTTGTACTTTTAATTATTTTTTTATGCACTATATCAAATAGGAATGTTTTTTATGACTATATTATCATGGATCTACATTACTCCTTAATTTTAATTAATCATGCATAACTTATTTTATATTAAACCACAAATAAAACTAAAATAATTTGATGAATAAGATACTCTTACACAAACTCCTAGGGTTATATTTCTATCTCTTAGGGTTAGATTTTATACCTCTTAGATTTAAATTTTTAGATATTGGTTCTTCTCATGAATCATCTTTAGACCCTATATGCTTGTATTCTTTCACCACTCAAATATACTCCTCAATTTTATTAGTGAGTCCATCCGTTTTTGAACTAATCAACCTTAGGGTGTCAATATCTCTTTCCCTCTAAGATCTTCTGTTGTGGATGTTTTATATTTGATTTATCTATGGTTTTAATTATTTAATGAAATATCATTATCCCTAATCTTGTGTAACCCTAGTTTACGTATGATAGATTATTCATTTGATTTAATGTTACCAAATGATAAAAATACTTCTCTTCATTACATTGCATATACTTCTATAATGTCATGCATCTTGTTATTCATGCTACTCTAGACAATGTGATGCCACTTGGAATAATGTTAAATCATAGTACTATGTTAGTGAGGATGATTTAGATGAAAAACTTGGGAAACTTAATTTCAACCCTATTAGACCATGTGAAAATTCAAATTCTATGAATGTTTTGGGTGTTGGTTCTCATTATATGTAATTTTAGTGTTATGTTGACAAGAATTTGAATAAAATGAAATGAAATCTGTTTATATATGTGCATAACATCGAACCATGTAGAATAGATTGAGTGAATATCATGAAAGTATATAATAAATTTCACTTGTAAATCAATTTTCTTGCCAAACAAAATTGCAAAAAAATATATTATTTTTTAATGTTATTATTTGAATTCACACATATGAATGTATGTTTAGTAACTAGTAACAATAAATAAAGAAGTAAAATACCAATCAAAGACATGTAATTATGGATTTTCACTTTCACTTACATGTTTAACATAGACCACCTTGCTTGTCTAATCCCCCTTATTTTTTTTAGCATCATTTTTAATAAATATTTTAAATGTTGACTAAAAATGATATAATATTTATTCATACCTTGAAATGCAGTGGATTCTATATATTAAGTCAAAAAATAAGACAAATCAAATTTTATATACCAATAAAGCCACCATAGAATAGAATATTTCTTTAATTTATTACATAGTTGTATACAACATACATTTAAATAATTCTAACAAGAATTAAATACTAAAATGTTAAACACCTTGTCTAGAATTCATTGTCCTCAACCTCTATTCTTAATGCTAAGTACATAAGAAAATACCAAAAATAAAGTTTAAAACTTAAAATTTTCTTATAAAAATAATTGTGCATGCCTAATTATAGCCAGTTAATATAACATCAAATTTAAAATATATTTATAAATAAAATGTTTTAAAAATTACATGTTATTTATTTTGTAATTTGTAAATTTTAATCAAATGTAAAAAATTATGTAATCTGTCTTTCTATCTATTTTTTATCACTCATCTTGTTCAATATGTATAGATACGTAACACAGATAAAATATAAAATTATATGTTAGGTTGTGGAGCTAAAAGCTTCACTGATGCAAACAGGCGAAGAGGTTACTGAGGGTTGCTGAGTTGCAGAGCAATCGGCGTCGGTCTGATCAGTCGACGTCGGCAGGATTGTGAAGAGAAGCAACCGACGTCGGTCAGGGATCGGCTGGCGTCGATCACCTCCAGGTAGACAGGGACCGACGTCGGTCACCTGTGTGGTTCGGACTACGGATGTTACGGGCAGTTAGATAACGAACCAAGTGTTTGCATGATTAGAGCTAATTATAGACTCATAGCTGTGGATCTAATTATTGTTTGGATGAGATCTATATAATAGACTCATGGTTGTATTGGAAACTTGTTCTAGTTTGAGTTGAGCAAAGTTAGCTCCTTCTGTGTGTGAGGTGAGCTAGGGTGTTCCTCCTAGTTCCACAGCAGTGCCAAGGTGGGTGCTAGATTGGAGAGTCAGCTGGATTCTTCAGGTATGTATGATCTTGGTCATCAAGTGAGCATGGCCCTTATAGGAGATATACATAGTAAGTAAGATCGTTGATCTACAGGTGTGTGTGTGTGTGTGCAAGGTCAAGGTTCACAGGTGTGCAGAACCATTATTGATTTGTAGGTTGGAGATCAGATAGGACAACAACACAATAGGGAGCAGGATCAGGCAGGATCTACTTGGAGTATGGTGTGTACTCATTGGTATGTACGTGGAGTACATGGAGAGCTAAGAGGAAGGCAAGGGAGTTCCTTCCATAAGTATGGTCTGTTGAATTGTAGGTTGTTGCAGGTTCATGGGAGATCTACTTGAAGTACTTTGAGTACTTGTGGAGTGCATGGAGCACTTGTGGAGTGCGTGGAGCACAGGTGTAAGGTGAACACCAACTCTGTGTTTGAGTTGGGTGTTGGGACCTAAGAGAGAGAGCTTTGAGGAGAGAATTACTATTCACTTGAGGTGTGGGAAACCTCTGAAGAGGTGGTGGAGAAGAAGTGGCATCTTCTTTATTGTATTCTTTTTTGTAAGAGTTATTAATACAAGTTGTGTATTGTCTCTCATATTCTGTGTTATTCTGAATTCTAGTTACTTGTTGATTCTGGTTATTTCCGCATATTAAGTTGCTTGAATTTGGTAATCAATTGTGTGCTTCCGGGTTGGTCATATTCCCAACACGTGGTATCAGAGCTAAGGTTGCAAGAAGCGGTTTTGTGTTTGGTTACAGGGCACTCTCAGGGGTTTCTGATTGAGTGGGAGTAGAGCAATGGCAGATCACAGTAAGCTAAGGATGGAGGAGTTGAAAAGCACAGATGGTCACTTATGGTCCGATGGAAAGAAAGAGCAGGTAAAAGAAGATTGTTGGTTTGTGGAAGATCAGCATGAAGAAACTAAAGAAGCAGATGTTGCAGGTGATGTGGCACAGGATGCTCTGGGAGGTTTCTTGGATAAAGTTGAATCTTGGATAAAAGATTCGGTTGCCTCTTTCCATGCAGCCCCAGGTAGAGGAGCTGGTGAGCCTTGCCAAAGAATTGGCAAAGGGGAAGTGAAGCTAAAATTACAGGCGGCCAACACACAGGTGTTGATGAAGGTCATGCAGGTCCCAAGTTTGGAGATATGGCTAATTTCTTCAAAAAATTTGGGTGATGAGAGATGCACAAGAACTCTCACAGCGGGTGCACTTGAATTAGCTGGTGGTAAGAAAATAGGTACTCTTTATCTACTTGTTTATATTACTGATTCTTCTTCTGTAGCAGAGACATGGCTTCATAGGCTTGGTCACATGAGCAGGAAGGAGATGCATGTTCTTAAGTGGAAGACAGATATATTTGACAGGCTTAAGAACTGGAAAGCCTTGGTGTTCTTGGAGGAGATGGCAGACAGAAACCAGTGGATGGTGCTGGATACTTCTGAGCAGAGTAGTTTGGACATGGGTTTTGATTCAAAGGAGCTCGCAGGTAAAAAGTCATCACTCACAGGTGAACACAGATACCGACGTCGATCAGGATGAATCGGCGTCGAACAGACAGGTGCCGATGTCGGTCATGTGCAGGCCGAAGTCGGTGATGTCGGGTAGTAGATAAGACCGACGTCGGTCAGGAATACCGACGTCGGCAATAGAGACACCGACATCGGTAGGTTGGTAGTCAGGACAGGCACAGGAACCGAGATCGATCAGATGCAGACTGTGGGGTGGCCGAGGTCGGTCACTATAACGGATTTTGGGTGGACAACAAGCTGTCAAGGAGTCTCAAACACCCATATGGAGGACTGAAGATGTAAGTAAGCCTCAAATTCATTGTTCCTCTTCTTTATACTGGTTGTTGACTGCAGAGCAGGAAGGATCCAGGAAACAGTGGGAGCGTGGCATGGAGAGATTACAGAACCAGACGGGAGATTTGGTAGGGTTGCCAGTCGGTATGTTAGCACTATGAGATGAATGGATTCCTTAGTTGAAGAATAGAGTGAACGGACACGTGAGACGGAAGACCAGGCATATGGTCTTGAGGGTGCTGCAGGACAGTGGGACAGGACTGACAGGTGGTACCAGGTGGATGACAAAGTAGGGCTATAGTCAATGTCAGTATAACCATTGTGTTTGTCTTACCAGGTGGATGATGGTCGCAACATTATCCTATTGCTGTATGTGGAGGATGAACTTGGTATAGGTTCAGACATACAGGATTTTACTGAGCTAAGGGTAAGATTAGTTCAGTGGCATGTCATGAGGAGTTTGGAGCAGCAGAATTATTTGACATGGGAGACATGGAGATCACAGGTAGATTTTGTCTCCAGTGGGGGCTGATGTGAATCAGGTGTTGGCGAGGTTCAGGATGTAGAGCCAGAGCACATTAAGGGCTGGACAAGTACAGTGTCCGAAATCACATGAGGTCTGGTATAGACCTGAGTTTTCCCATGCAGTGCGAGCTGTCAGAGAGTTAGGAGCCAATTCGGGGAAGTGGGTTCTCAGGTATTTGAGAGGGACTAGCAGCAGGGATTCATGCTATGCAGGGTCAGGACTTCACTACATGGGTTTGTAGGTTCGGATGTGGCAGGGTACTCAGATGATAGGAGGTACACCACGGGATGTGTGGTGGGTTGTCTTCAGGATTGATCTTGAAGAGGGATACAAACTAGGAAATAGATTAGATGGAGTATAGGTACAGGTACAGTGCAGCTGTTTATCTCCAAGTGGGAGATTATTAGGTTGTGGAGCTAAAAGCTTCACTGATGCAAACAGGCGAAGAGGTTGCTGAGGGTTGCTGAGCTGCATAGCAACCGGCGTTGGTCTGATCAGCCGACGTCGACAGTATTGTGAAGAGAAGTAACCGACGTCGGTCAGGGATCGACTGGCGTCGATCACCTCCAGGTAGACAGGGACCGACGTTGGTCACCTGTGTGGTTCAGACTGCGGATGTTATGGGCAGTTAGCTAACGAACCAAGTGTTTGCATGATTAGAGCTAATTATAGACTCATAGCTGTGGATCTAATTATTGTAATTAGATGTCTAATTATTGTTTGGATGAGATCTATATAATAGACTCATGGTTGTATTGGAAACTTGTTCTAGTTTGAGTTGAGCAAAGTTAGCTCCTTCTGTGTGTGAGGTGAGCTAGGGTGTTCCTCCTAGTTCCACAGCAGTGCCAAGGTGGGTGCTGGATTGGAGAGTCAGCTGGATTCTTCAGGCATGTATGATCTTGGTCATCAGGTGAGCATGGCCCTTATAGGAGATATACATAGTAAGTAAGATCGTTGATCTGTAGGTGTGTGTGTGTGCAAGGTCAAGGTTCACAGGTGTGCAGAACCATTATTGATTTGTAGGTTGGAGATCAGATAGGACAGCAACACAATAGGGAGCAAGATCAGGCAGGATCTACTTGGAGTACGGTGTGTACTCATTGGTATGTACGTGGAGTACATGGAGAGCTAAGAGGAAGGCAAGGGAGTTCCTTCCATAAGTATGGTCTGTTGAATTGTAGGTTGTTGCAAGTTCATGGGAGATCTACTTGAAGTACTTTGAGTACTTGTGGAGTGCGTGGAGCACTTGTGGAGTGCGTGGAGCACATGTGTAAGGTGAACACCAACTCTGTGTTTGAGTTGGGTGTTGGGACCTAAGAGAGAGAGCTTTGAGGAGAGAATTACTATTCACTTGAGGTGTGGGAAACCTCTGAAGAGGTGGTGGAGAAGAAGTGGCATCTTCTTTATTGTATTCTTTTCTGTAAGAGTTATTAATACAAGTTGTGTATTGTCTCTCATATTCTTTGTTATTTTGAATTCTAGTTACTTGTTGATTCTGGTTATTTCCGCATATTAAGTTGTTTGAATTTGGTAATCAATTGTGTGCTTCCGGGTTGGTCATATTCCCAACATTATACAACTTAAAAACAATTTAATTCTTGGAGATCATAGATGGTGTATGTCTTTATGATCTTTTTGTTTCAAAATAACCAATACTAAAAGATGGTGGTAACATAAAGTCTTGATACTACTTTTTTATAAAATTTGTTATTATGTTTGATCCTTTTTCCATTTGGGATTGAATTGTGCCTCCTAGATTATACATATTTATATGTTTTAAATTTAATAATAAATTATTTATTTTATCTATTTTTATTTTTATTTATTAATTTAATATTAAAAATATATTATTATACTTTATATATGTAAGATAATACTTACATTTTTATTATATTATATTTTTTTATGAGAAGCACGACCTTTCTCTAAATTATGCATTCAATAATATTTTAGTAGAAATATTTTATTTGGATATTGTGAAAATGATTTTATCACCTTTTTCCATATTTTAAAAGTATCTTTATTATCAGATATAAATTTATTTACTTATCCTTCAATCATTTCATGTTCCATTGTTATGATCATTGCTACCCTCATTTAGCTTATAAGTTATTGTAAATCTAGTAGAATTGAACTTGACATTTGATTTATCATAAATTAAGGTTAAATCTTCTTCATGTATTAAGGATGAGACAACAATCACATTCATATTTAATAGATTGTACATATTTATATCTTTTAAATTAATTTTTTTTTTTAATCTATTTTATGTATTTTTATTTTTACTTATTGGTTTAATATTAAAAATACATTATTATACTTTATATATATGTAAGATAATACTTACTTTTCTATGCAAATCACGACCTTTCTCTCAATTGTGCATTCAATATTATTTTGGTAGAAAACTTTTCTTTAGGCATTGTAAAGATGATTTTATCATTTTTTTTCATACTTTACAAGTATCTTTGTTATCAAATAAAGTTTATGTATTTATTGTATTCGATTATTTCATCTTTTATTATTATGATTAATGTTACTATCGTTTAACTTATACATTATTTCAAATCCATTAAAATTGAACTTGACATATTATTTATAATAAACTAAAATTAAATCTTCTTCGTATACTTGTACTAGGATGAGACAACAATCATATCCATATTTAATTTATTTATCTTATATATTAATGAAATATATGGATTTCAATAGTTTATTATGAGCACCATTTATGATCAATACATGAAACATTCTTTAACAAATAATTCGGAAGGCATGTAAAATTGAATCAACTAATAATATATTTTTGTATAATCCTTCTTATTAATAGGAATCATTTAGGCATGCCCAAATCATAACAATATCAATCACAATACTTTTATTCACATATAAATATATAAGTTTTTAAGTATTATTTTTAATCGTTAATTAATTAATTAATTTATTTTCTTGATATTAAAGTCAAGATTATTTTTCAATTTTCTAATTTTTAGTTCAATGAAATGTTTAGTTAAATCTAATTTTTATTTTCTCAAAATTATGCATTTAAATGTAGTAAAATTTTTGAGAGCTTTTTCTTCATTATTTTTTAATTATATGTATTTGTCTATACACCATTACTTTTAATGTTTTTATGTTTGGAATCACAATGTATCGATGTTTTCTAAAATTCCATCTTGACCACACCATGTTGCATTTCAATTTCTATATAATTTGATTGTAATGTTGGTAAGCATTTATATACAATAACATCAATCTATGCATAACAAAACTAATAAATCCTATAAAAGTATACAATAAATTATAGTTATAAATTAATTAATTATTTATAATAATAATATAAAAATATAAAATTGTCAAATATTATTAATTAAACATACATATAAATATATGTTTAGTAACTAGTGAAATAGTAATTAAATAATATTATTAGTTAGAAATACATGTGAATTTATATTTAGTAAGTACTGAAATAATAATTAAAACATTATAATTGCAATCACCAAGTGTGTAAGCATGGATTTGTTCTTTTACTTGCATGGTCAACATACACCACTTACCCTATTTAAATGTATTTGTTTTTATTTTTTATAACATCATTTTTACCAAAGATTTAAATGTTATTTTAAAATGATAAAATGTTTCCTTAAGTTTTAAAATGTAGTGGAATTTGCCAATTAAGTCTAACACTAAGATATATAAAAAATTAGATATTAATAAAGGCATTGCATAATATAACATTTATTGAATTATTTAGATAGAGACAATCAAAATGTATTGAAATTAATTCAATTAGAATTAGATCTTGAAAAATTTCACACTTTATCTACAAATTATGATTTTTAACTTTAATTCTCGATATTAGATACATTGACAAGAACAACAAATAAAGTTGTAAATTTTATTATAAAATTTTTGAAATTTCTTATAAAAATAATTATACACACTTAATTGTAGCCAATCAATAAAACATTAAAGTCAAAACATAATTAAAAAATAAAATCTTTTATCATAAGTTATTTGTTTTGTAACTTGTCAAACCTAGTTTAAAAAGGAATTTGTGGTTTATATTTCATGCTATTTTTGTTTTGTCATTTTACTTATAATTTTAGGTAATAAAAATATTATCTTGTTCAATATAAAAATATACTTAACCCCAAAAAACTGTGAAATGCAACTTAAATTTAATCCACTTTTTAAAAATAAAATACAAAACATTTTTTTATGATATTTTCTTTTAACCAAACTAATGTTAAAAGATAATGTTGAAAACAACATAGGTACAAATAAATTATGAAAAAACTAAAAAGCCATTAAAGAAATGATTACTTATGAAAAATTATTATTAAAACTCTAATATTTAACAAAATCTAGAGTAATTTGTTACTATAAATAAATAACAATGAATTTAACTTACTACTTTTAGATTTTCAGTTTTAAGACTATTTATTTGTTGAGAAATTCTTTCTAGGTCAACTTTGTTTTATAAATATTTTACTTTCTTCTCATTTATTAAAATGCACCAACTTTGACAAGATTTTATTCTCCATGAACAGGGTAAAGCAAATATACAATATATTATCAATGAAATCCAATTGCAATTATATCCAAATTGAAAAATATTATTATAAAATTGTAGAGGAAGTACACCTGCCCTAGTGAAGTCCACCACCATCACCATACATGTTTGCTTAGTATTTAGTAAAGAATAACTAATTTTTATAGTAAAAATTATTTGTTGAAAAACGTAGTTTGACATTCAATGAATCCTCCTTTATTTTATTTTAGATATAAGATTAGGGGAAGGGGGTTAATATTTAGTATTTTTAATTTTGGGGTTTCATATTTTTTATATTATGTTATCTCATAACTTAGAATTTATGATTTAAATAGTATAATTTTTTCTTAGTTTAAATAAGTTGTTCGAGACGAAATTTAATTAGGTTTGAAATCATTTTAATATTTTTAGATCTATGTGTTATTTTATAGGTATAATTAATCGTTTACATTGATATGTTTAATGATTATAAAAACTTGATTAATAATAACATAAAAATAAATACATGTTTTTTGCATTGGTTCACAAATTTGTGCAATGAAGCTTACTATTGGGTTATTATTTTTGTATCAAACTATATCATTTTTATATCAAACCATATCATTTTATAAATTTAAAGGCTATGTTGGAAGATGCTTATTTCATTAATATGCAATGAAGGTCCATGTTTGAATATGCCTAACAGCCTTTATTTGCATTTTTGTGGTATTTTAATTCCACCATGTGCGCCTTCTAAAACTTGTTCAATATGCCTTATTCAAATCTCTCTCCCATAAATTTCATGGAACCTAAATGCCTCTTCTGTAAAATGCAATGTTTCATAGAGATTATAGTGTCTACATGTTGGAGGGATGAAACATTACCCACAATTGAACCCACAACATCGGTATGTTTTCATTCACATCTAACTCAACATTTACCTATATGTGGATGGAAGCCTTTGAGGTTTTCATTCACATATGAGTAAATTTTATCATTTTTTTATTAAACCAAATCATTTTATGAATTCATGTTTCTATGTTATTTATATGTACAATACATTTCTATTTTTATACCTTCAAATTTCTATGGATTTTGCAAGCACCTAGTAAACATTTCCACACACAAGTACTTGTTTGGATGGAAAGGGGTTATAAATTTGCACAAAAAAGAACACCGATGTCTTTATAGGTGTCTTAAATAAGTAACAAAGAGCCATGTTTGAAGACACCTATGAGTCTTCAATTTCACTAAAATGTCCTGTTAATCTTGTTCAACATGCCATGTTAAAATGCTACTCATTTGTATTAAATTTGAGATAAATAATGATAGAAATGAACTAACTTTTTCTACAGAATGAATTATTTAAAAGAGATTATATCTTAGACATGTTGGAGGGATGTAACGCTACCTTCCTTGAACGACCTGCAAATGTTTAAACTCTTACTAAACATTTAATGGTATGTTGATGAAAGCCTTAGATATTGTCATTCACATACCAGTAAATGTTATTACCATTGTATCAAAATTAAGGTTTTTATTAATATATCATTAAATGTTGAGTTAAATGTATTAAACCAAATCATTTTTTGAATTCATATTGATGGGTTTTTATATGTTGATGTGAATTCATGTATATGTGTTATTCATTCACATTTTCTACATTACAAATATTATTTGTTATCATTACTGTTGAAATAGTTTCCATTCATGTTGTTATGTTATTTATATCTGCAATACATATTTATTTCCATATCTCTAACTTTCCATGGATTTTGAAAGCACATAGTAAACATTCCCACACACAAATGCTTGTTTGGATAGAAAGGGGTTAGATCATGGGATGGAAGACTAAACATTTAATGGTATATGGATGGAAGCCCTAAATGTTTTCATTCACTTTAATCCCTAATGGTTTTCATTCACACACTAGTAAATGTTATTATCTTTGTATCAAAATTAATATTTTTATTCACATACCAATAAATATTGAGTCAGATGTATTAAACCAAATCTTTTTGTGAATTTATGTTGTTGTTTTATTAATATGTTGCAGTGAATGCATGTTGTATTATTCAATCATATTTTCAAAATTAAAAATATTCTTTGCCATAGTTGTTAATATGTTTTACACTCTATTGTTAATTTATTTATTCATGCACTTTTGTTTTTTACTGAATCTTGCTTGCTATAGAGGGTGCATCAGTGTTGGGTTGTTCAAAGTTATTGCATTTCCAAAAGTTTTACAAACATTGTGTTTCTGAACATAGTTTATGTTTGTAAATATTATAATGCTCTTACATTTTTGACATTGTGTTATTTAACACAATTTATCTCTACAAAGTTTGTAATGCTCATACACTTATTACATTTTGTTTCTTAACACAATTTAAGTTTTCAAAGTTTTTAATTATCTTAAATTTGTTTTTAAAATTTAATAAATGCTTTGTGATGCTAAACTTTGTATTACTTATTTGTGTCATTTATGTTTGTTTCATGTGGGTAGTGATGACATATTTAGAATTAAAGAGTGGAGAAGAACAATGTGGATCTCACTTTTAGGTGAAGTTTACTTAAATTTCATTAATATTATGACCCATTTCCATGCTAAATGGTAGAAATAAAGTAACAGTTTATCAAGTTGAAACATAATCACTATCATTATAAATTTTGATTGTATCATAACCAATTAAAAACACTAGTATTGGGCACTTTAATTACCTATTTAAAACAAAAACCAAATCTTAAAAATGATGCATTGAAGTTCACTATGCTATAGGCTTATAACATACCAACATGGAGTATACATCTTATACCATCCAAGGTAGAAACATTGAGCTATGCCCTTCATTGCTTGTATTAAGAGAATGTGGAATTTCAATTGGTCAGTCAAGGGATTTCTCATTAGTGGGATTTATTTCCATGTTCACATAATTAGGAGGAGGGATCCCACATAGATAGTTGAGTAAATGAAGCAATTGGGATAGGAATGCTTATTATGTCTTTCAAAATGTGATGTTATTTGGGTAGAGGGTTGAATTGGATGCTTAAATACCTTTGTCTCTCCAATTATTTTTTGACCTTATCGAATTGCCTCTCACTTATATTATGCTATTTTTTGCTCCCTTTTATTCCTTTTTGTATCTTTTCTTGATTCTTATTTTGCCTTTTGATTTCATTTTGAATTTTTAGTTGTTCCCTTTTTTCCCTCTCACCTTGCCTAAGGGATTTCCTCTCATCATCTTATTCTTTATTATTTTCATTAATTTAATCAATCTCCATCTTGTAGGACTCATATTCTATAAATATTTACCTATACTCATATGATGTGAGTATTTGAGGTTGTTTGCCTAGCTTGAGTGCATTGTCTCTTGATTTATTAACAACCATTTCCACTAGGAATTTAATAAATGATGATAATGAATTTACCTGTTAATGCATTTCTAGTTGGCTACAATCTAGATTTTGGACTAAATTTTTTATTATGTCCTCATTGAAACCTAAATTTACCATTGTATCTTTTACATGCCCCATTTTCCACCTACTATGTAGTAATTAACTATCTCAATTGGGATAAAAGGTGACAATGATGGAATTGACATTGACACTTTTACTTTCATTAATTTAAAATTAAGTCCAATATTTGGTATTATCTCCTTCAACCATTCTATTGGGATTACTTGGGTAAGCAAACTTAAATTGGCTTAGTTGAAAGTGAATGTTGCATCCATTTCATTGGAATGGGCATTCAATGCATCTTCAACTATTTGTGCTTGTTGAGTTTGAGTAACATGAGTTTAATGTGTTTGTTGGATGATACTTGTTTTTTGTATAAGAGCATATTTTGCATTTGCTACATCTTCACCTTTAGTAACATATGTTTCCTACATTTTATCCATATTTTGCATAGTATCTTGAATATGTTCATCATCTATCCTTACCAACATCATGTTATTTTCCAACAAAACTAACTTCATTGTCTTCAAAATGAATTCTTCACTTGGAGTCATGTCAATAGATATTGCCTCAAGGTTTAGGGTCCATATACATGTCCTTATAAATCTATATTTTATATTCTCATGAGTTAGTGCCCTCTTCAATGTTATGTTACACAAAGTGGCCAATTCTTATCTCTTGATCTCTAGATCATGATGCTTATTAATCCATGAGTCCTCTTAGTAATGAATTAGGCCTTAAATGGATTGAAACACTTACATAAAATGGCTAAAATTTATGGCTAATGTGTTAAATGTAAGTAGATCGATCCCCAAAGCTCATGCCTCTTCAATATTGATAATGAAATATGGCTGTCATGCCCATCAAATATGAGAAGATGTTTATTTGTAGGTGAAACTCCTCCTAGTAAAGATATGGAGAATTAATATATCCAGTTCATAAATAATTCTTTGGCCATCCATGCATGGGGGTTAGGTAACCATACATGTCCTTGGTTCATAGCCTAAAATGTAAGTTTTCAACTACCTTTTCAATCTGAAGAGGGATGCATATAGGATACTCTAGTGAGATAAATTTACACATGCTAGAATTATAACCATCTTTATAAAGTTAGACATTATTTGTGACAAACTCCTTGCCCCTTTTTTAGAATGAATGACATGCCAAAATTATTTCTAGTTTTCACTCTTGTTTCATCATAATTCCATATTTTTTGGAGGCCCATAATGGTTTTATGCACAAATAATTCTCAAGTTCTCATAAAAAATTGCCACTATGGAGGGCCTTAGCATCACAATCTTATCTCTATCTAGTCCTTCTATTATTCTGATTAAAAAAATAGGATGCCTCTTTTTGAATCCTATCCACCATGACTTGCTAAGGACCCCATCATTGAATGGGCTTGGTTTGGCATATGTGGGAAACTTATGCCTTCAACTTTTATATGTTTAGCCCATGTTCCATATCAACTAAGTTTTTGCACCTACACGATCTCCCATTCCTTTGCATCTGATAAAATAATGGGTGGTCCCCTCTTAGTTGTTGTAATTCCTCTAAGCTAATTGGACAAAGTGTTTCGTTTCATGCCTCAATTTTTAGATATAGCATTTGTTGAGTAACCATTATTTTCTACATCTCACATTGCTCTTTCCATATCATCCATTGTATATTTTATATGGAAGGACACATTTTTAGTGACAATAACATTTCCGCTCACTTTCACATTCACTTGCTTCTCTATCTGGTTGGTAGGGGGTTAGTCTACAACAAATTCATTCTTTGGCTACTTGACAGTGGGTCACTTTTCAACAAATTCCCTATTTTTATAGTTGGTACTGGGTTGCTCTTCATTGACTTCTTCATCAATAAAATTAATAAATTTCATGCCTCTATTTTTCATTGTTACATGTGGATGTCATCTAACAAACACCATCCTCTTCTTGGTTACAATAATCAACATAATATATAAGTAATTAACAATAGAGTGGAAAAATATTAACAAAAACTATGAAAAAATGATATTTCTATTGTTAAAAATGTGAATGAATAACACAACGATATGAATGCACTACAACATACCAATAACACAACAACTTGAATTCACAAAAGGATTTAGTTTGATACATATGATCGAAAATTTACTTGTATGTGAATAAAAATCTTAATTTTTATAGAAAGACAATAACATTTATTGGTATGTAAATGAAAAACTTTAGGGATTTTATCCACTTACCAATAAATGTTTAGTCATATGTAGAAGAATCCATGGAGCGTTAGTAGGCCACACCTTTTCTAACCATATAACCTTCTTCCATCCATAGAAACATTTATGTGTAGACATACACACACATATTATAACATGGCCCTTCGTTGCATATTAATGACCCATATTAATTGCACATTGGTCCTTAGTGGATAAATTTTTAAACCAATGTAAAAATAATGTATTTTTTTGTATTTTATTACTGGTTAGATTTTAAAAAGTTGTTTGACATATCAATGTGAATGATTGGTCATATATATAAAATGACTTAAATATGGAACATATACATAGAAATGGTGATGTGGCTTCAGACATAGTTAAACTTCCTCCCAAATGGTTTAATTCTACTTACCCAAATAAGCCCACCAAATTTGTTGAAGGAGGGAGCACAAAAATCTTGGTCTTAATTGTGAAATCATCATATCATCTAAATGTTATGAGTAGAGAAATAGAAATGTGTTTTAAATATAAATAACTAAACAAAATGAATTAATAAAACTATTTGATTTTAGACATAAATAATAACATTTACTGCTATGTGAATGAAAACCTCCAAGGCTTCCATCCACATACTAGTTAAAGTTCAGTAAAACATGAAAATTTTATAGGGTGTTCAATGTGGGAAATGTTTCATCCCTCTAATGTGTCAAAGATAAAATCTTTGTTAAAAAATATATTTTATAGAAAAGACTGTTGGGTTCCATTATCGTTCATCTTACATTATTACAAGTGAGTGACATTTTAAGATGACACATTGAACATGATTAACATGACACTTTAATAAAATTTCAGACTAACATGCATCTTCCAACATGGCCATTTGTTGTTTATTAAAGACACCTAATAAAACATCAATGTTCCTCATTTCATGAATTTTAATGGGAAGTTAGGATTAGGAAAATAGGAATGCATCTCATCTATAAATAACACAACATGAATTCAAGAAATGATTTGGTTTGATATAAAAATAATCACATTTACTGGTATGTGAATTAAAACATTAATTTTGATACAAAGACAATAGCATTTACTGGTATGTTAGTTTAAACCATAATTTTGATACAAATAAAATAACATTTACTAGTATGTGAATGAAAATCTTTAGGAGTTCTATCCACATACTAGTAAATGTTTAGTCTTCCATCCTAACTTCTAACCCCTTTCCATCCAAACAAGCATTTATGTGTGGAAATGTTTAGTAGGTGCTTGCATAATTCATATAAATTTAGAGGCATATAAATAGATATACATCAAAAATATAAATAACATGGCTAGATGAATTATTAGAAAATTTTGCTTTGATATGAAAACAATAAAATTTGATGATGTGTGAATGAAAAACTCTAGGTTTTCCATCTAAATACCATCAAATGTTGAGTTATATTTGAATGAAAACATGCCAATGTAGTGGGTTCAACTATGGATAATGTTTCATCTAGGTCCAACATGTCGATACTATAATCTCTGGGAAATGTTGTATTTTGAAGAAGAGACATTTAGGTTCCATGACATTTAGGGGAGAGTGACTTGAACAGGGCATGCTGAACATGTAGATGGTACACATGGCATCATTAACATACAACATTAATGGAAATAGAAATGCATTACATATAAATAACACGACTACATAATTTAAAAATAAAATTTACTTTGATATGAAAACAATAATATTTGATGGTATGTGAATGAAAACCTCTAGGGCTTCTATCTAAGTGCCAATAAATGTTGAGTCAGATGTGAATGAAAACATGTTGATGTAGTGGGTTCAACTATGGATAATGTTTCATCCCTCAAACATGTCAACACTACTATCTTTATGAAACATTGCATTTTGAAGAAGAGGCATTTAGGTTCCATGAGATTTAGGGGAGAGTGACTTGAACAAGGTATATTGAACATGTTGTATATAGTGCACATGACATCATTAACATGCCACATAAATATAAATAAAAGATTTTAGGGGTTGATCAATTCATAAAATGATTTATTTTAATACAAAAATAATAAAATTTAATAGCATGTGAATGAAAAGCTTCAGGGCTGTCATCCACACACTTTAAATGTTTGTAAAAATTTCACAAATGCAATAACTTTGAGCAGCCCACCAAAGATGAACCCTTTATAACAAATAAAATTTAGTAAAAAACAATGACAAATGAATAAAGAAATTGAAAATAGAATGGAAAACATATCAACAATAGTTATGACAAATAATATTTGAAATGTTGAATAACACAACAATATAAATTGACAACAACATATCAATAACACAATAACTTGAATCTACAAAATGATTTAGTTTGATAGAAAAACAATAACATTTACTAAGATGTGAATGAAAAACATCAACACTTACATGGAACTTGATCTTTCAAAGACTATAGGTATGGAAATAATTACAACACTTACAAAATATGTAAATTCAAACATTTGTTGGTATATACATTTTCATTTACAGACAAATGTTATTTCATTGACTAAATTTGAAATTTGAAATTTGAGTTTTTTGAGTATAATTTGGCTTAAAAATTGTATTAAACTTTTATTTTGTAGGTATGCACTTTTAAGTGAGGAAGTTAGTTTTTAATGTTCCTTTGTGAAGTCAATAGTTGTAGTCAAATCTTTGAAATTTGAATAACATATTATGTAATAGTATTTCAATGCATTAGTTATAGTATTATAAAACCTAGGATATTTGGAGATTATGATCTTTAAAACTTACAATCAAATTTATAAATGATGTACAATGGTTGTTTAAACCTAGAATTTTTGGCACTCATGATTGTAATATTTAATTCATATTTTAAAATTATTTACATAAAGATATAATAAAAAAATGTGATGGTTTGAAAACTATATTAAATTTGAATATGATGTAGCTTTTTTTTTAAATGATATACAATTTTTTGGTAACTTTTAGTGTTCACTAAATTTCATTAAGTATATAATATTTTAAACATAAGTCCTTAATTTTGGTATTGCTTACCCCAAAAATAATAAAATAAAATATTACTTTTTTCAAAATTACATATTTTTTTTAATAATTAAATATGCATGTATTAGTAATCACTAGGAATCTCTTCTAAAATCATAATTGTTAGACCCCATTCAATAATTGGTCCTCTTTTTCTAAGATGAAAGGCTTATCTCAAATGAGATTTTTATTATTATTTTAAACCATGCCAAAAAGTACTAAATTAGTGTATGAAAAGTGTAATAATTGCTCAAGTTTAGTATGAAACATAATAATGTCTCCTACTGACACAAATCATTGCTATGTTATATGAATGAACACACCAACCCATTTTGTTGACGTCACTTCTATTAAAAATATTTAAAAATATCAATAATTATGTACACAAAAGATAAAATAAAATTCGTAATCATAAATTTTAAATGAAAGACAATTACTAATTTACACTCTTTAATTTTACAAATCCTACTTTACCGAAACACCCAATCACATCTCTCCTAAAATAACTTACACCTTTACACCCAACTTATACAATCAACTGAAATAAAATGTTTGATGTCCTTCATCCGCTTAAACTCTTCATGTAAACCTCAAACTAATCCAAATCAAATTGACATTCTCAGATGAGGAAGGAAACCTGACAGAGTGTGGGACAGGTCATCCCTATGTGTGGCAATTCAACTTGAGGGAATTTAAACCCAATTGGGACTTCCATGCCCCTAATTTGATCGAGCTACTGAGACTGAGTAGAATCAATTTCAAGAAAAACTACCACATGGGTATCAAATCCAATCATTTTACAAAGTTGTTGATGTCATCTAGAATTGTTCTAAATGAGAATGTGAAATGGATTACTTTGCATAGTGCATATGATTTTGGGTATTTTCTCAAAATCCTTTCCTGTAACTATTTGCCCCACATCTAAGAAGGATTTATCAGTCTAATGAAATTGTATTTTCCAAGTGTATATGATGTGAAGCATATGATCAAGTTCTAAGATGGGTTGTATGGATGTCTCAACAAACTAGCTGAACTGCTCAAAGTAGAGAGGATAGGGACATGACATCAAGCAAGGTTTGATAGCTTGATTACCTGCTCTATTTTCACAAAATATTATTATTTTAAATATTTTTAAAATAAAAGTGATTATGAAAATATATTAAAATTTTCAAGTGTTTTGAAATATGTAAAATTTTAAGTGCCTAATGAAAGTGATAATGTTAGAAAGAAACAAGAAAAAAAGTTTATATGTTTGAATAAGTATTATTTAAATTACATATTTAATATGTTAAAAAGGTGTATCAATATTGAAAGGATTGTATTATGACTCGTGAGGATGATGGTTGTTCAAATCTTTTTATATACTAAAACTAGGATTGTACTCTGGGTGATTTTGATGGTATGAATATTTTTTAGTCGTGGTTACTTAATCAAACAAACTCACTAATTTAGATATATGCTTATTCAATATTAAAAATTTGATATATGTTTATTTATAAAATATGGACAAAGATGCCAAATTAATGTAATGCCTTTAGGATATAAAATATAAAAGTGTAACAACACTTGATTAGTGAAATGAGAAGGAAAAAAAAAGAAAAGGTATCATGATTATTATATTTTTAAGTTATAATTTGGCTTACAATTGTCTAAATTTGGGCCAAAATTTTATTTTTTAATTAAACTATAACTATCAGTCAATTTGTATAACTTGGACTATATGTAATTAAAGAATTTCATATACTTAATAAGAGTATATTTCAAATTGAAAATGTATAATAAAATTGATGTGTGTGTGTGTGTGTGTGTGTGTGCGCGCGCACGTGCACGCATGCGTGCGCACAAGCGTGTACTAGATAATAAGGGTTTGAGGGTACTTCACTCATTTTATTAAACACAAAATCAAGATTACAAAACCCATTAGAAAATGGGAGAAACAAAAAAATCTTAGAATACCCAAGGAACACAACAACTCAAACCCAAACCAAACAAAGACACCATAAGAGTAAGGACCAATAGCCCCAGACACAAGACCACAACAACCAAAAAGTAACTAGCAAGAAGCACATGAGGAAAAGACACTATTGTCATCACCATCACTGACCTATCAGCTGTCACCAACCACCAACACCCTACCACTACGATCATAACAATCACCCTCAAAAGGGACCTTAGCCAACACAAAATATTCAAACCACCAATACAACCTACCACATCATCCATCCCATCCACATCAATCCCCCATGACAATGTGAATTTATACCTCCTCTTAGCCTTTCTAGATTGATTCAAACTTAACTGCCCCACAAATTAGGAGCCACTCTCATGCTATCCAATCAAGCTTGCATGTGTGTTGAGGCTGCTCGTCACCTAGTAATGGGCCTTGTCCCCTCATAGAGTAGAACCTAATGTGGGAGAGAGGTGCATTCCCTAAAGAGTTATAAGAATAACTTAACTACTGACACTAAATATAGATAATTCCATCCTAAAGAGAATCCATGACCAACACTAGTGGAGAACTAAGGGCTCCCAAATCCATTAGTGGCACGTGAGTTTTGATGGGACCAGATTTCTAAAGTTGAGATTGTAGGAATTTAAGGTAAAATGAGAGGTTATCAAATATATCATCCAAATATTAAAAGGCCCTAAATGAAATAAGCCTAGTGTTTTCCAACCTAGGGAAATCTTAGAGGCCTTTATCCTCTAGAGATAAATCCTCCATAGCTACCTCCAAGCCAACATGAAAGTGCTCCCAAACAAGTCGTGATGACACTGCCATAGTCAATTCTTTGTCCAAAGAAGCCTAAAAGAAATTACCCATGAAAGTTGATGACATCAGAGAATTAAACCTTGACCCTACAGTTCATCTCCAAGAAGATTAGATCTATGAATTCTTTAATAATGTGTAAAACATTCCTTGCATGAATGAAGAAACTATGTTTCATCTTGGTATCTGACACCCGCCCCTCAAATGCCATCTATCACTTATTTGTCATGACATGAAATGAAGACTCACTAAGAACCACTTGGAGCATTTATTACATAATATATCTTGGTTGTCTTCTAGTACCCACAAATTTATGAGACTAATGTCAAAAAAAACCCATCGGATGCTATAAAACCAATGGCCATTCTATCGATTTGGATGAGAGGACATGGATGCCATCAGGCAAAGGAGGTATGAAATTATCATGCTTCAATAGATCTTCACCATCAAAGTCCCTTAATACCAAGATACCTAAACTAAATATAATCATATTTGAGTATTTAATTCCCTTTTCTCCTAATCATTATCATAGATTAACTCCTCCACTTGATTGATGCCTCTATTGGCCAACTCATTGGCCACTTGATTTGCTTCATGGAAGCAATGGTTAGCTTCCCAGGAAATTAATTATGCAAGGCATTTCCATACCTAGCTCAAAATATTTTTAAGGTTCCAAGATCCTACCTTCCCATTATGAAAATATTGAATGATAACCATAGAGTCCCACTTGATGATGATTTGGTCAATCCCACACTAGCACACAAGTTCAAGCCACAGAACCAAGGCCTAGGCTTGAGCTTCGCTATTGGTTCCATATACCAATTTTTTTGAAGCTTATCTAATGAGTGATATTTTGTAGTCTCGATTGACATAACCTACTCTTGATGTATCAAGATTACCCCTAGCAGCACCATTGAATTTTAGTTTGAACATTCCTAGAGGAGGTGGCTTCCAGTCCTTCCTCATACATGTTTGTTAGAATTTGACATCAATTTTGATCCATTAATGGGGGGAATTTTTGACCATTGATAAGAGGAGATTATATAGGAGTCCCAGGTTGAAAGACATCCCCTATAATATTGAGTATGAATGGATCCCACCTCTAACATAGCCAATTCAACTTTCTTGATTACCTCTTTGAAGGAGCAAGATTAGTCTTAAAAAATTCACAGATTTCATTCTGTATAAATATTCCATATCAAGATAGATGAACATGATTTAAATAAATAGGAGAATATGTCTTTCCCTAAGCCCATAGGCTAAGATGTAAAAGCCTACTTCAAGGTTTCCAAACTAGTCCACTGTTAAGCCAGCTTATTGCAAAGCCAACTTACTTCAAAGCCAATACTAGGCTTACCTAGTGAAAGTGCAATTGAAGAGAAGATGGTTGGCATCTTAATCTTCTTCTTGGCACATCACACACTTGGAATGGCTGAAAAAACCCATCCATCATAGATAGTTATGGGTAAGAATATTCCCTTGATCAACCAACATCATAAAATCCCCATTTTTAGGGAGATTAACTTTGTTCCAACAAAGGGCTTTAGTCCATACAAAGGTTGGTCCCACATGTTTAGTCATTTTTTAGCCTATGCTGACAATGTACCAACTAGATTTATAACCCACCCATTGAACTTGATCATTATTTGAGCTAATGAAGATTTTTCTCTTCACTAAAATGTTCATCAACTTTAACTTATAATCATTTAGAATTGGTGTATGATCAAATTTATTCCACTTCCAAAGGACCAAGCTCGCCTCCTCACTGGGATCAAGGTAATTCCTCACCTTATCTCCTGATAAATGCCTTAAAGTCACCTCAACCTCACCTAATTCCTTTATCTCCCTCATGTCCATTCCAAGAATACACCCATAGATCTACAAGGTTCTCATCATTGATCACCCACGAGATATGATCCTTTATGATGAAGCAAAGGTTTAGAATAAAGTTATACTAGTGTAAACCCTAAGGAGGAATTACCACTTTTATGATATTGAGAGGAGAAAAATACCCAAAGTATTTTTTATGGAGGACCTTATTCCAAGTTGCATGAGTTTGGGTGACCATACCCGATACCAAGTTTGCTCCCAAAATGATATTTTGAATGTCTAGCCTTTTGATGCATGCACCTCCTCCCACTTGAGGAAGAAACACCTTATCCCATTTCATAAGGGTAGTTTTCTTAGTGTCATGTGAGCCTTTCCATATGAATTTTTTCATGATTCGATTCAACTCCTTTAATATTTTTGACAATGGTTGTAAAATCAACATAGTGTATATTGGGAAAACACTTAAACTATTTTTAAAAGGGTGATCTGACTAGCCAATAAGATCCACTTACCTTTACATTTTGAGATTTTTGAATGACAAGCCTTGATTAAATTCTCCCATAGAGAAGCTCTTCCAGCTCTGAAAAATAAGGGGAGCCCAAGGTATTTAGCTACAATCTTGTCAAATTTGAAGTTCAAAATATCAGAGATGGCCACTTGCATCTGGAGGGGGGATTTGAAGAAGAATATTTTAGATTTGTCCAAGTGAATATGTTAACCCAAAAATTTCTCATAATCCACCAGGATATTCTTGAGATCCTTTGCTTCAACCAACATCGATATGCCAAACAAAATAGTGTCATCTATGAATTATTGATGGGTAAAACTTTCCAAGTTGGTTGTGGCCTTTAAAATTTGAATCTCCCAATCTCTAGTAACTCCCAAAAAAGATCTTTCTAAGGCCTCATCAATTAGGATAAAGAGGAAAGGGAAAGGGGGTCCCCTTGTTGAAGGCCCTAAGTGGCCTCAAAGAAACATGTTACACCATTCCTTAGTGAAGTCAAAGGCTTTTAGGGTATTAAAAAAAATCTAGTTGAACTTGTCATAAAATTTACTGATGTCTAGTTTAAGAATCATCCCCTTCTTGTGGCCAACCACTAGAGAGTGGATAGTTTCATGGGTGATAATAATCCCATAATGGATGTTTCAAATCAAATCAATGATAAAGCCTTTTAGTTTAAAGGAGATAGCCTTAGAAAGAATCTTAAAAATTGTGTTGCAAAGCAAGGTGGATTTGAAATCTCTAAAAGAAGCTTGTGACTCCTATTTTGGAATTGGGGAAATAAAGGTGCAATTATTATCGGGATCGATTTACTATTTTAGATGAGATTCTTCCATAAGGGCCACAATCTCATTGCTAATGATTTACTAGAATATTTGGAAGAAAGTGGTTTGGAAACCATCTGGTCCTAGAGATTTATCTCTGCCCATGGAGAAAACCACCTATCTAATCTCCTCTAAATAAAATGGATACATTAGAAACCTATTTTATTGTTTTTAAACCACCTTAGGGATGTGCCTAAGATTTCAAGATTGCACCTATAGGTCCATCACTTCAATGTTAATAATAATATATCTAATACAAGAAACACAGTCATCCTAGATCTCTGATTGTCAATCAAGGGAATTTCTATCTCTTACCATGATAGAGGAGATGTGGTTAGCATTCCTCTCCACCGAGTAGAGCTATGAATTTTTTTTGTGTTGCTATCCCCATCCTTAAGCTAGGTCTTATCAGACTTCTATTTACAAAATATTTATTCCCTAGCATACAATTGAATCAATTCAACTAGAAGATCCTTTTACTTAACACATAGGTTTACATCCATACCAACATTAAGAATACCCTGACAAAGGGCATCAAGGTTTACCTTCACTCTTATAATTTCCTTTAAGATATTTTTGAAAACTACTTTATTCTAGGTTTTCAAGCAAATCTTGATGTGTTGGAGTCTTTTTCTAAAGATGAAGGACTTCATGCCTTTCCCAAACTTAGCTTCCAACCACCATTTCTTGACAAAATAAAAAAGGGAAGCATCCCAAAGCCACATTAACTCAAATTCTAAGGGACGTTTAGGGTGAGCTCCATCTTCTTTAATTTTGAGTTCAATTGGAACATGGTTTGATCTTGGAATAGGGAGAATACGACATTGTAATTCCTAGTCCACTCCAAATAGGTTGGAAAAACTAGAAAGTGATCTAATCAATTTATAACAATTTTGAAGCCTAGACATCTATTAGTATAAGAGAACAACCCAGATTTGGGGATAATATCCACCAGGCCAGAGTAGTTAATGAATTGTAGGAAATCTTTCTGATATTTGGATTATGATTTAACCCCCCCATTTGTCTTCACTAGAAATGATAACATTGAAGTCTCATCCTAAGACACAATGCTGATCTGACAATAGGGCTAGTTGTTGTTTAATCTTGTTTCAAACAATGGAGTTTAGCCTTGGGCTTACCCAGCAATGGAGTTCAGCCCTACACATTAAATAAGAATAAATAAATGCTAGATGAAAATATCAATATCCTTGCACAACTGACATCAAAATCTAGAGTTGATATCTTTAACTCTTGATTTAGAATGCACCTATATGATTGCTAGGCCTCCTGAAGCCCCAAAGAAGTCAACAAATATCCCCCTCCAACTATTCCAACTTTTCCATAAAAATGATTCACCATCAACTTTATTGAACTTAATTTATTGAAAGAGAAAACATCAAAGATAGACTCCTAAAGTTGGCACCTAACCAGATTCATTTTATTAGGGGCATTAAGGCCCCTGACATTCCAAGAGATGAGATTTATTGATGCTCATTGTGGCATTCTACTCCTTGCCTTCCAAAATAGGTAAATTCCATAATGGTTTTCTATTTTCCTGCTATAAATTTTGCATCTGTCTACTCCTTGATTGTTTTGCAAACTCTTTTACTGGATGTTCTAAAAATTACTTGAGAGATTTTACAATCAATTTGGGAGATAGAAAGAAGCTTAATTGAATTCATATCCTCTTCCTCCTCTTAAAAATATTCTAGGAGATGAGACAATTAAAGGTCACCCACCTTTCCTGAATGCCTCTAAATGGAGGCAACCCTCTTAAAATCCTCAAAGTCTTCCATTCAAACATTCATTTTAGTATCAAAAGTGATAATAGATGAATGCTTCTTGGCTTTCATTAAGATAAAATCACACTCTTTTAGTCTAGAATTTGGAAAGAGAATCTTTATACATTCTAGTCTACATTTGAGCACCTCAGTGGTTTCAAAATTGATCATTGGCTTTTCTAGAGCAAATTATGCAACAAACTTTTGATGGGATGGTTATTCAAACCATTGAGGTAAGTGCCCTGAATGAGGTTTTATCAAGGTTCTCACGACTTCCCCTTTAGGCTTGCAACCAAGATTTTTTTTGCATTCATGGTAAAAGTGCCTAATTTATCTACACTTATAACATCTAAAAGGGATCTTTCCCACATCAATTCTCTATTCCTATATTCCTTCCCTAATTTGAATACATACGATTTCCAGAATCGCCTCATCTAAGTTCAACACTACACAAATTTAGAAGCCAAAACCCCTCAAGAGATTCTAGGTTTCATATCTCCTAGAATCACATCAATTTG
This sequence comes from Torreya grandis, assembly GCA_037957365.1. Lineage (NCBI taxonomy): Eukaryota > Viridiplantae > Streptophyta > Pinopsida > Cupressales > Taxaceae > Torreya > Torreya grandis. The sequence goes on along the minus strand of JARHVA010000016.1, from coordinate 4,492,492 downwards.
CCTAAGACATTTCTCACTCCAATACTCCACTGGTATCCCATTCAATCTAATCCAAATTAAAGAATTAGTTAGATAACCTAGAGTTTTTGACTAAAACAAAGTATGGAACATGAAAATATCTAAGAAGATAGAATATGGGAGCAGATAAGTGATCAAATTCAACATTATTATTAACGTGGTGTGTGAAAAATGAATTAATTAACCATTTCAAGGACTTATAAGGATTAATTACTGTGCCTCTAACCATAAAGTTAGTGAGTCCTACCTTATAAATGTTTGCCTAGACATTGCTTCACTATCAACCAGGCAACTATAATCCCAATGGAGTTATCTCTAATCTCACTCAAAGCCTTGCTCCATTGCTAGCTAGGTCGAAAAACCTATCACCCAAGATTGATTTTTTTTTTTTTTTTTTTTGAAATTGATTTTCTTTTTGTTATGTCTTAGTTCAGTGTTGCTAACCACTATGACAAACAAAAGGTATGACTATATATTTTTCACCCTAAGGTTTCATCACAACAAGTTTACCCAACCAGACTTAGAAACCTTTTATGATATGAAATTTGTACTTAATGTCAAGGGGATACCTTCAATAACTAACTATAGTCAAACAAAAACAATTTCAGAACACATACAATAGTCCAAATCATCAAAGCTGACTCGATAACATGATCTTAAGCTACAAAATAACTAAAGGAATATCCTCTCATAAAATATCATTGTTGCCACCTACTTGTAGGCCTTTCACTTCATTATTTTTGATTAAAAAATGTGGAACCATGAAAAAATAGTACAAGAATTAAGTCAAATGAAAGAGGACAGATCAACAATAGGCTATATACAAAAAGTACAAAATATAGAAAACAACAAACCAAACTAAAACAATAAAATAAAAAATAAAACACACAAAAAAAAAACTATTTACAAGGCCCCAAGAGGTTGACTCATTCTTGGAAATAGTGTTTGAGGAATTGCCCATTAATGGGTAATGGGACATCTTCACCAGTCAAACTCTTGAGCCTAAAAGCATTCTCACCTAAAATTTTAAAAATCTAGAAAGGACCAAACCAAAGGGCATCAAATTTGCTATGTTGTCCCCTCTTCTCATGAGCTTTATCCCATAACAAGATGAGATTAGCAATCCTAAAGGATTTTATTTTGGATATTTTGTCAAACCATCTCTTAACAACTTCCTGATGTTTGCTAAAGTGTAGCAAAGCTACATTTTGTGTTTCTTCTAATTGTATTAAGTTCAATAGCCTAGCTTCAACCTTGTCATCAATTTCAAGATAATGTTTCATGAATTATAAGGTAATAATTTTCAAATGCACAGGGAAAATTAGTTCTTGACCATAAACCAAATGATATGAAGAAACACTTAGGGAAGACTTGATTCTAATCCTATCAGACCAAAGTGCCTACTTTAACATGTTATTTGAGTCCTTAGGATTCTTATCCAAAATTTTTTAATCACATCAAGTAAATTCTTATTCATAGACTCAACAATACCATTACCTTATGGATAATAATTAGAAGAAAAATTAAGGATTACCTTGTTATTGTATGCCCATTCGATGGATTGCAAGAAAAAAAATGCAGGACCATTGTCAAAACCAAAGTAAATGGCATTCCAGAATTGGTGATGATATGCTCCTCAAGGAAGCTAGTTACCAATTCCGTTGTGCAATTTCTAAATGGTTGAGATTCCATCCAACATGTATAATAATAAGTTACTATCAAAATAAACTTGTGTCCAACAAATGAATTAACATTAATAACATCAACAAAGTCTAGTGCCCACTTTAAAATTGCATAAATTCAATAATATGTTATAAAGACATATGTGGGTTACAATCTCTATGTGATATAATTTGACAAATATGACAATGCCTTACATGTGCATGAACATCTTTGAAAACATGTGGCCAATAGTAACTTGCCCATAAGATTTGGTGAGCTGTAGCATTGCCTGAACTATGACCATTTCTATAATTTTTATGAAAGATTTTAAGCACTTCATCAGATTCAACTCTATTTAGACATCTTAGGTAAATACCCTTATGATTCTTTCTATACAAGATCTCTAATTTCACCATAAAATTATACTCTTTAAGCATAATGCTATATTTTTAGTGGATTTCAAGTGATTGGGACAACTATTATTAAACAAGTAGTAAACTATATCTTGATACCACTCATCCTTTGTGATGAAATTAACTATGTATTGTTAGCACACAATCTGAATGTTGACTTCAACCATCATTTTACTCAGTCTTTGACCTCGTACTATATTCATTGATAGAATTTCTAAATCAGATTATGGTAAAAGAGTCATCCACTTACATCTACGTTCACCTAGCTCATTAAGCATCAACATTGTCATTATAGTAGGATTGGGTACAATAGTAAACACTTTGCTATGTAGGATATATTGTCTAAATTTTTTGAATGCTTTAATTAGAGTAAAATCTTGTCTATCAATGGTAGAATTCATGAGTTGTATTTATGAGTAGAACTTATGAAAGACATTGGTCTCTCATCTCCAACTTCTTTTTATTGAAAGAGTAAATGTAGAAAGTATATTTGTAATCTAGACTAATTAACACTGAGCTACTTATAATGGACTTCTTTATTTCATAAGATGCAGCTTATGCTTCATTAGTCCATTCAATCTTGACATCTTTCCTCAACATGTTATTTAATGGTTTATCTCAAGAAAACCTAAAATGAACTTACGTGCAAAATTGATCTTATCAAAGAATGAATTCAACTCCTTTTTACTGATAAGTGAAGGTGTTTTTAGAATTATTTCTACCCAATCTAGGTCTATGGATATCCCTCTTTCAAAAATCACATGGCCCAACAACTTACCTTCAGTCACCTCAAATATATACTTTTTTTGGTTTAATGAAATACCATGCTCTCTACACCTTTGTAAAACCATCCTCAAATCTTTCATATGATCACTTCAATTTTTAAAAAAGATGGTTAGATTATCCATATATATGATAATATACTTACCAATTAGGGATTTGAATGCAATGTCCATAACACGTTAAAATGTAACACCACCATTCATAAGATGATCAGGGGGATTTTCACTCTTCATATGGTTTGGGATAATGAATTAATATCTTATTTAATGGTATTTTTTATTTTACGATGAGATATATTTAATTAATTAAATATCTTATTTAATGGTATTTTTTATTTTACCATGGGATATATTTAATTAATTAAATATCTTATTTAATCGTAAATTTTTATTTTACCATGGGATATATATTTAATTAATTAATATCTTATTTAATATTTTTTTATTTCACCATGGGATATATTTAATTAATTATCTTATTTAATGGTATTTTTTATTTATTTATTTTTTGGGCTGCAAGAATCGGGTACAACATGGTCCCCCCTATAACCTGCAGTGTGCCGGGGTAAACTTTTTAACGTGACCGGCGGTGCTAGTGTGACACAACCATCCGATACCACGGGGACGGGGGGGACTAGAACTCTTGACCAGCCTCCTGCGACAGGAAAGACTTAGCCAGCCGAGCTAGGCCCCCACCCCAATGGTATTTTTTATTTTACCATGAGATATATATTTAATTAATTAACATCTTATTTAATATATTTTTTTTAATTTTACCATGGGATATATATATTTAATTAAATATCCTATTTAATAGGTTTTAATCTACCATTGGATATTTTATTTATCAAAAATATACTATTCCCATTCCCACATGGATAATTATTTAAAATAGCCACAGGATATATTTATAAATCTTTATCCCATAAATCAAGAATCCTACCACTCTTATATTATCAAAAAGACATAAAGATTCCTTTAAAAAATGGATGTGGTAGTTTAATCATGGCTTATTTAAGATAAGCATGGTTGCATGTTTTCTTTTAAATCCAAGTCTTTATTCTACCAAAAAAATGTGGTGATGACTTCTTCGAGGCTTGTTAAATAAAGTCATGGAAATATTTTAATTCTTTAATCTAATAAGTTAAACTCCATTTTATTTCCCCCACTTACAAAGAATTATACGGTTGGTGGAAATATATTTGATTCTTGATTTATTTTAGTAGGAAGATTATGTTTTTTTAAGTTGGTGGAGATTTACATGCATATTAATCTTTTGTTAAAAGATTATCCCAAGTTTTAACTGTAAAATTATTCAAGGACAACGTGGCATTTGATCTAGACAAATTTATTTCCATGGTAATCTTGTGGTAAAAGCTACGTGGCATATAGGGCATGGAAATAGTGGATTATATTGAATTGTTTACCAAGCCAATAATCTTGGCATCAAAATAGAGCAACATATATGCATTGGAAGATGACTAGCCTATTTTGGCTTGTATTTATCACAATAAATATCTAGCTTAAAAATGGGGAAAACTCATTATTATGAAAAAACAATAATTATTCTCAGCGAATGTGTGAATGCAGAAGAAATATCAGAAAGCCATGCTATCGAAATAGAAAAAACTCAATTCAAAAAATTTGTTGGTACCTCTAGAGGGAAATTTGTTAATGTCCAATGAATGCCAAGTAGTGTTGAGAAATATATAACTGCATGTTATTTTATAGAAGTAGTAAGAAGATTTCTCAGAGAAGTAGGGGATTTTGCACAAAGAGATTTTTCAGTAGTTAAAAAGTTTTAATTTTATTTGTTGCACAGATAGATTATCTGGTATAAAAGAATTCTATTTTACTCATAGAGGTTTTATAATTATTCTCGAAGAGTTTTTAAAAGATCAAAATACTCACAGAGTGGACTCAAGGACGTAGTGATTTGGTGAACCTCATAAACAAACCTTCTGTGTCATTTTTTAATTTCTTCTGTGATATGAAATTATTTTAATTTTCTTAAATAAATTAAGGAATTTTTAGAAAGTAATTTATGGATTTACTTAAGGGAAATTAGAAATTAATATTCAATTTTAAGGGAAATTGAAAATTAATATCCAGTTTTTCATCCAATTTAAGCAGACTGTAAAAGTTTTTATAAGCTTGGATTATTGAACCAGTTTTAATTATTTTTGTAAGATAATTAATAGATTATTTTATAGAGATAAAGTTTTGATGGAATTTTTTAATTGAACAATAGTGTTATATGAGTTTACCAAATCATTTATATTCAGAATTGTTCAGATTTGCATTTAGATTAGAAAAATATCAATTTCTATTAAGTAAATTTTGGAAATTGACATTCTTAAAAATCCATTTCATATTTTATTTAATCGGGGAAATGAGAATTTTACAGCCAATTTTATTTTAATTAGGGAATTGAGAGTTTTTAGTACCCATTTAAAAAATTGTGTGATTTATTTATAGGGGTAACTCTGGTTTTTGGATCAGTTTGGTATTAGAACAGTTAGAATGAAGGGATTATCTTCATTTACATTGATATGTTCAATGATTATAAAAATTGGACCAATAATAAAATAAAAACAAATACATTTTTTCTGCATTGGTTCACAAGTTTGTGCAGTGAGGCCCCCAACTAAGTTATTATTTTTGTATCAAACCATATCATTTTCTAAATTCAAAGGCTATGTTGGAAGATGCTTGTGTCATTAATATGTAATGAAAGTCCATGTTTGAATATGCGTAATGGTCTTTATTTCCATTACTGTGACATTTTAATTCCACCATGTGTGCCTTCTAAAACTTGTTTAATATGCCTTGTTTAAATAACTCTCCCTTAAATTTCATGGAACCTAAATGCCTTTTCTAAAAAATGCAATGTTTCATAGAGATTGTAATGTTTTTCATTCACATACAAGTAATTTTTTTTTTTTGGTATTAAACCAAATCATTTTTTGAATTCATGTTTCTATGTTATTTATATGCACAACAAATTTTTATTGCTATACTTTCAACTTTCTATGGATTCTACAAACACCTAGTAAACATTTCTACATATAAATGCTTATTTGGATGGAAAGGGGTTAGAAATTTGCACAATGAGGAACACTGATGTTTTACACCTTGTCTTAAATAAGTAATAAAGGACCATGTTGGAACATACCTTCCAGCCTTCAATTTCATTAAAGTGTTGTGTTAATCTTGTTCAACATGCCATGTTAAAATGCCATTCACTCGTATTAAATTTTAGATGAACGATGATATAACCCAATGACCTTTTCTATAGAATGCATTATTTAACAAAGATTATATCTTAAACATGTTGGAGGGCTGGAATTTTACCTTCCTTGAATGACCTAAAAATGTTTCATGTCTTACTAAATATTTAATGGTATGTGGATGAAAGCCTTCAAAATTTTCATTCAAATACTAGTAAATATTATTGTCTTTGTATCAAAATTAAGGTTTTCATTAAATATTGAGTTAAATTTATCAAACCGAATCATTTTGTGAGTTCATATTGATGTATTTTTATATGTTGATGTGAGTTCACATTTATGTGTTATTCATTTATATTTTCAGCATTACAAATATTATTTGTCATAGTTATTGTTGATATGTTTTCCATTCATGTTGTATTATTTATATTTGCGATACATTTCTATTTCCCTATCTCTAACTTTCCATGGATTCTGCAAGCACATAGTAAATGTTCCCACACACAAATGCTTGTTTGGATGGAAAGGGGTTAGAACTTGGGTTAGTGAACATTTATTAGTCTATGGATGGAAACGTTAAAGGTTTTCATTCACGTACTAAAAAATGTTATTGTTTTTGTATCAAAATTAAATTTTTCATTCACATACCAATAAATATTGAGTCAGATGTATCAAACCAAATTATTTTGTGAATTCATGTTATTGTTTTATTGATATGTTAAAGTGAATGCATTTTGTTGTGTTATTCAATCAAATTTTCAACATTAAAAATAATCTTTGCCATAATTGTTTTTAATATGTTTTCCATTCTATTGTTAATTTATTTATTCATGCACTTTTGTTTTTTTACTGAATCTTGATTGTTGTCAAGGGTGCATCATTGTTTAGCTAATTAAAGTTATTGCATTTACGAAATTTTTACAAACATGTGTTTCTTAACATAATTTATGTTTGTAAAAATTATAATGCTCTTACATTTTTGACATTGTGTTTTTTAACATAAATTATATCTACAAAGTTTGTAATGCTCATACACTTATTAAATTTTTTTGCTTAACCCAATTTATGTTTTCAATTGTAAGTATCTTACATTTATTTTTAAAATTTAATAAATGCTTTGTGATGCAAAATTTGTATTACTTGTATTGCTTATTTGTGTCATTTATGTTTGTTTCATGTGGGTAATGATGATATATTTGGAATTAAAGAGTGGAGACGAACAATGTGGAACTCAATTTTAGGTGAATTTTACTTAACTTTAATATTATGACCCATTTCCATTCTAAATGGTAAAAAACAAGTAACTAGTTTATATAGCTGAAACATAATCATTGCATTATATATTTTGCTTGTATCATCACCAACAAAAAACACTAGTATTTGAAAATATAATTACTTATTTGAAACAAAAACTATATCTTAAAAATGATGCGTTTAAGGTCACTATGTTCTAGGCTTATAACATACCAACATGGAGTACAAATCTTACACCATTCAAGATAGAAACATTGAGCTATAGCCTTCATTGCCTATATTAAGAGAACGTGGGGTTTTAATTGGTCATTTAAAGAAATTTATCATTAGTAGGATTTTTTTCCATGTTCAAATAATTAGGAGGATGGCTCCCACATAGATAATTACAAGTAAATGAAGCAATTGGGGTAAGAATGATTATCGTGTCTTTCAAAATGTGTTGTTGTTCTGGTAGAGGGTTGAATTAGATGCTTAAATACCTTTGTCTCTCCAATTATTTTTTGACATTCTCCAATTCTATCTCACTTATATCAAGCTCATTATTTTGCTCCCTTTTCTTCCTTTTTGTATCTTTTCTTGTTGGACTTATTTTGCCTTTTGATTTCATTTTGAATTTTTAGTTGTTCCCTTCTTTCCCTCTCACCCTACTTAAGGGATTTCCTCTGATCAACTTATTCTTTCTTTTTTGCCTTCTTTTCTTCAATCTCCATCTTATAGGACTCATGTTCTATAAATATTTACCTATACTCATATGATGTGAGTATTTGAGATTGTCTACCTAGCTTGAGTGCATTGTCTCTTGATTTATTAACAACCATTTCCATTGGCAATTTAATAAATGATGATATTGAATTTACTTATTCATACATTTCTATTTGGATACAATCTAGATCTTGGATTAATTTTTCTACCATCTCTTCATTGACACCTAAATCTACCATTGTATCTTTTATACCCCATTCTCGACCTACTACGTAATAATGAACTATCAAAATTGGTATAAAAGGTAATGATGATGGCATTGACATTGACACATTTGCTTCCATTAATTTAAAATTAAGTCCAATATTTGGTATTCCCTCCTTTAGCCATTATGTTGGGCTTACTTGGTTATGTATACTTAAATTAGTTTGGTTAAAAGTGAATGTTGCATCCATTTCATTGGAAGGGACATTTAATGCATATTCAACTATTTGTGCTTATTGAGTTTGAGTAACAAGAGTTTCATGTTTTTTTTTGGATGACACGTGTTTCTTGTCTGAAAGCATATTTTGTATTTGCTACATGTTCACCTTCAACAACATATGTTTCCTAGATTGTCTCTATCTTATGCATAGTAGTTTGAATATGGTCATCATCTATCCCTAACAACCTCATGTTATTTTTCAGCAACACTATCTTCATTGTCTTTAAAATGGAATACTTCACTTGGAGTCATGTCATTGGATATTGACTCAAGGTTTAGAGGCCATATACATGTCCTTCTAAATCTAAATTTTATATTCATAGGAGTTAGCACCCTCTTCAACGTTATGCTACCCAAAGTGGCCAATTCTCATCTCTTGATCTCTAGACCATGATGCTTATTAATCCTTGATGTCCTCTCAATATTGAAATAGGCTTTAAATAGACCAAAAAAATTACATAAAATTTATGGCTACTATGTTTGGTAAATGTAAGTAGGTGAACTCTCAAAGATATTACCTCTTCAATTATTGATAATGCAATATGGTTATCATGCCCATCAAATATAAGATGCCTATTTGTAGATAAAACTCCTCCTAGTATAGATACAGAGAATTGATGTAGCTAGTTCATAAATAATTATTTGGTCATTCATGCATGGGGGTTAGGTATCCATACATGCCCTTGGTTCACATCCTAAAATTTATTTTGTCAACTGCCTTTTCACTTCGAAGAGGGAGAAATTTAGGATACTCTAGCCATATAAATTCACACATGCTAAAATTATGATCCAAATCTCTAATTTTAGACATTATTTTTAGCACACTCCTTACCCATTTTTTGGTAATGACTCACATGCTAAAATTCCTTCTAATTTATACTCTTTCTCATCATAATTCCATATTTTTTGAGGCCCATAATGGTTTTTTGAAAAATTATCAAATTCTTATAAAAACTACCACTATTGAGGGCCTTAGCATCGCAAAGTTATCTCTGTCTAGTCCTTCTATTATTATGATTAACAAATTAGGATGCCTCTTTTTGAATCCTATCCAAAATGACTTGAAAAAGAATCAATTATTGAATGGGCTTGGTTTGGCATATGTGGGCAACTTATTTCTTCAAATGTGATATCTTTAGCCCATGGTCCATGTCGGCTAAGTTTTTGCACCACTGCATGATCTCACATTCCTTTGCATTTGATAAAATTGTGGGTGGTCCCCTCTTGTTAGTTGTAATAATTACTCTAAGATAATTGGACAAAGTGTTTGGTTTCATGCCCCACTTTTATGCTATAGAATTTTTTGAATAACCATTATTTTGTAAATCTCACATTGCACTTTCCATATCATCCATTGTCTACTCTCTATGGAAGGACACCTTTTTAGTGACAATGTTCATTTCTGCTCACTTACACATTCACTTGTATTTATGGTTGGTTGGTAGGGGCTGGTCTTTAATAACTTCATTCTTTGGCTACTTGATAGTGGATTACTATTTAATAACTTCCCTCTTTTTTTGGTTGGTACTAGGTTGCTCTTCATTGATATCTTCATCAACAAAATTAGTAAATTTCATGCCTCTAATTTTCATTATTGCATGTAGATGTCGTCTAAAAAACAATATCCTCTTCTCAGCTACAACAATAAATACAATATATAAGTAATTGATAATAGAGTGGGAAAAATATAAAAAAAAACTAAGAAAAAATAATATTTCTAATGTTAAAAATGTGAGTGATTAACACAATAATATGAATTCACTACAACATATCAATAACACAACAACATGAAATCATAAAAGGATTTATTTTAATAGATTTGATTAAAAATTTACTTGTAAGTGAATGAAAATTTTAATATTTATAGAAAGACAATAACATTTATTAGTATGTGAATGAGCAAAAGTAAGGATTTTATCCATGTACTGGTAAATGCTCAGTCATATGTAAAATAAGCCACAGAGTGTTACTAGGCCACACCTTTTCTAAACACATAAAATTATTCCATATAAAGAAACATTTATGTGTATACAAACACACACACCTAACATGGCCCATTCGTTGGATACTAATAACCCATATTAACTACACATCAGTCCTCACTGCAAATTTTTTTAAAACAATGCAAAAATAATGTATTTGTTTATATTTTATTATTAGTCAAATTTTAAAAAGTTATTTGACATATCTATTGTAGCCAAATATTGTAACCTAGGAAAGTGTGTTCAATCCTCTCCCATATTTGGATAGCATGGGATTACCTCTAAGCTTGTGGGCTACCTATAGTAGAAATAAACCTCTAGGTTGAAGGGCTAGCTCCTTTGATTTATCTCTTTAGCTCACACACTACACTAGAAAAATCACTTGGGGGTGAAAAGGGAAGAATGAAATAGATATTAACCTATGTTAATGAGGTGATACAACAATTATAAGTCCACACAACACACTTACATCTACACTAAGAAGGAAAACTACCAAAATTGACCTCAAATCTATGACCTTAAAGCATAAGTGTTTCTCATAGAGGTAGATTGTTATACATATCTAGAGGTGGGTGAAAAGAAGGTCTGATAGTAGACACTACTAATCCCTCTCACACTTCAAGTACACATTAACAGATAATACACTTCATGAGATCTTTTTGAAGAGATGCTACTTACACCATGCATACAAGAGTAGAATGGAAGGAATGAGAAACAATCTTCATCAATTATCATACAAATACACCACTTGAGATGCTTAGGAAAGATGTGTAGAGACTAAATCAACTTCATAACTTTATTCAAAGGCAAAATAAGGTGACAAAATAGTAGGGCTTTACCATACTAGGTGTGTACTAGATACAATTGCCAAAATGGCTTGCATAAATAGAGCATAGGAGAAGAAAGAAAAGAAGAGAAGTGGAAGGATCACAAGGCCAAGTGTAAAAATATGAGAACCAGCTAAAATTCAAGATAATTAATTGTAAAATATACCATGAAGTGGTCTTGGACAAGTTTCCATCTAAAGTATGACATCTTTTCTCAATTTGGTGTAGAGGCTCTTCACTATCCTTCTTGAAATTGTCTTGATGATGAGGATTCCACTTGATTGATCAAAATTAACATAGGGATATTTGACACATTTTCATTGTCCTAAAAAGGTGGCAACATGATTATAATACCCATCATATACCCCTCAATTGATGGTCTATCGTATACCACTTGTCATTCACTATCTACTAATCAATCAATAGCCTTTTAGGCTTCAATCTTCACACTTGTCATCAGAATGACTTGTATTTATTTAAGGAAATATATGAAAGAGGTTTTAGACACCTATTCCAAGATATTTTTGTCCTCTGGTCTATCAAATAGACCTCCAAAGATTCAATGTACCACTTCTCACTTTCAAACTTAGGCAATCATATTCATTCTCATTGTTTGTCCAATGATTGCATGCAGTTATTAACTCAACAAAGGAAATTTCATGTAACACAGAGGTTATAAATGAGTCTTAGGAGTTGGGATAAGTCTCTAAAGACCTATCTCAATGATTTTCATATACTCATTCCCTTTTGCACCTATAGATCACATCAAATCCTATAAGAAACACCATATTAGGTATATCTATATAGAAGACAATATGGATTAAATGAGTTTCAAGGGGTTTGGGAGAGCCATATACATTTTTCAAATACTTTCAAATCTAACTGGTCCCTTTTGGATGCATATTCTTTCATTTCTTGTCCATCGGGTCTAAACAAGGGTTTTAGGAGGACTTTTGGTGATTTGGACCATTAAAAATGATTCATACATGTTAGAAATTTAAAATTAAAAAAAAACACCACTAATTATTATATAGATACCCCTTCAACTATTCCCAACTCCTTGAAGTCTCATGCACACCCTCTGTAAAGATATGAGTGAGTGAAACTAGTCCTCGAGCTCCTTCAATGCATTCTAAGGAGGCCTGAGAGGAAAATAAGCTTGAATGACCAATTTTCGGATTATATATATAAAAAATGGTTCATACCATCCTTGGCCTCTCCCATTAAATATTTAAAAGTCTTTTGTAGGTTCATGTAGTCATACGAATGAGTTTAGGCCTAGTTCTAGGCCTAATATGCCTAATTATGTTTGACTACATATTTGACCACCTGTAGGCTTCCAATGGATAAAAATCCTTATAAATATATTTTAACCTTAAAAAATTCCTTATAAAACATCTCACCATGGTTCCAAGACTATCCCATTAATTTATTTACCCTTCATGTGTTAGGTTTGCAGGTTTCTTACTTAAAGAGTGCCCTTTGTCTGAGATAAAACAAAGGGTACTTATCCTATTAATATGACTCAAATATGGATATGGAGAGATTTATTAGGTAATTAATACCATATTAAATTTTTTTTAAGGTTTGGATATGTTTATAACACCCTTAAACCTTCAAAATCCTCAAGACTAGTCTTTAGAAACTGTGATTGCAAGCAGGGTTTAGTTTGATTGAGCATAGCGTTAGAAACCTAGTTTAGATCCATATATGCTATGTTTACTAACTTTTAAGGTCTTATAAAGTGTGATAAAACCACTATGAGTATGTATTAAGTATGGTGATCCAACTCTGATCACTATTTACCAACTAAACTGTAATCTCCCACTAGCTTAAACTAGTGTATGACTGTGTCAACTTGTAGGTGCAATTAGGGATGTCAATGAGCTCCTGTAGGTGTTTATCAGTGTTTGATAATTGTGTTACATTATATTTATTCCATTTTATGTCATTTTTATCATCTCATTCCATACCTCTATGCATCAACTAACTAACATCCTTCCTTGCTTAGGCTAGTCTATAGTATGAGAGTCTAAACTGCAGGTGTATATTTTTAGGGAATGTGGAATTATTATAGGTGTAAATTTGTTCTTGAACATTGTTTTTTTCATACCTCCATATTATCTTTAGGTCACTAAGGATTAGTCCAAATTTTAATGTATCTACCTTTGACTGTAGGCCAAACTCTCATCTTTACACCATCAATGTACTAGAAGTTTAAAAGCCCCAAGTTCACTTAGGTTCAAATGGGACTACATTTCACTAAATGTACATAGTGAAAACTTAACTAAGATAAAATTTCACTTGCCATCACTTTATCTTATCTTGACCACTTCCTTTCATATTCAAGCATGACATATAGGTCTAGGCTACAAGAATAGAGCATCAAGGCTCACACAAACCTCATTATCTTCCATCAACAGAAGACATTATATCATGTAGAAACTTTATTTAGAGAAAATAAATTAATTAATCCCATTTTACATATTTCTTAAAACTTGCACTAAGGAAATTACTTGAACTGGTCTAGGATCAACACTATGGCCCTATATGACTTGAGAAACTAATTCAAGTTATGGAATTGAATACCTCATATGCCTTAGGTTTTGGATAGTCCCTCATTTTTTGTACATGCCTACATATGACTATAGTTGGCTATATATGCTGGAACTCTAATCAATCTTTTCTCATGTATTAATAAACTCACTTCAAATAAATTCTAAGTCTTTCAATGGGAAATATGGACAATGCATGCTATGCAAGAAGTGAAAAAACATATTAGCATTGAACCTAGTCTACTTATAGAGATATGAACTCTGTAATAATGGAAGCCCTATGCTGCAGACTATAATATGTTTACTCTTAACACAAGGAGATAATACTCTCTCTCAATTCATGTTTCACATATGAAAAATATATTAACATCAACATGAAAAGAATGAACCAACTCCGCAAGAACACATAAAAAACTTACAAGCATAAGATCATGCAAACAGATGAAGAAACCTGAAGGTGTTGGGAATGTGAAGGTAGTTTTGATATACTAGGAGTCTTAGAGATTATTAATGAAGTACAATCCATCATTATGAAATCCATGAACATATAATGATAGATCATTAGGAGTGATGACATACACCAAGTTCATTCACTTTGAATCTTCCCCTTTATTTGTACCAACGGTAAATCGGTTGACTTGTTTGACCTGTGAAAGAGAGATATAATGGTTTCACAATTTTTAGATATGCTAAAGATTTTTAAGCATGGATTGATTTGTGGGGAGTTTAAGGGACATTGTTAAAGCTTCCACATGTGTCATAATTAAGGTATAGTCTGTATAACAACTAAAACTCCAACTTTTTCATTTAATTTTATTGCTTCCAACATTTGAACTTGCATAATTCAATTTTAAAACTAATAACAAACATCTTACTGACATGCAAGATGTTCAATTACACTTTGACACACTTGTCCCCTTGAGGAAACCATACAATTCATTTAAAGTGATAAAAAGTGGCATAATATGACACGAGGCAAACTTAGACAAATGGGAATAAGATGAAACATATTATTTGACCTTATTTATGACCATGGTGGACATTTTTTCAACCTAGGGGGGCCCTATGAAAGTTTTCACTTGAAAGGGGGTTGACTTATTTGACAAGGGGGTCAAATTAGTCAACAATATAAATGTTAATGATTCGTTATACATATATAAAATGACTTAAAAATGACATATAGATGTATAAATGGAGATGTGGTTTCATAAATATTTGAAATTCCTCCCAGATGGTTTAATTCTACCTACCTAAGTAAGCCCAAGAAATTAGTTGAAGGAGGGAGCATAAAATCTTAGTCTTAATTATGTAATCATAATACCATCTAAATGTTGTGAGTAGGGAAATAGAAATATTTTTCAAATAGAAATAAAATAACCTGAATTCAAAAAACCGTTTGATTTTACTTACAAACAATAACATTTACTACTATGTGAATGAAAACCTCTGGGGCTTCTACCCACATACTAGTTAAAAAGTTTAGTAACATATGAAAATTTTCTAGGGTGTTCAATGTGGCCAATGTTTCATCCCTTCAACATGTCAAAGATACAATCTTTGTTAAACAACACATTTTATAGAAAAGGTCATTGAATTCCACTATCATTCATCTCACATTTTCTGTGAGTGAGTAACATTTTAACATGACACATTGAACATGATTAACATGACACTTTAATTAAATTTAAGACTAACATGCATATTCCAACATGGTCCTTTGATGTTTATTAAAGACATCTAATAAAACATCAATGTTCCTCACTACAAGAATTTTAACGGAAAGTTAGAAGCAGGGAAATATAAATGCATCTCAAATATAAATAACACAACAATATGAATTCACAAAATGATTTGGTTTGAGATAAAAATAATCACATTTATTGGTATATGAATTAAAACCTTAATTTTGATACAAATACAATAATATTTACTAGTATGTGAGTTTAAACCATAATTTTGATACAAAAAAATAACTTTTACTAGTATGCGAATGAAAAACTTTAGGGATTCCATCCACATACCAATAAATTTTTAGTATTCCATCCCAACTTCTAACCCCTTTCCATCTAAACAAGCATTTATGTGTGAAAACATTTAGTGGGTGTTTGCATAATTCATGAAAATTTTGAGGCATGAAAATAGAAATGCATCACAAATATAAATAACATGGCTACATGAATTCAAAGAAAATTATACTTTGATACAAAAATAATAACATTTTATGGTATGTGAATGAAAACCTCTAGGGCTTCCATCTAAATATCATCAAATGTTGAGTTAGATGTGAATGAAAACATGCCAATGTAGTGGGTTCAACCGTGGACAACGTTTCATCCCTCCAACATGCTGATGCTATAATCTCCATGAAATGCTACATTCTAAAGAAGATAAATTTAGGTTTCATGATATTTACAAGAGAGTGACTTGAACACGGCATGTTGAACATTTTGTATATGGTTCACATGACATCATTAACATGCCACATTAATGTAAATAGAAATACAATATGAATATAAATAACATGGCTACATAATTTCATATAAAAATTTACTTTGATATGAAAAAAATAACATTTGATAGTATGTGAATGAAAAACTCTAAGGCTTCCATCCAAATACCAATAAATGTTGAGTCAAATGTGAATGAAAACATGTCGATGTAGTGGATTCAACTGTGGGTAATGTTTCATCCTTCCAATATGCTAACACTACTATCTCTATGAAATGTTTCATTCTGAAGAAGAGACATTTAGGTTCCATGACATTTGGGAGAGAGTGACTTTAGCAAGGCATGTTGAACATGTTGTTGGTGCACATAACATCATTAACGTGCCACATTAATATAAATAAAAGACATCAGGGGTCTTTGAACATAGTCTTTTGTTACATATTAATTACACAAACATCTTCCAACATGACTGTTGAATTCAAAAAACTATTTGATTTAATACAAAAATAATATTGAATGGTATGTGAATGAAAACCTTTAGGGTTGTCATCCATACATTTAAATATTTGTAAAACATTCACAAATGCAATAACTTTGAGTAACCCACCAAAGATGCACCCTTTATAACAAGTAAAATTTAGTAAAAAACAATAAGAAATGAATAAAAAAATTGAAAATATAATGGAAAATATATCAACAATAACTATGACAAATAATATTTGTAATGTTGAATAACACAACAACATGAATTGATAACAACATATCAATAACATAATAACATGAATCCACAAAATTAATTAGTTTGATAGAAAAACAATAACATTTACTAGGATGTTAATGAAAAACATCAAGACTTACTTGGAACTTGATCTTTCAAACATTGTAGGTATGGAAATACTTACAACACTTGCAAAATATGTAAATTCAAACATTTGCTAGTATATGAATGTTCATTTATAGACAAATTTTATTTCATTAATTAAATATAAAATTTGAATTTTGAATTTTGTGAGTATGATGAGGCTTAAAAATTGTATTAAGCTTTTATTTTGTAGGTACACTTTTTTATTGGAGGAAGTTGGTTTTTAATGTTCCTTTGTGAAGTCAATAGTTCTGAGATATTTGGAGATTGTTTTTTTAAAATCTTACAATCAAATTTATGAATAATGTACAATAGTTGTTTAAACATTGACTTTTTGGAACTCATGATTGTAATGTTTACTTTATATTTTAAAATTATTTACACATAAAAATATAATAAAAAAATGTGATGTTTTGAAAACTATATTAAATATGAATATGACCTATATTTGAAAAAAAATGATATATACCTTTTTTTTGTTAACTTTTAGTGATCACTATATTTCATTAAGTATATAATATTTTAAATATAAGTTCTTATTCTTGTATTATTTATCCAAAAAATGATAAGACAAATAATAAAATAAAATATTACTTTTTTAAAAACTACAATTTTTTTTAATAATTAAATATGTATGAATTAATAATCATTAGGAATTTATTCACAACCGGAATCATAACTATTAAATCCCATCGAATAATTGATCCCTTTTTCTTAAGATGAAAAACATATATCAAATGAGATTTTTATTATTATTATTTAAATCATACCAAAAAGTATTAAATTAGTGTATAGAAAGTGTAATAATGACTCAAGTTCACTATGAAATATAATAATATCTCCACCTAGTATAAATTATTGCTATGTCATATGAAAGACCACACCAACTCATTTTCTAATATCACCTTCATTAAAATATTAAAGAAATATCAAAATATTGTTACTTAATATGATATGCATAAAAAATAAAATGAACTTATAATCATAGATTTGAATAAGATACAATTACTAATTTACTCTTTCTTTTTACAAATATTACTTTACCAAAACACTCAATCACATCCCTCCTAAAATAACTTACACCTCTAAAACAACTCGATATGTATAGAATCAATGTTTATAGGAAAATAAAGTAACTAACTTTTAGTAGGTCATGTTTGTTAACATAGGGATTACCTTGTTAATTAGGCAAGTTGAAGTGGTCTACTGTTAAATCGCTTGCATATTTAACAATTATATACTCAACTAAAATATAATGTTTGATGTCCTTCATCGGCTCAAACTCTTCATGACAACTTGAAACTAATCCAACTCGGATTGACATTCTCAGATGAGGAAGGAAACTTGTTAGAGTGTGGGACAGGTCAGCCCTATGTGTGGTAATTCAACTTGAGGGAATTTAACCCCAATTGAGACATCCATGCCACTGATTCGATCGAGCTACTGAGATAGAGTGGAATTGATTTCAAGAAAAACAACCACATGGGTATCAAATCAAAGAATTTTGTATAGTTATTGATGCCTTTTGGAATTATTTTAAATGAGAATGTGAAATGGATTAATTTCCATAGTGCATATGATTTTGGGTATTTGATCAAACTCCTTACCTGCAACTATTTGCCCCACAACCAAGAAGGATTTTTTCGTCTCATAAATTGTTTTTTCCAAGTGTATATGATGTGAAGCATATGATCAAGTTCTGCGATGGGCTGTATGGATGTCTCAACAAACTCGCTGAATTGCTCAAAGTAGAAAGGATAGGGACATGCCATCAAGCAGGGTCTGATAGCTTGCTTACCTGCTCTATTTTCATAAAATTGAAAGAAGGTTTTCTAGAGACTTATGATGAAAGAATTTATAAGTATTTGTGGGGATTGAGTTTGTATGGTGATCATCAAACACATATTTTTTACTTAAACAGGGAAAATCATCGAGATCGTAGAAGTAATTATTAAAACTTATCTCTTTTATAATCATAATTATTAAATAATGATCAACAATGAGCTATGTTTTGTTTTTTTAAAAATAAATGTAATTTTATTATTTAAAGTGTTTTTATAGCTTATTTATTTATACAAATTTAATTATAATGATGTTTTAAAAAAAAAAATATTTTTGATAAATTTATATAAAATATATTAATA
Source organism: Torreya grandis (assembly GCA_037957365.1). Lineage (NCBI taxonomy): Eukaryota > Viridiplantae > Streptophyta > Pinopsida > Cupressales > Taxaceae > Torreya > Torreya grandis. Next base: position 4,473,129 of record JARHVA010000016.1, on the reverse strand, counting down.
TTGAATTATGACATTAGAAAAATAGATACTTAAAAATAATATTTATGAATATATTTTTCATAAATTTACCTAAGATGTATATACTAATATTATATATATATTAATATATAATTATATAATATTATAATATAATTAAATTATAAAATAATATAATATACTATAATATATACTATTATAATATAAAAATATTATATTATATATATATATATATATATATATATATATATATATATATATATATATATATATATATATATATATATATATATATATATATCTTATTTGGGCACTATCAAATATTGTAGCAAGGTAAATAAATAATTAAATTCTTTTATATTGAATTAAATAAAATTACCACAATAAAATTATAATTCACCCATCATATTAGTATATAATTATGGGTTCAAGTAAATAAATAAATTTATTCTTTTATTATGAGGTAAATAAATTTACCACAATAATAAATGTAATTCATCCACTATATATTCTAGTGTGGTAAATATTGTAGAGATGGATTACAATGATGATTAGATCAAGCATTAATAAAAAAACCAAGAAAAATACATAAAGAATTAACAATTTAGGCCAACTTATTTGAACAGGGTGTGCAAATGATAATAAAGATTACATGAAAGAAAGCAAATACCAATTACCTTCCCATGAACATCTCACCATCCAAATACAGTGTCAAACGTGTTTTTCCCTTTGATTTGGAGTTCAAGTCTTCAACAATGCAAGGCCAAGATCATCACCATCTCAAAAATACCAAGTATAATCTAGGTTCATGATATGAAATCAATCTATATCTATCCAATGAAGCTATCGTATTACAAATAAAACACAATAATCAACACAAAGAAAGATTGTAGGGAGAATCTTGCATAATACTAAGTTTACATAATTTAAACTTAAAAATGTGAGTGAGAGGCCTCCTATTTATAGATTTTTCAAATTGATCAGGGTCAATTATGACCATCCATCTCAAAATCAAGATGTGTGTTCATGAATTAATCCAATTATGTAATTAAAATCCATAAATATCCTCATAATGATTTGGGAGGAAGGTGCATTAAAGAGGCATGGGAAGTCATAATCCTAATATTTATTGCATTTATGGCTTATGGATGCCATCCCAAAAATGACCTTATTTAATGATGTAGTTAATAGGAATCAATTTCCAATAAAGAAATATTCAATAACTTCCATGGAATTCTTACTTAAACTCATAATTTGGTTTAATTTACCTAAGTAAGATTGATCAATTTTAGTGCAATTCTTTGAAAATTGGTGCACTTCATTAATCAAACTAGTCAAAAAGTCATATTACTAGGTTGTAATTTGATTCAAGAGGAATTAGAAGGTGATGTTAGTTACGTATGAACTGTTATCCCATTTAGGATGTTGTCAACACAAAATAACACATGCACATGTTGTGTGCTTTCGAATTAGAAGAAAAGAGTGATCCAGAGCACCAAAATGCATTTTCATCATTTTAACTCAAAATAATTTGATCAAAGTTAATAATCATATCAAATACATTGCTCCATTTAGGGTTATATTAGCCTAAATTGGCACTGATATACAACAAGCTTGAACCATTTAGCACATTTAAGTGATTTTAGTTCAAATTATGCATTTTCACAAATTTTGAGTAAGATTGATAATTTCAACACAATGGTGTAAGGAAATAGATGTATACATTTTGCCCATGTTTGAGAAGGCATAGTGAGACATTCAAGCGAAGCAACATATTTTCAAAGAAAAGAGTTGTCAAGAAGAAATTAGAAATGACCCATGATGTCCCCTTGAGAGGACATACTAAGATGAAAGAGAAGGATGGAGTCTCAAAAAGAGAGAGAAAATGAGTTTAACCCATGAAACAAATTAAATCCAAATGAGCTAATGCTTGCATGCATTTATTCCATCAATGATCAAAATATAATTAGAATAAAATGGGTCCCAAGAATGGGGGGAATGAAAAGGATACAATCCAAAACTATAAGTGACACACATTGAACACATCCAAAACTAGGGTGTAAGCTGTGCACTTATGAAAGGATCAATATCGAGCTAAGTTTTAAACTAAAATATTGCCAAAATGAGGGAAAATTATGTAGAGATTGGAATTAGAATTAAAGGAGAATCATGTCTCCAAAGAGAGGAAATAATAATGTTCCCCAGTAGAGTGAATATGATTGTGTGATAAATAATGTTTCCCTGGTAGGGCTAATTTTTATCATTGATAAAGAATGGCTTTCCCCTGTATGGATGATTTAGATTTTTGAATCGATCCAAATGTTGTGCCCCAACATGGGTAAATTGGTAAGTAAGAGCTCAAGGAGATAACCTAATGCATAGATTAAAGATGAGCTGGCACAAACATAGATGTGATGGTGGAATGGATGTAAATGCCATAAAAAACCAAGCATACGAGGATGCACAAAGTGATGAAATAGATGAAAAAAAAAAGAATATGGATGAGTTAAACCAAGATATGTCATGTATCCAAGCGCTACCTACATAGTCCAAACACACCTCAAGCCAATGTAGTTCACCCAGAAGTGGGAGAGAATGAAATGAGGGATGAATAAAATTGACCAATGTTTGATTAAACTCATGATGTATGCCAAGAGATGCACATCTAATCATAGATTCAGGTGCATGATAAGCCATAGGTACCTAGTTTCCTAGGTGTTCTTGAGAGATGTTCATTGAAGCCGAATCGATGTTGAGACTTGAGTCCAAAGCACAAACTGCTTGCTATAGCAAAATGAAATTAGGCACATAAGTATGAGGAACTTATAAGATGGTATTTCAATTGCATAGAGCCGATTCAAATATGAATACCTATAATTAAGGATAATGGCAAAAATAACCAAGCCCAGAGTTACAACTATTTATATTTAAACAAAAAACAAAGACAATGATAAAAACAAAACATAAATGAACCTAACTCAAAATCAAGATATGAATAATCATGACTTAAGTAGGAACAATAATGTGTAAAATTAAACCAAGAATAAATTAATAACATGAGATTAAGATATAAATAATTAGGATCTATGTGGACCATCAAGATGTACTTGGAAAAACAAAAGAAAAGAAAAGACCGAAAATCAATATAAAAGACTAGGTAGAAACAAGAAGAAACAACCAAAGGAAAGAAAGAAAAAAGAAGAGACAAGAAAGCACAAAAAAACACCAGTAAAAATCAAATAAACACACATAAACAAAAACAATGTTAGTGCGGTTTAAAAATAATTATTTAGGTACGTGTAGTAGAGGTGTTAATTTCTACAATAGCGTAATAAGAATAATGACACAAAGTTGTTTCTAAGTGATAAGGAAACAACACAGAAAAATGGGGGAAGAGAAGAAAAGGAAGGGGGTGGCTGAACTAACTCTATATGTATAAGACAAGTGGACATTATCTATATAGTTCCATGGACGTATGGTCCAACATGAACTTCAGGCCAAATATAGTTTTCTCAAGAAGTGGGATAGAGGAAAAGGCAATGATCGAAAAACATGATTAATGTTATAGAAGAAAAGGAAAGATGGGACAAATGAGAATGGTCTTGAAAAATGATGAGACAATGGGACAAGATAATTGAAAAATGGCAAGAGTGTGGAGATTAGAATGTACAAAAGAGTAAGACAATGATTTTATTTTTTTGTGGATCATTTTCTAATGTTTTCGGCATTTTTGGGATAAAATAGGTACATGGGGAACCAAATAATCAAGGAGATGCTCATCCAAGAGTAGAAGTTCTAATAATAGTCAAGTAGATTGTAATGACACTCATGGATATAAATAATGGATCAAGGAACTAACTGGGAGCTCCAATAACATCTAAAGTCGACTGCAATGGTACATGCTCACAAATCAATGAGAGTGAAGATCTTGATAAGGCAACAATGCCTACCAAATAATAATGAAATAAAATAGTCTGCACTATAAAATAAAATCTAAAGAACCTGTTATGCCTATTTTTCACACCTCTACATTTTTTCTAAAATCTATATTTTTCTACCATAGTGATGACCTAGTCATGACATCTAAAATTGCAATTGGGGACCCTAAGTCAATTAGAGTTATTTATGAGTATTCATGATTTCAATTTAATAATTTAGTAAATATCATATTTATGAATTCATGTTTGCATTCTAGTGGGTTTGAAAAGCATTTTTGGATCAATGAATAAAATTGCCATTTATATATGATCAGATTAATGTTATAGTTTTAGTTACAGATGAATTGACAGTCAAATTATAAAATTTTGGAAATCTGGTTTTTAGTTTGAAAAACATAGTTATCATTATGGTTATATCAAAGTTGATAACATTATATGACTTGCCATGATGGTTTTCAGATTATCTTCATTCAAAATCCAATTGCAAATCTGAAAATTGACATTATAATGTTGTGATATAAGTGGAATTTGGTTTAATTTAAACATAAACTTATATTCCTAAGGATTATTAATTATTCTAAAGGGTACTAAGTTTTTAATATAAACAATTTTTTAAAGTGTTTAAAGCTAAAATGATGGACCTATCAAAGAATCTAAAGTGGTCATGGGGTAATTATAAAGGATTTTAATTAGGCACGTTTATTATTTTATTTTAAGGACTTATTAAAAGAAGCCTATGTTTGATCTTGGAAATTTGGCTATGTTATGTTGATAAGCTTGAGGTTGTTCCATTTCAAAGCTTCTTTATTTGATTTCGAAGGGCATACAATGATTGGTTGGCTTTCAAAGGTTAAATTTTACGTAGCATGAAGACTTGAATTGGACATGGGGTGAGTTTTTTTAATTTCAAAGGTTTTTTATTAAATTAAACCACAACGTTGGTATACAACGGTCCATTTGGTGAATGTGGTGACATATTAGCTGGCAAAGAAGTTAATGTAAAGTCATATTCGAAGAGTCTTCGGTCTCATGGTAAGATTTTGGCAGTTTGAGAATTTAATGAAGGCATACATGCCTTGAATGTTGAAAATTGGTAAGAATTTTAGTAAAAGAATTGGTAATTTCTAAGTTTAATATTATTGCTAATATGGCTAGCCGAACGCTAAACATTAATATTGATTTTGATGGCCAATGAGAATAGTGCCCGAATACATAGTAGTTACGACAGAGAGTTGTGATTACATATAGCTTTCTTTTCATTATTTTGGTCATTTTGGAAGCTTGTTTGTGGAAGCATCACTTTGTCAATTTGGGTTTTGAGGTTATAGATGTGATTTTAAATGGGAAATTTGCATAAAAACACATTTGGGTACACTATGAATGAGTTTTGAGAAGTATTTATGGTGATCTCGAACATATTTTTAGTTGTATGAAAAGAAATGAATTCTAGTCTACATGGGATAAAATTTTGTTTGATAGGTCTATGCATGCATGTTTTGGAAGTTGAATAAACTCACAGGTAAATGGTTGAATATAGCATTTCTTACATGGATGTTGGTAAGAAATGTATTAGTTTGATATTTTCTTGACATGTGATAAGATAAAGATATATGAGTTTATCTGTTTGGTTTGAACATGTTTTAAGGGAAAATATTGAAACCTTTTGAGCATGCTTATTGTTGGGTTTTTGTCAGTAGTATATCCAGTAATATTTTCAACAGTGTTTTCAAAAATATTTATAATTGAAAAGGTTTCATTGGGATTTTTGGTTTTTTAAAACTAAACTCAGTTTTCCTATTTTGTGGATATTTGAAGATTATTGAAGGTTTATATTCGTACATATCAGTTTTAGTAAAAATAAAAAATTGCAAGTTAGGTCATAGAAGTATGGCATGTTGGGTTTTGAAATAATGGATATTTTCTCACATTTTGTGCTTCAGCTCTAGGATCTGATAGTTTTGTCATTTTGAAATATGTGATGTTTCATTTTTTTTACCATAGTCTTGTAGAGTTTTTAAAGAAATTTTGGGCTATTCCAAAGTCATTCTAAGTTTTCGTTTAAATATTGGAAATAAATAAATGACATAAGAATATATTTGTTTCTTGGTTCTGGAAAAATGATTTAGAAGATATATTTGAACATGCATGGTTTTGTTTCAAGTTTATGTTAAGTTGAATACAGTGATACGGTTTGAATGCATCAGTTTATGTTTTGGAGCCTTATTGCAAAGATTATGAGATAAATTTTACACAGAGATATTATATGGATAGGCTTGTTGATTTTTGGTTTGCCGTGAGAAGTTTTGGTTTGGAAATAATTAATATAATTTTTTTTGTGAAGTTAGATTTTCAAATATATGGTAATTTGGAGTGTTCATGTTGATTCCAGTTGAAATTTATTGAAAAATAATATATGCATAATTATGAATTGGTTGTTTATTTTTGAAATATTATTTTAGATGAAGATAGAGGTTGTTGTGGTATATTTTGTAATGGATTTGAAGTGATTAGAATTTGATACTTGTAATGGCTTTTCCATGAAAATCTAGGTATATTATTTTCATCAAGGCTTTGATTGAAAAAATGAAATATTGTGATGGTATTTCAAAATCAAAATTCAAAGTTATATTGAGAATATTACCCTGATGGTCTCTTAGAATACCACCTCATCTAGAAGGGCCTGGATTCCCTTTGAAGCTCCATCAAAATTATTAATACATAGTAATATAATATTTATAAAATATAGTATAATACATAGTGATATAATATTTATAAAATATATATTTTTTCCAAATAAAAAATCACAACTTTTAATTAGAGGAAAAAAGTTACATCAAATATACGTACAAGGCATTGGCAAAAATAGATCCCAAAGATAATACTCAAGGGTCCACAATACCAACCACAACAACCCATTATCCTTTCTAGATAAACCGTGATAAGGTCAAGAGATTACAATAAAATATCCACAAAAAAGATCATAACGAACAAATAAAAATCACATCCCAAAAACCAAATGAAACAAAATTATGGAACATAAATATTGAAAGAGATAGATGGCTCTAAAAATCTATCCTTAGTCTCCATCTTCATTCATTGACTTGGTACCTAAAACAAATCATCTTTAGATAATGAGTTTTCCAATATATTTAATTCACATAATACATGTTCATATGAAATAATGGTAAAAACACTAACTAACTGATTTAACTAATAAAAAATCAGAGTCAAGATAAAATTTTCCATTCTAATATCTTTTGCATCCAATTAATAACAACATGAGTCTCCCATCACTTGCAATCTGTCAACATTATTATCCAAAACAATCTTGAGGAGCAATTCGAGTGTAAATAATTCAACATAATTATTTGACCCCAGACCTGAAGATATTTGAATATATCTAGACTTCACATTGTAAACTCCATCAAAGGATTTGGTCCAAATAAATTCATCTTATGACACTAGATTGGAGATGTGGAAATTTTGAAGCATATTGTTTAGGTTGTTTAGAACAACCAAATCTTTCCCTTTTATAGAAATGCTAGAAATGTGTCTTTAATGTTTGGCTTCCTCAGATGAATGGATGTAATCTCGAATCATAATACCCTGAGATATCTTGATCACATGAGTAATTTGAATCCATGGTTCCATAGATATGAAAGGTCACTCTAGCAACAAAGTGTCTTCATAGAACTTTACTCTTTCTCTATTTCCTATCTTCCACTTACAACCATTTATGATGTTCTATTTTGTAGTAACAAGAAAATTACAAAATTTGGATCCTCTCATGCATTGATCTTCTTCTAGGAAACATAAGGCTTATCTATAATTTAGATATTTAACCTAAATAATTCTACCCCAGTAGGTGGTAGAATTGATGAGTCTCCAAGCCATTTTTTGTGATCAAGGCCTTATTCATTTAGCTGAGTTTTCTTAGTCCTAAACCTCCATTGATATTTGAGGAGAATAATATTTTCCACACCACCAAATGGATCCTATTTATATCTTATGATCCAGTCCATAGAAACCTCCTTTGAGTTTTTTTTAGCCTTTCTGCTATCATTTTAGTAATTTTGAACAAAGACATCAAAGATACTAGGAGGCTTTGTAAACTATTCTTTATGAGTTGTAGCTTACCTATTTGGGATAACATGGCTCATTTTCATCCTGATGAATTATTGTAGAATCTCCCCAAAAAATAATTCCATGTTGAAAGAGGTAAATTGTCAGAATGGCGGGGCATTCCCAAATAGTTGATTGATAGCTCCTTTATCTAACATCCTAGAATCGCTGTGATCCTATTCTTTCTTATTCGAGGAGTGTTGAAAAAGTATATAAAAACTTTTTCAAAGTACAATTTCTAATTGGAATCATTTTCATATGTTTGTATGATCCTTTTTAATTCTCTTGCCTCCTATATTGAAGAATCAACCATAATTGTTGTGTCATCTGCAAATTATTAAAACAAGGAGGGATCCATATTCCTAGTTGATTAAAATCATATTAGCTGATAACATTTTACTTAATGACTCAGCCATAATGATGAATATAAATGGAGATAGTGGATCGCCTTGCCTTATGCCTCTTTTACTATTGAAGTACCCTACATGAACCCCATTGATGAGAAAGATAACATTATAGAAGATATACTCTTACATTTTTGACATTGTGTTTCTTAACACAATTTATCTCTACAAAGTTTGTAATGCTCATACACTTATTACATTATATTTATTAACACAATGTATGTTTTCAAAAATTTTAATTATCTTACATTATTTTTAAAAATTTAATAAATGCTTTGTGATGTTAAACTTTGTATTACTTGTATTACTTCTTTGTATCATTGATGTTTGTTTCATGTGGGTAGTGATGAAATATTTGGAATTAGAGAGTGGAGAAGAACAATGTGGAACTCAATTTTAGATGAATTTTAATTAACATTCATTAATATTATGACCCATTTCCATGCTAAATGGTAGAAAATAAGTAACTAGTTTATATAGATGAAACATAATCATTGCATTATATATTTCTCTTGTATCATCACTAGATAAAAAAACTAGTCTTAGGCACCCTAATTATCCATTTCAAATATATATATATATATATATATATATATATATATATATATATATATATATATTATAAATGATACATTTAAGGTCACTATGCTATAGACTTATAACATACCAACACAGAGTATAAATCTTACACCATCCAAGGTGGAAACATTGAGCTATGCCCCTCATTTCCTATACTCAAAGAATGTGGACTTTCAATAGGTCATTCAAGGGATTCCTCATTAGTGGAATTTGTTACAATCTTCACATAATTAGGATCAGGGTTCCCCCATGGATAGTTGCAATTAAATGAAGAAATTAGGGTAAGAATGCTTATCATGTCTTTTAAAATGTGATGTTATTGGGTGTAGGGTTGAATTGGATAATTAAATGCCTTTGTCTCTTCAATTCTTTTCCAACCTTCCCAAATCCCCTCTCAATTATATCATGCTATTTAGTTTTTTCCCTTTTATATTTTTTGTATCTTTTCTTACTCCTTATTTTACATATTGATTTCATTTTGAATATTTGTTTGTTCACTTCTTTACCTCTCACCCTGCATAAGGGATTTCATCTCATTAGCTTGTTCTTTCTTTTCCCCGTTCATTTCTTCAATCCCCATCTTTTAGGACTCATGTTCTATAAATATTTACCTATACTCATATGATGTGAGTATTTGAGATTATCTACCTAGCTTGAGTGTATTCTCTCATGATTTATTAACAACCATTTCCATTAGCAATTCAATAAATGATAATATTGAATTTACTTGTTCATCCATTTCTAGCTGGATAAAATCTAGATCTTACACTAAATTTTTTACTATGTCCTCATTGATGATGATGGTATTGGCATTGACACATCTACTCACATTAATTTATAATTAAGACAAATATTTGTTACTCCCTCCTTCAGCCATTATGTTGGTATTACTTGGGTATATAGACTTAAATTAGCTTGGCTGAAAGTGTATGTTGCATCCATTTCATTATAAGGGACATTCAATATATCTTAAACTATTTGTGCTTTTTGAGTTTAAGTAACATGAGTTTCATGTGTTTGTTGGATGACACATTTTTCTGGCTGAGAGAATCTTCTACATTTATTACATGTTCACCTTAAATAACATATGTTTCCTACCTTTTTTTCCATCTTTTGCATAGTAACTTGAATATGTTCCTCATCTATCCTTGCCAACCTCATGCTATTTTTTAGCAACATAAACTTCATTGTCTTCAAAATAGAATGCTTCACTTGGAGTCATGTCATTGGATATTACCTCAAGGCTTAGGGGCCATATACATTTCCTTCTAAAACTATATTTTATATTCTCATGTGTTAGTCCCTCTTCAACACTATGCTACTTGAAGTGGCCAATTATTATCTCTTGATATCTAGACTATGATGCTTATTTATCCATGATGTCTTCTCAGTATTGAAGTAGGTCTTAAATGAACCAAAACACTTACATAAATGGCTAAAATTTGTGGCTAATGTGTGTGGTAAATGTAAGTAGGTTGATCCCCAAAGCTCTTGCCTCTTCAATTATTGATAATACAATATGGCTATCATGCCCATCAAATATAAGAAAATGTCTATTTGTAGGTGAAACTCCTTCTGGTACATATCTAGAGAAATGATGTAGCCAATTCATAAATTATTCTTTGGTCATCCATGCATGAGGATTAGGTAGCCATACATGCCCTTGGTTCATAGCCTAAAATGAAAGTTTTCAATTTCCTTTTGACTTTGAAGAGGGATAACTCTAGGATACTCTAGCTAGTTGAATTCAGACATGATAAAATTATGATAAACTATCTAATTTTAGACATTATTTGAGGCACACTCTTTGTCCTTTTTTTGGAAATGACTAAAATGCCACAATTCCTTCCACTTTACACTCTTGTCTCATCACAATTCCATATTTTTTGAGGCCTATAATGGTTTTTAACACACATAATTCTCAAGTTCTCATAATAAACTACCACGATGGAGGGCCTTTAGCATCACAACATTATCTTTGTCTAGTTATTATGTTGTTCTAATTGATAAATTAGGATGCCTCTTTTTGAAGCCTATCCACCATGACTTGCTAAGGACCCCATCATTGAAAGGGTTAGGCCTAGTTTGACACATGTGGGTAACTTGTGCCTTTAAATGTGATATGTCTAGACCACGACCCATGTCAACTAAGTCTTTGCACCACTTCATGATCTCACATTCCTTTGCATTTGATAAAATAGTGGGTGGTCCCCTCTTGTTAGTTGTCATAATTATTCTAAGACAATTAGACAAAGTGTTTGGTTTCATGCCCCACTTTTATATTACAACATTTGTTGACTAACCTTTATTTTATACATCTCACATTGCACTTTCCTTATCTATTTTCTACTCTCTATGGAAAGAAACAATTTTAGTGGTAGTAACATTTCCACTCACTTGCATATTCACTTACTTCTCTTGTCAGTTGGTATGGTGTTGTTCTTCAACAAATTCATTCTTTAGCTACTTGGCAATGGGTTACTCTTCAATAAATTCCCTCTCTTGATGGTTGGTAGGGGTTGTTCTTCATTGATTTATTCATCAATAAAATTTGTAAATTTCACCCATTTATTCTTCATTATTGTGTGTGGCAATTGTCTAACAAAAAACATCCTCTTATTGGAATTCCTAATCTTAAAATACATAATCAACATAATATATAAGTAATTGATTGATAGAATGGAAAAAATATCAACGACAACCATGAAAAATAATATTTCTAATGTTGAAAATATGAATGAATAACACAACAATATGAATTCACTACAACATATCAATTAAAAAGTAACATGAATTCACAAAAGGATTTGGTTTGATACATCTAACTGAACATTTACTAGTATATGAATGAAAATATTATTTTTTATAAAAATACAATAACATTTACTAGTATGTGAATGAAAAAAAATAGGGCTTCTATCCACATACCAATAAATGTTTAGTCATACGTAAAGGAAGCCATGGAGTGTTAGTATGCCACACCTTTTATAACCACATAACCTTTTTCCATCCAAAGAAGCATTTGTGTATATATGGACACACAGATCTTCTAACATGTCCCTTAATTACACATTAATGACCCATATAAACTGCACATCGGTCCTCACTACATAAATTTTTAAACCAATGCAAAAATAATGTATTTGTTTTTATTTTATTATTAGTCAAATTTTAAAAAATTGTTTAGCATATCAATGCGAATGATTGGTCATACATATAAAATGAATTAAAAATGACATGTAGATATAGAAATGGTGATGTGGCTTCCAACATAGTTGAACTTCCTGATGGTTTAAGTCTACCTACCCAAGTAAGCCCACCAGATTGGTTGAAGGAGGACGATGTTCAAATATTGGTCTTAATTGTGAAATCATTATACCATATAAATGTTGCAAGTAGGGAAATATAAATTCATTGTAACTATAAGTAACACAATGACATGAATTCAAAAACTATTTGATTTTAGATATTAATAACAACACTTACTATTATGTGAATGAAAATCTCCAGGGCTTCCATCCACATACTAGTTAAAGTTCAGTTACACAAGAAACTTTTATAAGGTGTTCAATGTGGCCAACATTTCATCCTTGCAACATGTCAAAGATATAATCTTTGTTAAATAGTGCATTTTGATGAAAAGGACATTGGGTTCCATCATCATTTATCTCACATTTACTATGAGTGAGTGACATTTTAACATGACATGTTGAACATGATCAACATGATATTTTGATGCAATTTAAGAATAACATTCATCTACCAACATGACCCTTTGTTGATTATAAATACACCTAATAAGACATCAATGCTCCTCACTATGCAAATTTTAATGAAAATTTGGAAGCAAGGAAATAGAAATGCATCTCAAATATTAATAACATAAGAACATGAATTTATAAAATGATTTTGTTTGATATAAAAAAATCATATTTAATGGTATGTGAATTAAAAATTTAATTTTGATACAAAGACAATAACATTTACTAGTATGTGAATTTAAACCATAATTTTGATACAAATAAAATAACATTTACTAGTATGTGAATGAAAACCTTTGGGGATTCCATCCACATACCAGTAAATATTTAGTCTTCCATCCCAACTTATAACCTCTTTCCATTCAATCAATAATTTATGTGTAGAAACCTTTAGTGGGTGATTACAAAATTTTGGAAATTTGGAGGCATGGAAATATAAATGCGTCATAAATATAAATAACATTACTACATGAATTCACAAAAAAATTGATTTGATATGAAAACAATAGAATTTGGTGGTATGTGAATGAAAAACCTATAGGGCGTCCATCAAGATGCCATCAAATGTTGAGTCAGATGTGAATGAAAACATGCCAACATAGTGGGTTCAACTATATATAACGTTCCATTCCTCCAACATGTCAATACTACAATATTTATGAAACACTACATTCTAAAGAAGAGACATTTAGGTTCCATGACATTTAGGGGAGAGTGACTTGAGCAAGACATGTTGTATATGGTGCACATGACATCATTAACCCACCATATTAATGGAAATAGAAATGCATTATAAATATAAATAACATGGCTACATAATTTCATAAATAAATTTACTTTGATAGGAAAATAATAACATTTGATGGTATGTGAATTAAAACCTCTAGGACTTCCATCTAAATACTAATGAATGTTGAGTCAAATGTGAATAAAAACATGCTGACATAGTGGGTTCAATTGTGGGTAATGTTTCATCCCTCCAACATGCCAATGCTATTATCTATGTGAAACGTTTCCTTCTGAAGAAGAGACATTTAGATTCAATATTATTTAGGGAAGAGTGACTTGAACAAGACATGTTGAACATGTTGTAGATAGTGCACATGGCATCATTAACACCCTACATTAATAGAAATAAAAGATGTTAGGGGTCTTTGAACATAGCTTTTTATTACATATTTATTACAGAAATATCTTTTAACATGGTCGTGTAATTTATAAAATGATTTGGTTTGATACAAAATAATAATATTTAGTGGTATGTGAATGAAAACCTTCAAGGCTATCATCCACACACCTTTAAATGTTTGTAAAACTTTTGTAAATGCAATAATTTTGAGTAGCCCACCAAAGATGCACCTTTTATAACAAATAAAATTTAGTAAAAAATAATAACACATGTTCATAAATAAATTGAAAATATATCAACAACTATAACAAATAATATTTATAATGTTGAATAACACATCTACATGAATTGACAATAACATATTAATAACACAATAATATGAATCCACAAAATAATTTAGTTTGATAAAAAATTAATAACATTTATTGGTATGTGAATGAAAAATATGAAAACTTATTTGAAACTTGAACTTTCAAAGACTATCTAGTTATGAAAATAATTACAACACTTATAAAATATGTAAATTTAAACATTAGTTGGTTTAGAAATTTTTATTTATAGACAAATGCTATTTCATTAACTAATTTTGAATTTTAAATTTTGAATTTTGTGGGTATGAAAAAACTTAAAAAATATATTAAACTTCTATTTAATAGGTACACATTTTTAATGGAGGAGATTGGTTTTTAATGTTCCTTTGTAAAGTCAATAGTTGGAGCCAAATCTTTGAAATTTAAATAGCATAGTATGCAATAATCTTTGAATGCACTAAGTATAGTATTATAAAAATAAAAATTGGGATATTTGGAGATTGTATTTTGTAAAATTTAAAATCAAATTTATGAATGATGTACAATAGTTGTATAAATATTAACTTTTTGTCACTCATGATTGTGATGTTTACTTTATATTTTAAAATTATTTTCACATAAAAATATCATAAAAAAGTGATATTTTGAAAAGCATATTAAATTCTAATATGATGTATCTCTTTTTGAATATGATATATTTTTTTTATAAAAATTTAGTGTTTATTAATTTTCATTAAGTATATAATATTTTAAATTTGAATATGATGTATCTTTTTTGGAATAGGATATACCTTTTTTTGTATTTTTTCGTGTTCATTAATTTTCATTAAGAATATAATATTTTAAATATGAGTCTTTATTTTTTGTATTGTTTATTTCAAAAATAATAAAACAAATAATAAAATAAAACATTACTTTCTATGAAAGTACAATTTATTTTGTTGTATAATTAAATGTTTATGAATTAGCAATCACTATGAATCCCTTGAGAAGGAGAATTATAACTATTGGATCCCATCCAATAATTGGTCCCCTTCTCCTAGAATGAAAGGTTTATATCAAATAAAAAAATTATCACAATTTTATAAATCATGCCAAAAAGTATTAAATTAGCATACGAAAAATGTAATAATTACTCAAATTCACTATAAAATATAATAATATCTCTTCTCAACAAATCATTACCATATCATCTGAACAAATCATTACTATATATCATACTAACAAACATACCAACTCATTTTCAAACATCACTTCTATTCAAAATAATAATAAAATATTAAAATATTATTACTTAATATTATATTTAAAAAATAAAATAAAATCGTAAATCATAAACTTCAACTAATTTACATTCTTTCATTTTACAAATCCACTTCACCTAAATCCCAGTCACATCCCTCTTGAAATAACTTGGACCCTTAAAGACAACAACTAGTAATACTCTTGTTACCTCCTTCCCTCACAAACTTCTCTTTCAAGGTTTCGTGTCTCTGCACTGATGTTTTAAGGGACTAAATTAATTTCATCCTTCCTCACAGCTTTCAAAATCTTCCATGACCCTCCTAACATTCAAAACGGATTCATGCAATTCGGTTTCCATGAGGAGTTGGAGTTTGAGTTGATGAAGAACATCGAACATTATTTGGTAGGTAAGTTGAGATGATTTCGGGTTAAATTGTTTGCATATTTAACATTTATATAGTTAATTGAAATTTATTGTTTTATTCGTCAATTCAAATGTAATTTGGTTTCATCTATTATTACAAACTTCGAGTTTTCTGGTGTTGTTATAAATTCATTACAGTAGTTCAACAGTATGATAGAGTAGTTTGCATGAAGAGTTTGAGTGGATGAAAGACATCAAATATTATCTATAAGTAAATTTAAATGATCTACTGTTAAATGGTTTACATATTTAATATTTATAAAATCAGTTATTAAAATATATTATTTTATTCCTAAACTCAAATACAACTTAGTTTTATATGTTACCATAAACACTGAATTCTCTGGTATTTTCATAAAGCCATGACAGAGAGCCATTACCACAAGTCAAAGGTCAATGTCGACAATCCCAAACTAATCCAGTTAGGATTAACATTCTCCGAGAAGAATGGAAACTTGCCCCAATGTTTGGGGAAATTCAAAGAGCGGTATTGATTTCAAGAAAAACAATCACATGGGTATCATTTTAAAGCACTTTTAGGAATTATTGTTTTATATGAAAATGTGAAATGGATTACTTTCCATACTGCAACTATTTGCCCTACAGCCAAAGAGGATTTTTCAGTGTGACGAAACTGTATTTTATGTGAAACATATGATCAAGTTCTGATGTGGGTTATGTGGAGGTCTCAACAGATTGGGTGAGCTGCTTAAAGTACGGACATGCCGTCAAGCAGGGTCTGATAGCTTGTTTAGCTGCTCTGTTTTCATGAAATTGAAAGGGTTTTTTCGAGAAACTTACGATGGGAGAATTTATAAGGATCTTGTGTGGATTGACTTTGTATGGTGGTAATGGAAAAAATATTTTTTAATTAAATAGGGAAAATTATTTGAATCTTAGAAGCAATATTTAAAATTTATCTTTTTTATAATTATGAGTATTAGTTTTGTTTATGAGGACTGAAGGAATTAGTTTTTATTTATCTAATGAACTAATTTGAAATATATATTTTGATTATAATTATAATTTTTTTCTGAAGTTTACTATATAAATAATAGTATATTTTCTAGTGTTATTAGAGTATATCCTCTAACATATTTAAAACTTATAAATCTGAAGTGACAAATAAGGTCATATGTTCGAGTCTTCCTTGTCATTGGTAATTGACTCCTCAAGTGGCATTGCTTCCCACGGGTCTTCAAAAGTTCTCCCTATAAAAATAGTTAAAAAAAACCGCTTATCAATATCAAAACAAATAATTACAATCTTTCTATTTATATCGATATTATAACTATAAGATACTTTCATACCTACTCTCAGAGAAACATAGGGGCACAAGGGCATATAATACCACATTAAAAGGAAACAACCCTGAATATTTTAACCCTGGGCCTTAGTCGGTGGACAATGGAACACATATAATTAAAATTTTGGTTGGGAAATTTGCATGAAAGCACATATTTGAAAAGTGGTCCTTATACATAGCTAAGTGGTCCTTCCACTTGCTCTAACCGTTTTCGGAGGAGCCCTACAAAATACCAACAGGTTGGTAAAACAATGATGACAATATCCAGTTGTAGCACTACAAAATACTTACAAATAAATCAACTTAATCCCATCCTTGATCAAGGGCAAATATAGGAAGAAACGTTATGGTAGTCGTAGACAAAAGAGAGGAGAGCATGTATGCCTTACAGTGGGCTCTAGATCGCCAAATAGTTTGAGGGGACTGTTGGGTGTGACAAGCTTATTCTTATGCACGTACAAGTCCGAGATTTATAAAAAATGCCTCACAGGCCATGGTAATTCTATGGATTTTATTAACAGATATCTTCTCTGTTTTGTCTTTTATAATTTTTTTTTGGGTGGGTGCAGTTGCATTTACCGCCCACATTTTGGACGTACTACACAAAAGAGACGTTACCAATACCAAAAGAATATTAACATCTACCAGAGGCCTTTGTGAGAAAACAGATGTAGGACTAATTGATTTTATATGTATTTTGTTTCTTAACAAATTTTATATATACATCTCTCACACAATCATTTGTTAGAAAAAAACTTGCAAGTAATCTATTTTGTGTATGTTGTTTATATATAGAAATTTTGATGATCTCAACCCTAATTCTCTTGTTTCACTCCTCTTTCCTCTTGGAAAAACAAGCCTCAGTCTTTGTCTTGGAACATTTCATCTACCTAGGCCCGAATGAACCTCCATCCATTTCCATTTATTTTGTTTCAGTTCGGTTGAATTCAACTGGATGGCAGCTGCATCCTCAACCTCTTCCACTGAGATTGCACTTGTAAATTATTTTAAAGAGATTGCATTTCAACTGCTACATCATCAACGCCATTACAGAAGCTGCCCTACGATGTATTCATTAATCATTACGGACCTGATGTTAAACACACATTGGCTAAAGTTGTTTAAAATGCTCTCAATGGCATGGGATTAAGGGTTTTTCTTGATTCACAAGAGCTTGAGTTTGGGTATAGTGCTACTTTTCATATATTATATTTTCCCGAGACCTATGTGCAATTGCCCTATGTTTGGCAGAGCTATCTTTTATGCTCAAAACTGACACAACTATTATTCCTATTTTCTACCATGTTCAACCTAATGATCTGTGATGGTAACTAAATGAAAAGAAATCTATGTAGATGCCTTTTTGAAGCATCAAAAGAACATGATGTACACTCCATAAAAGCTTCAAGAGTAGAAGACGATACTCTACAGCGTCTAATTTTATATGGGCAAAATCGTTAATAATAATGAGTAAGAAACATATACTTTGTATTCTGCATCTTTCTTTTTTAAATCTCCCCTTTCATGCAAAATTCTCTTAACAAAATTCTCTTTTCTATGTATCTATGCATGTGTCCAATTTCTTTGTTAGTATATTTTCTTTCATTTTTTAAAAATGTAGACATTGTTGTTCTAGGGCTTGAAATTATATGAAGCAATCATAGTATAGACATCTCAGAGTCTTCTTTTTATGATCAATATGCAAAGAACTACTTCCAAAGTTGCTAGAATTTGGGACCTTGATTCAAAAGGAGCACAGATCCACTGACTGGAGATCATCACACTGGTGATCAAAATCATTCACATGTATGATGCATTCATTATCAGTTAAAACTTGTGTGCATTTAACTCATATATTTCTTAATTGTGCATTCTATCAACTCTAAGTAACCATTAAAAATTAAAAGTACCCAACAAACAATAATCATTATGAGATATTTGTTTCTCATGTGCATCCTTTCATATTTAAGTGCATTTATCTTCTCACTATGTATATATTGTTATCATAAGTACTCATGCATAGTTTGGTTTATTTATTATGTTAAGTCATATATTTTATTTTATTTAACATTTATTCATTATACAATTAATATCTTTTCATTAAGTCATAGTTTAGTGCTTAAAAAATATGTTAACATTTCATTTTCAGCATTCTCATCTATGTAAACTTTTAAAAATTCTCATCTACATAACCATAAAAGAACTATTGTTGATTAAATTCAAATTGCAATAAATTGTTATACAATATTAAATTTTATTTTCAATTACAAATTAATTTATAGTTGTTGATAAATAATGTTGCCTTTTGTATTTGTTAATAGTCACTATTAGCCAAAAAATTGGCCACCATGAGTGAGGAAAATTTTAAACTTTACTTTGGACTTGTTTAACATTGTTGATGGCCTTAGTAATCCATGTTTCTTAGGTCATGCCTTGTCCCTTGGTGATGTCCCATTCACTAGTCTTTAAGCCATGTCAAGATGCTAAAAGTCTGGTCCAAATCCAAGAGTCATGACTTTAATTTCACAATCATTTCCATGACCTCAACCCCACGACACACTTCACATTTTTAGGGTAGTTTTGATAATGTTAGGGTTATTTGTAAGTCAAGATTGTATTTGGTCTAGATTGTGACATTGGGACTTAATAACTCATCAAAATGGTATGATGATCATGATATGAAAGTGACATGATGTCATATGATGTTTGAGAGTTTATAAAGACAAGGTCAGTCTTAACATGTTATAGGTGGTGGACTCCTCTAAGGATCGATAGAGTGAAATGCAATGTTGAATTACACTTGTCAAAACTCCTAGAAGTAGGTTACAACATGAAAAAGAGGTACTCTTCAACATGACATGATTATGAAAGTGCCCTCAAATATCCTCAAGTGCAAATCAAGAATTGGAAGCATTGACAAATCCAAGAAAAGACAAAAAACCTTTCATCCCTATCACTTCCTTGGCAAGCTTGTGAAGGTCAATTTCAGATGGTTGGTTTGTACAGAGGAGAGAGAGTTGGGACCTAAGTTTTTTACCAAAGGAGGGGACCCTAATTAGATTTAGATTATTGGCATTGGTTTTCATATTGAATCCCCCAAATCTATGAACAATCATTAAGAACTTGAGGGCTTAAAATGTGACTCCAATCTCCACTGGCCCAGTTTTGTTTTCATGTTTGTACTTGTGAACTTGATGGGAGAAGATAAATAATGAAAGAGTGATCTTAGGGTAGGTAGGGATCTCCATGGCACACAAATCCATCAAATACATCATGCATGTGCATGCACTAGCACAAATGAGCCTCCTTACCATTGTTTGCATGAGACAAACCAATTTTGTGAAGTTTATGAGGTGTTCTCCATATAAATAAGATAGAAAATAGATTATAATGAAGTGAAATAAGTTTAAAATAATTCAATGACCATTTCCACACCATTCCCAATCCAAAACTCGTATATATTAAGGAGTACAATACTAATGTATAATGAATAAGATCTTGATTCATTGCTAGCTCTTAAGAACCTAATGTTGATGAAGTTTAGTGTAGAAGATGGTTTGAAGGATATATCCAAGAGGTTATCATGGCTTATTATCTCCAATTCAACCTCCAAAACACTACTTGATTATAGATGATCAAGATACCATTTGATATAGAGATCATCATGCACCTATAGGCCCATATGAAAACCTACAGGTCTGTATAGACATTATGAGAAGAAGCTTGAAATATTGTTTAAATAATTAAGATTAAGTGAAGTAAAAGGACTAGGGAACCATGGATAATATGTTCATATTAAGTTTATTCATTATAAAGAATATAAGATCATTCATAATCGCTCACCTTCATGTTTTGGTAGTGTTTGAACCAAAATGAGGACCTACAAGACTATATGGGCAAGGTTAAATGATTGAAGGCATTCAAGTGTTTGAATAAGGGTTCAGTTTACCAAGAGGTCAAGAGGATATATGGTGATTTTAAGACATGGATGACTCAGGGGCATGTTGAAACTGACCTAAATGATGAAGATTGTAGACCTACAAGTTTGCAAACATGTAGATCCTAACTCTTAACCAAAAAGAGACAATAATATTTCAATGATGGGGTGTTTTATATATCTCAAGGAAATCCTTGCCTCTTTCAAGCTTGGAATAGGTCACATATACATGATATACTCACTAAGAGTGAAAAATGGTTTCAATATGGGGGAAATGCATAAGAGGATAGCTATGAGAATCCTAGACAGACCTAATGAAGAGCTTCAAGTCTGCCCCAAAGGGTTGGGAGATAGTGTGTGTTTCTTGTAGTGAGAATGGAAATTCAATAGTTAAAAGATATCATGAATACCCTGAGGGAAGCTTGGAAAGGTAAAGACACATGTGTTACAAGATTAGAACCATCCAAAATAGAAGACTCTCAAGAATGTAGTGAAGGGACCTCATGAACACCATATAGGTCTGTGGATAAAACTTGAAGAAATATGAAATCTATAAGGTTGACATTAGGAATGAGGGATATTAAAAGGTAAGGAGACTTGGGTAGAGAATCTCACAAGAATTAGATTCATTGGAATAAGGAGAAAGTCCTAAAAGGTAGCCACTAGGGTCAAACTAGACTAATTGCCTACAAACCCTCAAAGTATTGAAATTAGGTTGGAAATCCTCTTTGAATGTCATTATACATCGGAGATCATTTGGAAACACATTACAAGTTATTCTAGACCTATTTGAGGCTTTTATAACCAATAAAACACATTTGGAGGCTTTTTAGGCCTAAAAGTCTGCTAAAATGAGGATTTTTATTGTGCTCACTTGTATGTTGACTTTGTGTATGGGAGAAAATGTTGTTAGGATATGTTGGAGGGGTCCCTATAATTGAAATTTTTGGCATTTATTCATATTTAGAAGGCCTTATATCTATGAATGATTGTTAAGAGTGTGAGATACTCACACGCTGTTAAGAGACTAAAAAATGATTCGACGACTAAGCAAACATACCTAAAGACATAATATGCCTTTGATTAACCCTAGAAACATTGGGATGACTTATGCAGACCCCATAGATACCTAGTAGACACAAAATTGGCATGTGTGAGCATAGCAGGGGATAAAAAAGGGCCTAAAGAGATGTCATAGGCCTATCTTGTAGGTTTGTGAATGTGTGTGTGTAACCAAGCCAATCGAGAAGTTTGTGTAGGCCTAAAAAAGTACCAAATGACCTTCTACAGGTCATTATAAGAAAACTTCAGGGTGACATAATTTTATTTAAGTCTCCAAACCATGTTTAATGAAGAATATCTTTATTGTCTACATGGAGGACTGATTGTAGATTTATTCAAGTCAATTTTGGGCATGAAGACTCTCAAAATATCTTTCTAAACACCTCAAACCACCCCTAGAAGGCTTGAAAATTTGTAAAACATAAGTAGATTGAGCATGTTTCTTCAAGTTTGTCATTTAGGATCCTTGAAGGAGAAGTGCAGTGAGGATGAAAAGTTTTAAAACACCTAAATATAGTTTGAGATATCCATGTAACTTTTGTTGGAAGTTTCCTAAACATAAGCTAGGTGTCAAGATGGTTAAGGAGGGTTGAATCAAAGGGATAACATGAGATATGTAGTAAAGGAATTTCAAATCATGGATAATTCAAAGATGTAAGAAGAAGGTCATGTGTCAAGATCTAAATTGTAAATGCCCTTCATGAAGTAAAATTGTAACTCTTTATCAATGAAATCCTATGCCACCTTGAAAATCATCATAAAACCCAAGAAATAGATGTTGAAAGAGTTATTAAGATTGTTCTTTGATAGTTTGCTTGCTTGTAACTTGTTTCTCATGAGATGACACTTGTCAGATGCATCTCTTACATCCTTCTCCTTTTTTCTCTCTCACTTTATTCTATATATACAACCTTGTGTGGATTTGTAATGGATCCTACACCTAAGTATAGTGAATCCCTATTCATTTATATGCCTTTGATCAATAAGACTATTGGTTTTACCACCTTTTATGAATTGTACTTAGTGTGTATACATGGATAGTTGATCTTTTTAAGTGATTTGCATAGTCTTCCTTGACATGTTGTCCTATTATAACACTTATATACAGTTTAAAATATTCTCTTACAGGTCATGTGAAGTTTTCAAGTGAAGTCTAAGGGTTGAGTGTGGTTATCTATTCATTAGTGTCATTTTAGACCTCTTGTTTAGTCCTTCTCGTTTAAACATGTATCCCAACCTCCACATTGAAATGATGATGTAAGATATTAAAATTAGGAGTAGTGTATCTTTAGATTAGTCTAATGGTCTACGTGTGCACATGCAATTTGTTGGTAGTGATCAATAAATTTGGTGTATCACCTCCCTAGTAGGTTTATTTGATGTTATCCCTCTCCCTTTTCCTTACAAGTTAATAGTGTAAAGTTGTGAACCTGATTGATACATCAAGGGGATCTATCCCTATAATATAGATTTTTAGTCCATTTAGAGGTCACACACAACTTAGGACTAATAACATTGTATATATCAATTGAGAGGGCTTGAATCACCCTCTCAAGGGTGCAAATTTTAGCTATAATAGTCACTATTAAAAAATGCTTTTTATCTATTTGCATACTCATTCTATACTTTGAATTCAATGAAATAAAAATAAAATGAAATAAACTATTCAAATTATTAAATCAAACTTATATTACAAATTTAAATGCAAAATCAGGCTCAAATAATTATCAATACAAAAATAACATAGACAGGGACTAACCACTACACGACCCTTATTAATAAATGATCAACAATGAGATTTGATTTTTTTGATGAAATAGAGATTATAATTTTATTATAAATAAATATATACAAGAGTATTCATAAAAAAAGGTAGCAGAGGATGCAACAATGACGTAACACTAGGCCAAGCCTAGGAGTCAAACAGGCCCAAGGCCATAACAACAACAAACAGACTAGGTCAAGCCTAGAGAAAGCTCTAAACCAATTGAGGGCAAGTCATTATCAAGAGGTTCCCACCTAAAGATAGAAAGGTATTTTATGTCATCCATAGTGTCTCATCCAACATCGATATCCTCTTGTTCAATATTATATTTTTCATCAATAGTATATGGGGGTGAAATGGCTAAATTAAGCTACAAAAAACTTTTATCAAATGGCTGGAGAGAGCCATCCTTGGAGATACCAAACTATAAATTCCCTTAGTACCATGCAATTAGAGGTAGAGAGCCCCACCCCTAACTATGTATAGGTGGCTGAGGTCGAGAGCCCCAGTCAAAATAATGATCAATAGGGGAAATCCCTAGCCACCCTATTGAGTTGGATGGGTATAGTGATGCCTCTGTGAAAAACCTAAAGCTCAGGGCCAGTGATGAAGCTAGTTACCATGTGATCCACCCCTAAGAGGGTCATACCAACCTCGAGTCGAGGTGTCTCTAGGTGGGAAAGTGGAACATAAACAATGGTGCAAGGTGTGCCACCCCAGTAATGGAGGATCCATTAAAGTTAGTCAAGTTACATATCCCCTTTATTTGTTTGCACATGCATTTTTAAAATCACATTAGAAACAATGGTGACTTTCTCATAAGTAGCAAATATAGAGTTAGGATAATTATTAGAAATTAATGTTGAATTATGCCTTTTCCATTACTAGAATAAAATTTCCATTTTGAAAGCATTCTGAATTTGGGTTTACTAGGGAGGTAGATTAGGATTATCTCCAAAAATAATATGGTAACAGCTGAAGGGAATTGAGTAGAGGGGTTAGAAAAAGTCTTGTATCCAAGGCTAGGCCACTAGCCTTCAAGCAATACCAAAAAAAGGTGCATTATGGTTTCATGGTGGCCATAGAAAGGACATTTGGGTAGATAAATCCCCAATTGGACAATCCTTCTGCCAATTGAGAAGCCTTAATAAAGCAAACACCAAGTAAAATGCATTATTTTGGGTTTAATACAAGCCAACCAGATAGTGTGGAAGTGCATCTACCAGATAAAAGGGGAGTAATGAATGATCCACCTTTGGTTGAATTTATCCATCATAGGAAATTTTGGAGAGAGCCAATAATATACTTTTTTGACTGTATAATTCTATCAAGGAGTCTTTTTATACCATTTTTAGTCCTTCCACCAAGGACAAACAGAGTTGATGGAGAACTTGCATAGAAACTCCATAGGCACTGCTACCACAATCTCATCATAAGGCTCTATATAATCCAAAGAAGGTTTGAATTTTGGCTTGGAATGAATTTTAGGGGATCCAAACTTAAGAATATTTGAATAAAATGTCTTTCATGATGCATATTCCTCTATGGTAGAACCTAAGCGCGTGAATTTCAAACACTTCTGCAAGAGGCACCATATGCATGTTGATGACATGTGACCACCACATAGATTT
Organism: Torreya grandis; assembly: GCA_037957365.1. Lineage (NCBI taxonomy): Eukaryota > Viridiplantae > Streptophyta > Pinopsida > Cupressales > Taxaceae > Torreya > Torreya grandis. The sequence continues at coordinate 4,447,539 of JARHVA010000016.1, read as the reverse complement.
CTAGTTGATGGAAAGACCATCCCTAAAACCTAAACCATTCCATAACAACCAAGGTTTGATTTTTTCATAGGGTTTCTAGAAACTCTAAATGACAAAGGTGCCCATGACTTTAACTAGAGTGACAAGAGTAAAGAGACTAGGAAAACCAAGACCTTTCTAAGATGCACAGCCATGGGGGGACCCTTGACCAATACAATGTTGAACAAGATTATTCCAGGTTTCTTTTCCCTCTACCACCTGAATAATCCATTTAACACACAGGGAAGAAACTTGTTGAGAGATATCAATGAGGCCCATACCTCTAGCCTCAAGAGGTAGACAACAATAATCCCAAGCTACTCTGTGAAAGATATTACTTGTGGAGCGATTGGCCAAAATGAAATCCTATAGTAAATTTTCAAGCTTGCAGACAACTTGTTTAGTGGGCACCCAATAATAAGCGTAATACACATGGGTGACATCAAGAACTTTGGAGAAGATTTAAAATTTCTCAGCCAAGGATAACAGCTTGGTGATCCAATACAAGAGTTTTTCTCAACATGGTCCACCACATACTACCACAACTGAGAGGGAGAGGCCTAGAATGCAAAAGGAACTCAAAAAAATTTAAAATTATGATCGTGTTGTAGCTAGTGTGAATTATATTGTGCCATCTAGGCTAAGGAAGAAAGGGTTGCTTGTAACACCATGTTTTACACCATTGAATGGTGGAGTCAGAGTCAAGACAAAATACCTCCAAGAAATACATATCATTAGCCAAAACTTTCTCTTCCTTGATGACTATAATCAAGGAGTCATCAACAAAGTTTCCATTAAGAAGTTTATGGGGTTATTCTAAAGGAAGGGATTGCCATGCATAAGGCCTTGTAATTGAACATTGGATAGAATATAACCAAGCCTTCTACGGTGAGAACATTTAGGGTTAGGGACGCTTTTTGATAATATTTGGAAAAAAACTTCAAAATCTCAGGCATCTTCATGTATCTTTGTCCATTATCTTGAAATGCTTGCATTTTTTGGGAGGTGGACTTGGCCTTGAATATGTAGAATAATTCTTTGGAGACTTGGTTGCCAACTTTGAGCCAATACATATGAGTTCAAAGTAGAGTACCATAGGCATTGTATTGATCATCAATTTGGATTTTATAGCATAATCTGGCCACCTGTAGCTTGAGAGCTTCACTGAATGGGTGTTGTTATAGGGAGGCCACACCCTGATTTAGCTTTAAAGTGGTGGTGGAGTAGGATATTCATAGAATCTTGGCTAATTGTCTCTCATAGGTAGGCAAAATTTTATCCATCTGATTGAGAGCATATGCCCACCATTAGGTCCATCCTAGTTTTTGAGTAGGCCTAGGAACCAGATTCTAAACCTAATTGATGTGTGACATAGTGGGCCCATGATATAGGAGGGTCATATTAAGAAATAATTATGTCTTATGGAGTTTAGGCTTTTTGAATTATTAATTAATATGGTATCTGATCATAAATGGAAAAATCCAGTAAGGCTTCCACCAATGGAGTAAACATGCTATCGAAAGAGAAGTATGGTTGAGTAGAAATAATAACATGATTAGTTGTTTAAGCACCTAATTGGACCCACCTTGAATATTGGTCTAAGTCTACCAAAATTTTGGTGTGGGGTCCACCCTAAATTAGGGTCGTGAAAGCCAAATTTATCTCACATATATAACAATGCCTTCTTTTAGCTGATGACCCAATGCATTGGTAGAGTCCAAATATTGTCAATTGATTCTTTTACCATATTAAGAATGCCACATATATCCTAGTGGGCATTCTATAGAGAATCAAAAATACATCACCATAAATTTGATCACTCATGAGCATCATTTAAGGCATAAACATAATGATGCCAAATGAGTGATTGTCAATATTGAAAAGGGACCATATGACATGGTGGGTGAGGTCCTTGCCAAACATCACAAAATGAGGTCACCACTTGGGTGCAATAAATGCCATAACATCACCATGACCTACCTCATCATTATTGCAAAGAACTAAGCTATCATGCCAGGTGACTCTAGCAACACTGAGAGAAGGAAACCTGTCACCTTCACTTCTTGAAGGTAGAGAATGTCTATGTCTATAAACTTACTTTTGAAATATCAAACAACATACTTATGAACTAAGTGTGTTAGGTCCCAAACATTCCATGAAAAATAATTCATAGATTATGGCTATCAAGAGACATATATTTCACATCGATCCCTTCAAGGGATTCATATCTATTCTTCAATAAACTCTCAGAGTTGGAAAAAATAAACTATGGTTGTTGAGAAAATTTTATCACAAACTTTGAATCCTTAGACAAAACCTGACTAATAGGGATTCAAGAGTGATTTAGAGAGTTTAAAGAGGGGATGCATGAGCACTTGCTAGTGTCAGACCGAGTGATTATGTGACATGAAATCCAAATCATCTGGAAATATGTTTGTTGATACTTGAGAACTATAAAACACATTCACTGCTAGGGTCATGTTTTGAAATTGAGGTTAAGATGATGTTGCCTCTGTATGCAGTCATACCTTAATAGGGAGTATGTTTCTAGGCATTTCTTTTCTCAGTAGAGCTGAAGGCTTAAGCACCTGAGGCATTGAGCTAGAGGAATACTTGTTGATAATCCCATGATCAATCTAAGCAGGCCCCTTTGTTATGAGTGTTCCTCTTCCTCCTAAAATTTTGCCATCCATATTATTGGTTATTCTTAGGAGTAGAAACCACTACCTTGGTAGAGGTCTTATTATGAGGGAGATATAAAAGACATTCCTTAATCTTGTGGTTTATGGCTTGATAGTGAAAATAAGTATTAGGTAAGTTGATATGCAAGATTCTCTACGAATACTAGGAATCATCGACTTGAATTTTGACAGAGTCTTTGAGCTCTTTAGAAAGATCAATTGACACACAAATCATCCTTTGTGGCTGGGATGAGTAGAATCTATGGGACTTATGAGTAACAATCTAGCCTATAGATCTGGCTATTTGGTCCAAGAAGGGCCATCATGGTAGGGGTAAACTCAAGAACTCAATCCAGATAGGGACTTTCAAAGTAGCCTGCTTTGAGACTACAAAGTCTCAGGTCTAAGGGGATACACTAGGAGGGAATTTTAGACATAAAATGTGGTTGACTTATTCAATATAACACCTTCATGGGTGGGGTCGATAAATTTTAATAGAAAAAACCTTTGGTAAAGTTTTGGATGCTCTCGAGCTTAATGTCATGAGTCATCCAAGCAGTTTGAACCCAATAGTTGAGCATGTTTTCAAAAGGAATGTGACCAGTGAATTAACCTTTCGAAGAGAACTACTATAGCCATTGACAAGCATAATCAAAATCAAACTAAGTAAGAACAACATCAAGAGGAGAATCCTTACCTCATGATATACTTTTAGGATAGATTTACTTGGTCATTTTTTAGGTGGTGCCATTATAAAACACTCTTCTTTTTTCTGTCATAGCTTCAACAGTCAGAGGGGAAGGTGGGGAGGCCATTAAATAGATTTCCAAAGGGAGAAGCTATTCAATCTCAATAAATACTAATATCTTATGGGGATGTGGTATGATAGAGAGTGGAAATGATGAAAAGACCATGACTCTTGATGCAAGGCATAAGCAAATCCTAGCATAGCAAATAAACTTTCCAGTTATCTTCCTTAGTGCTCACTCAAGCTATGATTTTTTTTACAAATGTGGTTTCATTTATTTAAAGTGATTACTTCAAGTGCCTTTATAATTCTCTCATTCACATAAACATAATTATAATGATGTCTAATTATAATGAAACATTATGATTTCAAACATTTCTTAAAATAAAAGAGATGATGAAAATATATTAAAACTTTCAAGTGCCCAATGAAAGAGCTAATGTTCGAAAGAAAGAAGGGAAAAAGTTTGTATGTTTAAATGAGTACTATTTAAATTATACATTTAACATATTAAAAAGGTGTAACAACATCAAAGGTTTGTAGTTTGATTGGTGAGGATGATGGTTGCTCAAATCTCTTCATACACCTGACACTGAGAGTCAAGCAGTTAAAGCTAGGATCATACCCTTGGTGATTTTGATGGTATGAATACCCCTTACTCATTGTTACTTAGCCAAAGAAACTCACTGACTTAGATGTATGATTACTCAACATTGTAAATCTGCTATATGTTTATTTCTAAAATATGGATAGAGATGTTGAATTAATGTAATGCCTTTAGGGATATCAAAAAAATAAAACAAACGTGTAACAACACATGATGGTGAAACTAGAACAAAAAAAAAAAGGTGTCATGATTATTATTATTTTAAAGCTATGATTTGCCCTTATAATTGTCTAAATTTGGGCCAAAATTTTATTTTTATCTAAGTATACGTTAATTGAACTATAATTATTAGTCATTTTTTATAACTTAGACTATATATAATTAAAGGGTTTCATACACTTAATAAGACTATAATTCAAATGGAAAATTTATAATAAAATTGTAATATATATATTATAGATAATGAGGGCTAGAGGGTCCCTCACCCATTTTATTAAACAAAAAAGTGAGATTACAAAACCTGTCAGAAGATGGTGAAAATAAAAACCCTTTAAAGATCTGAGGAACACAACAATATAAAGCCAAACTTAAAAAAGAAACCACAATACTAAGGACCAACATCCCCAACACTAAACCATAAAAACCAAAAAGTAACTAGTGAGAAGCACCTACAGATAAGACACTAATGTCTCCACCATCACTGACCTATGAAGTGTCACTAACCACCAACACCCCATCACTAAGATCACAGTAGTTTCCCTCAAAAGGGACCTCATCTGACACAAAATTTCTTTAAGTAATAACATAACCTACCACATCATCCATCTTGTCCATGTCAATCCCTCGTGGCAATGTGAATTCATGCCTCCTCTTTGCCTTTATATCTTGATTCAAACATAACTAACCCCAATCAAGATCCAATCTCATGCTATCCAATTGAGCTTACATGTATGCCAAACATGTTCATTGCCTGGTAATGGGCCCCACCCCCTCACAGACTAGAACCTACTGTGGAAAGGAGTGTGTGCCTTAAAGAGCTATGAAAAAAACTTAACTTCCAACACTAAACCCATAGAATTTTATCCTTAAAGAGCAACCACGATTGATGTTGGTGGAGAATGAAGGGATCCTAAATTCAATAGTTGCATGTGACTTCTAGAGAGACTTGATACCTAAAGTTTGGATTGTAATCATTCCAAGTGAATTAAGAGGTTATCATATTTGTCATCCAAATCCTAAAAGGCCCTAAATAGAACAAGACCAGTGGTTACTAACCTAGGAAAAACTTGAAGGCTTTTATCCTCGAAAGAGAAACCCTCCATAGCTGCCTCTAGGCCAACATGAAAGTACTCTCGGATAAGCCCTGATGACAACACCATTGTCAATTCTTTGTCCAAAGAAGCATAAAGGAAATTACCCATGAAATTTGATGCCACCAGAGAATTAAGCTTGACCCTAAAGTTTGTCTTCGAGAAGATCAAACCCATGACTTCATTAATGGCATGTAAAAATTCCTTGAATGAATAAAATATGTTGCATGAATTTTTATACCTGACCCTTAAATATCATCTCTCACTTAATCTCCATGATATGTAGGGAAGGTTCACTGAGAGCCACTTGGAGCATTCATTACATGAGATATCTTGGTCACCTTTTATCACCTATAAATTTATGTGAGATAAATGCCTAAAAACCCCCATTGGATGCTATAAAACTAATGACCATTGTCTTGATTTGGGTGATGTCATTAGTCAAAGGAGGTATGCCATTTCCCATGCTTCAACAACTCTCTACCATCAAAGTACCTTAATCCCAAGATACCTGAAATCAATATAATTATATGGTAGTACTCAATTACAACCTTTCCTAATCATTATCATAGATTATCTCCTTCACTTGATCGATGCCTGCATTGGCCAACTCATTGGTCACTTGATTCACTTCATGAAAGAAATGGATGCAAGGCATTCCCATGCCCAGCTCAAAATATTTTCAAGGTTTCAAGATCCTAATTTCTCATTCTATAAGTCCTAAATGATAATGATAGAGTCCCCCTCAATGATGATTTAGTCAATCCCATACTAACACACAAGCTTAAGCCCCAGAACTAAGGCTTGGGCCTCAGCTTCGGTGTTGGTTCCATCCACCAATTTTTTTGAAGATGCTCTAATGATCAATCCTACATATTCTTGAATGACACAACCCGATATTGATGTATTAGGGTTCCCCCTATCAGCACCATTGAAGTTGATTTTAAACATTCTCGAAGGAGGTAGCTTCCAGTCCTTCCTCCCTACATGCTTGTTAGCCTTTAACAATATATATGATCTAATAATGGGGGGGATTTTTAACCATTACCAAGAGGATATTATCTAGGAATAAAAATATGAAAGACATGTCATATAAAATCGGTTATGAGTGGATCCCATCTTTGACATAACCAATTCAACTTTCTTGATTACCTCCTCAAAGGAGTAGGACCGATCTTCAAAAATTTACATATTTCACTCTTTCCAAATAGTCGATATCATGATATATGGACATGTTTTACATAAGTATGATAATGTGTCTTTCCTTGAGCCCATAGGCCATGATATAAAATCCTATTTCAAGGTTTTTGGACTAGCCCACTATCAAGCTAGATTACTACAAAGCCAATACTAGGCCTGCCTAGTGAAAGTGCAGTTGAAGAGAAGATGGTTGGCATCTTCATCTTCTTCTTGGCACATCAAACACTTGTAAGGGCCAAAAAAACCCATCATTCACATATGATCATGGGTATGAATATTCCATTGAATAAATAGCCACATAAAATCCATAACATTAGGTAGATTAACTTTGTTCCAAAAAAGGGATTTAGTCTATCCAGAGGTTGGTTATACCCATTCAACCATTTTGTAGCTCAGGTTAACAATGTACTAACTAGATTTAGCACCCACCCATTGGACTTGATCATTATTTTATCTAATTAAGATCTTTATCTTCACTAAAATGCTCATCAACTATAACTTCTTATCATATGGAATTGGCATATGATCAAATTTATTCCACTTATAAAGGACCAGGCCTACCTCCTCACTGGGATCAAGATAATTCCTCACCTTGTCTCCTCATAAATGCATCAGATTCACCTCAACCAATTCCTATATCTCCCTCAATGGCTTATGGCCATTCCATGAATCTACCTATAAATTTGTGAGGTTTTTATCGTTGATCACCCATGAGACATGATCCCTTATGATAAAGTGGTAGTTTAGAATAAAGTTCCACTAGTTTTAACCCTTAGGAAGATTTCAGAACTTTAGGATATTAAGAGGAAAAAAGTCCCCAAAGTATTTTTTTTGAAAGAGCTTATTCCAAGTTGCATGAGTTTGGGTGACCATACCTCATACCAATTTTACTCAAAAAGTGAGATTTTGAATGTCCAACATTTTGATGCCTGCACCTCCTCCTACTTGGGGAAGACACACCTTATCCCATTCACAATATTAGTTTTCCTAGCATCTTACGAGCCTTGTCATAAGAATTTTTTTATGATTCAATTAAGATCCTTTAAGATTTTTGACAAAAGTTTCAAAACTGACATAGTGTATATTGGTAAAGAGCTTAAATTTGATTTTAAAATGGTCATTTGACTAGCCAACGAGATCCACCTATCTTTTCATTCTAAGAATTTTGAATGAAAATCCTTGAGTAAATTCTCCCATATAAAAGCTCTTCCAACTCTGGAAAACAAGGGAACCCCAAGGTATTTAGCTGATAGCTTACCAATTTTAAAGTTTAGAATATCAGAGATGCCCAGTTACATATGGAGGGGGTATTGAAGATGAATATTTTAGATTTGGCTGAGATAAGACCTTGAACTAAAGCTTTCTCATAATCTACCAGGATCTGCCTAAGAGCCTTTATTTCAACCAATGTCAGGATGCCAAAAAAATGGTGTCATTCATGAATTATTGATGGATGAAACTTGCCAAGCTAAATGTGGCCTTTAAACCCTAGATATACCCATATCTAGAAGCTCGCAAAAAATCTCTTCCTAAGGCCTCATCCATTAGGATAAATAGGAAGGGGGAAAGGGGGTCCCTTTGTCAAAGGCCCTAGGTGGCCTTAAAGAAACCTATCGATTCTTCATTGATTGCAACTGAGAATATCAAGATCCAAATAAAACTAAAGATCTAGTTACACCATTCCTTAGTGAAGCCAAAGATTTCTAGGGTATTCAACAAAAATCTCTAGTTGACCCTATCATAAGATTTACTAATGTCAAGTTTAAGAATCATTCCCTTTCTTGTGGCTATCCACTAGAGAGTGGATAATTTCATGGGTTATAATAAACTTGTCATGGACGTTTCTCCCTAGAATAAACCCTCTTTGTTTATTTGAAATCAAATCACTGATAAATCCTTTCAGTCTAAAACATATAGCCCTAGAAATAATCTTAAAAATTATGTTACCAAGTGAGGTGGGTCTAAAATCTATGAAGGAAGCCTACAACCGAACTTTTGGAATTAGGGAAATTTAGGTGAAATTAATATTGACCCTGATTATCTATTTTAGATGGGATTCTTCCATAAGGGATATAATCTGATTGCCAACAATATCCCAAAAGGTTTGGAAGAAAGTGGCTGGGAAACCATCCAGTCCTAGAGCTTTATCTTTGCATATGGAGAAAACCACATGTCTGATCTCCTTTAAATAAAATGGAACCATTAGTAACCAATTTTGTCATTTTAAAACCAACTTGGGGATGTGCTTAAGATTTTAGGATTATGCCTGTATGCCCACTGCTTTAATGTTAATAGAAAGATCTCTAATAAAATAAAAAACTTCATCCCAGATATCTGATTGTCACTCAAGGGAGTTTCCATCTCTTGTCATGATAGAGGAGATTTCATTAGCATTTATATGCATTGAGTAGAGTCATGAAAAAAATTGTGTTGTTGTCCCCATCCTTAAAATAGGTCTCATGAGACTTCTGTTTCTAAAAGATTTCTTCCCTAGCATACAATTTAGCCAAAAAATCATTCTCCTTAACATCGAGGTTAGCATCTATACCAACATTAAGAACAACTTGGTTGATGGTTTCAAGGTCTGCCTTCACTCTTAGAATTTATTTAAATATATTTTTGAACCATACTATATTCTAGTTTTTGGGGCAAGTCTTGATGTGTTAGATTTTTTTGATAAAGATGAAGGATTTCGTGCCTTTCCCAACCTTAGCCAGATTGAAAAGGGAGGGATCCAAAAGCCACAATAACTTAAATTTAAAGGGACATTTGGGGTGAGTGCCATATTCTTCAATTTTAAGTTCAATTAGAGCATGGTCTGATCTTGAAATCGATAGAATGTGACATTTGAAAGCTCAATCCAAATTTAAATAGGTTGGAGAATCTAAAAAGTGATCTAGCCACTCTATAATGTTATTAAAGCCTAAACATTTATTAGACTAGAAGAACCACCTTGATTAGGGAAAATGTCCACCAAGCTGAAGGAGTCAATGAACTATATGAAATCCTTATGAGAGTTGGATTCTAATTGAACACCCCCCATTGATCTTCATTATAAAGGATAACATTGAAGTATCCTCTTAAAACACAACACTAATCTAAAAGTAAGGCCATTTGTTGATGAATCTCATTCCAAACCTAAGTTTTTCCAACAATGGAGTTCAACCCTACACATTAAATAAGAAGAAAGAAATGTCAAATCCAAATATCAATACCTTGCACAACTGCCATACAACTCCAAAATTGATAGCTTTTATTCTTGCCTTGGAAGGCACCTAGATGACCACCAAACCTCCCCAAGCCCCAAAGGAGTTAGAAAACATCCCCTTCCAACTTTTTTGACTTCACCCTCATAAGGATTCACCATCAACCTTCCTAAGTTTAGTTTATTTAAAGCGAAAAACATCAAAGATAGATTCCTGAAGATGGAACCTAATCAAACTCCTTTTGTTAGGGGTGTTAAGGCCTATAACATTCGAATAGATGAGATTCATTGATGCTCAACATGACATTCCACTCCCTGCCTTCCAAAATAGACAAATGCCATAATGGATTTATGTTTTTTTGCTACAACTTCTACATCTGTCTGATCCTTCATTATTTTATAGCATCTTTTACTAAATGTTCAATAAATTGGGCGAGAGATTTTATATTCAATTTGGGAGAGAGAGAGGCTTAGTTGAATTCATCTCCTCTTCCTCATCCTCATTGAAATCTTCTAGGAGAGGATAAAATTGAAGGTCACCCACCTTTCTTGAATCCCTCTGAATGGGGATTGCCCTCTCAAGATCCTCCAAGTCTTCCATTTGAACTTTCATTCTAGTATCCAAAGTGATAATGGTTGAACACTTCTTAGATACCAGTGAGATGAAATCACACTCTTTCAACATGGAGTTTGGAAAGAGAATCTCACCACCTTCCAGTCTACTTTTGAGCACCTCAGTCTCTTCAAAATTGATTCTTGACTTTTCTAGAGCACATTCTACCACCAGCTTATAATGGGAGGGTTGTTGAAACCCTTGAGTTAGGGGTGCGACTAAGGTGTTGCCAAAGATCTCATGACTTCCCCCTTAGGCTTGCCACCAAAGATTCCTAGGCATTTATGGAGAAAGTCCCTGATTTCTCTATACTTATAGCATATAAAGGGACATTTTCCACATCAATTATTTGGTTCTAGATACATTCCCTATTTTGGATATGGATGGTTTCAAAAATCACCACATCTAAGTTTAACACTACACAAATTCAGGCAAAAAAGCCAAAATCCCCTCTAGAGATTCTAGGTCTATTTTGATGAAATCTCCCAAAATCACACTAATTTCCCTGACACATTTCTCACTCCAATATTCCACTAGTATCCCATACAACCTAATCCAAATGGGAAATCTACCATTCTTGGCCATTCAAAGGTTGAAATTGGGGCTCCTACTTTGAATCCAGAGACCTACACCCTTAAGAAGCCTGGTCCCCCCTTTGAGAATCTCCATCTTTGCTTATTCAGATAGGTAGGTGACAAAGAAGAAGCCTTTGGGTAGAAAATGAATGGAGCATTCCTTGCATCAGTTATCTTTTATCCATATTTCCACTTCTCCTAGCACCAATCATCACCCCAAAAATTTCCCAATCAATCCTCTGCTCTTGAAAACCTAGATGTTCTCTAGAAGCTTAAAGTTGGGGAATGATATAGATCGCACACCAATCCCCTCATCCTTACCAAGAGTTAGAGAGTGAAAGTCTTGGATTATAGGGAACTCTTTGGATGTTTTATTCCCTTTAGATTACCTGGGTGAAATCCACATACCAACACCATTCCTTGGAGAGACCCAATCCTCATAAAAAAACCCTAAGGATTTTTTACCACATATTGGCCAGTCCTCGACCATATCTTCTCTACATGCATCTTGAATTTCCTACCAAATATCTTTTTTGTTGGGTTTCGATCCATTCAGCTTGTTTTTTCCTTTCCCTTAGGGATGACATCTCTCTTGTTATTATTGCTACTACTCTTGAACCTTCACCGTGAACATGAATATTATTATGTTGATTTAAAATATTGGGTAATATATTTTATTTAATCAGAGCTAAAACTATTTGTTAAAAGTAGCCCTAACCATGGACTATGTTTTGCCTCATTGCATTGAACACATGTTTCAATCCACTTACAGACCCCCGTCACATTGAACATTGAGCCAACTAGTCCACCACATCATCGAGTACTCTCACGATTGACCCACTAGAGCCTAATTTGGGAACAATGCTATGAAGGTGGTCAACCCAGGGAAATAAAATTGGTTAATAAATTTTATTTAACCAGAGCTAGAACCAATTATAAATATTATTTCTAGCCATGGAATATGGTTCATCTCATCACATTGAACATATGTTTCAAGCCACCTACTGACCCTTGTCGTATTGAACACTGAGCTGCCTAATCCATCGCATTAGGTACCCTCATGGTTAACTCACCAAAACCTAGTGTAGGAAAGACATTATAGAAGTGGTCAGCATAAATAATGGACCCCAAGACCTCCCACTTCTAACACTCAACTCACACACCATTAAACTATCTCCATCGAATCTTTTTATTTATATATTATTATATATGAATATAATATATTATTATATATAGATATTTTTAATTTTTTTATTTTTATATATCATTATATATGAATATAATTGTATAATATAATTATACAAAAATAACACAACAAATTTTTTAACCTTAAATATGTCATTTATATATAATTAATTAGATTTATATATAATTAATCATATATTTTAGATATGTCATAGAATTATGTATGATTAATCTATAAATAGATAATTTATAAATGACTTAATTTTTATTCAAACTACTAAAATTTTCATTTGACAATTGTAATTGAATTAATCTATAAATAAGTGTTAATTTATATATAATCTCTAAGATAATTTATGTATATATATTTTATAAATATTATATCATTAAATAGTAATATAATAATAAATTATATACATTAATACAATATAATTATATATAATATGGTATTAATATATATTCAAATTATTAATTATTTTTATAATAATATTCATATTATATAATATATTAATATTTTATGATAATATATATTATATCTTATTATTTTTAATAAGTTTCATATATATATATATATATATATATATATATATATATATATATATATATATATAATATTCATATATTACATATTATCATAATAATATATTTTTATATTATATAATAGTAATAATAAATATATTAAATAATAAAACCTATTATATAAACATTATGTAACACACATATATATATATATATATATATATATATATATATATATATATATATATATATATATATAATTTATTATTAAATTATAATGCATAGCAATATAATATTTATAAAATATAGTAATATTAATAAAATATTATATTATGATAATATTTTTTTTTCTCAAATAAAAAATCACAATTTTTAATCACTTGAAAAAGTTACATCCAATGTGCAAACTCAAATCGCACATGGGATACATCTTTCACCTGCAAATTCTACCCAAAGCACTGACTTCAACTCTCTCCACCAAACACCGATCTATCATTATATTCAACAAATTAAATTCCCAGAGAATTAATTTTATTTTGGGTCCTTCCTATAGTCGATTAGGCTTATTTTAAGTCTAATTTGTGTGTGTATTTATTGTATTCATAAATACACTTTATTCTTACTTTTTTTGAGGTGTCACTCACCTCATTAATCCACTTATTGGATTTAGAGTTACTTGCATGTAACTCTCATTTATTCACATGACATACACTTCCGTACACTCTATAAGGGAATAGACTATAAGTGACACATATATAGGGGACTTATAAGGTCATAATGAGATTCTATGTAACTCTCATTTTCCTCCTTTAGCTCTATAAAGAAGCACGCCCTCTCCTATTTTTCTCACTAAAATCTGATAGCTCTTTCTTCTTTTCTTGTGCTCTTGATTCAATTTTGTATTTGTGAATATTTTGGTAGCAAGCTTTCTAATAAAATCACGTAGATTTTTCTCATATGTGTTTGGTTTTTCCTTTTAAAAATCTTTGTCTCACTTATAGTTTATACTTTGAAAAGTAACTTAATTTCTTTAATGTTTTCATTTTTACACTTTCAATATTACTTATAATTATTTTTGGCATAAATCCTTTCATAATATTAGAGTTATGAATTTTTAACATTGAATATTGAGTTTTGTTTGTAAGGATTTCAACATAAAAGAAAAATTTCTAACCTTTTCAAGCTGCTGAAAATACTTGAAAATAATATTTTTTTAGGCTTATATGAGGAATAGCTCGTGGCATATTATTATTCTTTTTCTTGAAGTATTTTATTCTGGTTTGTTGTGTGCAGTATCTTTTTAATAATATTTTTGCATTGTTTCCAGATAAAAATTTCAGCATAGACTAAGTTCTTTGAACTTCGAGCAGCCTCTTCATATTTGTATTGCACCCTATTTGGCGTAGTTTTTGCTCCAAGCCAATTTTTTTTTGGCTTCCGCTCTTGTTACTTGAGCTCTGTCTTCAATTCTTTTTCTTAATCTTTTCCTTTTCTTCTACTTACCTTTTTCTGCATTTAGCGTACCACGACTCACCTCTGTGCTACGTTTTATTTCTATTCTCTTTGCCATTTTTGGTCTTTATTAACTCTCGAGTTATTTAACTTTATGATATTTCTTTATCTTTTGAGCAATTTTTCTTCTTAGACATTTGTGTAGTCCTTGACCCATCTGGTCTTATTTAATGCAGTTTTTTAATTTATTAAACAATTCCATTGGAGATTTGAACTGGCTTCTCAGTGTGTTGGCGGTGAATGGGAAATCTCACTTGGGCCTGCCTCCCATCACCACCAACGGCCCCATGTTGAGGCTGATTTGGGAGTAGATAGATCTGTCTCTACACGGGCTCCTCTACCGAAAAATATGATGTCATCGCCTCCATCCCTTCTCCCAGCGCTGTTCATTTTTTTTTGCATCGTTTTTTAGTGGTTTATCTCAATCAATTTGTTTTCTTTACTTTCTGAGACCTACCGTTCACTTTCCTAGCAGCCTTTATAACCTGGTATGCCTTTTCTCTTGATTTTTTTGGTTTACTTTGGCTGCTTCTCAAATGTTATGGAGTCTTTTTATGTAGTAAATACAGTTGTAGACTCTTCTCTGATTCAAGGTAATTGCTTCGGTTGAGTTGCATGTCGCCTAACCAGCAAGGTAATATTGTTCTTACCTTCTTTATTTTCTTGTCGGTACTCTGACTGATATTTCGCTTTGGCTCGCTTCTCCTTATCAAGCGTTTTTTTTTTTTAGCTAATGAAAATTTAACGTGTAGCTTTAAACTTTGAAATTAAGCTTCCCTTCAGTATTCCTTAGCCGTTATCTGCACGCTATTCATTTATAAATGATAAATCATATTTCCTTATTATTATTATAAGGTCTTATGCAGGAATTAGATTCTACCAATCAAAACTACAAATATTTAAACAAAGTTATAATGAAAAGATTATATCAATGTTTGATAAAATGAAAATAGTGTCGTGTTAAAGCCTTTGCCTGGACACATTGGAATTTTGACTATATACGGCGCTCGAATTTTGGCTATATACGGCGCATATCTTGGGTTTAAGACACTGGCAAATTGCAATGAAATTTATCCCGCTTAAGCAAATTAGCGGCAAAGACAAGCGTAGTTGATTACTATTGGCGCAAGCAAATTCACATCCACATGAACTGCACCAATATCTTCAAACGCCAGGGGAATATTTTCTGAAATTAGCGGCAAATGAAGGGAAGTAAGAAATGGGGGGATTGAAATCTGTTTGATCTGCTTGTTTTTCCGTTTGTGTTCTGAAAAAAACGGATATTTCCCCCCTCCCTTTCGCTCCGCCGGCATTCACTCAAAATACGGCAAACTCACAGATACTAATGATTATTTTTGTGATTTCCCTTTAATTTAGAGCTGTCATGATAATGATTATAAGCTCTGCCTTTACGAGAGGATGGTACAAAATTTATTATAATTTACCATACATAGGGCAGTGAACTGAAGATGTTTCCTCTTTTAAAAAAAGATCTACCTGGTTTTAAATACTTCTAATTCTATTTTATATAATTAAACACAGTCAAAATATTTATTTGATTAATTTTTTTTTCGTGTAAATGTGAAAGTGTAAAATACAATCAGTTGTTTTCAGTATATTATGTCAATTTCAAATTAAAATTTGAACAGATCACCAAAAAATAATTTTAAACTTTACAATTAACATATAAATAATTTTTAATATGTTTTTTATTCCACTATCAATTATAATAACATTTACAAAAAAATATTTAATAATATTTTTTTAAAATATTAAAAACCATGTACAATATTTTATATTGACAACTATTATTTTTATTATTTTTTAAAAACACAAAACATCTTCAATTCATTACCGTGCAAAACGAAAGTACTAACTCTATGTTATTTATAGTAACTTTCCTTCCAAAATGATGCGCTTTACTTTTTCGTATGCCTAGTCTTATATAACAATTTATATTTATGCTTTAGTTAAGGGTGCCATTTTTTAATATAACCAAAAGAATCTTCCATCTCAATATAAAAGCACATCATTCAAATGATGCATGAACATTTGTTTTTCCAATCAGTTTTTTAAAGTGTAGGTTTAGGGATTTTTTAAATAAAAAGAAAAAAGGCTATTTCTTAGTATTTTGTTTCATAATGATTTATACTCGTAGCTTTATCCCTTTTCAAGCATTAATAGTTTTTTATAAAGTTTTTATTAATCTTGTTTTAAGATTTAAAAAAAAATATATTTTGAAAACTAATAATGATTTGTAAAACTTTTATTAAGTGATATATTAATTTTTAGATTTAAAAATTTAGTGTAATTTTACATTTACAAGTTAATTGATCTAATTTTTTTTTCGATGAATATTTTCAAATGTTTTTTTGATCAATTTTCGTTTCTTGTTATTGATTTTTTTTTAATACTAACCAAATTTGTGTGTTCTACTCTCATGGCTCTTAAAATTGTTATTTTTTCGATTTTTTAGACCACTATGCAAACCATTTATTCTCAAAATATTGAAATAATTATTCTTAAAGATCAAATTGTAATTCAAAATGCTACTATTACTACTTTGCATCATTCCATTAATATACTTTAAAATATTTTTTAAAACAAAATAGATAATATGCAATCCTTTCTTGATGCTTTCAATGTTAAATTTACATCTTTTGCACATGACACTAGTTCTAATCATGATAAACCTTCTTGTACTTTTGAAACACCTAAAACATCTTTGAACACTTCTCTTACAAATCTTGGATTAAAAATCATGCAAAATATGAGCTATTCAGTGGTGCTCTTGATAAGAGTCAAGACGGTATTCTCAAACCTCATTTACCTACTTCCATTGCAAAATTGAAAGGTCTTGGTTATATTGATTATACTACTTCACATATTTCTAATGAAAATTTAACATCTTATTGTCCTCCGAGTCGAAGGACTTATAATGCAATTTTTTTTATTATGCTACTTCTAATGCATAAGCTTTGGTTAAAACTGTAAAACTTTGTGCACATTGTGAAAAACACGGTATCATATATTTAAATGTTGGAAGTTACATCTATGCAAATCTTATGGTAAATCCACACACGATATATTGCATTGTTGCAAAATAATTACATCTCCTATCTCTAAGGGTAAAATTGTTTGGATTCTTAAAACTAATGAATCTTCTAGAAACTCTGATATCTCTGCTTACAATCATTATTCTAATACTTTATGCAGAATATCTTTTTCAAGTGATACATCTTCTTTATCTTCTTTTTAAATTATCTAAATATATTTTTGCATTCCTTGTTTATTATTGCATATGATATATGCTTTGATTATTTTCACTAACTTTTTTTTGTACAGATTCATGTAATTTATGATGAAAGTTATTTTTACCCCATTTACCTTTTTTTGTACATCTACTTTTATCATATTATGTATGTAGATTGTATGTTTGGCATAATGGGTACTTAACTTGAAATATTGGTGTTGGCTTATTTATTTTGCAAGTTTGTAAATCATTACTTATTTTGGTTGGTCTTAGTTCCATGGTGGATTGACCACTTTGTTCGAAAATGATTCTGGGAGATTCTTGGTGATCACACTTTCTTCTTTGCGACTTTTGGAAACACCTTCTCTTATTTCTTCTCTAACCTTTTGTAATTCTTCTTGAAGGAAGTTTCTATTAAATGGAAGTATTGTGTAATTTCAATTCCCTTCTTTGTTTGTAAAAGGTATTCTCTACTTTTGTAACCCCAAATTTAAGCTTAAGGAATGCTGAAGAATTAACTTTAATTTGGGTCCTTCCTATAGTAAATAAAATGAATGGTAGTTCGCTCCACAAGAATTCACTAGATGAGGTGCATCACTTCTTGAGGCTAGTTGATGATTTGAAGCTCTATCATCTTTTGAACGCAAACAATCTATTGGACAAGAAGACCAAGATCATCGCCAAAGAGGTTCTAAAATTATGGTAGTAATTTCTTGTGGATGGAGCCAAAGATTAAAAACTCATGTGTTGGAATGATACCAACCCTTTACATGCATAATTATCTGTGCATCTTAGTGGAGGTACCTTAGTTTCTTCTATGGATTTAGTTATTTAAGCTATGGAAGACCCTACCTAATCTAGCCCCAGGTTAGATACTCTCAAATTAGATCAACTTATCGACATTCAAACTATTATGTTTAGTACCAACAACTTATTGGCAATTCATGAGGATGTTGAATAATTTGGTGCTACGATGGACACCATACTTGATCAAATTTGGGTCTTGTTGAAAGTGTTGGCTCTTGAAAATGTTGCTCAGGGAAGAAAATTGAGTGTCGTCTGCAAGACGTTAGGTATCCTGGGCAAAAATGACTCTTAGCTTGCACATACCTTGACTACTCTACTCATCGACGAGGATGTTCACAATGAAGGACCGACTCTGGTGGTCTCAAGCTCTAAAAATGTTTAGTTTCCTTCATGTTCAGTTTCATCTATTTTTTATGATATGCTCATGAATAATATTGGTTATAGTAACTTTTTGTATCTCCCTGATTTATTAGGACTTTTCAAAATACTATAGTAGAGATCTTTGCCCCTTTTTTAACTTATAAAAAATAATAACACAATATAATTTTATATATAAGATAATATTAATATATATACAAATTAAAAGTTATTTTTTAATTATATTTATATAATTTATTAAATATATTAATTCTTAGTATTTTATAATATATTAATATTTTATTATTTTTATTATATCTTATTAATTTTAATAAAGTTCATATATATATATATATATATATATATATATATATATATATATATATATATATATATAAAAATAAATGATACCATAAATATATAATATTTATAACATATAATGTTTATAAAATATATTAAGAATACATATAATGACTATATTATTATTGTTGTTTTTTAATCAAGATTGAAGGTGGGTTTTTTTTACTAGGGACCCCAATCCCTATAATAAGAACAACAACGAAAAATTATAAGAGGACTTATTAAGTCTCAAAGAGATATATGTCTAAACAGTCACAAGAACAATTACAAATAGCTAAAATACAGTCCGAGAATAACTTAAGTAATAGCAAAGACAAAAGATAGCCAAAAAAGAATTATAATCATTCTAAATGTCCAAGCTTCTTGTGACATCCTCCCAGTAACTTTTCTTGTGTTTTAGGTTCGAGTCAATTCGAAGAAGCGTCTTTTCTTTGTTTATGTCTTTAGAATATCCATTGCATTTTAAATGCTTACCATTTTCCTTTGAAGAGCTCTTCATATCAATTAGTCCTTCCATATGAGATCTTAAACTCTCCAAATTATGAATTATTTTATGCATGGTTGCCTTATCATAGTTGACCAAGTAGTTGATATTATTCTTAAGCTTGTCATTTTCACATTCCAGGGCACTGACCCTATCTCTAATTCTTTGAATTTGGGTATTATAGTCTTTATCAGCATCTTTCTGACTCAATATTTCATTGTCTTGTTGGAGAATTTTCACTTTGTCTTTGAGCTCAAAAAGTTTCCTTATAAACCAACTCATAACTGATTTTTTTAAATCCAATTCTTCTTCAATTTTTTTTGTATTTTGTTTACCTTTTAGAGAATCAACCATGACATTAAAATTTTCATTAGAATCATGAGATTGAGTTCCTAGTTGTTCCAACTCTTTATCCTTAGGGAAATCACCCACTTTTCTTTTACCATTGACATCTTTGTTAGTTGATGTCTTGTTTTCCTCCTTTTCAAAAACATTTTGGGTATTGGTCTCTTTATCTCTAGCAGCATCATCAACCGGAATAAATTGCCTAGTTGAAAGTCTAGGTTTAAACACATGTTAGTTACCTTCTGACCAGTCTCTAAAAGATTTTTGGCAACACTTCGTAGCCGGTTCTTAATACTAACCCCTTGTGATTTGGGGATGTACCTAGCAGTACTTTGTTCTTTATCTTTAGTAGGATTGCTATCCAGATACCTTATTCAAACCTTTTGAACTTTCCTAACTTCCTCTTTACCTTTGTGAGGTTTAGGAAGATCAAGGATGATTTGATTCATTCATTTGAAATATTTGTGAATAAGAAAAACAATTCCTTCATGCCTCAGAACAATGTATTTACCCTTTTTAACTTTCTCAATAGAAATTTCCATAAAATAGTAGAATGTAGAAAAGTAAACTCAAAGGAATTGCATGTCTAAAGTAATTGAAAAAGACAAATAAAGACCAACACACAACATTAAACCTAACCTCCAATGTGATATATCACATGATATAGAAGGCCACATTGTTATTGTTGTTGTTATTACTATATTTTTATTATATAGTACAACATAATAACCCTCATTATAAATATTTATATATTTAATACATTATATTAATAATAATGAATATATTGTATTAATTATATTTATATTATAATTACAAATATAAATTAAAATGAAGTAATATATTAGTATAATAATAACATAAATATATTATTATTATTATAGTAATATATTTCTCTCTATTTAATTTTAATAATAATAATAATAATAATAATAATTATTATTATTATTATTATTATTATTATTATTTATGAACTTAATTAAATATAATAATTTATAATATTCTAAAATAATATTCATATATTATATATTATCATATATATATATATATATATAATAACTTTTAATGGAAGGGAAAAAGTTACATATATGCACAAAGCATTAGAAAAAAATAGATCCAAAGACAAACTCTCGAGGGCCCAAAATACAAACCAGAACAACCCAATATCCTTTCTCGATAAACAGGGATAAGGTCAACAGATTACAATAAAAGATCAAAAAAGATCACAGAGAACAAATACAAACCAAACAAAACAAAACTATGGATCGTAAATATTGCAAGAGATAGGTTGTCGTGAAATTTCGTCTTTAGTTTCCATCAGCTAATGAGCAATAACAAACCGTCTTTAGACAGTGAGTCTGCCAACGTATTTAGTTCGCAGAATATATGTTTGTACGAAACAATGGTAAAAATACCAGCCAGCTGATTTTTTTTAAATAGAAAATCGAACTCAAGAAAAAACACTCTATTTTATATATTTTTCACATCCAATTAATAACAACATAAGAGTCTCCCATCACTTCTAAGCTGTCAACATCATTATCTAAAACAATTTCGAGGAAAAACTCGAGTACACATAATTCAACATAATTATTTGACCCTGGACTCGGCACAACTTTGAAATGAAAATAATTGTTTTCATTGTTATATGTATAACACCACAACAAACACGAGTACATTGGCTAGCCCAATCAAAATGGCCCCAGGGAATAGAATTATCGAACACCACCTTAGTAAATTGTCTTTGAGCTTTAGAAGTTCTCTATATAAAGCTCTATAAGGATAATAAAAAATAAATTAGCATTGCCTTAAGGTGCAAGGAATGTTGGAAGTGATGTTATTTTTTGTTTTTAAGTATTAATATATTTGTAATATTTATTCATAGAAAAATAAAATAGATTTTGAGATCTCAATGTCTTGCCTTTGCATTAACATATTGTATTATTGATTCGAGCTGCATATTAGATGTAGATTTTTTTCAATAAAAACAGTTCTCATGGCATCCTTGTCCACCCTCGATAATAAAAAATGATAAATCAAATACGTTGCCACCCTGCAAGCTACATACCCCCTTGCAATCTTTTGATGTTGGTCATGTAAATCAAACCATTACCCTGAATCTGGGTTTGGTGTACAATATGCCCCTTTGGAATATGGTATCCCCCGAAATACCTTATCAAAGCGACTCACCGTCACCACCTAGTGCATGTTGAAATCTTTCACCATTTACATTTTTTTTATTGCCTTGTTCTCTCTTCTAAGGGTCCAAGTTTGGTATTTTTTCATGTTTTTAATCATTATTTAATTACTCCAAATGCTACTATATTTGTAGAATTGACAAACATAAGCTAAAAGATAGAATCTGGGACCTCAATGTCTTGTCCACACATAAACAATATTGGAATATAGATTCATGCTATTCATCAAACATGGAGCTCTATCGTAATCAAATCAATGCTCATGACACCCTTGTTGACCCTTAAAAATAGAAAAAACCAATCAAATATGTTACCACCTTGCAAGATACATACCCTTTTACAATGTGTGCAAGCCATGTAAATCCAATAGCTGCCCTAAAACTGGGGTTGGTGTATAACACATAACACATCTGTCAACAAGTCGTATGTGATGTTGGTTGTAACATATTTTTATGAGTGGGTGCTATTTAAATATTTTTATATAGCCATTTCTCTATGGGTTCTATGTTTTGTTCTCTATATTTTTTTTATTGAGGTTAAAGGGTGGTTTATTTTTAACTAGGGACTCATACCCTAGAAGAGAAGTAGAAAACCAAGGTCACACAACAATCAGCATCAAACCAAAATTATGGTGAAAAGCTGCCAAAGAACAACAAAAGAGCAACAAAAAATGGCCTCAACTGCCAACATTTACAATAAGCATTGCTACCCAAAATGAAAATGAAAAAGAGACTAACTAGGCCTCTCCCTTAGGATTTCTTTGTTGGATCTGAGAGACATTGTAATGGGTTTCAAACCCAGATTACCTTTGCCTTTCTTTCTATTGCTAATGGTTTTCCATTCTCCTCCCACTTCAAGATTTGACAATATGGGGATAGAGATTTCCAAGGATTTTTCTTGATTCAGTGTTTGCTTTAAATCAAACACACTTGGTCTTTCAACCAGAGTTTGGGATGCTAGATTTGAACTGATGTGTTCATTTCCATTAGTCTTCTCCTGTACCTCCATGGCCCTCTCCTACATGAACTTTTTCTCACAATCAAGTGTCTCTTATATATGATTCTGCTCCTTTGCTTCCAATGGGTTTGCTGATTCTGAACCCTCGTTCTCACATCCATTATCATTCATAGCTAGAATTGTAATATGCTCAATTTCAACATTATTACACCATGAAACCAAATTCTTATATTTGATGCTCGAGCAATCATTTACAATATGTCCTATTTTGAAACATCTTCTACATCTAAATGGGATCCCTTCATAATCTAAAGGTTGCATGAAATTTTTCTCCCCTACCCTCAGTTCAATTTGGGCAGGTAAATCTTTCATAGAATCAACTTAAATCAGAATACAATCAAAAGTGGTATGTCCCTCATCCTCTATCTTTTTATCAATAGCCTAGTATTTACCTAAAGTATTTCCAATAGTTGTATAAACCATTTCATCCTAAAACGGATATCGTTGATTTGGGAGTCTCGCCCAAATCAGTTTAACATTGGAATTTCAATTTAGGCATTAAAATATGGATGCTACGGCTTAACCAATAACATGTGTTTGTCTCAGTTCCACACATTATATTTGAAAAAAGACTCTAAATCTTCTACTAAATTAAAAATCAGAATGAAAAAGCCTCTAGAACAAGGGTGGATCTGAATCATACCTTCCACCAAATGTTGCCTTTTGGTTAAAATCCATTCATTTAGAGCTTTGAGGGTTCACCACAAACCATCAAATTTACATATCAGTCCTTGCCTAGTGATCCATTCATCTCTCTCAACAATAACTTCCATTTCAGAATTGGTAAATAAAACAACTGGGGTTTTTTTGGCTAGTACCACAAGCGAGATTTTATGTCCACCCATAGCTTCATCAAAAGACCTACCCCCTACCTTAGACTACATTCCTACCTTTAGGAGCATAGGCTCTGCCCTCCCCTATTTCCCATTCCCTATTATTCCAAATACAGGTTACTTGGGTGTGTTTGCTTCTAATTGGCATAAACAAGGGTTTTACCTCCATTGAATGCCAAGATCTACCCATTTGAACCATCTCCCTCTAGGCAACCAGTCCTACCCCCACCCTCTAATGTATCTTGAAAACCAATCCTTGATGGTGATCGATCTACTCCTCTCAGGATCGATGCCCTTGCTGTCGTTGTTGCAGGGTTATCACTTCTAGTCTTAATGACAACGATTAGGGCTCCGTCCATAGATGTGTTGTTATTCCCTTGCATTTTGTTTTTATTCAAAATTGATAAAGCATTGGAAGCATTAAATTTATTTTCCATGTGTTTATTATTATATATTATATATATTAATGTTGTTACACTCTATAGATGAAATTTTGAACTATAATTTTTTTAATTGTGCAATTACATCAAAACACCTAAAATGTCAATCCATCAATCGAGATCTAGAGTCATTTAGGAATAAAATGCTATGATAAATGAAAAATTCACACCTACATTAAATCTTAAAAACTAACTACTCCAAACCAAGATTCAAACAATAAAAATACTAAAGGATTAATGGAAGAAGATTGCTTAACATAGACTTAGATTTGGCAACACGATGTTGGCTTGATGAAGACACTTGGATGATAGCATGGATTAGTTAATCGTATTGATATGGAGAATTTATGGATTCAATAGTTAGCTTATACTTCATGTAGTTGGTTTGGCCATGGGGCAGTGGCTTGTTTAAATAGAAGAGAGAGGAAGGATTAAAAAAGAATTAAAAATTTAGAATTCAAGAGGATTCTAGAATTGGATAATTTTAGAATCCATTTAGGGACTAAGTAGGATTTGTAGGGGATTAGAATGAGTGATTAGATAGGGTATTAGGGACTATAGATGTAGGAGAGCCTAGGAATAAGCTAGGGTAGGTGGGTAGGTGGGTCATGAAAATATTAAATTCCCAAATATTGGATAAGTGGGATTTGTTAGTAGATAATAAGGATTTAAGTGAATTAATTGATTTGTGGGGTAGGAATAAGGTTAGTGGATGAAGGATGAAGAAGGAAGATGTTAGATAAATAACTAGAAGGGGTAATTTTAGGATGAAATTAAAAGAGATAAATGAGATAAGTAGAATTAATGTCGACTAATATTGATATTAGTGACAATAAATGAAGCAAGTGAATTTTGGTGTATACATACTCTTCTGATTTATAGGATGATCATGCACAATCCCATGACATAGAGGGAAAACAGGGTGGTGGAGGCTATGGTGCATTCAAACTATACTTGAAGAAGGTATGGTGATAGTGAGGGGAATGACAAAGTATTTTAGGAAATGAACTCAAAGAACCCTAAACAGATATAAGTTCTATGACATGTGACATCTACCAATGCAATCTATGGCTTCCACCAAATTGTTTCAAAGGATTTTGAGAGTAAAAATGTAAATATTATAAATATATGATATAACATTTATTAAATTTATATAGTATATTTAATATATAATTAATGTAATAATATCATTATAGAAAAACAATATTTCTTAGTGATGTTACATCATTAGCAATGTCAAGACATTCATAATATATCATGTTGAGGCCATGTGTAGTGATGGAGCCATTTTTAAGTGCCACAAATAGACACCTAAATGCCCTACATCTATCTTATAAGCCACTAAGCCATTCGGATGCGTATTTGTTAGGTGCAAAGGTAAGACTCTTTATATGACATATATGCTTTTGATGTTGTTATACAGAAATGGTTGTGTATCAGTGATGTGGTTCTTTAGTCTTATGATACCCCTATCCATATTATGTGATATTTGTTAAATGTGGGCACATCTCCAAAGTTATTAACCAATCGAATGATAGGGTTAACAAAAACTTGGATAGAATGTTAGCATAAAGTTGCAAACTTAAAAAATATTTGTTCAAGTTTATTTTGACATTGATTAAAGTGCAAAACTTGACTCTCTTTATCTGATTAGATCAATTGCATGAATTTTTTTAGTGTATTTTTTTCATTTTTTACCTTGGCCTTGATCTATGTCCCTTGGTTACAAATAACTAATTTCTTTTTGTTATTTTGATTTTTGTAGATATCACAATATTGACCATATTTGTTTTGTTTGAAAATAAGAAATAGTTAAATTATATATGATATGTTTTTCTTAGTAATGACTTTATTATCATATTTTTGGTACCAATCATATATGTGTAATAGTTCATTTTGTGCCATGTCTATATGGGGTAATTGGTCATCTATTTCCCTATTTGTATATGACAAGAAGGATGAGTAAATTTATGTTTGTGAAAATCTTTTAGCCATCCACATTTGTGTGGAAGAATAAAGACATGTAAAAATGTATTTGTGACATATCATTTACTAGTGCTAATAAACTACACCTCCCATAGTTGATGTGCATTTTCTTCCAACTATAATGTAAAAGATCCAAGTTTAGTGGGTCATTTTACCTTTTCTATTATAAAGTAAGTGTTAACTGCTTAAGAAAAGGATTTTGAGAGTAATAAATGTAAGTGGTAACTGATATGGGACCTATGGTATATGATATCATATGAAATGTGCTATCATTGGCTCTCACCATCACCAATCAACTGACCTTAAAATATTTTACCACTTGCATATTCTATATGATCTTGCGTTTTCCCACTACTTTGTCATTGTTTAACCTTATCATGAAATATAAAAGTTTTGTTGCTTAACCCTTCATACACAAATGAGATGAAGTCAATGGTCATATCGATTTATATTCCCTTAGTTTAAAAACACCCTTTACAGAAACAAGTATTACGTCCTTTTTGGCATAAAAGGTGAAATGATGTTAGCGATCGTAAATTTTGGGAGAGGTGAGACTGTTGATTCACACTCTTTCATTTTACAAACCCCTACTTTACCAAAAAAACTAATTACATCCCTTTCGAGGTTAGTGGTAATGAAGTTCGAGTGAGGTACAAATATTAATTTACAATCTTTCACTTTAAAAAATCTTGCTTTACAAAAAATAGGAAATTACATCTCTCTCAATATAATTTATAATATTCATTATGGTAGTTGTAGCCTACATGGAGGACGTTATAACAACGAAGGTGGGGCCTAATTTGAGATACATCAAAGTGCCATACCACTTGAAGAGAGTATAAAAATACTGGTGGAGATTCAAATATAAGGCTAATAGACTACCCAAAATTGGTAGTGCTTGTGGTAATGGCAGTAATTTCACCTCTCCTCTGATCATCGAATAAAGATAAATGAGCACTAATGTTATGATTATAATAGTTTCTAATAAGTGTTATTGAGAATTACTATGGAAAAAGCATGGAAATATTTGTATCCATATCTATTTGAATATGGTCACCTATTTTGGTTGATTAGATTATATAAGATGCATCTGTCATTTAAAAAGCATTTTCCATTTTTCATCTAATTGGTTTTAGAGTTGTCTAATTATTTTTATACTTATCTAAATTGACACATGGTTCCTTCTCTACATTTTAAGACAAATTGTTAAATATTTGAAATCTATTTTTCATCGAGATGACCCTCATTACAAATTCAAAATGATATAGGTACCTCGATAAATGATGTCTATGGACGTACTTAACATAGATTTATCTAAGATATGTATACTAGCTATATATTATTCATGCATTATAATATTATATTACTATTATATTCATATAATTAATATAATATTATATTCATATAATTAATATAATATTATATTCATATAATTAATATAATATTATATATATTTATAGTAGAATATATTATATCTAATATTTATTTTATGTAATAATTAATACAATATATTTTAAGTAAACTATATTTATATTTATGTTACAAATTATTATATATATAGATTATAATAATTATATATGTATATAATATTAATACATTATAATATAATATATCAATATATTATAATATATAATTTATAAATTTAATAATATAATTTAAATATATGAGTAGTGGGTGTGCTACTCATAGTTTCTTTATAAATAATATAAATATATAATTAGGGGTGTATAGTCCATAATATTGGTTTGAGGAACTTTACTAAAAGTTTTGAGATTTCATAAATCTATTTCAATGAGGTCTCCATCTGCTTATCTTATCCTCCATTTATGAGACACTATACTACTGACTTCAAGTGCATTCACCCTGACTTGTCTAACTCATAAGTGTGTTACTATCAACACCTAAACCTAGTGTTCACGAATGATAAGAAAAATAATCAAGTCATTCCAAATCAAACCAATAATAATGAACTATATTAAAAGCCCAATATGTTCATTAGAGATATGGTGTTGATATATTTAGTGTATTTTTTTGTAGGGAATAAAACAAAGATATACCTTTTGTAAGTGAGCCATAAATCCATGCAAGCTAATTAAAAAATCTAGTTAAGAATCAACAATATGAGTAAAGTGATATAATTCATTATATTTTATTTCATTCCTCATCTTACTTGAAACGGTCATGAACTAGCAAGAACCTTCTAAAGCTAAGTTATAGACACATAGTCATTATGGGGGTGATCTAGTCATCTTCATAGTGATGAAATCAGTGAGTTTATACTCTTAAGATGTGGGGGTTTTCTAGAGATAACATAATTTTTTATCTGTGTAGGTGGTAATTATGTAACAACCAATATACATAGGTGGTGGTTCTGTAACCACCCATAGTTTCTTAGCTATTAGATTGAAAATAAAGATAGGTTCACCAAGAGACAAAGTATAAGAATGGGAATGGTTGAAAACTGATCCGGGCAACAATTCAGATGTCAATTTGGGTGGTGCATCCACCCCAATTGATGACGGAATTTCTGGGAGCCATAACTTTTGCACTGTAGTTTTAATTGACTCGTTGTTTGAACCGTTGGAAAGATAATAAAGAGGGGAACATCGTGAGATGACATGGAGCTTTGATCGATGCAATTTTACCCCTTAAAACCCAATGGAAGTGTCCCAAATTTCAATTTTAGTAGTGTAGTCTAAAAATAGTAAGTTTCTAAAAATAGTAATTCCTCAAATTCTGTATTGTTGTAAATCATGGAAGTCAAACCAATTCATCTCCCTCGAGATTGGTGACCTTCCACATCCTCCCCACACCTTCAAAACATGTATAAATGAAGATGTAACCTGAAACAGAAATTAGACATCACTTCTCAGAGATAAGCATATGTTTGGGTCTGCAAATTTGATCAATAAAACATCTCTTCTCAGAGATAACATTATTTGAATTGTCTTGTTCTTGTTTCTTGAAGAGATGTAATCCGAAATGAAAATTAGACATATAAAAATTAGAGATGTAACCTGGTGTCCCACTAGAGTTTTTCCCACACCAAGTTTCTCCAGGATAACTCTTATTTTTATTTTGGGGTTTGATTATTCTTATGTTTCATGTTCATGTAATATGTTGTATTTTTCATTTCTAGTACTTGCTTATTTCTATTTTAGCATTGTAAATAGCGTAGAATAGCCATCTTTTAATCATTTGTTGAGCTAGGAGTCATAGGATCCATGTTGGTGAAGATTAGTAGGGAATATCTGCCTATTTTATAGATTATATTGGTATCATAGCATGTTTTGTATCAGTCCTTTGTGTAATTTTGTACATTTATGACTTCATTGAATGTGTATACTCATCACTAGAGAAAGTAGTATAGTGGTCAAGGTATGATAGTTCCATTTTAATTAGATATTTCCACAATGAAGTAGAAATAATAGATCATAATTATGGCCCATGTTGATGGAGAAGATGCTTGAACATTAGAAGAGTGATTTAGCAAGTTCAAGGAGTAGTTAGAATTTCTCCTTCTATGAGTAAGGTTGATCGCTTGGTGTCTATCATGGGGATTCTTATGGATAAGATTGGTACATATATAGAGGCACTAAAGATAAAAAATGAGGATGCTCTTGAGACTCATGAGAATAAGGAAGAGCAACCCATGCCAACTAAGCTCCTCTACTCAATGTTGAGGCAAACATAGAGATTCAGTCATATAATCGATGTGGATGCAAAAAGACTTGACCATTGGCTAGCTCAAGTTGAGGTATATTTCCAAGTGGATAGATGTGAAGCATATGATCAAGTTCTATTGTGGGTTATATGGAGGTCTCAATATATTGGGTGAGCTACTTAAAGTAGGGAGGATATGGACATACCATCAAGCAGGGTCCCATGGCTTGCTTACTTCCTTCGTTTTCATGAAATTAAAAGAGAGTTTTTTTCAGATACAAATGATGAAAGAATTTATAAATATCTTGTATGAATTGAGTTTATATGGTGGTCAATCATTTTTTAATTAAATAAGAAAAAATATTTAAATCATTAAAAGTAATTATTACATCCATTATTCAAACTTATTTCATTTATAATTATAATTATTACATGATAATCAACAATGAGTTAAGAGTTTTTTTACATACATAATTTGATTTATTTAATATGATTATTTCAAGTGCCTTCATAATTCACTCATTCACACAAATCTAATTATAGTGATGTTCAATTATAATGAATCAATGTGACTTAAAACATTTTTTAAAATAAAAGGGATTATATATTAAAACTCTCAAGTGCTTTGAAATATGTAAAATTTCTGAGTGCCCAATGAAAGTGATAATCGTCGAAAGAAAGGAGGGACAATGTTTGTATGTTTAAATGAGTATGGTTTAAATTACATATTAAAAAGGTGTAACAACACATGATGGTGAAACTATATGGAATTGAAAAAATGGGTGCCATAATTAATATTATTTTTATGTTATGATTTGTTTTACAAATTTAAGATTCGGGCCAAACTTTAATTTTTTGTTTTAAATATACATTTTTCAAACTATAATTATTCGTCAATTTTATAACTTGGACCATAAATAATTAAAGTGTTTCATACATTTAATAAGATTAAATTAACAATTATAGTTGACTTAATCTATAAATAAGTGTTGATTTATATAAAATCTCTAAGGTAATTTATGTATAATTATTATATTTTATAAATATTATATAGTAATATAATAATAAATTATATATATATTAATACAATATAATTATTTATATATATAATATTAATATATATATACAAATTATAATTTTTTTAAAATAATATTTATATAATTTAGTAATATTTTATTATACTATTATATTTTATTATTTTTAATAAAGTATAAATATATATATATATATATATATATATATATATATATATATATATATATATATATATATATATAAACATTATATCACTATATATATATATATATATATATATATATATATATATATATAAAAGTATAAGTAACATTTATAAAATATATCAAAACATGATCATGTAAGAACAGATTTGGTATATGGATCGACATCTCTTCTTGATAAAGCCACAGTTTCTTTCCTTCAACCCTTTAATTGAATCTTTCAATATTAGGCTAGTTTGGGTGTGTATTCCTTACTTGCACCTTTAATTTTGAGTTAAACCCTCATTATCAGCTATAGGCATGGCTTTGAGAGAATTATTGGCTATGGATGAATCTACAACAAATTATTTCCACACCACCTATGCTTGAATCCTAATTTGTATGGATGTATCTAAGTTCCCCACTTCCATTGATTTGAAGGTTTAGAACTAGATTTGGTCCCAAGTACTCGATTATGAAGGATTACTATTTAGATGTAGAAAATGTTTTTCTATAGGGCATTTGGTAGGTTCATGTCAAACATTCAGAACAAAGAAAGGAACTTCTTAGTGGAAGGATGCCCTTACCGACCATCTCACGGTATTTGCTTATAATAGTGAAGATGAGGACATTCCAAGAGAAGAAGAAAGGAAATATGAAGAATTGGTTCCAAGTACTATTGGTGTCTTTATGAAGGAAAAGACTAAGTCTCTAGACTAAAAAAATAAAGACTTATAGAAGGAATATTTAATTGCTAAAAAGTTCTTTTCTAGAGTCAAAAGAAGGATTATTGGCTAAGGAGTCTTTGCAAAATCACAAACCAATAAATACTTTTGGAGTTTCCATCCCCATTATATCAACTTTAAGGGAAGGAGAAGTTTGGACCTTAGTAAGCAATAGAAAGAAAGGTAAAGGTAAGAAGAAATTGGAACCTCTAAACATAACCCTTAGAGCCCATAAAGAAAATAGTTTAGACGGGTCATAGGTCATTTATTTTATGTTCCTCGTAGGGTTGTATCATAGTCACATCATATCTGCAGCTAGTTTTATTTTTAACTGAAAGAGGAATTCCATTGAGCTATTATTGTTTTATCTTTTTGTTCATTGTGTAAGGGTGGGACCCTTTCAAACCTCAAACTTTGGCAATATTAAAAACATTTATTTTATATTTATATATATATATATATATATATATATATATATATATATATATATATTATTGTTATCATTGTTATTATATTTTTATTATATAATATGACATAACATCCATCATTATAAATATTTATATATTTAATATATTATATTAATAATAATGAATATATTGTATTAATTATATTTTTATTATAATTAAAAATATAAATTAGAATAATGTATGTATATATGTATATTATAATTCAATATAGTAATAATAATATATTATATTATGATATTATTTATATACACATACATATATATACGGATATAAACTTAATCAAATATAATAATTTATAATATTCATGTATTATATATTATCATAATAATATAGTTTTATATTATATAATAATAATTATCGTTAATGGGTCAATAGTATCCTCAGTAAAAAGGAAAAGAAAAGATAATGTAACCTAGTTCCCTCCTCCTTTGGGATGGTTCAAATTGAATTTTGATGGAGCTTCTAGGGACAATCTGATTACTTTGGCACTAGGTGTATTATAAAGGATTGTAGTGGTTCTCTTATTAGGGTAGCATCTCAGAAGCTCTTTAATAGGACTAACAATGAAGCCAAAGCTCAAGCTCTTATGTCAAGTCTTGAGTTGGTAGAACAATATGGTATTGAAAGGATCCAGATTGAAGGGGACTCTCAGATAATGATTTATGCATTGAGGAAGAAAACTGCCACTTCTTGGAATTTGGAGAATATTCTGGTAAATGCATGGAAGTGTCTTGAAAGCTTTTAAGTTTGGGAATGTAAGCATTATTACAAGGAAGATAATTTTATTATTGATTTCCTAGCTAACTATGGCATAGATCAAATGGAATAAATAAGGATTGATAATCAATGAGTGATGTGGGAGGACTTTGAAGGGGTCTATTGTATCGAGTTTAGTTATTAATCATACTTTATCATTTAATATTCAATTTAGCCACTCATTGGTTTAAGTGGATCCTTTGTTAGCTTGTGAGAAGGTGGAAGGTTGTAATTATGTCCAAGTGAGTCATGTATGGTGGTAGGATTTTATTTAAAAATGTTTTTTCATTTATTAGTTGTTATACACAATTTTACCATGCTCATTGGTGCTTTGGCTTGCCCAAATTGTGAGTGATATTTTTTTTGATTGAGTTTGTTGAGGATGAAACACGTAATGGCCATGGATTTAGAGGTTGTAACAGTCATGGGAGGAAGCATGGCCAAATAAATGACCTTCTATGGGGATGTATCGAGGGCACGAATCAAGAAAAAAAATTGGGTACCAACGGAAGAAATTTTGTAGGCTATTTATAACATTTTGGGGGAGGATTACCTTCATAAAAACCTCTTTAGTAGGGTGAACTCAGAGGTGGTAGTCATTTTTTCCAAAAACATCTTGGTTTTACTACTTAATAAGTAAGTGGTTGCTGATGTGGTTGAATTCTTTGTGGCCCTGACTCACTGAATGGATTTGTTGGAGGACATTGCTTTAGTAGATGTAGGTCCCTTCCCAAATTTACCATTTTTTTATATTAATGGTTTAGGGTTGGTTTTTCTATCTGCATTTAGGGCTTTGGAATCAAGGATAGTGACTCTATTAGGGTTTATGGAAGAATTACATGGCATGATTCATCAACCTTCTTCTTCAGTGGGGCAATCCATCTCTCATCCACTTTTGGCACTGATTAAGAGCCGAATCCACGAATTAGAAGTTTGAAATGACATCAGACATGGTAGAAAGCATGTGGAGGTAGTAAAATTTATTACCAAGATGGTGGTCTGGGGACAGAGAGAAACTAATCCATGGCTGGAATGAGTACCTTGAAGAGTGTTGGATTCTATAATGCAAGGTCAGATGGACAATAACCGCACTATAGCGTTGATTGATGGAGTAAAACCTAAGCTCCAAGGGATGGTTGGTATGGGGTCGCATGGTGAAGCTCTAGCAAAGATTGAAGTAACCCCTAGGGTAGCGACATTGGAGAAGAAAGTGGAAGGTAATACCTAGTGACATTCTATTTTTACAATTTGGGTATGGTTAGATAAAATACTGGTATAATGTTAAATCAACATTAGATTAAGCTATCCTTTGGTATATCAATTGCCAAGTTTTTGTGATCTATTGTATTTTGCCTCGCCAGTCTGTTAGCCTTAGATCTTAGAATTGTCTATTGACAATCTCCTCATACATCATTTTTACACCGATGGGTGTTCCCTATAGTGTCATCTAGAGGGTGAAAGGGTGTAATGACGTGAGTGGGTTGGTAATTAATTAATTAAAAGCTGACTTAATAAAAAAATAAAAAAATAATTTAACATAGGGAAGTGTGAAAGAGTATAATTAATAATTAATTAGAAATCATTTTTTAAGGAATATGAACTGACGTACCATTTAAAAAAATGAAATATATATATATATATATATATATATATATATATATATATAGACACACACACACACATGTGTGTGTGTAAAACAAAATAAAAGCATTCATCAATTCAAACAAGAAGAACATCGGAGCGCAAGGTAGAACAGAGAATAATAAAGAAGAGTAAAAAAAAATTGAGTTTTTAATTCAAAATTTTGGTATATGTATAAGAGTTATATATATTTTAGTTGTTATTGCTTTTTAAATTTTCATTGCCCATAATTAAAATTAAAATCATCAAAAAAATTTGCCTACTACATCATAATTAATTGTAAATATGTATAGATTTATTTAATAGCATGACAGTTGAATTATAATTTTTTTATAATAATTTTATTTACAAAATATATATTTTTTTAATTATATATTTATCATGCTAATTTATAAGTAAATTATATTTGTTATTATGGTAATTTTATTTAAATAAAATAATTTATTTATTTGCCATGTTGAAATATATGATAGGTGAATTATATTTGTTATCGTGGTAATTTTATTTACTTTAAAAAATAAAAATAAAATATTTATTTACCATGTTGAAATATATGATAACTGAATTATATTTGTTATTGTGATTTTCAAATAAAGAATTTATTTATTTATTTTATATTTATTTATTGTGATAATTATTTTTATTTTAAATTAAAAAATTATTTATTTATTTATTTAGCATGTTAGAATATATAATAAGTGAATTATATTTATAACTATGGTAATTATTTATTTTAAAATAAAAGAATTCATTTATTTGATATTTGTTATCCACAACCAGTCTCCAAAAATTGGATGGTGAATGTGATAACTAAGTTGCTAAACCAACACACCCCCATCTCATTGATGATATTGTGGTAATTTTATTTACTTAAATAGGTGGATATAAAATTTTGTTTTTAAGTCTCCAACTTCATCTATTGCCCTGGAACCAACAACAAATCGTTTCTAGACAACGAGTCCGCCAATGTATTTAGTAAAAATACCAGCTAGCTAATTTCCTTAATAAAAAATCGATTTCAAAAGAAAACTTTCCATTTTATATATTTTTTAAATACAATTAATAACAAGATAACAGTCTTGCATCACTTCTACGCTGTCAACATTATTATCTCAAACAATTTTGAGGAAAAACTCGAGTACAAATAATTCAACATAATTATTTGACCCCGGATTGGGCACACCTTTGAAATGAAAACAATTGTTTTAATTGTTATATGTGTTGGTGTTAAGCCACACTCGGACCAAAGATGGACTGGGCCAAGAAGGACCAGCAGCTCAGTGGTAGAGCACTCTAACAACGTATGGAAGGTCTTAGGTTCGAGTCCTAGCTAGTCCATGAACCAACATGGTATCAGAGCCAGGTTCAGGGTAGGAGCCCCAAGCACACGAGAGGTGTGGCTTAAGGGGGGGTGTTGGTGTTAAGCCACACTTGGACCGAAGATGGACTCGTCCAAGAGGGACCAGTAACTCAGTGATAGAGCACTCCAGCAACGTATGAAAAGTCCTAGATTCGAGTCCTAACTGCTCCATGAACCAACAATATGTATAACACCACAACAAACCCGAGTACCTTGGCCAGCCCAATCAAAATGGCCCCAGGGTATAGAATCATCGAACAACACCTCAGTAAGCTGTCTTTGAGCCTTCGGAGACCATCAACTATGTTAATTTGCTAGATATACCGACACTACAATAACTACATATGCCTATAGATTCAAAACCCAAAGGAGAACGATTAGGGGTATTGATCCTGATTCACAGTTTTTTTTTTCTAAGACTGCCTTTTAGTGTTAACTCAATTGTTCATAATTTGGCAGAAGTTTCAGCAAATTGAGGGAGTTCTAATGAATGCAATTATTTTGAAATTCTTATAATTTTAAATTCAAATTTTCTTGATTGAAGGTAGGAGCAGAAATGATAGGAACATTCTTCCTGGTATTTTCAGGATGTGGTTCGGTTATTATTGATAAGAATAGTGATGGTTCCATAACTCATCTTCGTAGGGTGTCACTTGTGTGGGGAATAGCAGTGATGATATTGATGTTTGTTGTTTGTGAAGTGGCCACTCTCCATTAACATACATATCCATTCTCTCTCTTTCTCCTTTTCTATTGATCTTTTCTGGTTATCATCCACCACAGCCTATATTATATTCTATGTTCTAACCATACAAAACAAATATCTGGCTATCCAGCAAGTAATAGTCAAAACATTTTTTTCCTAGATATGCCTGAAAAATAATTATTCATGAATATACTCTGCATGAGTATAGAAATATGTTGAGACAAGATATTTCATATGATTAATAAGCACATGTTAAGTTCAATTATTTTTTGAAAAAATATTGATTAATTTTTAATATATGATAATTATATGGTTGATGGACATACAATTAATCAAAAAAGTTATTAATTTTCAGTTTTATAATTTTTATAATTTATTTTTTGTTTCGAAGAATTCAATTAGAATGTGTTACTTGTTATTAATTTTTGTCAAAATAGAACTTGTTATTAGTCTTTATCAAATAGGATTTAAAAAATCAATTTTGAATTAATTATTTTTATATAATCAATAAAAAAATTGAAATATATATTATAATAATTATAAAATTTTACATATAATTTAACATAAAATTATTCTTTATATATTATTTAGGATTTTTTTTTTTTTAATAATTTAATTAATTTATTAAAGAGATATTGATAACAATAATTAAAAGTGAATAGAAATTTAGAAATAGTAGCTACGTATTCAATCTGTTAGTGTTTTTGGGTTTGCTTTTTGATTTATATCCAATTGTACGACCGGGCGTGTGAACAGGTTGTTAATGAACAATAAATAGATTTACTTCTTGTAAGGTTTATTTACAATATTGAACATTTCTCACCACTTCACTATTTCATGAATGATTTTCATTGTTATTTTAGATGATGTGACAAATGACTGATTATATGGTTTAATACACAACTATTTTCATGGCATGTCTTTATGCATACATTGATTTGATAATTAATATGAAAGATTCAATACTATAAATCCATGGTTGTGAGCGATTCAGTTTTGATTTATAAATTGTACTCTATCCACTTCGGATCCGCCGCCATCACCAAATTGACACCATTCTTCAGGGCTTCTAACATTATGAGCTTTGAACAGGCAGTGATTGGTGCTAATAGAATCCCATGTATCAATGAATATGGCCATCAACCCTCATGCTAGCGGAACTCCCAAGCATCCCTAACGCAGATGGCACCTTGCATTTGTTAACTTAATCAATGTTCTAAATCAACCTGAGGACATTTACATCCATCGCCACCCAATTATGCCTTCACTGAAATTTCTATATAATTGTGTATAATTACATATAATTTTATACACTTACACATTATCAGTCTTATTCTAATTATTGTGTTTTATTGAGCAGGTCGTGGAAGATTTATCCTTGCAGAGTTTCTGATGCTTAATATTTGGAAAATTAGTGACATAACTAAGCTTAAAATATGATAATTTCAAAACTGAAAAATATATTTATCACAGTCGCCATTAATGGTGATGACTATGTAGAATACAGTCGCCATTAGTAGTGATGACTATACATTCTACATAGTGGGAATTGTGCAAGGGAGTGATAGAATCAAATCATGTGATTTCATACCAAAATTAAAAAAAATCATTTAATCCCCGAACTCGATAGGGTAAAATTTCATCGATAATATTGTCAAATCATTCTCACGATCATTCCAAACCGCCAGTCATCTACACATATTTTCAGGGGAGTTAAAATAACAAATGGTAATTGAAAACATGGCTAGCTCCTATTATGAGGGAGAGTTACTTCTTCCCCGGGTGACAGATAATTACTTCTATTAAACTTTGTTATATATAGTTGTTGAGATAATAAAAAATAAACTAGCATACCTTATTTTGATGGTGTAAGGAATGTTCAAAGAGAGAGTTATTTTTTGTTTTAAAGTGTTAAATATATTTTTAACAGTGGTGAATGGAAGTAATAAGATAGATTATGGGGGCTCGATGTATTATCTTCGCATTAATGATATTGTATCATTGATTTGAACGGTACATCAAACATGGAGTCTTGTTTTAATAAAATTAGCTCTTATGGCATCCTTGTCCACCCTCAACAATAAAAAATGAAAAATCAAAGATGTCACCAACTTGCAAGCTACGAACCCTTTTGAAATGGTTGTTGTTGGTAATGTAAATCCAACCACTACCCTGAATCTGGCTTTGTGTACAATATGGGCCCTCTGCAATATGGTATCACTTGAAATACTTTGTCATAATCACTCACCGTCATCATCCAGTGCATGTTAAAATATTTCACCATTTGCATGTTTTTTATTGCCTTGCTCTCTCTTATAGGGGTCTGAGTTTATCATTTTTGTATGTTGTTAATTGTGATTTAATTACTCCAAATGTTAATATATTTGTAGCATTGATAAACATAAGCTACAATATAGACTCTAGTATCTCAATGTCTTGTCCACACATAAACAAAATCCTAATTCGGATTCGAGCCAATCATCAGACGTGAAGCCCTATCGCAATCAAATAAGTGCTCATTACGCCCTTGTTGACCCTTAACAATAGAAAATAACCAATCAAATATGTTACCACCTTGCAAGCTATATAATCTTTTATAATGTGTGTAAGCCATGTAAATCCAATAGCTACCCTAAAACTAGGTTTGGTGAATAACACATAACACAGGGGTCAACAGGGCATATGCGATGTTGATTGTAACATATTTTTATGAGCGGGTGTTATTTAAATATTTTTATATAGTCATTTCGCTATGGGTTCTATGTTATGTGTTGTTACCCCCTTGCATTTTATTTTTATTCAGAATTGATAAAACATTGGAAGCATTAAATTTATTTTCTATGTGTTTCTTATTATATATTTTATATATTAATTTTTTTATGCTCTTTTACTTTATAGGCCGATTGTACCTAATTCCATGGCATAGAGGACTAGCGAGGTGGTGAAGGCTATGGTGCATTCAAACTATCCTCGTAGAAGGTATGGTGATAGTGAGGGGAATTGTTGACCAATTTTGACCCTAGGTCAAAATTAGATCAACCCATCTATAGTCAAACTTCTTAAAGGGTCTTGCTAGGTATTAAATAGTCATATGGTCATGTCTAAGGTCATTTAACATGTTTTACACATTAGCCATTTTGGTCATTTGTATTATTATTTCCTTATGTTACCATTTTGGCCTTCTTAATTACTTGTATAGTTTTCACATAAAGCCAAGTGTGTCAAACTATATTTCAATGTCCAAGATCCCAGTTAGGGTGTCAAGAGTCAATTTGGTAATTGACAAATGCAAGTTTAACATCCAAAGGAAGAGATAGTAGTACTTTCTAATAATTTGAAGGCAATTGTATGGTCAATCACATTCTACTTGGCACGTGGGATCTTCAAGAGGATCTCTATAGGTGCTAATAGTCCATTTCCACACTCAAGAGGTAATAAAAAGTTTTAAAATGTCAAAAACTAGTTCATATTCTCCATCGCTCTCTTTTGCAAGCAAAAAAAGGTCAATCGATCTTCTTTTGATATGGACAATATAGGATGAATTCATATGAATACATTTTCTAGGTGAAATTAGACTTCATCGGCGTCCTTTCCATGTTAATAGTTTCTATATTGACATAATATGCTCTATGAACCATCTCTAAGAAAGTTAATTACTCAAAACTATCTACTCATCCCCATGGCCTCTAGTTTTCTCATCTACATGCAGTTTTCTGAAGTTTTCAAGTGTTGTAGTTGTATTTAAAGAGTTTTCTCTTCCTTCCTATATGGTTCTCATCTATGTTGGTACATGTGAATATAAATCCATATGCAAGAGCACTTCATTGAGATGGATATGCATGACTATCAAGGGTCTGCAGATGTTGTTTTTAAGTGCAACATTTTGTTCTCCCACAATGACTCTAATCCCAAGGTAATTCACTATTTATATCTTCTTGAAACATTGTGATTGGTTTCTTCATGGAGGTTTTGGTCTTAAGAGAACCAAATTGATAGACTAAAAGAGTCTAGAAACACAAGCACATTCATATGTGATAGCACCTACAAATAGTGTTCATCAATGGTCTAAATTCATACATAGAGGTTTGAATAATGTTGAATAGTAGGTGTTTGATCACTTGGAACCTTCATTGAAGTCTGAGAGGATGGAGAAGATAATTTTGATGATGGTCAACCCATTACATTGCAGATAGAGATAGGTCTTTGTTTCTAAGTTGAAAAAGTTACTTATGGAACTCATTACCTTAATATATATGAAAAGAGATTTTTCACTGAATAGAGATATCTTGTAATGAGATTCAATGAAGTCTAATCAAGTCTTATGCATTCATTCTTGCAGCCTGGGCATAGTGACAACATCTCAACATGAAAGGATTAGTTTTGGTCAAGAAAAAACAATGTAAAGGAGCTTCCAATTATTTCAATTTTCCACTAAAACCACTCAGTTAAAATAAATGTGCTTTGATTCTAAAAGTGTGAATGTAGCTAGTGCACTATAGTGCATTGATTGGAACATAACTTTGAGGAATGAGAAGAACTCATCCAGGTGAGAGACAATCCTATTGACCTCAAAAGGGCTAATAAGTGTCAAACACAGTGCTCAAGTACTTATAACCACCTACAAGAAAGTCTCACACCTTAGGTGGTACCTACATTTTGACTACAGGTCTATAGCACAGTGGTGGTAGAAGGAATGAGGACATGGTCTCAAAGTAGAAAGAAATGAATTCATGTTTGAAATAGTGCTAGTGACTAAGGAGAGATCAAAAGATGTGGATACCATAATTAGACTTGGATTTTCACCTACAGGGATCCTTGACAGCACCTACAGTCTGGTTCATACATGTATTGACCTAAGTTCATAGGAGAAGGCATACTTGGCTAATGGTGATAGGAATGACATGAATGAACATATATAATTCAATCACAAAATGATGATGTCATTATCCATGTGTCTCTTAGATACATCAACATCTATAAGATCCCTTTGGATGTATCCAAATTATCACCTACATATGATACAATGAACTATGCCTACAGACTAGGTCAATGCATAAAGGTGTTAAGTGAAGGTGAACAGAAGGATGTGAGGTAGATGACCATGCATAAAAAATACTTAAAAGTATCATATCACATTCCATGTGATCTTGAATCACATAGGAGTAGAGTAAGGAATGGTTTTAACTTCAACCTACAGTCAGTCCTAAACACTGCATAATATATAGACCTAGTGAGTTTGTCTTGAAGGTTTAAGGTTTTGGGGAGTCTTGAGGTATGAAAAAGATTTTAAAATTTATTTAAAACATAATTATGACCCAATAAATCCATCTAATGTCTTATTTTAGTATGTAAAATAGGGGATATGCCCTATGTTTTGTTTCAGATAGAGGGCATGCCCATCCTAGGAAACCTACAGGTTTAGTACGAGATAATGAGATAGTTGAAGGGGAGAGATATTGGGACATTTTAGAAATGGGTGAATAGTTTCATTGAGGATTAATAAAGTATGGGAAAGGCCATTCAAGCATTGAAAACCTTCAAGAGGGTCATGACACACAAAAAAGATAGTCAGGCCAATTAGGCTTAGAGTTAGACTTAAGCCTGACAAAGGTCTAACTTCATTTATAAAATCGCATGAGCCTTTCAATAAATTTGAGGAACTTCAAGGGAGAATAAAATACTAGTGAGAACCATTAGTTTTTAGGAAACTAATCATAGATGGTCAATTTGGTCTTAAACCATCACAAACCTACTCAGAATGCATGAAAGAGCTTGAGAGGCAAAGTTTAGACACTCAAAACTGTACGGACACTAATAATGATATCTCAAGAACTTGGGGAGGGTTGAAGGGGGTCCTATACCCCAAATTTAGGTAATTTTTTCAAGGGTTTCACATTATAATTTTATGAACAATCCTTAACAGTCTAAACTTCTTGAAACCCTCCCAAAACCCTTGTTCAAACCTGATGAGGAAAAGATGATTTAAGATGCATTTAGGAAGGATGAAACAACCATGAAAAATTCTTGGAACATGTTTGGAACTATCCTAGGCTCCATGACATGCCCCGTGGCCATACTGCCATACGTACGAAATAGCCTAATAATGTGTTTTTTATAGGAATTAAGATGTTTAGCAAGTACAAAGGAAGATATTCAAGTAAGAACCATTGAGGGAGGTCTTAAAAGACTTGTTTCATCTTCTCAAACTCACTTCATTCCATAATCAATCATGAAAACATCTCTGTAAGTCCATTCATGGTAGATAGTCTAAACGGACAGTGAGAAAGCAAGATGGCTATCAAGTGATGGAGGTGAGAAGTGTTACAAAAGTTTCATGCAGGTCTATTTGATAGGTCATAGGATAAAGGAAACTCATTTTATTTTCATAACACCTTTTCAATGCATTTCTTTGGCAACTGCAAGCCATTTGGATGACAAGTGTGAGGAGTGCCTAGAAGACTAGTGACAAGTGACAATTAGTAGTGAGTGATGAGTGATAGAGATGAATCCATCATCTAGGGATGAATATATGACATGAACTGATATCTTATTTACCTAATCACATCAGACCATATGTGTCAAGGATCTCTATTACAATTTTAGACACTCAAGTACACTCCTCACCATCATGAAGGCAGTTTTCTATGCCAGATTGAGGAAGATGCTTTGTTTGAAGTTGACACATGTTCATATCAGTTTACTAAATTCTTTTCCAATTCATCTCATGGCTTTGTAACTGGTTCTCACATATTGGCACTTGGTCTTGTGACCTTTGGTCTTCACTTCTTCTCTCTCTTCTTCTAAGTTCTGTAAATTCAAACCTTTTTGGCTTTGTATTGGATTCACAATTGGTATGGCGAAGCCCTACTATTTTTGACACCTCATTTGCATTTTAATAAAGTTTATAAGTTTATTTCATCATCTAAAATCTATTACTTTAATGTTTTAATTGGTTTGTGTGTTGACAAGTGATGAAAATGCTCTCCTTGTTTTCCATGTCTACTCTTGCATGCTTGTGTGAATGAAATATCTACTAACAGGTTTCATAAAGTGTATTGTTTGTCAAGTTTGTCTTGAAGTGTGAGAGGGAATAGTAGTGTATTATATTTTTCATCCACCTGAAGATAGGCATAGTAATCTACCTCTATGAGAAATACTTAAGCTAGAAAGACATAGGGTTGAGTTCAGTTAAAGTTGTCTTCTTTCTTTGTGCAAATACAAGTGTGTTGTGTGGAATTATCTTGGTGTATAACCTCAATATCATAGGTTTATTTTATGTACCTTTCTTCCCTTTTCACCCCCAATAGTGATCAACTAAGTGTA
This sequence comes from Torreya grandis, assembly GCA_037957365.1. Taxonomy (NCBI): domain Eukaryota; kingdom Viridiplantae; phylum Streptophyta; class Pinopsida; order Cupressales; family Taxaceae; genus Torreya; species Torreya grandis. Next base: position 4,403,431 of record JARHVA010000016.1, on the reverse strand, counting down.
GTGTGAGCCTAAGAGACAAATCAAGGGAGTTAGCCCTTTCAATCCTAGAGATCTATCTCTTGTAGTGGCTTGCCTATGAAGGGAGATAGTTCCATGTTTTCCTAAAATTGATAAGGTCTATTTGAGTTATCTAGTGTGCAATTTTAGGTGACAACAGGAATGACAAGGTATTTCAAGGGATGGACTCAAAGAAGACTGAACAGATACACATATAAAGTTCTATGACATGTGACAATAATATTAATGGAATTATTATAAATATATATGATATATGTATATTAAATTTAGATAGTCTATTTAATATATAATTAATGTAATAGTATCATTATAAAACAATAATATTTATCAGATATGTCACATCATTTTTTGGGATAGATATCAGGGTTAGCGGGACCCCTGCCTGGATAGCTTTTGATCAGAGCTACGAATTGGATCTAGGACACAATCAAGAGGTGTAGTCCTCGAGAACCATTAAACCAACACAAATGGCCACCATCTTCCATTGAAAATAATATGTCAAGTCAAACGACCACATCTAGCCTATATGTACACTATGAGATTCAAACCAAGGTGGGGTCGGGCACAACCAACCCACTTAACCAACCCTTCTACATCTCATTGACAGTGATGTCACATCATTAGCAATGTCAAGTCATTCACAATATTTCATGCTAAGGCTATGTGCAATGATTGATCCATTTTTAAGTGCCACAAATAGGCACCTGAGTGCCCTAAATTTGTCTTATAAGCCACTAAGCCATTTGCATGCATATTTTTTGGCGTAAAGGTAAGAATATTAATATGACCTATTTGCTTTTGATGTTGTGATACATAAATGGTTGTGTATTAGTGATGTGGCTCTTTAGTCTTATGCTACCCCTATTCATATTATGTGATATTATTTAAATGTGGGCACATATCCAAAGTTATTAACCAATGGAATGATAGGGTTAATGAAAACTTGGATAGAATGTTAGCATGAAGTTACAAACTTAACATTTTTTTATTCAAGTTTATTCTGACGTTGATTAAAGTGCAAAACTTATCTCTCTTTGTTTGATTGGATCAATTGCAGATCTTTTTAGTGGATATTTTCATTTTTTTAACCTTGGCCTTGCTCTATGTCCCTTGGTTACAAAGAACTAATTTATTTTTGTTGTTTTGATTTTGGTAGATATCATAATATTGACCATAGCTGCTTTGTTTGAAAATAGGAAAAAATTAAATATTGTATGACATGCTTTTCTTAGTAATGGCTTTATTAACATAATTTTGGTACCAATCATATATGTGTAATAGTTCACTTTTTTCCATGTCCATATGGGGTAATTGGTCATTTGTTTCCCTATTTGTATGCAACAAGAAGGATGAGTAAATATATTTTTGTGAAAATCTTTTAGCCATCCACATCTATGTGGAAGAATAGAAACATGTAACATTGTATTTTTGACAGATCATTTACTAGTGATAATAAGCTACACATTCCATAGTTGATGTGCATTTTCTTGCAACTATAATTTAGAAGATCTGAGTTTAGTGGGTCAGTTTACCTTTTCTATTATAAAGTAAGTGTTAACTACTTAGGAAAAGGCTTTTGAGAGTGAAAAATATAAGGGGTAACTGATGTGAGACCTCTGGTATATGATAGCAGATGAAATGTGCTATCATTGGCCCTTACCATTACCAATCAACTCACCTTAAAATATTTTACCACTTGCATGTTCTATATGGTCTTGCCTTTCCCCGCTACTTTGTCATTGCTCAACCTTATCATGAAATATAAAAGTTTTGTTGCATAACCCTTCATACACAAATGAGATGAGGTTAGTGGTCATATCGATTTATACTCCCTCAGTTTAAAAAATCTCTATACAAAAACAAATATTACATCCCTTCCAACACAAAAGGCAAAACAATGTTAGCGATCATAAGTTTTGAGAGTGGTAAGACTTTCGATTTATACTCTTTCATTTTACAAAACCCTGCTTTACCAAAACAACCAACTACATCCCTTCTGGGGTTAATGGTAATGAGGTTTGAGTGTGATACAAATATTGATTTACAATCTTTTGCTTTACAAAACCCTTCTTTACAAAAACATAAAATTAAATCTCTTCCAAAATAATTCTTACTCTTCAATATGGTAGGTTTAGCCTGCATGGAGGAAGTTATAACAATGAGCGTGAGGCTAATTTGAGATACATTAGAGTGCCATACCACTTGAAGAGAGTATGAAAATATTGGTGGAGATTAAAATCTAAGTTTAATAGACTACCCAAAATTGGTAGTGCTTATGGTATTGGCAGCAATTTCACCTCTCCTCCAATCACTGAATAAAGATAAATGATCACTATTGTTACAAATACAATAGTTTCTATTAAGTGTTATTGAGAATGGCTATGGAAAAACCTTGGAAATATTTGTATCCATATCTATTTGCATATGGAAATCTATTTTGGTCGATTAGATTATATAAGATGCATCTTTCATTTAGGAAGCATTTTCCATTTTTTGTCTAATTGGTTATAGAGTCATCTAATTCATTCTATATAATTTTTTTTCAACTTATCTAAATTGACACATGGTTCGTTTTCTACATATGAAAACAAATTATTAAATATTTGACATCTATTTTTTTTATTGAAATGATCCTCGTTAAAAATTCAAAATAATATAAATACCTCAATAAATAATATCTATAAACATATTTAACATAAATTTATTTAAGATATATATACTAATTATATATTATTCATATATTATAATATTATATTAATATAATATTATATATATTTGTAATTAATATTTATATCTAATATTTATTATATGCAATAATTAATATAATATATTTTAATTAAATCAATCATCTACCATTTATTTACAGCAACCTTCTAATCCACAACAATATTTACTATATAAATATTTAAAACTAGATGAAATGAATCACTTATGCAATAGAAAAGATGTGACGTTTGTCTTTGGCCATGTTGTCCATTGCTATGCCTAACGCCCTTTTTCCATTGTTGAGATTACTAACAACATCAAAGTTTTACTGTCAAATATTTGTACTGCATTTATGCCATCATTATCTACAATTTCTAAACAATCTTTGCCGTAATTTAATATCTGTCTTACTAAATCCACATTTCCTTCTTTCACTGATATGTGAAGTGGTAACTGGCCAACCATGATATTTATAGTATTGTTAATAGTAATCATTTTATCTAAAATAATGTTTGTATGAAGCACCATTTAAATATTATAGTGATAATTGATATATTTATTATAAAATATATTTAAAATAATAAATTTATATTATATGTAATATATCTTCACAATTTATTACATTCAAATTATTAAAGTATATTTATAATGTAAAATTTATATTTTCAATTTCAAATTGTTAAAGTATTTATTATTATGTTAAATTTACATTGTAAATTTCTATACAATTTTATTATAAAAAATTCTAAAAAAAAAAAAATGGTTATATATATTTATTTTATTTTTTGTTAGATTTTTTTAATGTGAAAATAATTTTTCTATCATATAAATTTTTATTAAAAAAAAAAAAAAAAATGTTTCAACTATAATTTGAAAATTGTATATACATATATATGTGATGCATCATTCATGAATCTCATCCTGTGTGATGGGGCACATTTTCAATCAATACTCTTAATTGATTTGCATTCATTGGGATTGCTCACATCATGTTAATGGTTTTAGAGTGCTTTAAAAGAATTAAAGAGCTTTGACATAACTAATTTATTTATGATAATTTTTTTAAATTATTTATTTATTTATTAATATTATCTATGTTTTTTTTAAAAATAAAGTTGTGAATTGAAAGTATTTTTTGTTTGTATTGAAAACAACATGGAAAAAATTATACTTGTATATGTTTAAAGTAATCACAAAGAAACTTTACAATGTATAAAATATTATCTTTAATAAACATTTATTTTGTGGTAAAAACGTGTTACAAATAAGATATGTTCATTTTATAAAAAAATAATTATTTTTTCGAAAAAACTTTTGCTAATTTTTTTTAAACTTAAAGAATGAGGAAAATAGCTTGTTGGTTTAAAGTTTTGAAATAAATTAGTACGCAATATGTTAGAAATCATAGCTTCATGTTAGCTTTTTTTTTTTTTTGTTTTATGCTTATGCTTTTTCTTTTTTAGATCACAAGCGAGGAATTTAGTTGTTGTTTGTTTAAGGGAAAAAAAAACATGAAGTTACTTTGTGTGCTTTGCTTATTTTGTTACATTTGTGTTGTGTTTTATTTTTTATTTTTTTAATTATATATGTGTTTTGTTTTAGAGTAGTGTTTTTGTTTTTTTCGTTAAGATAATGTTTTTGTTATTTTATGGAAATTTAGAAGTCTATCAAGATTTAAATTATGGGAAAACTTTTAAAGTATGTTGGTTTAAAATATGTAATAAGGTTTTTCAAAACTGATTTTTAATTGCGAGTTGTTTTTTTTTTTTTTTAAAGAAAATTGTGGAACAATATTTTTTATTTATTATAAGGCAGGTGTATCTACACAACATTTTTATAAATTTATAGTTTAACGTCGATTTATAAAGTTCATGTAGTTTTGATAGTGGACCTCTCACTTTTTCAAGAAAAACTACCCTAATACATTATGGGCCTCTAAAAGGTACACATCCAATTGTTGACAATACCCCAGTTTTGATAATACAATGTTAAGCATTAATTATGCATAATTTATTGAGTAAGACTAAATGACCTCACTCCCAGGTGAGATAGTAACATATACCTTCTTACATCATTGGAGTAGTGTGTGAAGATGCTTTGATAGCTACTATATTTCCTCTATACAAACCCAAGGCCTCTACCACAACTCAATAAGCACTATGATTTATACAGCTCATCACCATATATTTACAAGTACATGCCTACATAATTGCAATTTTCAAGCAATAATGAATAAAATAATATCAAGTTTAGTGAATTACACACACACAGACACACAAAGTTATTAATTTGTTTGTCTTCTAATTTTTTATTCTTTTTTTATAAACCATAAATTAATGTAGAAAAAGAATTATATCTAAGCCAAGTAATTAAATCTAAAAATGAAGACATCTACATATTTTGTAAGAAAATATGTGTTATTCCAAATAGACATGAATTTGTGTGTTGCCTCAAATAGACAACAAAATAATTTTTTGAGACATGGTGTTGATATATTTAGTGTATATATGTTGTGCAAGGAATAAAACAAAGGTATATCTTCTATTGAGCCATAAATACATCCAAACTTATTAAAAAATATAATTAATAATCAACATTATGAGTAAAGTGATATAATTCATTAGATTTAATTTTATTCCTTATCTTATTTTAAAATTTGTGAACTAGCAAAAAATTTCTAAGGCTAAATTTTTAGGCACAAATTTAGTATCTGTGTGATCTAAACATCTTCATAATGACAAAATTAGTGAGTTCATGCTCTTAAAATGTAGGGGTTTGATAGAGATAACATAACTATTAGTCTTTGCAGGAGGTAATTATGTAACCATCTATATACGTAGGTGACAGTTCTATAACCTCCTGATGGTTTCTCAATTACTGGACTAAAAATATCGACAGGTTCCCTATAAGATAAAGTACGAGAATGTGAATGGTTGCAAACATTTCAAATTCTCACCAATGGTTCATTTGAGATTTTTAGCAGACTTCAAAGTTGAAAGAACATAAATACATGTCTTACATAAGGTAGAGGACATTAAAAAATGCAATGAGATGTCTTGAACTTGGATTCACATTGCAAGTTATAAGCTTGACTCTTTGTTTTTGTTGTCTCATTATTTCATAATAGTATAAGTTGGTTCAACTATGTGGGGGTTATGAGAGGTGTCCAATAAATTCAAAATAGTAATGTGTGCAAGTTTTGAATAGAGTAGTAGTGATAATTTTGTCCATGAAGGCCATTTTTGATAGTTATTTATACATTTATTGAATTACATAGTGTAAGGGGAGTGCAAGTTCTTCACATTAGAGTTTTTCCCACACTGGGTTTCTCCAAGATAACTCTTATTTTTATTTCAACTTTGTTTATTCTTATGCTTCATATTCATGTGCAATATGTTGTATATTTCATTTCTAGAACTTGTTTATCTCTGCTTTAGCATTGTAAACAACATAGAAAAATCATCTATTAATCATTTGTTAAGTTATGAGTCATAAGATCCATGTTGGTGAAGATTATTTTGGAATACCCACCTAGTTTATAGATCATATGGATATCATAACACATTTTTTATTAATCTTTTGTGTGGTTTTGTATGTTTGCGACTAAATTAAAAGTTTATACCCATCACTACAGAAAGTAGTCATATTGGTCAAGGTATCCTAGTTTTATTCTAAGTATATATTTCCACAAGGAAGTGTAAAAAAGAGATAAGAAGTATGGCCCATGTTGATGAATAATATGGATAAACATTAGAAGAGTGATTTCACAAGTTTCAATAAGGAGTAGCTAGCATTTCTCCTTCTATGACTAAGGTTGATCGGTTTTTGTCCATCATGGGGATTTTCATGGAGAAGATTGGTATATATATAGAGGTGATGAAAGAAAAAAAGGAGGATGATTCTGAGACTCATGAGAAGAACTAAGAGCAGCCCCATGCTATCCAAGCTTCTCCTCTATTCAACATTGAGGCAAAGATAAAGATTCAGCCATATGATGGGGTCATAATGCATAGAGGATTGACCATTGGCTGGTCCAAGTTGGGTTTATTTCAGTTTGCATTAGATTAGTGAAAACCAATAGATTTATTTTACACTTGGCTAAAATTAACCAATCATGTTATAACCTAGTTTTAGGTTACATTCATACTTTGGTTCTTTAGAAGCTTCCTCCTATTACTAGATGGGATGATTTTAAGATGCTAATCAAGAAGAAATTATATCTTAGGCACAATAAATTATAAAGGGTGCAGGAGTACATAATTGAGTTTTCAAATAAGGTTATACAAATAGGTAAATATATAATATACTGTGACACCTTGATACATTGTTTGTGGACTCTAAAAACATTTAAAGAGACATGACCTAATGGCCAAGCTTATGGATGTAGAAGAGGCTTGTTATCAAGTTTGTTACTTGAAGATGGACAAGAAGAAGGCTCTATTCTCCTATCAAATCCATAATAAGCAACAAGACAACTCTAAGAAAAAGGGTAAAGATAAAGGGAAAGGTAAGCATAATGCTACTTTCAGTTATAAAATTCATACTGTTGACCAAATTTGACCCTACAGGTCAAATTGGGACCCCTATAAGTTAAAACTTGATCTTTAGAGGTTTATAAGGGGTTTAATATTATGTAATAGGGTATGTTATATGTTTTTAATGTCATTAATTCTATTTTATCCTTGATCATGATTCAATTAGTTTATATGTCATTTTGAGTCATTTAATAGGCATTTAGGGGTCATAAATTCAAGTGGCATGGTTTTCAAGGTGTAAAAGTGACCTATTATCCTTTAAAACATCCAAAAGGTTAAATTAACTATCAATAATGTTAGTTCATATGAAACATATAGGTTATCCAACTTAAAATTAGGAAATCAACTGAAAAAGGAAGAGTTTGGCACTTGTACGACCCATGAAGGAGTGTGACACGTGGGAGAAGGTTGTGAGATTACTTTTGAGATGATTAAAGCTCATTTCCATGATTTTTATACTATATAAGTTCCATTTTAAATATAAAACCATTTTGCTTCTTATTTGCCTTTCTAGACACACAGGACTAGTCAGCATGTTTATGCTTGGTATAGACAGTTGGAAAACTTCCAGGTAAAAAACCTTGTGGAGGTGAAATTAAAATTAGAGAGATTAATTTTCATAAAAATATTTTGAATAATGGTGTCCCATGCTTTATGAACCATCCTCATGAAGTTGGTATATCTAATTTGCTTGCAAATATGTTTACCCTATAGGTTTTGCTCTTGTTTAGGTGATTCCATACAATCTAGTTATTGAGTTTAATTCCATAGGATGTTGAGTAACTATTATAATGTTTTCCATCTTGGTTTCATGTTTCAAGGTATTTTTATGAGTAAATCATCTCAAGATTGTAGACTGCTCTCATTTGGGATGACAGGCCTATTTCCACCATTTTCAGATCTTCATTTTTTGATAATGGTTTCAAAGGGTTGTGATAGGTCCATTTACATGTTTTAAATTCCCTATTATTTCCATATTTCTTCTCAATCTCATTATCTAAGCAATGTTCCATGGATGGAGTCATAGGACACCATACAGTCAGTCTACTATATGAATGTCATACACAGTCAGCCATGGTGAGTCATATATAATGATGGTTTATATGGAATTCATGGAGAATAAAGTATGGTTTCAAGGTGTTAATTATGATATTAAGCAAGAACAAACAAGATAAAACTTCCAAAGAGTGTAAAAGGGGACTGTTGAAGTCATACACAACACCTTCATATAGTCTGTCATTGGAATATGCACCTACAAGTACTCTCATGAAGGGTTCAACATTGAAAATGAGGTGTGAGAGCTTGTCTTGGGTTTTGAAACATATCAATATGTTTCATTTCAACACCATTGATGAGAGATAAATTATTTTTTAAGGCATATTATTTTAATAAATGGATTATTTCATGATCATTGTCCATACACAACTCACAATGCATCTATAGCCTCTCAAGATGATGTCATGTTATCATAAGAGATTTGATAGGTGTTTCATCCTTTTACAGTGATAAGAGTGCATGTTAACACTTGAAGAAAGCATATAATTGATAATAAACCCATACATCTTACATATTGTCTAAAGTTATACCCACTACCTCTATGTGAAAGTACCCACCTATAGGTGGCATCACAGAGTTATAAAATTCCTTGTATGGGGAGGTTGGAATATGGTAAAGCCTTATCTTGAATCCTAGCATGTGGGTGATAATGATAGACTTAGGTGAAGTGTAAAATGGGTAGGTAGAATTGTAAACCATATTTTAAGAAGTGATGACTGAATTTAGAGACACTTTCCCTAAACTGAGAAAATAGATGTCTAGGCATTTTAGTGAGGGTCATATAACAATGTTTCCAAAAGTTTTCAGACATATAAGTGACTAAACTTTGTAGCCTATACATAAGAAAAGGACTTTGACAAGTTTTAAGGATAGAGGATTAACATAAGCTAACTGTTGGAGACCTAAAAATTGTCATTTAATCATTGATTCCATTCATTGACATCTACATAATTGGAAGTTTTGAGTAACCTTGCACTCCAAGTGGGCAGTTCTAAACCATGATTTCATGACCAAAAGTTTTTAGGTAGTGAAATATAGCATTAATTATTTGAAATATCACTTAAGGAGAATGATTTACTATGTTTAAATTTCATATGCACCTACAGGTGTGTCTAATCACAAATTATTCACCTACAACCAATTGCAGATGGCTGTGAGAGGCAGTTAACAAAAAGGGTGATGATTATTAATGTCAGTATAGTCAAACCATTGTTGAATAACATGAAGCATTCAATTATTATTATTTACACATTATGTTCAATTCCAATTAACTCAACATGCACCTATAGGCCATCCTTTGGCCAAAAGAACAAGGTAACATAGTCAACTATCTATGACTAGTTTTAAAAATAGCCAAACTTCAAGGTGTGAGATGGACTAGAGAATGAATGAAAGGAATTTTATAAATATTCAAGGAAGTATAAAACACTTTTTTATAAGGTCATAAACACACAAGCATTGCTTATAGGCTTAGTTTTGCTAAGCAAGTAGGGTCAACTTATCACTCAGGCCTAACTGAGTAAGAGCATAGTTCAAGGAACAAGCATGGGTCATAAAGGTTTGTAAGCATAATAAAAACCTATAAAGTGATAGTGACCACATTTTTACACCTTAATGAGTTGGAAATATCTAGATACAGGGTCGGGTAATACAGTCAAGTAGTCCACATAGTGAAACCCTGCACATAGTACATTTTCTAGAAGTTTGTCTCAGTTTTAGTACTTTTAGAGGGTCTAAACATATGACCAAGGGTTGAATTTTTGTGTAGGAAATAATTTTAACTTATAAAATCCTCTCCAATACATGTTTTGACTAGGAAAATATGGGAAGTACCCTCTCTTTTGTCTCAGACAAAGGGCACTCCCCTTGAGCATAAATCTTGCAGTCCTTAAGATGGGAGAAAAAGGATGAGCCAGGAGTTGTTTTGACATTGAAGAGAGATGTATGAGGATGAAACACACATTAAAAAAAATTAGGAGGGGAACAAATCAACAAATGGTCAAAATCATCAAGTATGTAGATAGGCTTATGTAGACAGGGTTTAGGCCTAAAGCCAAATGGAGAGTCATTTTCAATTCCACCATGAGAGGGGAATTATAATACATTTGGGCATGTTAATAGGGTCATATAAATTTTTTTTGAGCTATTTAGATGCAAAGGAAGCCATGAAGAATCCATTTTTTGGATTTAAGATAACTCAGGCCTGTTGGAATGGAGAAAAGAGCTCAATAGGACAAATTGGAATGTTCATATCTCCCTTGGCACCTTGCATGGTGATATAAGGAGTTTAGAGAGGTTGATGGAGTTCCTAAGAGATCTTCATGAACAAAGCCTAAGAGCCTAAAGCACTCAAAACCCTCATAAACCTTGGTTATAGACCTAATGAAGGAAATGGAGATGGAAAGATACTTTAATATCCAAGTTTGACCATGAAAGTGATTTGAGGTTGTAGAAGACTCAGTCAAGATCCCTACCATTAGGATTAGTTATATGAAATTATACAGATGGAGTAAAAAATAGGGTTTTCTTTACCTTTTTGTGTGTTTTGTAGATTCTAGAAGGAGTCTGAAGATACCAATCACATGGAGGGGAAGATTGAGATTTAATATAAATCCCCATGATAATTTATTACTTAAAAACAACTCCTAGGTTCCTCAATAAATAGATTCATCTCAGTCAGTCAAAACTGGCATAGTGAACATGGTAGTGAGAAGTGTGAAAACTTCAAGTGGAAGTATTTTTAAAGTGTGTCTGATGCCTATAAGGTGATGGAGGGTCTTTCCAAGTGTCATAAACTCTATTTTACTAATTTTCATGGGAAAATTATGTATTTTTGGAAGTCAATTGTGAGGGGTGACTTTAAGAGGATTTTTCTTGATTGTAGGCAATGATGTCTCACTTCTAAGAGATTCCATGTGATCAAGACTAAAACCAATGCATAGAAAGGCATGTCTAAAACCCTTACCTCTCTTTCCAATCATGAGACATATCCCTAATAAGTTTTGGGATGTTTAAATAGGGGTGAATAATGAAGGAATTTTTCTGAGCCAGCAAAAGGAATTTCATGCCACTTTTCATGAGTTTCATGACTTGGGAAGCCACTTATCTCTTCTAAATTCACATGATCAGTTTCAAATACCATTATAATTCAAAATTAACTTATTTTATTATATTTAAAAGTGTCCTTGTGACCTTTAGATTTATCTCTTCTCCACTCTCTCTCAAGTTCTATAAGAACTAGCCATTTTGGCCTTTGTAAATTATGCTCCACCTGAATATGGCGAAGCCCTTCTCATTTGCATACCATGGATCAATAAAGAGTACTAATTTTTACCTATTCCATGACTATTAATAGTGTGTTTTAATTGGATTATTGATCTGGATTAGTGATAACTCTTGTTTCCTTAGCATGTTGTCTCATTCTCTCACCTATTTGCAGTTGGAAATCTTCTTTTTATAGGTCATGTGAAGTGTTTTATTGATGTGTCAAGGTTGAGTGAGTTAGTATATTCAAAAAGTTCCATGTTAGGCCTCTTGTTTAGTCCTCTTAGACTAAACATTTATCACAACCTCATAATGAACTATTGATGTGAGAAGATATAGATTGGATAAGTGTAGTTTTGGTTAGTCCCTACTCTCATGTGTAACATGCAGCTAGTTGGTAGTCATCAACTATTTTAATGTATCACCTCCCTTAGGATAGTTTGATTTTAGTTGTCTCTCCCTTTTCCCTCACAAATTTTAGGTGTAGTAGTGATCTATAAGTGGTATATCAAGGGAGTTAACCCTATCTATAGATTCAACTCATTCTTAGGCTACCCACAACCCAAAGGTGTTTCAATTGTGCTAGTTATATGAGGAGATCTGAGAAATATCCTCAAAGGGTGAAAATATAAGTGACAATAGTTTTTGGCATGCCTGATGGGAATCTTAGTATAATAATTTGAAAGCTTTTTGGTTTTATATTTCAGCACAACAACCTTTGTAGGCATCTATCTAAGTATCAATGGCAACTCTAAAGTTATATCAGCTGATCAAGTAGCCTAGGTATTCCTTTTGAACATTGTTGATAATCATTCCTTGTGTTATTACTTCCTAATGAAGTTCCATGGCTGACTTTGGTGTTGAATATTATTTTACACAAATTGGTGAGGTTTATCAAGCTTATGACACTCCCTATCAACCTTGTCATGATATCTATCAACTCCAATATGATCTTCACCATCCCCAATATGATACTTACCATCTTGGTCATGAGTTGTATCAGTCCTATAACCATCCTTCTCAATATAGTCTCTTGGGTTATGAGAAGTACATGGTAGATATTTATACACTAAGGGGACATGGTCAAGATGTTCCTAGTCATATCATTCATAAAGATACAGATGCATTATATTTGGTCAAAAGAGAGTGGGCACCTATTGAGAGAGCCAATTGGTAAAAGCTTACAAGTGAAATGTTAGAAGTGGGTGGCATGATTGCATCTTTAGAAGATAGGATAAGAATTCATGAGAAATAGCCTCACCAAGTATATCAACCCTAATATCCACCTCCTCAAGAGTTATATCAGTCCTACTTGACCCCTACTCATAAACCCAATTAAATTTATCAAATCTGTTCTTTTCTCAATCAGTTGGAAGAGAGAGTTGGAAAGATAAGCCTTGTTTTTTAATCAAACCTTGATAGGAAGATTGAGTTAGCCAATAATCAAATTCATAAATCCATCTCATTATCAAAGGAAGTGGAATTTAAGCCCTCATTAACTTCTCCCATTACATCACCACCTCAAGAAGTGAATTCTAGATATGAAATCCCAAGTTGGAGAAAAGGTGGGGAATCTAAGCCTAAGGAGATCCTAAGTTTATTGAGCACTTCATTCACTCCTAAAATTACATCACCACATCAAGAAGAGACTCCTAATCCTAAAATCATAATATGGAATAAAATAGTGGAATCATGGGGAAAGAAAGAGGAGAAAATCCTAGACAAAGAGTGTGAGGTTGAGAAAGAGTTTTATCCTATGCAAGTCCCTCCCACCCTTCCTCAAGAGACATCTTCTTCTCCATGTCAGCCATATTGTACTCCTCATCCTCATAAATATTCCTATTAAATTAAATAAATAATTTTCCAATAGAATGTATCCAAGCAAATTGAAGAGTTAGAGTCAAGGATGAAATTGCTAAGTCAAGGTGTGATGGAAGGTTTAGAACCCAAAGAAGATCTTATGCCTAAACACACCCCATCTAACCTTCCTCAAGAGAGTGCTCAAGCTAAATCAAATATCAATGAAGTGATTTTAAAATTTAAGGAATAAAATCAAGCTATTTTATCCCAAGTTTTGTCTCCTCTTCTGCAAGAGCTTCCAAAAGAATCCCCTACATTTCACTCTCAATCTGATTTTGAGTTCTATGTTCCACCTCAAAAACTAGTTCATCTTGTCCTCACTCTTTATCTATTTGCCTTGATGGACCTATGGTGTGGGAACATAAAGAAGAGCACTTGGTTGATAAGAATTCAGAACTCTTTTTTGAAGAAAACATACCTCCTTGGCAGCCTCATTGGTCTAAATCATTTGATTACAAGATGCCTAGTCTTGGCATCACCAAGAAAGAGAAATAAATTAAGGATTTTGTAGTCCTTGTGAAGAAAATTCAGGTTAAAATGGTTGAAGTACACATGGAGAGATCTCAAGAGGTTCTAAATGTCAAATAAGAGGAAATCATTATAGGGACTCCCTTTGGTGATCACAAGTGCAATTTGCCTTCTTGTATGAAAAGAAACATGCTAAAGACTCTTTTACAGTTGTCTATGAAGGATGTGACAAATAATTGAGGAGGGAAGTACATGAATAAGACTCTAAATATGATCAAAAATTTGTGGATAATCATCTCAATCATGAAGATGAATGTGCTATTAAGGATGGAGAACAATTTCAAGTCATCCCCAAAGAGGTTGCAGTCCTAGAAAAATATCTTGAGACCAAGGTGGAAGTTATTGTTCTTGAAGATGACCCAATACCTCAGCCTAATTTTGAATCACCATCAGTTGCATTGGATGTTAAATAACATCATATTGATGACCTCACACATATAGAAGAGAATATTGAAGAGGTAGTAGTTCTAGATGATAAACAAAATAAAGATGATTGGCAACTACAAATGAAGTTCTTTCAAGAGCTTGAAGAGCTTTGCCAAGTTGAGGGTCAAGTACATGACAAGGTTAAGAAAGAGTCTTTCATGGAGGATAATGACCAAGATTGGGTAGAATATGTAAATCTCCTTAATCATCTATAGGAACTTACAGCTGAGAAGAAACCCAATCTTATTGAGAACACTATGGAAATCATGAAGGTATACCTTGTTGAACCACCACCAAACATTATAATTGAGGATCCATATGAGAAATTTGGGGATGTTTGGATGTAAGAAGAGTTTATTTCCATAGCCAACATTTTTGGAACTGCTTGGTTCTTATTGAACATCATGCCAAAGAAGTTGGCAAACATCATGAAAAAGTTGGAGGCATCAATGTCAAGGATCAAAAGACTGTATGTCTCATTCAATCCTTGATGTCATGAAGAAAAAAGGGTTCAAAACTACCCTTTGATCCAGGAGGGATTTTTCATCTCAGGTTAGTTATTATTTGAGTTATTTTTTTTATTTTGGTGTCTGTGTTCCATAAGTGCTCATGAAACAATTGTGTGTTTGCTTTTTCTTTGTGTGTATCTTTTGTTTGTGTGGTTGATGTAGTAATTGGTCTTATCTTGATCAAATATTGTTGTCAAGTGTCAAGTCCTCTTATTTTGTTTTATACTTCAAATGAATCCCTAATCCCAATGGACTAATAAGGCTACTAGTCTAGTTAGCATAGCAAGCATTCTACCACTATGAGTCACTAATTTGTTGACCAAATTTGACCCTACAGGTCAAATTTAGACCCCTATAGGTGAAAATTTGATCTTTAGAGGTTTATATGGGTTTAATATTGTGTCATAGTGTGTATTATATGTTTTTAATGTCCTTTAATTCTATTTTAGCCTTGATCATGGTTCAATTAGTTTATATGTCACTTTGAGTCATTTAATAGACATTTAGGGATCATAAATGCAAGTGGCATAGTTTTCAAGATTTACAAGTGTTATATTTTCCTTTAAAACATCCAAGAGTTTAGAATCCCTATTAGAAATGTCAATTCATCTAAAACTTGTAGGTTATCTAACTAAAAATTAGGAAACCAACTAAAAAAGGAAGAGTTTGGCACTTGTATGACCCATGAGGAAGAGTGACACATGGGATAAGGTTGTGAAATAACTCTTTAGTATTATCAGACTCATTTCCATGCACATACTCTATAAGTTCCATTTTTAAGCTAAAACCATTCTTCTCCTTATTTTCCCTTCTAGACACAGAACTAGTCAGTAGGTTTATGCTTGGTACAAATAGTTGGAGAAATTCTAGGTAAAACTCCTTTGGGAGGTGAAAGTACACTTAGAGAGATTAATTTCCATAATGAGATTTCAAAGAATGGTGTCCTATGCTTTACGAACCATCCTCATTGAATTGGCATATCTAATTTTCTTGTAAATCTGTGAACCCTATAGGTTTTGCTCTTGTTTGGATGATTCCATAAAATATAGTTACTAAGTATAATTCCATAGGATGTTGAATCCCTCCTATAATTTTTTCCATCCTGGTTTCATGTTCCAATGTGTTTTTATGAGCAAATGATCCCAAGGTTATAGACTACTCTCATTTGGGATGACATACTTGTTTGTACCATTTTCAGATCTTCATGTTTTGATAATGGTTTATGATGGTTGTGATAGGTACATTTATATGTTTTCAATGCCCTATTATTTCCATTTTACTTCTCAATCTCATTCTCTAAGCAACGTTCCATGGATGCAGTCATAAGACACCATACAGTCAGTCTACTATGTGACTGTCATACACAATTAACCATGGTAAGTCATATATAATGAAGGTTTGTATGGTATTCATGGAGAAGAAAGTATGGTTTGAAGGTGTTAATTATTATCTTAAGTAGACAAAAACAAGCTAGACTTACAAAGAGTTTAAAAGGGGACTGTTGCAGTCATACACAACACCTTCATACAATCTATCAATAGAATATGCACCTATAGGTGCTCTCATGAAGGATTCAACATTGAAAAGGAGGTGTGAGATATTTTTTTAGGTTTTAAAAAATCTTTAGGTTTCACTTCAACACCATTTATGAGAGAAATATTGATTGTGAAGGCAGATTTTTTCAATACATGGACTATTTCATGATCATTATCCATATGCAGTGCATAGTGCATCTACATCCTCTCAAGATGGTGTCATATTGTAATGGGAGATTTGATAGGTGTTTCATCCTTTTATAGTTCTAAGAGTGAATTTGAACACTTTATGAAATCATATAATTGATCATAAACCCATACATCTTACATATTGTCTAAATTTTATACCCAATGCCTACAGGTGGCATCACAGAGTTATAAAAGTCCTTGTATGGGGAGTTTGGACTATGGTAAAGCCTTATCTTGAATCTTAGAATGTGGGTGATTATGAAAAACTTAGGTCAAGTGTCAAATGGGTAGGTATAAGTGTAAACCATCTTTTAAGAAGTGATGACTGAATTCAGAGCCACTTTCCCTAAACTAAGAAAATAGAGGTCTAGGCATTTTAGTGAGGGTCATATAACAAGGTTTACAAAAACATTTAGACATCTAAATGACTAAACCTTGTAGAATACATGGGAGAAGGACTTTGTCAATTTTTAAGGACAGAGGATTAGTGTAAGCTGATTTTTGGAGACCACAAAATTTCCATTTAATCACTGATTCCATTCATTGACATCTATATAATTGGAAGTTTTTAGTAACCTTGCACTCCAGGTGGGCAGTTCTAAACCATGATTTTATGATCAAAAATTTATAGGCAGTGAAATATAGCATTCATTATTTTAAAGGTCACTTAAGGAGGATGATGTGTTGTGTTTAAGTTCCATATGCACCTACAGGTGTGTCTAATCATAAATTATTCACCCACAGCGAATTGTAGATGGTTGTGAGAGGTAGTTAACAAAAAGGGTGATGATTATTAATGTTGGTATAGTCAAAACCATTATTGAATAACATAAATCCTTTAAGGATGGGTCTTTACACATTATTATCAAGTCCAATTAACTCATCATGAACCTACAAGTCATCCTTTAGCCAAAAGAACAAGGTAACATAGTCAACTGTCTATGATTGGTTTTAAGAATAGCCCAACTTCAAGGTGTGAGATGGAATCGAGAATGAATGAAAGGAATTTTTTAAAGCTTCAAGGAAGGATAAAACCTTGTTTCCAAGATCCTAATCACACAAGCATTGCTTACAGGCTCACTTTTCCTGAGCAAGTAGGGTTAACTTATCACTTAGGCCTAACTGAGTAAGAGCACAGTTCAAGGAGAAAGCATGGGTGATAAAGGTTTGTAATCATAATGAAAACCTAGATAGTGATAGTGACTACCTTTTGAAACCCTCATTAGTTAGAAAAAGGTAGAGAAAGGGTCAAGTAATATAGTCAAGTAGTCCATATAGTGAAACCCTATACATAGTACTTTTTCTAGCAATTTATCTCAGTTTTAGTACTTTTAGAGGGTATAATCATATGAAAAAGGGTTGAATTTTTGTGTAGGATATCCTTGTAAGTTATAAAATCCCCTACAATACTTGGTTTGTCTGGGAAAAAAAGGGAAGTTCCCTCTTTTTTGTCTCTGACAAAGGGTACTCCCCTTGAGCATAAATCTTGTAGTCCTTAAGATGGGAGATAAAAGATGAGACAGGAGTTGTTTTGACATTGTGCATAGATTTAGGAGGGTGGAAAACAATTTTTAAAACATGAGGAACCTTTTTTATAAGGGATAAGCTCAACAAATGGTCTAAATCATCAAGTATGCAGCCAAGCTTATGTAGACAAGGTTTAGGCCTGAAGCCAACTGGAGAGTCATTTTCACTTCCACCATGAGAAGGGAATTATAATAAATTTTTTCATGTTCATAGGGTCATATCAAATGTTTTTGAGCTATTTGGATGCAAAAGAAGCCATGAAGAAGCAATTTTTTGGCTTTAAGATAACTCGGGCCTATTGAAATGGATAAAAGAGCTCGATAGGGCAAATTAGAATGTTCATATCTCCTTTGGCACATTGCATGGAGATATAAGGAGTTTAGGGAGGTTGATGGAGGTCCTAAACCTTAAATTTTTGGAATTTTTTGGTAGTTCCAATTTCAGAGCTTCATGAACAAAGCCTAAAGCACTCAAAACCTTCATAACCTTGGTTATAAACTCAATGAAGGAAATGGAGATGGAAAGCTACTCTAATGGCCTATTTTGACCATGAAAGTGATTGGAGGTTGTAGAAGACTCTGTCAAGCTCCCTACCATCAGGATTATCTATACAGAATTGTGTAGATGGAGTAGACAACAAGGTTTTCATGACATTTTTGTTTGTTTTACAAGTTTTAGAAGGATTTTAAAGATGCCAATCACATGGAGGGGAAGCTTGAGACTTAATATAATTCTCTGTGAAAATTAATTGATTCATAATAAATTTTAGGTGCCTCAAAGAACAACTTCATCTCAGCCATTCAAAACTGTCATCTTGAACATGGTAGTGAGAAGTGTGAAAAATTCAATTGGAAGTCTTTTTAAAGTGTGTTGGATTCCTCTAAGGCCATGGAGGGTCTTTAAAAGTATAATCCACTCTATTTTATGAATTTTCATGTAAAAATAATGTCTTTTTAGAAGCCAAGTGTGAAGGGTGACAGAAAGAGGAGTTTTCTTGACTGTAGGCAGTGATGGCTCACTTCTAGGAGATTTTAGGTGATCAAGACTGAAACCAATACATGGAGTGGCATGTCTAAAACTCTTCCCTCTCATTAAAATCATGAGACTTGTACCTAATCAGTTTTGGGATGTCCAAATAGGGGTGAATAATGAAGGCATTTTTTTGAGCCATCAAAGGGAATTTCATGTCACTTTTCATGAGTTTCATGACTTAGAAAGCCACTTGTCTCTTCTGAATTTACATGATCAGTTTCACATACCCTTATCATAAAAAATTAACTAATTTTATTATCTTGACAAGTGTCCTTGTGACCTTTATAATTCTCTCTTATCCTCTCTCTCTCTCAACTTCTATAAGAACTAGCCATTTTGGCCTTTGTAAATTATGCTCCACCTGAGTGTGGTGAAGCCCTGCTCATTTACATACCATGTATCAATAAAGACTAATGATTTTTACATCTTCCATGACTGTTAATAGTGTGTTTTACTTGGATTATTCATCTTTATTAGTGATAACTCTTTTTTTCTTATCATGTTGTCTCATTCTCTCACCTATTTGCAGTTGGAAATCTTCTTTTTGTAGGTCATGTGAAGTGTTTTATTGATGTGTCAAGGTTGAGTGAGTTAGTCTATTAAAATAGTCCCATATTAGGCCTCTTGTTTAATCCTCTTATCCTAAACATTCATCACAACCTCATAATGAAATATTGATGTGATAAGATACAGATTAGAGAAGTGTAGTTTTAGTTAGTGCATGTTCTCATGTGTAGCATGCAGCTGGTTGGTAGTAATCAACTATTTTTGTGTATCACATCCCTTATGATAGTTTAATTTTAGTTTTCTCTCCATTTTCCCTCAAAAATTTTAGGTAGAGTAGTGATCTACAAGTGGTACATCAAGGGAGCTAGCCCTATCTAAAGATTCACTTCATTCTTAGGCTACCCACAGCCTAGAGGTGTTTTAATTGTGCCACTTGGATAAGGAGAGCTGAGACATCTCCTCAAAAGGTGAAAATACAAGTGAAAAAATATACTAAAAGACATTGTGAGAAATTTAATTTTGATAGTCACTCTGAGGACCAATGTTTGAAGTTCCAACTAGAATTGCATCCATTCAAGAATAATAATAAGAAAGATATACTCTTTCTCTCTCTCTCCAAGGTGAAAATTTTGGTTGCATACATGATGTGGATGACACTCTTTCTCTTACCTCCATCGATTGAGAGGTATGGTTTGGTATTATTAGTTCTCAAGAGTGTGAAATTTATAAGATTTTCCATATAAAAATTCAAATGAGGAAAGCAAAATTTGATGCTCTATTTTTTACTTGTTCACAAGCAAATTTGATAAACAAGAAGTTAGTATACAAATTGGGGTTTGAGACATACAATTTAATCTAATCCTATATTCTTTTGGTTGGGTGAATAAAGATGTAAAAATTAAGGTGACCAAACATTGTAAAGTTAAGTATGGTATTAATACACATTTATTTGATGAAGTTACAATGGATGTTATGCACTTTGATGTGTGGTGTAGTGTTTTACAACCCTTAATTTTGTATCTAGGATTATAACTTCATGAGTAGAGCAAACCAATACCATTTGGTGAAGATTAGGTACAAATACATAATTTTAACCTATAAAGGTGATTCTAAAATATATTTAGTAAGTGCCTCTGAATCTAAGAAACTTATTAATGCTAGTGGGAAGTTTGTTTTGCTTATTTTTAGAGATATTCAAGATGAATAAGTGGCTTCACATAATACTTATTGTAGAAAATTTACTAAAAAAGAACATTATTGTATGGGATAGTTGGTGCAACTATTCAAGGGGGTTTTCTATGAGCCTATGAGATTACCATCAGTTAGGCATATTGAGATTACTGCTCAACAATCTAATTCAAAATCTTAGGTTATATAAACAGTCATTGAAGGATGTTAGTAAGGTAAAACAAAAATTACAATAGTTTTTTAATCAAGGTGAAATTTGTACTAGTAATTCTCCATCTGGTTATCCTATTGTCTTACTACCTAAGAAAGATGATTTAAGAAGAATGTGTGTTGATTATAAATCACTTAACAAGATAACCATCAAGCATAGGTACTTTTTTCCATGGATATAAGATCTTAATTATAAAATTCAACATGCCAAGTATTTTACTAAGAATTATTTTAAATCCAGATATCACCAAGTGTTGATAAGGAAAATGGAATTTGGAAAGTAACATCAAAAATAAGGCAAGGGTTGTATGAGTGGTTTCTACCTTTTAGGATATGCAATGCATCAGATACCTTAATTTGGTTGATGAATAAGGTAATGAGTCCATTTATTGATTCCTTTTTCATTGCATATTTGATAATATTCTTGTTTTTATCAGAATTTTTAATGAGCTTATTGATCATCTTTAAAAAAAAAATCATGTTTTAAAGGAGAACAATTTAGTGTTAAATGAGAAGAAATGTGAATTTTCTCAATAATCACTTTTATTATCAGGGCATATAGCTAGAGATATGGAATTAAGGATTGATCTGAAGAAGGTAGAGGCCATCATGAATTTAACAAAGCCTTCCAATGTGATCAAGATAAGGAGCTTTATGGGTGTAGTTCAATATTTGAGTAAGTTCATCAATAAGTTCTCTTCCATATCCACATTTTTATATTCCATTGTACAACAGGTGGTAATAATTTTACCTGGGGTGATAAAAAAAAAGTTCATTTTATATGTTTGAACAAAATATTAACCATGATCTAGTTTTATCTTTGCCTAATTTGTAGATTCTATTTGAGGTGTAAATGAATGCTAGTGATTATGCTATGGGGTTTGTCCTAAGTCAAGGAGGTAAAAAGACATGTTACCATTCAAATTTATTTAAAGTTAAAATCATAAATTATTATACATATAACAAATAACTATATTCTCTTGTTTAATCAGTCAAGAAGTGGAAGCACCATCTCATGGATAAAAAAAACTATTGTACATACAAATCACTAACCTCTCTAATATTTGCTAGCTCAAACTAAAATTCACAAAACTAGACACTATAAGTGGACAATATTCTTGCAAAAATTCATTTGGTTATCAAATACAAGAAAGATGTGACAAGTAAACTATTTGAAATGTTATCTAGATCTATGTTTCTTCCAGCAATGGACATCATAACTCTTCTCGAGCCTTTTATGTGTGAGTATTATATAAATGGATATGAGCATGATGAATATTTTTAGGAGTCATTCCTTAAATAAAATTGGACTCAAGGTGAAGGTTTTGATCCCAAATAGGATTATTACCTTCAACATGGGTTTATCTACAAGTTGGGTAACCTTCATGTGCTTAAGGAGGAAAGAGTTCAACTAATTAGGAAAGAACATATTTCAAAATTTTAAAGAAAATTTGGTATTATAAAGATTGTTTCACATTTTTATAGGTGTTTTTATTGGAAAGGGGAAGTGAATTTGCATCAACGGAAATGGAGTGCAATTACATAGTGGAAGTGGAGTGAAATTGCCTCACCCACTGGATTTTTTCACACACTAGGTTTCTCTAGGATAATTATTGTGTTCATGTTGGGATTTGCTTATTCTTATGCTTCATGTTCATGTGAAATAAGATTTAAATTTTATTTATAACACTTTATTATCTAAATTTTAGCATTTTAAATGTTATCATCAATATTTTCACCCTTGAGGAGGTTGTTCAAGCCTCCTCACTTTAGTGATAGCATGGGGACAATCTTAGGTTGTGGGTGACTTAAAAAATGGTTTGAACCTCTAGATAGGGATACCTTATTTGATGCATCACTTGATAACTACAAACTAAAATAATAATTATAAGATAAATTGGAAAGATAAACTATAAACTAAAATGGAGGTGATGCACCAAATGTTAAGACCAATACCACTAATTTGCATGTGTACTAAGACCTATAGGACTATCATAAGCATACACTTATCCTAAAAGAACCTAACACAACAATGTTTTATAAAGAGGTAAGTAAATGTGAGAGTAGAAGGTAATATGTTTGCCACTTATAATCCACTTAGAAAACTTGATGACATTCTTCACAACCTGTAATAGAAAAACAAACTGCAAGAAAATAATAAGAATATGACAACAAGCCAAGGTGAGTTAAGTCTACACCTGTCTAGATTAACCATTCATTGATTTACACTAAAAATTTCTATATAAGGAGTTAAAATAATCATATTATTTATCAATAGGCATAAAAAATAGTAGGGTTATGCCATACTCCTGGGGGAAGGATCCATTTTCAAGCCAAATCAGGCCATACATATAAAAGAGAATGAGAAAGAGAGAGGAGAGAAGTTTTGGAAAAGCCCATGAAAGTGTCACATAATGAAGAGGCAAGTTATACTAAATAACTCATGTTAATAAATATACCTTAACTCCCTCTTCAACATGCATGCACTTGGTTTGATGATATTCCTCTCAAGGTGGTGTAGGCGTTGCTTTATTGTCTTGGTGACTCATCCATCTTTAAAAATTCCCATTAGGAGTCATTATGGATTGAAAATTAAAATTAATAGAGTATATTTGAATTAATTAAATTTAACATATATTTATGGCCCAAACAAAATCATTTTTCCACCTTCATTCTTCAATTTCATTCATCATTCTCATATTTTCTCTCTAGACAAGCCTATTCTTTGTATCCCTATTTTAGTGAAAAAATCCTTCGTTTGAGACATATGCAGAACTTATATGTAAAATTAAATTAAATTTGAGTATTAATTATCACATTACACCTTCACTTAAAATTTCATGATCTAACTCTCAAGGTATACCTATTTTCTCAATCTCCATTTCCCAAATAGGTCTAATTAGGCCTAATGCAAGTCCCTAGTAGTAGAGACCATATAAGGCTATACAATACCAATAAAAAACATAAAAAATACCTTAATTCAAATTAAATAAGGTATATTTACAAATTTTCAAGTAATTTCATATGTTAAAACTCAATTTAGGCAAGTTTCCAACTTTTTAGCCCTAGTTGGCAAAAATGTAGGCTTGAGTAGGTTGAGAGCTAAAATCAATGTATATTTTGAGGTTTATGAGGTTTAAAGACAAATAAAATCTTGTTTTAGTTTTTACCTTCCCTCCTTTAACTATTCCAACCATTATTTTTTCATGGTCAACCTTCAAAACCCTCCAATCATGCCAATTTCTCTTAATTTTGTGTGCGTTTTGGATTGTTTGCATGTTTGTAAGTGTTTTTGTGGTTTTTAATCAAATTAAAATAAATATAAATAATTATAATTAAATTAATGAATTAATACAAACTTAATCTATCCATTTAAATCACCAATTCTAATGGAAACATTGAACATTCTCTTAGGTTCTTGAAAACATGGCTAGAAAGAGAGCTCTTTAGTAGGCTTGAAGGACTTGTTTGGGATTTATGTTTGTTGAAGTTTAAGAAGAGTTTATAAATAAATTATTATCCAATTAATATAATCAATTAAATCTCACAATATATTATAACACATTTTTTTGCTCTCAAACCATCATTTTCATGTAAAGTTAGATATCTTGCTTGAGAATGTTGACCTACAGGTCTGCAAACCTGTAGATCTACATTTACCTCAACTTGAACCATAGATGATGTTATTTTTGGTATATTATTAATGTATACACATTTATTTCAACCCAAACCATAATCTTAATGAAATCATTGCACATTCTCTCAAATCCTTGCAAATAGGCCTACAAAAGAGAGCTGCTGGCAGGTATTTTAGGTCTTGTTAGAGTCTGAGGCTTTTTAGGGATCCAAAAAAAAATTGTATTCAATTATTATTCCTTTTTAAAGTATTTAAATATATTTAAATCATATCAAAATATTCCTTACCTATAAACTCATTCCAAAATTTCATGTTTCTTCAAGTTTTGTAGGCAGTGATAGGTGCTTATCTAAGCTTCTTGACTGAGTCTGCTTGAGAAAGGTTACTTATTAGTGATATTTGTCTTTTATAGTGAATTTTATTATTATATTTACCTAAATAACCATATTATTATATTTTAAAAACTTTATTTACACTTATTTTCACACTTTATGTGTGTTTCTTCTCTCATTCTAACTTACAGACTTGAAACTCACCATTAAGCCTATTTAGGTTTCTTGCTCACCTTGACTCCCCATGGAGGATTTCATGGAACATTGATAACATTGTATACATATATATTTGGATCTTACACATGATTCACATCCTTATCTAACACAATAATTGTGTTTTTTCTTCATTTCACTTGTGATAGGCCTAACATAGTTAAGTTGAGCCTGTGCATCTACAGCTACAAGCATCTCCTCAACTAAGATTTTAAGACCTCATAGGTTTTGAGTAGATTCATGGTGATCTTGGAGAAAATAATAACTATTTTATCTACTTTATTTTTCTTCTCAATTAAGTAAAAGTATAGGATTTACCATGAAAACCTTTCAATCTACCTACAAACTTGACATATTCAGTTTGCCCTGCAAGCATGTGGCATTTTATTACATATTGGTATCATGTTTGACTTGATAGATATTTGGGATAATTGGTGAGGTTTATAATAATTTTTATCATATTTTCTCAATCATTTTCATGGTTGAAAATTCCTTCATAACCTCATGAACCTAGCTGCCATGCCCAACTAGTAGGTTAAGAAGATTTCCTTGTTGATTCAGCCGATGAATGCTTGAAACTTGCATCAAATTGATATTTAATATATTTTAGGACCCAAAATAGTGTTTTTAAAATCATCAACATGCATTCACCCAATTTAAAAATGTCATTTTAGGACAAAAAATATGTTAGTGGGTTTTTTTTAGGGTTATGGATTGCTTATCTCTTTAGTGATTATTCATAAAGCTAAGGAGCTTAAATAGAAAGCTAATGCCATAAAATGGAAGGGAATTATAGTACCCATATCTTATTTATAGGTTTGGATCCAACTCTTTTCCTCCCTCATGAACCAAGCATTTGAAAACTACCTTCTTTTTCTTGCAAAGAGATCGATGGAAGAGTGGGTAAGTTTTCTACCATTTTTGGACATGTAACTCTTCAAAATGCCTAGATATGACTTGAAAAGGATGGAGGAATCCATGGTTATTTGAGACCATATTCACATGAAAAAAATACAACCATGCCTCAATAAACTCCTTTCTAACAATGAAAACAACCATATTTTTCCTAGAACTCTATTGGAACTAAGGGGAAAATGTTCATGGAGTTTCTTCAAGCATGTATGTACATGGAGAAATGTGCCAAGAACCTCTTCAAACCATTTTCCTACCATTTATCATAATATTCATTTTTCACACATTATAAAATGAGTAAGAAGACATTTCAAAAGGCTTATAATTTTAGAATAGTTAGTTATGCCTCATTTACCTAGTTGTATGGACAAAAAAAGGATAAATATGATTTTGACATATACCACATGTCCAAGAAAGACCTCTTTTACCTTTAACACCCTTGGACTAACCTGGACTTGGCTAGAATAACATAGGACTAAAATGATTAATTACCTTATCTTCTCCAAAATTACCTTAAGCTATGCTAAACTACCTATGAAAGGTCAGATTATAAACATTGGTTAGGAAATCTTGGGACCAGGACCTCATATTTTAGCTATGCCACCCTAGGAGACCTCTAAAACTACTAGGACAACATCACACCTTACTATGACAATACAAGATATGAAGAAGACAAACACATTAAAAGTTATCAACAAATTTAAATATGAACTAAATAACAAATTTTTAATTAGATTCACATATGGTAGCCAAATTTGCCTAACATATTTAGCAACTTCCTAGGATTGCATGCTTGTTATGCACCTTAGACAAGTTACCTTGTCTATCCTTTAGGTTATGGGTTCACACATCACTCAACTTCAAACTTGATTTAACCTTAAACCTGATTGTAAATGCCTTAAAATAATTAAGATAACTGATATACCTCCAAAACACACAACAAGACAAAAACAACAAAATAAATCAAGACACACACACTTGTGTAATAAATCACTTGGGGAATGTAAAACACAAGAACACCACTAACTATAACTAACTTTAAGACATCTTCCTCCTAGATCAAAAGGCTTTTTTTTAAAAATTTTTCCTCCATGAGATGATCAAGTTGAGCGTTGGACATGATGTTTGGTGGAGTAGATCTCTTGCTTGACAACTCCTTTGGCATACTCTCAAATGAGTTATCAACAAAAAACATGTTTATAATAAATACATACTCATCATGTCATTCAAGACCCTTCTCATGTTGCTTCTTGAGGTTTTAATTCACCTTCAACAT
This sequence comes from Torreya grandis, assembly GCA_037957365.1. NCBI lineage: Eukaryota > Viridiplantae > Streptophyta > Pinopsida > Cupressales > Taxaceae > Torreya > Torreya grandis. The sequence continues at coordinate 4,375,971 of JARHVA010000016.1, read as the reverse complement.
GATTACATCTTGGATCATAGGGGCAACATTAGCTTTAGTTTCAAGCGGATCCATGAAATGGTGTGTTTGGTCTTGAATGATCTCTTGGGGGTTCCCACATTGTTCTTTGAGGAAGAGAGCAACTTCACATGCATATTTATCCTACCCAACAAGATATATATGCCCTTGAAGATCCTCAAATTCACTAAAAATATCCAAATTCTACTGCCACGTATCCTCATCATCTTATTGAGTAGCCTCTTGAAAGGATACAACCTGAAACACATCTTCACCCTTCTCTTTAGGATTTATAAGACTAACAAGAGCTTCAAACTCCTTCATGTGATCATGATATAATTACAATTTGGCTCTTTCAATCTTTGCCTTTTTCTCATTAGAAGCCATTTCTATCCCATTCAATACTTCATTTTCTTCACTTGAGAGGTCTTCCACTTCAAGACCATATGCAACCTTTTCATTAAGACTCTATATGCAAATGTTCCCTTGTGATTCATCTATTGCCAAATCAACCAATTCTTCTTGACAACAAGAAATCAAACCATCATTTTCAATAAAACAAGAAAGTTTAAAATGAGATTTAACCTCGTCTTGGCCACATGATACATCTTAGAATATATCCAAGTGCATATCTACTAAAACTAGATGTTCTAATTCATTAATAGGCTCTAAGAACTATTGTTCTTGATCATCCATGATCTCATTGAGATGACTAGTTGGTTGTGAAACTATTGTAACTTTCTCAATTGAGATTTGTTCACCTTTAAGAGTGTTCTTTCCTTCAAATTCTGCTTCCATATTAATAAATATCACCTCTCCCTTCATCTCCAAAGAATGATTTTCTCTCTTCTTCACCAAGGGAAGTGCCAATGATGAGTTCTTCCTCATATTCACTTGAAGTGTCTTGTTCATAGCCTTATTGAGGTTGACTTATAACTGTAACTTGGCCTTCTTCATTTGGCTCCCATAGAACATTTTCTTATTTAAGGATGGGTTGCTCAAACTCACAAACAAACTTTGGACTTTTGAGATCAATGAGCCTATCATTCTTCTCCTTCCATTCACCAATGAATCCCTTAACTCTTGATATGATTTGGTCTTCAACCTTCTCCACAAGGACTTCTTTATTCATTTTAATACTATCTTGAATTGACCTTCATGATTGGAAAGTTTTAGGTTCTTGAGGAGGGATGGGTTGCGCTTGGATAGATTTATGAATTGGCTTAGGAATTAGGTAGGCACTCTTGAAGCTTGGAATTTCAAACTTATCAATAAGGACCTATTTATTTTTTGGATGCCTTTTTCAATATATTTCCATGATGGAAAAGCTTTAGGTTCTTGAAGAGGGAGGAGTAGGGCTTAAATAGGCAAAGGTTCTTCTTTGGTGTAACAACCCCACTAGGGTCCAAATAGATTTATTATTATTTTAATTAAACAAATATACAAAAAATAGATTACATCATGAGAATCTATAGAGACCACAATAAATACTCAAGGTGTGATAATATAAACAAGCATAATACATCACATATCATTGATCTCTAATATCATGAGAGTACACATCATAATGTTAATATAGAAAGTAATTACATTAACTTAGATACAATTGAAACAAGTCTAGATCCACTATTGTCAATATATAATAAAAATTAATTACAACTTTTCATAAAAATATTCAATAATAAGTATAATATAATACAATGTACATATAAGATACATGACTTTCTTGGAGCATAGTTTTCTAACTCAAGTATCTATGATAATCTCAAGTGTTGTATTGATAAGTATTAATGTTGTAGGGAAGGAAAACATCATCTGAATGCTTTTCCACACAAACCATGGACCAAAAATCCCCCAAACTAATCTCATCAGAAAATGGACCTCCCTTTATGGATGAGTAGATAGTGAAGCCATGAGAATCTAGAGATATAAGCAAGTACTCATGTGCTATAAAATTTATAAAACTAAACATGCAATGTATCATACAAAACCATTCTATTGAAAGATATCACACAAATATGTAAATCAAACTCATGAAATGATAATGTCTTATTAAACATACTTTGACCCAGTTTTATGAATAATAAATAATAACAATCTATAGATCAATTAAATTCATACACACCACTTGATAAGAATGCCTTCATCTATCATTGTGATACTATTAAGCCAGTGAAATTTGTCTCACTCCTTACTCTGTATCAATAATGTAGATTGGTCAAATACAATTCAACCAAAAGGTTCATATAATTTACATCCTACTAGAAAACACATCATATAACATGCTAAATATAAGAATAACCAAAGCATACATTTATTCTATCAAATGTATGAATGAATCTTTCATTACTTATATCCCATACTAGAAATAATGACTATAGTTTATACCACTCGAATAAATACGTATTTAATTGTAGATATTCACTACCACAATTAGTTTTTAAACATACTACATCTTATGATAACCCATATTGCGATGGTCTAGTATTCTAAGACATAACTACTAGTTTTTCCCAATCAATCATATACATTAGTCTTAAATACATGAAAACATAAGCTTTTATTTAAGTAACCAGGTATAATGAAACAAATCATAATTTTCAAGAAACACATAATATTCCATCTTAACATACTGTACACTCACTAAGATTGTATGCACACATACACAAAGTCTTACCAATTATTACAAAACATGCTATTCACAATAATAACCAGCATGCATACATTAAACCAGTCAAATGTACATGTGAGTCTAGTCATAACAATTACAATATATACCATATGAACTTAACATACATTTACACTATAGTACTCTATGATATATCATACTATCATAGTTTGCAACTACATAAATACACAAAGTCAAACTTATGATTTTAAGAATCAAGAGACACACACACACATAATAATAATCAAGTAAGTATGGGGTTATACCACTAGACTATACCCTAAGTTTAAATTTCTTACCAGCATTCAAAGCAACATAACCTATAAGCATGTATCATGATGCACCATTATATGTTATATATAACCAAACACTCTCATAGTCATGTACTGCACATAAGTACTCAATATATAATTAACAACCAATCAATCATTTGCATAGAAATAAAGAATACACAAACCCATTATAACATTCATTTATACATCTTACTCTATTTGCTAAAAGATTAGTTTAATATGGTTATAGTTTTGGTTCCTCAAACAACTGATGACTAGATACAATCTTTACTCTAGTTACAAGCTTAGGCATTTATCCCAACACAACCATTTCCATTATGTACTTATGTTGTATACTTAAATCCATGCATAGAAATAGTAAAATAAAACTCCACACATATGAATCATAGGATAATCCAAGCTTGTATTTGTTATACATTTAAGGGGTTTTAATGCATGCATTTGCTAATTTTAATTATATGTAATTATTTAACATAGTTTATAACCTGCTCATGGATTTATAACCCAAAATAATACACCTCTCCATTCATGTACATGCTAACAGATAAAATAACACTTACAAATATTAATATTCTTTAAGAGATTTCTGTGAGGTTATTCAACCATTAAAATATAATGTAAGTTGACTATGTTTTAAAATCTGGCATTCATTCCTTAACAATTTTGGGGCTCTTACATAAGTCTATGAAAACTAGAGTGAAAGTTCTCAAACTTAGACCTATATAACAAGAATTATCCTCTTCTATTATTTTATACGGATTTATCTATTAATTAATTCAACCCAATAATATAAATATCCATATTTATAATCTTTTTCTCAAAATTTTCCTTGTTTAATATTTATAATAAATGTCATACTTAGAAAGATTCATGAATTCCACATAAAAATCCTCTTATAATACTCATAGCATTTAACTCTTTTATCATATGTAACACTTATAAGTGCAATCATGCCACATATTACTATCATTCTCTAGTAATACACATAAAACCACAAGAAAATAGTGACTAAATGAACACTAAGTAAAAATTAACTATAGATCGATAAATTCATGGTAATACCTAACTCTTCCACAATTACGATTAATTGAATTAAAAAACATGATAATATATTTAAAATTTAGTGACTAGAATCAATTCTAAGACTACTAACAATTGAATGTCATGGCAAAACTTACGGTGATAGATCAATTAATTATTTCTACAAGCATAAATAAGGCTATGACTAACACATTGAAATATGGTGACACTATAGAACAACTAACTTTAGATTTTAAATAAGATGCCACAACACAAAATTATCTATAGACCCCAATGACATCCAAGTTGTATGTTATCCATTAAAATTAAATTTAAATGGACATAATCTACATTCAATTATATATCTTTGTTTTTTATTGTTGTTTGGTCTTTATAAATACTCTAGATGATGCCTAAGCATTTACTACACTATGTGTATTGTAGGTATAAAAATAGTGATGCCCCTTAAGCAGGACATTTCAAGAGATAGTGATTCAATCCCATATGGGATTCCATTGGACCAGGATAGCAACAACCACGTTCATTATTCCTATACTATATATTATTTAGATGATAATTATATGCAGATTTCTCTAAGTTACTTATCCTGAGCAATTCTTTCATTTATATTTTATACAGTTGGAGTGTAATTAAACAATGATTAACCTAATGGTGGTCCTTACACAAAGTAGATACACCACTATATATTAATCTCTCTAAGCATGGTTTAGGTCTACAAGCAGTAACTCAAATGTATGAATTCAATAAATATTTGTACAATATACAATGCTATAACTTCAGTGATCTCTTATCAAGCTGAAATCTAAGTTCAACAATGCTAGATAAGCATAGAATAAGATAAGGAAATATTTTAATAGTTCAAGAATCAATTATATAGTCAATTAATATCATTATAATGATGCATTTTTCCATATCATCGACTCATTAAAAGGAACATGAACCCATCTTTTCTTTTGGATATTATAATGCTAGTATATTATTGATGCCATCAACATGTTTTTTTTAAAAAATATACACTTAGTAAGACATATACGTGATTTTCCTATCTAGTGACACAATCCTTAACGACGCCCTATAACACAAATCGACTCATTCAAAAAGTGTAGGCTGTGCAGAGCAACTCAAAACTCATTGGCTGGAGTTATGATGCCTTTACGTATTTTGAATAATAATATTCTTCATTAACATATAATGATGCCTCAACATTGTTAGTAATGGATTCATTGCAAACATTTTATATTTGATAATTATACAACAACGAATCCATTATATTAAATATATCAGCATGATTTAAGGTGTTCTAATAATAAGAAAATGTGGTGAATGTTACTTGTTCACTACCCACTTATAAAGTACACTATTCTATTCAACAGTTTCACAAACTAAAATAAATATGGTCTGATATGAATATTGCATGGATAATCATGGTTTCGGCACTGCACTAAAAATAATAGTATTGAAACCATTTAAATTAGTCCACATCTTAAAAACATATAAATAGGATGAAGTCACCTAGTACCTATTGGAATCAAACTCAGGTAAAAGACTATTACTAGGTTTTTGGTTAAATTAAACTACAGACTAATGTGAATCATCAATTACCTATTTATCAAAGTCATATGCTATAATTTGAAAACATTTCCTACCTAGAAAATCAAACTTAAATCATCTTTTTTACCTCTTATGTGCTTCCTCACCCGTGCTATGCCTCTCTTTCCACCTTCTCAAACTCACCCTTTCTCTAAACTGGGAAATCTTTTTTTTTTTTTTTTTTCCGTTTTCCTTTCTTAATTTTCTCTTATATCCTAATAAGCGTAGCTCTTTTTTTTTTTACATTTTTTTCTTTGTTTTTATGAATATCTTTATTGTTTTGTTTTTATTTCCATATGAGGGTTATGCTTTTCTTTAAAGTTTGAGTTTCTCTCTTATTTATTTTATTCCTTTTAAATATTTTATTTGTTTTTTCACTCTCTCTCTCTCTCTCTCTCTCTCTCTCTAGAAAAAAATTAGACATTTCAAACAACATCTATATTTAGTTAATAAGATAGTCTACACATCGGTTTACACAAATTAACCTTTTAAAAACATTTACAATCATGAGCACATGACATAAACACAACCACACAAGGTTAATTCCATATCATTATTAGTGAAGCTATCAAATCATGTGTAAACACCTATCTAAATGCAAACACCATTAAACAAACTATGCTAACCATTCAAATTATGCATTTAACATGCATTATTCATGTGGTGTGTGTAGGGTACTAGTCAATTTCTCTATCATCCTATGAAGTCTCCATCTATGTCACCCTCTTCGATGATGCTCTCCCTCCATCACACTCTGAGGAATGGGTTATTCTGTATCAACCTCAAAACAAAATAGTTAGTTAGACCATAATAAATATGATATACATACATCATAAAATATATATGAAATGACAAATCAACGTGATCATAAAGTAAATATATACTTACAACTAATTCTTAGCAGTTTGATCATGTAACCTAAGAAATATCCTACTACCCCATAACCACATATATCTCACAGCTTAGTTAAAAAAATCCAAATCAAAATTTGTCAACATAACTTTACTTCAATATCTTAAAATTAACCCTGGAAATATTCTCTCAAACATATAAAATACAACATACTCTTTACATATTATTTTCCCCTAAAATATATTAATAAAAAATCCTGTAAAGCAAAAACCATTTCAAACAATCTTTTTTTATAAATAAAATTAATTTCATATAATTTTTTTTATTATATTAAAACCCTTATCTTTTGATTTACTCGTAAACTTTTAATATCACAAAATAAACAAAGAATCCTATATAGATATTCATAGATAATCTAGAAAGTTTGATTGGTAAAGAATTGGCATGTAACATCCTTCCCCCCTAAAGCTAGTCATCGTCCCCGATGACTCTTATTCAAACATAAGTTTTAAATTAAAAACATTATTTAGCAAAGCAATAACATGGTATATAATATCAAATTAGGTAGATAAATGGAAATTACCTGTAGAACTCACTATAATTCCTTTAAGTTGTATAATTCTTAGAGTGTTGGTCCCACAAGACCCTTCTCTATGTCATCTGCCTATTATGCAAACATGGTTTGCGAGTATTACTTACATTGATTGATTTTGTCACGACCACTCCAAGGTCTATAACCATCAATAAAAGCCTATATACTATAGTATTGACCACTTTTGTTAGCTTGAAGGGTCTCACATATCTCAGTGAAAGTTTTACTAACTTCTCAAGAGCACACAAGATCATCATACAAGACAAATAAATGATCAGGGAGAGTTCCAAAAAAAATTATCCTCTCTACATATCTCTCTAATATAGAAAGTGTTTTTCTCATTTTAGAGAAAGTAATTAGGAAAACTATCAAGAATGATGTGTACAAGTTAATACTATCACTACTCTGCGTAGCTCTGATAAGTATAATGTGTCAATATTGTCACTACCTCATGGAGCTCTTGACAAGTATGACGATGAATGGGAACTAGAAATTATACATTTCCAATATATAAAAAACTAGAGAATAAATGTTCCACTGTATAAATGCATATGGCCATATGACTGAATTTGAAAAATCCATCTGCCAATCTTGGATTCAACAAGTCTATCTGTTAGATCTAAAATCAATAACTACCTAGTTAATATGAGGTTAAGTAGGATCCATTCCTATCGCTTAGTAATCACATTACTAATTCACCACTCTTCCCTTAGGTTTTCACAACGTAATGATCTCAAATATGTGTATAAGGTTCAATAAACCACAATTTTATGCTAACATATCATAGAAATCAATACTATATGCTAAATAATTCTAGATGTATTAACATACATACAATAGAAATCATACAATTAGTCCCTAATTATATTAAATTACCACTAGGCAAATATAACTAGTTACCATATTTTACAGCTTAACCTAAAGTGTTATATTCATAGTTAAGAGGAAATAATGTTAAAATTGACATAACATATAAAGTCCAAGGATCACACCATCCTTTCAACCTTATAAGGAAACAAGCAAGATAATATATCCCTAGTTACTCAGCTAGAAGTTTATATTAACCCCTAGATTGACAAGATATTCTGCACATCCTATACCCTACTCACTTATAGCATAAGGTACAAAAATAAATCTTCAAAACAACATGCTTTAAGCCCAAAAAGAGATTAATATCAATCTAATCAAGGGTATATAATATCATTATAATCAAATTATAATTCCTAATCTAAAATTTAATATATAATTGTAGGTTTACCACCCCACAAGGTCTATGTACAGAAGATTAGATAAAGTAGTGACCTTAAAGAGTCACATGTGAAAATTAGATAACTATCATCTCAAAAACTCCTACATACCCTCACAAGAAAACACCACAACTCAATGTTACCAAAACACTATCTACTTACCAAATTTGTAAGTATGGTATCACAATCTGTTTCCACAAGCAGAGCAAATACTAACCACATAATGGACCAATCCATCATATCCTACAACTTATTTTTCAATAAGAAGTAGAAGATAGTCCCCCATGAACTTTAAGGGAATATAGTCAAACAACATTTTAGAAACAAGTTTTCATTAAGAGAACACTAAATCAACATCATGCAAATATGAATACTCTTGGTAGTTCATAATGATGTGAAATGAGAATGAGGTTATAACAACTCACTTCTAAGCTAACTAGGAGAGATGTCACTTCTTCCTAATCCACATAAAATTAAGAGTGAAAATCATTAAAACTCCTAACACAAAGGAATTCTCATGCTAAATAACAACACTCTACTACAAGAAAATTCCCACTGCACTAGGGATACCAACTAAAAATGGACTTATAAATTTTCCATTCAAAAGAGTATTGAATATAAGACAAAAAATTAGTGCACATATACTTAAGTGAGAAGCATCCCATGCTTGTTAAATAATCGCAACATAAAACACCAATGATAGAGGTGAATTGATTAATCAAGTAAGAATGTAATCACTCTTGAGGTGTCTAATCTAAGTGATCCAAAATATGGTAGGGAACTTTGGTTCATAATTCATGAACTATGCTATTTACTCACCTACCCAAACCTCATATACAACCATCAGTATTGGGACACTCAATAAACCAACCTCTAAACAACTCAAAAGGATATGAGTGATCCTAAGGGCACACACTCAATTTTCCCCACACACATTTCACAAATGTCTCAAACTTACAAAAGTCACCAACCAATACAGGGGAATATATCAAGTCTCAAAACTCCAATCATGGTATAACATGGCTCCACACTGAGGCACTACAAATCCCAAATACCAATGCAATACTTCATGTTACTAGGTTCTAACTGGTATACAGAAAGAAATGAAAATGTTAATTGACTCATTAGGTCTTAGAGTTCGAGCCACAATGATGATACCACATATAACAACCTCATTGGGGTCCAACTATAAATACATGATTTATTTTAAAATTAAACATGTATACCAAAAATAGATTACACCATGAGAATCTATAGAGACTATAAGAAATACTCAATTTATGATAATAGAAAAAATCATAATACATCACATATCACTAATCTCTAATATTATGAGAGTACACATCATAATGTGAATATAAAAATTAATTATATTAACTTAGCTACAATTTAAACAAGTCTACAACCACCACTATCAATATTATATAACAAGTAATTACAACTCTTCATAAAAATATTCAATAATAATTACAATATAATATAATGTACATATAAGATACATGGCTTCCCTAGAACATAGTTCCTGAACTCAAGTATCTATGGGATTTTCAAGTGTCATCTCGATAAGTAGTACTATTATGGGGAGAGAGAGAATCATTAGAGCACTTTTCCAAACAACCACAAACCAATGATCCACTAAACTAATCCTATTAATAAATGGCCCTCCCTTCATGGATGAGTAGATAGTGATGGTGAAGGAATCCGGAGATACAAGTAAGTACCTATGTGCAGTATGATTTTTAAAATTAAACATGCAGTGTATCATAGAAAGCTATTTTATTGGAAGATATTGCACAAACATGTAAATCATACTCATTGAATGGTAATGTCTCATTAAACATACTTTAGCGAAATTTTTTATGAATAATAAATAATAATGATCTAGATATCAATCAAATTCATACACAACACTTGATCAGACTGCCTTCATTTGTCAATGTGATACTAGTAAACTAGTGAAGTCTATCTCACTTCTTACTCTATATCAACAATGCAAATTAGTCAAATACAATTTAACCACAAGATTCATATAATTTACATCCTACTAGAAAACACATCATATAACATGCTAAATATAAGATTAACCAAAGCATACATTTATTCTGTCAAATGTATAAATAAATCTTACATTACTTCTATTTCATACTAGAAATAATGACTACAATTTATACCACCCAGGTAAATACATATTTAACTACATATTTTCACTACCATAATTAGTTCTCAAACATATTACATCCTTTGATAACCCATATTACCATAGTCTAGTACTCTAAGAAATAACTACTAGTTTTCACTAATCAATCATATACAATAGTCCTAAATACATAGAAACATAAACTTTTATTTAACTAAGTATAACAAAAAAAAGTCATATTTTCTATATAACACATAATATTCTATCTTAGCATATGGTACACTCATTAAGATTTTATACATGCATACACAAAGTCTTACCAACTATTACAAAACATGATATTCATAGCAATAACCAACATGCATGCATTAAACTAGTCAAACGTAGATGTGAGTCTAGTCATAACAATTATAGTATATATCATCCAAACTTAACATACATTTACACTGTATTACTCTATGATATCTAATACTATAATAATTTGCAACTACATAAATACACATAATCAAACTTACACTTTTAAAAATCAAGTGACACATAATAATAATCAATCAAGTACGGGGTTATACCATGTGAGTATACCCTATGTTTAAACTACTTACCATCATTTAAAGAAACATAACTTATAAGCATGCATCATGATGCATCATTATATGCTAGATATAACCAAACACTCTCACAATCATGTACTACATATAAGTACTCAATATATTATTAACAGCTAATCAATCATTTACAGAGAAACAAATAATTCAGAAACCCATTATAACATTCATTTATACATCTCATTTTATCTGCTAAAATATTGTTTTAATATGTTTATAGTTTTGGTCCCTTGGACAACTGATGACTAGATATAATATTTATTCTAATTACTAGATTAGGCATATATCCTAACACAACCATTTCCATTATGTTCTTATGTTGTATACTTAAATCCATGCATAGACATAGTAAAATAAAACTTCACACATATGAATCATAAGATAATCCAAGCTAGTATTTGATATAAATTTAAGGGTTTGAATGCATGCATTCACTAATTTTCATTGTACATAATTATTTAACATAGTTTATAACCCTCCTATGGATTTACAACCCAAAATAATACACCCTTTCATACATATACATGCTAATAGACAAATTAACACTTATAAATATTAATATTCTTTAAGAGATTTCTGAAAGGTTATTCAACCATTAGAATATCATGTAAGTTGACTATGTTTTAAAATCTCGCATTGATTCCTTAACAATTTTGGTGATTTTGTATAAGTCTATTGAAACTAGAATGAAAGTTCTCAAACTTAGACCTGTATAATAAGAATAATCCTCTTATATTATTTTATACAAATTTATCTATTGAGTAATTCGACCTAATAATATAAATAGCCATATTTCTAATATTTTTCTCAAAAAATTTCTTGTTTAATATTTATACTAAATGCCATACTTATAAAGATTCATGAATACTACATAAAACTCTTCTTATAATAGTCATAGCATTTAACTCTTTTATCATATGTAACACATATAAGTGCAATCATGCCACATATTATTATCATTCTATAGTAATACACACAAAGCCACAAGAATATGGTGACTAACTTATCTCTAAGTGATAATTAACTATAGATCCCTAAGGTCATGGTAATACCTAACTCTTCCAAAATTACCATTAATTGAATTAACAAACATGATAAGACATTTAAAATTTAGTGACTAGAGTCAACTCTAAGACTACTAAAAATTGAATGCCATGGCAAAATTTATGATGATAGATCAATTAATTATTTATACAAGCATAAATAAGGCTACTACTAACACATTGGAATATGGCGATGCCATAAAACAACTAACTTTAGCTTTTAAATATGATAACACAAAATTATCTATACACCCCAATGCCATCTAGGATGTATGTTATCCATAAAATGCATATTTAAGTGGATAGAATCTACATTCAATTATATATTTTTGTTTGTTATTATTTCTAGGTTTTTATAAACACTCTAGACAATGCCTAAGCATTTACTACACTATATGTACTGCAGGTATAAAAATAGTGATTCCCCTTAAGTAGGATATCTCAAGAGATAAGGATTCAATCCCATCTAGGATGCCATTGGACTAAGATATCATCAACCACATTCATTATTCCTATGTTATATAGTATTCAGATGATAATTAGATACATATTTATCTAGATTGCTTGTCTCGAGAAATTCTTTCATTTATATATTATACAACTAGAGTGTAATTGAAAAACAACTTAAGTTACTCATCCTATATTTTTATGGTGCTATTATAAGGTGAAATTATAGTGATTTACCCGATGCTGGTCCTTACACAAAGTAGAGATGCCACTATATATTAATTTTTCTAAGCATGGTGCAGGGCTTTAGGAAGTGACTCAAGTGTATGAATTCAATAAATATTTTTATAATATATAATGGTACAACTTCAGTGATCTCCTATCAAGATTGAAATCTAAGTTCAATGATGCCAGGTAATCATAGAATAAGATAAGGAAATATTTCAACAGTTCAAGAATTAGTTGTAGAGACAATTAATATCAGTATAGCGATGCCTTTTACCAAAGGATCAACTCATTAAAAGAAACATGAACCCATCTTTTATTTTGAATATTATAATGTTAGTATATTATCGATGCCATCAAGATGTTTTTAAAAAAGTATACACTTAGTAAGACATATACACAATTTTACTATCCAGTGACCCAATACTTAGCGATGCCATATAGCACAAATCGACTCATTCAAAAAGTGTAGGTTATGCATAGTGACTCAAAACTCATTGGATGGAGTTAAGATGCCTTTATGTATTCTGAATACAAGTATTATTCATTAAAATATAGTGATGTATCAACACTATTAGTAATGGATTCATTGAAAATATTTTATAATTGATAATTATACAATAATGACTCCATTATATTAAATATATCAGCATGATTTAAGGTGTTCTAATAATAAAAAATGTGGTGAATATTACTTGTTCACTACCCACTTATAAAGTATATTATTCTATTCAAAAAATTCATAGACTAAAATAAATATGATATGATATGAATCTTACTTGGATAATCATGGTTTCAATGTTGAGCTAAAAATAATAGTATTGAAATCATTTAAATAAATCTACTAATTAAAAACATACAAATAGGATGTAGTCACCTAGTACCTATTGGAATCGGTCTTAGGTAAAATTCTATTACTAGGTTTCTCATTAAATTAAACTACAAACTAATTTGAATCATCAATTGCCTATTTATCTAATTCATATGCAAGAATTTGAAAACATTGACTACCTAGTAAGTAGAATGGAAACCATCTTCTTTACCTCTTCTGTGCTTCCTTACCCATGTTATGCCTTTCTTTCCACCTTCTCAAACTCACCCTTTATATAAACTAGCTAAATATCTTTTCTTTTTTTTCCATCCTTCTTTCTTAATTGTCTCTTATATCCCAATATGCATATCTCTTTTTATGTTTAAAAGATTTTTTTTTTTGTTTTTCTTTGTCTTTTATGAATATCTTTGTCTTTTTTGTTTTTATTTCCATATGAGGGTTATATTTTCATTTAAAGTATGAGTTTCTCTCTTATTTGTTTTATTCATTTTATTTGTTTTATTTCTTTTTTCACTTTATCTCTCTGTTTTTAGAAAACACCTAGACATTTCAAACAATATCTAGATTTAGTTAAAAGGTTAGTCTACACATCAGTTTACACAAATTAACCTTTCTGAAACATTTACAATCATGAGCATATGACATAAACACAACCATACAAGGTTAATTCCACATCATCATGAGCTAATCTATCAATTTATGTGTAAATGACTATCTAAATGCAAAAAACATTAAATATACCATGCTAATTGTTGACCAAATTTGACTTTTAGGTTAAATTAGGAGCCCTATAGGTAAAAACATGATTTTTAGGTGTTTATATGTCTAATATATTATATATAAATGTGTATTATAGGTTAATTGATGTCATTCAATTTTATATTGGCCTTGGTCCTTAATCTTTTTAATCCTTTTAGTCCTAGAAGTCATTTTGAGGTCAAAAAGGGGCATTTAATGACTTGTGCAGATTTATTGAGAAGTGTGAAGGTTAAAAAAGGTTATTTCATGCCCCATGTGTCCACATAGGTCTTAATAAATTTATATAACTAGATTTTTTTAGGTTTTTCAGAAGAAAGAGTAGTTTTCTTAGGAAAAGAGAAGAGTTTGGCACTTGTACAACTCATGGGAAAGTGTGCCACATGGGAAAAGATCATATAACATCCCTTAATCTTTCTTAAAATAATATCAATTATTGACATGATTTAGAAGTGTCAAAACTAGGCTAAAACCATTCTGCTCCTTTTTCACCCTTTTAGGCACACAGAACCAGTCTTCAAGTTTGTACTTGGTATGGATAGTTGGAGCACTTTTAGATCAAATGCCTTTGAAAGTTAAAATTAAACTTAGAGAGATTAATTTATATAAAAATATTTTTAAGAATGGTGGCCTGTGCTTTATGAACCATCTTCATGAAGTTGATTTTATTTGTTTGCTTATTGTTTCTTGCATCCTCTAGGTTTTGATCCATTTTGGTCAATTTCATATAGACCAGTTGGTGATGTTGACCCTAGAGGATGTTGGATACCTTATCATATGGTATTCATACTTATTTTCATGTTTTATGGTGTTTTGATGGGCAAGTTATTCCATGTTGAGAGGAAAGTGCCACTATATGTAGTCTCAATCAAAGTTCTTATTTGTAGAACATTGGTTTCCTATAGAGGTATCATGTAGTTTTAATATGGTGTCTCACAGATATCAAGGCTATATTATCATTTCTCTCTAGGTTTTAGTCTCATAACACCATGTCTTGATCAGATATGCAGTCATGAACACCTCATAGCCAGCTTCCATCTACTCTTCAGCCTTAGTCATGACTTGTAAAGGTTCTAGAGATGTCTATAAAAGTGTGATAAAAGATTCATAGATGTATTATATCCTATTATAACATGGAATAGTGAGGTGAGCCTTCAAATAGTGAATAAAATGCTATAGTAGTTATGCAACATATTCATTGTCTACCTACATACATGAAAACGTGCACCTACAGGTGTCCTCACAGGACTAAGCATGTTAAAAACTATGTTTGAAGCTGATAAAGGTCTTTGTTAATGTAAATGAGATATTTTTAACCCTTTAAATAGGACTATAGCTCATAAAATAGCCAAGCAATGCACATTATCCATACTTATACTCAGTATGCCATATAATTGCACCTACAGGTGCCATGAAGGAAGAGTTCACATTGAAAAGAAGGTGTTGACAATTGTTTCAAGTGTTTTAGAACGTGAAAGATGTTTTTAAAAGTATGGAGACAAGTTTTAAATTCATAAAATATCAAAGGTAATGTACACTACCTACAATTCTCCTTACTGCTTATATAGTGAAAACTCACCTACATGTTACTTGGCAGAGAATTGGGAGAGCCATTGTGAGGTGTTAAAGCACATAATGAAACCCATTTTGAAGTTATAACATGATAATTGGATCCTAACATAAACACCAAGAATACTAGATTGATAAACAAAGTTTAGGTTTCCTTCAAAGCAATGACTGTGTGTTTCAGGCCCCTTATCCTTAAATTGGCAAAGCAAAGGTCTAAGGTGTTTTGTTGGTATCTTGAAATAGAGATGCAAAGGGATTTGAAGCATCTAGATAGGTGATTCTTATATCATATAGAAAGGATAAATACTATGCAAAATATGGAAGGTAATAGGTTAGTGAAGGATAGAAATTTGAGAGCCTAAAGTTTCTATAAAGACACTAAACTTAGACAATGAAATCTACATGAAAGAGCTATAAGAAACCTCTTCATCCAAAAGTTGCAAATATAATCATTCTAACATATGATAGTGGTTCCAAATAGTTAAACTGAGAATTCATAGAATAAATATCATCAATAAGTATTTCATATTACCGTTTATCTCCCATTAGCATCTACAGGTATCATTCTCAACACCAAATGCATCTACAACCAAGGGCCAAAACACACATCACCCACTACAAGGGATTAAGCATGAGAAAATCAATTGGAAGATGGAAAATTAATCATATAAAAAATAGGGGACATTAAAAATAGCATGGTACGTATCTTATTATGTAATTCACACCTACATTTGTCTACTCAAGTGAAAATGTGCACTTACAACCACTAAAGATGACTGTGAAAAGTAGTGAACAGAGAGATAGTGTTTTGAGTGTGAGAAATACATAAAGGTGAGAAAAGTGATTCCAAAAGGTATAAAATTGTTTTAAGAGAGTATAAAATTAGTGTATACATTGTTTTCAAGGTCTAACCATACAAGGAACACCTACATGCACCCTTCTAAATAAGAAGTACATTCTACAGTCTAAAATAGTGAGATGGAAGGTTGAGCAGTATGAGGTATGTATAGGGAGTTGAAATGGTAAATGGACCTATAAAAATTTAATATTGATCGTTATGGTATTTATATCCTTGTTTATGTGGAATACAATTAGAGAAAGGGTTCTTATAATGTATAACATAGCCCACATGCTAAAAACCCTACATAGTTTGTCTCCTCTATAGTCTATCTTGGGTTTTGTGTATTTGAGGGGCATGTTGAAATGATAAAAAGATTATTATAGGTGTATAATGTCCCCATAACTTGGGGAATCTCCTAAAATATTATTTTTTCAAGACAAATAGGGTAAGTGCCCTTTGTTTTGTCTCAGACAGAGGGCACTTCCCTAGGTGCATTAATTGACAGTTTTGAGGAATGGAGGCAAAGAGATGAACTAGGTGATGTTTGAACCATTAAAATTAGTGTGCAGAGTTTAAAAAAATCCAATTAAATATGTTATAACATTCACAAAATAATTTAATTCAATAGGATACCCTAAACTCTTAAGGTTGCAGACATGCTCATGAGGCAAGGGTATGCCTAGATTCCAAACAAGAGTTCATTTTCACTTCTAGATCTCAGGAAGATTTAAAAATGATGCAGGAGCATCTTGAGAGTGCTTAGATGTGCTAAGAATATGGATAAAGGTTTCCCTCCAAAAACATTATAACTCAAATCATATACACTTGTCAAGAGGAGAAGGATAGGCCTATTTGTGTCAAATTTAATTATTTTAGACTAAAAAGAGGATTGACAACCTTGTTATCATGTAAAATCAAGAGAGTCAAGCCATAAGTGGCGTAGGTTAGATGGTAGTTGAATAATTCTATGTTTAAAAGCATTTGTTGATTTTTTTTAGGAGTTGGTTGAATGGTTTTCGTAGTAAATTAGGACTATTTCAACAATGTGAGACCAAGTGTGGGTAGAAAGTCCAAAAAAAGGACTGCATATTGATGGATTGTAATAGATTTGAGGAGAGTAATGATTATGGTGTGTTTGAAGGAAAGTTCTATGTGTTATGAATAGATTTTGTAAAAGATTGTTCTGTATGAAATAAAGGATCTTAAACAGGGTATGTGGCAGGGCTTTCAAATACACGCACAGTCTTGATTGTGAATACACAACCTGAGTTGGAATTTTATGTTTTCCTTCAATTTGATATGGCCTTTATAGCGATGGAAAATAGTTACAGGTATATAGGTGTCATTGTATGAGTCTCAAATATAGTTTGGGAGGAACTCATCGAATAGTAGGTAGATGACTATCTATTTGAGCAAGCACGCAGACCGAGCTGAGGATGGAAGATAAATAGGCTGAATGGGGGTTGATATATGAATAGAGCATGCGTGGAACGTGGTCTCAGATTTTGGAAGATGGTTGTTTTGTACATAAACCTGAGAGGTGGCTGTAGATGGCACTGCTTTGCTTGAGAACAATGACAGCGAGAATGGAGGAACTGTAGAAAGGGAGTTTGTTAGTGCTCGGGAAGAGAAATCTCAGACAGATGGCATACAAAGAGTTGAGGATAATTCCAACGCTTCTCAAGTAGAAGAGGTTATCGCTGGGCAAAATGTTGGTGAGAGTGCTGGCTAATCTGAGTCAGAGGACTTGCAAAAGTCCAATGGGGGAATTCATCAAGCATCTGTTGGAGATTATGTACCAGAAGGTGTTGATGTGATGGTAAGGAGGACGATGATAAGGTAAGAAGGATCTCTATGTCAAGTATCGATCACATGCAAGAGCAGGGAGATCGGTGTTATATAATTTAGGTAGTTGTATGAGGTACAGGTACGCTCCATTCAATCTTTTGTTTTACTCAGAGACACATCTATAATCGACTGTCTGGTTCAATAGGTTATAGGAAAAGATAAAGGTGTTGATATCAAAGAGCTTACAGTGAAAGGCATGTCAGAAAATGGGGTTGCCAAGGTGCAAGCAACTACTAAAGAGGATACCCTAGATGATCCTGAATCCTATCGAGAGAAATTAGTCCAAGAGAATGTTACTGTTGATTATGTGAAAGCGATAGAGTGTTGCTCAATTAAGGAGGAATGCACCTAGGATTCAAATGCAAATGAGAAATATGATGCTGAAGACTCTAAGGTGAATATGGTTACTACTGTAAGTACTTTGACTGGGAATTTGAGCAATAATATAGAAGGCACTATTGAGGTTGGTTATGCATTAAATGGTCAACAGTCGGTGGAGTCTGAATCAAAGCACGAGGTTGCAACTGTTGGGCAAGCTTTCCAAGGAATAGAGCGCATCAATCATTTTATTAGCCAAAAGTGAGTGTGAAAGCTAGGCAGAGAGTGCTGAGATGCTAAGATGAACCAGATAGATAAAACATGGAATGAAAATCATTGTAGGTTAAGCCTGTTTGTAGTCTGGTGACAGTGCACCATTTTGGTATCAGAGCAGTCTAAGGTCAGTGCACCATTTTGGTATTAGAGCAGTCTAAGGTTAGTGCACCATTTTGGTATCAGAGCTAGTAAGCTCCTGGAAAAAGGAAAATTTTGTACTCTTCTAATCAGTTTTTGGTAGAGATAATGTACTTTGTGAAATTGCAAATAGAAAAAAAAAGATTACAGTGATTGAAGCAAGTGAAGAAGGTAATAAGAAAGTTATTGACAAGTTGTTTTCAATATTTTTAAAGACTAATTGTTGTTGCAGTGAAGAAGTTGCAGGTTCAAGGCAGTCAAGCCATTGAGGCTTAAGAGGAGAAGAAGCCAAGGAAGGCTTAGTGAAGAGCCAAGAGAAGCTCTAGAAGAAGAGCATAGTGAATTGCTCAAGAAGAAGAAGAAGATCCAAGAAGAAGCTTGGATAGTTTGCCAAAAGACTAAGGCGAAATAGACTTAGGTGAGGTAAAGGATGGAGTTTGAAGAATTGAGAAGAGTGATAGAGGGACTGCCTAAAAGAAATATGAACCAGATAAAGAGAGAGACAAAAGAAGGAGACAAAGAGAAGAAGAGTACCAAAGAGAAGTGAATGAGATAAAAGCAAGGATAGCCATGATAGAAATCATGGTAGAAAATATGCAAAACCCATGGCAAGGATGGGTAATGAAGAAGAAAAGAGTAAGATGGCCAGTTAGATCATTGATAGAGAGAAGAAGAAGAAGAATGCTAAGATTTGCCTTAAGGAGAGAGATGAAGTATAAAAAAATGATAAGCTCAAGAATGAAGAGCTTGGAGAAAAGTTTCAGTTTGAAGAGGAATTTCAGTATGAAGAGGATCAATACTTGGTAGATGAGACGGATCTCATCATTGAAGAAATAGACCAACAACAAGTAATCACTCAAAAGATCAAGTGGCCAAATGTTTTTGTATCTGACATTTCATTTGATGTTTTGTTTACAGGAAAGCAAGTTGAGGAGGAAGGAGAAACATATGATCCAATGAAGAC
This sequence comes from Torreya grandis, assembly GCA_037957365.1. Classification (NCBI taxonomy): domain Eukaryota; kingdom Viridiplantae; phylum Streptophyta; class Pinopsida; order Cupressales; family Taxaceae; genus Torreya; species Torreya grandis. The sequence continues at coordinate 4,355,692 of JARHVA010000016.1, read as the reverse complement.
GATTATGGATCAAGGAGGTGAAGCACCTCATGAGAGAGTGCTTAGACAAGAAGAAGAGGCTTGTTGTAATGCCTCAAGTGATGAAGACATGAAGAAGGATCAGTTGGAACTCCAACATAAAGAATTGATCAAGCAGGAAGAAGAAGTCCTTACTCAAGAGGACAAAAGAAATGAAGAGTTGCATGTTGATGAAGAACAAAGGTATAATGATCAAAATTCAGAATTGGAAAAGATTGAAGATGACGATTTTTAGTTGCATAATGTTGATATAGTTGATTTTGATCAAAATGTACTAATCACTAATGAGGAAGATCTCTTAAAAGAAATATGGCAGTTTGATCAAGAATTTGCAGGTGAAGGAGAGTTTCTTGATAAGAAACAAGAATGGGTATTTGTATAACAAGGGGTAGAACAGCTGCAAGAAGAAGATGGAGAGAAGGTTAAACGCTTAGCCTTGACAATTGAAGAAGATATCCTGAAGGAGATATAAAACCTTGATGGAGAGTTTCTAGTTGAACAACCAAACAAACTTTTTGTTTATCAAAACAAAGAGCAGTTGTTGGAAGAGTTGGCAGTCTTAGAATATGCCATTAACCATGAAGAGAAGAATAAAACTTGTCCTATAATAGTATTTGAGGAGGTAGAACATTGTTGTGAAGATGAAGTGAAGACAAAGGACCAAGAATTCATACTTGAACAAAGAGTATGGGTTCAACAATTTGGAGAGACCCAAGGGTCTCAAATTTTTGCTTCTAATTTTGCTTTGAATGGTGATTGTACAGGTTTGCTTGATAAGGAGGTCAAGTACTTAGAGAAGAGAGCTCTTTTAAGAGCTCAAGAAGAAAGAATGGAAGTTGATATCCTCATTCAAGAGGATGAATATGTAAATACGAAGGCTGCAAAGAAGATGAAGAGACAACAAGATGTACTTTGGAAGGAAAAGACAACAAGCAAAACAAGACACAAGTGTGGTAGTCACGAACATGCACATTTGTATGAAAAATTGAATGAAGAAGACATTTGTTTTGTAAAGTTTTACCTTTGTAAATGGGCAAACAAATGAAATTCATAAGCAGGAGCTCATGAAACTTTTTAAGCCCAGGAATCTGATGCAGGAGCATCTTGGGAGTGCTTAGATGTGCTATGAATATGGATAAAGGTTTCCCTCCAAAAACATTGTAATTCAAATCATATACACTTGTCAAGAGGAGAAGGATAGGCCTATTTGAGTCAAATTTAGTTATTTTAGACTAAAAAGAGGATTGACAACCTTGTTATCATGTAAAATTAGGAGAGTCAAGCCATAAGTGGTGTATTTTAGATGGTAGTTGAATAATTCTATGTTTAAAAGCATTCGTTGAGTTTTTTTAGGAGTTGGTTGAATGGTTTTCAAAGTAAATTAGGACTATTTCAACAAAGTGAGACCAAGTGTGGGTAGAAAGTCCAAAAAAAGGACTGCATATTGATGGATTGTAATAGATTTGAGGAGAGTAATGATTATGGTGTGTTTGAAGGAAAGTTCTATGTGTTATGAATAGATTTTGTAAAAGATTGTTCTGTATGAAATAAAGGATCTTAAACAGGGTATGTGGTAGGGCTTTCAAATACATGCACAGTCCTGAATGTGAATACACAACCTGAGTTGGATTTTTATGTTTTTCTTCTATTTGATATGGCCTTTCTAGCGATGGAAAATAGTTACAGGTATATTGGTGTCACTGTATGAGTCTCGAATACAGTCTGGGAGGAACTCATCGAATAGTAGGTAGATGATTATCTATTTGAGCAAGCACGTAGACCGAGCTAAGGATGGAAGATAAATAGGCTGAATGGGGGTCGATATATGAATAGAGCCTGTGTTGAACGTGGTCTCAGATTTTGGAAGATGGTTGTTTTGTACATAAACCTGAGAAGTGGCTGTAGATGGCACCGCTTTACTTGAGAACAATGACGGTGAGAATGGAGGAATTGTAGAAAGGGAGTTTGTTGGTGCTCAGGAAGAGAAATCTGAGACAGATGGCATATAGAGAGCTGAGGAGAATTGCAACGCTTCTAAAGTAGAAGAGGTTATCGCTAGGCAAAATGTTGGTGAGAGCGCTGGCCGGTCTGAGTCAGAGAACTTGCAGAAGTCCAATATGGGAATTCATCAAGCATCTATTGGAGATTGTGTACCAAAAGGTGTTGATGTGATGGCAAGGAGGGTGATGATAAGGTAAGAAGCATCTCTATGTCGAGTATCGATCACATGCAAGAGCAGCGAGACTGGTGTTATATAATTTGGGTAGTTGGATGAGGTACAGGTATGCTCCATTCAATATTTTGTTTTACTCAGAGACACATCTAAAATTGACTGTGTGGTTCAATAGGTTATAGGAAAAGATAAAGGTGCTGATGTCAAAGATCTTACAGTGAAAGAAGTGTCAGAAACAAGGGTTGCCAAGGTGCAAGCAGCTACTAAAGAGGATACCCCAGATGATCCTGAATCCTACCGGGAGAAATTAGTCCAAGAGAATGTTACTACTGATTCTGTGAAATCGATAGAGTGTTGCTCAGTTAAGGAGGAATGCACCCAAGATTCAAATGCAAATGAGAAATATGATGCTGAAGACTCTAAGGTGAATACGGTTGCTACTGTAAATACTTTGACTGGGAATCTGAGCAATAATACAGAAGGCACTATTGAGGTTGGTTATGCATTAAATGGTCAACAGTCTGTGGAGTCTAAATCAAAGCACGAGGTTGCAACTGTTGGGCAAGCTTTACAGGGAACAGAGCGCATCAATCATTTTATTAGCCAGAAGTGAGTGTGAAAGCTAGGCAGAGAGTGCTGAGATGCTAGGATGAACCAGATAGATAAAACATGGAATGAAAATCATTGTAGGTTAAGCTTGTTTGTAGTCTGGTGACAGTGCACCATTTTGGTATCAGAGCAGTCTAAGGTCAGTGCACCATTTTGGTATCAGAGCAGTCTAAGGTCAGTGCACCATTTTGGTATCAGAGCTAGTAAGCTCCTAGAAAAAAGAAAATTTTGTACTCTTCTAATCAATTTTTGGCAGAGATAATGTACTTTGTGAAATTGCAAATAGAAAAAAAATGTTTGCAGTGATTGAAGCAAGTGAAGAAGGTAATAAGAAAGTTATTGACAAGTTGTTATCAAGCTTTTTAAAGACTAATTGTTGTTGCAGTGAAGAAGTTGCAGGTTCAAGGCAGTCAAGCCATTGAGGCTTAAGAGGAGAAGAAGCCAAGGAAGGCTTAGTGAAGAGCCAAGAGAAGCTCTAGAAGAAGAGCATAGTGAATTGCTCAAGAAGAAGAAGAAGATCCAAGAAGAAGCTTGGATAGTTTTCCAAAAGACTAAGGTAAAATAGACTTAGGTGAGGTAAAGGATGGAGTTTGAAGAATTGAGAAGAGTGATAGAGGGACTGCCTAGAAGAAACATGAACCAGATAAAGAGAGAGAAACAAGAAAGAGACAAAAGAAGGAGACAAAGAGAAAAAGAGTACCAAAGAGAAGTGAATGAGATAAAAGCAAGGATAGCCATGATAGAAATCATGGTAGAAAATATGCAAAACCCATGGCAAGGATGGGTAATGAAGAAGAAAAGAGTAAGATGGCCAGTTAGATCATTGATGGAGAGAAGAAGAAGAAGAATGCTAAGAGTTGCCTTAAGGAGAGAGATGAAGAAGTATAAAAAAAATGATAAGCTCAAGAATGAAGAGCTTGGAGAAAAGTTTCAGTTTGAAGAGGAATTTCAGTATGAAGAGGATCAATACTTGGTAGATGAGACGGATCTCATCATTGAAGAAATAGACCAACAACAAGTAATCACTCAAAAGATTAAGTGGCCAAATGTTTTTGTATCTGACATTTCATTTGATGTTTTGTTTACAGGAAAGCAAGTTGAGGAGGAAGGAGAAACATATGATCCAATGAAGATGATTATGGATCAAGGAGGTGAAGCACCTCATGAGAGAGTGCTTAGACAAGAAGAAGAGGCTTGTTGTAATGCCTCAAGTGATGAAGACATGAAGAAGGATCAGTTGGAACTCCAACATAAAGAATTGATCAAGCAGGAAGAAGAAGTCCTTACTCAAGAGGACAAAAGAAATGAAGAGTTGCATGTTGATGAAGAACAAAGGTATAATGATCAAAATTCAGAATTGGAAAAGATTGAAGATGACGATTTTTAGTTGCATAATGTTGATATAGTTGATTTTGATCAAAATGTACTAATCACTAATGAGGAAGATCTCTTAAAAGAAATATGGCAGTTTGATCAAGAATTTGCAGGTGAAGGAGAGTTTCTTGATAAGAAACAAGAATGGGTATTTGTATACCAAGGGGTAGAATAGCTGCAAGAAGAAGATGGAGAGAAGGTTAAACGCTTAGCCTTGACAATTGAAGAAGATATCCTGAAGGAGATAGAAAACCTTGATGGAGAGTTTCTAGTTAAACAACCAAACAAACTTTTTGTCTATCAAAACAAAGAGCAGTTGTTGGAAGAGTTGGAAGTCTTAGAATATGCCATTAACCATGAAGAGAAGAAAAAAAACCTGTCCTATAACAGTATTTGAGGAGGTAGAACATTGTTGTGAAGATGAAGTGAAGACAAAGGACCAAGAAGTCATACTTGAACAGCAAGTATGGGTTCAACAATTTGGAGAGACCCAAGGGTCTCAAATTTTTGCTTCTAATTTTGCTTTGAATGGTGATTGTACAGGTTTGCTTGATAAGGAGGTCAAGTACTTAGAGAAGAGAGCTCTTCTAAGAGCTCAAGAAGAGAGAATGGAAGTTGATATCCTCATTCAAGAGGATGAATATGTAAATACGAAGGCTGCAAAGAAGATGAAGAGACAACAAGATGTACTTTGGAAGGAAAAGACAATAAGCAAAACAAGACACAAGTGTGATAGTCAAGAACATGCACATTTGTATGAAAAATTGAATGAAGAAGACATTTGTTTTGTAAATTTTTACCTTTGTAAATCGACAAACAAATGAAATTCATAAGCAGGAGCTCATGAAACTTTTTAAGCCTAGGAATTTGATGCAAGAGCATCTTGGGAGTGCTTAGATGTGCTAGGAATATGGATAAAGGTTTCCCTCCAAAAACATTGTAATTCAAATCATATACACTTGTCAAGAGGAGAAGGATAGGCCTATTTGAGTCAAATTTAGTTCTTTTAGACTAAAAAGAGGATTGACAACCTTGTTATCATGTAAAATCAGGAGAGTCAAGCCATAAGTGGCATAGGTTAGATGGTAGTTGAATAATTCTATGTTTAAAATCATTCGTTGAGTTTTTTTAGGAGTTGGTTGAATGGTTTTCGTAGTAAATTAGGACTATTTCAACAATGTGAGACCAATTGTGGGTAGAAAGTCTGAAAAAAGGACTACATATTGATGGATTGTAATAGATTTGAGGAGAGTAATGATTATGCTGTGTTTGAAGGAAAGTTCTATGTGTTATGAATAGATTTTGTGAAAGATTGTTCTGTATGAAATAAAGGATCTTAAACAGGGTATGTGGCAGGGCTTTCAAATACACGCACAGTCCTGAATGTGAATACACAACCTGAGTTGGATTTTTATGTTTTTATTCTATTTGATATGGCCTTTCTAGCGATGGAAAATAGTTACAGGTATATAGGTGTCGATGTATGAGTCTCGAATACAGTCTGGGAGCAACTCATCAAATAGTAGGTAGATGACTATCTATTTGAGCAAGCACGCAGACCGAGCTGAGGATGGAAGATAAATAGGCCGAATGGGGGTCGATATATGAATAGAGCCTATGTGGAACGTGGTCTCGGATTTTGGAAGATGGTTGTTTTGTACATAAACCTGAGAGGTGGCTGTAGATAGCACTACTTTGCTTGAGAACAATGACGGCGAGAATGGAGGAACTGTAGAAAGGGAGTTTGTTAGTGCTCGGGAAGAGAAATCTGAGACAGATGGCATACATAGAGTTGAGGAGAATTCCAATGCTTCTCAGGTAGAAGAGGTTATCACTGGGCAAAATGTTGGTGAGAGTGTTGGCCAGTTTGAGTCAGAGGACTTGCAGAAGTCCAATGGGGGAATTCATCAAGCATCTATTGGAGATTGTGTACCAAAAAAGTTTGATGTGATGGCAAGGAGGGTGATGATAAGGTAAGAAGGATCTCTATGTCGAGTATCGATCACATGCAAGAGCAGCGAGACTGGTGTTATATAATTCAGGTAGTTGGATGAGGTACAAGTACACTCCATTCAATCTTTTGTTTTACTCAGAGACACATCTACAATCGACTGTGTGGTTCAATAGGTTATAGGAAAAGATAAAGGTGCTGATGTCAAAGAGCTTACAGTGAAAGGCGTGTCAGAAACTGGGGTTGCCAAGGTGCAAGCAGTTGCTAAAGAGGATACCCCAGATGATCTTGAATCCTACCGGGAGAAATTAGTCCAAGAGAATGTTACTGCTGATTCTGTGAAAGCGATAGAGTGTTGCTCAGTTAAGGATAAATGCACCCAGGATTCAAATGCAAATGAGAAATATGATGCTAAAGACTCTAAGGTGATAATGGTTGCTACTGTAAGTACTTTGACTGGGAATTTGAGCAATAATACAGAAGGCAATATTGAGGTTGTGTATGCATTAAATGGTCAACAGTCGGTGGAGTCTGAATCAAAGCACGAGGTTGCAACTGTTGGGGAAGCTTTCCAGGGAACAGAGCGCATCAATCATTTTATTAGCCAGAAGTGAGTGTGAAAGCTAGGCAGAGAGTGTTGAGATGCTAGGATGAACCAGATAAATAAAACATGGAATGAAAATCATTATAGGTTAAGCCTGTTTGTAGTTTGGTGACAATGCACCATTTTGGTATCAGAGTAGTCTAAGGTCAGTGCACCATTTTGGTATCAAAGCAGTCTAAGGTAAGTGCACCAAAAAATAATTAGAAAATGTTTTTAGGGGAAAAGTAAATGTTATAGAGATATTAAAATTTAAATAAATTCAGTTGGATGGTCTAAACCACAAGAGTGCAGTTAGGCCTACTAGGCAAGATTTAGGCCTAGAAGCTAAATGGGGAGCTACTTTCACTTTTCACATGAGATATGCTTCCAAACATATTAGAAAATGATTATAGATCCATTATAGGTATGTTAAGTATTTAAAATTGTATATGAATCACAAGTAATCCATTTTTGGACTCAAAACCAATTCAAGCCTGTGCAAATTGGAAAAAGGAGCTCGATTCGACAACTTTAAATGTTTGTATCTAATTTTGTGCTTTACATGGGAGTCCACAAAATTTTTATATATTACATAGGGACCTAAAAATTCAATTTGTGGGATTTTAATTAAATTTCAATGTCAAACCTTTATGAACAAACCTTAAGAGGTTAAAACAGGCCTAAACCCTCATAAACCCTTTCTAGTGACCAATTTGAGGAAATGGAGTTGGAAAGCTAATCTGATGGACTATTTTGACCAAGATTATTATTGTAAATTTCATATGACTCTCTCAATATCCTCTCCATACTTTTTAGTTGTATGGAACTATATGGATGGAGTGTAAAACACACTTTTCTTGATAGTTTTATGTATTGTACAGGTTTTAGGAGATTTCAAGAGATGCCAATCACATGGGAGGGGATATTAAGACTTAATATAACTCCCCATGTCAATTTCATTCCTTGGAATAGATCCTAGGTGCCTCAACTAGGTGATTCATCTTAGCTAGTCAAAATATTAAGACTTCATATAACCCCTAGATATGAGATTCCAAGTTGGAGACAAGGTGTAGAATCCAATCCTATGGAGATTCTAGGTTTTTTGAACACTTCATCCACTCTTAAAATTGCATCACCACCTCAAGAAAAGACTTCTAATCCTAACATCCTAAGATGGAGTAAGATAGTGGAATCATGGGGATAGAAAGAGGATAGAAGCATTGATAAAGAATGTGAAGTTAAGAATGAAGTTGACCTTGTGCAAGTCTATTCCACCCTTCCTCAAGAATCTTCTTGTGTTCCACATAAACCTTTTTTTAGTCCTTATACACATGATGATGTCTATGAAATTAAATAAATAATTTTCTAAGAGAATTTAGCCAATCAAATCGAAGAGTTGGAGTAAAGGATGAAGTTGTTAAGTCAAGGTGTGATGGAAGGTTTAGACCCAAAAGAAGATCATATGCCTAAACACACCCATATAACATACCTCAAGAGAGATTCCAAGTTGAATCAAATGTTAATGAAGTGATTTTCAATTGGAAGGAAGATAACCATGCCATCTTAGCCCAAGGTCCACCTCCCCTTCCTCAAGATCTCCCAAAATAATCCCCAACTTTGTATTCTCAATCTGATTTTGAGCCCTATGTTCCACCTCCACCAACTAGTTTCTCTTGTCGTCATCCCATCACCCTTTGCCTTGATGGAACTATGGTATGGGAACCTAAAGAAGAGTAGTTGGCTGAGGAAAATTTAGAACTCCTGCTTGAAAAAAGTGCAACTCCTTTGTAACCTCATTGGGCTAGGTCACTAGATTTAAAGATGCCTACTCTTGGAATCACCAAAAAGGAGAAGGAGATGGAAGATCTTGCAGCCCTTGAGAAACAAGATCAGATCGTGATAGTGGAGATACAACTTGAGATTCCTCAAGAGGTCCCAAATGATGTGGAAGAAGTGATCCCTTGTGTTGAGTCTTCTTATTTGATTGATGATGAAGAATACCATCCTTGTGTTGAAGATGAAATATTAGATGAAGTCCTTTTAGATTATAACGAAGAAGATGAAAGAGATTCTATTATTATTCCCATTAATGATGCTAATTAAAAAGAAGAAGAGGACTTGTGGTAGTAGTTTTAAAAACATTTGCAATGAGTTTGAGTCTCTCAAGGGGTCTATTATTTCATTAGAGCTAATTACAAGTGATGAACAAGATGACATTATCCAACATGTCGTAGATGAGCAAGATGACATTGTCCATCAAGTCATAGATGAGCAAGATGAAAATTTCCACATCATCCTTTGGAGGTCAAGATAAACTTCTACTATCATCAACCTTCAAAAGAACAAGAAACTACTCCTCTTAAGATCATGCCTACAAAGAAGATGAAAGTTGATCATGAGATGAAGAGTAGGAAGCAACATGAGGTATGTGTATAAGGAAAAGATGAATAATTTTACATTGTATACCTATTTGAAGATGTTATACTTGAAATCATATCAATTGAGGTGCCAAGAAGTAGATCTGATCTATCAAGTGTTCAATCTAAAGAATAACATGATTGGCACCATGATTCATAAAATGAAGAAGGAGATGTAAGGAAATTTCCTTTTGTTCTTGGAAAGGGAGGTATGCCTCATTGTTAGTTATATATAGTTGTTTGATTCCTATTTTTCCTAAGTGCTTTGAGCACATATATGTTTTGTTAGTATGTTTGCTTTGTTTGGTGTATGTCCTTTGTTTTGTGTGGTTAAAGTAGTCAAGTGGTCTTGTTTTGATTAAATCATTGTGGTAAATGGTCAAATTTTTTCTTGTGTTTTATACTTTAGATGACTCCCTAATTCTAATGGATTGATAAGGCTACTGGTCTAGTTAGTATACCAGGCATACTTCCCCTATGAGTCATAGATTTGTTGACCAAATTTGACTTTTAGGTCAAATTGAGAGCCCTATAGGTAAAAAATTGAATTTTAGGTGTTTGGGAGTCTAATATATTATTTATAAATGTGTATTATAGGTTAATTGATGTCATTTAATGTTATATTGGCCTTGGTACTTAGTTTTTTTAATCCTTGTAGTCTTAAGAGTCATTTTGAGGTAAAAAAGGGGCATTTAATGACTTGTACAGATTTCTTAGGAAGTGTGAAGGTTAAAAAAGGTGATTTAATTCTCCATGTGTCAATTTAGGTCTTAATCAATTGACATAACTAAAATGTGGTAGGTTATTCAAAATAAAGGGTAATTTTCTTTGGAAAAGAAAATAATTTGGCACTTGTACGGATCATGGGGAAGTGTGACACATGGAAAAACATCATGGAATGTCCCTTGATCTTCCTAAAACTCATTTTAGTTCTTGACACAATTTTTAAGTGTCAAAATTGGGCTAAAACCATTCTTGTCCTTTTTCACCCTTTTAGGCACACAAAACTAGTCTTTAGGTTTGTACTTGATATGGACAGTTGGAGCACTTTCAAGTCAAATGCATTTAGGAGGCGAAATTAAACATAAAAATATTAATTTCCATAACAATATTTTGAATAATTGTGAAATGTTCTTTATGAACCATCCTAATGAAGTTGAGTATGTTTTTCTGCTTGATGTTTCGTGCACCCTATAGATTTTACTCCACTTTGGTCAATTTGGTATGAACCAGTTAGTGATGTTGAATATATATATGATTTGTAATACCTTATCATATTATATACATATTTATTTTCATGTTTCATGGTGTTTTGATGGGCAATTTAGCCGATGTTGAGAGGATGGTGCCATTATATGCATCATCAGTCAAAGTTTTTCTTCTTTGAAAAACATTGGTTTACTGTATAGGTCTCATGTAGTTATAATATGTTCTCTCATAGGTCTCAAGTCTATATTATCATTTCTCTCCATATTTAGTCTCATAATACCATGTCTTGATCATATATGTATTCATGAATACCTTATAGCTAGCTCCCATCTACTCTTCAACCTTAGTCATGACTTGTAAAGGTTCTAAGGATGTCTATATAATCATGATGAATGTTTTATATTTATATTATATCCTCTTATAACATGAAATAATGAGGTGAGCCTTCAAATAGTAAAGAAAATGCTATGGCAATCATGTAACATACTCATTGTTTGCCTACATACATGAAAACATGCACCTACATGTGCCCTCACAAGACCAAGCATGTTTAAAACCAATTATAGAGCTGATAAGGGTCTTTATTAATGTAAATGAGATATTTCTAACTCTTGATATAGGACTAGAACTCATAAAATGGCTAAGCAATGCACATTATCCATACTTGTACTCAGTCTGCCATGAAATTACACCTATAGGTGCCATGAAGGAAGAGTTCATATTGAAAATAAGGTGTTGACACTTTTTAAAAGTGTTTTAGAATGTTAAATATGTGTTTAAAATTATGGATACAATTTTATAACTCATAAAATATCAAAGGCAATGTACACTACCTGCAATTCTCCTTACTACCTGTATAGTGAAAACACACCTATAGGTGACTTAACAGAGAATTGGGAGAGCCATTTTGAGGTGATAAGAACATAGTGAAACCCATTTTGAAGTTATAACATGCTAAAGGGATCTTAACATACACACCAAGAAGACTATATTGCTAAACAAATTCTAGGTTACCTTCAAAGCAATGACTGTGTGTTTTAGGCACCTTATCCCTGAATTGGTAAAACAAAGGTCTGAGGTTTTTTGTCAGTATCTTAAAATAAAGATGAAAATGGATTTGAATCATCTATATAGGTGAGTTTTTTAGCCTATATCAAGGACAAATACTATGCAAAATATGGAAGGTAGGAGGTTAGTGGAGGACAGAAATTTGAGAGCCTAAAGTTTCCTACAAAGACACTGAACTTAGACAGTGAAATCTACAGAAAAGAGCTATAAGAAACCTCTTCATTCAAAAGTTACAAAGATAATCATGCCAACATATGATAGTGGCTCCAAATGGTTCAACTGAGAATTCATAGCATAAATATCATCTAGAAGGATGTTATACCACCTTTTATCTCCCATTAGCATCAACAACTATCCTTCTCAACACCAAATGCATCTACATCTAGGGGTCAAAGCACACATCACCCACTACAGGGGCTTAAACATGAGAAAATCAATTGGAAAATGGAAAATGAATCCCACAAACCTTAGGTGACATTTAAATTATCATGGTACATATCTCAATGTGTAATTCACACCTAAAAGTGTTCACTCAAGTGAAAATGTGCACTTACAGCCACTAAGGATGACTGTGAAAAGTAGTGAACAGAGAGATAGTGTTTTGAGTGTGAGAAATGCATAAAGGTGAGAAAAGTAAGTCCAAAAGGTATCAAATGATATTAAGAGAGTATAAAATTAGTGTAGACATTTTTTACAAGGTCTAACCATATAAAGAACACATATAGGTACCCTCCTAAACAAGAAGTACATTCTACAGTCTAAAATAGTGAGATGGAAGGTTGAGCAGTATGAGGTATGGATAGGGATTTGAAATGGAAAATGGACCTATAACACTTTAATATTGATCATGATGGTCTATATATTATTTTTTACATGGAATACAAGAAAATAAAGGGGTATTATAATGCATAACACAACCTACATGCTTAAACCTTGCATAATTTGTCTCCTCTCTAGTCTGTCTTAGGTTTTATGTATTTGATGGGCCTGTTGACATGATAAAAAGTTGATTATTGGTGTATAAGGTCCCCATAACTTTGGTAATCTCCTAAAAAAAAAATTCTATATAAATATGGGAAGTTCCCTCTGTTTTGTCTTAGATAGAGGGTACTTCCCTGGGTGCACTAATTGATAGTTTTGAGGAATGGAGGCAAAGAGATGAACCAAGTGATGTTTGAACCATTAAAATTGATATGGAGAATTGTAAAAAATCCAATTAAATATGTTATAACATGCAAAAAATAAATTAATTCAATAGGATACCCTACACTCTTAAGCTTGAAGATAGGCTCATGAGGCAAGGGTATGCCTAGATTCCAAACAAATGTTCATTTTCACTTATATATATAAGTAAGCTTTACAAATTATTGGAAAATGTTTTTAGGGTCAATATAGAGGTGATATATCTATTAAAATTCAAATAAAATTAGTTGGATGGTCTAAGCCACAAGAGCGCAGGTAGGCCTACTAGGCAAAATTTAGGCCTAGAAGCTAATTGGGGAGCTACTTTCACCTTTCACATGATATATTCTTCCAAAACATTTATAACATGATTATAGAGTCATTATAGGTATTTTAAGTCTTTAAAATTGTATAGGAATCACAAGGAATCCATTTTTGGACTCGAACATGTGCAAATTAGAAAAAATAGCTCGATAAGACAACTTTAAATGTTTGTATCTCATTTTGTGATTCGCACAGGAGTCCAAGACATTTTTAGATGTTAGATAGTGTGATAAAAAATCAATTTGTGTAATTTTATTGAAATTTCAATGTCAAACCTTTATGAACGAACCTTAAGAGGTCAAAATAGGCCTAAACCCTTGCTAGTGACCAATTTGAGGAAATGGAGTTAGAAAGATAATTTGATGGAATATTTTGACCAAGATGATTATTTTAAATTTCATATGACTCTCTCAAGATCCTCTCCATACTTTTGAGTTATATGGAACTGTACAGATGGAGTGTAAAATAGGCTTTTCTTGATACTTTTATGTATGTATAGGTTTTAGGAGATTTCAATAGATTCCAATCACATGGGAGGGAATATTAGGACTTAATATAACTCCCAATATCAATTTAATTCCTTGGAATATATCTCAATTTCCTTAACTAAGTGATTTATCTTAGCTAGTCAAAACTAGCATAGTGACCAAGCTAGTGAGAAGGGTGGAAAACTTTAAGTGAGGTGATTTTAAGGTCTGAATGATGCCTCTAAGGACATGTAGGGTATTTAAAATTGTCATCCAATAAATCCCATCGATTTTCATGGAAAAATTATGACAAATTTGAGGCCAAGTGTGTAGGGTGCATGAAGGAAGTGTTTTTTGGACTGCAGATAATGATAGCTCCTTTTCAGATGATGCTAGATGACCAGGCCTACAACCAATGCATGGATAATATCCTTCCCATTATTTAAAATAATCATACATATTACTAATCAATTTTTGGACTTTAAAACATGTCTAAATCATGAAGTTAGTTTTCTAAGCTAGAATGAGGAGTTTCATGCCACTTTTAATGAAGTTTATGACTTGGATGGACACTTGTGATTCCTAACATTACATGGTTCATCTCATATCATATTATAATACACAACTATCTAATTATATTATATTTAAAAGTGTCCTTGTGACCCTTGGAATTCTCTCTTCTTCTCTCTCTCTCAACTTCTCTAAGAACTAGCCACTTTGGCCATTGTAACTTATGTTCCACCTGAGAATGACAAAGCCCTTCTCATTTTCATATCATTTTATCAATAAGACTAATAATTTTTACTTGTCATGATTATTCATAGTGTATTATACTTTAATGTTGGATATTTATTAGTGAAGACTATGAATTACTTAGCATGTTGTCTCATTCTTTCATCCTATTTGCAGTTGAAAAGCTTCTTCTTGTAGGGCATGTGAAGTTTTCTATGAAATGTCAAGGATTGAGTGAGTTAGTCTAGTCACTAGTGCCATTAAAGTCCTCTTATTTATTCATCCTATCTTTGCACATTAATCCATAACTTCATAATGTAACATTGATGTTAGAAGATGTAGATTGAAGGAGTGTATGTTTGGTTAGTCCTTTGTTCTCATGTGTAATATGATTCTAGATGGAATTCATCATCTTATTTGGTGTATCACCTCCCTTATAATAGTTTTATTTTAGTTATCTCTCTCCCTTGTCTCCCCCCCTCCCCCCCCCAAATTTTAGGTGTAGTTGTGATCCAAAGTGGTACATCAAGGGAGCTAGCCCTATCTAGAGATTCACCTCATTCTTAGGCTGCCCACAAGTATAGAGGTGTTTCTATTGTGCCAATTGGATGAGGAGAGCTTAGGAATCTCTTCAAAGGGTGAAAATCCAAGTGAAAATAATTTTTAACATGATTATTGGGACTCTTGGTCCAATAAGTTTAAATATTTTGGTGTTGTCTTTCAATAATCAGCCTTTGGAGGCATCTATCAAAGCATCAATGGTAACTTTGAAGATACATCAGCTGGTCAAGCAGCCCAAGTTTTATTTTGAAGATTGTTAGTAATATATTTCTTTGTGTTCTTGATTTAATGAAGTTTCATTGATAATTTTGGTATTGAGTTTTGTTTTACACAAGTTGGTGAGACATTTCAAGCATGTGTCATTCCCTATCAATAAGAGAACTTTCTTAATCATCTATATCATGAAGTGTATCATCTCATTCATGAAGTGTCTCAATCATATAACCAGTCTTCTCAATATCTTTCTTTTCCTAGTCAATCTAGCCACTTCTCAAGTCAATCCATTTCTACTTTAAAGAAAACACTCTTGGGCTATGAGAGATATATGTTAGATCTTGACACACAAAGGGGATGTGGTCAAGAGGTTCCTAATCATCTTATCCATAAGGTGAGATATGCATTAGAGCTATTTAAAAGAGAGTGGGAACCTATTGAGAGAGCTAATTAGAGAAGTCTCACAAGTGAGATGCTAGATGTGAGTGGCTTAGTTTTTCCCTTGGAGGAGAAGCTAAGAATTCATGAAAGGTAGACTCACCAAACCTATAAGCCTTCATATCCACTTCCATAGTATTTATATCAATCCTATTTGACCCCTATTCATGAGCCCAATCAAGCTTATCAAAGTCATCCTTTTCCCCATCAGTTGGAAGAGAGAGTTGAAAGGTTAAACCTTGTGTTTCAAGCTAATCTTGATAGGAAGATTGAGTTAGATAATATGCATATTTAGCAATCCATGTTAGCAGCAAAGGAAGTGTATTTCAAGTCTTTATTTCCCTCTCACATTTCATCCCCATCTCAAGGAGTAACCCCTAGATATGAGATACCAAGTTGGATATAAGGTGTAGAATCCAAGCCTAAGGAGATTCTATGTTTTTTGAGCACTTCATCCACTCCTAAAATTTCATCACCACCTCAATAAAATAATTATAATCCTAACATACTAAGCTTGAGTAACATAGTGGAATCATGGGGAAAGAAAGAGGATAGAGCATTGATAAGGAATGTGAATTTGAGAATGAAGTTGATCTTTTGCAAGCCCATCCCACCCTTCCTCAAGAAGCTTCTTGTGTTCCATGTCAGACTTTTTTTATTCCTTATCCTCATGATGATGCCTATGAACTTCAATAAATACTTTTCCAAGAGAACTTAGCCAAGTAAATTGAAGAGTTGGAGTAAAAGATGAAGTTTTTAAGTCAAGGTGTGATGGAAGGTTTAGACCCAAAAGAAGATCATATGCCTAAACACACCCCATATAACATCCCTCAAGAGAGTTTCCAAGTTGAATAAAATGTGAATGAAGTGATTTTTAAAGTGGAAGGAATATAACCAAGCCATCTTGGCCCAAGGTCTACCTCTCCTTCCTTAAGAGCTCCCAAAAGAATCCCCAACTTTGTATTCTCAATATGATTTTGAGCCCTATGTTCCACCTCCACCAACTAGATCCTCATGTCCTCATCCCATCACCATTTGCCTTGATGGAAATATGGTATGGGAACCTAAAGAAGAGTAGTTAGCTGAGGAAAATTTAGAACTCTAGCTTGAAAAAATTGCAACTCCTTTGTATCCTCATTGGGCTAGGTCACTAGATTTCAAGATGCCTAATCTTGGCATCACCAAAAACGAGAAGGAGATGGAAGATCTTTCAGCCCTTGAGAACCACGATCAGATCATGATAGTGGAGATACAAATTGAGAGTCCTCAAGAGGTCCCAAATGATGAGGAAGAAGTGAGCCCTTTTGTTGAGTCTTCTTATTTGGTTGATGATGAAGAATGCCTTCCTTGTGTTGAAGAGGAAATATTGGATGAAGTCCTTTTGGATTATATGGAATAAGATTAAAGAGATTATATTATTTTTACCATTCATGATGATGATCAAAAAGAGGAAGAGCACTTGTGGCAATAGCTTGAAAACATTTGCACTGAGTTTGAGTCTCTCAAGGGGTCTATTATTTCATTAGAGCTAATTACAAGTGATGAGTAAGATGACATTGTCCAATATGTCAAAGATGAGCAAGATGACATTGTCCAACATGTCAGATATGATTAAGATGACATTATACAATATGTAATATATGAACAATAGTAAAGTCCACATCAGACTTTGGAGGTCAAGATAAACTTCTACTACCCTCAACCTTCAACAGAAAATGAAACTACTCCTCTTGAGATCATGCTTACAAAGAAGATGAAAGTTGATCATGAAATGAAGATTAGGAAGAAACATGAGGTATGTGTACAAGGCCAAGATGAATACTTTTACATTGTAGACCTATTTGAACATGTTCTACTTGAGAGCATAGCAATTGAGGTGCCAAGAAGTAGATCTGATCTATCAAGTGTTCAATCTAAAGAGTAACATGATTGGCACTATGATTCATATCATGAAGAAGGAGATGTAAGGAAATTTCCTTTTGATCTTGGAAAGGGAGGTATGAGTAGTTGTTAGTTGTATATAGTTGTTTTCTTCCTATTTTTCCTAAGTGCTTTGAGCACATATGCGTTTTGTTAATGTGTTTGCTTTGTTTGGTGTATGTCCTTTATTTTGTGTGGTTGAGGTAGTCAAGTGGTCTTGTCTTGATCAAATCCTTGTGGTCAATGGTCAAAGGTTTTCTTGTGTTTTATACTTTATAAGACTCTCTAAGTCCAATGGATTGATAAGGCTATTGGTCTAGTTAGTATACCAGGCATACTTCCCCTACGAGTCACCAATTTGTTGACCAAATTTGACTTTTAGGTCAAATTGGGAGCCCTATAGGTAAAAACTTGATTTTCAGGTGTTTGGGGGTCTAATATATTATGTATAAAAGTTTATTATAGGTTAATTGATGTCATTTAATATTATATTGGCCTTGGTTCTTAGTATTTTTAATCCTTTTAGTCTTAAGAGTCATTTTGAGGTCAAAAAAGGGGCATTTAATGACTTGTACGGATTTATTAGGAAGTGTGAAGGTTAAAAAAGGTTATTTCATTCCCCATTTGTCTACTTAGGTCTTAATCAATTGACATAACTAAAAAGTGGTAGGTTTTACAAAATAAAGGGCAATTTTCTTGGGAAAAGATAAGAATTTAGAACTTGTAAGACTCATGGGAAAGTGTGCCACATGTAAAAATATCATGGAATGTCCCTTCATCTTCCTCACACTCATTTTAGTGCTTGACACACTTTTGAAGCGTCAAAATTGGGATAAAACCATTCTCATCCTTTTTCACCCTTCTAGGAACATAAAACTAGTCTTTAGGTTTGTACTTGGTATGACCATTTGGAGCACTTTTAGGTCAAATGCATTTGGGAGGTGAAATTAAACTTAAAAATATTAATTTATATAACTAGAGTTTGAATAATGGTTACATGTGCTTTATGAACCATCCTGATGAAGTTGACTATATTTTTTTGCTTGTTGTTTCATCCACCCTATAGATTTTGATCCATTTTGGTCAATTTGGTATGAACCAATTAGTGATGTTGAATGTATAGGATTTTGGATACCTTATAATATGTTATACATATTTATTTTCATGTTTCATGGTGTTTTGATGGGCAAGTTAGCCCATGTTGAGAGGACGGTGCCACTACGTGCAGTATCAGTCAAAGTTTTTCTTCTTTGAAAAGCATTGGTTTAATATAGAGGTCTCATGTAGTTATAATATGGTGTCTCATAGGTCTCAAGGCTATATTATCATTTCTCTCCATGTTTAGTCTCATAACACCATGTATTGATCAGATATGCAGTCATGAATACCTCACAGCGAGCTCCCATCTACTCTTCAGCCTTAGTCATGATTTGTAAAGGTTCAGAGGATGGATATAGAAGTGTGATGAAAGTTTTAGATCTATATTATATCCTCTCATTACATGAAATAATTATTTTATCCTTAAAATAGTGAATAATATGATATGGCAGTCATCTAACATACTCATTGTCTGCCTACATACATGAAAACATGCACCTACAGGTGCCCTCACAAGACCAAGCATGTTGAAAACCAATTATAGAGATGATAAAGGTCTTTATTAATGTAAAGGAGATATTTATAACTCTTGATATAGGACCAAATCTCATAACATGGTCAATAAATGCACATTATCCATACTTGTACTCAGTCTACATTGGAATTGCACCTACAGGTGCCATGAAAGAAGAGTTCATATTTAAAAGAAGGTGTTGAAATTTTTTTCAAGTGTTTTATAATGTGAAATATGTGTTTAATATTATGGAGACAATTTTACAACTCATAAAATATCAAAGGCAATGTACATTGCCTGCAATTCTCCTTACTACCTGTATAGTAAAAACACACCTACAGGTGACTTAGTAGAGAATTGGGAGAGCCATTTTGAGGTGATAATCACATAATGAAACCAAATTTGAAGTTATAAGATGCTAAAGGGATCCAAAAATACACACGAATAAGACTATATTTCTAGTCAATTTTGAGGATACCTTCAAAGCAATGACTGTGTGTTTCAAGCCCCTTATCCCTAAATTGGAAAAACAAAGGTCTAAGGTTTTTTGTTGGTATTTTGAAATAGAGATGATAATCATGCCAACATACGATATTGGTTAAAAATGGTTCAAATAAGAATTCATAGCATAAATTTCATCAATAAAAATGTCATACTACCTTTTATCTCCCATTAGCATCTATAACTATCCTTCTCAACACCAAATGCATCTACATCTAGGGGTCAAAACACACATCACCCACTACAAGGGCTTAAGCATGATAAAATAAATTGGAAAATGGAAAATGAATCCCATAGACCTTAGGTGACATTTAAATGATTATGGTACATATCTCAGTGTGTAATTCACACCTACAAGTGTCCACTCAAGTGAAAATGTGTACTTACAACCACTAAGGATGATTGTAAAAAGCAGTGAATAGAGAGATAGTGTTTTGAGTGTGAGAAATACATAAAGGTGAGACAAGTAAGTCCAAAAGGTATCAAATGATATTAAGAGAGTATAAAATTAGTGTAGACATTTTTTCCAAGGTCTAACCATATAAAGAACACCTACAGGCACCCTCCTAAACAAGAAGTACATTCTACAGTCTAAAATAGTGAGATGGAAGGTTGAGTAGTATGAGGTATGTATATGGATTTGAAATGGAAAATTGACCTATAACACTTTAATATTGATCATGATGGTCTATATATCCTTTTTTACATGGAATATAAGTTGATAAAGGGTTATTATAATGCATAACATAAACTACATGCTATAAACCCTGCATAGTCTGTCTTGGGTTTTGTGTATTTGAGGGGCCCATTGACATGATAAAAAGTTGATTCTTGGTTTCTAAGGTTCCCATAACTTGGTTAATATCCTCAAAAAAAAAATTCTAAACAAATAGGGGAAGTTCCATATGTTTTATCTCAGATAGAGGGTACTTCCCTATGTGCACTAATTGACAGTTTTGAGGAATGGAGGCAAAGAGATGAACCAGGTGATGTTTGAACCATTAAAATAATTTTGGATAATTGTAAAAAAGCCAATTAAATATGTTATAACATGCACAAAATAAATGAATTCAATAGGATACCCTACACTCTTAATGTTGCAGACAATCTCATGAGATAAGGGTATGCCTAGATTCGAAACAAGAATTCATTTTCACTTCTAGATATAAGAAAGCTTTCCAAATGATTGTAACATTTTTTTAGGTTCAATATAGAGGTGATAGAGCTATTAAAATTTAAATAAACTCATTTGGATGGTCTAAACCACAAGAGTGCAGGTAGGCCTGCTATGCAAGATTTAGGCTTAGAATCCAAATGGGGAGCTACTTTCACTTTTCACATGAGATATGATTCATAAACTATTAGAGAATGATTATAGATTCATTATAGGTATGTTAAGTCTTTCACATTGTAGAGGAATCAAAAGGAATCCATTTTTTAACTCAAAACCAATTCAAGCCTGTGCAAATTGGAGAAAGGAGCTTGATAAGATGACTTTAAGTGTTTGTATCTCATTTTATGCTTTGCATGGGAGTCAAAGACAATTTCAGATGTTAGATAGGGTCCTAAACAATCACTTTGTGGAATTGGAATGAAATTTCAATGTCAAACCTTTATGAATGAACCTTAAGAGGTCAAAACCCTCGTAAACCCTTGCTAGTGACCAGTTTGAGGAAATAGAGTTGGAAAGATTATTTTATGGAATATTTTGACTAGGATTATGATTAAATTTTTTAGAGGTCTCTCTAAATATCCTCTCCATACTTTTTATTTGTATGAAATTGTACATATGGAGTGCAAAACAAGATTTTCTTGATAGTTTTATGTATTGTATAGGTTGTAGGTGGTTTTAAGAGATGGAAATAACATGGGAGGGTATATTATGACTTAATATAAATTCAAATGTAAATTTAATGCCTTTAAATATCTCCTAAGTACCTCAACTAGGTGTTTCATATCAGCTAGTCAAAATTGGCATAGTGACCAAGCTAGTAAGAAGGGTGGAAAACTTCAAGTGAGGTGAGTTTAAGGTGTGAATGATGCCTCTAATGATATGGAAGGTATTTAAACTTTTCATCCATTCCATCCCATGGATTTTCATAGAAAACTAAATCTAAATTTGAGGCCAAATGTGCATGGTGCATGAACTAAGAGTTTTTTAGACTGTAGATGATGATGGCTCCTTTCCAAATGATTCTAGATGACCAATCCTACAAACAATGTATGGAGAGGCATGTATCATATCCTTAACCTTATTTATAATCATCAAATATATCCCTAATCAATTTTGGGAAATTAAATCAAGTTTAAATCATGAAGGCAATTTTTTGAACTAAAATGAGGAGTTTCATGCCACTTTTCATGAAGTTTATGACATGGATGGGCACTTGTGTTCCCTGACCTTGCATGGTTTATCCCACATTCTCTTATCATGCATAATTAACTAATTTTCTCAGCTTTAAAAGTTTCCTTGTGACCATTGGACTTATCTCTTCTTCTCTCTCTCTCAAGTTCTAGAAGAACTAGCCATTTTGACCATTGTAACTTATGCTCCACTTGAGTATGGAAAAGCCATGCTCATTTGCATGTCATTTGATCAATAAGACTACTAATTTTTTAACTTTTCATGACTATTCATAATTTTTTCTACTTAAATTTTGGATCTTGCTTAGTGAAGACTATGGATTCGTTAACAGGTTGTCTCATTCTTTCATCTTATTTGTAGTTGAAAAGCTTCTTCTTGTAGGGCATGTGAATTATTCAAAGAAATGTAAATAATTAAGTGAGTTAGTCTATTCAATAGTGCCATTTAAATCCTCTTGTCTAGTCCTCCTAGATTTACACATTCATCTATAACCTCATAATATAACATTGATGTGAGAAGATGCAGATTGAAGGAGTGTATGTTTGGTTAGTCTTTTGTTTTCATGTGTAATATGTTGCTAGTTGGAATTCATCATCTTAATTGGTATATCATGTCCCTTATAATAGTTTTATTTTAGTTATCTCTCTCCCTTTCCCCCCATAAATTTTAGGTGTAGTTGTGATCCAAAGTGGTAAATCAAGGGAGCTAGCCCTATCTAGAGATTCACCTCATTCTTAGGCTACCCACAAGCCTAGAGGTGTTTTCATTATGCCACTTGGATGAGGATATCTTAAGCATCTCCTCAAAGGGTGAAAATAAAAGTGACAACACTAACCATTCAGATTATGCATCTAACATACATTATTCTTATGGTGTGTGTAGGGTATTAGTCAATTTCTCTATCATCCCCTAACATCTCCATCAACATCACCCTCTCTGATGATGCTCTCCCTCTATCAATTTTTCAAGGATGATATCTCCTACATCAACCGTACAACAAATCAATTAGTTAGACCATTAAATACATGATATGCATACATCATAAAATATAGTTTAAATGATAAATCAACATGATCATAAAGTAAACATATACTTATAGCTAACTCATAGTAGTTTGATCATCTAACTTAAGTAATATCATACTACCCCATAACAACATATATCTCACATCATAGTTAAAACTATCCAAATCTAAATTTGTCAACAATAGATATCCACGGATAATCTAATAAGTTTGCCTAGTGAGGAATTAGGATGTAACATTTGTTAGAGTTTGCCAAGATCTTTGAATAGTGAGCATGCAGTAATGTCGAATTCCTATAGAGGCATAATGAGAGCTCCAAAATCAAGAAAATTCTACAAAGAAAATGTTCTCATTAACCAACATAAAAGAAGAAGAAAGTACATATACGGTGAATTAGGTTACCAAAAAGGTAAAACCCTAATTCATAATTAGAACCCACTTAAAATTAAATGACCCCTAATGACTTAATTAACTAACCTAAGTAAGATGAAAAGATGTGTAGGTAAAACCACTAGGTGGTAAAATTCCTAAACTAACACCCTCTAAAGCGTAGCTTAGGTGGGTAGAAGAATTAGGTCCTAACAACGAGGCTTGATGAAGTACCCAAGCACAATGCAACTCCCATAAACTGAGGTAAAAAAGAAAAACTATAGGAATAAAACTCCTCCCTAAAAGAGATAAAATAATAAAAGAGAGATAAAAATACACACTAAGGTCTACAATTAAATATGGCCATCCAATGTCCCATAGAAGAATGCTTGGAAGTGACTATGAATTAGAAGTAGATGTAGTGAAGAGTGGTTCACCCTAAAATAGTGAGTTTGTCCTCTAAGTACCTAATGGATCTTCAACCAAGGTGTAATTCATATAAAATGAATTATTCTCATACTGCGAGGTAGATGGGCCAACTTCTCTATGCTAAGATGGTGCACTAGAAGTAGAGGTGAATAAGGTCTATAGAATCCTCTATAACTATGGAATAGACTGCTCGATGTTTGATGTATCATGGATCAATAGATTGTTTCCCTATAATTTTAGAAATAGACCAAAGGTAGGTAGATGAGGAAATAACTCTTGAATATCTATAAGGTGACAAGGAGATTGTGGAGGTGTGTCCACTTCATGATTATAGTCATCTATAGAAGAAGAGTTGTCAATATAAAAAAATGCTCAGGCTCAAAAGTGTCAACATGTATAGGTGAGTCCAAAGAGGAATCTAAAGAATATAAAAGAGAGTCAAAATAAAAGTGTGAGAAGTTATAAATCTGAATCTGATGATCAACCATTCCCACAACCAAAATGGTATCACTATGCAACTCCCTGATGTACACTAAATTTGGAGTGAATTCAACTCACATGCTCATACCAAGGTGAGTGATCTGGTATACTAACAGGAGATTAGTTGAGAGTGAGACCACACTTAGAACATTATTGAATGTTCCACCACTCACTTCAATAGACCCTCTCTTGAGAACCTTTTTACAAGTGTTATCACCTAGTTGTATAGAGAACATGTCACATGCTTCCAAGGAACTAAACTTAGTTTGTGAAGAGACCATGTGATGTGAAGCTTGAGAGTTAATGACCCATGTAAGAGGGGTTGGAGGCACAAATAAAAATAAGACTTTGCCCTTTTGTTTTCCATTATTATTCTCTTTTTCCTTTTCTTTACTAGAGTCATTTGCTTTAGTGGATTCATGGGTTAATGAAGTCAGTTTGACAATATTTGGAACACCTATGTTGTTCTAAATAAGCAGGCTAGTAAGGTGGTCAATTTATTTCTTCAAATATTTACTCTCATCATGCTTACCTAAGCAATTTCCATATTTGATCCAATCTTTCTTAGGCTTACGACTAGAAGAAGTGGTCACATTGTTTGATATGGAGGTAGAAATATTTTCACCCTTTTCATCAATTTTCTTGCTCTACTTTCTCTTTCTACTATTAGAAGCCTTATCTTTCTCAGCAAGAAGTGCATTAGATTTGGATGACTTCAATGTGCCCATCTATATCAACTTATCTTTTTCCCAAATTAGGTCAGCAAAAAAGGTATCTAAAGAAGGTATCTTCCATGCAGTGTCAAGAGCACTCTTAGTGGCATGGAAAGTGGACACAAATATAGAATATTTAGGACCTAATATAGAGAGTATTGACAAAATACATTATTCATCTTTCTTGACAATTCCACATGCTTTCAACTACAATCTCAAAAGTTTAAACTTAGTGAAGAAGCCTTAAAGAGTGTCAAAGTCATCTAGGCTCAATCTAATGAGCTCATTTTATAGCTCATGTCCTCTCATCACATATTTCACCCTAAAGAGCTTGGTGAGTTGGGCCCACACTTCAGTAGGTGTTTTGGTAAATTCGATGTGAAAGAGTATATTTGGGGAGATGGAAAGACACAGTAGTCCACAAACTTTATCACAATGATTAAACCATTTGATTTTCACTCCATCATTAGTAGGTTCAGTCTCAATGCCCATTATAATTTTATGGTAACCTTTAGATTGCAAGATGATTTCCATTCTAGGTTTTCATTCATGATAATTAAATGGTGTAAGCAGACTAATACAGAGTGAATCCATAGTGAAAAAGTAAATATTGTTGTAGTAAGTAAAGAAGAATATAGAAAAAAAAGAATGCATAACACAACATAATACCCCCTTAGAACTATCAGTAGTCACCCCCTAAATGTTTCAAATACAAGCACATTCGTATAGATGTCAGATTCAACTGAAAATGCATCTTGAGCAGTAGGTGCATAAGTACAAGGAACTGGAGGGACATTGGATTCAACTGATAATCCATCCAAGAGAGAGTATAATAGGGATGAAGTGAGATTTAAGCTAGTACACCATGAATAAATTGGATGTTACAAAAGGATAAAAAAATACCACCAATGCATAGATCTTAAAAAACTATACACTTTCAAAAAAAATAGCACCAAGAATGGAGCTAAGGATTGAAATTTATGGCACTTAAGAGTTCTTACTTCTACACATTCTTGGGACCTTTCCAAAAACAAAATTTTATTTTACTCTTTCAGGTTATCAGACAACTACTACTTAAGTTTTTGAGCAACTTCAACTCGAGAACTCAAAGAAGTAAGTCTCCTTCGAAACACCAAACACGTCTAACAGTCAGGGTTTTGAGAAACTACTACTTCAAGATTTCAAACAACTACAACTTAGGAACACAGAAGTAAGTCTCCTTTGAAACACTGAATAAGTTTAGCATTCAGGATTTCAAGCAATTACTACTTCAAGCTTTTGAACAACTGCAACTCAGGAACACAGAGAAGTCAAACTCCTTCAAAAACCCAAATCTCCAAGCAAGTTATTGGGTTTTGAGAGTCCAATTACTGATTTTTTATTACTCCCAAGTTACCTAGGTTGTGAAGTTTGATTGCTTAAGTTACTAGATGTGTGGGTTTTACGGGCTCTTCTACTCATCTATACAAATGTCTATCAACAAGAAGAAAACTTGATTTCTAGAAAACCCATGAACTTTCTCAAAATACTAAGAGAGACCCATTTGAGATCTCAAAAAACCCACAAGGAATATGTAACTAGATTTTTTATCTAAGGTTTTTTGACATGAGTTTTAAGGTAAATAAGAATCATACCTCTAGGGTCAAAATAGTAGCCATGAAAGAACAAAACTAGCTATGATGAATGCAGGAGGATCATGCCAAAGGATACAAATGCATGAGGCTATTAGGAAAGCTTTGGTACTATGTTAGAGTTCACCAAGATCTCTAAATAATGAGCATGTAGTAATGTTTAATTTTTATAGAGGAAAAATGAGAGCTCCAAAAACAAGAAAATTCCACAAAGGAAATGTTGACATTAACCAACTTAGAAGAATAATAAAGTACATATAGGGTGAAATTAGTTCACCAAAAAGGTAAAACCCTAATTCAAAATTAGAACCCATTTAAAGATAAATGACCCCTAATGACTTATTTAACTAGCCTAAGTAAGTTGAAAAGACGTGTAGATAAAACCACTAGGTGAGAAAATTCCTACACTAACAACATTTGGCTTTCATTTCCAAATCTAGGCATTTTTCTTCTTTCTTTCCCCAAGACTCTACCACTTGATTTCAACTTGTAACCTTGAAATTAGGAGCTTCCTCTTGATGGTGTGTTGCAATTTGAGGGGTGGATGAAGGGTTTGGGAAGCTTACAAATTACCTTCGATTGTCCTCAAATTTTTTATTTTATATGAGAATGGGAGAAGGTTCTTAAGGGAGAGCAGATTGAGATCGAGGAACAATGAGTGAGGTTTTCATAGAATCAAGGTGTTTTTTAGGATTATTACAAGTTGGAAAAATGTATGAGTAGATTAAGCTTTATGTAGAGTAGGAGAAGGTAATTGAGGTTTATGGTATTGGACTTTTATCTTCTCCCATCTTACTAACCTATCCTCTATGTATTGATTTAAATCTCTCATTTACAACCTTTCATTGGTTAGAACATGTTGGTTTCTCTCCTCAAAGGTTACCAACTCAATCCTTAAAATTTTTAATGAGTCTCTTAGCTTTTGAATGAGATGAATAGGGATAACTTGGTCAAATTCTACAATTCTATATATATTTCTCATTATCATTTCATTATGTAACATCTTCATGAACAACTAAGAGTCTTGCACTTTATTAGCTTGAATTTGCCTAGATATACACTTCTCCTTATATCTTAACTCTTTTTAATGGAAATTTTGATAAGACTGATATGAAGACTAATAATCTTGGTAAGGTTGATAATGAGAGGAGGAAGAGTAGCACTCTTGATAGCAAGGTTGGTCATATTAATAGCTAGAATGGTATGAAAGATAAGTAGGGTCATTGTAGGGTTGATATGGATCAACATAGGGCTGATATGGCTAATTAGGTTGATGGTAGGGATCAACATGTTACTAGTAAGGATCAACATAGGCTTGGTATATCTCACCAACTTGAAAGAATACCTAGGCTAATAAAACCATTTGAATGTGCTCAAAGTCACCATTGATGTTTTTGTTCATGCCTCCAAAGGCTGGTACATTGAAGAGAAAAACCAAAAACTCTTCAATGGATGATGTATCTTGTCCCACCAGGCATGCCAGAACTATTATCATCAAAATTTTCACCCTTAAGGATTTTTTTAAAGCCTTCTCACTTAAGTGATAGCATGGGAACAATCCTAAGTTGTGGGTAACCTAAAGAATGGATTGAACCTCTAGATAAAGATAACTCACTTAATGAATCACTTAAGAACTAAAAACTAAACTACTACTTAAAAGATAAAAGGGAGAGAAACTATAAAATAAAAGGGAGGTGATACACCAAATTTTAAGACCACTACCACTGATTTGCATGTGCAGTAAGACCTATAGAACTACCATAAACATACAATTCTCCTAAAATAACCTATCACATCAATGTTTTTTAAAGAGTTAAAGCAATGTGAGAGTATATGGGAAGATGTTTTCCACTTATAAACCACTTAGAACCCCTGATGACACTCTTCAAAACCTGTAATAGAAAAAAAACTACAAGAAGGCAAGAAGAATAGGACAATAAGATAAGGTGAGCTAAGTTTACAATTGCCTAGATCAACCATTCACTAATTCACACTACAAATAGCCATAAAAAGAGGTAAAATAGTCATATTATTGATCAATAGGCATACAAAAGAGTAAGTCTATGGCATACTTCTGGTGAAAGGATCCATTTTCAAGCCAAAGTAGGTCATACATATAGAAGAGAATAAGAAGGAAAGGGAAGACATACATTGGATAAGCCCATGATAAGAGTCACATCATGAAGAGGCAAGTTAAAATTAAGAAAGTGTAGTCATATAAAATTCAAAAATTGGTAACTTGAGTGTGACTTGTGATATCCAACCCATCGACCATCTGGTTTTCTCTCATAAACCACATAGGCATCTTTTCACTGATTCTCAATCATCTGTAGCCTTTCAAACTTGATCCTAGTTGGGCCAAACCCCTCTTTTCATGACTAATCCATCCCCCTAAGCCCTATTAGCTCAGGACAATAACACTACACTTGGACTATAGCACTGATGCCACTCTTGTTCACTTTTGGCATTCTTGTCCAAGTGCATTTTTGGCCCTAATGGTCAGTTCCTTCTCCTTATCAGCCTAATGCGATTACATTCAACCCATGACCAATGGATCCCTATAAAATCCCATTCAAAGATCATTTAAAAAGGTGCTAGAAATTATCACTAAGCAAACAAGAATACAACCAAGACCACTCAGGTAATCTTCCCTATTCTCTACATACAACTAGCCAATACACCTATAAGCTTATTCAAATCCTTACACTAGTCCCTAGCCACACACATATAGTTTAGCATTTTTCATCTTCATACACACTATTTCACAAATCACAGCAAGTGGGAGAACTACATAGGGCTTGATCCCTCTTCAAAATATTGATATGTAGGCAACATGCTGACACAAAGGGTGTGAATACATGTTTAGTGAATCTTACACACACTAACCCCCCCTCTTTCTCAAAATTGGTCAAATATTAATAAATTATAGAGTTTAAAGAGAGAATCTACTCTATAAGGAGCTCTACAGACTTTCAGCGACTAAAACTTCATAGACAAGGTCACACAGACCTAGTGAATAAAACCTAGAAATTTCCTATTCTCAAGATAATAATGACAGAGGTGGACTATAGCACTGGTACCACCCCTATCCACTTTTAGCACTCCTATCCAATGATAAAACAAAGGTTAGATCTTAGTTTATGATAGTGTCGCAGTCTTGCACAGTCAATATAAGACCTTGTCTCAGTTGTATCAGTCAGTTTCTAGCTAAGTCTTCTTTTCCAGCTCTTATTATTAGTTTTAGAAATTTCAAAATTGTAATCTAATTTATACAAATTAGTAACTTAATTATTGCATATTTATTTACTGATTTCTTATTCCAAACCTTTTTTTAATTAGGACTAATAAACTAATATTCTAAAATAGTTAAATCATTTGGTGAACCTGACTTACTTTGTTTGTGCATAAAAACCCTAGAAACCTTAGGGTGAATTTCTTAATAATTTTTCCTATTTTTTATGATTTTTACCTACATAATAAAACTAGAAATTAGCATTAAATTTTAAAATTTATTATAAATTTTAAAATAATTTTCTTTCCAACCCTAGTTGCCCATACTAGGTCCCAGTATTTTCCCAATAATTTTTTAATATTTTTCTAAATTTTTAATAGCATATTTGAATCAAAAAAACCATTCAAAATTCAAAAATCAATAGTAATTCTCAAAATTATATATTTTCTAAACCCTAGTTGCATATAATAGGTCTCATAAAATCATTAATTTTTCAATAATTTTTATTTTTTACTAGCATATCTAACTCAAAAATTCACTTTCAATTTCAAAATTCCATAGTAAATTGTTTAAATAATTATCTTTAAAACCCTAGTTGCATCCACATGTCCCATTGCTTCTTGAGGTATCACCTTACATGTTTGTGAGCTTCGTATCATTTTTACGTAATTTTTAGTTCATTATTTTTAGGACTTTACATTTCTTATGTTCAGTACTTTCATTTTATAGCACTTTGTCTATTACAAATTCCACCAAAAATTCAATAAAATCTCAAATTATTTTCCTTCTTTAACAATGGCCCAATATACTGGTTTTGATGAAATTGATAAAAGGGAATTTCAAGAACTCTTAACTAAACACCTTCAAATGCAAGATGACATGATTAAAATACTACAAGAAGAACAACAAAGAATGAACAATGGTCAATCTTCTAAAACCACAATGCAACTAGTTAGAAATAACACTATGGGGAAACTTATGTCTTAGCAACCCCCTATAGCAGCCCAACCTACCTTTATGCCACCAACTACAAATAGTACATCTTTGTCTCTTGATATGGAAACCCTTGTGTAAGAGATAAAATATCTTTAATCCAAGGTGTTACATCTTGAGCAAGGTGCCTCTAGACCTACGCAAGCTTTGGATTCTTTTGATCTTCTGCATACACCATTGGCACATCACATTACTTCTACACCCTTTCCACAACATTTTGTTAAATCCAAGCTTACTCTATATGATGGCAAGGGTGATCCCAAGACACATTTGAGTGTTTTTCACATAAAATTCTTGGACTATGTACCAAATGATTGACTACTTATCAAGTTATTTCTATGAAGCCTAAAGGATTATGCTTTACAGTGGTTCTATAGTCTACCAAATCACTCAGTTAATGCATTCAATATTTTAACCGACGTGTTCCTAGCTCATTTTGGCATTAACATTAGAGATAAGGTTTCATATGCCCAAGTTATAAAATAGAAACAAAGGTCAAATGAACATCTCATAGATTATGTTCTTTGATATAAGACTATCTTGGCTAAGATGACTAGCCCCATGGGCGATCAAGAGTTACAATATCTCTTCAAATACAGTCTTTTACTATCTTTGCATGAATAAATTATGTTCAAAATATTCTCTTCCTTCACTAAATTGTGTCACACACTAAAGGAAAGAGAAGTTAAGCTAATTTCAATAGACAAACTCAAGTACACAAGTATCTCAGAAATAACAAACAAGAGTAACAACAAAGTCCCATACAAAGTCAAGGTCAATGATAACAAGAGTCAAAATAAATCTACAGTTAATATAGTTTTAGAGCCCCCTCAATGAGTGGTTTTATCAGTACGTCCTCGTGAACCTTTGCCAATATACCAGTTTCTCCATCTAGAGTTTTACAGCAGCTATTGGAATGTAACATCATATCTCTCCCTCCTATTTGAGAAGTTGACCCAACAAAGCCTCTTTCACAGGGATATCATCATCATGCATTTTATGAGTTTCATAGGGCACTAGGCCATACAAAAAATAGATGCATCAATTTGAGACACAAGATATAGGATTTGATAGATGGCAATCATATTGATCTTGGCACTTTAGTTGAGCCTCCTCAAGCAAAGCAATCATAAGATAAAGCTTTGAAAATATTTTTCAATATTTTTTTTGAAGCATTCCAAACAAGAGACAAGGGATACATTAGGGGTTCACCATGCATATCATGCACATTCCCCACTAGATACATATAGGGCACCTTTAATTGAGTTATATCCTTTGAGAAACATGATTAGTGTATATAATTCTAGAGTTCTAGTTAGACCTTTTATCTCCTTCTCAGAGCATGGGATTGCCGAGGATGATTTAGATTATCATGCACTCTTTATCAGATATTACATTCATAATAATACTATTCATAGTGTTCTCATAGATAATGGATCTAGTGTGAACATATACATTATGACATTATTACAACATTTGGGATATTCAGAGCAGGATATTACCCCAATGGACATAGTTACTAGTGGATTCAATGGGCACACACAGAGTTCATTAGGTGAGATTTTACTTCCTCTATAGGTTGGTCCAACACATGTGGCCACACCAGTCATTATAGTTCCTAGTGCAGGAGTTTTTGATGTGATACTTAGTCGACCTTGGATATAGAAACTTTGAGCAATTCCTTCTATAATTCATAGATGCATGAAATTCATTCATGCTAATTGGGTCATTATAGTTGGTAGAGTTCCAAATGAGTTACCACTCCCCACTTCAGATCCATCTACTATTTCATAGCCACCAGTTTTTATTTTGTCACCAGTTCCAATTTTTCCACCAATTATAGTTCCTCCTCCAATTTTGACTTAGACACAATTGAGGCATCCATCGCCAATATAGAGAGTTCATACACATCCATATCTTCAATATTTTAGATAGATTCTAGCTATAGTGTTCACACCTAGGGAAATATCATTGAGATCTCATGCATCTACTCATAGAACACGTATTTAGATAGCTTCTCCTACTACTAGATGGGTCCCCAAGAGAACTACATTTGAATCCACTTCTCAGAGTTATAGGAGGACCCCACAATTGGTTTCTACTTCAGAGATTTTAGAGCATTTACAACATATACAACTTTTAGAACTACAGCCTCAACATTTCCACCATACTTCATGATTATGCATGATTCCTTTCCTTGATATAGGACACCATGATAGGGAATCTCCCATGAGACTCATCAATTAGTATCATTTCTCCTTAATTTTACCTATACATGGTTTATTTTTGCTTACTTGTACATAGTTTTTCAATATTTCTTGTACATAGTCTTTATATGATTGATTGTACATAGTTCATAACATTTCAAAAAACATAAAAACATTGAAATATGTCAAAACACCAAAAACATTTCGATTGTATGCATTATCCATGTTTTACATTTCTACTACTATCCTAGACTCACATTTGCTATTATATGTTATTGTTTATCAATTTATCTACATTACCGTGCTTCATTTGATCTCCTTTAAGTGTGTGTAGTGACATCCAGCTCTTTGATTACTTCACTCTACCCATTGACAGGGAATCCTACTTCTACATTCAAGACATACATTGATATATATACCCACTAGGGGCATCTTCTACATGACTACACCATCTAGGTTATGTCATTCCTACATCACACACTCTAGTTATCATATTGATGTACATTATTTACTAGCTTACATAAATTACTATATCAGCATCTCACTAGTATATATCACTTGTGTATTTCTTAGTATATACCTAGTCTTGTACTAACATGTCTTTCATGCTTTCCCTCTTGCTTTGACTAGTTAGATGCGATTCTATTTCCAGTTATTACATGCTTTACTTTTTTTATTAGTGTAGCTAAATTTTTTGCATTCCTCAGTTCCTATTTAGTCTCATGTATGTTCTTTAGGACATTTTCTAATGTCCTTTACTTCTATTCATGTGTGTGCCTTAGGACATTTGCCAATGTCTTTTGCTTGTACTTTTCTATGTGATTGTTTATTTCATGCCAACCTTGCTTGTTTCAATTGTATGTGTATGTGGCATTTAAACATGTCTTATATGCTCGCTTTCTAGTTTAAGTGATATGTGCCCATGTCCTTTATTTTTTTGGCCCCTTGGCCACTCTTCTACACTTCTTGCTTCTTACTTTGTGTGCTTGTTGCTTATTTTTTTTGATTGTTTGCAATGCCATGATCTCAATCATGCATTATCCTACTATCTTGGATGCCATGATGGACATCATGTTCCATCCCTACTTGCCAAATAAAAACTAACAACTAACCAGAATTCTTGTTCTAATTTAGTACTTTGCACATGCTATTACATTATTACATATATCTAGGCATACCCCTATTGATATAAAAATATCTCATTATAAACCATGTTATATCTTGAGATATATTGTCGATTATCTTTACTATATCATGTATATTTGTAGTATAACACACTTGTAGGGATATTTCTTTTGAGGGAAGTAATTGTAGGGTCTTCATTCCTACCCTCAGAAGAGGGGGTAACAATCAGGGGTTTTATCATAGAGATCAAAGCTCCTAACAGTCAAAAATCTAGCTTTTAGCACATCTAAAACAACTAGACATCAAACCAATTAGAACAGACCACACAAATAGTGAAAATGTTATAATAGTTACCAAATTTGGCCCAAGACAATAGCACTGAGATATAACAATAGTTTCGGTGCCACTACTATCATTTTTTGGTGCTCCTATCCAAACAATAGAAAAGTTAAATTTTCTAGAAGTAGGGAGGAAAGTAGGTTCAGCTATAGTTTTGCATAGTCAAACCAATTCAAAATTAGCCATTTTTAGTACACTTTTGCTCATAAAATCTAGATATAAGGGGCATCATGCATGACATCTCACTTCCAAGTTTTAGACATGGTAGTTGGTACAACTTCTAGATCAGAATCCATGTTCCAGACACCAGTGATTGGAGGCATTATGTGTGACACATTTGTTTTTTACTTTCCAAGTTTAATATTACCTAGGCATTCTTAGTAGCTATGTGCCATGTTTTATCTATAGGTTATTGGTATCATTTTGGAGTGGATTTCATATAATCCTAGTGCACCAATTTTAGATTAGCTTTCATATAAGCTTAATCTCCATCCTTCAGAGTGGCCAAGTGTGGCCTAGTTTCTAGAATACATTTGGCTATCCACACCAACATTGTCAGATCATAGTACATTAATGAGCTTTAGGATCCATCTCATATGACACACATTTCATATCGATATCAGTTTATAACTTCACTTCATGAGGCAATGATGGAGCCAAAGGACTACCTAACCTTTGTATTCTTGAGACACCTATTTAGAAGGATTGAACACATAGTCTAGACATCAATTAACACACGCATGATTACCTAGCTTTACTTAGTGGGCAACGATGGAGCCAAAGGGCCAACCTTTGCATTATTGAGCCACTTTTAGGGAATTAATCGCTTAGCTCTATTCATGATATTACTCTTGGTACAACACACATCCAACATTACTCAGCATCATAACAGGTTTTATATTGGTCTACATACCCAATGAGGTGTATTTGCTCATTTCTCTTCCTCTCTCTCTTACCTAGCTTTGTACATTCTTATTTTAGATATAACATATCTAGTAAGAACTGATCTACTTTTTATTTTCTCTTGTAGATTTTGCACTTCACAACATACTCTCTCTACACACACCCAGCATCACACAGCGTCATGGGCTTCACCCTTACAGGTAAGTTCAAGTATGCTTTCTATTTTTCCTTTATCCTATTATTTTGCTTTGTTTCATCACTAGAATAAAAGGGGGGAAATGTAGTCATATAAAATGCAAAAATTGGTAACTTGAGTGTGACTTATGACACCCAATCGATATGGCCTTTTTGTTTGATCTCATAACCCACATAGGCATCTTTTCACTGATTCCTAGTCATCTATAGCCTTCCAGACTTGATCCTAACTAGGTCAGACCCCTCTATCTATGATTAATCCAACCCCTAAGATGAGTTAGCTCATGCCAATAGCACCACACTTGGACTATAGTGCTGGTGCCACTCCTATCTACTTTTGATGCTCTTGTCTAAGTGCATTTTTGGCCTCAATGGTCAATTCTTTCTGGCTCCCCATCCTTCTCCTTGTCGGTCTAACATGAGTACACTTAACCCATGACCAATAGATCCCTATAAAATCCCATTTAAAGATCATTTAAAATGGGGTTGGTAATTATCACTAAGCAAACAAGAATACAACCAAGACTAGTAAGGCAATCTTCCCTATTCTCTTCATACATCTAGCCAATACACCTACAAGATTATTCAAATCCTTACACCAGTCCCTAGCCACCTCAAGCACATCTAGTTTAGAATTTTGCATCTTCATACGCACTATTGCATAAAGCACATTAAGTGGGAGAACTACATATGACTTAATCCCTCTTTGAAATATTGGTATGTAGGCAACATGTTGACACAAAGGGTGTGAATACATGTTCAGTTAATCTTACACACACTAACCCCCCCTCTTTCTTAAAATTGGTCAAAGCTTAATGGATTATAGGGTTTGAAGAGAGAATTTACTCTATAAGAATCTCTATAGAGTTTCAGCTACCAAAACTTCATAGACAAGGTCACATAAACCTGGTGAACAAAACCCAGAAATCTTAGATTCTCTAGATAATAGCAATAAAGGTAGACTACAACACTGGTGCCACTCCTGTCCATTTTTGGTGCTCTTATCCAATGATAAAATGAAGGTCATATCTTAGTTTAAAATAGTTTCCTAGTCTTGAACAGTGAATATCAAACCTTGTCTTAGTCATATTAGTGAGTTTCTAGCTAAGTCTTCTTTTCCATCTCTTATAACTATTTTTAGAAAGGTCAAAATTGCAATCTAATTTATACAAATCAGTAGCTTAATTATTGCATATTTATTTATTGGTCTCCTCTTCTAGACATTTAACTAAATTAATAATAATACACCAATATTCCCAAAATAATTAAATCAAAAAGCATGTCAATAAACATTATTTAACTCCCTATTCAACATGTGTGCACTTGGTTTGATGATATTCTTCTCAAGGTGGCGTAGGTATTACTTTAATATCTTGGTGACTCATCCATCTTCTTTGAAACTGTCCATTAGGAGTCATTATGGATTTACAAGTCGCATTCCTAGAGTCTAAATAATTTAATTGCATTGAACATATTTTGATGGCCCTAACCTAATCATTTTTCCACCTTCATTCTACAATTTCATTCATCATTCTCATATTTTCTTTCTAGGTAGGCCTATTCCTTGTAGTCCTATTTTAGTACAAATATCTTGGGATTTATAAATATGTAGAACTTCTAGGTAAAATTAAATTACATTTTATTACCCATTATCCCCTTACAGCTTCACCCCAGATTTCATGATCTAACTCTCAAGGTAGACCTACTTTCTCAACCTCCATTTTTCCCAAATAACCCTAATGCAAGCCCACATTAATGGAGACCATACAAGGTCATACATTACCACTCCAAAAAGTTAAAAATAATTTAGGTCACATTAAATAAGGTCTATTTAAAATGTTTCAAGTCATTTCATGGGTTAAAACCCAATTTAGGCAAGTTTCCAGCTTTCTAGCCCTAGTTGATAAAAATGCAAGCTTGCGTAGGCCGAGAGCTAAAATAAATGCATATTCTGAGTTTTGTGGGGTTTGAAGACAAAAAAAATATTTTTTTAAGTTTTATCCATTCTCCTTCAATTATTACAACCATTATTTTTGCATGGTCAACCTTTAAAACCTCCAATCATGTTACTTTCTCCTAATTTTGTGTGCATTTTAGACTATTTGCATGGTTGTAGGTGTTTTTGTGGTTTTCAATCACCTAAATCATTAAAATTAAATTTATATATTAATAAACACTTCCTATATTTATTACCATCACCAATTTCCAATGCAAACATTGTACATTCTCTTAGGTTCTTGAAAACATGGTTAGAAAGAGAGCTCTTTACCAGCCTTGAAGGACATGTTTGGGATTGATGTTCATTAAAGTTAAATAAGAGGTTATTCATAAATTATTATCTCATTTATATCCTCCATGTACTCTCCCAACATTTCATCATGGATATAACACATTTTTTTCTCTCAAACCATCATTTTCTTGCAAAGTTAACTCTCTTGCTTGAGGATGTTGACCTACAAGTTTGCAGACTTGTAGGTTTAAATTCAACTCAATTTGAACCATGAATGATGTTATTTTTGGTCTTTTATGACTCTATATACCTTTATTTTATCAATCCAAAATACTCTCTATGAAATC
This sequence comes from Torreya grandis, assembly GCA_037957365.1. Classification (NCBI taxonomy): domain Eukaryota; kingdom Viridiplantae; phylum Streptophyta; class Pinopsida; order Cupressales; family Taxaceae; genus Torreya; species Torreya grandis. The sequence goes on along the minus strand of JARHVA010000016.1, from coordinate 4,317,758 downwards.
ATTGCACATTCTCTCAAATCCTTGCAAATAAGACTACAAAAAGAGCTATTGATAGGTTTTTAAGTCTTGTTCGAGTCTGAGGCTTGTTAGGGATTTGAAAAAAATTGTATTCAATGATTATTAATTTTAAAAGTTTATAAATACATTTCCATCATCTCACAAAATTCCTCACCTACCAACTCATTCCAAAAATGCATGTTTCTTCAAGTTTTGTAGGCAATTATAGGTGTTCATCTAGGCTTCTTAACTGAGTTTGCTTGAGAAAGGTTCTTTTTTAATAACATTTGGATTTTATAGTGACTTTTATTATGATATATACTTAAATAACCAACTTATTGTCTTTTAAAAACCTTGTTTACACTTCTTTTCACTCCTCATGTGTGTTTCTTCTCTCATTTTGCCTGACAGACCTAAAACTCACCATTAAGCCTATTTAGGTTTCTTGCTCACCTTGACTCCACATGAAGGCTTTCATGGCACATTGATAACCTTGTATAAATATCACTTGGGCTCTTCTACATGCTTCATATCCTTATCCAACACAACAAGTGTTTTTTTCTTCATTTCACTTGTGACAGGCCTAACACAGTTAAGTTTAGCCCATTTATCTATAGTTGCAATCATCTCATCAACTAAGATTTAAAGACCTCATAGGCTTTGAGGAGATCCATGGTGATCTTGGATACAAGAATAACTATTTGACCTGCTTTAATTTTCTTCTCAATTGATGAACAATACAAGATTTACCAAGAAAACCTTTCAATCTACCGATAAACTTAACATATTCAGGTTGCCCTGCAAGCATGTGGTGATATATTACAGCTCAATATCATGTTTGAATTAATAGGGACCCGATATCTTTGGTGAGTTTGAGCACAGTTGATCATCTTTTATCAATCATTTTCATGGTTGAAAATGCCTTCATAACCTCAAGAACCTAGTGACCATGCCTAACTTTTAGGTCAAGAAGATTTCCTTGTTGATTCAACCAGTGAATGCTTAAAAATTACATCAAATTAATATTTTAGAGCTTTTAATACCCAAAAGAGAGTTTTTCTAATCATCAAAATTCATTCACCTAGTTTAAAAATGTTAGTTAAGGAGGAAAATCATGCCAATGGGGTTTTACAAGGGTTTTGGATTGCTTATCTCCTTAGCAATTTTTCATAAATCTAAAGAGTTTAACCAGACAAATAATTCCATAAAATGGAATGTAATTATGGTCCCCATATCTGACCAAGAGCTTTATATCCAACTCATCTTCTCCTTCATGAACCAAGCATTTGAAAATTGCCTTATTTTGCTTGTAAGGAGCTCAATGGAAGAGTGGGTAAGTTTTCTACCATTTTTAGTCCTATAACTCTTCAAAATTCCTAGATATGACATGAAAATGATGGAGGAATCCATGTAGATTATTTGAGACCATATTCACTTGGAAAACTTACAAAAATGCCTCAATAAACCCTTTTCTAGTAATGAAAACAACCATATTTTTCCTGGAACTCTACTAAAGCTGAGGGAAAAATGTATATGGAGTCTCTTCAACCCCTTATGGATGTGGATAAATGTGCCAATAACCTCTTAAAACTATTTCCCTAACATTTCTTACAATATTCCTTCTTTGCACATTATAAAATGAGCAAGAAGATGTTAGGTTGTGGAGCTAAAAGCTTCACCAGGATGCAAACAGAAGGTTGCTGAGAGGTTGTTGAGTTGTAGAGCAACCAACATCAGTCTGATCAACTGACATCAGTCATATCCAGTGAGCAAAGCAATCGACATCGGTCAAGTATCAGCTGATGTCAATCATCTCCAGCCAGATAGGGACCGACGTCAGTCACCTGTGTAGTTCTAGAACTATCGATTTCATGAACAGTTTGTTAACGAACTGGTTGTTTGCATGTTAAGGACTAATTTTAGTCTTGAGCTATGATTTCTAATTATTTTAATTGGAAAGTCTAATTATTGTTTGTATGAGATCTATATAATAGACTCATGGCTTGTATTGTAAAGTGTGCTAGTGAAGAGAGCAAGGTGTGTTCCTCCTAGTGTCACAGTGCCTAGTGTGTATGATCAGGTAGATCTGTAGGTTGTTGTAAGATCTGGTAGAGATCCAAAGGGGTGCTAGTTTGGAGAATCAAAAGGGTTCTTCATGTGTGTATGATCTCGGTCGGCAGGGGTGCAAGGCTAGGTTGATTTGCGGTATAGCAAGATCAGGTGAGATCTACATGGTAAGTAAGATCATTGATTTGCAGGTGTGTGTGTGTGCGTGGTTTAGCTTTACAGGTGTTACAAAACCAAGTTGATTTACAGGTGGCAGCAAGATCAAGGAGATCAGCAACACAACAAGTAGCAAGATCAGGGGAGATCTACTTGGAGTATGGTGTGTACTCGGTCATGGAGTACATGGAGTACTTGTGTACTAGCAGTAGTGATACTGACTGGTTGGAGGTGAACACCAACTCTGTGTTTGAGTTGTGTGTTGGGACTGTAATTGAGAGAGTGAACTCTTGAAGGTGAATTATTGTACACTTGGTGTGGGAAGCCTATAAGGTGTGGAAGAGTGTGGCGTCTCTTCATTGTAATTCTTTTCTGGAAGAGTATTAATACAATTCGGTATTGTCTCTCATATTCTGTGTTATTTTTGAATTTCTAAGCTACTTGTTACTTCTGGTTAAATTCTGCATTTAGTTGCTTGTACATGGTAATCAATGGTGCTTCCTAGGTCCTAACAAGTGGTATCAGAGCTAGGGTGCTGGTTCATAGCTTGATACCACTATCAAGTGGTATCAGAGTGAGGTTGCAGGGAGTAGGGTTGTTTGATTACAAGTCACTCTCAGGGGTTAATGATTTAGTGGGAGTATAGCAATGGTAGAAGGAAGTATGGAGGAATTCAAAAGCAAGAATAGTCAATTACAGTGTTATGGAAAGAAGGAGCAGGTAAAGAAATATTGTTGGTTGGTAGAAGATTAGCATGAAGGAATTGAAGAAGCAGATGTTGCAGGTGTTGTTGCATAGGATGCTCTGGGATGTTCCTTGGATAAAGTAGAATCTTGTTTTATAGATTCTGTTGCCTCTTTTCATGCAACCCGAAATAGAGAATTTTTCCATGTTAAGGTCTTTGGAGACTTTGGAAAGATTTATTTAGGGGCTGGTGTGCCTTTTCAAAGTTTTGTCAAAGGGGAAGTGAGGCTGAAATTGTAGACGGCCAAAACATGGGTGTTGAAGGAGGTCATGCAGGTCCCAGTCTTGAAGATGTGGCTAATTTCTTCAAGAAAGTTGGGTGATGAGAGATGCACAAAAACTCTCACAGCGGATGCACTTGAATTAGCAGGTGGTAAGAAAGTAGGTGTCCTTTATCTATCTACTTATATTATTGATTCTTCTTTTGTTGCGAAGACATGGCTTTGTAGGCTTGATCACATGAGCAAGAAGGAGATGCATGTTCTTAAGTGGAAGTCAAATGTCTTTGACAGACTTAATAACTGGAAAGCCTTGGTGTTCATGGAGGAGATGATGAACAGAGATCAGTGGAGAAGGTTGAGTAACTATGAGCAAGGTAGTTTGGAAAGGGTTTTGATCCAAAGAGAGATCATGGGTAAAAAGTCATCACTCACAGGAGAACACAGGTACCGACATCGATCAGGAGGAATCGACATTGAACAGACAGCTGTCAATGTCGGTCATGTGCAGACCAGAGCCAGTGGTGTCGGGTAGGGTAAGACTGATGTCGGTCAGGGAATCGACATTGGCAATAGGTAGACACTGATGTTGGTAGTCAGGACAATCGCATGAAACTGACGTCGATCGGATGCAAATTGTGTGGTGACCAAGGTCGGTCACTGGAACAAATTTTGGGTGGACAACAAGCTGTCAAGGAGTTTCAAATGCCCATATGGAGGACTGAAAGGGTAAGTAAGCCTCAAATTTGTTGTTCCTCTTCTTTATACTCATCGCTCACTACAGAGCAGGAAGGATCCAGGAAATAATGGGAGCATGGCATGAATGAGGAATTTGATTCCTAGGATGCAGAACCAAACGGGAGATTTGGTAGGGTTGCCAGCCGAAAGAAAGCACTGAAAGATGAATGGATTCCTTGGTTAAAGAATAGAGAGAATGGATACGTGAGACAAAAGGCCAAGTCATATGGTCTTGAGGAAGCTCCAGGATAGTGGTACAAGTTTGACAGGTGGATGACAAAGCATGGCTTTAGTCAATGTCATTGTAACCATTATGGTTTCTTTACCAGGTGGGTGATGATTGCAACATCATCATGTTATTATATGTTGTGTGTTTGCTTGATGCAGGGTTACACATACAAGGTTTTTCTGAGCTAAAGGTAAAGTTAGTTCAGAGGTGTGCCATGAAGAATTTGAAGGAGCAAAATTCTTTGGCATAAGTGTGTTTCTAGAGACATGGAAGATCACAGGTTGATTTTGTCTCTAGATGATTATGTGAAACCAGTTAGCACGCCGATGGGTTGGACAGTTCTATGAACAGTGTCCTAATTCACATGATGAGGTTAAGTACATGCATACTAGACCTGAGGTTGCCCACACAGTGGGTGTTGTCAGCAAGTTCATAGGCAATTCAGGAAAGAAGCACTGGAGGGCAGTTCAGTGGATTCTTAGGTATTTGAGAGGGACCGGCAGTAGGGATTTTTGGTATGCAGGGTCAAGTTCTTTTCTACATGGGTTTTTAGATGTAGATGTGGCAGGTTACTTGGATGACATGCAGTTCACCACAAGATGTGTGGTGGTTGGTCTTCAGGATTGATCTTGAAGAGGGATACAAGTCAAGAAATAGATTAGATGGTGTATAGGTACAGGTATAGGTGCAGTTATTTATCTCCAAGTGAGAGATTGTTAGGTTGTGGAGCTAAAAGCTTCACCAAGATGCAAACAAAAGGTTGCTAAGAGGTTGTTGAGTTGCAGAGCAACTGACATCGATCTGATCAACTGACGTCGGTCATATCTAGTGAGCAGAGCAACTAACATCGGTCAGGTATCGACCGACATCGGTCATCTCCAGCCAGACAGGGACCAACATCAGTCGCCTGTGCGATTCCAAAATTGTCGATTTTACGAACAGTTTGTTAACAAACTGATTGTTTGCATGCTAAGGACTAATTTTAGTCTTGAGCTGCGGTTTCTAATTATTGTAATCAAAAAGTCTAATTATTGTTTGTATGAGATCTATATAATAGACTCATGGGCTGTATTGTAAAGTGTGCTAGTGAAGAGAGCAAGGTGTGTTCCTCCTAGTGCCATAGTGCCAAGTGTGTATGATCAGGTAGATATGCAGGTTGTTGTAAGATCTGGTAGAGATCCATAGGGGTGTTAGTTTGGAGAATCAGAAGGGTTCTTCATGTGTGTATGATCTCAGTCGGCAGGTGTGCAAGGCCAGGTTGATTTGCGGTATAGCAAGATCAGGTGAGATCTACATGGTAAGTAAGATCATTGATTTATAGGTGTGTGTGTGTGCGTGGTCTAGGTTTGCAGGTGTTGCAAAACCAAGTTGATTTGCAGGAGGCATCAAGATCAGGGAGATCAGCAACACAACAGGTAGCAAGATCAAGGGAGATCTACTTGGAGTATGGTGTGTACTCGGTCATGGAGTACGTGGAGTACTTGTGTATTGGTAGTAGTGATACTGACTGGTTGGAGGTGAACACCAACTCTATGTTTGAGTTGTGTGTTGGGACCGTAATTGAGAGAGTGAACTCTTGAAGGTGAATTACTGTACACTTGGTGTGGGAAGCCTGTAAGGTGTGGAAGAGTGTGGCATCTCTTCATTGTAATTCTTTTCTGGAAGAGTATTAATACAATTGGGTATTGTCTCTCATATTCTGTGTTATTGTTGAATTTCTAAGTTACTTGTTACTTCTGGTTAAATTTCGCATTTAGTTGCTTGTACATGGTAATCAATGGTGCTTCCTAGGTCCTAACAGAAGACACTTCAAAGGGATTATAACATTAGAACAGTTAGTTATGCTTCATTTTCTTGGTTGTACAGACCCAAAAAAGTGAAAAATATGATTTTGACATATACCACATGTCCTAACAAGACCTCTTTTACTTTTAACACCCTTGGACTAACCTAGACTTGACATGGAAAGGCTAGACTGACATAGGACTATAATGAGTAACTACCTTAACTTCACCAAAATTACCTTAAACTATGATGAACTACCTATGAAAGGTTAGATTATGAACATTGGTTAGGCAATCTTGGAACCATAACCTCACATTTTGGCTATGCCACCCTAGGAGACCTCTAACACTACTAGGATAACATCATACCTTACCATGACAAAACATGATATGAACAAGTAAAACACATTCAAGGCTATCAACAAAGTTAAATATGAGCTAAGTAGTAAGTTTTTAATTAGACTCACCTATGGTAGCCAAATTTGGCTAACAATAAATAGCCTATAATAGTCATCTTGTAATAGTTTATTGATGTAGGAGTCATATGATCCATGTTGGTGAAGCTTGGTGTAGAATATCCACCTAATTTATGGATCAATGAAGCCCTATCTCTCACTTGGATTGATAATTCACTGACATGCACTAGAACTACATGGATCTAATTTAAAAGATGCACGATATTTAGTTACAACTCTTGAAGGGGTTTCTCAAGCTGACTAACTTCCACACACCAATTTTGAACAGCTTTTTTAAGGATTAGATCAAAGATAAAATAAAAAGAAGAGGAAAATATTTTTCCCATCAATTTTGAGAAGTGAAGCTATAGTCTTGTTTATCATTATTCTATGCACGTTCCTCTAAGTTTAAGGAGCTTAATTTGAGTGGAGGACAAAATCAGTGAAATGGTGAAAACTAGTCAAGAGTAGAGGTAAAAAATGGTACCCTGTTGATTATGTTTGTTACATAATTGGTGCTTCATTGATTCTATCTAAGAGGAAAAATGTAATAGAATTTTTAGGTGAAAATGTATTCAACTTGATATTCAATTTCCAAACTAATATTCGTAATACATTAATGAGATGTGTCTATTTCTATCTCCTATTCTATTTCAGTACATTCTAATCACTTATTTGTTTCTTCAATGTATTTTAAGTTACTATTTTAGTCACTCAATCATATATGAATGTTATTTATGACCATACTATAATGGATCTATATTATGTCTTAGTTTTAATTAGTCATGCATAACTTATTTTCCATTAAGCTGTAAATATAACTAACATAATTCATTGAACAAGATACTCTTAATAACCTCCTAAGGCTAGATTTCTACCTCTTAAGGTTTGATTTTACACCTATAATATTTTAATTTTTATATCTTGGTTGTTCTCACTGATCATCTTTACACCCTATATGCTTGTATTCATTCACCTCTCAAATCTGCTCCCCAAATTAAATAGCAAGTCCCTCCATTTTTAACCAATCAACCATAGTGTTTAATTCTTTCTTTCCCTCTAGGATCTTCTGTTGATGATGTTTTACATTTGATTTATCTATGGTTGTAACCCTTTATTGTAATATTAGTAACCCTAGTCTTTTTAACCCTAATTTACATATGATAGATCATTCTTTTGATTTAATGTTTCCAAATGAGAAATATTTATCTTCATTATGTTGCAAGAAAATCTATGAATTCTATGCCTCTAGTTATTGATGGTGATTTAGACAATGGGATGATGATTGGAATGATTTTAAATCATATTACTATGTAAGTGAGGATAATCTAGATAGAAAACTTGGGCAAAGCAATTCTAAGCGTATTAGACATATGAAAGTGCTAATTCTATGAATGTTTTAGGTGTTGGTTATCTTTATATATAATTTGAATGGTATGTTGATGAACACTTAAATAAAATGAAATAAAATATATTTATATAACCACAAAATAGTAAACCATGCAGAACATATTAAGTGAATATCATGAAAGTATATTATAAACTGCAGTTGCAAATCAATTTCTTGTCAAAAAAATTACAAAGAAACACATGATTTTCAAATTTTATTATTTGAAATCACATATTTGAATGTATGTTAGTAACTGGTAATTAAAAAAAAAAGTGAAAGACCAATCAAAGACTTGCAACTATAGATTTCCTCTTTCACTTACATGTTTAACATAGACCACCTTCCCTGTCTAAAACCCTTTTTAATTTTTTTCTTAGCATCACTTTGGCTAAATATATAAATTTCAACTAAAAAATGCAATATCTTTCCTCATCCTTGAAATGAAGTAGCTAGCTATTAAGCTAAAAAACAAGACAAATAAAATATTATATACCAATAAAACCATTGCAAAATAGAATATTTTTCTATTTGCTTATATAAAAAAAGATAATATATATTGAAATCATTCCAATTAGAATTAGATCCTAAAATTCTAAAAACCTTGTCGAGAGTTCATGGTTCTTAACCTCCATTCTTAATGTTTTAAGTAAATTGGAAAGAACAAAAAATAAAGCTATAACTTCAAAATTTTCTATAAAATCAATTGTAAATGCTTAATTTTCACCATTCAATATAACATCAAATTCAAAACATTTTAAAAAATAATTTATTGTCAGTCCTAATCAAACATAAACAATTATGTAATCTACCATTTTAGTTATTTCGATTTTATCACTCGTCTTCTTTAATATGTAAAAATACCCAACACAAAAAATATAAAATTATACAACTTATAATCAATATAATTCTTGAATACCATAAATAGAGCATCTCTTTATAATATTTTGTTCCAAAATTACCAATATTAAAATATGACATGTAAGAGTAACTCTTGATACTCTGCTCTAACATTTGTCATTGTGTATGATATTTGGGATTCAATTGTCTACCAAATTTATGTCTTAAATTAAATAAAACATTATTATAATTTATATATGCAAAATAATATTTATTGTGAAAGTCACCACATTTTTCTCAATTGTGCATTCAATTCTATTCTAGTAGAAAGATTTTGTTTACATACTGGAATGATGAGCGATGACTAAAATTAGATCTTGGAATACTCGACACCTTATCCACAATTCTTGATCCTCAACCTTCATTATCAATCTTAGGTACGTTGACAAGAACAAATAAAGTTAGGAATTGAAAAGTTCTTTTAAAAACTTATAAATTAAAATAATTGTATGTGCTTAATTTTAGTTAATCTGATATAAAATCAAAATATAATTGAAAAAATAAAATTTATTAAAAAATTATATGTTTTTTTTTTAATTTGTCAATCTTAATTTAACATAAAGGAATTTGTGGTTTGTATTTTAAGTAATTTTTTGATATCATTTTGTTTGTCTTCAAGTAATAAATATATCATCTTGTTCAATATGGAAATATATTTAGTTCGAAAAAACGTGAGATGTGACTTACAATCAATTTACTTACTAGAAATAATAAAGAAAGCACTTTTGAATGATATTGTGTTCTAAACAAACAGAGGCTGAGGGATGATGTTACAAACTACATATGTACAGATAATTGGTACATATAAATTATGACAAAAATAAAAAATTTATTAAAGAAATAATTACTTATAAAACCTAGTCACTTAAATATGTTTAATTCAAAATTTAGTATAAAATTTTTAATATTTAATAAAATCATAAATATTAAGTTGTGACTATTTTATATTGATAATCGTTTTTATAAAATAGAAGTCGATAAGATATTACATACGCTAAAATATATAAAAATAGTTTACATATAAATTAAAATAGGTAAAAATCACTCAAATAAATATTTAAAAGTGAAATTGATTTCTTACAATTTTTATATTTTTAATAAATAAGAAAGTTCATCTAATACAAATATCATACATAATGATAAATTTAATTAACTGCTTTTTTTATTAAATTCTTTTTTTTACTCATCTTTATTTTATTTACTAAAATGTATTATTAAAATGAACTAATTTCGACAATATTTTAATTATTATAAAAATAAAAGAAAGAAAACATAATGTATAATTTATAAAAACCCAAATGCAATCAAATTTAAATTATAATAAAATATTTTTAAAAAATTGTTTAATAAGTAAAAAATTGTACTGTCTAAAATATTTTTAGATAATATTTTAACAATACATGTTCGCTTAGTATTTGCTAAGGAATAAATAAATCCTCTAGTGAAAATTATTTGGTGAGAAACGAATCCTCCTCTCTTTTTGATGAAAGGCTTATCTCAAACGGGATTTTTTATCACAATTTAAATAAACATGGCAAAAAGGCCATAAATTGGTGTATAGAAAGTGTGATTTAGAGATTTCACGATTGATGATTATGTGTTACAGTAGTCAGTACATCTAATGGAATTGACGAAGACAAGTGGGAGACCATCTTGTATTTATCTTATGAATGAGAAAGGTAAAGTTTAAATATATGTATTTTATTGATTGGTGTTAATGTATGGGTTGTTTAATAATTTTATATATTGGTGAGTGTTGTCTTGTGAATTTAATATAAAGAGATATTTAATTGTGTTTCAAATATGAAGTGTATATATTTTAAATTATCTTGTACTTTTAATATTATATTCAGGGGTTAACAATTTTATATATTGATTAGTGTTAAATCGTGTACATTCAACACAATTGAATGTGAATGTATCATTGTTCACTTTCAAGCACTTTAAAATAGGTTGAAAGGTAACTTACAAAAGTACCTAAGTGTATTTTAAATACGAGGTGTACATACCTTAGATGACCTCATACTTTCAATATGGTATAGACACTAAAATGTACTTCAACTATGAGGCGTACATACTGTTGGTTGAATATTTTGTCGATCAACGTACTGATAAACAAAATAGGTCTGATCAACCAAACTAGGAAGATTAGTCATTCAAATGTGTAGGTTTACCACATCAGAAGGGCACTGATCTCTCCTCTCATCAAGGGGAGGTTCCCTATAGATAAGCTATATATATATATATATATATATATATATATATATATATATATATATATATATATATATATAGAAAATAATACTCAGGGGTAGGACAAACCATCCATCTCTCTTTTTTCAGAGATGATGCGTGCGGATCAAAGGAAAAACTCAAGGGAAATGACAAACAACACTCCTCTTCTTTCAGAAGTACTATTCAGCAAACCACAAGAATACTCATGGTAGTAACAACAAAATGTAGCAAAAGATGTAATAACCAACAAATCGAGATGCAGCACAAAGTCTTCACCTGGATTGCTCAAGAGTAAGATACGAAGGAAAATGAGGGCACAAAGTCACCCCAAAGTCCTTTACATAGACATCAAAAGAAAACACACTAAAGGCAATTATGGGGGCACAAAGTCTCTCCACACTTGACTCTTCAGGACACCTTCCTAATTGTTTTCACTAATTCGTTTGATTAATTAATTATTTAATTATATTTGTTATCTGCATTAAGACATTTTATTTTTTCTCTTAAAAACTTACCCAAATCTAATTTTATGCTCACCTTTTACTTCCCTACTTTTTCGGATGGATTTCAAAAGTAATGTTCCATCATAGTCCCTACAAAAGTAATGTTCCATCATAATCCCTACTTTTTCGAATGGATTTCAAAAGCTCTAAAAGTAATATTCTTGTTAATGTTTATTTTTTTAAGGCATGGCTCTTATTGTTCTTATAGTTTTATATTTGTTTAGATGATTCTAGACATTAGTCTTCATAATTAGAATACAAACTAGACGCATATGTTTCACATGTGGATAAAACCTTTAAATTTTTTATAATATATTTTATTTTAAAGTCACTTTAAACATACACTTATTTAATATAAAAAATATATTAAATCTAAATAGCTAAATAACACTCAAACTTAGTAAAGGAAGTGGCATGTATAATGTATGATATGTATATTGTAAGAGTTAATAATAGAAAATAATTTATTTCAAGATCTTTCATTAACAATGTAGAACCCAATGTATCCATCTAAAATTCATCACTTCATCATTTGTTACTAATTTTATCCTTATTCTATATTAATTTTAGTTATTAATTATTTTTATATCATTATTTATAATTATTCAAATATATTACTTATATCTCTTTAACATTTTCTTCCACTAACTCAACCTATCCTTCCTACATTACCCTTAACATCAATAATCACTTCATTATCACCTTTTTAGCATCCTATTTGATATATAACTAATCTCTCACAATATTTTTAGGAATTTAATATTCCTACTCACCACACCTTTATCACAACCTTTAGCAAAACCTTTACCATGACCTTTACCAAAAGCTTTACCACAAATCCATAATCACCATGACCTAGATAGCTCATCACCATATACTATAAGTACACACCTACATAATTGTAATTTTCAAGCAATAATGAATAAAATCAAATCAAGGTTAATGAATAACACTCTTATAATGTGAATGTGTGTGTGGGGGAGGGGAGAGATAGAGAGAGAGTCCTCTAATTTTAGATTGGCTTCTTTTCTTTATATATAAATAATAAATTAATGTAGAAAAGTAAGTATATTTAGGTTAAGTTATTAATGTTAAAAAATGAATATGCTTGTAGTGTTTGTGAGTAAAGGCGTGTGTGTTGCTTCAAATAGACATAATTTTGTGTTTGCATAATAGTCACAAGTGATGTTTTGTATTTTTTTTTAACTTTTATTTTTGTTACAACAATTGTGACTTACAAATATGCATTGTTTATGTTTTGAATGAATAATGTGCATTTCTACGTAATACATGTTCATATATGTTTGGAGCAAACTAAGAGTATTTTTATTAAATTATTTTTATTTTGTAATTTTTTCTTCATTGGAGACATGGCCTTGATATATTTAGTGTATATATGTTGTGCAAGGAAAAAATAAAGGTAGATCTTCTATAATTGAGCCATAAATCCATCAAACTTATTTATAAAATCTAGTTAAGAATAAATAGCATGAGTAAAGTGATACAATTCATTAGATTTAATTTTATTCCTTATTTTAATTTACAAGGTCGTGAATTATCAAAAACCTTCTAAAGATAACATTTTAGTTGAAAAATCAATATGGGTATGATCCAAATATCTTTATAGTGATGAAGTCATTGAGGCTATGCTCTTAAAATGGATGGGTTTGCTATAGATGATACAACTACCAATATTTGCAAGTGACAATTACATAACCATTTATATATGTAGGTGATAGTTTTGTAACTGACATGTTGCTTTCTCAACCCTTAAATTGCAAACAATGACAGGTTCACCATGAGAAAAAGTACAAGAATGAGAATGTAAAATTTTTGAATTTTCAACAACTATTCATTTGAGCTTCTTGGTGAGCTCCAAAATTGAGAGAGAATAAATGCATGGCTTATTCAAAGTAAAGGACATCATAAAACGAGTGATAATTATTGAAATTAGATCCACATTACAAGTTACAAGTTTGACTCTTTATTTTTGTTGTTTTGTTATTTCATATTTGTATTATATGCCATTTAAACAGAGAAAACAATAACCTATAAATATATTACCAAGTATATCCCAATGTAGAGGACTATATCAGAATCCTCTTTCACAAATTGAATAAAAATATAATATTGTCAAAAGATGATTTGTTGCATTTAATCATTTTGTTATAAAGGTGTTATATCTATTGTTTGAACATGAAAGAAAATATATTTTTTGATTTTAAGATTTCAATAAATAAAAAAAGAACTTAGTTATCTATGTGTGCTTCAAGATTTTTTTTAAATAGTATGGGAGTTTTGATTTTGATGGATGGTCCAAAACAATAATCTAACAATTTTTTTTATTACAATTTTTGGGAAATTATTCTATTAAATGTAGTTTCAATTTAAGCTATATGTTAATAACGTAAAATGTAGGGGGAGCAATAAGAATAAGTAGTAGTAACATGAATCTCAATTCATAACATCATAAAATTTTAAGATAATTTTATCTACCATATTGGTTAAAGAAAATATCGATTAATATGATAAACAATTTTTATAACAAAAAGTTCAGTTCGAGATTCTTATAGTGTTCATTGGCATGATAATAACTTAATATACACATTGTTTCTTTTAGAAGTAAAGTATTCTTATTAGGAAAAGGATTTGTAAATCTCAATTTCAATCTTTCAAAATGTTCATAATACTATTTACTTTTAAATTTTATAAAAAATGTTTTTCTTTTCATAATTTTTTGAAGATATATTCTATTTAAATTGGAATTTATTTTATTTTTTTCAAAATATATTATAACATAAATACAAAAAGTCAACAATATAAGTTTTTAAAAGTATATAAAAAAAATTTAAACAAATTTTTAAAACTTTAAAAAATGTTTTGTGATTATTATTTATGTGAAAGTAAAACTGAAAATTTTAACTAATAAATAGTTAACAAATTGATATACCATTATAAAATAAATTAAAAATAAAATAAATTCCAAAAATATTGTAATAAATAAATTATCTAATATAATTAAATTTATATAATATTAATATATATAAATATCTAGTGGCTACATCTTACATCTAATTAAATGATTAATTAATTATATTTATTATTTACATCAAAACATTTTATTTTTTCTCTTAAAAACTTACCCAAATCTAATTTTATGCTCACCTTTTGCTTCCCTTCCACCAAAATTAATTAATATTCCATCATAGTCCCTACTTTTTCGGATGGATTTCAAAAACCCTAAAAGTAATATTCTTGTTGATGTTTATTTTTTAAAGCAAGACTCCTATTCTTCTTATAGTTTTATAATTGTTTAGATGATCTAGAATAATCAAAATACAAACTAGACCATATGTTTCACATGTGGATAAAACCTTTAAATTTTTTATAATATATCTTAGTTTAAAGTTACTTTTAACATACACATTTAATATTCAAAAAATATTAAATTTAAATATCTAAATAACATTCAAACTTAGCAAAGGAAGTGATATGTATAATGTGTAGTATGTATATTATAAGAGTTAATAATATAAAATAATCTATTTCAAGATTTTTTATCAATAATGTGGAACCCAAACCCAATGTATCCATCTAAAATTCACCACTTCATCACTCGTTATTAATTATATTTTAATTTTATATTAATTTTATATAAAATTATGACAATACGTTAGACTTAATCTATACAAAAAGGCTTTCTTTCCAATGTATTTTATATACATAATCTATCTATACGTTTTCCTTCATATATATTACGATTCTCACAGTGTGTATGTTCACAAAAGATCAACATAATACACTAATCACTGGTTCTCAAAAAGTATAAAAAAACCCATTCCCCAATTACTCATTTATAGCCTTTAACCATAATAATCATTATTAGCACAACATTATATATATATATATATATATATATATATATATATATATATATATATATATATATATATATACTGCTAATATAGTCTTGTACAATTCTTCATATGATGAACACTGATAAGTAGAATTAATGTAACATTTCTAGTGTTAGAAATAATGCAATTAAAATTTTAATAAGAATGTCATGTTAACCTTTTAAACAATCTCATCCTAATAAAAATATGATCATCCCATCTATTACAATATAATAGTAATTGTTCTATTTATACATAAAGACAAACAAAAATCTTAAAGGGTCATAGGAAAACTAATACCCTTAAGTTAAACCATTATCTGTTAGTTCCCAATTATGTAATCCGTTATAAAATACTCTTAGTAGCTACAAAATAAAGGAATTAAGTGTATATCTTAATAACACGTAAATAAGTCCACTCTTAAACTATTAAAGTCATAGTGTCTTAATATATATACTCCACTGTATAATACATAAAACACTAATTTTGGAAGCTATTATAATTATTAAGACACTTTATACAGTGGGGAACCCTTGCAGATTCGTCTCACAAGAGACAAAAGAGACGAGTTTTTTGTTTCTATTTTTTTGGGCTATGGATTGGCCACGTGTCGAAGTGATCGTTGAATATGGTTGCAGGGTGTAAAAGATACCACTTGTTGGGGATCAACCAACAATGTTGACTACACTTATGAAAGCAATAAACGCGGAATTAAATCAGAATGATAAGTAACTAGAATAAAAAATAGCAAAGAACAAGAGATACAAGAAACCACCCTGAAAACTTGTATTAAACTCTTTACAGAAGGAATACAATTGAAGAAACTTCTTTTCTTCCACACCTCTCTCAGATGTACAGATCTCTCTCTAGATCTCTTTCCCTCAAGAGCTCTCTCTCTCAATTACAATCAACTCCAACAACCTGGATTGATTCACATATACAATTCTGCACTGTTTTTCAACATTCTAATACACTACAATAAGCTAAGAAGATCTATCCTATTATATAATAATTAGGAAACTTAAGCATGCATTTACAACCAATAGTTATGCCTCTTAAACAAGGGCTCTAAAACAGTCTTACTAATAATAGAGACGCGGACTTAAGACTATCACTTAATCCCATCATGCAAACACTCAGTTCTGTCCATGGAAATAGCTTTCTGGACGCACAGGTAACCGACATCAGTTCCTGCTTGTTTGCCTGTGACCGACGTCGGCCGATTCCTGCTGACGCCGTCATCTCTTGAACTGCTTCTGACCGACGTCAGTGACTATGTAAACCTGCAACTATCAAACTCTGCTCATTTGGTGAAGCTTTTAGCTCCATACACAAACACTTTATACAGCGGGAACCCCTGCAGATTCGTCTCACAAGAGACAAAAGAGACGAGTTTTTTGTTTCTGTTTTTTTGGGCTGTGGATTGGCCACGTGTCGAAGTGATCGTTGAATACGGTTGTAGGATGTAAAAGTCTCAAATGTGGGGTTTCTGTCCATGATATTCGTCCTAAATAGAATTCGACGACACATCCGCAGCGTAAGACGCTATTCTGGGCTTTGAAGGCTTCGCAGCAGCTCCATCCTGAACCAACATAGTGCTTTATTAGGGTTTTTTCAGAACTTTAAGATTATAAATCCAGTTTGAGAGGTTTTTTAAACATCTGTAGCCCGATTTGTTTTAGTTTCAGAAACATTGAAGGGCTTTGGGAGTTAAATGGGTTTGGAGAAGGGAAATTATCGACAGAATTTTACAGACAAATAAATTAAAGCAGCGACAGGAAGGGAGAAAAATGTGAACAAATAATTTACTCTTTGCAGAAGACCGGAAATTGTGTGGCTGTAAAGCGTTTTCCGACAACAAATGTTTGTCAGAGCACCCTGTGCCGTTTCGTTGTTATTTTTTCTGTTGGTAGACGGAATGATGTCGTCCAATGAGCTCTGGCTTGAATGATGTCAGCTACTGCTACTACACCAGTCGTTTGGTGGGTTGTAGCTTTTGTGGCAGTTGCCGGATTTGCTTCTTTCTGTAACGATAGACGGAAACTGCCGGATTTGCTTCTTTCTGCAATGATAGACGGAAATCTATTCTGTTACTTTTAAGGGGTGACGTAAATAAAGGGCCTTCACCGATAGTCAATGTGTTTTCAAAGTGCACGGGGTCAAGGTTATAATATACGTTAACTACCATTGGTAAATTTGTGTATAGCTTGCCACCCACCGTTGTGTTTGAGTAGACAAACAAGGCTACAAATGTCAATAGCACTCATGACTCATCTCTTCCATCCTTACTCTGGCTATTCCCCAACTTGAAGGGTACATTCAATGCAACAGTATTTTACCTATAATATTAATGTCATAGCAGTTTGATAAATATTCAGTAAAAACTATGGCGAAGAAGAAGACAGGCGCTGCAACCACCACAGTCACTCTTCTTTTGCTGCTATTGATAATGCTTTCTGGTAATGGTATCATCTTTTTTTTTATTTAATTTATCAATATATCGATATGAAGGTTGTTTTGTGGTATTGTTGGGTGAGGACTGAGGGTTGTTTAATCTGTGTTGTTATTCAAGGGGTACTGTATGATAAACGCCAATTGTAACCACATGTGCAAAATTGAGCGCTTTAACAGAGGGGAGTGTGATGCTACGGATGCATTTGTTAACTGGAAATGCTATTGCTCTAAACACTGTTGACACGCAAGGATTTACAGCATTTTACAAATTTATATGTTCTATTGTTACATAGTGTTTTAGTGAAAGAAGAGTATCATAACTATATTGTAAATAACAATAGTGATAGATTGTAGGTTTTAGGAACTGCTGTGTACAAATTTTTATATCTATTTTAAAAGCATCAAAATCTCTCGATAATAACAATAGTGTTTTATAATATTCTTTTATATATATTTATTTTGAAAGCATCAAATCTTTCACTATTAACAATAGTGTTATAACACAGTCAAGGGGTTTTGTTTAAATTATCTATAAAATTAATTTTATGAATAATAATTTTTAATTTTTTAAAATCTCCATGAATGGCATAAAATTTGGTTTTTGATATTTTTGGGCCATGTTTATCGTGTAGGCTGTTTACAAATGGAAAAAAATAGGTTAGGATTTGCAAAAAGAGTAATTTTTATGTATTAAATTTCGGTTGTTTTTTTTAATTTATATTAAATTTTTGAATTTTTTCAAAGGAAAGAATTTTGAAATAAATAATTTTATATTAGAAAAATATTTTATATAAAAATTTTATAAATAAATTTTTATAAATTTATTTATTAGCAAATTTAAAATTTTACAAATTTATCAAAAAATAATTAATTGGTAAAAAATAACTTTTAAAAAAGTTAATATATATAAATTGTTATCAACCTCTTAAAAAGTTAATATATAGATCATTATAATTTAATATATATAGATCGCTATATTGAGATGAAAATTCTATAACTTTTAGAAATTAAAAGTAAAACATAATAAATTAAATGTAATTATTTTGTTATATTAATACATAAAAAATCAATAAAAATAATAAATTATATATGTAATTATTTGTAACTATTTATAACAATATTATATTAATATATTGAAAAAAAATTCAATAAAAATAATAAATTCTATATGTAATTATTTGTAACTATTTATAACAATATTATATTAATATATTGAAAAATAAATTCAATAAAAATAATAAATTATATATAATTGTTATATTAATTTATGAAAAAAATTAATAAAATATATATAATTATTTAATATTATAATATTTTATTAATATATTAAATTTATGAAATATATAATTATTTATAATTATATATAATATTATATTAATATATTGAAAAATAATAATAAAAATAAATTATATATATAATTATTTGTAATAGTGTTATATTAATTTATGAAAAAAAATTCAATAAAAACAATTACTTAAAGTAAAAGAGTTGTACATATATAAATTGCTATCTTTTACTAAAGGTTTTATAAGTTTTAAAAATAAAAACAATAATTTTTTATTAAGTCAGAGGTTTTAAGATTCATCTCACAAAGTTAAAATTGTATATTTCATGATAAATAGTTTAATTTTGAATAGTGTTGGTTTGGGGTAGTGGTGGTGCAGAGCGATTTGGTAGCGCATGATGCCACTTATTTCGGTTAGCAGTTTGTATTATGATATTCATGAAGAGTTTGATTTTTTTATCAACCATGATGTTTTTGATGATGCACTGGGTATTATAGTGAACCATTGCCACTCAAAATTATCTTCTATGGATCTTTGTGGGAGGATGATATCTGATAGGTGAATGACAATGCGACTTTTGTTCAAAATAGCTTGAGCTAATAGGAGGTCATTGGTGTAGGCGTTGAGTTTCGTGATCATGTCAAAGATGATATGAAACTAATACAATGCTTGAGCATCGGGAAGGAGTGAGTCTAACGTAATATTTTTTTTTCTAATTGACCGATGATATTATGGTTATCTTTGCACGTGACAATGACAAAGGTGTTGAATCAAATAAAAAAACCTCAACAATTATAAAATCATTGCCATTCATACAATTTATATATTATATAAGATAATATTTATTTATATATATATATATATATATATAATTGCAAAACAAAAATATACAATCCTTCCAACTTTCTTTGCACCTTTGGGGCAACTGTTAGTATATATTATTTGAACCATTTTATTACGTCTCTTCTAAGACTATTCAAACAACAATTTACCCGAACACAACTAAATGTGGGTATTTTCCATCAATTCACAATAACGTAAATCACATATGCGCCAGCCAACGTATAATGAAACTTGTGACGAAATCGAAGGTCGCTTTCATGTTGTAATTCTTAATTGCAAAAAATAGGCGTGAAGGCTCACACTCTCAAAAAAAAAATAACCACGATATATATATATATATATATATATATATATATATATATATATTCCAGACATGGAGATAAACACATATTTACAGTCTGTTGAAATCGCAGAGGGGCTTTCTGAGTCCATTGAAATCCTTGACTGAAATGGAACGTAGTTATGCTTGAGTTGAAACGGCTAAGATAAAAAGAATGGTGGTGGTGTTAATCTTGGGTTGAGTTAAAGAAAAGAAAAGAACAGAACTTGATATGGCAACAACGTTAATACTGTTGGATAAAAAAGCTGCTTCAGGTGGTTCGAAACAGCGAGGTGGTGATTCCTAGGATTGTATGAAGGTAATGAAGAAGGCAAAGATCAACGCCCAAGCTCAATTCAAATCAACGCCATAATAACTAATTCTATTTTACCAGTTCAAAGCATGTGGAATTCGATACTAAAGGATATATTCCATAAACTAAATCGCCATTATATTTTAACAAAATACAGAATACTCATAACTGTTACACATTGCTGACATCAATTGTTGGTATGATTATTTGCTATATATATCATTGAAAATACATCACCTCTAAAATTGCATGGTTATTCAACGATGATCAAATTTTAAGTAGATTTGTACTACATGGGGGCTGCATATTTTCCACATGATAGTTGTATCATGAAAGGTAAATCGCTACAAATGAATATAAAACAATCACATTAAAGCAATTCTTAGCCATATACAGCGTATAAGGTAGCGTTGAATCAATAACAATTTTCTATACAATTTTTGGACATATATGGTGAAATTATAGCACTTTTTGACATATACGACGTTGTTGCTTCTAGTCAAATTCCCAGTGCTCTATGTTGTATAAGTCATTGTTGTTAAGCTAAACTCTCCTAACTTATTGATGCTTATTAACAGCGATTTAATTGGATTGGTATATGTTTTTCCATACTATCATAAATTGGGTATTTAGCTATCCTAAGACAATTGGAAGGAAGATATAGATATAATAGCTACAAATTAAAACTTGGTATATTGTTGCACATCAAGACACCTGGAGGTGTTGTGTCCAGCGTTATTCTAAAAATGCCTCTAGAATTTGTAGTTGATTTACTTTAATAATTTCACCAAGTCACCACATTAGGTTTTTTATATGGATATACCAAATAATGGTTCGCTACTATCAATTGTTGTAATAATAAACATATTCATTTAAATATACAAGCTATTTAGGCAATCTAACATTTTCTACTGTTTAGACTATACAACAGGGTTCTTATTAACAAAAGTTTGAAGCATATAACCTAGATGTATATATGTATGTATTTTAATTCAATGGACACCTAAATAAAAGTTTGAAGCATATACGCCAGATGTATATATGTATGTATTTTAATTCAATGGACACCTAAGTTTTCATTTATTAAGTCATTTAATCATGTATAATAAAAATGCATCACCTACCTCTCAGTTCGGGTCCAAAATCGCTTGAAATCGAAAAGATGTTCTCCCTTGCTCAACTATCTTCATCTGGCTCTGTTGCCTTCTACTTGTTCTCTTCTATTTATTTTTTTCCAATGCCCAAGTAATATCTAATTCTCTTTCATTCTTTCTCTTAAATAGAGTAAAAGATATTTATTTTCTCTTTCACCCTTTTGTTTTGGTTTTTGTTTTTCTTTTATTGGTTTTTTTTAATTTAAGTTTGTTTTAATTCTTCTCTTGTTTTTATTTTATTTTAATTTATTTTTCTATTTGTAATGTTTTTAAAGCAAAACAATTCCCTTTTATTTTAATTATGAAATTTTATTTTTATTTTTAGCTATTTTAAATTATATTTTAGCAATTTAAAGGAAAAATAATAAAATATTAAATAATAATTTGAATTTAAATGTTACTTTAATTAAATTATGCCTCTAAATTAATAATGACTTAATAGGCTAACCACACAAGGGACTTTGATTCCTATTGCATGCCTACTTAAGCAATCATAGAAATAAGTAATTTAAACAATCATTTTTAAATGCATTCTAATATGACTAATTATCATGGTATGTATGGCATTTTACTAGCAGTCTATCGACCAATAATATCACCATCTATATCATCCTCTCCGATGATGCTCTACCTCCAATGTGCTCGAGGGAATAATTCCCCTGTGTCTACCTCACATACACACAAGTAGTTAGGCTATATCACATGATATTCAAAATCAATAATATGTAACAATAACAATTCATTAATATGCTTAAAAATAAAAGCGCATACATACACTAGCTCATGCTAAGCAATCATGAATTATTGTCTAATTAAGTCACATACTAATATCCCAAAATAGCATAATCTCGAGCTTAATCAGAAAATATAGTTAATATCATGTGTATCTATCATAATCATCTATAAATAGTCAAATAGTTACTTAGCGAGGAATCAAGATGTGACGGACATCCTCAGGGCCTTTACCTATGTCATTTTTATAATATAATTTAATGAAATCTTAATCTTTAGAAAACATGGGATGAACATCTACACCATGCTGAACTAGTGTTTCACATTTTATAGAAACACATTTTTGTGATAACATAAATAAATGTTCATTTTTCATGCAAGAGATAAAATATTTGGGACACATTACACACACAAGAAGTGCATGTGTGAACCTAACCAAGATTCAATTTATACAAGAATGGGAAACACTAAATAACTTTACATCTGATTCAAATCTTCTTAGAATTAGAAAATTATACAAGAGATTTGTGTTTAATTTTTATCTTTTGAACCAAACTACCAAAGGTGAAATTGAATAAAGTTTCATTTAGTCAGCTGCACAACAAAGATAATTCAATGAACTAAAATTTAGACTCTATTTTGTGTTAATACTTATGTTACTTGATCATAAACTTGAAAGATCATCCAATTCATTCAGTAATACAAATGACTATCACAAATGGGTATTGATAACACAAGTCCTAGAAAAGAGTTAATTTCTATTATAATGGATTAAATAATATATGATTGGAATCAAATATATCTTTAGAGAATATACTTACACCAGATGATGAGGGAGCGATTAGGAATGGTAAGGGATGGTGAGGGTCAATGATGGAGTGATGAAGGATGGTAAAGGATGGTGAGGATCAATGAGAGAGTGATTAGTGTTGATGAGGGATGAAGAAATATTGATTAGGTATTAAGAGAGATGAGAAGTGAGTGATTAGGGATGATGATGGATGGTGATAATCAATGAAGAAGTGATTAGGGATGTTAATCCCAAGTGATTAGAGATGATGAGAGACAACTAAGGTCAATGAAGGAGTGATTAGGCATGAGGAGGGAGTGAATAAGGATGAGAAAGTGATTAGGTATGATAAGGGATGAGGAAAGAGTGATTAGAGATGATGAAGGATGGGGAGAGAGTGATCAGGGATGATGAGGGATAGTGAGGGTCAATGGAGGAGTGATTATGGATGATAAGGGAGTGATTAGAGATGACTAAGGATAGTGAAAGTCAATGAGGGAGTGATTAGGGATAATGAGGATTGATGAGAGAGTCATTAGGGGTAATGAGGGATGAGTGGGAAGTGATCAAGGATGAGGGAGAGATGATGATCAAGTGAACTTAACATGTAAAGTGTTTGTTTGATGTGTGTAGATGTGACCTATGCTACCCCAATAACACCACTTTACATCATTTTTAAAGTGAGTGGTTTGAAAACTTTAATTTTGACAAACCTAAGACTCCTAGAAATGTTAGAAATCAATCCAAAAGGCACAAAATCATAATAAATGATTTTATATATATATATATATATATATATATATACCAAAAATGGATATCAATTTCAAAATTTATGTCTTGAAATCCCTAGGTTTAATACTTAGACCCTGAAAATGCCTAAGTACTAACCTGATTAGATTTTGAAAAACTATTTTTCACATCGTAAGTCATGCAAATGTGAGACCAACTCTATCAGATACTAAGTGACCCTAATTTCCTATATTTACTAAAATAAATTTAAAGTATAAGAAAATAAATGTAACAATATAAATATAAACTTAACATTTAGAGTAGTAAATATAAGCTTAACATTTAGAGTAGTAAATATAAGCTTATGGCCAAAGTTGGCTTCACATGCAACTCTCAAATGCTCATGGAGATGGTTTTGGTCTTATGACAAAGCAACACATACACGTTATATAATGCATATGCATTGTATAATATATTATATAATGCGTACGCATTCTATAACACATACATGTTATTTGAATTTGAATTGAAAACCAAACCTTTAGGCTCAAAAATGGCTTGGATTTTTGAGCCAAAGGCTTGTGACTGTGCATCTACAGCTGAGACAGAGAGTTTTGAGAAAAACCAACAAATTTAAAATTCAATCACCACATACGCTATGGATTCCAACATCAAAATTCAAAAAAAAATTACCATCACGATGAACACATTGTCCTTTTATAAATATATGATTTTTATAATTTTTGGGCTATTTTAAGGGTTCAAATTATATTTATTGCTAACTACAATTTTTTTAGGCAACTACATGTTGCACTTATACATGCCTATTCATTTTTATCTAATTTTTTTTTCATTGATCCAATTGCAAAACAAATCATATGGTAACAAACTAGGACTAATTCTACACACATTAAAAAAAAATCAATTTTCATTTTTTTTTAGGTAGTTAGGGTGGGCTGTATGGCCGACTGCCCATTTTTATGTTAGTTTTTAGGGTCTACTTAATTGAAAAATTAATAAAAAATATATATTCATCAAAAACATATTAAAAAAGTTCATAACACACTAGAAGATCTTATCTAAATATTCACCAAAGGGTTTTAAAAAATATTTAACAATGCTCAAAAAATGGTGGGTTGTACGGACATCTATCTACTATGTTTTCTTAAAAAAATTAGGAGGTCCTCTTCAAATTTTAGATGTTTGACTTACTTAACCATTTTTGAAAAAATAGTTTTTTGAAAATTAGACTCGAAATTCTACAATTCATATTTTTATACCATCTTCAAATTTTGAGTGTAGCTATCTCAAATTATCTAATATAAGTTCTAATTTCTAAAATTTCAAAAAAATCATGTCCATGGGTAAACCTTTTTTTGTCCCCCAATTTGGTGGACTTACCCTGCATACAATGTTAGTTTTTCTTCTTAAATGATAAATTATTTGATTTAAACCACTTGTGAAACATTTCTAAGTTCTTCACCAATTTTTACTTACACATTTTTCAATGATGGATTCCATCCCAACCAATGCATCTTTATTGATTTTTAATCCACCCAAATCTTTTGTGATGAATTTCATTCCATCCAAGCACCTTCTTCAGCATTGTGTTCTAATATTGTGTTGTACTTATTCTTGTGATGACTTTCAACATATCTCAACACCTCCAGATAAGTTTTTGATTTTCCTCTTTTTTTAGTATCCTTGCGATGACTCATTTTTTCTTCTTACTCTTCATTGTACATGAGTACCAAATAAAGCCTAATTGTCAAAACCCATATCTGAGGATCTATATTTTTTCTTTTATTATTTCTCTTTCCATAATTTTTTGCTTAAGGGATGTTATTGGTGTGTTCATAATAGGCTATAAGTGGCCTTTAACTATCTATCTTGGTTTTGTCTATGTTTACACTAGAATAGGGTTAACTTAATTTAGGGAGGTTTTAAAGTGGTTTTGAGTGACGACACGTTATGTGCACAAACAATTTGTGTGAGTGCATATTTAGTCACTCACTCTAGTTAATAGAATGTTCATAACAACTAATTGGTTATGGTGAAACAAACTTACCTTATTATTTATACCTAGTACTTCCTATTTTAAAATGTTAATCGTGTAATGGACAAGAAACATGTACAAACACATACACTTAAAAATTTGTGTGTAATTTAGAGTTTTATTTTATTAATTTTAGGGATTAAGAGGCTTAATTCCTAAATAATAAATGGGTCTGAGCAATGTAAATCAGTGAATAATATACTTTAATTAACCTACTAATATGTGTAAATAGATAGTGTTTTTGCCTTTTCTAAATATAGTAGGAACTGAGAGAAAATAGAACTTAGCTTATTTTAGTTGATCTGGACTAAGACAGGGCCTCATACTAGAGGAGCAAAATAGGAAAATAGGTTGGAAGGCTCTTGAACTTCATTTTTGGGTTGGACAGGAGCACCAAAAGTGGACACCCTGCCGTCCAGTGCTATAGTCATATTCTAACATTATTGTCTTAAGGATGAAAGCTTTTTGGGTTCTATTCAGTAGGCCTATGTTACCCTGTTTATGAATTTTTGAAACATAGAAGCTTGCAAAGCTTTCTATGTGTCTGATTTAGTCTTCAAAACTCTTAGAAGCTCTTTATGCTTAAACTTGAATGCAAACTTGGGAAACAGAGAGAAGGGGTTAGTGTGTAAAGGATACGTTGGATGCACTTCACACTCTGTGTGTGAGAACACCACCTACATATGAATACTCTGAATAGGGATCAAGCTAATGTAGTTCTCCCCTTAAAGTGTTTGATGTAATTGTGTGTGATTTATGCAACTAGATGCCAAACTGGATGTACTTTGGATGACTAGGGATTGGTATGAGTGCTTGAATAGGCTTGAAATGCTCTTGGAAGGTTATATGCAAAGAATAGGGAAGAGTGCTTGAGTGTACTTGCTTGTATTCTTGCTTCTTTCCTCTAAATGAGTGTCAACCCTTCTAAATAAATTTTGAATGACTTTTTATAAGGGAATTAATGATCATGGGTTAAATGAATTCGCATTAGGTTGACAAGGAAAAGGATAAGGATCCATAATAATCTAACCATTAAGAGCAATTTTGAACTTGGATAATAGTGCCAAAATCAAGACACCCTAGGTTTCAGCGCTCCTATCCAAGTTTGGCATTGTTGTCATTAGGGGATGAAACCTAGGAGGATAGATTGGGGCCTGAAAGGGTTGCATAGGTCTGAAAGAGATATGTCTGAAAGGCTACGGATGACTGGGAATCAATGAAAGAATAGCCTAGAAGGATTGTGTGAGCAAGAAGGAGGACCTATGGATTGGGTGTTATTAGCCTTACCTAATTCATCCAATTTCATATTTTATATGATTAAATTTCCCCCCCTTTATTTTAGTGATGCAGTAAAATGAAATACTAGGATAAAGGAAAATAGAAAGCATACCTGAACTTACCTGTAAGGGAGAAGCTCATGAAGCTATGTGATGCTTGAATGTGCATATAGAGAGCATGTTATGAAGTATGAATCTGTGAATGAAAACATAAATTAGATTAGTTCTTACTAGATACGCTATATCTAAAATAAGAATGTACAAAAGCTAAGTAAGAGGAAGAAAAAGGAATGAATACACCTCACCGGGTACGTGAACCAATACAAAACCTATTATGATGTTGAATTGTGGTGGATTGTGATGAGTATGTGTTGAATCAAGAGTAATATCATGAACAGATTTAAGTGCTCAATTCCTTAAAAGGTGGCTCAAGAATGTAAAGGTTGGTCCTTTGGCTCTATCATCACCAACTAAATGAAGTTAATGAATAATGCATGTGTTAATCAATGTCTTGACTTTGTGTCCAATCCCTCTGAATAGGTGACTCAAGAATACAAAGGTTGGCCCTTTAGCTCCATTATTACCTCATGAAGTGAAGCTATGAAATGGCTCATGGAGCCCATGGATGTGTAATAAATTTGACAATGTGGTGTGGATAGCGTGAATGTATGTTGGAAACTAGGCCACTCTTGGCCATTTTGAAAGATGGAGGTTAGGCTTGTATGAAAGCCACCTCAAAACTGATGTACTAGGTTTATATGAAAACCAACTCAGGAACTTAAGTACTCCAAAATTTAAAATTATATGAAATTTTAACTCAAAAATGATGCCAACCACTTGCAGATGGAGTAACGTATGCAATTTCTAAGAAATCCCAGAATAAACTAAACTCGAAAATAAAAAAAGATCAATGTGCTACACACATTTCCCCCAATCATTGATGTCTAGAACATGGATTCTGATCTGAAAGTTATGCCAACTGCCTAATATGAACTAAAAGTGAGAAGCATCATGATGTGCATGATAACCCCCTATAGCTAAGAAAATTATACTGAAACTACTGAATTTCACTGATCTAAAAATGCAAAAACTATCCATGAACTAAACTTTTTACCTATTTCTGGAAGACCTGAGTGTTTTTCTGCCTAGACAGGAGCACCAAAATGTGGACACCCCTATGTTTGGCACTACTATCCATTTATGATGTTGTTGTATGGTGTGAAAATTAGTTACTGATCTAGAACTGTCATTATTTTTCTATTCTATTTTGACTGGTTTGACCTCTGGATTATGTACCGAGTGCTCTGAATGTTGTTTTGACTGTTAAAAACTTTAGTCTCTATGACAAAACCCCTATTTGATGCCCCCTCTTTTGAGGGTAGGAATGATGAACCTGCAATGACTGCCCTCAAAATAAAAGAGTCCTACAAGTGTGTTAAAATGCATAGATACATGATATAACAATGATATTTGATAAGATATCTCTAGATATAACAATGTTTGTATTGAGAGATTTTTATATCAACAGGGGTATTCCTCAATAGATATAATAATGTAAAATCATGTGTAATATACTGAACTGGAATTGGAAATGTTAGATATTAGATGTTAGTTGTTAGTTTTCAAGGAGGGATGAAGCATGATTCCATCATGGCATCCAAGAAAGTAAGGGAAATGTGATATGGATCATGACATTTCACACATTAAAAAGTAAACCAACAATCAAGAAAATAAGTAAAAAGCATACAAGGATGGCCAAGGGGCAACACAAACAAGGGACATGGGCACATGTCACTCAAACTGGAAAATAAACATGGAAGGCATGTTCAAATGCCACATATACATACAAGTGAAACAAGCAAAGCTGGCATAAGGGCCACAGGCACATAGAAGAGGACAAGCAAAAGACATTGGCAAATGTACTAAGGCACACACATGAATAAAAGCAAAGGACATTGGCAAATGTCCTAAAGCATAAGCAGGAGTCAAGCATGAACTTGAAAATGCAATCACAAAAGCTACGCTAAGCAAACAAAGAAAGCATGTAATAGCTAAAAAGATATAAGCACATATAACTAATCAAATCAAATGTGAAAGTATGCAAAACATGTTTAGTATAAGACTAGGTATATGCTAATAAATACACAAGTGATAGATACTAGTGAAATATTGATATAATAATTTGTGTAAGCTATAAAACAATGTACATTAGCATGATAACTTAGAGTGTGTAGTGTAGAAATGACATAACTTGGATGGTGTAGTCATGTAGAAGATGCCCCCAGTGAGTATGTATATCAATGTGTGTCTTGATTGTATAAGTAGGAGTGCCCCCTCAATGGGTAGAATGAAACAGTCAAAGAGATGGATGTCACTACACACACTCAAAGAAGATCAAGTGAAGCATGGTAATATATAAAATCAACATACAATAGCATGAAACAATAAATGTAAGTCCTAGCATGATAGTAGTAATGTAAAGCATGGATGATGCATAGAATCAAAGTGTTTTTGATATTGTTGATATGTTTTGAATGTTTTTTTTATTTTGAATTTTTATATTGTTTTTGTATTTTGATATAAGCTATGTACAGGAAAAACTAAGAATAAATGATACTAACTGATGAGTCTTGGATGAGACTCCCTATCATGGTGTCCTATATCAAATAACTGAATCGTGCATGATTGTGAGGCACTAGAGTATGTCTAAGATTATGAAACTAAAAATGGTGTACATTGTAACTACTCTGAAGTCTCTAAAACGGAAATTAAATGTGGGTTCCCCTTGTAAATCTAAGAAGTGGATGAAACTGTAGGGCTCTTAGGGACCCATCTAGAAGTAGAAGAGGCTTTCAAAATAGGTGCTCTCTGTGTAGCTATATGAGACCTCGATTTAACTGCTCTAGGTGTGAATGTTGTTGATGGCAATTATCTAGAATCCTAAAACTATGGGGCGTATAAACCCTCTATACTTGTGATGGATGTCATAACTATGGTTGGATCTGAAGCGGAAGTTGTACTAAAATTAGAGGAAAAACTAAAACTGATGGAAGAACTGAAGCTGGTGACTGTAAGCTGGGAGATGGCTCTAAAGTGGGGAGTGGTGACTCATAAGGAACTCCATCAACTATGATAACCTGATTAGTGTGAAATAACTTCACATATCTATGAACTATTTAAGGTAATACCCTAATTTTTTGAATCCATGGTCGACCAAGTAATATGTCAAAAACTCCTACACTAGGAACTATAGTGAATGGGGTGGCCACATATGTAGGACTAACCTGTAGTGGAAGTACTATCTCATCCAATAAACTTTGAATATGCCCACTAAAACCACTAATAACTGTGTTTGTCGAAGTGATATCTTGCTCTAAATAATCTAAATGCTAAAGTAATGTGAAGGTGCACATGTTAAGACTAGAATCATTATCAATGAGTGCACTGCGAATAGGTTGATTATGAATATGTGCTCTGATCAAGAGTACATTATATCATGTATTATCTTCCATAATATCTTAATTTGAAAATTATATCGAAGGCCTAGCTGGAACTCTAGACTCAAACACACCTATCATACCTCTTAAAGGATGTCCCTCAACTGAAGGTGCTTGGTATGTAGCTAGTGGAGGATGTGTATGGTATGTATGATGAACACCTGATGTGTCCTCTTTCTCTTGTTTTGAATGCTATGGAAATGGATTTAAAAAGATTTTTTCAAAGCTTTATATTTTGTTGGCTTTGTCTTTGGAGGCTCAACTGAAGTACCTAGATCAAGTAGATTATTGTCTATCAAGTCTTGTATCTTATGTCGTAAACTAATGCATTTGTTTGTGGTGTGGCTTAGTGCCTTGTGAAAATTGCAAAATGCATGTTGATCATATCCCCATAGAAGAGGCTTTGTTGGATCTACTTCCCAGATAGGAGGGAGAGTGATGATGTTATATTCTAATAACTACTGTAAAACCCTGGTTGGAGAAATTGGTAGATTGGTAAATGCATGATGAGGAGGTGTTGATAAAACCACACATTGAGGGGGTTCTGAAGCTGCATTAACTATTGGTTGATTATGATTCTTATTGTCACTAATTTTAACCTTGTATGGGACTTTGTTATTACTCTTGTTGGTTGTGTCTTAGGTACTTAAATACTAAAGTTTGCCCATTGAAATTAGCTTGACTTCTCTTCCCTTGAGTGTATGACACAATTCGATGAAGAAAGAGAATCCTTTGAACTTGATAGATTCATGCAATGCTGGTAGAAGGCTTTGTTTGAAGATGTCTTGTAGCTCTTGATCAACCATAGGGCTAGTTAGTTTAGCCAGAATAGTCTTGTATCTAAGAACATAATCCATGAGGGGCTCATTTGACCTTTGTTTATGCTATACAATCTGTGCATATGAAACCTTATCACTAATGTTGATACTAAAATGTGCTATGAACATGTCTGCTAAAGGATTGAAGGTTGTGACCGACTGATTTGGTAGACTATAAAACCATTGTAAAGCATAATCCTTTAGGCTCCATGGAAATAGTTTGGTAAGTAGCCAGTCATTAGGTACATAATCCAAACATGTTGAGTGAAAAACTCTCAACTATGTTTCTATATCACCCTTTCCATCATAAAGAGTAAACTTGGGTCAAACAAAACCTGATGGTAAGGGTGTAAAAGCAATGTGATGTGCCAATGGTGTATATAGTAAAGCAAAAGAATCCAATGCATGTGTAGGTCTAATGGTACATTCCTCAAAATGTTACACCTTGGATTGAAAAGATCAGATCTCTTGCACAAGGGATGCCACATCAGGAGATAGGGATGTACTAGCTATTTTTGGTGGCATAGAAGAAGGTTGGGCTACTATAGGGGGTTGTTGAGACATAGTTTCCCCAATATTGTCATTTTTAAGTGGTGTTCTATGGTTTGAGAAGATTTCCCATTGGTTAATTTTTGTTATTCTTCTTGTAAAATTTTAATTATGTCATCTTGCATATCTAGATGTTTGGTTAAGAGTTCTTGAAGTTCTCTTTTATCAGTTTCATCAAAACCGGTATATTGAGCCATTAGTAAAGTAGGAAAACAATTTGAAATGTTTTTAACTATTTTTCAATATGTTTTAATAGGCAATGTGCTAGAAAGAGAAAGTACTAAATATAAGAAATGCAAATTTCAAAAAATAGTGAATTGGAATTTGTGCAAAAAGGATACTGAGCTGCCAAACATGTAAGGTGATACCTCAAAAGCAAGTAGGTGCTAGTATATGTAACTAAAGATTTTTAAAAAATACTTGTGTAAAATACTATGAATTTTTGAATTTGAAATTGATTTTTTGAGTTTGATATGCAACTAAAATTTCAAAAAAATGATGTGAAAAATATTGGAAAATAATTGGGAGTTTAGTTGATGCAACTAGGGTTTTGAATAATTTTTAAAAAAAATTAATGTAATAATTTTTAAAAAATAGAGAAATTTGTAGAATTTTGCTTGAAAAATTTAAGAAAAATTAGAGAATATTTCTAAAATTAGTAATTTATTTTTCTTAGTGTTTAAAAAGTGTTTGTATGCAAAAAGGACCTAGTATGTGCAAATTAGGGTTTGAACAAAATATATGATATTTTTGCAATGAATTGGTAGATTTTTTATTTTTAAATTCAAAAAAAATCAATAAATTATGGCTAAAAATCAGAAATAATTATCCCTAGGGTTTGTAAGGTTTTTGTTTGAAAATTTGAAGTGAGTCAGGTTCACCAAATGTTTTATTAATTTTAGGGATTAAGAGGTTTAATTCCTAAATAATAAATGGGTCTAAGTAATGTAAATCAGTGAATAATATACTTTAATTAACCTATTGATTTGTGTAAATAGATAGTATTTTTGTATTTTTTAAATATAGCAAGAAGTGAGAGAAAATAGAACTTAACTTATTCTAGTTGATCCAAACTGAGACAGGCCCTGATACTAGAGGAACAAAACTAAAAACCATGTTGGAACAGGCTCCTAAACTTTGTTTCTAGGTTGGATATGAGCATCAAAACTGGACACCTTGTTGTCTGACACTGTAGTCCTATTATGACGATGTTATCCTAAGGTTGAAAGCTTTCTAGGTTTTGTTCAATAAGACTATGTTACCCTATCTATGAATTTTTGAGGCCTAGAAGCATGTGAAGCTCATTGTGTATCTGATTTAGTCTTCAAAACCCTTAGGATCTCTTTTTGCTTGAACTTGAATGAAAACTTGGGAAAGGGAGAGAAGGGATTACTATGTAAATGATACACTAGATGCACCTCAAACCCCATGTGTGGGCATGCTGCCTACATACCAATACTCCGAAGAGAGATCACGTTAATGTAGTTCTCCCCTTGAAGTGTTTGGTGCAATTGTGTGTGATGTATGCAACTAGATGTGAAACTATATTTAATTTGGATGATTAGAGACTGGTATGAGTGCTTGAATAGGCTTGAAATGCTTTTAGAACGCTGTATACAGAGAATAGGGAAGAATGCTTGAGTGTAATTGCTTGTATTCTTGCTTCTTTCCTCTAAATGAGTGCCAACCCTTCAAAATGGACTTTGAATGGATTTTTATAGAGGAATTAATGATCATGGGTTAAATGAATTCGCGTTTGGCCGACAAGGAAAAGGATAAGGATCCGAAAGAATCTAACCATTAGGAGCAATTTTGAACTTGGACAACAACACCAAAATTAGGACACCTTGGGTTTCAGCACTCTTGTCCAAGTTGGACATTGTTTTTCTAAGGGGATGAGACATGGGGGGATAGATCTGGCCCTGAAAGGGTTGCCTGGGTCTGAAAGAGCTAAGTCCAGAAGGCTACAGATGACTGGGAATCAGTGAAAGAATAGTTTAGAAGGGTTATGTGAGCAAGAAGGAGGACCTATGGATTGGGTATCATTAGTCATGCCTAAGTCATCCAATTTTGCATTTAAAATGACTACAAGTTCATAATATTATGTGTATTAGGTCCTAATTTATCATTATGGTTTTTTTTTATGTGGAATTGATCATGGATGATGAGTACCCACTACTCCAGTAAGGTCAATATTGTCAGATGTTATGTTTTATGTCTAAAAATTCTATCTTTGTATATTTGGCTTTTATATTTTGAAAAGGGAACATACATTTTTTTCCCTTTATCTCTGTGTATGATCCTGAGGTCTAATTATGTGTGTGACTCATATAAATCTACCTCCTTCACTTGGAATATTATATCCACTTATAATATTTGATAGAATTAGAGTTGTAAAAGGGAAATAAATGAAGACTAACCTGACCCCAGTCACTACCTATTGAATTATAGAACACTACCTACATATCCAATACTCCAAAGATGGAAGTTAAATCAAATGTAATTCTCCTTATTAGACGAATGTGTGAAATCTTGCTCATTAAAGTATGCAACCTTTTATCTAGCTCTCGATCCCTGACAATTGATAACTTTGGCTTTGCTCTTGAGTGCTTCAGACTTGGTAAGGACCTACTTCTAGTGACTAATTGACAAATTAGGAAGAATAGGGTAGTCCTCTTGACTATGAAATTATTTGATCGTGTTTGATAAGTGACTTCTAAATAAGTAATAATTCTATAAATATTTTTATTTATAAGATATTCTTTGGGTGTACTTTTTCACCCCACCGACATGTGAAATGTATGGTCCAACCCAAATTAAATGATTTGAATTTGAAATTTAACTGTTGTTTGTCATATGATGAAACAATCAGACTGTATGTTATGAGTATGAAGCTATTATCTAAGATACATGAACATTGATCTATAGAGATGTTTGATTAAGAAAGATAGTTGGTTTAATATTGATTATGAGATTTCTTGTAGGTGACTAAGAGAAACATGGGAAGGATAGACCCATAGAAGACATGAGGATGTGAGAGGATGGTAGACAAGAGTCATGTTTGTATGTAGAAGTCATGTAAGGTGAAATTAAATCAAAACAAACTTTTCCAAGAATCAACTACCTTATTTTAATGTGTATATATTTTAGTTGCATGACACCTCTATCTATGAGTTTTGCAAAACTCATAATAAAAAAGTTCAATGTATTGTTTGAGAAGAATAATGAATATGAATAATTATAATCTCTTTTCATTGAAAATTTTTATTCTATAAAATTTATTTATGTGTTTTGAATTGTTGTGATTTTGGCCCCATCATTTTTATTCGAGGCATGAGCCACAAATCCCATAAAACAGCAAGTGGAAAAAGTGTTGGGCATTCTCATAGAGAAACACCTTCGGCATAGTTAAAGGAGTATTTATGGATTTACTAATCACATTTTTAGAATGTATTTTTTTTTTTAACTTTTTTTTTTCTCACATATCAATGATATTTACAATCCTAGCAAGACCAATTTCAATTTCCTATTATTTTTGTATTATTTTCATCTAGCTTTCTCATTTAAAACTTGGAAAGTTGAACATTATTAAAGATTTATTAAATATATTGATAATTTTTAAAAATAATAAAATTTAGATCATTCATAAAATTAAATTAAATGATTAAAAATCATATATCAATAATTGTTATTCATTAAAAAATTTAAAAATTTATATTTTTAATATTTTTAATTTAAGTTAATTATTTCTCTAAAATGTTGACAACAAAATATACCCCTTAGTTAACTAGAGAAAATTGTAATTCACGAAAGTTATTTTTTCATTTAAATTATAGAATTTGAAATGCTCTACATCATTCCATAAATTATATACAATAGACTTTTATTTTTTTGAAGTAATTTCAATTATTGTGTCGATAACAAAAATATTCCTTTAAACAAAAAAGACTTCAATTATTTTTTCCTAAACATCTTTAACCATTCCCAGAATCTTGAATAATTGAGAATAATAATGGTAAGTCATATTATACATTTTAACTAAAATTTATAAAAAATTATTTCATTATTTACAATTTTTTAATTAAAAAATATTGCTTACTAACTTTTAAGAAAATATAATAATAAATGAAATTTTGTGACAACTTAATTGAGTTCATACAAATAAATTATATATATATATATGGGGTAAGATAAATTATACATTTCAACTAAAGTTTACAAGAGTTTCTTTCATTATTTACAATTTTTTAATAATAAAAGGTTGCTTGCTTCCATATAAATTAATGGAAAAATATAATAATAAGATAAAATTTTGTAATAAAACCTAATTAAGTTCATACATAACATCTTCCCAAATTTTAAAAATGTAAATGTGAAGAGATTCTAGCATGCATCAAAAGAAAAAAGTTGCATTGAATTAACTTTTAGTAAATGTAACTTCTAGGAAGTGTTATGTCATTGAAGGTCCTATCACTATTTTTATATATTTATGTAATTTTTTTAACACAAATTCAAATTATATAATAATATAATAATATGTTTCAAAATATAATATGTAAAATAATAAATAAGAATATAATATTAAAAAAATGATTAATATATATTGTAATGTGAGATAAGATTATGTAATATACAATTTTATTATTTTTAAATTAGATAAGGTGAACGTTTTTTATTAGAACTATGAATTGATTTTGGGGAATAATTATGAGTTCAATTTTTACGATAAACAGAAGGGGTAAAAAAATTATAACGAGAAATTCAACCGACAAAACACCACCTGCATGAGTGCACAAAACATTAAAAATGACAAGAGCAACTTCAAGATGCCAGTCTTCCACCCACATGTAGCAAAAAACCAAAAGAAACTAAAAGTGTGTATCTTCAGCCAAACTATAATTGAAAATTTACAAAGAAGAAGCCAGAGTGGACGCTGACCAAGAGGGGTCTGACAGAGGAATTTGTGACCCTCAACCTCAACCTCAAGCATGTCTTTTTTCATGCCTTGAAAAGAGATCCTTCATTGTCCATTGAAAGCCATTGTGTACCAAATCATTTGCCTCTAATCTCAATATTTTCACCTTAGAATGATCACCTTTCTTCTTCGCAGTGGTGCCCATATCAGTTTTGGCTTTACCATCTTGCATGAGGGGAGATACAGAAGGCTCAACTCCAATAAGCAAAGGAGAGGGAGGTAACATGCAAAGAAGATGGATTAATCTAGGTAGGGGAAGGGTTCTCAGTAGGAAGTGGATGAAAAATGGGAGGAGTTAAAGACTGGTGGAAGTCCAGGATGGAAGGATCCTCCTTTCTCTAGAGCATCTAAGAGGAGGGAGAGGGAGAAGAGAGAACTACAGAGAAGCATGAAGATGTCTTGTGACCCAGGTGGTTACATCAAAAATAATGGAATGGAAGGTCTTCATAGTTGAGAAATTGGGTCTTTTTACCTCAAGAGGAGGATAAAAGTAATGAATCAAAAAGAGGTTTAGATATGTCAATGAGGGTGTAAACTATCGAAAAAATTTCATCTAGTGAGTTCCCATCAATTTTCATGAAAGATCCCACTTTGTTAACTAGATTCTTGATGAGCTCTTCCTTCCTCAAGACAGACGACAAATGATAAAGTTTGATCCAAAGGGGATTAGAGGTTATCTTTGTTTCCATAGGATCAAAGAATGGATACCATGGGCACAAGAAGAGCCCAGAGTAGTGGAAGAACCAGGGCCCATAGGACCAGATGAAATCTCTATCTACAGAGTTTAGAAAAAATACATGAAAAAAAACCAAGCCAATCCTAGAGAAGGAAGGGGTAGAAATATATATCCAGGGGGTGACACCTAGTGAGAAAGTTCCTCGACCAAATGATGGGATTCCACACATTTAACAAATAAATATTTGCAGCCCAAATTTTCTTCCATATCCTCAATTGATGGGTCAAGGATGACCAATTTGGGAGCATTATTCGAAAAGAGGATGGGGGTATCCCAAAAACATAGAGCAAGAGGAGGAGCAGGTGTAGAACTAATTCCTTGGGTTGAGGGTCCCCAATATCTAACAAACCAGGCAAGGGAGGAATAACAAAATGAGGACAATGAACCAAGGTAGAAGTAGACAAAGGAGGGAAATGGGCCTTACAAAAATCCATGCATTTGTAGTGAGGATTAGTGAAATTTATACAGTTGGTGTAAACCCACCTAGATTTAGGGTCAGGATCCACTAATACCCTAGGAGGGACGTTGCCATAGTAGAAGTGTAAGAATTTGAATGGGAGGGGGGAGGCTTCAAAGATTTGGAGTCAGGAACAACCTCTGGGAATAGGTGAGAGGGGATAGCCAAAGCAAAAGAATCAATTTCATTTCGCTCAGTGGCCTACCCATAGGTAGATATAAAGGACACATATTTGGCTAGGTTATCACTAAAGAATCTTAGCTTCTCTAAAAACCTATGCATAATCTTGATGAACCAAGAACTGCCTTCAAGCTATTGCAGGAATGGTTGGTCCCAAACTGCTTCTACATAGAGACCATAGACTCATCATCATGCCCAAAATAAGATTTTTCATCCGAGGACATATCAACATCTGATTCACAGAAGGGAGATAGAGAGGCATTGTCACCCTCCAAGTGACCGTTACACTGAGCGTGGGTGAGGGATTTCAACTTGAATTTGTGTTTCCCTCTAGGTGTTCTACCCTGGGGAAGAAGAGAGCATACAAAATAGTCTAGCTCAGAAAGTTTCATTTCAAAAGTTTATTTACATGTGATTATGTTATTGTTATTGTAGTATTCACATGATACCTAAATCACTACAAAAATATAACATTTTTGTTATTGTATTATTCACATGATATTTGTGGTGCTTGTATCCATTAATCCACCATATATACACATATCTGATTTTCTTAGAAGTACTTTGACATTATGTTTTTATTATCCTTTATATAGGTATTCTCTTATATAACCATTTTAGATGTGTTGTCTTTATTAGGAGATTTGATGTTCATTTTACTTGTTTGACATGAAATTAAACATATTTTATAATTTGGAGTAAAATGTTTAGGTCGCCAAAATAAATTTTATAAACCATTAATTTTACCACTTATTTTATTTATTTGGTATATATTATATATACTTGACCAATATTTTTTAATTGAAAAACATACCTATATCAATATAAACAAGTAATGGTACAACGCTAGCCATCCAAAAAAAGTGGGTGGAAAAAGATGACACCTCACAAGCATAGTCAAATCAAGATTAGAAACCCTCAAGAAATATCAAGTCCAGTAGAGGTTCAATAATGATGGCTCACAAAAAAATCACATCAAAGGTGTGAACCAACACACAAGATAGTCATAAAAGCACGTAATAGTAAATAGAACAATTAAGCTTTAACAATGCACATGGGAATTGGAGGAGGTGGATATTGCGGCTTGTCACCCCATCCCCCTTAAGTAGGGGGTCTTCATCCATAGGTAAGGGATCCCAACCATAATTCTACAAACCATTATTCTTTT
Source organism: Torreya grandis (assembly GCA_037957365.1). Lineage (NCBI taxonomy): Eukaryota > Viridiplantae > Streptophyta > Pinopsida > Cupressales > Taxaceae > Torreya > Torreya grandis. Next base: position 4,278,116 of record JARHVA010000016.1, on the reverse strand, counting down.
CTTCCTTGTGTCTATAAGTAAAAATAACATGATCCCATCATGGATACTTGTCTTCCAGGGGAGGGGTCCAATCCCTTATGTCACCTCTACCTCTAGAAGAACCACAAGGCCAATCATGCTACGCAGACAATTAGTGAGGGGGTGACCAGTGAGGAGAGAGGATATTTTATCTATTTTTGGAATACTTTTAGCATTTACCACACCCTTTCCCATGATAAGGTGACTGCAGGCACGATAGCTCTAGAGGTTCTCGGCTAACTACACATGGGGAATTCCCCTAGTATCAAGCAAATATTGGAGATGATTAAGCTCTAGAAGAACTTTGTCAGTCTATATTTGAATATGGAGACTAACATTAGAAATGATAGTAATTTTGTTACTAATAGAAAAACTGTGTTTCATTTCCTCATGATTAAAGCAAGCATAATTTCTAACTTTCTAGATTTGAAAAAGAATATCAACACAAAAAAATTGCCAAAATCTATTGTATCTTACAAGAAGAAGGGAGGAGTCCCCCAAACAAGCAATCTTTGATTTAAATCACTCAGGCCTAAATGGATGAAAGAGGATATGAATCCATTGCCATGTAGTTTGAGCATGGGAGCAGGACCAAGAAAGATGCTTATTAGTCTCAAATTGACATCATGTTGGGAAAATAGGATTTGAGACCTCCATGTACTTAAGCTAGTCACCCACTATAAAACCCTGATAGAGAATACACCAAAGAAAGTGAGCCTTCTTATGCTCAATGGGAGCAGTGCACATAGTGTGAAATCTTCTAAACCAGACCCCGCAGCTAGATTTAAGTTTCATCGGTGATTGAGAGTATCATTTTGAATATGCTAGGGGGCTAAAAGATTATACCACAGACAAGGAGAATAATGAGTAAAGGGAGTGTTTATGGGCTAATGCTAATCCTTCCACCATGGATTAATGAAATTGACTCTAATATTGTGAATATACTCATCAAGTATGGAGCCTTGAAATTATGCAATAGACTCAGCATCTGCATTATTTATGTTAAATCTAATCTGAACCTATTGCCAAGGAAGACAACAATGGTTCACTTTACAAAAATATCCCAAATGTTATTCACATCTTTCTTGAACGATCTCAAAACTTTGATCCAAGGGACTAAAGAAAAGGGAACATTATGAAAATTTAGGTAGGGAGACCACCAAATAGAATGAGAAGACCATTCCTAAAACCCTCCCCTATCCAATGAGATTGGGTTTGAGTTTATCCCAAGATTTCCAAATGCTCTGAATGACAAAAGTACCATTACTTTTAATAGGAATAGGGGTAATAAGAAGAGTATGTAGCCCAGAGCCTTTCCAAGCATGCCTGCCACAAGGAACCCCCTGAGAGATATAGTGACAAAGCAAGAGCTTCTAGGCTTCATCACCTTCCAATCCATGAATTACCTATTTAATGCTAAGAGCTAGGCCTTGAAGCTTAATATCTAGGAGACCCATACCACTTGCTTCTTTAGGCCAACAAATAAATCCCAAGAAACTCTATGAAAGCTTTTATGTCTTTTAGAATTAGCTTAGAGGAAAACTCTTAAGAGCTTTTCCAATCTACCATAGGTATCATTAGGAGTCAAACAAGAATAATAGTACACATGCATAGCTATTAAAACCTTAGAACAAATGTGAAACTTACCCACCAAGGATAAAAGTTTTGTGATCCAAAAAGAACTTTTTTTCTTAATCCTTTGAACCACATAGGACCATAACTCAGTAGGAGAAGTCTAAAAAGTAAAAGGAATGCCAAGAAACTTAAATTGAAGCCCTAGAAGAAGCCGCTACCATTGATATCCCTCTAGCCAAGGGGTTTGGAGGAAAGAGACTAGAGATTACACTACGTTTTTATCCATTCAATGGATGATCCAGGAGCCAAACAAAAAATATGAATACAATCCATGCATTTTTAACTAGATACTTCTCTTCTTGGAAAGTAAGAAAAGAATCATCAACAAAGTGACCATTTAGTAATTGGCAGTCAGAATGGGGGAGAGAGATGCCTTTCACCAAGTCTCTGGAGGCATAGTTAGCTAGCATATAGCTAAACCCTTCAACTGATAACATATAAATTGAAGATAAACCCTTCCCTAATAGATCTATGAAGATCAAACTAAGAGGATTGGGATCCATTGATAATAATACACACCCCAGCATCCTAAAAAAGCATATCAACCACTTGAATAGACCTGGGACCAAAACCAAGTGCTTGGAGCATGGCTAAAATAAAAGGCCACTCAATGTGTTCATAGGCCTTCTCAAATTCAATCTTAACAAACAGGGCCTTTTGAATAGAGACATGATACCATTCCATGCCTTCCTAGATAGTAATGGCTTTTTCTAGGATGTAATTATGTTGGATAAATCTTGTTTGTTCACTTCTAAAAATTAAATGAAGAAGATGTTAAAGTTTGATAGCGAGCCTCTTAGCAATTATCTTATAAGAAAAATTGAGAAGTGTAATAGGTATCTAGTTAGTAATAACCTCATAGTACCTCCTCAACTTGTAGCTTGTGATGTTAATGAGCTACTTGGGTTTGTACTTGAACATTAAAAAGAGAGTTTTCAAGCTCCTATAATACCCAGAGTTATTCATGGTTTGTAACATTATGAATACATCAGCGGAAAAAAGAGGCTTTCTTACCATAAGCATTAAGAAAGGTGGTAGTGTGAGCAAGAGCATCCATCCACAACTGTATCTAGCTAGAATCCTCCTTGGGCCTAGGAACTAAATTCTGAATTTTGAAAGTGTACCCAACAGTTCTCTCATGCTTAAGGTGACTAATATTGAGATAGAATTGGGTTGAATCAAACTTCACTTGAGGGGTAGACCACTTAATATTGAAGCAGATAAGATGGTGGTTTGATAAGAAAGTGTCAGGGAGCATATAAATTATCTTATCATGAACAATAACAAAAAATAAGAGATCTTATTCAACTAACAAATCCTTGTCCAACCATTGAAGAACCTGATCCTCTCATTGTTGAAAATTGGATTGAGTAAGCCAAAGAGAGTCTGAATCCTTCCTCTGGTGGTGGTTTAGATCAAACATCCCAAGTTTATTGCACATATAAAACATGCTTCCCATTCGCTAATATACCAATACATAGGAAGAAAACCATCTTTGTCCTTAGGATATTCTACCATGTTAAAATTCCCACAGAGGATCCAGTGAGCATCTAGAAGTGACTCTACCAACCATCTCTAAATCAAAGCCAACTCCACAACATCATTAGAGGCATACATATTTACCACCCTGATGATGCAATTATCAAAGTCAAATTGAGTCCAAACAACAAAATGGGTGGGGTCAGACCCTCAAGAAATAATGTGTTAAGAAAGCTCCAGAGCTAAAAGATTGATGGCCCCATCATGACCAAAGTCATGTAAGGTATTTTGAAAAATGGCCCTAGGCCAAATAGTTTGTGTTGTAATTTTAGGAGAAAGCCATAGATATTGACCTCTTGCAAATAAATAATTTTCATGTTACTAAGAATCTGGCAAATGTTCCTAACTACATACTTACACGGTGGATCAATAAGGTCCTGAACATTCCATGAATAGACTAACATTGGGAAACATCAAGGTTCATGTCATTTTTCTTTGTGATATTTTCAAGAGTAGCAAATCAATTGAAAGAAGGTTTGTGCTTTATAAAATCATCCATTTGAAAATGATGCCTTTTATGTGCCATATGTTCCTCCTCATGAGAAGGAGAGGAACTTATAGAGCGCTAGAGGATTGCTTTATGGTCTAGAGTAATGAGATTTTGTTCTTCTTTTGACAAAGTCACCCTAAGAGGGGGTTGTGATAGTTCAGCTTACAGAGTTGAAGGTGAAGTATCAACAAAAGTAGCCACTACTTACAGTGTGTGTATAAGCAGAGGTGAAGCCTTGTAAGGCACAACAGATTTACCAATAGGCGCTGAAGCATTGGAAACCATGACTGGGCGATAAGTAGAATGTTAAGGCTTACCAATACCTCTTGCCAAATTATTATTTTTATTTATGACAGTGGTCTAGCTACCGACATTACAATTTTGGGTTTTGACCTCAGGTCCACCCTTTTCTTGAAGAGGAGGAGCATGCACCATTAAGGGACGCTCCCAAATCATATGATCTAAGGATTGGCACCAAAAATAGGTATTCAATAAATCAATATAGATCACCCGATGATAAATCAATTATTTCTGTTTTGAAAGTCAATAGACTCTTTGAGATCCCGAGCTAGATCTACTTCCACACAAACCCTTATTAGGGATGGGCCTTGAAATTTTTTTCATGTTCATGGCATATGAAGCACCCTATAGATTTTATGAGCTAGTTAATAAAACCTTAGAGGGGGAGTGGCAAGTCAAGAAATTCAACCCAAACTGGAATTTTCAGTTTCGCTTGCTCCAAAACTTGAAAGTCTCGAATCTAGTTAGAAACACCACTAGTGTATTGCATATGAACTAAAGATCATGACTAACAATTGTTTTACAATGCTTTGGGTTAGTGAATCGAAACAAGAAGAAACCCTTAGTAAGATTCTAGACTCCTTCCAGTTTTAGACCTTGACAATGGCTATGAACTCATTGTTTCAAGAGGCTCTAATGGGGGACTCTTTCAACAAAATAAGTAATCAAAGTGTAATTTTCAAAAAAATTACAAACTTTATCAAATTCAGGTGAATCAAGAATACCATCAAGTAAGGGAGTGCCTAGGTTAATACCAGTACCTCATGAAAAACCTTTGGAACTAACTTTCTTGCTTGTTTCAGTGCCATAGTCACTCTTGCTTGCACCGGCTATCTCCACATTTAAAGATGCAGTGATAGTGGCAGCAAATATTAAAAATAAGGGTACACCCTACTACCTAGAGGGTGAATCACCTATCAAAATCAATAATAAATGCACAATAAAGCTAAATCATGTCTAGATCTATGACAGATCGATAATATGACAGAGTTAAAACCTAGAGGCTCATAAATACAAAGCGCTAAAAAAAAAAAAAAACTAAAACTTGACCGATATTTTTGTTGGAATAATGCATATTTAAGCTTACCTAGGGTTAATAGGGTAAGTTATTTATTACCGAGGGTAAAATTTATTTACCTCGGTTAATTTATTTTATTGTTGAGAATTTCTCAACAATATATTTGTTCGTAGTATGAGAAAACAAATAGTTTGTTTTCTCTATTTTGTAATCATTACAAATAGTTTGTTAACATGAAACAAACTATTTGTATTATAAATACTTTGCATTATATGAGAAATTAACGAGAGATTATTGAGAATATACAGAGAAATTTGTGGATTATCACCTATTTTTTAGGTGTGACAAATTTATTTATTCTCTGGAAATATTTGCAGGTTATTTGTTGTGGGTTCTCTCTTCTGGATTGATCCTGTGGATCCTGTGTATCTCCTGCTCATTCCTTCAATTTTAAAATCGCTTGGTTTGAATTTATTATAAACTTCAAAACAAATTTAGATATTAATTTCTATCGAGGCTAAAAATACCTAATAGGAGTGAAAAAATATTATATAAAACGGAGTGTCAAACATAGAGAGAAAAATTAAAAAAACATATTAAAAAAAGAAAAGAAAAATAAAAGAAAGTTTTGAAAATATATTAATAAAAATAATTATTCTATTAATAAAATATACATTATTTTACAGATTTGGACTACATTATATAATTTAATATATGATTTCATATGATTTTTTAATATTAATATTTGAAAATAAAAAATAATATTTTCAAAATTATTTGTATATAAAATCTTAAAGTTAAGTTTTCTCTATAAAAATTCATTAAAATCACTAAAAAGACAATAATAAATCTAAAAATTATAATAAAATGTATACCAAATTTTAATATAGAATACAAATTGACTCCCTTCCAAAATGCATAGCTGTCATGGATGTTTCTAAAATCTCACCTCTGGTCCTCAGTCTACCCTTTGACCTAATCCAAGCGCGTGCAACAGGCGGCCCTCTCTTTTCTGCACGCTTTGGATAGCCCCCCAAAAAATTCCCCGTAGGCGGCAGTTATGTTATTTATTCCCCGATTTGTCCAAAACTCTCTCAAGCCTCTCTCAGATCCATCCAAGGCTTCTGAACTGTGTGCCCCTTGCAAAATCTGATTCTGCCAATCTCTAGATATTTGTTGTCATCCCAGCCCAACACATTCCATTCATACAATTCTCAGCTGGATTGACTTGCCTTGGGTCCATGATGGTAATCGTCAAGAAAGATTCAGTTTGCGTAAGGGAGGTGTGGGCAGATAATCTGGAAGAGGAGTTTGAGCTGATCAGGGACATGGTAGACCAATACCCATATGTTGCCATGGACACTGAGTTCCCTGGTGTTGTCATGAGGCCACTGGGAAGGTTCAAGAGCAGAGCAGAGTACCATTACCACACCTTGAAAGTCAACGTGGACAACCTCAAACTCATCCAGCTTGGATTGACATTCTCAGATGAGGAAGGAAACCTGGCAGAGTGTGGGACAGGTCAGCCCTGTGTGTGGCAATTCAACTTGAGGGAATTTAACCCCAATAGGGACATCCATGCCCCTGATTCGATCGAGCTGCTGAGACAGAGTGGAATCGATTTCAAGAAAAACAACGACATGGGTATCAAATCAAAGCGTTTTGCAGAGTTGTTGATGTCGTCTGGAATTGTTCTAAATGAGAATGTGAAATGGATTACTTTCCACAGTGCATATGATTTTGGGTATTTGCTCAAACTCCTTACCTGGAACCATTTGCCCCACAGCCAAGAAGGATTTTTCAGTCTCATGAAATTGTATTTTCCGAGTGTATATGATGTGAAGCATATGATCACGTTCTGCGATGGGTTGTATGGAGGTCTCAACAAACTGGCTGAACTGCTCAAAGTAGAGAGGACAGGGACATGCCATCAAGCAGGGTCTGATAGCTTGCTTACCTGCTCTGTTTTCATGAAATTGAAAGAGGGTTTTCCCAACAGATCCCTTGACAAACATACAAATATCTTGTATGGGCTGGGTTTGGACAATTGCTATTGAAATAGCATATTAAACTTGTCTCTTTTGTACATTGTTTGTAATTACAACAATGATCAACAAAGAGCTACTCTTTCTTTTGGCTTACTAGTTTTGGTTTGTACATATATAATTTTTTTTATATTAATACATTCGTTCGATGGGCAACTTCTCTTCTCTTCAATGGCTAGTTATATCCAAGTCTCCCAATCCAAGCAATTTCTATGTTTTTTAATGCTCCTTCAAGCTTGCCTTGATGTCCCTAACTAGCATGTTCCGTGTGATAGGGTTTTATTTGTTGATAAGTTTATCATGCGGTTTTCTAAATGGCAAATGAAAAATTCTATTGAGTATAGATGGTTCCCCATGTGACTTTTCCAAAATCATGTGGGACAGCATAGCCTTGGGTTTCCATAAGTGTACATGGAAGCTTTTCATATAAGTTTTCTCAGCGTAATGATTATTAAGAGAAATATAAGTTTATTTTTAAGATAAAAAAAATTGAGCTTATTATTATAGATACTAAAATATGATTTTCAATATTTGACAATGGAAAGCTTGACACACATTTATTATGTATGATTTGAACTCACAAACAAGGTCATAATTCATCATCTTCTCACACTTGCATGTTATTTTATGAGTCAACTCTTTCGTTATGTTTTTGCACAACTACATGTATCTCATTGTCTATTTCAAAATTTCCAACTATCCTATACAGATATCTCCAAACCTTTAGTTTTGTCCCCCTTTGTACAAATCAGTTATGATCATTATCATCACTCGATAATGACCTATGCTACACAAAACTAACCCACTTGCAACAACTGCTATATTCTAAAATCAAACCTGTCCTTAAAGTCGGCCATAATCCTAGGATGTCAATCACATGATGAATTATTCAATTGGATCCATATATAAAAAAATTAAATTTTCATTTAAAAGGGGCTTTACACTGATCGGATATACATATATGCACTATTACACACTGAGCAAATCCACCATATTCTTCCCAATCACTGAGCATACTTATCATTAGAAGACAAGCCAAGAATGAAACACTTAAAAGCTAAGTCAAAGCAAGCATTGTCAAATACTAAAGCCAATCATTAATTGCATACACATAGCAAAGGAGCACATTTCCACAATCACACTAAGTGGGAGAACTATGTGCGATTTGATTTCCCTCCTTTAAGTATTGGATATGTAGGCAATAGTCAATCACTAGGAATGGTAATTGGAGTCAACCCAACCCATTACACTCATCTCATTTTTGTAGGTTTTCATCCCTCACAAATCACATCCGGGCCCTTTAAGAAAAATGAGGGTGATTTCTAGATTTGGGCATGTCATCAAGGTTCAAGATCTGTTGGTAGTAGATATAGGAGTGCAAAAGCACAGAGCATGTATGAATGACAAGTGTGTGATATGTAGTATTTTATATATTGTATATATTCAACACATGATTGTGTATCAAAAGTCTATAGAATACATGAACTCTTTTGGGAACGCAATGAAAGGTCTAGAATGCAAAATGAAAGAGTCTTTGTAAGCTATTTCTATAGTGCTTAAATGTAAAGGAAAAGAGTTCCGAATATGAGATATTAATATATAAATCTGATGATGGTTATTTAAATTATCTTTATGTACTTGTTATGTGCACATGTATACTCTATTTCATTTGAATCTGCTTCATATTATAACAATAATGAATGGTCTTTGTGTTCCATTATGTGTTTCGCTAAATACCCACTAAGTATGAACCAAAAGGAATAATCTAACTTGTTATACATTCCTAGCATTCTGATTTTGTAACTCTCTTCTGACACATATACTCCTTAGTATGTTCTGATGGGAATTTCCAAGAAGCTCTACTAACAATGGTGTGATGAGCGTGGAACTTAAAACATCACGAAATGGCTACCAACTCAAAGAGATGTGGAACAATGGTTGGATGAAAGAATTTATAAATTCATAGAAGAAGAGGGCAGAGGAATTGGGAGCATGATGAACAAAATTATAATTGTGTCTATTAATGTTGAAATCTATGAAGTTTTCTTGTGTAAGTTACCCAAACTATTAGCCACTTCGTTGTCAAGATTGGAATATTATTTCTATAGACCGAGAGAGAGTGTTTTATCTAGATTGAAAAAGGGAGAAAAACTTTGAAGTTTAGACACTGAAAAGATTCGTGCAATATAGACCAGTAGCTAAAAACCACTATTGATAGGTTTATCACTGAGTTTGTCGTACAAGGGTACATTATGTTTGAAGTCACATAGGATTTATTTGTAAGAGGTATTAGAGGTGACTTTTTGCAGTGATTATTGATACTTTTGAACATGTTGGTTGTGAGAAGGCTATGGTTCCAACCCTGACTAAGATGGAGTAGTCATCCCAGGTGCTATGGGGATGCAGACTAAATGGAATGAATGATGAGGAATTGAAAGCAGAAAACTTGAACCTGAACCCAAAAGATGGAAAATGCAAACAAGAATAAATATAAGATAATTCTAGGATTGGAGAGAGAGAGTTATGACAACAAAAGTGATGGAAAAAATAGAATGCCCCTAATGTAGCTGCAAGTAGAGGTGGATTAGAGTGTGAGAAGACTGCAAGTGGAGATAGACCTCCAAGGGAAAGTGGAGACTGCAAAGAATTAGAAACTATAGTAACTAAGGGAATTGAGGGTGCCAGAGAGATTGAAGGGAATGTGCAAGATAAGGAAAGTGATTCAAAGAAAATGAAAGAAAGAGAATGTGGAGGGGTTGTAGAGAAGGAAATGGAGTAGATAAAAGGTAGTTTTACGAAGAAGTTACAGAGGAGGAAATTATTTGGAGAAGAAGAAGGATAATCTCTTGATGAGTTGATGAAAAGTCAAAAAGTAAAGTGAAATTCAAATTCAAGTGAATAAAGTACTTTCGAAATGGATCATTCCTTAAAAGAGGATGCATCCACCATGCCTAATTTGCTAACAAGATCAAGTAATGAAAAACTTGAGAGGCATACTAAGTGGTTTTCATAAGGAATGTGTGGGCAGGTAATCTGGAAGAAGAGTTTGAGCTGATTAGGGACATAGTAGACCAATACCCATATGTTGCCATGGACCCTAAGTTCCTTGGTGTTGTTATGAGGCCACTGGGAAGGTTCAAGAGCATAGCAGAGTACCATTATCACACCTTGAAAGTCAAATGAGGACAACCTCAAACTAATCCAACTTAGATTGACTTTATCGGATCGATGAACTTAACCAACACGTGCTAACTCTTGGTGCATGATAGTCTTTACCAATCATCGAGGGCTAGTGTCGACCTCTGACTCACTAGCGAATGTAACTAATCAAACAACATGGTTACCTCTACCACCACAATTAAAATTACCTTGAGGTTACCCAAAGTTACTACATGGTCACGGTTATCATGGTTAAGCATGTTACCCATAGTTACCATGTGGTCATGGTTACTTCAGTTAAGCATGTGCTGGCTAGGAAAAAAAGGGTGGGGACTTCAAATTAGTTTTAAATATGACCTTTTCCCACATTTCCTATGCGACAGTGATTGGCAATCTCTGTTGGTGATCTTAGAGAACTAGGTTTGAGCTTCATTGGCTAGTTGGTAGGGATCCTTCTGTTCCCCAAAGTCCTCTAGGTTTGAGTTGATATCCACCAAAGTGTTGTTTTTCCCGTGTATTGTTTAGAAATAATTTACATAAAAGTTAATCTTTGTTTCAATGTTTCCTAGAATAATTTAGTTTAGTTTTAAAAAATGTTTAGATTTCTTGAATCTTTCATATTTCAGTGTTCAAAAGAGAAAATTAAACTGATTTAAGTTTTTTTTTTCATATGTTTCAATTTTTGTAGTAGATTTTTCTGTTTATATCAATTTCCAGAATTGGTACACAAACAATTTCATGTTCACGTGGAATTTCATTACCCTAAAAAATGTAAAAATAGCCTAACAATCATGTAAAACAACACCAAGTAAAGCTTCTGTCCTCATTAAAATTGACATAAATAGGAATATTATACCTAAGACCATAAAAAATTACACACTTTGGGAACAATCAGTTAAATGTTAGTTGGAATGTTTGTGGCAAAATGACTCAATTCTATTCCATGCCTCTTCTAATAAATCCAAGGGTGTTGCGAATGAGATCCTTATCCAATTTTTTATTCCCATCAATATATGTTTTCATACATAAATCAGCTAAATAGTGATCACAAAAACATACATTTAAAGTGCATATTAATAAAACAAATTATACATGCTATATTAAAGAAAGACAGTCTAAATCACCTGGTAGCACCATTATTGATTCTTAACAAGAGTCAAGGCAAACTCCATATCATCTTCGATACCTTTAAAGGCATAGAGGCATAGTAACCCATTCTCATTACTTGATTTCTTTTTTCCTGGGCAGAGCTATCGAGGCATAAAAGTAACTATAAACTCAATAGCTTTGCCCAATCCCATTACAACCATATTTCTATTATTCCATATTTTAGTTTGATGATTGAAGAAGATGACATAATTTTATAATATTGATCTTCTTGATAAACCTTTATATTATCATTTTTAGTTATTGAATTTAGTAATTTATAGTCAAGGAAGAACTGGGAAACAATGATGGTCGAGTTATTTATTTACTTTCTCCTTTTATGTCATTGCTATATATGGCATATGCACCAATTGAAGATGAATATCCATGTGAATTAGATAATGATGATGGTAATTCTTATTATATATGCTCATCCATTAGGATATTATCATCTAGAAATCCATCGGAAGTAGGAATTCCATCACTTGCTATTACGTTGGTAAATGTAGCATATGCATCGATTAAAGATGATCTCCATATGATGTATATAATGATGATGGAAATTAATTTTCTATATGCTCCACAATTAGAATACTTTCATCTTGATCTTCATTGCAAGAAAAATTCCATCAATTGATACTACATTGGTATATGTGGTATAAGCACCAATTGAAACTAGATCTCCATATGAAGTAAATAATGACGATGGGGATTCTTATTCTATATGTTCGTTCATTAGGATAGAATCATCTTGACTTCCATTACAAGTAAGAATTTTAACATTTCTTATTGCATTGTTATATATGAAATATGCACTAATTGAATATAAATCTCCTTCCGAAGTAACTAATGATGATGATCATTATTCTTATATATCACCATCTATTAGGTATTATCATCTTGATCCCCATTGTAATTAAAAATTCCATCACTTTATACTGCATTTGGTAGATGAGGCTTATGCACCAATCGAAACTAGATATCCATATGAAGTATATAATGGTGATGGGTGTTCTTATTCTATATACCCATGCATTGAGATACTACCACCCTAACCTCCATTGCTATTAGGAATTCCATCCCTTTTTGTTACACTAGTAGGAATGGCATGTACAACAACTAAAACTAGATCTCCATATGGAGTAGATGAAAATAATAGATCTTATTTTTGATCCTCTGATAGCATCATAAAAGTGGAAATACTAACCAAAATTCAATTAGAGAACACTCTTTCTCTGATACCATGAAAAATTATATATTGTTGTCTAGATATTATTCAAGGAAAAATTGCTTAATAAACTTGATTATACAAGTATTATATTGTAAAAAGAGACCCATTTTATTTTTAAAACACTCACTTGCATACATTCAAGAAAGATACTCACAAATTGTAGATAATAAATATTAATTATGTTATATATTTTTGGGCTATGCCCCGTAAATAAAATTTTGACCTATTTAAAGTAGCAAGGATCTCCATTTATAAAGTTTAATTGGTACAGAGGTATAGAAACCCATTCTCAACCTTTGGATGAAGGCCACAATTACATGCACAAGAAGAATTGTAGAGATTTAAAATGTGCTCTTTTCCACGATATCTTCTCTATTTGTGCATTCAATTCATATTTTATTTTTAAGATTATGAATTGATTTACTTGCAATTTTAAATTTGCACCAAAACATTGAACCCTTTTAATTCATTGTTTTATTAATAATTTTTAAATAATAATTTATTTTTGGTAGTGTTGTTGATCTTATATGTTTCTTTATATCACTCTAGCTATAATTTGACAATGATCTCTTACTAAGTTAAATATTCTCTATAAAAATTTATAAAAATCATTAAAAAAACATAATAATACCTTCTACGAATCTCATAATAAATCTAAAAATTATAATAAAATATATACCAAATTCCAATAGAGAATAGAAATTGACTCCCGTCTAAAATGCATAGTTGTCATGGATGTTTCTAAAATCTCGGCCCTGGTCCTCAGTCTACCCTTTGACCTACTCCAAGCATGCAACAGGCCGCCCTTTCTTTTCTTCACATTTTCTGCGTTTTGGATAGCCAAAAACAATATTACCCCTAAGACGGCAGTCATGTTATTTATTCCCCCATTTGTCCAAGGCTTCTGAAATGTGTGCACCCTGCAAAATCTGATTCTTTCAATCTCTATATATATTTTGTCATCCCCGCCCAACACATTCCATTAATAAAATTCTCAGCTGGATTGACTTGCCTCGAGTCCATGATGGTTATCGTCAAGAAAGATTCAGTTTGCATAATGGGAGGTGTGGGAAGATAATCTGGAATAGGAGTTTGAGCTGATCAGGGACATGGTAGACCAGTACCCATATGTTGCCATGGACACTGAGTTCCCTGGTGTTGTTATGAGGCCACTGGGAAGGTTCAAGAGCAGAGCAGAGTACCATTACCACACCCTGAAAGTCAATTGGACAACTTGAAACTAATCCAACTCGGATTGACTTTCTCCGATGAGGAAGGAAACCTGGCAGAGTGTGGGACAGGTCAGCCCTGTGTGTGGCAATTCAACTTGAGGGAATTTAACCCCAATCGGGACATCAATACCCCTGATTCCATCGAGCTGCTGAGACAGAGTGGAATCGATTAAAAGAAAAACAACCACGTGGGTATCAAATCTAAACGTTTTGCAGAGTTGTTGATGTCATCTGGAATTGTTCTAAATGAGAATGTGAAATGGATTACTTTCCACAGTGCATGCGATTTTGGGTATTTGATCAAACTCCTTACCTAGAACTATTGGCCCCACAGCCAAGAAAGATTTTTCAGTATGACGAAATTATATGTTCCAAGTGTATATGATGTGAAGCATATGATGAAGTTATGCGATGGGTTGTATGGAGGTCTCAACAAACTGGCTGAACTGCTCAAAGTAGAGTGGATAGGAACATGCCATCAAGCAGGGTCTGATAGCTTGCTTGCCTATTCTGTTTTCATGAAATTGAAGGAGGGTTTTCCCAACAGATCCCTTGACAAACATACAAATATCTTGTATGGGCTGGGTTTGGACAATTGCTATTGAAATAGCATATTAAACTCGTCTCTTTTGTACATTGTTTGTAATTACAACAGTGATCAGCGAAGAGCTACTCATTCTTTTGGCTTACTTGTTTTGCTTTGTACATATATATGTATATATATTTTTATATTAATACATTCGTTTGATGGACAACTTCTCTTCAATAGCTAGATATATCCAAGTCTCCCAATCAAAACAAGAGAAATATCAAGTTTATATGGAAGCTTTTCATATAAGTAATGATTAACAACAGAAATATCAAGTTTATTTTTAAGATATAAAATTTTGAGCTTATTGATGTAGATATTAAAATTTAATTTTCAATATTTGACAATAGAAAGTTTGACATACATTTATTATGCATGACTTGAACTCATAAATAAAGTCATAATTGGTCATCCTTTCACACTTGCATATTATTTTATGAGTCAACTCTTCTGTTCTGTTGTTACACACCTATAGGGATCTCGTTGCATGTTTCAAACTTGCTAACTATCTTACATAGACCTCTCTAGACTCTTAGTTCAGTCCCCATGTGTACAGATCAATTATGTTAATAACACTCGTTATCGTCAATCGATAATGACCTGCGCTAGTCAAAACTAGTCCACTCGTAGCAACAATTATATTCTAAAATCAAACCCATGCTTAAGGTCAACCTATAATCCTAACATGTCAGTGGCATGATAAATTATTCAATTGGATCTATATATAAACAAATCAAAATCTCATTCAAAAGGAGATTTACACTGATTGGATATACATATGCACTATTAGACACTAAGCAAATCTACCCTATTCTTCCAAATTTGCGTACTTATCACTAGGAGACAAGCTAAGTTTGAAACACTCAAAAGCCAAGTTTAAGAAAGCATTGTTAAATACCAAAGCCAATCATTCATTGCATACACATAGCAAAGGAGCACAATTTCACAATCACACTAAGTAGGAGAACTACGTGTGATTTGATTTACCTCCTTTAAGTATTGAATATGTAGGCAACAGTCAATCCATAGAGAAGGGTGATTGGATTCAGTGCAACTCATTACACTCCTCTCATGTTTGTAGGTTTTCATCCCTCACAAATCACATCTACGGTCTTTAAAAAAAATGAAGTTGATTTCTAGATTTGCGCATGTCATCAAGGTTCAAGATCTATTGGTAGTAGATATAGGTGTGCAAAAGTATAGAGTATGTATGAATGACAAGTGTGCAATATGTAGTATTTTATATATTATATATCATTTTGTATGTATTCACACATGCTTGTATATCAAAAGTCTGCAGAATACATAAACTCTTTTGGGAAAGAAATGAAAGGTATAGAATGCAAAGTGACAATGTGTTTGTAAGCTCTTTCTATAGTGTTTGAATATAAAGGAAAAGAGTTCCAAATATGAGATATTAATATAGAGATTTGGTGATGGTTATCTTAATTATCTTTATGTACTTGTTTTGTGTGATGTATACTCTATTTCATTTGAATGTGCTTCATAATATAGAAATAATGAATGTTCTTTGTGTTCCACTATGTGTTTCCCTAAATACCCACTGAGTATGAACCAAAGAAATAATTTAACTTGTTATATGTCTGATTGCATTCTGATTCTATAACTCTCTTTTGACACATACACTCCTTAGCATGTTCTGATGGAATTTCTAGGAACCTCTCCTAACAATGATGTGGTGCAACATGGAACCTAAAATATATTGAAATGACTACTAGGTCAAATAAATGTGGAACAATGGTTGGATGAAAGAATTTAGAAATTCACAGAAGAACCTAGAGGAATTAGAAGCATGACAAATAAAATTATAACTGAGCAAATTTATGCTGAAATCAATGAAGTTTTCCAGTGCGAGTTCCTGAACTATTAGCCACTTAGTTGTCAAGATTGGAATATTATTGCTTTAGAGAGAGAGAGAGAGCATTTTATCTAGACTGAAAAAATGTAGAATCACTGCGAAGCTTAGACACTGAGTGGATGCATGTGATAAACCAATAACTAAAAGCCACTATTGACAGGAATATCATTGAGTTTGTTGTACAATGGTACATTCTGTTTGAAGTCACGTAGGATTTATTTGTAAAAGGTATAAGAGGTAAGTTTCTACAAGGATTACTGATACTTTTGAAGATGTTGGATGTGGAGAAGGCCATGGTTCCAATCCTAATCGAGTATACAATGATAATGGAGTAGTCGCCAAGTCTCAATGAGAAAATATAATAATAAGATGAAAATTCGTGACATAGATCTAATTGAGTTCATACTAAATTTCATCTTCCTAAATTTTAAAAATTTAAATGTATAGATTCTGACTTGCATCAAAAGGAAGAAGTTGCATTGAATTAACTTTTAGGAAATGTAACTTTTAGGAAGTGCTATGTCAGTTGAAGGATCGACTAGTATCTTTACATATTTATGTCAAGTATTTTTGTGAACACAAATTCAAATTATACATAATAATCTATTTCAAAATAACATACACAAAATTATAAATAATATATGGTACCAAAATAAATGATTAATCTATTTTGAAATGTGAAATAAGATTATATAACATTTGATTTTGTTATTGTAGTATTCACATGATACCTAATGCACTACAAAAATATAATATTTTTGTCATTTTAGTATTCACATAATATTTGTGATGATTGTATTTATTAATCCACCAATCTATGTATATATTAGTAGTTGTTTTGATGGTGAAAGGAATGTTAAAGAGGATGTAATTTTTTTATTTTCTAAATTTGATAAAAAAAATTATCTTTTTTATTATCTAATTTGTCATGTGGATTTTGAACACTTAGTCATTTGTTCAATTTGCTTTCTTTATGTGAAATATTTCTACACATATCTTTGCATTGGGCTAACTTGTCTTTTCTTTCTTGTTTGAGTATGACACTTTGCAAATTTTCATTTAATCGCTTCTTTTTGGGTCTTGGTGCACATCACTTTTGTCAAGACCAAAATGCCTCTCGATTAGGTAACTACAAATAGCTTTGCCAACATAGGATAATTTTTATTTTGTTTGTTCTTAAGAAAATAGAATTAATATTCATATTGTTAAAGGGGTACAGAGTATCTAAGATACTTGTTGAGCACAGGTTAAACCTTAACACAATTTGGTCTCCCATTCGTATAACCAAATAATTGGTTTTAATGAAGTATTACGCTACCAACCATCATCTCGTTTGAGGCATTTGATGTTTGTAAATTTCATTAACTTCTCTATTCTTTTTTTTAACATTATTAATGAATCACAAAAGTTTGAAGCATCTCATAATGCTCGACATTGACTTGCAGAAGCAACTTTGAAATTATTTGTCTGTGTTTTGTTCATCGATGCGGAACGGGTTTTTTATTACGTAAGCAAAAAGAGAGGTGTTGTTAATGGACCTAGATCGTATCCATTAGTGGATTTGTTGTTTTCCTTCTAGAAAAATAGTAGGTGGCACATGGAATGGTATACTGAAATGTTGCAAAAGTTTCGAATGCACATGATCATAGTGGAATGTGTGGGCAACATGCGGAAGGTTGTTACATTGAATTTGCCAAACGTGGACCATGAACAGATGATCGAGTTAAGATTTTCACAATATTTATGTAGAAAAAATTAATTCAATTAAAATAATTATATAAATATTATAATATATATACACACAGTAATATATTATTTTTATATATTATAAATTATATTATAATATGTTGATTTAACAATTTTGGGAATATTGGAGTATTATTCCTAATTTAGTTAAAGGGTCTGAGTAGTAAAATCAATAAATAAATAGACAATAATTAAGCTACTGATTTATGTAAATTAATTGCAATTCAAAATTTTCTAAAAATAGTAATAAGGAGAAGAAAACAAAACTTCGCTCGAAACTGATTGATCCAACTGAGACAGATGTTGGAATTCACTATAAAAGACTAAGACACTGTTGCAAATTGAGATCTAAAGTTCATTTTGTGATTAGATAGGAACGTCAAAACTAGACAATAGTGTCACTGACACTATAGTCCACTTATGTCGCTATTTTGCTGAGCATCTAAGCTTTCTTGGTTTTATTCACCAGGTCAGTGTGAGCTTGTGTACCAAATTTTAGAGGCTAAGTGTCAACAAAGCTCGTTGTAGAGAAGATCATTTCTTCAAACCCTATCTTCCATTATGCTTTGACCAATTTTGAGCAAGAGGAGAGGGGGTTAGTATGTGTAAGATGCACTAGGCGTAATTCACACCCCGTGTGTGGGCACATTGCCTACATACTAATACTCTGAAGAGGCATCAAGTCATATGTAGTTATCCCACTTGATGTGCTTTGTGAAATTGTGTATATGAATATGTAAAATGTTAAACTGGATGTGTTTAAGGTGGCTAGAGACTGGTGTAAGGATTTGAATGAGATTGTAAGTGTGTTGATTGGCTATATACAGAGAATAGAGAAGATTGTTTGAGTAATCTTGCTTGTATTCTTTCTTGCTTAGTGATAATCTCCAACCTTTTTCAAATGATCTGTGAATGGGATTTTATAGGAATCTATTGGTCATGGGTTGAATGTGCTCGCGTTAGACCGACAAGGATAAGGGTGGGGAACCAGAAGAAATTAACCATTGGGGCTAGAAATAGACTTCGATAATAACGTCAAAATGGACAAGAGTGGCACCGATGCTATAGTCCAAGTGTGGCGCTATTGCCCTGAGTAGACAGGACCTAGGGGAATTCATTCGTCTTGGACAGAGTAGTCTGGGTGAGCTAGGACCAAGTCTGAAAGGCTATGGATGATTGGGAATCAACAAAAATAAGCCTAAGAGGGTCATGAAATCAAGCAAGAGAGACCTAAGGGTTGGGTGTCATTAGCCATGCTCAAGTTACCAATTTTTGCATTTTATATGACTACATATGTATATTTATATATTATAATATATATTAATATATTATATTAAATATAATATTTATAGTATTTAAATACAATCATTATATTAAAATTATAAGATTTATATCAATAATAGTATTATATTAATTATAATATACATATATATTTTAAAACATTATATATATATATATATATATATATATATATATATATATATATATATATTGCAAGCATATTGTGATGAAAAATGGTGACATCGTGTCAGAGCATGTTAGCTTTAAATATCCATGCATAAAGAATTAAAAGACAAGGTAAAATAGGTAGGCAATGGATTACAACAACATGGTATCAGGAAGGATGATGTGATACTCATATTTGCCCCTAATTCTAATAATTTTGTTGGGTTTCCTTCGCATTGTCATCAAATGTTTGAGAAGGCTCTAAGCATGTTCAAATCCTTAGTCTGAAACATACTCATTGCTTTAGCATAATTTTGATGTTTTTAAAGAGCAAAACCATATGCATGCATCAATGCGATCATACATGTCCAACGTATTTAAGCCAACCAATTGACATATCAATGAACTCATGTAACATGTTCTTTGAGACTTGATCCTTTCCCTCATAAGCATGCAAGCTCTTGATTTGAAATGAGATAGATTCCCTTGGTGTAAGTGTTTGTAGAGAAAAATAATAAACATTGGCATTCTTATGTCATTGTAGACATTTGAACTTATATGGAAAAAATGGGCATTCCAAAACTAGAATGAAGCTTGATAAGCAATAACCCAAATGATAAAGAAATAAACTGCTTTAATCCATCTCACATTCATGTTCAGTCAAATTCATAGGGCTCACATATCTAGTATCAAATGCACACAACATAGATTTTGGTTCTATCTATGATACAGTGTCATATCTTCTATGGTGGCATTTTAATTTTTCCCCAAACTAAAGAGCTCAACAAAAGTACCTCAATTGTTACCCCTAGCTAGCCTGCCAAGGTTGATACAAATAGTTCTACATTGAGCGAGGTCTTTGTGACTGCCATTTGTATTGGGCTTGATTAATTTTTAGAATGACATTAGCTAGGTGCAAAACCTATAGTGACAAAATGTAGAAATTATATAACAAATTCAACATAAAATAAATTTAAAAAAAAAAAAAAAAAAATCTATTGCACATAATAATGAGTTTCATCAAAATTCCATTACCAAGATACAAACTAATTTTTTCCATAAGGGTCCAAGGTAATTACCAAGATGCACATTTCATCCCTACACTAACACTTCAATTTGGTTTTGAATGTGCCATTAGACCTTTGTGTGAGATCTTGCATTTGTGCATTTATTTTTAAGATGGGGAAAGGAGTTTTGTGAGGAGGAGAAATTTTATTTCATAGTGAGCTTGATCAATAGTGAAGCAATATAATATTTTAAGGTAAGATTTGTGGTGATGGTGAGGGGAAATGCCATGGTATTTCAAGTGATATTGGATATAAGAGAGCCCATACATACATCGAACCTAGATTCAATGCAGATAGTAGATTTACATGAATAATAGTATATAGTATATGATAGCTATATTATTTATTTAAATACATATACATGGGTAATCACTCTGTAGTTGTAGATGAGGTTGGATATAAATGATTTCATAATGCATACTCGCCATTATATACAATTGTTTACATGGATGGATATAAATGGTTATGTAATTTGAATTACTGGTTGATAAGGATTTAAATGGGGGAGACTATTTGAGAGTTCCAGTCTATCCATGTGTCACAAATCATAGAGTGGTGTTGGTTTAAAAACAAAGTTATACCTTGTATTTCTTTTAACACGTGCGCACTTCATGGAGCACTTGTCCTATTTGTGGCTTCATGGGAGTTGTGATCACTGTACCATGTGGTTAGGTTGCCCATTATTGTTAATATTTATTTATTTTTAAATCGTAATGAATTTTAAAGGAAAATATAGATAATTTATAAAAATGGTCAAGACTTGAATTCTTGACATAATTAAATATTATTATTGTAATATTAATATAAATAAAGTATCTTAATAATAATATTTAACTATATATAATATATATAATTAATAATGAATAATAATAATATAAAATATAGAAAACTATACATATTGATAATATATATTCTATATAATATTATGTACTATATTATATAATACTATTATAATATAATGTATTGATATATTATATATTAATGTACATATTACTAATATATAATAATGTAGTAATATATTATATTTTAGACTAAATGAGAGCAAATTGTAGTATGTGTATCACATAACTTAAAAGTGACACATTAATATCACCATTGTCTGTAATGTTATGCACCCATTATATCACCAAAGGAGTGGATTGACGTGTGGGAGACTTCTAACAAACTATGTTACTCTTTGTAGGGTGAATGGCAAATTGGATTTTTTAAATTTTCTCGACCAGCAAAAACAAACACTCTTTTCATTGTCATGTTCTCTGTATCATGTGCATTTTTTTTACTTGTTTCAACTATGACCCTGGTTCGGTCATTCAAATACCCATTCTATGACTAGTACGTTTGCAACCTGTAAAGAAACAATTTCGTTTTGAAAGGTTGGTTTCCAAAGCTTAGATTTTGTTAAATCATTGCAAGGATAGCTTATAATGTTTGAATTTGTGCAGGGGTGGTGGAGTCGACATGTTGAATGTGGAAGAAAAATGCAAGGAGATAGTATGCCCAGATAGAATGGTGGAGGGTGATTTCTCTCTGAAGCCAAAAAAGTCAAAAACATTGTCCCTATTGTCAAATTGGTTCAAAAGGATGTGGGGTCGAAGCAGGGGTGATTTTTATAGCTCCAGGTAGGGCTCTTGCTAGATGGTTCAACATATAAAGTTAGTTTGCGAAAGAAACAATAAACAATTACTTACAAAAACTCCTCCACGATATAGGTCTTATCTGTGCACATGTATCAAAAAATAAATCTTCCGAATAAATTTTATAAAACCATTAATTTTACCACTTATTTTATTTATTTAATATATATATTATATACTTGACCGGTATTTTAAAGTCCCTTGGTTTGAATTTATTATAAAGTTCAAAACAAAAATTAGATATTAATTTCTACATAAGGCCAAAAATGACCAATAAAAGAGAAAGAGGATATCATGAATCTAATATATATAAAATAGAATTATTTATTTATTTATTTATTTTATATTTAGTCTTGTCTTTTCTTTCTTTCTGCATCTTCGACACCATATATATAATAGAAAAATGCATAGCTGTGATGGAAGTTTCAAATCTCATGCCTCGTCCTCAGTCTACTCTTGACCTGCAACTGGCGGCCCTTTCTTTTCTTCACGCTTTCCGCGTTTTCGATATCCAAAAAAAAATTCCCGTAGACGGCAGTCATGCTATTTATTCCCCCATTTGTCCAAAACTCTCTCAAACCTCTCTCAGACCCATCCAAGGCTTCTGAAATGTGTGCACCCTGCAAAATCTGATTCTTCCAATCTCTATATATTTTTTGTCATCCCCGCCCGACACATTCTCAGCTGGATTGACTTGCCGTGGGTCCATAATGGGAATCGTCAAGAAAGATTCAGTTTGCATAAGGGAGGTGTGGGCAGATAATCTGGAAGAGGAGTTTGAGCTGATCAGGGACATGGTAGACCAATACCCATATGTTGCCATGGACACTGAGTTCCCTGGTGTTGTTACGAGGCCACTGGGAAGGTTCAAGAGCAGAGCAGAGTACCATTACCACACCCTGAAGGTCAATGTGGACAACCTCAAACTAATCCAACTCGGATTGACTTTCTCGGATGAGGAAGGAAACCTGGCAGAGTGTGGGACAGGTCAGCCCTGTGTGTGGCAATTCAACTTGAGGGAATTTAACCCCAATCGGGACATCCATGCCCCTGATTCGATCGAGCTGCTGAGACAGAGTGGAATCGATTTCAAGAAAAACAACTACATGGGTATCAAATCAAAGCGTTTTGCAGAGCTGTTGATGTCGTCTGGAATTGTTTTAAATGAGAATGTGAAATGGATTACTTTCCACAGTGCATATGATTTTGGGTATTTGATCAAACTCCTTACCTGCAACTATTTGCCCCACAGCCAAGAAGGATTTTTCAGGCTCATGAAATTGTATTTTCCGAGTGTATATGATGTGAAGCATATGATGAAGTTCTGCGATGGGTTGTATGGAGGTCTCAACAAACTGGCTGAACTGCTCAAAGTAGAGAGGATAGGGACATGCCATCAAGCAGGGTCTGATAGCTTGCTTACCTGTTCTGTTTTCATGAAATTGAAGGAGGGTTTTCCCAACAGATCCCTTGACAAACATACAAATATCTTGTATGCGCTGGGTTTGGACAATTGCTATTGAAATAGCATATTAAACTCGTCTCTTTTGTACATTGCTTGTAATTACAACAATGATCAACAAAGAGCTGCTCATTCTTTTGGCTTACTTGTTTTGGTTTGTACATATATATGTGTATATATATTTAAATTAATACATTCGTTTGATGGGCAACTTCTCTTCGACAGCGAGATATATCCAAATCTACCAATCAAAACAATTTCTATGTTTTTTTAATGCTCCTTCAAGCTTACCTTATGTCCCTCCCTACCTAGCATGTTCCCTCTGATAGGGTTTTATTTATTGAAAAGTTGTATGATGCAGTTTTCCAAATGGCAAATGAAAAATTCACGAGTATTATGGTTCCCCATGTGAATTTTCCAAAATCACGTGGGACGTCATTGCCCTGGGTTTCCATCAAGTGTACATGGAAGCTTTTTATATAAGTTAATTTAATGATTAACAAGAGAAATATCAAGTTTATTTTTAAGATAAAAAATCTTGAGTTTATTATTGTAGATATTAAAATATGGATTTTAATATTTGACAATGAAAAGTTTGACGCATATTTATTATGCATGACTCAAACTCACAAACGAGATTATAATTTATCATCCTCTTACATTTACATATTATTTTATGAGTAAACTTTTTCATTTTATTGTTGTGCATCTACAGGGATCTTGATTACCTGTTTAAAACTTGCTAACTATGCTATATAAACATCTCCAAACTCTTAGTTTTGTCACCTATGTACAAATCCGTTCCATCAGTTACGATCGTTATCTTCAATCGATAATGACATGTGCTAGTCAAAACTGACCCACTTGTAGCAACAACTATATTTTAAAATCAAACCCAACTTTAAGGTCAATGCATGATCCTAGGATGTCAATCACATGATGAATTATTCAATTGGATTCATATATATAAAAATTTAAATATCATTTAAAAAGAGCTTTATATTGATCAAATATACATATATACATAAATTAAATATTTTAAGATATTTTCAAAGTGCTTGACAACTCATAAAGACAATGATGAAAGGGCTTGATATTTTGAATTTTAAAATTTTTATTTTTAGATATTCATTAATTTCAAATAGATAATTCAACTAGGCATTTAATCATATTTAATTTATTAATTGATTTTGATTAATATTTTAACTCTTTCAAGATTTGATCAAGTGCCCTACTTAATGGGTCCATAGAATAAATGGGTAGTTGTGATATCGTAAGGTGATTAAGGATAAATTCGTGAGAGGTTATTGTTGCATATGGGCTAATAACCCAAATAGAGATGCCTCAACATGATTCTAAGTTTTGATGAATTATGCGTAAGCAAATTTGAGACGTTTAGTGATTATTAATCTTAATTTATAATGGTTGGTAGGAATCAACTTGAAGTTTGATCGGAAGCTAGTTGTGGCCACAATTAGATGTCTATAGTTTGCCCCTGTTTGGGAAGATATTGCAAGTTATATGCATAATAATGTCTTCTCTGAATGCCCCCATTTGAGAAGATGTTGCAAACTATAGGCATAATAATGTCTTCTCAAAGAATGAAAAGGGTCGTTAATAATGAAAGAAGATAATGATTAAAGAAGAAACTCTAAATAACGTTTGGGAAGCCTATAATGATGTTTGACACCATTACTAATTTGTCCAAATGCGATTATAATCAGTAACAAAGTTTGAGACACTGATTTGCCCAAAAGCATTTATAATCAATGGCATAAGCACATGCTCTAGTAAAGTAGATGAGTTAAAACAATGATTTGCCCATAGGGAGTTATAATCATTAAGATGACTGAGATTGACTAATATTTTTTTGATGTGTCTTAATAGGACAGATTCGCAAGCATAACTCAAGGATATAACTTGTCATATAGATTAAAGATGAACGGGTACAAATGTAGATGCAATGGTTTAATGACTAAAGAAGACATAAACAACCAGGGACACGAGAATGTGCAAAGTGATGAAAGAGATGATTGAAAGAATAAAGGTGGTTGAGTTGACTTGAGATACATCTGATATCCAAGCACTGCTTACATAGTCGAAATGGACGTCAGGCCAATGTAGTTCACCCAGAAGTGGGAGAAGAATGAAATGAGGAATATAAGAATAAAGATTGATCAATGTAAATGATTTGATTGTACAACTCACATTGATCTATCTTTATTCTTATATTCCTCATTCCATTAGCTCAAAAAATCTTACAAGTAATGGAGTTGTAAAAATTACCAAGAAGTTTTTACAACTCCATTGCTTGTAAGATTTTTTGAGCTAATTTTTGATGTAGTATGTGATGATATGCATCATGATATAAAACAAAATGATAACATAGCTGAAATGTGCATAAATACTACTCTTGATGTAATAAATAATTAAAAATAATGCACCAATGATAAAAACCATGGTGACAATGTTGTCATATGAATATGGATGGACTCAAGAATAATGTGCAAGGAATCACCCAATGAATGCATATAGACTAAGTCAAGGCACAACAAAGAAATCAAAAAAATAAACAAATAACTAAGCAAACCAAACAAACAGAAAACCTGAAAGATAAAATCAATAGAAAGCATGATGTCATCAACCAAGTCATTATCTACGCATGAAGGCTCAAAAGATTGATAAAAAGGTAGTGCCTCCAAGCAAGGTGTTATGCAAAGAAAAGGTCATACCCCAAATGGTCATGGAATGGATTAGAACCAATAATGGATTTGCCTCAGTAGGGTGGAGTGAGGATGACTGACGAGGTTTAAACATGATAAATATTTTTGGATTTAGAGGCTATATATCTCTCTAGGAGATATTAAGCCGAATTTCTATTTTTTATGATTTTTGAAATGTTTCTGGATGTTTTTGAAATTTTTGGAGTATCTTAACTCGTTAAAGATTAACAATATACCACTCACAAAAAAATGAGAGCATATGAAAAAGGGGGACTGAGTTGACTTCAACAGGAATCGAGTGTCACCTACATAGTCCCATTAGGACCTCAAGTCACAGTAGTTTCGCCCACACAAAAGGTGGTGAGATCCAAATAGGTAGTAGAAAGTTCATGAATTTAGTCAAATGGAAAGACAAATGATAATAATAATAAGGGCGAGTTATGCGGTAATGCATGGTAAAAGTATTGTTCCTAATTTTCACATAGGCGGTTATAATTAGGAAATAATGACATAGGTCAACGATACTAATTTGCCTATAGGCAGTTATAATTAGTAACATAAGTTGAAATATTGATTTGCCCAAAGATGGTTAGAATTAGTGGCACCAGTTAAGCATATATGAAAGATATAATCACCAAATCCACTATCATACTACTTTCATATATTGTCATTTGAACATGTAATTCTAAAATTTCTAAAATAGATTAAAAACCCCTCGCGGAAGGTGTCAGAAGAACCAATGGAACTAAGGTCAAAAGGGGTTAGGTAGGGTAGGTAAAAAGAAGCTTTGGTCAATAATTAAGGTATGGTGGGATGGCATGACATAAAGAAGATGATAGGAGGGTAATTGGATATAATGTTAATAGGGTTCCCCCAAGTGATAAGGTAAGGTAAATGGTAGGGTATAAAACAACGACAAGATGAATGGCAAATGGAAAAGGCAAGGTAAATGACAAGGCAAATGTATGGTTCGATTGTTCTTGCTGATGTGGAGATGCATATCCTAATCAATATATGATACATCCAAAATAATTAATCATGTAAATTGCTAACCCACACCTCTTCTAAATATCTACTCTATCAAGAACCTACTACAAATTTGGACTCCAATAATTTTGTGATCTTATTTGATCATTGATTCTGTTTCCTTCAAACTTTAAGACAAGATGTCTTTATAAACTCTACAAAGGAAAGTACGGCCAAGGATAGAAAATAAGAATAAATATTGGTTGATAGGTTTGATTTGGAAATATAAAGGTGGATGACAATGGAATGTATAATGATTACGAAACAAATGAAGATTGAGATTTTTAGGTACACACAATGTTGTTGATTTCAAATTTGACATAACTTTGGTTGGGTAGGGCCAAAGACTTATGAATATGTTTTCGATAGAACCACCAAATTTCTCTGTTGTTTAGGCCTAAGAGTAGCTACCATATGATTATACTGTAGACTAGAATTTGTATTGATGTTATCTTTAATAATGCCTTCATTAAGTAGTGAAGAACTGTTGCGATTAACTGTTGGTGTCTTGATGAGGTTTTCACCAATGAAGTTGTCTTGATTGTCTCATAATGCCTTCGAAAAGGTTTCACTAAGGAATATTGAATTTTGACTTTGATTGTCTTTTAGCGCCTCAAATAAAGTTTCACTAGAAGATGTTGAGTTTAGACTTTGATTGTCTTTTAGCACCTCTGAAAAGGTTTCACTAGGAGATTATTCTTCTTCTGCATGAATGTGGTCTTGGTCTCCCTAATATTCTTGAAATTATATGTCGCTATGGATGCAGTTTAATAAGGTATGATTCTGTTGGTCCCAATTGCCACTTGTGGGAGGTGAAATGTCAATATAATGGCTAGGTTGGTTGGTGTTAATGGCATGTGGAACGATAATGGAATGGAAAGAGTTAATACAATCCTTATAAAAAATAATAGGATAACTTGTGTCGATGTTGAAGTGATCATCCTCAAAAGTTGTGGAAGGATCACTAATATATTCAAATTGATCTACAAGGCATGTGTAACCAATATTATAACAACCATGAACATATTCTGATTCTAAAGTTGAGTTTAACTCAAGGGACTGTGAATCTAATGTAGACACTAATATTGATTCTGTTTTTGATTCTAAGTCTGATGTCATCTCAAGACTAGAACCTAACTTCAATGTTTATTCTTCATTTGGTGTCGGTGTTTCTACAATGATGTCTTGTTGAATGCTTGGTATTGGATAAGTAACGCCCTGTGATGGCATTATGGGATCCATAAAGACTGGTTTGTCAAAGTGAGACTCTTCAAAAAGAGAAAAAGGTTAAGAAACAACTCCATAGAGACTACCTTGTCAAAGGGAGGCTCTTTAAAAATAAGACAATGGTTGACATAATGATTTTTTCAAAGGTGGTTATAATCATTAAAAAGTGACTCAGCAAAGACTGGCTTGTCAGAGTGAGACTCCTCGATAACAAGGATAGAATCAAAAGGTAATTCATCATAGGCCAACTTGTCACAAATAGGTGTTTCAACAAAAACATCATGGATTGGTTGGTTCTCTTGGCCTTGGTTTACAAGTAATTGTAAAATATCAGTTTTGAACACATCTTGATCTTCAAATGATTATCTCTATTGGAGAGGCACTAATTGGCTCTATTGTGGATTGAAGATTGGCATTGATTTTCTAAAGTGGGGGAGTGTCAGCAATGGATGAGGAATGATCAATTCTTGGATAATGATCTATTTGTAAATAGGTTCATCTAAGATGGGGTTAACAAAGATTATTTATCGGTCTAGGATGGTAACTATGACCCGTCTAGTCAAACTTGTCCAACATTATTGGGATATAGAGCAACCATACTTAGAAGGGCCTACAATGGTAATGATAGGGCATTACAAAGCTTGGTTGTTATCGTGAACCAAAGGATGAGGTCTTGGGATGGTAATGGTAGGGAGTTGTGAAGCTTAGTTTCTCACACAAGCCAAAGGATGAGGTCTTAGAATGGTAATGGTAGGGCATTACGAAACTTGGTTACTTGCATAAGCCAAAGGATGAGGTCCTAAAATTGTAATGGAAGGGTGTTGTGCATCTTGGTTGCTAATGAAAGCCAAAGGATGAGGTCCTATAATGGTAATGGGAGGGCATTATGCAGCTTGGTTACTAACTCAAGCCAAAAGATGAGGTCCTAGAATGGTAATGGTTGGGTGTTTTAGAGCTTAGTTGTTCGCACAATCCAAAGGATTAGGTCTTGGAATGGTAATGGAAGGGCATTGCACAGTCCAATTGCTAACACAATCCAAAGGATGAGCTCCTAGAATAGTAATGGTAGGGTGTTGTGAAGCTTGGTTGCTCACACAAGCCAAAGGACAAGGTCCTGGAATGGTAATGGTAGGATGTTGTGCAGCTTGTTTGCTAGTGTAACCCAAAAGATGAGGTCTTGGAATGGTAATGGTAGGGTGTTATGAAACTTGGTTACTCGCACAAGCCAAAGGTGGGTTAATGGTATAGGTCGGGGATCGGGTACTTGGTACATTAATCGACCTAAAGAAGGTATCACTGAATATTGTGCTTGAGGATCTTGGTTTTGTTCTCCAAATTGAGTATTTTAAAGGGGATAAGGATCCGTCTCATAAATAACGTCATCACCGTAAGGGTCTTGAACAAAGTTATATTCTGTGAACACATTATAACGTGGATTGTACATGGCTTGATTACGAGTGTAAGAAGACATATCCAAACCAATTATGAACATTTCACAAAAAGGACTAGAGTTCTATAAACTCTGAAAAACAAGGTCCAAAGGACAAATTCCAAACATAGTCTAACTTGGTCAAAGGAGTCAAATTGTATCTCCAAAATGGGCTAGTGCTAATAATTGGTAAAAAGAGTCTAACGTCAAAAGTCTAACATCAAATGTCTTACACAAAAAGGTCAAGTGGATGAAATAAAACTGAAATGCCAAACCTTGGTACAAAGTGTTTCAAACAAGTCTAATCTAGGTCTAAATAAACAAAGGTTGCTAGGTCTTTTTTTAAAAAATGCACAAAAACTAGGCTCAAAACATGTATTGCTAGGTCTTTTGGAAAATGCATAAAAACTAGACTTTAAACAAAACGAGGTCTAAAAGGGTAAGAGATTTAATCTAACAAATTTGAAACACTTTGGCACAAAATAGGCATTTGGATATAAACACACACTTGGTCATTTGGCAAAAGACATGAAACACTAGGCATAAATAAGATAGACCACTTCCCCAAATTTAAGCACAAAAATAGTTTTCAAATTGAATAAGAAATTAACCTAACTTACACAACCCAAAAGTGAAAGATCGATGTCTAGGCCAAAATTTCATGAGGCATAGGCATAAATCAATCAATGTTTGGATTTGAACTTGTCAAGGCTAATTTTGAACTTGATTTAGGAAACTAGGCTTCTTTAAAACAAACATCAAGTTAGACAAGAATGAATGACATGACTATACTAGGCATAGATCCAAAAGGCACACATGGTTTTGGTTTCAAAATTAGAATTTGGACACAAGGCAACAAGTCTTTGAAGCAATTTGAACAACGTAATGACATTATTGTGCTCGAAAAAGTATGGTAAATAGTTTATTTCAAGACTCAAAGGCACAAGACTTGAAAATGAATTAGGCAGCTTAACGACACCCTTTTCAATCAAGTGACACACACATAAAAGATTGACAAAAATCTAAGGCAAAGGTGTGATATCAAATTGCTGGCATAATGTCTTTTCAAACAAAGGAATTATGTGTAAACAAAACTTGTTTTTGACGTGATATGACAAATAAATAGTTAGACTCAAGACCATGCAAGTAAAAATGATTAAATGACAAAAACACCTAAATGTAACATACTAAATCCCAAAACTGATAAAGTTACATCGTATTATTTGATGCAGGAGCATCTTCACACTTGGGTTAAGTTTAGCATGTTTAAGTATATTTAGTTGTTTTTCCCTCCATTTATGAGTTTTCAAATTTGTAAATTTGGCTGAATATTCCTTAAACCTGAAAATCTAGTTTGTTAGGCAAATTTTGAAGCGGTTTGCATTTTCCTATGCTAGAGAATGGTTTTAGTCATATTTGGGTGGTTGTTGTTCAAAGCCTGGGATGGAATCGAGTGTCTAAGTTAAGGAAATATGCTTTGTGGGAGGATTTTTGGTTGAAAACAGGGGGGAGATGTATATTGGTGGAAGACAGGGGTGTGGTGAGATTGGCAACGTGCAGACAAACACCAAGCATGTAGTTTCAGGTAATATTAATATAGGTGTTTTGTTTTGAATAAAACTCTAGTCCCAGTTCAACTTCTGCCATCGCAAATCACACAATCTTGTGACCGTGGAGTGAAATGATAAAATATTCAACGGTGAATGACGGGGAGAAGTTTCCTCTCTTGTAATTATACTGATTGAAGCTTTTCTGATTGGAATTGTTTTCTTTTTATTATTGAAATAGTCTCAGAGAGCTGCGGACTTTCCAGATCAATAAATGCTTTAAATGGTTTGAGTTGATTGTTAAAAGGAAAACATGATTTGTTTCCCAGGCTATGGCAGGCGGACTTTCCAGATAAATACATCATTTTCAACCTTTCAACGGCTTGCCAAAACATATAAGTGATTTCCTGTTTGCAATTTGGTTTCTATCCATTATTCCCTATATGCAGTTTGGTGTCTATCGATAACAATACATTGTCAATATATATATATATATATATATATATATATAACTTAGTCCTGTTGAAAAGAGAAGACTACATACTATGTGTTATAATAGTTTGTCAAAAAAAGATAAGTTATTCCCTATTCTGTTCATCATTTAAAAAAGTTTTGCTGAACATATAATGTAGTCCTATTTGCAAGATGTCTATATTCCATGTCTTGGAGCTTGAGGTCTGGACATTAGAAACCAAAAGAATGTTGTTATATGTTAAAGTTTAACCCTGTTGGATATATGTCTGTTTACACCATTTTGGTATCAGAGCCCAAAGGATTGTGCACAATCTAAAGATCCAAGAGAAGAAGAAGCAAGATGGCCATGAGAATTAGGAACAGAGGTAGAGCTGGAGGAAGGAGACCTGGAGGACAGGTTACACTGGCAGAAGAGATTAGGAACCTGACAGCTAGGCTACAAGACCTAGAGATGGCTCAAAGAAGAGGCACTGACATGGGTGAAGTCAGTGATAGAGAAGAGGAGCCACCAGAAGATGAATTGGTGGTGGAAGAAGAAATAGCTGAAGACAGGTTGATTAGAGCCATTATGAAGGTGAACATAAAGCCAAAAATGGAGGTTCCAATGTATGAAGGTAATTTGAATGTGGAAGAATTAATTGACTGGATTAATGCATTAGACAAATATTTTGAGTATGAAGGGATTGAAGAAGATGATAAGAAAGTCAGGTATGCCATGACAAGGCTAAAGAGCCATGCATCCCTGTGGTGGGATGGAGTGCAAGAAGAAAGAAGGAAAGGGAAGCCAAATATCAGAAGCTGGGACAGAATGGTAGCAAAAATGAAAGGTAAGTTTATGCCTAAAGATTATCAAGAAAATCTTTTTAAGCAATTACAAAATTTAAAGCAAAAAGAAATGTCTGTGAAAGAATACACTGACGAGTTTTACAGGTTGACTATAAGATTAGGTCATATTGAGGATGACACAGAGAAGGTAGCTAGATACACCAATGATTTAAAATTTTCCATTCAAGATGAGATTAGTCTTCTCATTCCTAAGACAGTTGAGGAGGCATATCAATTTGCCTTGAAAGCTGAAGAGAAGATTGCAAGGAAACAAACATCCTTCTCAAGAGGAAGGGGCAGATCCATCAGGGGTAGAGGATTTCAAGGAGATAGAAGAAAGCTGCAAACATCTCAAGAAGAGGCCAGCAGCTCACAAAGTTCAAGAGGCAGCTATACACCAAGAGGAAGAAGGCCATACCAAGGATATCAAAGAGGAAGAGGAAGATTCATGGGAAAATGCTTTTAGTGCAACAAGTATGCAGGACACAGGGCATATGAGTGTCTAGAGAACCCTTCTACCAGCCATGAGAGGGGTGTACATGTGACCCAAGGTGAAGAAAAAAATGAAGAAGTTGTAGCAACGTATGAAGATACCCCAGAAGAAGGTGAGTCTCTTTTAATGAAAAGAATCTTGTTAAAGCCAAATAAAGAAGTTGTAGAACCACCTCAAAGGAAAACTTTATTTAGAACCACAAGTAAAAGTAAGGGGAAATGCTGTAAGGTCATCATAGAAAATGAAAGTACTGACAATCTTGTGTCAACTAAGATGGTGGAGAAACTAGGCTTGAAGAAGGAGGTACATCCTACACCTTATCAAGTTTCTTGGCTACAAAAAGGACACAAACTCCTGGTAAGTGAACAATGTAAAGTAGATATTCAGATAGGAACATATAAGGATCAGATTTTATGTGATGTCATGCCCATGGATGTATGTCATATCTTGCTTGGAAGGCCTTGGCAATTTGACAGGAAGGCCATGCATGATGGAAGCAAGAATACATATATGTTTGAAAAGGATGGGATCAAGCATACACTCACACCATTGAAAGAAGAGGCTGCTGCTATTGTAGGACAGAATTCCAAAGTATTGATAGTGAGTGGTAAAGATTTTCTACATCAAATGAAGAAGGAAAAGGTAAACTTTGTTGTGATTGGTAAGCCAAGGAATGTAGTCACTAGTACTAAGTTGATTGATTTGCCTTTAGAGATTCAAGATATGTTGAATGAGTACATTGAAATTGTGGTAGATGATTTACCTAAGTTACCACCATTGAGAAGCATTAGCCATCACATAGACTTGATTCCAAGAGCAAATCTTCCACATAAGGCTGCTTACAGGTTGACACCAAAGGAAAATGAAGAGATCAAGCACCAAGTTCAAGAATTGTTGGACAAAGGATTGGTAAGAGAGAGTTTAAGTCCTTGTGCTGTCCCCACAGTGTTGAGTCCTAAGAAAGATGGGAGTTGGAGAATGTGTACAGACTCCAGAGCAATCAACAAGATTACTATCAGGTATAGATTTCCATTGCCTAGAATTGATTATTTACTTGATTGTTTGAGTGGAGCTACATACTTCTCTAAGATAGACTTGAAAAGTGGTTACCATCAGATTAGGATAAGAGAAGGGGATGAATGGAAAACAACCTTCAAGGCCAATGATGGACTCTATGAGTGGTTAGTTATGCCATTTGGACTAACCAATGCACCAAGCACCTTCATGAGGCTGATGAATGAAGTGCTGAAGGAGTTCACTGGTAAGTTTGTGATAGTATATTTGGATGATATTTTGGTATTTAGTCAAACTAAGGAAGATAATTTGAAACATTTGAGGATGGTATTGAGTAAGCTACATGAGGAGAAATTGCTAATCAATGTCAAAAAGTGCAGTTTTCTGAAAACAGAGTTGATATATTTGGGGTATGTGATTTCAAAAGAAGGATTGAAGATGGATAAGGAAAAGATTAAGGCTATACTTGAGTGGCCTACACCCAGGAGCACATATGAGGTAAGAAGCTTTCACGGGTTGGCTAGCTTCTATAGGAAATTCATAAGAAAGTTTAGTGGGATTGTTGCTCCAATGATAAAGACAATCAAAGGTGATAAAAGAAGTTTTTGTTGGACTGACGCTGCTGATAAGAGTTTCAGATTATTGAAAAAGAAGGTAACTGAAGAACCAATCTTAATCTTGCCTGATTTCAATAAGCTTTTTCAAGTAGAATGTGATGCTAGTGGAACTGCAATAGGTGCTATTTTAAGCCAAGATGGGAAGCCTATAGCATACTTTAGTGAGAAATTAAGTGATGCTAAATAGAAGTATTCAGCCTATGATCAAGAATTCTATGCTCTTGTACAGGCTTTGAAGAAATGGAGGCATTATTTTTTGCCTAAAGAATTTGTTTTGTTCACTGACAATTATGCTTTACAATTCATTAGCAATCAGAATAAGTTGAATCAAAAGCATGTCAAATGGATTGAATTTTTACAAAGTTTCACATTCACTATTAAGCACAAGAAAGGACAATCTAATAAGGTTGTAGATGCTCTAAGCAGGAGAAATCTAATCATACAGGAGTCTCAAGTAAGTATTTTGGGATTTGAAGCCTTGAAGGAGCTATATAAGGAAGATCCAGACTTCAAAGAACCATATGAAGCTTGCATGAATCTAGTGGGGGTTGATAGAAGTCCTTGGATAGATTTCATGGTTCAAGAGGGTCTGCTATTCAGAGGCAGCCAGTTTTGCATTCCCAAGATTTCCATGAGAGAGAATTTGTTGAAGGAAAAGCATAGTGGCAGCTTATCAGGACATTTTGGGCAGAATAAGACATTAGCACAATTGAGTGCTCATTACTATTGGCTAGGTATGGGTACTGATGTCAAGAAATTTGTTGAAAGATGTAAAACATGCCAATATGCCAAGGGAAGTAGTCAAAATGCAGGTTTGTACCAGCCACTACCCATTCCAAATAGGCCTTGGGATTCAATAAGCATGGATTTTGTACTTGGTTTGCCAAGAACTCAAAAAGGTCATGACTCCATATTTGTTTTAGTAGATAGGTTTTCAAAGATGGCTCATTTTATTCCATGCACAAAAACAAGTGATGCTACTCACATAGCTAATCTATTCTTTCAAGATGTTGTTAGATTGCATGGATTGCCTAGAAGCATTGTTTCTGACAGGGATACCAAATTTGTTGGACACTTTTGGAGAACCTTATGGAAGAAATTGGGAACAAAATTGAGTTTCAGTTCAGCCTATCATCCTCAAACTGATGGCCAAATAGAGGTTGTCAATAGGAGCTTGGGCAACATCCTGAGAAGCTTGGTAAGTATGCATCCAAAACAATGGGATCTTGCACTTGCACAAGCTGAATTTGCCTATAATGATTCTCCTAACAAAAGTACAGTATTGAGTCCATTTCAAATCATGTATGGAATGCATCCAAGAGGTGTGTATGAGTTAAGAAATCTAAGTAGCATGGAGACAAGGAGTGTTGATGCAGATGAATTCGCCAATGCCATGCAAAATTTGCATGAACAGGTAAATAAGAAACTTGAAGAAAACACCATCAAATACAAGCTAAGGGCAGACCAAAAGAAAAGAGAGGTCAGTTTCAGTATTGGAACTTTGTTCTTGCTCATCTCAGAAAAGAGAGGTTTCCAAAAAGGGAATACAACAAGCTGAAGGTAAAGAAAATAGGACCATGCAAGGTAATAAGAAAGTTTTCAAATAATGCATATGAAATAGAATTTCCAAAAGGAATTGGAATTTCTCCAATCTTTAATGTTGCAGATCTATATCCATATAAAGATGAAGGACAACCAGCCAAAGAAACTAAAACATGGGTAGATGAAGTTACCCAATGGGAGCAACAACTACCAAAAGAAGTACCAAAGGAGATTGAGAGCATTTTAGACAAAAAAATGGTTAAAAAGACAAGGGGCAAAGAATATTTCCAGTATCTAGCTAAGTGGAAGAATCTACCAGCTGAAGATGCAACATGGTTGACTGCAAATGACATCCTTAAGCTGGGCACAAGCGTAGAAGAACTGTTGAAGAAAAGCAATAAGTGAAGAATACTTCTTCTGCTCCTTGGAAGAATGATGCAGGAGCATCTTCACACTTGGGTTAAGTTTAGCATGTTTAAGTATATTTATTTGTTATTCCCTCCATTTCTGAGTTTTCAAATTTGTAAATTTGGCTAAATATTCCTTAAACCTGAAAATCTAGTTTGTTAGGCGAATTTTGAAGTAGTTTGCGTTTTCCTATGCTAGAGAATGGTTTTAGTCATATTTGGGTGGTTGTTGTTCGAAGCCTGAGATGGAATTGAGTGTCTAAGTTAAGAAAATATGCTTTGTGGGAGGATTTTCGGTTGAAAACAAGGGGGAGATGTATATTGGTGGAAGATAGGGGTGTGGTGAGATTGGCAACGCGCAGACAAACACCAGGCATGTAGTTTCAGGTAATATTAATATAGGTGTTTTGTTTTGAATAAAACTCTAGTCCCAGTTCAACTTCTGCCATTGCAAATCACACAATATTGTGACCGTGGAGTGAAATGATAAAATATTCAACGGTGAATGACGGGGAGAAGTTTCCTATCTTGTAATTATACCGATTGAAGCTTTTATGATTGGAATTGTTTTCTTTTTATTATTGAAATAGTCTCAGAGAGCTGCGGACTTTCCAGATCAATAAATGCTTTAAGCGGTTTGAGTTGATTGTTAAAAGGAAAACAGGATTTTGTTTCCCAGGCTATGGCAGGCAGACTTTCCAGATAAATACATCATTTTCAACCTTTCAACGGCTTGCCAAAACATATAAGTGATTTCTTGTTTGCAATTTGGTTTCTATCCATTATTCCCTATATGCAATTTGGTGTCTGTCGATAACAATACGTTGTCAATATATATATATATATATATATATATATATATATATATAATTTAGTCCTGTTGAAAAGAGAAGACTGCATACTATGTGTTATAATAGTTTGTCAAAAAAAGATAAGTTATTCCCTGTTCTGTTCATCATTTAAAAAAGTTTTGCTGAACATATAATGTAGCCCTGTTTGCAAGACGTCTATATTCCATGTCTTGGAGCTTGAGGTCTAGACATTAGAAACCAAAAGAATGCTGTTATATGTTAAAGTTTAACCCTGTTGGATATATGTCTGTTTACACCATTATTGAATTTTGTCAATATACTCGCTCTTGAGAGGATTTTAAAATGTTAATCTAAAAATTAAAAGCACATGAAAAGTAGGGTTTTTAGGGCCCCTCTTCTCTCAAGAGTTTGTACGGTTGAGGCTTCCTAGTACTTAGTACCAATTTTTTTTTGTTGTAACAATGGTCTAATTATCAACATTACTATTTTAGGTTCTAACCTCAGATCCACCCTTTTCTTGAAGAGCAGGAGGAGCATGCACCATTAAGAGACACTTCTAGATCATATGATCCAAGGATTGGCACCAAAAATAGGTGCTCAATAAATTAATATAGAGCACCCACTGAGTAAATCAATTATTTTCAATTTGAATGTCAATAGACTCTTTGAGATCCCGAGCTAGATCTACTTCCACACAAACCCTTTTTTAGGGACGGGCTACAATTTTTTTTCTTATTCATGGCATATGAAGCGTTCTATGGGTTTTATGAGTTGGTCGATAAAACCCTAGAGGGAGAGCGACAAGCTAGGAAATTCAACCCAGACTAGAATTTTCAATTTCACTTGCTTCAAAACTTGAAAGTCTCGAGTCTAGTAAGAAAACACTACCAACGTGTTGCGTATGAACCAAAGACCATGATAACAATGGCTTTATAGTCCTCTAGGTTAGTGAATCGAAATAAGAAGAAACCCTTAGTAAGGTTTTGGACTTCTTCCAGTGTTACACCATGGCTTTGCCAATGGTTATGAATTCATTATTTCAAGAGGCTCTAATGGGACTCTTTCCACAAAATAAGCAATCAGAGTGTAATTCTCAAAAAAATTACAAGCTTTATCAAATTCATGTAGAGCAAGAACAACATCAGGGAAGGGAGTGTCTTGGTTAGCACTAGTCCTAGGTAAAAAACCTTTGGAATGAACTTTCTCCCTTGTTTCGGCACCATGGTCACTCTCGCTCACATTGGCTATCCCTGCATCCAAAGATATAGAGATAGTGGTGGCAGACATTAAAAATAGGGTTATACCCTATTCCCTAGAGGACAAATAACCAATCAAAATCAGCAATGAATGTATAATAAAATCAAATCTTGTCTAAATCTGTGACAAAATGACAATTAGATAAAGCTAAAACCTAAAAGCTCATAAATGCAAAGCGAGAAAAGGGGAAAAAAATAGAAAAAAAAACAAAAACAAACTTTGACCGATATTTTAAAATCTCTTGGTTTAAATTTATTATAAAATTAAAAACAAATTTAAATATTAATTTCTATTAGAGACTAAAAATGACAAATAAAAATGAATATATATAATAGAATGTGGAACATATAAAGAGAAAAACAAAATAAAAAATTGAATTTTTTTTAAAATAAAAAACAATTATTCTACTAATAATAAAAGATATGTGACTAATTTGGACTAACATCATATAAATATATGATTTCGTGATTTTTTAACTTTAATATTTGAAAATAAAAATTAATATTTTCAAAATAATTTATATATAAAAACTCTGAAAGTTAAATATTCTCTATAAAAATTTATAAAAATCATTTAATAAAAACATAAAACCTTTTACGAATCTCATAATAAATCTAAAAACTATAATAAAATGTGTATCAAATTCCAATATAGAATACAAATTGACTCCGTCTAAAATGCATAGCTGTCATGGATGTTTCTAAAATCTCACCTCTGGTCCTCGGTCTACCCTCTGACATTATCCAAGCGCGTGCAACAGGCGGCCCGCTCTTTTCTTTACGCTTTCCTCGTTCTGGATAACCGAAAAAAAATTTACCCATAGACGGCACTCATGTTATTTATTCCCCCATTTGTCCAAAACTCTCTCAAACCTATCCAAGGCTTCTGAAATGTGTGCACCCTGCAAAATCTGATTCTTCCAATCTCTATATATTTGTTGTCATCCCAGTCCAACACATTCCATTCATACAATTCTCGGCTGGGTTGAATTTCCTTGGGTCCATGATGGTAATCGTCAAGAAAGATTCAGTTTGCATAAGGGAGGTGTGGGCAGATACTCTGGAAGAGGAGTTTGAGCTGATCAGGGACATGGTAGACCAGTACCCATATGTTGCCATGGACACTGAGTTCCCTGGTGTTGTTATGAGGCCACTGGGAAGGTTCAAGAGCAGAGCAGAGTACCATTACCACACCCTGAAGGTCAATGTGGACAACCTCAAACTAATCCAACTCGGATTGACTTTCTCGGACGAGGAAGGAAACCTGGCAGAGTGTGGGACAGGTCAGCCCTGTGTGTGGCAATTCAACTTGAGGGAATTTAACCCCAATCGGGACATCCATGCCCCTGATTCGATCGAGCTGCTGAGACAGAGTGGAATCGATTTCAAGAAAAACAACTACATGGGTATCAAATCAAAGCGTTTTGCAGAGCTGTTGATGTCGTCTGGAATTGTTTTAAATGAGAATGTGAAATGGATTACTTTCCACAGTGCATATGATTTTGGGTATTTGATCAAACTCCTTACCTGCAACTATTTGCCCCACAGCCAAGAAGGATTTTTCAGTCTCATGAAATTGTATTTTCCGAGTGTATATGATGTGAAGCATATGATGAAGTTCTGCGATGGGTTGTATGGAGGTCTCAACAAACTGGCTGAACTGCTCAAAGTAGAGAGGATAGGGACATGCCATCAAGCAGGGTCTGATAGCTTGCTTACCTGTTCTGTTTTCATGAAATTGAAGGAGGGTTTTCCCAACAGATCCCTTGACAAACATACAAATATCTTGTATGGGCTGGGTTTGCACAATTGCTATTGAAATAGCATATTAAACTTGTCTCTTTTGTACATTGCTTGTAATTACAACAATGATCAACAAAGAGCTACTCATTCTTTGGCTTACTTGTTTTGGTTTGTACATATAAATTTTTTTTTATATTAACACATTCTTTCGATGAGTAATTTCTCTTCAATACCTAGATATATCCAAGTCTCCCAATCAAAACAATTTCTATGTTTTTTAATGCTCCTTCAAGCTTGCCTTGATGTCCCGACCTAGCATGTTCCCTCTGATAGGGTTTTATTTGTTGATAAGTTGCATGACGCAGTTTTCCAAATGGCAAATGAAAAATCCTTTGGTTCTTCATGTGAATTTTCTAAAATCATGTGGGACACCATTGCCTTGGGTTTCCATAAGTGTATATGGAAGTTTTTCATATAAGTTTTCTGAGCATAATGATTAACAAGAGAAATATAAGTTTATTTTTAAGATAAAAAACTTTGAACTTGTTACTATAGCTATTAAAATGTGGCCTTCAATATTTGATAACGGAAAGCTTGGCATATATTTAGTACACATGACTTGAACTCACAAACAAGGTTATAATTCGTCATTCTCTAACACTTATATGTTATCTTATGAGTTAACTCTTCCATTTTGTTGTTGTGTCTCTACAAGGATCTCAATGTCTGTTTCAAATTTGCAAACTATTCTACACAAACATCTCCAAACTCTTAATTTTGTCCCCTTATGTACAAATCAGTTCCATTAGTTACGATCGTTGTCATCAGTCGATAATGACATGTGCTAGTCAAAACTGACCCACTCACAGCAACAACTATATTCTAAAATCAAACCCATCCTTAAGATCAACCCATAATCCTAGGATGTCAATTACATGATGAATTATTCAATTAGATCCATATAAAAACAAAATTAAAATCTCATTCAAAAGGGGCTCTATACCAATCATATATACATATATATACTAGTACACACTAAGCAAATCTACCTTATTCTTACCAATTTGTATATTTATCACTAAGAGACAAGCAAAGTTTGACACACTCAAAACCTAAGTCAAAACAAGCATTGTCAAATACTAAACCCAATCATTAGCACATAATAAAGGAGCACATTTCACAATCGCACCAAGTGGGAGAACTACATGTGACTTGATTTCCCTCCTTTAAGTATTGGATATGTAGGCAATAGTCAATCATCAGTGAAGGGTGATTAAAGTCAGCACAACCCATTACACTCCTCTGATTTTTGTAAGTTTTCATCCCTCATAAATCACATCTAGGGTATTTAAGGAAAATGAGGTTGATTTATGCATTTGCGCATGTCATCGGGGTTCAAGATCTGTTGGTATCAGATATAGGAATGCAAAAGCGTAGGGTTTGTATGAATGACAAGTATGTGACATGCAGTATTTAATATATTGTATATCATTTTGTACGTATTTGGCACATGGTTGTATATCAAAAGTTTGCAAAATAATTAAACTCTTTCGAGAAAGAAATGAAAGGTCTAGAATGCAAAGCAACAGAGTCTTTGTAAGCTCTTTCTATAGTTTTCAAATGTAAAGGAAAAGAGTTCCAAATATGAGATATTAAGATAGAGACCCAATGATGGTTATTTCAATTATCTTTATGTACTTGTTTTGTGCACATGTATACTCTATTTCATTTGAATCTACTTCATAATATAAAAATAATAAATTTTATTTTTGTTCCACTATGTGTTTCCCTAGATACCTATAAAGTATGAATCAAAGGAATAATCTAACTTCTTATATGTTTGCTTGCTTTCTGATTCTGTAACTCTCTTCTAACACATACACTCCTTAGCATGTTATGATGGGAATTTTTAAGAACCTTTGTTAATAATGGTGTGGTGAGCGTGGAACCTAAAACATGTTGAAATGGCTATCAGGGCAAAGAAATGTGGAACAATAATTGGATGAAAGAGTTTATAAATTCACATAAGAAGAGGCTAGAGGAATTTGAAGTATGATGAACAAAGCTATGACTGAGCATATTTGTGCGACAATCAATGAATTTTTCTGGTGCAAGTTACTTGAACTATTAGCCACTTGGTTGTCAATATGAGAATATTATTGCTTTAGACCAAGAGAAAGAGCATTTTATCTGGACCGAAAAAAGGTAGAAAGACTGCAAAGCTTAGACACTAAGTGGATGCATGAGATATAATAGTAGCTAAAAACCACTATTGATGGCTATATCATCAAGTTTGTTGTATAAGGGTACATTGCATTTGAAGTCATGTAAGATTTATTTTTAAGAAGTGTCATAGCTAAGTTTATATAGTGATTCACGATACTTTTGAAGATGTTGGTTGTGGAGAAGGCTATGGTTCTGATCCTGGCTGAGATGGAGTAGTCATATAAGGTGTTATGGGGATACAGACTGAAGGGAGTGAATGATGAGGAATTGAGAGAATAAAACTTGGACCTGAACCCAAAAGATGGAGGATACAAACAAGCAAAAATATAAGAAAATTATGAGATTCGAGAGAGCATTGCGACAAAAAAGGGGATGGAAAAAATAGAATGCTCCTAATGTAATTACGAGTAGAGGTAGATTAAAGATTGAAAAGATTGCAAGTAGAGATAGACCTCCAAGAGAAAGTGGAGATTAAAAAGAAGGGGAAACTAGAGTAATTAAGGGAACTAAGGGCACCAAAGAGATTGTAGG
Source organism: Torreya grandis (assembly GCA_037957365.1). Lineage (NCBI taxonomy): Eukaryota > Viridiplantae > Streptophyta > Pinopsida > Cupressales > Taxaceae > Torreya > Torreya grandis. The sequence continues at coordinate 4,234,588 of JARHVA010000016.1, read as the reverse complement.
AAATGTGCAAGATGAGGAAAGTGATTTGGAGAAAATGAAAGATATAGAATGTGAATGCGTTGTAGTCAAGGAAATGGAGTAGATAGATGGTAATTCTAGGAATAAGCTACAGGGGAGGATATTATTTGGAGAAGAAGCACAATCTCTTGATGACAAGTCATAGAGTAAAGCTAGGTTCAAGTTCAAGTGAATAAAGTACTTCAAAAATGGATCATTCATTCCAAGGGGATACATCCCCCGTACCTAATTTGTTAACAAGATCTAGTAATGTATAACTTGAGGGGCTTACTAAGTGGTTTGCATAAGGAGTGTGTGGGAAGGTAATCTAGAAGAAGAGTTTGAGATGATCAGGGACATAGTAGACCAATACTCATATGTTGTCATGGGAACTAAGTTCCTTGGTATTGTTATGAGGCCACTGGGAAGGTTCAAAATTAGAGAAGAGTATCATTGCCATACCTTTAAAGTTAACATGGACAACCTAAAACTAATACAACTCAGATTTAATTTCTCAGATGGGCAAGGAAACCTATCAGAGTGTGGTACAAGTCATCATTGTGTTTGGCAATTCAACTTTAGGGGATTTAACCCCAGGCAGGGCATTCATGCCCTTGATTCCATCAAGTTACTAACCCAGAGTGGTGTCAATTAACCACATGGGTATCGATTCAAAGCATTTTACAGAGTTGTTGATGTCCTCTAGAATTGTTTTAAATAGGAATGTGATATGGATTACTTTATAGAGTGCATATGATTTTAGGTATTTGCTCAAGCTTCTCTTCTGCAACTAGTTTCCCTACAATCAATATGGATTTTTCATTCTGATGAAATTTTATTTTCCAAGCATATAATATGTGAAACATATGATCAAGATATGTGATGGGTTGTATGGAGGTCTCAACAGACTGGTTGAGCTGTTTAAAGTAGAGAGGATAGGCACTTACCATCAAGCAGGGTTTGAGAGCTTGCTTACCTCCTTTGTTTTCATGAAATTGAAAGAGAGGTTTCCCAAAGAATCCATGGAAATATATACAAATATATTGTATGGATTGAGTGTGGAAAATTGCTATTGAAATAACATATAGAAATTCTTTTTTGTTACTTGTACATTGCAATTACAACAAAGAGTTACTAATTTTGTTGGCTATCTTTTGTTTTAATAAATGTGAAATGGTGTGGAATACAATCAGAGCTTTGATTATCATATTTTGTTTTTTTACAAAGACTCTCCATATAATTTTACTACTTTTTATAGGTCTATGTACATAAACCGAAAGTTCATTATAAAAACTGCCAATAACAATGACTCGATAGTTCCACACAATCAGATCCACATCTCCAAATTAAAATAAGTATTGAATTTTAGGTTCAAGCTAAAACTTTAAAATCACATACTAAATGCTAAACCCCTTCTGACCATCAAAATCTTGATGAATGCCTTCGAATAAAAAATTGTTGTTTGAAACCATTTATTTGGACTTGTAGCTAATATTGTCCAAAGTACTGAGAATGCACAATTACTAACATAAAGGATACAAATTTAGAATGTGGGCTAAATTTGATGGCCATAAATAGATTGGTAATGTTGGTAGTTTTTCAAGCACTAAGGGAGAACAAGCAATCCAATATCCACGCCATCGCAAGTATGAGAGGTCCGCTAAAATGACCCAACAACAAACTTATAATGAGTTGATCGACTCCAACCTCTTTATTGAAGAGGATATAGGGAGAAGTGGGTATGTGAATAGATCCACTACTACCTTAGCACTAGAGGAGAGACATGCGATAGGATATCAAGAGGAATTCTTATCATGGTATATGGAACACTCCCCTAATGTTTCAACAAATCCTACAAGTGTTAAAAATCTAAGGCCAACTTGCAACCAATCGAGCCCATTGCAACTGATTGCAGCCATTTAAAACTAATTGAGGATTTATTAGCCAAAATTATGTATTTATTTAACCAATTGAGTAATTGATTCAATTTAGTCCACAATTGAGGCCAATTAATGTCAATTCAGGCATTCTTGGCCCTGATTGTCTATCTAGTTGAGAAAATCAAGTGGTTCAATTTGGTATGCAATTAGGGCCAATCAAATCCTGTGAAACTACTTACAATAATTTAATGTTAATTGGGGCTCAATTGGACACAATTGAGCCCAAAATTTATTCAATCAAGTAATTTGTTCAATTTGGTATGCAATTGGGGTGAATCAAACTTCATGCAACCAATTGTGACCATTTAATTTCAATTGAGGTTCGATTGGCCCCAATTACATACTTAATTGAACCATTCAAATAATTAGTTGAATATGGGACATAGTTGGTGTCAATCAAGTCTCATGCAACCAATTGTGAGTATCTATTTTCAATTGATGTTCAATTAACATGAATTAATTACTTAATTGAACTATAAAATTTATTAGTTCAATCTTATACGCACTTAGAATCAATCATACCTCGTGAAATCTATTGCGATTATCTATTTTCAATTGGAAATAATAAAAAATAATTATTTTAATTTAAAAAAAAAAAAAATTATTATTATTTTAATATTTTAAGACAATAAATCTTATAACTAATAAAATATAGTTTACAACTTTAAAGTTGTAAATTACATTGTTTAGATATGTAATCTTTTGTGACAAATCTGGACTACATTATTTGGATATATAATCTCTTATTATTTTTTAACATTATTATTAATAAAAAATAATATCCTCAAAATTATTTATATATAAAAATTTAAATTAAAAAATTCTTAGAAAATTCTTTATAAATACATAATAATCTAAAGATTATAATAACATATGCACCAAAATTTAATAGTTGAAAGAAAGGTTTCCCATGGATTTCATGGAAAAATATACAAATATATTGTATGGATTGGATGTGGAAAATGGGCTTTGAAATAACATATAATCCATATGCAAGAAAGATTGTGATACAAAGAAAACGAAAGTTCATTACAAAAATCGCCAATAACAGTGAGCTGATAAGTCCCCATAGTCGGATCCACGATTGCACATTAAAATATAAATTGAATTCTGGGTCGGAGCTGCAACTTTAAAGCCACAGATTGAATGATAAACCGCTTTTCTCCATCAAAATCTTGATGATTTGAATACAAAAATGTCATTTGAAACCATTTATTTGGACTCACTGGTTACTATTTTCCAGAGTAGTGCATGAATGAATGAATGAATCTTTCCCTCCACAACAAACAATTACTAACTCTGGCTGTAAGTAGAATTGTAGTATGAGTTTTTTAAAATAAAATATAACAATAATTATATATATATATAAAATTTAAATCATAAATAGTGATGTGTTTTAGAATAAAATATCCAAAATAATAAATAAGATTATAGTGCAAGATAGAACATTTATGGATTTTGTAATGTGAGATGTTATTGGAGTATTCGCATGATACTCAAAGGACTATTATATATATAAATAATGGATATTGTAGTGTGAGATAAGACTATATAACATATTTGTTAGTGTAGTATTTGCATGATATTTAAAGTATTATTTTATTTATTTATATATATAATTATTATATATATGTATGTATTTATCGTGTTCGTATTTAGTAATTTATGATTTCAAAAATTATAAGATTTTTTTGAGGTACTTTAATATTATGTTTTTAATATTTCTAAAGGTGTTTATATATATATAATGTGTTATTTTGAGTGGGAGATTTGATGTTCATATTACTTGTTTTATATAAAATTAAATATATTTTTTGATTTGGAATAAAATATTTGGGTCCTTTGAATAAATTTGATAAAACTATTTATTTTACCACTTATTTTATATATTTAGTATATGTTATATGCACTTGACCAATATTTTAAAGTCTCTTGGTTTATGATGAAATTAATATAACAAATATATAATACTATTCATAAAAAAAGAAGGCGATAAGAGAGCATGCCACAAAGTCACCAAACTAGGCAAAGCCTAAGAACAAAATAGCAAAAGATTAGGTGGAGCCTAGGAAATATCTATTACATGAAAAAATAAACCCCCAAAATTCTTAGCCATGGAAAAATACCCAACAAAAGGGGGTCTTTATCATGGGGATCACCCCAGTGAGATCCTCACAGGGCATCCCCCCCATAGAAATGGGGTTCCAACTAGAACCGGTAATGGTTTTTGCACCTTCCTCTTGAAAATATTCATCTTGATGAGAGCATAAATGGGAAATCGCCAATGCAAGTTAGGAAATTTATTATCATGTCGTGGTTCCCACCACCTTGTGAGTTCCCTAATAGATAATATAAGTTTTGTTGCGCCATAGGAGGCAAACAATCCCAAACTTGATTGCGGGGAGGATATGGAAGCAGAGATCCCCACCCTCTGCATGGAGCTAGGGAAGGAGAATGGTGGTGCTAAGGAGATCTATGGGTCCAACTGCTAGAGTAATGATACGAATAATTGTGATAGTATCCTCATCACAATGTGCCATTGCTACCTCTCGATAGAGCATTCCTAGGAGGGGAGGGCAAGATGCGAGCCACATTACTCGAGGCATCACCCTAATGTCTAGTCAAGGTCTGAACATTATCAAACTCAAGAGAAATTTTATTTTTTCAAACTTAAATCTATAAGATAACATTAGATATAGCCATATACTTGTTATAAACAAAAAATTGATAGTGAACAACAATATTAGAAAACAAAGTTGAATTTATTATTTTCCATATCCAAAAAAAATCCACTCTGAAAGTATGTCAAACTTGGGTGTACTTCAACGACATCCTAAGACTATCATTGAGGAGGATATGATGCCAATTGAAAAGCTCTGGATGAAAAGGGATGAAGAAATCACAAATCTAATTCCATGCATTTTGGGCCTTAGAGAAAAACCAAGAAAAGTGCATTAGAGTCTCCAAATGCCTGCAAAATGGGCATGATAAGTGAATCATCCCTAATTGCACCAAACATCTCCCAAGTGGTAATCATTGATGGAGTAAAGACCAAGCAAAGTGAGCTAGTTTGGGTTCAATACAAGTAGTCTAAGCAATTTGAAAATGTCTACCCCAAGTAGATAGAGAGGGTTGAATATCCCATCTAACATTGAGCTTGTTAACCATCAGAAGATGATGGGACAACCATTCATAACCCTTACGAGTGGTGTAATTCTAGAAAAGGGTGTCAACATACCATTTCTAGTCCTTCCACCAAGGGAAAAAATAGATCATTGTGATTTTGTGTATCTTATCTTCTAGAATAGCAGTAATGATCTCCTTGTAATATTTCTTGTCTGAAGAGGACAATTTATATTTAGATTTCACATCCATCCAAGGGAGCCAATACCGAGTCTGCTTGTAAAATAAGTCTTACATAGTAATAATTCCCCTTCTAAAAAACATTATGGAATGAATCCAAGGAACTTCTACAAGAGGAATAACGTGAAAATTGATAATAGGGGACCACTACAAGGAGTGTTGGATGATAGAAATACCATTATAAATCCATTACCATTCCATAACAACCAGGGATTAACATTTTCCCAAGCTTTCCAAATGCTTTTAACCACAAAGGACACATCAATTTTCACATGGGTAGAGAGAGCAAGAGAATGTTAGAAAGTTCTAAACTTTTCAAAGTTGAATGACCACGAAGAGTACCTTCAATGATACAATTTCAGACTAAAAATTTCCATTCCTCATTCCCCTTAATGGTATGAATAATCCATTTGAAACAAAAATATGAACCTTAGCGAGAAATGTCCATCAACTCTATAACCCCAGCCTCCTTAGGTAGACAAAAATATTCACGGACTCCTTATGGAAACCTTTGCCTATGGAAGAAGTAACCCAAATAAAATATCTATAAATTTATTCAAGATTCTTAACAAAGTTTTTTGAAGGAACCTAGCAAGAAGAATAATAAACATGATTAGCCACAAGCACCTTAGAGAAAACTCATAAATTTTTAACAAGGGATAGGGGCTTTTTTATCCAATAAGAAAGCTTTTTCGCAACCCAATCCACCATAAATTGTCATAAGACAGAAGGGGAAGCCCAAAATACAAAAGGAATGATTATAAATTTAAATATTTCATCATTCTAAAGTAATTTCCAATCATATTGACTCACCTACATGGGCAAAGGGAGGGAGACTTGTCTATAGCATTGTGTCTATCATTGTTGAATATAGGACGTGGAGGTAAGGTTGAAAGTATCAAGACATTGCATATCATCAACAACATTAATCTCATCCTCGATAAGAGTTAAAAAGGAGTCATATACAAAATTACCATTGAGGAGTTGAGAGGGTTCCTCACTAGGGAGAGAAATGCCTCAAATAAGACCTTGAGATTGAGCATCGGCCAATAGATATTTGAAGCCTTAAACAGTGAGCACATATAAAGTAGACATTAATGGAAATCCTCACTAAATGGATATGAAGAGATTGAATTGTTCAGAACTAATGCCAATAATGGAAAGGAATGCCAAAACATCTTCAAAAAGCATTTGAACTGATTGTAGGAAAGTGGGGTCAAAACCTAAGGCTTTTAACATAACCAAAATGAAGGGCCATTCAATATGGTTGTAGGCTTTCTCAAAGTCAATTTTGATGAACATAGCCTTTTGATTGGATTAGTGAGCCCATTCCATACCTTCCCACACAATAATGATACTATCCAATATGTATTTGCTTTGAAAGAATCTCATTTGTTCAGGTTTGACAATCAAAGTCAAAAGATGGCAAAGATAAAGTGTTAGTGCTTTAACAATGATCTTGTATGAGACATTGTGTAAAGTGATGGGCCACCAATTAATAATTAAATTGGGTTCTCCCTGCTTGGGATTGGATTTAATGTTCCTTTGTTAATGTTTGTCCCTAAGGAATGGGTTTGAAAGCTTCAAAACAAACCTAATATAAGTTCGGCCCAATAGTATACCATTTTTTTAGAATTCGTAGGGAAATTCATCACACCCAAAAAATTTGTCATTTTCCATTTGCATGATGACCTCTTGAATATCCTAAATAGAGAGCTTCCTCTCACCAACAACTTTTTGTGCATGAGTTAACTTACAGGGAACAACTGAAAGGCATTAAGCAAAGGCTTGTTGTCACTCAAGGAATGGTTCTTGGGCTTTGAAAACTTGTTGGTAGTGTCGTACAAAGGCTTAGATCATATATAACACCTCATTAAGGCATTTTCCAACAACTTAAATGGATTTCATATGTTGAGTAGCACGTTTGGCTTTGAGCATGTGAAAGAATTCCTTGGAGATCTTGTTACCCACATTGAGCCAATGTAATCGGGCTCAGATTAGAGGCTTATGTGTATTGTAATTGTCTATAATTTAAATGCATTACCTAAGTTTAGTGACTTGAAGTTACAGAGGCCTGTAGAAAGGGGTTTGTTCGAGCACCACCACTACATGACTTAAAGCAAAGGAGGTGGCAGAGTAGGAACACCACCTTATTTTTTCTAGCTATCAACCATAAATTTAGAGAGATTGAGTGGTGAGTGTGAGTGCATCAGACTGCCATTGGAGCCAACCTGGGTTCTTAGATAGCTGAGGGAGGAGGTTCTAAACTCTACAAATGTGGGAGATTATGGGTCCATGTTATGAAAGTGTAGTGTTTAAATAAAATAACATTTTTTATATTTTGGGCTGCTTGAATTGCCAAGTATATGTGAAATCAAATGAACAATGATTAGAAAGGACTAAATATGGCATGGATTTTGCTGGTAATGAAAAACATCATCAAAGGAGAAGTAAGGTTGTGTGGAAAGCATCACTCGATCAAGTCAGTTAAGCACATGATCAGATCCACCTCGGATATTGGACCAAGTGTACTAAACATCAGGTATGGGACATCTCATGGTATTTGGGTTATAAAACCCAACTTTATCACCCATAAAAACCCAAGCTTCCCTTTCGTCAGCTATCCAATGCATCAAAAGATGATCGAGCTTGTCAGCAAGTTACTCTCCCATATTAAAGTCATCTTAAATTACCCAATAGGCATATGGGAGTTTGTTGGTAATCCACAGCCATAAGGCTGACCTTTCATGAGTGTCATTTGAGGCATACACATTAATGATCCTAAATAAATGATTATCAATAATAAAAATCACCTAGAAGATAAGATACGTGGGGTTAAAGCCAGAATCCACATAATGTGAATTCCTTTTGTGTAGAAATAAATATAATTACATCTCCATGACCTGAATCATGAATTATTTTTAGAACAAAGCTATCAAGCCAAATAACTTTATTGACAACATAGAGAAGGAAATCCGTTACCTAAACTTATTAAAGGCATACAATGTCTATTTCTATAAAATTCGTCTGAAAATATCACACAACATATTTGTGATTTGAGTCTGTTTGACCTAGAACATTCCATGAGAATTAGTTCATATATTATGGGTGTCAAGAGGGATATCCTCAAAATCCAAGTCCTCTAGGGCATCATAATGATTTTCAATAACTTAGCATTTTTGGAATGCATAAAACCATGAAGTTGAAATAATTGCCTATCTACATATTCCACCACATACTCTTTGTTCGTCATAGCCTCTTGATGAGGAGGTATATGAGAGTGTTCTAGACAACACCATGAAGGACTGTGAGAATAGGAATCCATATGTGAGGGGAGAGGCAAATAACTTGAAGAAATATCTTGCAAAATTGTCTAGGTAGATAATTGTGAACTAGAAAGAACATTAGCGTCTATGAGAATGATGAAAAAATTAGGTTTCACTGTTTCAATTGTTAGGGTGTGGAGCTAAAAGCTTCAACTTGATGCAGATGAAGAAAAAGATGGTTGCTGAAGATCCAAAAGAACCAGCGTCAGCAGCATGACCGACGTCGGTCATGATCAGTGCAGAAGGCAATCGACAACGGCAGGTAGTCGGCCGACGTCAGCAGCACCAGGCAAGCAGGGACCGGCGTCGATCGCCTGTGTGTTCCAGAACTGCTCGTTGCACGAACAATTAGTTAAGTGAACGGAGTGTTTGCATGTAAAAGCTAATTATAGTCTTGAGTTGTGTGTCTATTTATTGTAATTAAGATAGTCTAATTATTGTAAGTATGAGATCTATATAATAGACTCATGGGCTGTATTGTAAACTTGTGCTAGAGAGTAAGAGAGCTAAATAAGCTCCTTCAGAGAGAAGAGAGCAATGGGGTGTTCCTCCTAGTTCCATAGTACCAAGTTTGGGTGCTGGTTTGGAGAATCAGAAGGGTTCTTTGTATGTGTATGATCTTGGTCGGTAAGTGTGCATGGCTTCTATTGGAGATCTACAATGGTGAGTAAGGTCTAGTGATTTGCAGGTAGCAGCAGAGAGTAGGAGATCTACTTGGAGTACGGTTGTGTGCTTGGTGTATTGGCAGCGTGTTACTGACTGGTTGGAGAGGTGAACATCAATTCTGTATTGGAGTTGATTGTTGTGACCGAGAGAGAGAGGGAAGAAGGTCTTGAGGTGTGGCAAGCCTTTGAGGTGGAAGAAGAAGTGGCATCTTTTTTATTGTATATTCTTCTGAGTGATTATTAATACAATTGTGTATTGTCTCTCATATTCCTGTGTTGTTTCATATTTCTAGTTACTTATTGATTCTGGTTAAATTCCATGTTTATTTGCTAATACAAGAAGTAATCATATGTGCTCTTTTGGTGGAGCAAGATCCTGACAGTTGGTATCAGAGCAAGTGTGTTTGTTTGTTTTTGGATTACCTGACATGTGGTATCAGAGCTTTTGGTTGGGTTGACTAACAGGTGGTTTCAGATCTGGTAGTGTTTTTGATTATAGGTCACTCACAGGGGTTTCAGATTGAGTGGGAGTATAGCAATGGCAGAAGATAGTAAGCTACGAATGGAGAAACTGAATAGCACGAATGGTCCGATTGATGGAAAGAAAGAGTAGGTAAAAGGAGATTTTTGGTTGGCAGAAGATTAGTGCGTAGAAGCATATGTTGCAGGTAATGTTGCACAGGATGTTCTGGATAAAGTAGAATCTTGGTTTACAAATTCTTTTGCCTCTTTCCATGCAGCCCGAAATAGAGCATCTTTTCATGGGTATGTCTTTGAAGACTTTGGAGAGATTTATTTAGGGGTTGGAGAGCCTTGTCAGATTATTGACGAAGGGGAAGTGAAGCTAAAATTGCAGACGGATGACACACAGTGGTTGAAGGAAGATATGCAGGGACCAGTCTTGGAGATGAGTCTAATTTTTGTCAGGGATGTGAAACACCGAAAGCATACAATTGATTACCAAATACCAAGCAACTTAATATGCGGAAATAAACAGAATCAACCAGTAACTAGAATTCAGAATAACATAGCATATGAGAGACAATACACCAATTGTATTAATACTTTATACAGAAAAGAATACAATAAAGAAGATGCCACTTCTTCTCCACCACCTCTTCAGAGGCTCGCTACACCTCAAGTGAACAGTAATTCTTCTCCCCAAAGCTCTCCCTCTCACAGGTCCCAACACCCAACTCAAATACAGAGTTGGTGTTCACCTCCCGTGCTCCATGCACAACACAAGTGCTCCACGCACTCCACAAGCACTCCACGTGCTCCACAAGTACTCAAGGTACTTCAAGTAGATCTCCCATGAACCTGCAATAACCTGCACTTCAACAGACCATACTTATGGAAGGAACTCCCTTGCCTTCCTCTCTTGCTCTATTCGAGTACACACCTGTACTCCAAGTAGATCCTGCCTGATACTGCTCCCTGTTGTGTTGCTGTCTATATGACCTTGCACACCTGCAAATCAAACAACGGTTCTGCTCACCTGTGAACCTCAACCTTGCACACACATACACCTGCAGATCAACGATCTTACTTACCATGTAGATCTCCTATATAGGCCATGCAACTGTGACCAAGATCCTACACTCCTGAAGAACCCAGCTGGCTCTCCAATCCAGCACCAACGCACCTGGTACTGAGGCACTAGGAGGAACGCACCATTGCTCTACCTCACACACAGAAGGAGCTTATAATTATGCTCTCTTACTCCCTAGCACACTTTTCCAATACAACCATGAGTCTATTATATAGATCTCATCAAACAATAATTAGACATCTAATTACAATAATTAGATCCGCAGCTGTGAGTCTAAAATTAGCACTCATCATGCAAACACTTGGTTCGTCAACCCACTGCCCGTAATTAACTCGCAGTCGAACCACACAGGTGACCGACGCCGGTCCCTGTCTGCCTGGGGGTCACCGATGCCGGCTGATCTCTGACCGACGTCGGTTGCCTTCCTGCCGTATCCTGCCGACGTCGGTTGGCCTGACCGACGCCGGTGTCTCTGACACTCAGCAACTCTCCTGCAACCTCCTCTCCTGTTTGCATCAGTGAAGCTTTTAGCTCCACAATCCTAACAATCTCCCACTTGGAGATAAACAGCTGCACTGTACCTGTACCTGTACTCCGTCTAATCTATTTCTTGGTTTGTATCCCTCTTCAAGCTCCCACCTGAAGACAACCCACCACACATCCCGTGGTGTACCACCTGTCATCCGAGTACCCTGCCACATCCGAACCTACAGCACCTGTAGTGAAGTCCTGACCCTGTATAGCAACACCTGCTGCCGGTCCCTCTCAGAAACCTGAGAACCCACTTCCCCGAATTGGCTCCTAACTCTGACAGCTCCCACTGCATGGGAATACTCAGGTCTATACCAGACCTCATGTTATTTCGAACACTGTACCTGTCCAGCCCTTAGTGTGCTCCGGTTCTGCATCCCGAACCTCGCCAACACCTGATTCACATCAGCTCCCACTCGAGAATAAATCAACCTGTGATCTCCATGCCTCCCATGTCAAAGAATTTTACTGCTCCAAACTCCTCCTGACATGCCACTGAACTAATCTTACCCTTAGCTCAGCAAAACCTTGTATGTACAAACCTGCTATAGCAAAACATACCATCCACATACAGTAACAGAATGATGTCATGACCATCATCCTCCTGGTAAGTCAAACCACAGTAGTTACCCTGACATCGACTGAAGCCATGCTTCGTCCTCCACCTGTCAAACCCGGTACCACTGTCCTGCAGCTCCTCAAGACCATATGCCTGGTCTTCCGTCTCACGTATCCGTTCTCTCTATTCTTCTACTAAGGAATCCATTCGTCTATGTGCTTTCATCCAGCTGGCAAACCTACCAAAAACTCCCATCTGGTTCTACATCATAACCCTGCCTAGCTCACCCCTGTTTCCTGGATCCTTCCTGCTTTACAATCAGCAACAAGTATGAAGAAGAGGAACAACGAATTTGAGGGCCTACTTACACCTTCAGTCCTCCGTATGGGTGTTTGAGACTCCTTGACAGCATGCTGTCCACCCAAAATTCGTTACAGTGACCGACCTCGGTCACCCCACAGTCTGCATCCGACCGACGTCGGTTCCATGCGTCTGTCCCTGACTACCGACCCTGCGGTGTCCCTGCTGCCGACGTCGGTCCTCCTGACCGACATCGGTCTTACATACTGCCGACGTCAGTCCCATGACCGACGTCGGTCTTACCCTGCCCGACATCGCCGGCTTCGATCTGCACATGACCGACATCGGCACCTGTCTGTTCGACGCCGGTTCCTCCTGACCGACGCCGGTACCTGTGTTCGCCTGTGAGTGATGACTTTTTACCCGCGAGCTCCTTTGGATCAAAACCCATGTCCAAACTGCTCTGCTCAGATGTATCCAGCGTCATCCACTGAACTCTGTCTGCCATCTCCTCCAAGAACACCAAGGCTTTCCAGTTCTTAAGCCTGTCAAATATATCTGTCTTCCGCTTAAGAACATGCATCTCCTTCCTGCTCATGTGACCAAGCCTACGAAGCGACGTCTCCGCAATAGAAGAAGAATCAGTAATATAAACAAGTAGATAAAGAATACCTGTTTTCTTACCACCAGCTAATTCAAGTGCTACCGCTGTGAGAGTTCTTGTGCATCTCTCATCACCCAATCTTTCTGAAGAAATTAGCCATATCTCCAAACCTGGGACCTGCATGACCTTCATCAACACCTGTGTGTTGGCCACCTGCAATTTCAGCTTCACTTCCCCTTTGCCAATTCTTTGGCAAGGCTTACCAGCTCCTCTACCTTGGGCTGCATGGAAAGAGGCAACCGAATCTTTTATCCAAGATTCAACTTTATCCAAGAAACCTGCAAACACATCCTGTGCAACAACACCTGCTACATCTGTATCTTCAGTTTCTTCATGCTGATCTGCTACCAACCAACAATGTTCTTTTACCTGCTCTTTCTTTCCATCAGACCGTGAATAACCGTCTGTGCTTTTCAACTCCTCCATTCTTAGCTTACTTTGATCTGTCGTTGCTCTACTCCCACTCAATCAGAAACCCCTGAGAGTGCCCTGTAACCAAAACACAACCTGCTTCCTGCAACCTGGCTCTGATACCACTTGTCAGGGATGCGAAACACTGGAAGCATACAATTGATTACCAAATACCAAGCAACTTAATATGCGGAAATAACCAGAATCAACCAGTAACTAGAATTTAGAATAACACAGCATATGAGAGACAATACACCAATTGTATTAATACTTTATACAGAAAAGAATACAATAAAGAAGATGCCACTTCTTCTCCACCACCTCTTCAGAGGCTCGCTACACCTCAAGTGAACAGTAATTCTTCTCCCCAAAGCTCTCCCTCTCACAGGTCCCAACACCCAACTCAAATACAGAGTTGGTGTTCACCTCCCGTGCTCCACGCACAACACAAGTGCTCCACGCACTCCACAAGCACTCCACGTGCTCCACAAGTACTCAAGGTACTTCAAGTAGATCTCCCATGAACCTGCAATAACCTGCACTTCAACAGACCATACTTATGGAAGGAACTCCCTTGCCTTCCTCTCTTACTCTATCCGAGTACACACCTGTACTCCAAGTAGATCCTGCCTGATACTGCTCCCTGTTGTGTTGCTGTCTATATGACCTTGCACACCTGCAAATCAAACAACGGCTCTGCTCACCTGTGAACCTCGACCTTGCACACACATACACCTGCAGATCAACGATCTTACTTACCATGTAGATCTCCTATATAGGCCATGCAACTGTGACCAAGATCCTACACTCCTGAAGAACCCAGCTGGCTCTCCAATCCAGCACCAACGCACTTGGTATTGAGGCACTAGGAGGAACGCACCATTGCTCTACCTCACACACAGAAGGAGCTTATAATTATGCTCTCTTACTCCCTAGCACACTTTTCCAATACAACCATGAGTCTATTATATAGATCTCATCAAACAATAATTAGACATCTAATTACAATAATTAGATCCGCAGCTATGAGTCTAAAATTAGCACTCATCATGCAAACACTTGGTTTGTCAACCCACTGCCCGTAATTAACTCGCAGTCGAACCACACAGGTGACCGATGCCGGTCCCTGTCCGCCTGGGGGTCGCCGACGCCGACCGATCTCTGACCGACGTCGGTTGCCTTCCTGCCCTATCCTGTCGACGTCGGTTGGCCTGACCGACACCAGTCTCTCTGACACTCAGCAACTCTCCTGCAACCTCCTCTCCTGTTTGCATCAGTGAAGCTTTTAGCTCCACAATCCTAACAATTTCTTCAAGAAATTTGGGTGATGGGAGATGCACAGTAACTCTCACAGCGGATGCACTTGAATTAGATGGTGGTAAGAAAGTAGGTATCCTTTATCTATCTACTTATAATACTGATTCACCTTTTGTTATAGAGATGTGGCTTTGTAGGCTTGGTCACATACGCAGGAGGGGAATGCATGTTCTTAAGCGGAAGACAGATATATTTGACAGGCTTAAGAACTGGAAAACCTTGGTGTTTATGGAGGAGATGGTGGACATAGATCAGCTGAGGGGACTGAATTATTCTGAGCAGGGCAGTATGGACAAGGGTTTGATCCAAAAGGAGCTCGCGGGTAAAAAGTCATCACTCACAGGCGAACACAGGTACCGGCATCGGTCACACAGTAACCGACATTGGCAACAGAAAGACCAACATTGGTCATAAGGAACTGACATCGGCAGAAGTGATACCGGCGTCGGCAAGGAAACCGACGTCGATAGTCAGGGTCAGTGTAGGGAACCGACATCGATCGGGAGCAGACTTGGAGATGGCCGAGATCGGTCACTGGAACAGATGGTGGGCAGACAGCAAGCTGTCAACAAGTCTCAAACATCCACATGGAGGTCAGATAGGGTAAGTGAACCTCATATTCGTTGTTCACCTTCTTTATATTGCTTATTGATGGTCAAGAACTAGGAAGATGTAAAGAAGCAATGCAGGTAGAATCCAGAAACAGTGGGAGCTTGGCATGGATGAGGAGTGTGAGTCCTTGGAGAAGAACCAAACAGTTTATTTGTTGGTAGAGTTGTCAGCTAGAAGAAAGCACTAGATGACAGACGGATTCCCAAGTTAAAGAAGAGAGTGGATGGACACGTGAGACAGAAGGCTATGGTATATGGTCTTGAAGAAGCTGCATGACAGTGGTACAGGTTTGACAGGTGTATGACTAAGCATGGCTTTAGTCAACGTCAATGTAACTATTGTGTTTTGTCTTACCAAGTGGATGATGAGTGGCAACATTATCCAGTTACTGTATGTGTGTGATTTGCTAGCTGGTTTGTACATACAGGTATTTGCTGAGCTAAGGGTAAGGTTAGTTCAGAGGTATGTCAGGAAGAATTTGGAGCAGCGAAATTCTTTGGCATAAGAGACATTAAAGATCACAGGTTGATCTCAAGTGGGTGTTGATGTGAAGATGGTGTTGGCAGGGTTCATTATACAGGACGCATAATCAGAAAGCACACCAAAGGTCTGGACAGTTCAAGCAGAGCTTAGAACAAGTGTTCAAAATCACATGAGGTCTAGTGTAGACCTGAGTTTTTCCAAGCAGTGGGAGTTGTCAGAAAGTTTTGAGCCAATTTGAGGAAAGAAGTACTGGAGGGTAGCTCAGTGGATTCTTACAGGGACCAGCAGCAGGTGCACATACTATGCAGGGTCAAGTTCTTTTCTACAGGTGTTTGTAGATGCGGATGTGGCAAGAGATTTGGATGATAGGTAGAGCATCACAGAGTGCGTGGTGGTTGGTCTTTAGGTTTGAGCTTGAAGAGGGATACAAGCTAGGGAAACAAATTAGACGGAGTACAGGTACAGGTACAGTTGCAGCTGTTTATCTCCAAGTGGGAGATTGTTAGGGTGTGGAGCTAAAAGCTTCAACTTGATGCAGATGAAGAAAAGAATGGTTGCTAAAGATCCAGAAGAATCGGCGTCGACAACATGATCGATGTCAATCATGATCAGTGCAGAAGGCAACTGATGACGACAGGTAGTCAGTCGATGTCGGCAGCACCAGGCAAGCAGGGACCGGCGTCGGTCGCCTGTGTGTTCCAAAACTGCTCGTTGCACGAACAGTTAGTTAAGTGAACGGAGTGTTTGCATGTAAAGGCTAATTATAGTCTTGAGTTGTGTGTCTAATTATTGTAATTAAGATATTCTAATTATTGTAAGTATGAGATCTATATAATAGACTCATGGGCTATATTGTAAACTTGTGCTAGAGAGTAAGAGAGCTAAATAAGCTCCTTCAGAGAGAAGAGAGCAATGGGGTGTTCCTCCTAGTTCCACAGTACCAAGTTTGGGTGCTGGTTTGGAGAATCAGAAGGGTTCTTCGTATGTGTATGATCTTTGTCAGCAAGTGTGCATGGCTTCTATTGGAGATCTACAATGGTGAGTAAGGTCTAGTGATTTGCAGGTAGTAGCAGAGAGCAGGAGATCTACTTGGAGTACGGTTGTGTGCTTGGTGTATTGGCAGCGTGTTTCTGACTGGTTGTAGAGGTGAACATCAATTCTGTATTGGAGTTGATTGTTGTGACCGAGAGAGAGAGGGAAGAAGGTCTTGAGGTGTGGCAAGCCTTTGAGGTGTAAGAAGAAGTGGCATCTTCTTTATTGTATATTCTTCTGAGTGATTATTAATACAATTGTGTATTGTCTCTCATATTCCTGTGTTGTTTCATATTTCTAGTTACTTATTGATTCTGGTTAAATTTCGTGTTTATTTGCTAATACAAGAAGTAATCATATGTGCTCTTTTGGTGGAGCAAGATCCTGACAGTTGGTATTAGAGCAAGTGTGTTTGTTTGTTCTTGGATTACCTGACATCAACTTTGGTATGAATAAACTACCTAGCTAGTTGAGTCAACTGAGTAGACTACCTAGCGGGTTGAGCATTTGTCATCAACTCTTGTGGCGCTGAACTTGAAAAGGGTTTGGCATTGCTAATAGGGTTTTGTTGTATAACACCCTTATTTCAGTTATTTTTATTCCCCCTACAATTTGCTATATGTGTTCTTAGAGTTATCAATAGTAGGCTTGGGTGTTGGTTTATTGCACAACAAATACAACGAATAATCCTTTATCTTATGATAATTTGCTTGACAACAAAAACAAGTGTTGGGCAAGTTGATATATAAGCCATGTTGAGAATGATGATAATCACCAACCTGGATATCAACAAACTCCTTAAGGTCTTTTGATAAATTAACTTCAACACAAACCCTTTTCTAGGGACAAGCCAAGTAGAACTGAGCGGGTTTGTGGAAAAATACACAACCAATGGAGGACACAATTTGGTTGATGAAGTGCCAACAAGGTAGTGGTAAACCAAGAAAATCGACCCAAAATGGGACTTTAAGAGCACCATGCTTGAAGATACTACAAAATCCCTTGTCCAAGGTGAAAGAAACATAAGGGAGTTGTGAACATACCAGGTGGAAGATTGATTTATAATCACTCTTGCATGGGTAGGGTCAACAAAACACAATAAAAAGAAACTGGTGGTCATATTTTGGTCGCTTCCAAGCTTGATGCCATGAGTAGTTCAAGTAGATTGAATTCCCAATTTGAGCATGCTTTCAAAGAGAATACAACCAACAAAATACCCTGTTAAACATAATTATTCTAACCAGTGACAAATAGAGTAAAACTCAGGAATAGGTAAAATAACATCAAGTTGAGATTTTGTACCTCATAGAATACTTTGGGTACAAACTTCCTGAGACATTTGAGTGAGAGCATCCTTGCTCAGAGTTCCATTATCTCCCATCACGACTTCAACATACGGACATAATGGAGAAGAGGACATAATATAAGCTAAGCTCACCTTAAGGTGAGGCTCTCTAGAGGGGTAATAATTGAAAATATCCCACACAATCTAGAAAGAACCGTGAAATGAAAGACTAGAAGCAAAAAAATAGTGGTAACAACGCGCATAGAACAAAACCCTAAGAGAGTAAAAACTCTTTCTCCTCTAATCACCTTAAGTCTCTTATTTTAAATTTATAAACTTCAAAACACATTTAGATATTAATGTTTATTAGGGATTAAGAATGCTCAATAAGAATGAATAAAATATTATATAATCTAATACATACATAAAAAGAGTGGTAAATGTATTTAAAAGATAGAGAGAGAAATTAAAAAAAGTTTTGAAAATAAAAAAATAATTATTTTCATGTTTAAAGGAAATAAATCTTAAAACTAATAAAAATATATGTTAATTTAAAGATTTGAACTAAATTTTTTGGATATGTGATCTTTTATAATTTTTAAACTGAATAATATTATCTAGATAAATAATATCTTATGATTTTTAAACATTATTATTTAAAAATAAAAAATTAATATAATAAAAATTATCTATACATAAAAACTTAAATTTGAACGTTCATAAAAATCTTTGAAAATACAATAATAATTTCCACAAAATCTCATAATAATCTAAAAATTATAATAAAATCTATACCAAATTTTAACATAGAATACAATTGACTCCCGTCTAACATGCTAAGCTGTCATGGATGTTTCTAAAATCTCAGCCTTGGTCCTCAGTCTACCCTTTGACCTAATCCAAGTGCTTGCCCATTTGTCCAGACTTCTCTCAAACCCATCCAAGGCTTCTGACATGTGCGCACTCTGCAAAATCTGATTCTTCCAATCTCTATATATTTGTTTTCATCACCGCCCAACACATTCCATTCATACAATTATCGGCTGGGTTGAATTGGATTGACTGCATGATGGTTATCGTCAAGAAAGATTCAGTTTGCATAAGGGAGGTGTGGGCAGATAATCTGGAAGAGGAGTTTGAGCTGATCAGGGACATGGTAGACCAATACCCATATGTTGCCATGGACACTGAGTTCACTGGTGTCGTTATGAGGCCACTGGGAAGGTTCAAGAGCAGAGCAGAGCACCATTACCACACTTTGAAAATCAACTTGGACAACCTAAAACTCATCCAACTCGGATTAACATTATCAGATGAGGAAGGAAACCTGCCAGAGTGTGGTACAAGTCAGCATTGTGTGTGGCAATTCAACTTTAGGGAATTTAACCCCCGTAGGGACATCCATGCCCTTGATTCCATCGAGCAGCTAAGACAGAGTGGAATCGATTTCAAGAAAAATAACCACATGGGTATCGATTCAAAGCGTTTTGCAGAGCTGCTGATGTCCTCAGGAATTGTTTTAAATGAGAATGTCAGATGGTTTACTTTCCACAGTGCATATGATTTTGGGTATTTGCTCAAACTTCTCATCTGCAACCAGTTGCCCTACAATCAATATGGTTTTTTCAGTCTGATGAAATTGTATTTTCCAAGCGTATATGATGTGAAGCATATGATCAAGTTCTGCAATGGGATGTATGGAGGTCTCAACAGACTGGCTGAGCAGCTTAAGGTAGAGAGGATAGGCACTTGCCATCAAGCAGGATCTGATAGCTTGCTTACCTCCTCAGTTTTCATGAAATTGAAAGAAAGGTTTCCCAAGGAATCCATGGAAAAATATACAAATATATTGTATGGATTGGGTGTGGGAAATTGCTATTGAAATAGCATATAGACCTTGTCTCTTTTGTTACTTAACATTGCAATTACAACAAAGACATTTTATGATTCTGTTGATTAACTTTTGGTTTTTAAGAAATGTGAAATGCTCCGGAATACAGTCAGAGCTTTGATTATCATACTCTATTTTCTAGGAAACTCTCCATATAATTTTAAAACATTTTACGGGTCCGTGTACAGAAACCGAAAGTTCATTAGAAAATTCATCAATAATAGTGCCCTGATAGGTCCCCATAATCGAATCCACGATTCCACATTAAGATAAATATTAAAATTTGAGACCGAGTTGAAACGTTAAAGTCACATTAATTTTTTAACTCAGAATCACCTATATATTAATATAAATCAAGATAGGGTACAATGTTAATCATACATAAAAATGGGTGGAAAAAGTCACATCCCACAAGCAAAGTCATATTGAGGGTTAAAGAAAATCTCTCGGAAAAAAGATTTAAAATGTGGTCAGAAAATGACCCCACCAAAAAAAGCTACATCACATCAATTCCCAGCGACACAGAGAAACCAAAGTACAAATAACATTAACAAGAACATTTAAGCAACAACAACAAACATGGATGTCGAGGGAGGCAGAGGAGATGGCAGACTCGGAGGCTTATCACCTCATCCTCCTATGGTCGGAGGATTCCCGTCAACGTGTAAGGGCTCCCAACCAGAGTTTTGTTGCTCTTCCAAAGTCTCGTTTTGATATCTTTCACGAGAAATAGCCAACACCAATTGTGTGAATTTGCCTTGGGGAGGCAAATCTCAGCGTCTGTTATCATCATCCTGGGACGGGGGAGGAGATCCCCATCCCTTACCATCACCTCCAAAGTGGGAGGAACCACTCCAACCACCACGACGAGGAGAAGGCTAGCGAGGTAGTGACCGTCATGGAGAGTAGCTCTTGCATCTGGGCCTAGATCACTGTCGCCTTGGCCCACATGCTCATCCTTGAGGGGGTGAAGGTTTTCGTAGAGGATTAGGAGATTCCTAGCTGACCGCACATGGGGTATTTCCCCAGTGATCGACCAAACGTTGGAGGTGGTTGAGCTCCAGATGGACCTTGTTTGTTTAGCTTTGAATCTAAAGAGTGACATTAGCAAGAACAATAATTTTGTTAGAAATAGAAAAATTATGTACCAACGCTTCATGATTAAAGCATACATAATTCCTAATTTTCCATATTTGAAACATAATGTCAGCTCAAAATATCTGCCAAAAGAGATTTTATTTTGCAAGCAACAACGCTAAGTCCCCCAAGAGAGCCATCTTCCACATGAAGAATTCTGGGTGAAAAGGCTAGAAAAGGGAATAGATCCAACGCCATGCAGACTGAGCGTGTGGACAAAACCAAAAGAGATATTTAATCATTTTTGGTTATTGACAGACCAGACAAATGGGGTTAGGCACACCCAGATGCTTGAGCCGGTCACCCATAGGAAAGCCCTGGTAAAGAAGACACCATAAAAAGTGAGCTTTTTTGGGCTAAATAGAACTAGACCACACTGTGTTGAAACGCCTGGCCCAGATTTCGTCATGGGAATGAAGATTCCATCTAATATTGAGCATATCAACTGGAATATGTTCAGGGGCCAGTAATTGATACCCCAATCGTGGAGTGTATCGAGTGAAGGGGTGGTGATAAGCCAATGCCAATCCCTCCACCAAGGAACAAGAGAATTAACTCCAAATTTATATAAATATTCATCAAGTATGGAGCCTTGAATTTATGCAATAGCCTCTGTGTCTAAGTAAACCTGGTGTAGATCAAGACCAACAGTGTCCCACAGGGTTTGATAAAACTCACATAGGAAGCCATCAATTCTTGAAGCTTTGTCCACTACCATCTGTTTAACAACCCCCTGAAGGTCACTGAGGGATAAAGGCCTGTCACAAGTAATTCTTTGAGAATTGGATACTTTGTAGGGTTGAAGATATTGAAGAGGAGCCGTCTCTCTTTTTGGAGAATAAGCTTGCATTGAGAAAACACCATGGTAGTGATGCATAAAGACTTGTAAAATATCAGGAAGTTTGGTAAGTTTTTCATTTCCTTCCTTGACATCTTTGATTCTATCAGCAACTCTCCTAGATTAGAGGAGGGCAAAGAAATCCTTCGCCACCTTATCATCAATTTTGAGCTAGTGCATATGAGCTCTCAACTGAGCTCCTATGGCTTTGTGTGTTTCCTCAATTTGGAGTTTGTGCCTCTATTGTGCCACTTGAGTTTGAAGTGGGACATTAAATGGTGCCTACTCTAATTCCTGTGAGGTGCAAATAAACTCACGATTTGTAGCATTGTGCAAACACCATCTAAAAAATACTTCAATCGAATATCTTTCCATGACTTCTTAAACATGGGAAAAATGTAGACATCTAATTCCCATCACTATTGTGCTACAATTGTCAATCTAAGCAATATCTCGTGACAATGCACAATATGGGCTAAAATCATTAAAATGTGCTAAATTATTCAAACTTGTCATGTACAGGTGAATATTTAGGCTAATACATCCTTGAATGGGGAAATGCATTTTATGTGATTATTATATTTCTTAAATCACTTTGAGTCAAATTGCAACCATGAAAAATGACACCCTAGACCACTGAATTATTCTAATTCAAGAACACATTTCATGCCCATGTGTTACTTTATGTCCATAATACCCTAATTGGGGTATTACCCCATATGCAACTAACACCTTATTCTAATTATACTCCAATCAAATTATAACTCAATAAATTGGCATTTTGACTAGTTTGATTAAATGAAAAACTAATTTCCAAATAATTGCATAAAATTAATCAATGTCACTTAAGATAATTAATCTAAATCAAGAGCCTAAGTGACAATTCCATGAAAGTTGTTGAATATCTATTTACTAGAAATTCATTATTCAATTATGCATTATACCATGACATCATCAATGGGGTGGCATCCATAAACCATTAATGGGATAAATATTAGAATTAAGTCCTCCCATGACTCATCAGTACCCATTATTTCAATTATTAATAGACATATTTATGGCTTATCCCTCCAAAATTGAATCAATCCATGGCCATATACTTCATTATTTCAATTATTAATGGGCATATTTATGGCATATTTTGATCCTCTGATAACATCATACAAGTGGAAATACTAACCAAAATTCAATTAGAGAACACTCTTTCCTTGATACCATGAAAAATTCTATATTGTTGTTTACATTTTATTCAAGGAAAAATTGTTTAAAATCTTGATTATACAAGTATTATATTGTAAAAAGAGACCCATTTTATTTTAAAAACACTCGCATACATTCATGAAAGATACTCACAAATTGTAGATAATAAATATTAATTATGTTATATATTTTTGGGCTATGCCTTGTAAATAAAATTCTGACCTATTTAAAGTAGCAAGGATCTCCAATTATAAAGTTCAATTGGTATAGAGGTACAAAAACCCATTCTCAACCTTTGGACGAACGCCACAATTACCTGCACAAGAAGAATTGTAGAGATTTAAAATGTGGTCTTTTCCATGTGATCTTCTTTATTTGTGCATTCAATCCATATTTTATTTTTAAGATCATGAATCGATTTACTTGCAATTTTAAATTTACATCAAAACATTGAACCCTTTTAATTTATTCATTGTTCAAATTTGTGTTCTAAAAAAATTAAAACTATTTTATTTTGTTTTATCAATAATTTTTAAATAGTAATTTATTTTTAGTAGTATTGTTGATCTTATATGTTTCTTTATATCACCCTAACTATAATTTCACAATGATCTCTTACTAAGTTAAATTTTCTCTATAAAAATTTATAAAAATCATTAAAAAAAAACATAATAATACCTTCTACGAATCTCATAATAAATCTAAAAATTATAATAAAATGTATACCAAATTCCAATAGAGAATAGAAATTGACTCCCGTCTAAAATGCATAGCTATCATGGACGTTTCTAAAATCTTAGCCCTGGTCCTCAGTCTACCCTTTGACCTACTCCAAGCGTGCAACAGGCGGCCCTTTCCTTTCTTCACACTTTCCAGGTTTTGGATAGCCAAAAAAAATATTACCTACAAGATGGAAGTCATGTTATTCATTCCCAAAACTCTCTCAAACCTATCCAAGGCTTCTGAAATGTGTGCACCTTGCAAAATCTGATTCTTCCAATCTCTATATATTTTTTGTCATCCCCACACAACACATTCCATTCATACAGTTCTCAGCTGGGTTGAATTTCCTTGGGTTCATGATGTTTATTGTCAAGAAAGATTCAATTTGCATAAGGGAGGTCTAGGCAGATAATATGGAAGAGGAGTTTGAGCTGATCAAAGACATGGTAGACCGATACCCATATGTTGCCATGGACACTGAGTTCCCTGGGGTTGTTATGAGACCACTGGGAAGGTTCAAGAGTAGAGCAGAGTACCATTACCACACCTTGAAAGTCAATGTGGACAACCTCAAACTAATCCAACTCGGATTGACTTTTTCAGATGAGGAAGGAAACCTGGCAAAGTGTGGGACAGGTCAGCCCTGTGTGTGGCAATTCAACTTGAGGGAATTTAACCCCAATCGGGACATCCATGCCCTTCATTCCATCGAGCTACTGAGATAGAGTGGAATCAATTTCAAGAAAAACAACCACATGGGTATCAAATGATAGCATTTTGTAGAGTTGTTGATGTCATCTAGAATTGTTCTAAATGAGGATGTGAAATGGATTACTTTCCATAGTGCATACGATTTTGGGTATTTGATCAAACTCCTTACCTAAAACTATTTACCTCATAGCCAAGAAATATTTTTCAGTATGATGAAATTATATTTTCCAAGTGTATATGATGTGAAGCATATGATGAAGTTCTGCGATGGGTTGTATGGAGGTCTCAACAAACTGGCTGAACTGCTCAAAGTAGAGAGGATAGGGACATGTCATCAAGCAGGGTCTGATAGCTTTCTCACCTGCTCTATTTAATGAAATTGAAGGAGGTTTTTCCCAACAAATCCCTTGATAAACATATAAATATCTTGTATGGGTTGGGTTTAGACAATTGCTATTGAAATAGCATATTAAACTTGTCTCTTTTGTACATTGTTTGTAATTACATCAATGATCAACAAAGAGCTACTCATTCTTTTGGTTTGTACATATATAATTTGTTTTATATATTAATACATTCGTTTGATGGGCAACTTATCTTCAATAGCTAGATATATCCAAGTCTCCCAATCAAAATAAGAGAAATATCAATTTTATATGGAAGCTTTTCATATAAGTTCTTTTAGTGTAATGATTAACAACAGATATATCAATTTTATTTTTAAGATAAAAAATCTTGAGCCTATAGCTGTAGATATTAAAATTTAATCTTCAATATTTGACAATAGAAAGTTTGACATACATTTACTATGCATGACTTGAACTCATAAACAAAGTCATAATTCGTCATCCTTTCACACTTGCATATTATCTTATGAGTCAACTCTTTCGTTCTATTGTTACACACCTATACAGGTCTCATTGCATGTTTCAAACTTGCTAACTATCTTACATAGACCTCTCTAGACTCTTAGTTCAGTCCCCATGTGTACAGATCAATTATGTCAATTACACTCGTTATCGTCAATTGATAATGACCTAAGCTAGTCAAAACTAACCCACTTGCGGCAACAACTATATTTTAAAATTAAACCCATGCTTAAGGTCGACCTATAATTGTAACATGTCAATGGCATGATGAATTATTCAATTGGATCTATATATAAACAAATCAAGATCTCTTTCAAAAGGAGATTTACACTAATTGGATATACATGTGCACTATTACATACTAAGAAAATATACCCTATTCTTCCAAATTTGCATACTTATCACTAGGAGACAAGCTAAGTCTGAAATACTCAAAAGCTAAGTTTAAGTAAGCATTGTTAAATACCAAAGCCAATCATTAGCTGCATACACATAGCAAAAGAGCACAATTTCACAATCACACTAAGTGGGAGAACTACGTGTGCTTTGATTTCCCTCCTTTAAGTATTGAATATGTAGGCAATAGTCAATCCCTAGAGAAGGGTGATTGGAGTCGGAGCAACTCATTACACTCCTCTCATTTTTGTAGGTTTTCATCCCTCACAAATCACATCTAGGGTCTTTAAAAAAAATGAAGTTGATTTCTGGATTTGTGCATGTCATCAAGGTTCAAGATCTGTTGGTAGTAGATATGGGAGTGCAAAAGTACAGAGTCTGTATGAATGACAAGTGTGAAATATGTAGTATTTTATATATTATATATCATTTTTTATGTATTCACACATGCTTGTATATCAAAAGTCTGCAAAATACGTAAACTCTTTTGGGAAAGAAATGAAAGGTATAGAATGTAAAGTGACAGTGTGTTCATAAGCTCTTTCTATAGTGTTCAAATATAAAGGAAAAGAGTTCCAAATATGAGATATTAATATAAAGATTTGTTGATGGTTATCTTAATTATCTTTATGTACTTTTTTTGTGTGCATGTATACTCTATTTCATTTGAATATGCTTCATAATATAGAAATAATGAATGCTCTTTGTGTTCCACTATGTGTTTCCCTAAATACCGACTAAGTATGAACCAAAGAAATAATTTAACTTGTTATATGTCTGCTTGCATTCTGATTCTATAACTCTCTTCTGACACATATAATCCTTAGCATGTTCTAATGGAATTTTTAGGAACCTCTCCTAACAATGGTGTGGTGCAGCATGGAACCTAAAATATATTGAAATGACTACTAGGTCAAATAAATGTGGAACAATGGTTGGATGAAAGAATTTATAAATTCACAGAAGAACCCAGAGGAATTAGAAGCATGACAAATAAAATTATCACTGAGCAAATTTATGCTGAAATCAATGAAGTTTTCCGGTGTGAGTTGCCTGAACTATTAGCCACTTAGTTGTCAAGATTGGAATATTATTGCTTTAGAGAGAGAGAGAGAGAGAGAGAGAGAGAGAGAGAGAGAGAGAGAATTTTATCTAGATTGAAAAATGTAGAAACACTGTGAAGCTTAGACACTAAGTGGATGCGTGTGATAGACCAATAATTAAAAACCACTATTGACAGGTAGATCATTGAGTTTGTTGTACAAGGGTACATTATGTTTGAAGTCACGTAGGATTTATTTGTAAAAGGTATAAGAGGTAAGTTTCTACAAGGATTACCGATACTTTTGAAGATGTTGGTTGTGGAGAAGGTCATGGTTCCAATCCTAGTCAAGTATACAATGATAATGGATTAGTTGTCAAGTCTCAATGAGAAAATGTAATAATAAGATGAAAATTCATGACATAGATCTAATTGAGTTCGTACTAAATTTCATCTTCCTAAATTTTGAAATTTTAAATGTGTAGATTATAACTTGCATCGAAAGGAAGAAGTTGCATTGAATTAACTTTTAGGAAATGTAACTTTTAGAAAGTGCTATGTCATTTGAAGGCTCAACTATTATCTTTACATATTTATGTCAAGTATTTTTGTCAACACAAATTCAATTTATACATAATAATCTATTTCAAATTAACATACACAAAATAATAAATAATATATGGTACCAAAATAAATGACTAATGTATTTTGAAATGTGAAATAAGATTATATAACATTTGATTTTGTTATTGTAGTATTCACATGATACCTAACACACTACAAAAATATAATATTTTTGTTATTGTAGTATTCACATAATATTTTTGATGTTTGTATTCATTAATCCACCAATCTTTATATATATACTAGTAGTTGTTTTGATGGTGAAAGGAAAGTTAAAGAGGATGTACTTTTTTGATTTTTTGAATTTGATAATTTTTTTATCTTTTTTATTATCTAATTTGTCATGTGGACTTTGATCACTGAGTCATTTGTTTGATTTGCTTTCTTTATGTGAAATATTTCTACACATATCTTTGTATCGGGCTAACTTGTCTTTTCTTTCTTGTTTGAGTATGACACTTTGCAAATTTTCATTCAATCACTTCCTTTCGAGTGTTGGTGCACATCACTTTTGTCAAGTCCAAAATGCCTCTCGATTAGGTAACTAAAAACAACTTTGCCAGCATAGGATAATTTCTATTTTGTTTGTTCTTAAGAAAATAGTATTAATATTCATTTTGTTAAAGGCGTACATAGTATCTAAGATAATTTTTGAGCATAGGTTAAACCTTAACACAATTTGGTCTCCCATTTGTATAAGCAAATAATTGGCTTTAATGAAGTATTACGCTGCCAACCATCGTCTCATTTGAGGCATTTGATGTTTGTAAATTTCATTAACTTATCTATTCTTTTTTTTTAACATTCTTAATGAATCACAAAAAATTTAAGCATCTCATAATGCTCGACATTGACCTACAGAAGTAACTTTGAAATTGTTTGTCTGTGTTTTGTTCATGGATGCAGAATGGATTTTTTATTACAACAGCAAAAAGAGAGGTGTTGTTAATGGACCTAGATTATATCCATTAGTGTATTTGTTGTTTTCCTTCTAGAAAAATAGTAGGTGGCACATGGAATGGTATACTGAAATGTTGCAATAGTTTCCAATGCACGTGATCATGGTGGAATGTGTGGGCAGCATGCGGATGGTTGTGACAATGAATTTGCCAAACATGGACCATAAACAGATGATCAAGTTAAGATTTTCACAATATTTATGTAGAAAAAATTTATTCAATTAAAATAATTATATAAATATTCTAATATATACACACACACTAGTATATTATTTTTATATATTATAAATTATATTATAATATGTTGATTTAACAATTTTGAGAATATTGGAGTATTATTCCTAATTTAGTTAAAGGGTTTGAGTAGTAAAATCAGTAAATAAATAGATAATAATTAAGCTACTAATTTATGTAAATTAATTGCAATTCAAACTTTTTAAAAAATAGTAATAAGGAGAAGAAACAAAACTTCGCTGAAAATTGATTGATCTAACTGAGACAGAGGTTGGAATTCACTATGTAAGACTGAGACACTATCACAAATTGAGATGTAAAGTTCTTTTTGTGATTAGACAGAAGCGTTGAAACTGGACAATGGTGGCACTGACACTATAGTCCACCTCTATCACTATTTTCCTGAGGATCCAAGCTTTCTTGGTTTTGTTCGCCAGGTCAATGTGAGCTTGTGTACCAAATTTTAGAGGCTAGAAGTCAACAAAGCTCGTTGTAGAGAAGATCCTTTCTTAAAACCCTATCTTCCATTATGCTTTGACCAATTTTGAGCAAGAGGAGAGGGGGTTAGTATGTGTAAGATGCACTAGACATGATTCACATCATGTGTGTGGGAACAATGCCTACATAGTAATACATTGAAGATGGATCAAGCCATATGTAGTTCTCACGCTTGATGTGCTTTGTGCAATTGTGTAGATGAATATGCAGAATGTTAAACTAGATGTGCTTAAGGTGGCTAGAGACTGGTGTATGGATTTGAATGAGCTTGTAAGTGTGTTGATTGGATGTATACAAATAATATGAAAGATTGTTTGAGTAGTCTTGCTTGTATTCTTTCTTGCTTAGTGATAATTGCCAACCCTTTTCAAATGATCTTTGAATGAGATTTTTTAGGAATCTATTGGTCATGGGTTGAATGTGCTCACGTTAGATCGACAAGGATAAGGGTGGGGAACCAGAATAAATTGACCATTGGGGCTAGAAATGGACTTGGATAATAATGTCAAAAGCGGACAAGAGTGGCACCGGTGCTATAGTCCAAGTGTGGCGCTATTGTCCTGAATAGACATGACCTAGGGGAATTCATTCATCTTGGAAAGAGCAGTCTTGGTGAGCTGGGACCAAGTATAAATGGCTATGGATGATTGGGAATCGGTGAAAATAAGCCTAAGAGGGTCATTAAAGCAAGCAAGAGAGACCTAAGGGTTGGGTGTCATTAGCCATGCTCAAGTTACCAATTTTTGCATTTTATATGACTACATATGTATGTTTATATATTATAAAATATATTAATATATTATAATATATATTAATATATTATATTAAATAATATATTTATAGTATTTAAATACAATCATTATATTGAAATTATAGTATTTATATAAATAATATTATTATATTAATTATAATATACATATATATTTTGAAACATTATATATATATATATATATATATGACTACATATGTATGTTTATATATTATAATATATTATATTAAATATAATATTTATATTATTTAAATACAATGATTATATTAAAATTATAATATTTATATAAATAATAATATTATATTAATTATAATATACATATATATTTTTAAACATTATATATATATATATATATATATATATATATATATATATATATATATTGTTATGAAACGTGGTGACATCGTGACAGAGCATGTTAGCTTTAAATATCCATGCATAAAGAATTAAAAGAGAAGGTAAAATAGGTAGGCAATGGATTACAACAACATGGTATCAGAAAGGATGATGTGATACTCATATTTGCCCCTAATTCTAATAATTTTGTTGTGTTTCCTTTAAATTGTCGTCAAATGTGAAGGCTCTAAGCATGCTCAAATCCTCAGTCTAAAACATACTCATTGCTTTAGCATAATTTTGATGTTTTTAAAGAGCAACACCATATGCATGCATCAATGTGATCATACATGTCCAACGTATTCAAGCCAACCAATTGAAGTATCAATGAACTCACATAACATGTTCTTTGAGACTTGATCCTTTCCCTCATAAGCATACAAGCTCTTGATTTGAAATGAGATAGATTCCCTTGGTGTAAGTGTTTGTAGAGAAAAATAATAAACATTGGCATTCTTATATCATTGTAGACATTCAAACTTATATGAAAAAAATGGGCATTCCAAAACTAGAATGAAGCTTGATAAGCAATAACCCAAATGATAAAGAAGTAAACTACTTTAATCCATCTCACATTCATGTTCAGTCAAATTCATAGGGCTCACATATCCAGTATCAAATGCACACAACATAGATTTTGATTCTATCTATGATACAATGTCGTATCTTCTATGGTGGCATTTTAATTTTTCCCCAAACTAAAGAGCTCAACAAAAGTACCTCAATTGTTACCCTTAGCTAGCCTGCCAAGGTTGATACAAATAGTTCTACATTGAGCGAGGTCTTTGTGACTTGCATTTGTATTGGAATTGATTAATTTTTGGAATGACATTAGCTAGGTGCAAGAACTATAGTGACAAAATGTAGAAATTATGTAACAAATTCAACATAAAAAAAAAATCTATTGCACATAATAATGAGTTTCATCCAAATTCCATTACCAAGATACAAACTATTTTTTCCCATAAGGGTCCAAGGTAATTACCAAGATGCACATTTCATCCCTACACTAACACTTCAATTTGGTTTTGAATGTGCCATTAGACCTTTGTGTCAAATTTTGCATTTGTGCATTTATTTTTAAGATGTTGAAAGGAGTTTTGTGAGGAGGAGAAATTTTATTTCATAGTGAGCTTGAGCAATAGCGAAGCAGTAAAATATTTTAAGGTAAGATTTCTGGTGATGGTGAGGGGAAATGCCATAATATTTCAAGTGATATTGGATATAAGAGAGCCCATACATACATCGAACCTAGATTCAATGCAGATAGTAGATTTACATGAATAATAGTATATAGTATATGATAGCTATATTATTTATTTAAATACATATACGCAGGTATTCACTTTGTGGTTGTAGATGGGGTTGGATATAAATGATTTCATAACGCATACTCACCATTATATACAATTGTTTACATTGATGGATATAAATGGCTATGTAATTTGAATTACTTGTTGATAAGGATTTAAATGGGGGAGACTATTTGAGATTTCCAGTCTATCCATGTGTCACGAATCATAGAGTTGTGTTGGTTTAAAAACAAAGTCATACCTTGTAGTTCTTTTAACATGTGTGCACTTCATAGAGCACTTGTCCTATTTGTGGCTTCATGGGAGTTGTGATCACTATACCATGTGGTTAGGTTGCCCATCGTTAATATTTATTTATTTTTAAATCATAATGAATTCTAAAGGAAAATATGTGTAATTTATAAAAAAGGTCAAGACTTGAATTCTTGACATAATTAAATATTATAATTGTAATATTAATATAAATAAAGTATCTTAATAATAATATATAACTATATATAATATATATAATTAATAATGAATAATAACAATATAAAATATAGAAAACTATACATATTGATAATATATATTCTATATAATATTATGTACTATATTATATAATATTATTATAATATAACGTATTGATATATTATATATTAATGTACATATTAATAATATATAATAATGTAGTAATATATTATATTTTAGACTAAATGAGAGCAACTTGTAGTATGTGTATCACATAACCTAGAAGTGACACATTAATATCACCATTGTCTATAATGTTATGCACCAATTATATTAGCAAAGGAGTGGATTGACGCGTGGGAGACGTCTAACAAACTGTGTTGCTCTTTGTAGGGTGCATGGCAGATTGGGTTTTTTTAATTTTCTCGACCAGCTAAAACAAACTCTCTTTTCACTGCCATGTCCTCTGTATCATGTGCATTTGTTTTACTTTTTTCAACTATGACCCTAGTTCGGTCGTTCAGAGACCCATTCTATGACTGGTACGTTTGTGTCATGTAAAGAAACAGTTTCATTTTGAAAGGTTGGTTTCCACACCTTAGATTTTGTTAAATCATTGCAAGGATAGCTTATAATATTTGAATTTGTTCAGGGGTGGTGGAGTCGATATGTTGAAGGTGGAAGATAAATGCAAGGAGATAGTATGGCCAGATAGAATGGTGGAGGGTGACTTCTCTCTGAAGCCAAAAAAGTCGAAGACATTGTCCCTATTGTCAAATTGGTTCAAAAGGATGTGGGTTCGAAGCAGGGGTAATTTTTATAGCTCCAGATAGGGCTCTTGCTAGATGGTTAAACATATAAAATTAGTTTGCAAAAGGAACAATAAACAATTACTTACAAAAACTCCTCCACGATATAGGTCTTGTCTGTGCACATGTCAAAAAATAAATCTTCGAAATAAATTTTATAAAACCATTAATTTTACCACTTATTTTATTTATTTAATATATATATTATATATACTTGACCGGTATTTTAAAGTCCCTTGGTTTGAATTTATTATAAAGTTCAAAACAAAATTAGATATTAATTTCTACATAAGGCCAAAAATGACCAATAAAAGAGAAAGAGGACATAACGAATCTAATATATATAAAATAGAATTATTATTATTTTTTTTTTATATTTAGTCTTGTCTTTTCTTTCTTTCTTTCTGCATCTTCGACACTAATATATAATAGAAAAATGCATAGCTGTGATGGAAGTTTCAAATCTCATGCCTCGTCCTCAGTCCACACTTGACCTGCAACCGGTGGCCCTTTCTTTTCTTCACGCTTTCCGCATTTTCGATATCCAAAAAAAAATTCCCGTAGATAGTAGTCGTGCTATTTATTCCCCCATTTGTCCAAAACTCTCTCAAACCCATCCAGGGCTTCTGAAATGTGTGCACCCTGCAAAATCTGATTCTTCCAATCTCTATATATTTTTTGTCATCCCGCCCGACACATTCTCAGCTGGATTGACTTGCCTTGGGTCCATGATGGTAATCGTCAAGAAAGATTCAGTTTGCATAAGGGAGGTGTGGGCAGATAATCTGGAAGAGGAGTTTGCGCTGATCAGGGACATGGTAGACCAGTACCCATATGTTGCCATGGACACTGAGTTCCCTGGTGTTGTTATGAGGCCACTGGGAAGGTTCAAGAGCAGAGCAGAGTACCATTACCACACCCTGAAGATCAATGTGGACAACCTCAAACTAATCCAACTCGGATTGACTTTCTCAGATGAAGAAGGCAACCTGGCAGAGTGTGGGACAGGTCAGCCCTGTGTGTGGCAATTCAACTTGAGGGAATTTAACCCCAATAGGGACATCCATGCCCCTGATTTGATCGAGCTGCTGAGACAGAATGGAATCGATTTCAAGAAAAACAACCACATGGGTATCAAATCAAAGCATTTTGCAGAGTTACTGATGTCGTCTGGAATTGTTTTAAATGAGAATGTGAAATGGATTACTTTCCAGAGTGCATATGATTTTGGGTATTTGATCAAACTCCTTACCTGCAACTATTTGCCCCACAACCAAGAAGGATTTTTCAGTCTCATGAAATTGTATTTTCCGAGTGTATATGATGTGAAGCATATGATGAAGTTCTGCGATGGGTTGTATGGAGGTCTCAACAAACTAGCTGAACTGCTCAAAGTAGAGAGGATAGGGACATGCCATCAAGCAGGGTCTGATAGCTTGCTAACCTGTTCTGTTTTCATGAAATTGAAGGAGGGTTTTCCCAACAGATCCCTTGACAAACATACAAATATCTTGTATGGGCTGGGTTTGGACAATTGCTATTGAAATAGCATATTAAACTTGTCTCTTCTGGACATTGCTTGTAATTACAACAATGATCAACAATGAGCTACTCATTCCTTTGGCTTACTTGTTTTGGTTTGTACATGTATATGTATATATATATTTATATTAATACATTCCTTTGATGGGCAACTTATCTTCGACAGCTAGATATATCCAAGTCTCCCAATCAAAACAATTTCTATGTTTTTTTAATGCTCCTTCAAGCTTACCTTGATGTCCCTCCCTACCTAGCATGTTCCCTGTGATAGGGTTTTATTTATTGAAAAGTTGTATGATGCAGTTTTCCAAAATCACGTGGGACATCATTGCCCTGGGTTTCCATCAAGTGTACATGAAAGCTTTTCATATAAGTTCTCTTAACTTAATGATTAACAAAAGAAATATCAAGTTTATTTTTAAGATAAAAAATCTTGAGTTTATTATTGTAGATATTAAAATATGGATTTTAATATTTGACAATGAAAAGTTTGACACATATTTACTATACATGACTTAATTCACAAATAAGATAATAATTCATCATCTTCTTACACTTATATATACATATATACACTACTATACACTAAGCAAATATACTTTATTCTTCTTAATTTACATACTTATCACTAAGAGACAAGCTAAGTCTGAAACACTCAAAAGCTAAGTCAAAATAAGCATTGCCAAATACTAAATCCAATCATTAGTTGTATACACATAGCAAAGGAGCACATTTCACAATCACACTAAGTGGGAGAAAGATTTCCCTCCTTTGAGTATTGTATATGTAGGCAACAATCAATCCCCAGTGAAGGGTAATTGGAGTCAACGCAACCCATTACACTCCTCTCATTTTTGTAGGTTTTCATCCCTCACAAATCACATCTATGGTATTTAAGAAAAATGAAGTTGATTTTTGCATTTATGCATGTCATCAAGGTTCAAGATTTGTTGATAGTATATATAGGAGTGCAAAAAAGTAGGGTATGTATGAATGACAAGTATACAATATGTAGTATTTTATATATTGTATATCATTTTGTATGTATTTGGCATATTGTTGTATATCAAAAGTTTGCAAGAATATGTAAACTCTTTCGGGAAAGAAATGAAAGGTCTAGAATGCAAAGCAATCGAGTCTTTATAAGCTCTTTTTATATTTTTTGAATATAAAGGAAAGGAGTTCTGAATATGAGATATTAAAATAGAGACCTGATGATGGTTATTTATGTGAACAAAGAATACGTAGAGCGGAGGTTAGTCTTGTGTTAGTCCAAGAAATAAAACTCAAAACAACTTACTAAAATCTTTAACATCTCTAGTCTAGACACTAGGGAGAGCGTAGGTAACAAAACAAAATGAAAGCATAAAAGAAACAACTCTCTTACCTTCTTTGGAGCTTCAAATGGCTTTCTTAGTTTGTGTATTAAGAAGTTTTTGACAATGAAGCTTGCTTGGCTCTTTGTCTCCTTGGCACCTTGGCTTGTGATTGCTTAGCTTAAGATTTGGGCATGGCAACATTACTTGAATGAGGCTTATGGAGGAAATCCTGTATAATAAATTTAAAATATCCAAACTTAGAAATGAAGGGGTATGGCCTTGTATTTATAGCTTCAAGAATTAACTCTCACCTAAGGTGAGTTAAGGTTGAGTTTAAACATGGAATGGGTTCAAACTAACCCTAGGTGAGTCGAGACTAACTCTAGTTGAGTTAATAGTTGTCATGTAATTATGATTTTCAATTACTAGGCATGTCTCTCAAATTAAATATTTTAAGATATTTTCAAAGTGCTTGACAACTCATAAAGACAATGATGAAAGGGCTTGATATTTTGAATTTTAATTTTTTTATTTTTAGATATTCATTCAGGGTAAATTCATGATAGGTTATTGTTGTATATGGGCTAATAACCCAAATAGAGATGCCTCAACATGATTCTAAGCTTTGATGAATTATGTGTAAGCAAATTTGAGACGTTTAGTGATTTCTAAGCTTAATTTATAATGGTTGGTAGGAATC
Source organism: Torreya grandis (assembly GCA_037957365.1). Classification (NCBI taxonomy): domain Eukaryota; kingdom Viridiplantae; phylum Streptophyta; class Pinopsida; order Cupressales; family Taxaceae; genus Torreya; species Torreya grandis. The sequence continues at coordinate 4,198,134 of JARHVA010000016.1, read as the reverse complement.
AACTTGAAGTCTGATCGGAACCTAGTTGTGGCCACAATTGGATGTCTATAGTTTGCCCCTGTTTGAGAAGATGTTGCAAGTTATATGCATAATAATTTCTTCTTTGAATGCCCCCATTTGAGAAGATGTTGCAAACTATAGGCATAATGTCTTCTCAAAGAATGAAAATGGTCGTTAATAATGAAAGAAGATAATGATTAAAGAAGAAACTCTAAATAACGTTTGGGAAGCCTATAATGATGCTTGAGGGAGTGGCCAACACATGATTGATGGATGGTACCTCGAAAAGAAGCAAAAAAATTAATGAAATTAACCCATGGGTGAGATTATTCCAATCGAGATAATGATTGCACACATTGATTTTAAAAAGTACTAATTTGTCCAAATACGATTATAATCAGTAACAAAGTTTGAGACACTGATTTGCCCAAAATCGATTATAATCAGTGGCACAAGCACATGCTCTAGTAAAGTAGATGAGTTAAAATAATGATTTGCCCATAGGTGGTTATAATCATTAAGATGAGCGAGATTGACTAATAATTTTTTGTCTGTCTTAATAGGGTAGATTGGCAAACATAACTCAAGGATATAACTTGTGATATAGAGTAAAGATGAACGGTATAAATTTAGATGCAATGGTTTAATGACTAAAGAAGACATAAATAACCAGGGACACGAGAATATGCAAAGTGATGAAAAAGATGATTGGAAGAATAAAGGTGGTCGAGTTGATCTGAGATACATCATATATCCAAACACTGCTTACATAGTTGAAATGGACGTCAGGCCAATGTAGTTCACCCAGAAGTGGGAGAAGAATGGAATGAGGAATATAAGAATAAGGATTTATCAATGTGAATGATTCGATTGTACAACTCACATTGATCAATCCTTATTCTTATATTCCTCATTCCATTAGCTCAAAAAATCTTACAAGCAATGGAGTTGTAAAAATTACCAAGAAGTCTTTACAACTCCATTGCTTGTAAGATTTTTTGAGATAATTTTTGGTGTAGTATGTGATGATATGCATCATGATATAAAACACCATGATAACATAGCTGAAATGTGAATAAATACCAACTCCTGATGTAATAAATAATTAAAAACAATGCACCAATGATAAAAACCATGATGACAATGTTGTCATATGAATATGGATGGACTCAAGAATAATGTGCAAGGAATCACCCAATGAATGCATATAGACTGAGTCAAAGCACAACAAATAAATCAAACAAACAAACAAACAAATAAGCAAACCAAACACATAAAACTTGAAAGATAAAATCAATAAAAAGCATGATGTCATCAATCAATTCATTATCTACGCATGAAGGCTCAAAAGAGTGATAAAAAGGCAGTGCCCCCAAGTAACGTGTTATGCAAAGGAAAGGTCATACCCCAAATGGTCATGGAATGGATTAGAACCAACAATGGATTTGCCTCAGTAGGGCAGAGTGAGGATGACTGATGAGGTTTAAACATGATAAATATTTTTGGATTTAGAGGCTATATATCTCTCTATGAGATATTAAGCCGAATTTCTAAATTTTAGGATTTTGAAATGTTTCTGAATGTTTTTGAAATTTTTGGAGTATCTTTACTCGTTAAAGATTGACAATATACCACTCACAAAAAAATGAGAGCATATGGAAAAGAGGGAATGATTTGACTTCAACATGAATCGAGTGTCACCTACATAGTCCCATTAGGACCTCAAGTCACAGTAGTTTCACCCACACAAAAGGTGGTGAGGTCTGAATAGGTAGTAGAAAGTTCACGAATTTAGTCAAATGGAAAGATAAATGATAATAATAAGGATGAGTTGATGCGGTAATCCATGGTAAAGGTATTGTTCCTAATTTTCCCATAGGCAGTTATAATTAGGAAACAATGACATAGGTCAACGATACTAATTTGCCTATAGGCAGTTATAATTAGTAACACAAGTTGAAATATTGATTTGCCCAAATATGGTTAGAATCCGTGGCACCAGTTAAGCATATATGAAAGATATAATCGCCAAATCCACTATCATACTACTTTCATATATTGTCATTTGAACATGTAATTCTAAAATTGCTGAAACTACATCAAAAACCCCTCGCGGAAGATGTTAGAATAACCAATGGAACCAAGGTCAAAATGGGTTGGGTAGGGTAGGTAAAAAGAAGCTTTGGTCAATAATGAAGGTATGGTGGGATGGCATGACATAAAGAAGATGATAGGAGGGTAATTGAATAAAATGTTTATAGGGTTCCCCCAAGTGATAAGGTAAGGTAAATGGTAGGGTATAAAACAATGACAAGATGAATGGCAAATGAAAAAGGCAAGGCAATGTATGGTTCGATTGTTCTTGCTGATGTGGAGATGCATGTCCTAATCAATATATGATACATCCAAAATAATCAATCATGTAAATTGCTAACCCACACCTCTTCTAAATATCTACTCTATCAAGAACCTACTACAAATTTGGACTCCAATAATTTTGTGATCTTCTTTGATCATTGATTTTGTTTCGTTCAAACGTTAAGACAAGATGTCTTTATAAACTCTACAAAGGAAAGTGCGGCCAAGGATAGAAAATAAGAATAAATATTCGCTGATAGGTTTAATTTGGAAATATAAAGGTGGATGATAATGGAATGTATAATGGTTACGAAAAAATGAAGATCAGGATTTTTAGGTACACACAATGTTGTTGATTTCAAATTTGACATAACTTTGGTTGGTTAGGGCCAAAGACTTCTGAATATGTTTTCGATAGAACCACCAATTTTTTTTGTTGTTTAGGCCTAAGAGTAGCTACCATATGATTATATTGTAGACTAGAATTTGTATTGATGTTATCTTTAATAATACCTTCATGAAGTAGTGAAGAACTGTTGCGATTAACTATTGGTGCCTTAATGAGGTTTTCACCAATGAAGTTGTCTTGATTGTCCCATAATGCCTTCGAAAAGGTTTCACTAAGGAACATTGAATTTTGACTTTGATTGTCTTTTAGCACCTCAAATAAAGTTTCACTAGAAGATGTTGAGTTTAGACTTTGATTGTCTTTTAGCGCCTCTAAAAAGGTTTCACTATGAGATTATTCTTCTTTTGCATGAATGTGGTCTTGGTCTCCCTGATATTCTTCAACTGATATGTCGCTATGGATGTAGTTTAATAAGGTATGATTCTATTGGCCCCAATTGCCACTTGTGGGAGGTGAAATGTCAGTATAATGGCTAGGTTGGTTGGTGTTAATGGCATGTGGAACGATAATGGAATGGAAAGAGTCAAGACAATCCTTATAAAAAATAATAGGATAACTTGTGTCAATGTTGAAGTAATCATCCTCAAAAGTTGTGGAAGAATCACTAATATATTCAAATTGATCTACAAAGCATGTGTAACCAATATTATAACAACCATGAACATATTCTGATTCTGAAGTTGAGTCTAACTCAAGGGACTCTGAATCTAATGTAGACACTGATATTGATTCTATTTTTTATTCTAAATCTGATGTCATCTCAAGACTAGAACCTAACTTCAATGTTGATTCTCAATCTGGTTTGGGTGTTTCTACAATGATGTCTTGTTGAATGTTTGGTATTGGATAAGTAACAACCTGTGATGGCATTATGGGCTCCACAAAGATTGGTTTATCAAAGTGAGACTCTTCAGCAAGAGAAAAAGGTCAAGAAACAACTCCATAGAGACTAGCTTGTCAAAGGGAGGCTCTTTAAAAATAAGACAATGGTTGACATAATGATTTTTCCAAAGGTGATTATAATCATTAAGAAGTGACTCAACAAAGACTGGCTTGTCAGAGTGAGACTCTTTGATAACAAGGATAGAATCAAAAGGTAGTTCATCATAGGTCAACTTGTCACAAATAGGTGTTTCAACAAAAACATCATGGATTGGTTGGTTCTCTTGGCCTTGGTTTACAAGTAATTGTAAAATATCATTTTTGAACACATCTTGATCTTTAAAAGATTATCTCTATTGGAGAGGTACTGATTGGCTCTTTTGTGTCTTGAAGATTGGCATTGATTTTCTAAAGTGGGGGAGTGTCTGCAATGGATGAGGAATGATCAATTCTTGGATAATGATCTATTTATAAATAGGCTCATCTAAGATGGGCTTAACAAAGACTAGTTATCAGTCTAGGATGGTAACTATGACCCATCTAGTCAAACTTGTCCAACATTATTAGGATAACGAGCAACCATACTTGGATGGGCCTAAAATGGTAATGGCAAGGCATTATGAAGCTTGGTTGCTATCGCGAACCAAAGGATGAGGTCTTGGGATGGTAATGGTAGGGAGTTGTGAAGCTTAGTTTCTCACACAAGCCAAATGATGAGGTTTTAGAATGGTAATGGTAGGGCATTACGAAACTTGGTTACTTGCATAAGCCAAAGGATGAGGTCCTAGAATTGTAATGGAAGGGCGTTGTGCATCTTGGTTGCTAATGAAAGCCAAAGGATGAGGTCCTAGAATGGTAATGGAAGGGCATTATGCAACTTGGTTGCTAACTCAAGCCAAAGGACGAGGTCCTAAAATGGTAATGGTTGGGTGTTTTAGAGCTTAGTTGTTCACACAATCCAAAGGATGAGGTCTTAGAATGGTAATGGAAGGGCATTGTACAGTCTGATTGCTAACACAATCCAAAGGATGAGCTCATAGAATGGTAATGGTAGGGCGTTGTGAAGCTTGGTTGCTCACACAAGCCAAAGGATAAGGTCCTGGAATGGTAATGGTAGGATGTTGTGCAACTTGTTTGCTAACGTAAGCCAAAAGATGAGGTTTTGGAATGGTAATGGTAGGGTGTTGTGGAACTTGGTTACTCGCACAAGCCAAAGGTGGGTTAATGGTATAGGTAGGGGATCGAGTACTTGGTACGTTAATCAGCCTAAAGAAGGTATCACTAAATATTGTGCTTGAGGATCTTGGCTTTGTTCTCCAAATTGATTATTGTAAAGGAGATAAGGATCCATCTCATAAATAACATCATCACCGTAAGGGTCTTGAACAAAGTCATATTATGTGAACACGTTATTATAACTTGGATTGTATATGGCTTGATTACGAGTGTAACAAGATATATCCAAACCAATTATGAACATTTCACAAAAAAGACTAGAGTTATACAAACTCTGAAAAACAAGGTCCAAAGGACAAATGGTCCAAACATAGTCTAACTTGGTCTAAGGAGTCAAATTGTATCTCCAAAATGGGCTAGTGCTAATAATTGGTAAAAAGAGTCTAATGTCAAAAGTCTAACATCAAATGTCTTACACAAAAAGGTCAAGTGGATGAAATAAAACTGAAATGCCAAACCTTGGTACAAAGTGTTTCAAACAAGTCTAATCTAGGTCTAAATAAACAAAGGTTGCTAGGTCTTTTAGAAAAAAATGCACAAAAGCTAGGCTTAAAACATGTATTGCTAGGTCTTTTGGAAAAGGCATGAAAACTAGACTTTAAACAAAACAAGGTCTAAAAGGGTAAGAGATTAATCTAACAAATTTGAAACACTTTGGCACAAATTAGGCATTCGGATATAAACACACACTTGATCATTTGGCAAAAGACATGAAACACTAGGCATAAAGAAGATAGACCACTTCTCCAAATTTAAGCACAAAAATAGTTTTCAAATTGAATAAGAAATTAACCTAACTTACACAACCCAAAAGTGATAGATCGATGTCTAGGCCAAAATTACATGAGGCATAGGCATAAATCAATCAATGTTTGGATTTGAACTTGTCAAGGCTAATTTTGAACTTGATTTAGGAAACTAGGCTTCTTTAAAACAGACAACAAGCTAGACAAGAATGAATGACATGACTATACTAGGCATAGATCCAAAAGGCACACATGGTTTTGGTTTCAAAATTAGAATTTGGACACAAGGCAACAAGTCTTTGAAACAATTCGAACAACGTAATGACATTATTGTGCTCTAAAAAGTATGGCAAATAGTTTGTTTCAAGACTCAAAGGCACAAGACTTGAAAATGAATTAGGCAACGTAATGACACCCTTTTCAATCAAGTGACATACACATAAAATATTGAAAAAAATCTAAGGCAAAGGTGTGATATCAAATCGTTGGCATAATGTCTTTTCAAACAAAGGAATTATCTGTAAACAAAACTTGTTTTTGACGTGATATGACAAAAAAATAGTTAGACTCGAAACTATGAAAGTAAAAATGATTAAATGACAAAAACACCTAAATGTAACATACTAAATCCCAAAACTAATAAAGCTACATCGTACTATTGAATTTTGTCAATATACTCGCTCTTGAGAGGATTTTAAATTATTAATCTAAAAATTAAAAGCACATGAAAAGTAGGGTTTTTAGGCCCCCTCTTCTCTCAAGAGTTTGTACGGCTGAGGCTTACCAGTACTTAGTGCCGATTTTTTTTTTTTTGTAACAATGGTCTAACCATCAACATTACTATTTTAGGTTCTAACCTTAGATCCACCCTTTTCTTGAAGAGCAGGAGGAGCATGCACCATTAAGAGACACTTCTAGATCATATGATCCAAGGATTGGCACCGAAAATATGTGTTCAATAAATTAAAATAGAGCACCCACTGAGTAAATTGATTATTTTTAATTTGAATGTCAATAGACTCTTTGAGATCCCGAGCTAGATCTACTTCCACACAAACCCTTTTTTAGGGACGGGCCATAATTTTTTTTTCTTATTCATGGGATATGAAGCATTCTATGGGTTTTATGAGTTGGTCGATAAAACCCTAGAGGGAGAGCGGCAAGCTAAGAAATTCAACCCAGACTAGAATTTTCAGTTTCACTTGCTCCAAAACTTGAAAGTCTCGAGTCTAGTAAGAAAACACTACCAACGTGTTGCGTATGAACCAAAGGCCATGATAACAATGGCTTTATAGTCCTCTAGGTTAGTGAATTGAAATAAGAAGAAACCCTTAGTAAGGTTTTGGACTCCTTCCAGTTTTACACCATGGCTTTGCCAATGGTTATGAATTCATTATTTGAAGAGGCTCTATGGGACTCTTTCCACAAAATAAGCAATCAGAGTGTAATTATCAAAAAAATTACAAGCTTTATCAAATTCATGTAGATCAAGAACAACATCAAGGAAGGGAGTGTCTTGGTTAGCACCAGTACCAGGTAAAAAACCTTTGGAATGAACTTTCTCCCTTGTTTCGGCACCATGGTCACTCTTGCTCACATTGGCTATCCCTGCATCCAAAGATATAGAGATAGTGGTTGCAGACATTAAAAATGGGGTTATACCCTATTCCCTAGAGGACAAATAACTAATCAAAATCAGCAATGAATGTATAATAAAATCAAATCTTGTCTAAATCTGTGACATATTGACAATAAGATAAAGCTAAAACCTAAAAGCTCATAAATGCAAAGCGAGAAAGGGGAAAAAAAACAAACAAACTTTGACCGATATTTTAAAATCTCTTGGTTTAAATTTATTATAAATTTAAAAACAAATTTAAATATTAATTTCTATTAGAGACTAAAAATGTCATATATATATATATGTCGAACATATAGAGAGAAAAACAAAATAAAAAACAATTATTCTACTAATAATAAAAGATATGTGACTAATTTGGACTAACATCATATAAATATATGATTTCGTAATTTTTTAATTTTATTATTTGAAATAAAAATTAATATTTTCAAAATAATTTATATATAAAAACTCTGAAAGTTAAATATTCTCTATAAAAATTTATAAAAATCATTTAATAAAAACATAATAAAACCTTCTACAAATCTCATAATAAATCTAAAAACTATAATAAATGTGTACCAAATTTCAATATAGAAAACAAATTGACTCCGTCTAAAATGCATAGCTGTCATGGATGTTTCTAAAATCTCACCTCTGGTCCTCAGTCTACCCTTTGACATTATCCAAGCGCGTGCAACAGGCGGCCCTCTCTTTTCTCCACGCTTTCCTCGCTTTGTATAGCCGAAAAAAAAATTACCCATAGACGGCACTCATGTTATTTATTCCCCCATTTGTCCAAAACTTTCTCAAACCTATCCAAGGCTTCTGAAATGTGTGCACCCTGCAAAATCTGATTCTTCCAATCTCTATATATTTGTTGTCATCCCAGTCCAACACATTCCATTCATACAATTCTCGGCTGGGTTGAATTTCCTTGGGTCCATGATGGTAATCGTCAAGAAAGATTCAGTTTGCATAAGGGAGGTGTGGGCAGATAATCTGGAAGAGGAGTTTGAGCTGATCAGGGACATGGTAGACCAATACCCATATGTTGCCATGGACACTGAGTTCCCTGGTGTTGTTATGAGGCCACTGGGAAGGTTCAAGAGCAGAGCAGAGTACCATTACCACACCCTGAAGGTCAATGTGGACAACCTCAAACTAATCCAACTCGGATTGACTTTCTCGGATGAGGAAGGAAACCTGGCAGAGTGTGGGACAGGTCAGCCCTGTGTGTGGCAATTCAACTTGAGGGAATTTAACCCCAATCGGGACATCCATGCCCCTGATTCGATCGAGCTGCTGAGACAGAGTGGAATCGATTTCAAGAAAAACAACTACATGGGTATCAAATCAAAGCGTTTTGCAGAGCTGTTGATGTCGTCTGGAATTGTTTTAAATGAGAATGTGAAATGGATTACTTTCCACAGTGCATATGATTTTGGGTATTTGATCAAACTCCTTACCTGCAACTATTTGCCCCACAGCCAAGAAGGATTTCTGAATCTGATGAAATTGTATTTTCCGAGTGTATATGATGTGAAGCATATGATGAAGTTCTGCGATGGGTTGTATGGAGGTCTCAACAAACTGGCTGAACTGCTCAAAGTAGAGAGGATAGGGACATGTCATCAAGCAGGGTCTGATAGCTTGCTTACCTGTTCTGTTTTCATGAAATTGAAGGAGGGTTTTCCCAACAGATCCCTTGACAAACATACAAATATCTTGTATGGGCTGGGTTTGGATAATTGCTATTGAAATAGCATATTAAACTTGTCTCTTTTGTACATTGCTTGTAATTACAACAATGATCAACAAAGAGCTACTCATTCTTTGGCTTACTTGTTTTGGTTTGTACATATAAATTTTTTTTTATATTAATACATTCTTTCGATGGGCAATTTCTCTTCAATACCTAGATATATCCGAGTCTCCCAATCAAAACAATTTCTATGTTTTTTAATGCTCCTTCAAGCTTGCCTTGATGTCCCGACCTAGCATGTTCCCTGTGATAGGGTTTTATTTGTTGATAAGTTGCATGACGCAGTTTTCCAAATGGCAAATGAAAAATCCTTTGGTTCTTCATGTGAATTTTCTAAAATCATGTGGGACACCATTGCCTTGGGTTTCCATTAGTGTATATGGAAGTTTTTCATATAAGTTTTCTGAGCATAATGATTAACAAGAGAAATATCAAGTTTATTTTTAAGATTAAAAACTTTGAATTTATTATTGTAGATATTAAAATGTGGTTTTCAATATTTGACAATGGAAAACTTGGCATATATTTAGTACACATGACTTGAACTCACAAACAAGGTTATAATTCGTCATTCTCTAACACTTATATGTTATCTTATGAGTTAACTCTTCCATTTTGTTGTTGTGTTTCTACAAGGATCTCAATGTCTATTTCAAATTTGCAAACTATTTTACACAGACATCTTCAAACTCTTAATTTTGTCCCCTTATGTACAAATCAGTTTCATTAGTTACGATCGTTGTCAGTCGATAATGACATGTGCTAGTCAAAACTGACCCACTCATAGCAACAACTATATTCTAAAATCAAACCCATCCTTAAAATCAACCCATAATCCTAGGATGTCAATTACATGATGAATTATTCAATTGGATCCATATAAAAAAAAATTAAAATCTCGTTCAAAAGGGGCTTTATACCAATCATATATATATATATATATATATATATATATATATATATATATATATATATATATATATAAACACACACACACACACACTAGTACACACTAAGCAAATCTACCTTATTCTTACCAATTTGTATACTTATCACTAAGAGCAAGCCAAGTCTGACACACTCAAAAGCTAAGTCAAAACAAGCATTGTCAAATACTAAACCCAATGATTAGCTACATACACATAATAAAGGAGCATATTTCACAATCGCACCAAGTGGGAGAACTACATGTGACTTGATTTCCCTCCTTTATGTATTGGATATGTAGGCAATAGTCAATCATCAGTGAAGGGTGATTGGAGTCAGCACAACCCATTACACTCCTCTGATATTTGTAAGTTTTCATCCCTCATAAATCATATCTAGGGTATTTAAGGAAAATGAGGCTGATTTATGCATTTGCGCATGTCATCAGGGTTCAAGATCCGTTGGTATCAGATATAGGAATGCAAAAGTGCAGGGTTTGTATGAATCACAAGTATGTGATATGTAGTATTTAATATATTGTATATCATTTTGTATGTATATGGCACATGGTTGTATATCAAAAGTTTGCAAAATAAGTAAACTCTTTCGAGAAAGAAATGAAAGGTCTAGAATGCCAAGCAACAGAGTCTTTGTAAGCTTTTTCTATAGTTTTCAAATGTAAAGGGAAAGAGTTCCGAATATGAGATATTAAGATAGAGACCCAATGATGGTTATTTCAATTATCTTTATGTACTTGTTTTGTGCACATGTATACTCTATTTCATTTGAATCTACTTCATAATATAAAAATAATAAATTTTATTTTTGTTCCACTATGTGTTTCCCTAAATTCCTATAAAGTATGAATCAAAGGAATAATCTAACTTCCTATATGTTTGCTTGCTTTCTGATTATGTAACTCTCTTCTAACACATACACACCTTAGCATGTTATGATGGGAATTTTTAATAACCTCTGTTAATAATGGTGTGGTAAGCGTGGAACGTAAAACATGTTGAAATGGTTACCAAGGCAAAGAAATGTGGAACAATAGTTGGATGAAAGAGTTTATAAATTCACATAAGAAGAGGCTAGAGGAATTTGAAGTATGATGAACAAAGTTATGACCGAGCATATTTGTGCTAAAATCAATGAAGTTTTCTGGTGCAAGTTACCTAAACTATTAGCCACTTGGTTGTCAAGATGAGAATATTATTGCTTTAGACCAAGAGAAAGAGCATTTTATCTGGACCGAAAAAAGGTAGAAAGACTGCAAAGCTTAGACACTAAGTGGATGCATGAGATATAATAGTAGCTAAAAACCACTATTGATGGGTATATCATCAAGTTTGTTGTATAAGGGTACATTGCATTTGAAGTCATGTAAGATTTATTTTTAAGAAGTGTCATAGGTAAGTTTATATAGTGATTCCCAATACTTTTGAAGATGTTGGTTGTGGAGAAGGCTATGGTTCTGATCCTGGTTGAGATGGAGTAGTCATATAAGGTGTTATGGGGATACAGACTGAAGGGAGTGAATGATGAGGAATTGAGAGAATAAAACTTGGACCTGAACCCAAAAGATGGAGGATACAAACAAGCAAAAATATAAGAAAATTATGAGATTCGAGAGAGCATTGCGACAACAAAAGGGATGGAAAAAAAAGAATGCCCCTGATGTAACTACGAGTAGAGGTAGATTAAAGATTGAAAAGATTGCAGGTGGAGACATACCTCCAAGGGAAAGTGGAGACTACAAAGAAGGGGAAACTAGAGTAATTAAGGGAACTGAGGAGCCAAAGAGATTGAAGGAAATGTGCAAGATGAGGAAAGTGATTTGGAGAAAATGAAAGATATAGAATGTGAATGGGTTGTAGTCAAGGAAATGGAGTAGATAGATGGTAATTTTAGGAATAAGCTACAGGGGAGGATATTATTTGGAGAAGAAGCACAATCTCTTGATGATTTGATGAAAAGTCATAGAGTAAAGCTAGGCTCAAGTTCAAGTGAATAAAGTACTTCAAAAATGGATCATTCATTCCAAGGGGATACATCCCCCGTGCCTAATTTGTTAACAAGATCTAGTAATGTATAACTTGAGGGGATTACTAAGTGGTTTGCATAAGGAGTGTGTGGGAAGGTAATATGGAAGAAGAGTTTGAGATGATTAGGGACATAGTAGACCAATACTCATATGTTGCCATGGGAACTAATTTCTTTGGTATTGTTATGAGGCCACTGGGAAGGTTCAAAATTAGAGAAGAGTATCATTGCCATACCTTGAAAGTCAACATGGACAACCTAAAACTAATACCACTCAGATTTAAATTTCTCATATGGGGAAGGAAACCTATCAGAGTGTGGTACAAGTCATCATTGTGTTTGGAAATTCAACTTTAGGGGATTTAAACCCAGGCAGGGCATTCATGCCCTTGATTCCATCAAGTTACTAACCCAGAGTGGTGTCAATTAACCACATGGGTATTGATTCAAAGCATTTTACAAAGTTTTTGATGTCCTCTAGAATTGTTTTAAATAGGAATGTGATATGGATTACTTTATAGAGTGCATATGATTTTAGGTATTTGCTCAAGCTTCTCATCTGCAACTAGTTTCCCTACAATCAATATGGATTTTTCATTCTGATGAAATTTTATTTTCCAAGCATTTAATATGTGAAACATATGATTAAGATATGTGATGGGTTGTATGGAGGTCTCAACAGACTGGCTGAGTTGTTTAAAGTAGAGAGGATAGGCACTTACCATCAAGCAAGGTTTGAGAGCTTGCTTACCTCCTTTGTTTTCATGAAATTGAAAGAGAGGTTTCCCAAAGAATCCATGGAAATATATACAAATATATTGTATGGATTGAGTGTGGAAAATTTCTATTGAAATAACATATAGAAATTCTCTTTTGTTACTTGTACATTGCAATTACAACAAAGAGTTACTAATTTTGTTGGCTATCTTTTGTTTTTGAATAAATGTGAAATGGTGTGGAATACAATCAGATCTTTGATTATCATACTGTGTTTTTTTACAAAGACTCTCCCTATAATTTTACTACTTTTTACAGGTCTATGTACATAAACCGAAAGTTCATTATAAAAAATTGTTGTTTGAAACCATTTATTTGGACTTGTAGCTAATATTGTCCAAAGTACTGAGAACGCACAATTACTAACATAAAGGATACAAATTTAGAATGTGGGTTAAATTTGATGGCCATAAATAGATTGGTAATGTTGGTAGTTTTTCAAGCACTGAGTAAGGGAGAACAAGAAATCCAATATCCACGCCATCGCGAGTATGAGAGGTCCGCTAAAACGACCCAACAACAAACTTATAATGAGTTGATCGACTCCAACCTCTCTATTGAAGAGGATATAGGGAGAAGTGGGTATGTGAATAGATCCACTACTACCTTAGCACTAGAGGAGAGACATGCGATATGATATCAAGAGGAATTCTTATCATGGTATAGGGAACACTCCCCTAATGTTTCAACAAATCCTACAAGTGTTAAAACTCTAAGGCCAACTTGCAACCAATCGAGCCCATTGCAACCAATTGAATTGAGGATTTATTAGCCAAAATTATGTATTAATTTAACCAATTGAGTAATTGATTCAATTTAGTCCACAATTGAGGACAATTAATGTCAATTCAAGCATTCTTGGCCTTGATTGTCTATCCAATTGAGAAAATCAAGTGGTTCAATTTGGTATGCAATTAGGGCCAATCAAATCTTGTGAAAATAATTACAATAATTTAATGTTAATTAGGGCTCAATTGGACACAATTGATTCCCAAATTTATTCAATCAAGTAATTTGTTCAATCTGGTATACAATTGGGGTGAATCAAACTTCATGCAACCAATTGTGACCATTTAATTTCAATTGAGGTTCGATTGGCCCTAATTACATACTTAATTGAACCATTCAAATAATTAGTTAAATATGGGACATAGTTGGTGTCAATCAAGTCTCGTGCTAACCAATTGTGAGTATCTATTTTCAATTGATGTTCAATTAACATGAATTAATTACTTAATTGAACCATAAAATTTATTAGTTCAATCTTATACGCACTTAGAATCAACCATACCTCGTGAAATCTATTGCGATTATCTATTTTCAATTGAAAATAATAAGAAATAATTATTTTAATTTTTAAAAAAAAAATTATTATTATTTTAATATTTTAAGACAATAAATCTTATAACTAATAAAATATAGTTTACAACTTTAAAGTTGTAAATTACATTGTTTAGATATGTAATCTTCTGTGACAAATCTGGACTACATTATTTGGATATATAATCTCTTATTATTTTTTAACATTATTATTAATAAAAAATAATATCCTCAAAATTATTTATATATAAAAATTTAAATTAAAAAATTCTTAGAAAATTCTTTATAAATACATAATAATCTAAAGATTATAATAACATATGCACCAAAATTTAATAGTTGAAAGAAAGGTTTCCCATGGATTTCATGGAAAAATATACAAATATATTGTATGGATTGGATGTGGAAAATGGGCTTTGAAATAACATATAATCCATATGCAAGAAAGATTGTGATACAAAGAAAACGAAAGTTCATTACAAAAATCGCCAATAACAGTGAGCTGATAAGTCCCCATAGTCGGATCCACGATTGCACATTAAAATATAAATTGAATTCTGGGTCGGAGCTGCAACTTTAAAGCCACAGATTGAATGATAAACCGCTTTTCTCCATCAAAATCTTGATGATTTGAATACAAAAATGTCATTTGAAACCATTTATTTGGACTCACTGGTTACTATTTTCCAGAGTAGTGCATGAATGAATGAATGAATCTTTCCCTCCACAACAAACAATTACTAACTCTGGCTGTAAGTAGAATTGTAGTATGAGTTTTTTAAAATAAAATATAACAATAATTATATATATATATAAAATTTAAATCATAAATAGTGATGTGTTTTAGAATAAAATATCCAAAATAATAAATAAGATTATAGTGCAAGATAGAACATTTATGGATTTTGTAATGTGAGATGTTATTGGAGCATTCGCATGATCCTTAAAGTATATAACATATATATAGAAATAATGGATATTGTAGTGTGAGATAAGACTATATAACATATTTGTTATTGTAGTATTGCATTTTATATATATATATATATATATATATATATATATATAGTATTTAGTAATTTATGATTTCAAAAATATATAAGATTTTTTTGAGGTATTTTAATATTATGTTTTTAATATTTATAAAGGTGTTTTTATATGTATATATTTTTTATATGTGTTATTTTTAATGGGAGATTTGATGTTCGTATTACTTGTTTTATATAAAATTAAACATATTTTTTTATTTGGAATAAAATTTTTGGGTCCTTTGAATAAATTTTATAAAATTATTTATTTTACTATTTATTATATATATTTAGTATATGTTATATGCACTTGACCAATATTTTAAAGTATCTTGGTTTATGATGAAATTAATATAACAAATATATAATACTATTCATAAAAAAAGAAGGCGATAAGAGAGCATGCTACAAAGTCACCAAACTAGGCAAAGCCTAAGAACAAAATAACAAAAGATTAGGTCGAGCCTAGAAAAGATCTATTACATAAAAAAATAAACCCCCAAAATTTTTAGCCATGGAAAAAACCCAACAAAAGGGGGTCTTTATCATGGGAATCACCCAAATGAGATCCTCGCAGGGTATCCCCCCATAAAAACGGGGTCCCAACTAGAACTGGTAATGGTTTTTTCACCTTCCTCTTGAAAATATTCATCTTGATTAGAGCATAAATGGGAAATCGTCAGTGCAAGCTTTGGAAATTTATTATCATGTGGTGGTTCCCTAATAGATAATATGAGTTGTGCTGCCCCATGGGAGGCAAAAAATCCCAAACTTGATTGCGGGGAGGATATGGAAGCAGAGATCCCCACCCTCCGCATAGAGCTAGGGGAGGAGAATGGTGGCGCTAAGGAGATCTATGGGTCCAAATGCTAGAGTAATGATAGGAATAATTGTGATAGTATTCTCATCGCAATGTGCCATTGTTACCTCTCAGTAGAGCATTCCTAGGAGGGGAGGTCAGGATGCGAGCCACATTACATGAGGCATCACCCTAATTTCTAGTCAAGGTCTGAACATTATCAAACTCAAGAGAAATTGTATTTTTTCAAACTTGAATGTACAAGATAACATTAGATATAGCCATATACTTGTTATAAACAAAAAAGTGATAGTGAACAACAATATTAGAAAACAAAGCTGAATTTATTTCTTTCCATATCCAAAAAAAATCCACTCTGAAAGTATGCCAAACTTGGGTGTCCTTCAATGACATCCTAAGACTATCACTGAGGAGCATATGATGCCAATTGAAAAGCTCTGGATGAAAAGGGATGAAGAAATCACAAATCTAATTCCATGCATTTTGGGCCTTAGAGAAAAACCAAAATAAGTGCATTAGAGTATCCAAATGCCTATAAAATGGGCATGATGAGTGAACCATCCCTAATTGCACCAAACATATCCCAAGTAGTAATCATTGATGGAGCAAACACTAAGCAAAGTGAGGTAGTTTGGGTTCAATACAATCAGTCTAAGCAATTTTAAAATGTCTACCCCAAGTGGATAGGGAGGGTTGAACATCCCATCTAGCATTGAGATTGTTAACCATTAGAAGATGAGGGGACAACCATTCATAACCCTTATGAGTGGTGTAATTCTAGAAAAGGGTGTCAAAATACCATTTCTAGTCCTTCCACCAATGGAAAAAAGAGGTCATTGTGATTTTATGTATCTTATCTTCTAGAATAACAATAATGATCTCCTTGTAAGATTTCTTGTCTGAAGAGGACAATTTATATTTATATTTCACTTCCATCCAAGGGAGCCAAAGTTGAGTCTACTTGTAAAATAAGTCTTGCACAATAATAATTCCCCTTCTAAAAAACTTTATGGAATGAATCCAAGGAACTTCTACAAGAGGAACAACATGAAAATTTATAATAGGGAACCACCACAAGGAGTGTTAGATGATAGAAATACCATTATAAATCCATTACCATTCAATAAAAACTAGGGATTAACCTTTTCCCAAGCTTTCCAAATGCTTTTAACTACAAAGGACACATCAATTTTCACATGGGTAGAGAGAGCACAAGAATGTTAGAAAATTTTAAACTTTTCAAAGTTGAATGACCACGAGGAGTACCTTCAATGATATAATTTCAGACTAAAAATTTCCATTCCTCATTCCCCTTAATTGTATGAATAATCCATTTGAAATAAAAAGATGAACCTTGGCGAGAAATGTCAATCAACTCTATAACCCCAACCTCCTTAGGTAGACAAAAATATTCGTGCACTCCCTATGGAAACCTTTGCCTATGGAAGAAGTAGCCCAAATAAAATATCTATAAATTTATTCAAGATTCTTAACAAAGTTTTTCGAAGGAACCCAACAAGAATAATAATAAACATGATTAGCCGCAAGCACCTTAGAGAAAACTTATAAATTTTTAACAAGGGATAGGGGCTTTTTTATCCAATAAGAAAGCTTTTTTGTAACCCAATCCACCATAAATTGTCATAAGACAGAAGGGGAAGCCCATAATACAAAATGAATGCTTACAAATTTAAATATCTCATCATGCTAAAGTCATTTCCAATCATATTGACTCACCTACAGAGGCAAAGTGGGGGAGACTTGTCTATAGCATTCTGTCTATCATTGTTAAATATAAGACGTGGAGGTAAGGTTGAAAGTATCAAGACATTACATAGCATCAGCAACATTAATCTCATCCTCAATAAGAGTTAAAAAGTAGTCATATACAAAATGATCGTTGAGGAGTTGAGAGGGTTCCTGACTAGGGAGAGAAACACCTCAAATAAGACCTTGAGATTGAGCATTGGTCAATAGATATTTGAAGCCTTCAACAGTGAGCACATACAAAGTAGACATTAATGGGAATCCTCACTAAATGGATATGAAGAGATTGAATTATTCATAACTAGTGCCAAAAATGGAAAGGAATGCCAAAACATCTTCAAAAATCATTTGAACTGATAGTAGGAAAGTGGGGTCAAAACCTAAGGCTTTTAACATAACCAAAATGAAGGGCCATTCAATATGGTCGGAGGCTTTCTCAAAGTCAATTTTGATGAACATAACCTTTTGATTGGATTAGTGAGCCCATTCCATACCTTCCCACACAATAATGATACTATCCCATATGTATTTCTTTGAATGAATCTCATTTGTTCAGATCTGACAATCAAAGTCAAAAGATGGCAAAGATAAAGTGCTAGTGCATTAACAATGATCTTGTATGAGACATTATGTAAAGTGATTGGCCACCAATTAATAATTAAATTGGGGTCTCCCTGCTTGGGATTGGATTTAATGTGTCATTTGTTAATGTTTGTCCCTAAGGAATGGGTTTGAAAGCTTCAAAACAAACCTAATATAAGTTCAGCCCAATAGTATCTCAATTTTCTTAGAATTCGTAGGGAAATACATCACACCCAAAAACTTTGTCATTTTCCATTTGCATGATGGCTCTTGAATATCCTCAACAGAGAGCTTCCTATCACTAACAACTTTTTGTGCATGAATTAACTTGTAGGGAACAACTGAAAGGCATTAAGCAAAGGCTTGTTGTCGCTCAAGGAATGGTTCTTGGGCTTTAAAAACTTGTTGGTAGTGTTGCACAAAGGCTTAGATCATATCTAACACCTCATTAAGGCATTTGCCAACAACTTAAATGGATTTCATCTATTGAGTAGCATGTTTGGTTTTGAGCATGTGAAAGAATTCCTTGGAGACCCTTTTACCCACTTTGAGCCAATGCAATCGGGCAAGGATTAAAGGCTTTTGTGTATTGTAATTATCTATAATTTAAATGTGCTACCTAAGTTCAGTGACTTACAGTTGTAGAGGCTTTTAGAAATGGATTTGTTCAAGTACTACCACTGCATGACTCAAAGCAAAGGAGGTGGCAAAGTAGGAACACCACCTTATTTTATCTAGCTATCAACCTTAAATTTAGAGAGATTGAGTGGTGAGTGTGAGTGCATCAGACTGCCATTGGAGCCAACCTAGCTGCTTAGATAGATGAGGGATGAGGTTCCAAACTCTACAAATGTGGGAGATTATGGGTCCATGTTATAAAAGTGTAGTGTTTAAATAAAATAACATTTTTTTAATATTTTAGGCTGCTTAAATTTCCAAGTAGATGTGAAAGCAGATGAACAATGTTCAGAAAGGACTAAATATGGCATAGCTTTTGCTGGTAATGAAAAACATCATCGAAGGAAAAATAAGGTTGTG
Source organism: Torreya grandis (assembly GCA_037957365.1). Taxonomy (NCBI): domain Eukaryota; kingdom Viridiplantae; phylum Streptophyta; class Pinopsida; order Cupressales; family Taxaceae; genus Torreya; species Torreya grandis. The sequence goes on along the minus strand of JARHVA010000016.1, from coordinate 4,178,815 downwards.
TGGAAAGCATCACTCGATCAAGTCACTTAAGCACATGATCAGATCCACCTCGGATATTGGACCAAGTGTACTAAACATCAGGTATGGGACATCTCATGGTATTTGGGTTATAAAACCCAAATTTATCATACATAAAAACCCAAGCTTCCCTTTCATCATCTATCCAATGCATCAAAAGATGATCGAGCTTGTCAGCAAGTTACTCTCCCATATTAAAGTCATCTTATATTACCCAGTAGGCATATGGGAGTTTATTGGTAATCCATGGCCATAAGGCTGACCTTTCATGAGTGTCATTTGAGGCATACACATTAATGATCCTAAATAAATGATTATCAATAATACAAATCTCCCAGATGATAAGATACGTTGGGTTAAATCCAGAATCCACATAATGTGAATGCCTTTTTGAGAAATAAATATAATTACACCTCCACGACCTGAATCATGGATTATTTTTAGAACAAAGCTATCAAGCCAAATAACTTTATTGACAACATAGAGAAGGAAATCCACTTCCTAAACTTTTTAAAGGCATAAAATGTCTATTTCTATAAAATTACTCTGAAAATATTGCACAATATATTTATGATTTGAGTCTGTTAGACCTAGAAAATTTCATGAGAATTAATTCATAGATTGTGGGTGTCAAGAGGCATATCCTCAAAATTCAAGCCCTCCAGGGCATCATAATGATTTTCAATAACTTAGCATTGTTGGAATGCATAAAATCATAAAGTTGAAACATTTGTCTATCTACATATTCCACCACATACTCTTTGCTCGTCGTAGCCTCTCGATGAGGAGGACTATGAGAGTGTTCTAGACAACCCCATGAAGGACTGTGAGAGTGTTTACCTGCTCCTTAACATGAATAAATATGCGAGGGGAGAGGCAAATAACCTAGAGAAATATCTTGCAAAATTGTCTGGGTAGATAATTGTGAACTGGAAAGAACATTAGCGTCTATGGGAATGATGAAAAACTTAGGTTTCACTGTTTCAACTTTGGTATGAACAAACTCCTTAACTAGTTGATTCAACTGAGTAGACTCCCTAGTAGGTTGAGCATTTGTCATCAACTCTTGTGGCGTTGAACTTGAAAAGGGTTTGGCATTACTAATAGGGTTTTGGTGTATAACACCCTTATTTCAATTATTTTTATGCCCCCTATAATATGCTACTTGTGTTCTTAGAGTTATCTATAGTAGGCTTGGGTGTTGGTTTGTTGCACGATAAATACAACGGATAATCCTTTATCTTAAGATAATTTGCTTGACAACAAAAACAAGTGTTGGGCAAGTTGATATATAAGACATGTTGAGAATGATTATAATCACCAACCTTGATATCAACAAACTCCTTAAGGTCTTTTGATAAATTAACTTCAACACAAACCCTTTTCTAGGGACAAGCCAAATAGAACTGAGCAGGTTTGTGGAAAACTACATCACCAATAGAGGACACAATTTGGTTGATGAAGTGCCAACAAGATGGTGGTAAACCAAGAAAATCGACCCAAAATGGGACTTTAAGAGCACCATGCTTGAAGATACTACAAAATCCCTTGTCCAGGGTGAAAGAACCACAAGGGAGTTGTGAACATACCAAGTGGAAGATTGATTTATAATCACTCTTGCATGGGTAGGGTCAGCAAAACACAATAAAAAGAAACCTGGGGTCATATTTTGGTCGCTTCCAAGCTTGATGCCATGAGCAGTTCAAGCAAATTGAATTCACGATTTGAGCATACTTTCAAAGAGAATGCAACCAATAGAATACCCTGTTAAACATAATTATTCTAACCAGTGAAAAATAGAATAAACTCAGGAATAGGTAAAATAACATCAGGTTGAGATTTTATACCTCGTAGAATACTTTGGGTACGAACTTCCTGGGACATTTGAATGAGAGCATCCTTACTCAGAGCTCCATTATCTCCCATCATGGCTTTAACATACAGACATAATGGAGAAGAGGACATAATATAAGCTAAGCTCACCTTAGGGAGAGGCTCCCTAGAGGGGCAATAAATGAAAATATCCCACACAATCTAGAAAGAACCGTGAAATGAAAGACTAGAAGCAAAAAAATAGTAGTAACAACATGCATAGAACAAAACCCTAAGAGAGTAAAAACTCTTTCTCCTTTAATCACCTTAAGTCTCTTATTTTAAATTTATAAACTTCAAAACAAATTTAGATATTAATGTTTTTTAGAGGTTAAGAATGCTCAATAAGAATGAATAAAATATTATATGAATCTAATACATACATAAAAAGAGTGCTAAATGTATTTAAAAGATAAAGAGAGAAATAAAAGAAAGTTTTGAAAATAAATAAATAATTATTTTAATATTTAAAGGAAATAAATCTTGAAACTAATAAAATATATGTTAGTTTCAAGATTTCAACTAAATTATTTGGATATATGATCTTTTATAATTTTTAAACTGAATTATATTATATAGATAAATAATATCTTATGATTTTTAAACATTATTATTTAAAAATAAAAATTGTCCATACATAAAAATAATAATGTAAACGTTCATAAAAATCTTTGAAAATACAATAATAATTTCCACAAAATCTCATAATAATCTAAAAATTATAATAAAATCTATACCAAATTTTAACATAGAATACAAATTGACTCCCGTCTAAAATGCTAAGCTGTCATGGATGTTTCGAAAATCTCAGCCCTGGTCCTCAGTCTACCCTTTGACCTAATCCAAGTGCTTGCCCATTTGTCCAGACTTCTCTCAAACCCATCCAAGGCTTCTGACATGTGCGCACTCTGCAAAATCTGATTCTTCCAATCTCTATATATTTGTTTTCATCACCGCCCAACACATTCCATTCATACAATTATCGGCTGGGTTGAATTGGATTGACTGCATAATGGTTATCGTCAAGAAAGATTCAGTTTGCATAAGGGAGGTGTGGGCAGATAATCTGGAAGGGGAGTTTGAGCTGATCAGGGACATGGTCCCTGGTGTCGTTATGAGGCCACTGGGAAGGTTCAAGAGCAGAGCAGAGTACCATTACCACACTTTGAAAACTCATCCAACTCGGATTAACATTATCAGATGAGGAAGGAAACCAGCCAGAGTGTGGTACAAGTCAGCATTGTGTGTGGTAATTCAACTTTAGGGAATTTAACGCCCGTCGGGACATCCATGCCCTTGATTCCATCGAGCTGCTAAGACAGAGTGGTATCGATTTCAAGAAAAATAACCACATGGGTATCGATTAAAAGCGTTTTGCAGAGCTGCTGATGTCCTCAGGAATTGTTTTAAATGAGAATGTCAGATGGTTTACTTTCCACAGTGCATATGATTTTGGGTATTTGCTCAAACTTCTTATCTGAAACTGGTTGCCCTTCAATCAATATGGCTTTTTGAGTCTGATGGAATTGTATTTTACAAGCGTATATGATGTGAAGCATATGATCACGTTCTGCGATGGGTTGTATGGAGGTCTCAACAGACTAGTTGAGTTGCTTAAAGTAGAGAGGATATGCACTTGCCATCAAGCAGGATCTGATAGCTTGCTTACCTCCTCAGTTTTCATGAAATTGAAAGAAAGGTTTCCTCCATGGAAAAATATACAAATATATTGTATGGATTGGGTGTGGGAAAAATTGCTATTGAAATAACATATAGAACTTGTCTCTTTCGATACTTGTACATTGCATTTACAACAAAGACATTGTACTGACTCTGTTGGCTATTTTTTGGTATTTAAGACAGATGTGAAACCCTCCAGAATAGAGTCAGAGCTTTGATTATCATGCTTTGCTTTTTACGAGACTCTCCATATTATTATAAGACATTTTACTGGTATGTGTACTGAAGTCCGAAAGTTCATAAGAAAAATCACCAATAACAATTGCCCTGATAGGTGCCCATAATCGGATCCACGATTCCACATTAAAATAAATATTAAAATTTGGGGCCGAGTTGAAACATTAAAGTCACATTAATTTTTTGATTGAGAATCACCTATATATTAATATAAAACAAGAAAGGGTACAACGTTAATCATACAAAAAAATGGGTAGAAAAAGTCACATCCCACGAGCAAAGCCATATTGAGGGTTAAAGAAAATCTCTTAGAAAAAAGTTATAAAATGTTGTCAGAAAATGACCCCACCAAAAAAAGCTACATCACATCGCTTCCCAGCGACGCAGAGAAACCAAAGTACAAATAACATTAACAAGAACATTTAAGCAACAACAACAAACATGGACATCGAGGGAGGCAGAGGATATCGCAGACTCGGAGGCTTATCACCTCATCCTCTTATGGTCGGAGGATTGTCGTCAGCAAGTAAGGGCTCCCAACCAGAGTTTTGTTGCTCTTCCAAAGTCTCATTTTGATTTCTTTCATGGGAAATAGCCAACACCAGTTGTGTGAATTTGCCTTGGGGAGGCAAATCTCAGCGTCTGTTATCACCATCCTAAGACGGGGGAGGAGATCCCCATCCCTTACCATCACCTCCAGTGTGGGAGGAACCACTCAAACCACCATGACGAGGAGAAGGCCAACGAGGTAGTGACCATCATGGAGAGTAGCTCCTGCATTTGGGTCTAGATCACTTTCGCCTTGGTCCACATCCTCATCCTTGAGGGGGTGAAGGTTTTCGTAGAGGATTAGGAGATTCCTCGCTGACCGCACATGGGGTATTTCCCCAGTGATCGACCAAACGTTGGAGGTGGTTGAGCTCCAGATGGACCTTGTCTATTTAGCTTTGAATCTAAAGAGTGACTTTAGAAAGAACAATAATTTTGTTAGAAACAGAAAAAGTATGTACCAGCGCTTCATGATTAAAGCAAACATAATTCCTAACTTTCCATATTTGAAACATAATGTCAGCTCAAAAGATCTGTCAAAAGAGATTATCTTTTGCAAGAAAAAAAGTTGAGTCTCCCAAGAGAGCCATCTTCCACATGAAGAATTCTGGGTAAAAAGGCTAGAGAAGGGAATAGATCCAACGCCATGCAGACTGAGCATGTGGACAAAACCAAAAGAGATATTTAAACATTTCTAGTTGTTGACAGACCAGACAGATGGGGCTAGGCACACCCAGATGCTTGAGCCGGTCACCCACAGGAAAGCCCTGGTAAAGAAGACACCATAAAAAGTGAGCTTTTTTGGGCTCAATAGAAGCATACCATACTGTGTTGAAATCCCTGGCCCAAATTTGGTCATGGGAATGAAGATTCCATCTAATATTGAGCATATCAACTGGAATATGTTGAAGGGCCAGTAATTGATACCCCAATCGTGGAGTGTATCGAGTGAAAGGGGTGGTTGTAAGCCAATGCCAATTCCTCCACCAAGGAACAAGAGAATTAACTCCAAATTTATACAAATATTCATCAAGTATGGAGTCTTGAATTTCTGCAATAGCCTCTGCGTCTAAGTTTATTAGTTGATATTTGTGTTGAAGTTGTTGCCAAGTGAGCCAAACCTTGCTATCTTTACAAAATAGGTCATTGATAAGCTTTACATCTTTTGTGAAAAGGCATAGCTCTTTAACCCAGGGGACCAAGGCAAAGGAAACATTATGAAAATTAAGATAAGGCGACCACCAAAGGGACTGAGAGTTAATGGAGAGGCCATTTCATAACCCATCACCAACCCAGCTCAGGTGAGGCTTAAGCTTCTCCCAAGCCTTCCATAAACTTTGAATAACAAAGGGCACCTTAACTTTGATAGGCACTAGGGTGATAAGCAAATAGTGAAGCTCCAAGCATTGCCATGCTTTCTTGCCACAGGGGAGACCATGAGAGATACAATGACAAAGAAGAATCTTCTAGACTTCATCCATAGAAAGACCTTTGATTATTCATTTGGCCCTAAGAGCCAACCTTGGAGTTTAATGTCGAGAAGACCCAGTCCCCCAAATTCCTTGGGGTGACAATAAATATTCCAGGAAACTCTGTGAAAGTCCTTCTGTCCCTCAAAATTAGCTCGAAGAAAATCCCTTAAATCTTTTTTAATTTGCTATAACCAGCATTAGAAGGGGCCCAACAGGAGGAATAGTAAACATGTGTGGCTACCAAAATTTTAGAGTAGATTTGAAACTTACTAGCCAAAGACAGACGCTTAGTTATCCAAAAGGAAATATATTTTTCTACTCTTTGCATCACATAGGACCATAAGTCAGAGGGAGAGGCTCGAAAGGTAAAAGGAAATCCTAGAAACTTGAATTGCACACCTAGTAGAATCCACTTCCATTGAAATTCTTCAAGCCAAGGAGGTTTGGGGCCCAGTGACTACCTATAGCATCGGGTCTTCCTCCACTAAATGGAAGATCCTAAAGCCAAAAAAAATATGTGTAGACATTCCATGGCATTTTTAATGGAGTGTTTCTCCTCTTGGAGAGTGAGAAAAAAGTCATTTGTGAAATAGTCGTTTAGAAGTTGTCTATCAGACTGAGGGAGAGAAATACCTTTTACCAAACCCCTGGCAGTATAATTAGCTGAAAGATAGCTAAATCCTTCTGCTACTAGAACATATAGGGAAGGGGCTAAATGATAGCCATGCCTTATGGAGCAATGTAGCTCAAATCGAGATGATTGGGTGCCATTAATAGTAATACAAGCCCCTGCATCTTAAAAAAACATATTAACAATCTGAACAAAATTTGGGCCAAATCCCAGTGCCTGAAGCATTGCCAAAATGAAGGGCCACTTAATGTGATCATAAGCCTTTTCAAAGTCAATCTTAACAAACAAGGCCTTTTTATTAGAAAGCCTAGCCCATTCCATACCTTCCTAGACAACGATGACATTGTCCAGGATGAACCTATTTTGTATGATCCTATTTGTTCACTTCAAACAATTAAAGGGATAATGTGTATCACTATGAGAACCAAAGCTTTGGAAATAATCTTATATGAGACATTGAGCAAAGAAATAGGTCTCCAGTTTGTGATAATTTTAAGATCACTAGCCTTGGGGATGAATTTAATGTTACCCTGATTGATAAGGGTTCCCAAGGAATTGGGAAGAACAGCTTCAGTGTAAACCTGGTGTAGATCAAGACCAACAATGTCCCACAGGGTTTGATAAAACTCACATAAGAAGCCATCAATTCCTAAAGCTTTGTCAATTGCCATCTATTTAACAACCTCCTGAAGGTCACTGAGGGATAAAGGCATGTCAAAAGTAATTCTTTGAGAATTGGATACTTTGTAGGGCTGAAGATATTGAAGGGGAGCCACCTCTCTTTTTGGAGAATAAGCTTGCATCGAGAAAACACCACGGTAGTGATGCATAAAGACTTGTAAAATATCAGGAAGTTTGGTAAGTTTTGCATTTCCTTCCTTGATAGCTTTGATTCTATCAGCAACTCTCCTAGAATAAAGGAGGGCAAAGAAGTCCTTAGACACCTTATCATCAATTTTGAGTCAGTGCATATGAGCTCTCAATTGAGCTCCTCTAGCTTTGTGTGTTTCCTCAATTTGGAGTTTGTGCCTCTATTGTGCCACTTGAGTTTTAAGGTGGATATTAAATGGTGCCTACTCTAATTCCTGTGAGGCACAGATAAACTCATGATTTGTAGCATTGTGCAAACACCATCTAAAAACAACTGTTTGCTTGCCATAAATCTAAAGAAATGTGGAAGTGTGAGAAAGACTCTTAGACCACCATTGAATCCAATCAATATCTCCTTTTGGTTGAGGAACTAGGTTCCAAATTATAACAATGTGCCCCACCATTCTTTCATGTTTGAGGTGGGTAGTATTGAGATATAATTGCATGGAAGTGGACTTGACTTGAGGAGAAGTCCATTCAAAGGTAAAGCAAATGGGGTGATGATCTGAGATAAAAGTATCAAGAATGATAGAAATAGGCATGTCCTTGATAGGAAAAAAATAGAAAATATCTTGCTCAGTAAGCAAAGCTCTGTTGAGACATTGAAGCACCTTGTCATCCCCCTGGCAGAAATTAGACCAAGTGAAGCACAGATAATCTAAATCCTTCTTTCAATGACGGTTAAGATCAAAAACCCTGAGTTTTTTATGCATGTAGAACCATGCTTCCCACTCACAAGCACATCATCACAGAGGAAGGCACCCTTCTTTGTCCTTCGCTGACTCCACCATATTAAAGTCACCATAGAGGATCCAATAAGAATCCAAGAGAGAGTTGGCTAGCCATATCCATATGATTTCCTACTCCACAACATCATTGGACACATATAGGTTAACCAGCCCAATAATGTAGTTATTGAAATCAAAAAGGGTCCACACCACCCAATGGGTGGGGTCTAATCCCTAAGAAATAATATTCTAAGCAAGTTATAGAGTCAAAAAAGTGATGGCCCCACCACACCTAGTGTCATGGCCAGTGGCCTGACAAATGGCCCCAATCCAAATGATTCATGTTGTATTCTGCAGTAAGAAGCCAACAATCTTGACCTCTTGCAGAAAAAGAATTTTCATGTTACTAAAAAAATGGTAATTGTTCCTGACCACATACTTATGCAGTGGATTAGTAAGACCTTGAACATTCCAAGAGTACACAATCATTGGACATGATTGAGGTGCATGTCATTCTCATTAGAGAGTCCTTCCATCACAACAAACTTGTTATACATAAGATTGTTTGGCATGTAATCATTCATTCTAAATGGTTGTTGCTTGTGTGTCATATATTCCTCCTCTTTAGGGGATGGAGATGGTTTGCGAAAACGTCATAATACAGATTTTTGGTCCAAAGTGGCTAGGGTTCTGTCTTCCTTGGAGGTAGTCACCCTAGGAGAGGGTTGTGACTATGACACTGAAGGTGGCATCTTAACCAGTGAGGCCACTGCATGTCACATACACATAATAGGCAGAGACGCTTTGGTGGGTAAGGCAGACTTGCCAATAGAGGTTGACACAACATTATTACTACTAGGTCAAAATGCCAATTTTTTTGCCCTGTTGCCACCTTTGGAAGAGTTATTATTATTTTTGTTGGTGATAGTAGTCCAAACGTCAATGTTGCCATTCAAAGCTTTGGATTCATATCTACCTTTTCCCTAAGGAGCAGGGGGCATGTAAACCATCAGAGGGCACTCCTAGATCATGTGGTCTGAGGACTAGCACTGAAATTAAGTGTTTGGTAAGTTGATCTACAAAACACACTAATAAAAATGGTTAGAGCCAATTTGTATATAAATAGAATCTTTCAAATCATGACACAAATCGACTTCCATACAAACCCTCTTCTAAGGATGAGCCATATAAAATTTAGTCTGCTTATGGTAGATGAAGTGTCTTATGGGTTTTATGAGCCGGTTAATAAAACCCTAGAGGGGGAGCAACAAGCTAGGAAATTCAACCCAAATGGGCACTTTTAGTTTTGCATGCTCAAAGACTTGAAAGTCCCGAGTTTAGTGAGAAAACATGACCAAAGTGTTACAGATAAACCAAGGTCCATCATTAACAATAGCTTTGCAATATTCTAGGTTAGAAAAGAAAAACAAAAAAAAGACCTTTGTAAATTTTGGACTCCCTCAAGTTTCACAACATGACCTTGGCAGTGGTTGTGGACTCATTGCTTCAAAAGGCTCTTTAGGGGGACTTGGCCGATAAAATAAGTAATTAGGCACATCCAAAATAACACTAGGTAATGGAGAGTTAGAGTCATCATCATTACCTCATATAAAACCTTTGGGATAAATTTCCTCACTCGTTTCAAGGCCATGGTTGAGCTCACTCGTTCCAGCTTTCTCTGCATCCTCAGATGCAGAGATGGAGGTGGAGGTCATTAAATAAAGGGTACCCCCTTATCACCCAGAGGGTGAATCACCAATAAAAATCAATAATTAATACAAACAAAGTAATATCCTGCTTAGATCTGTGGTGATCGACAGTGTGATAGACCTAAAAGCTCATCAATGCAGAGCTAACATCCTCTTTAATATCAAATGTTGATTCCAAGGTCCACATATTAAATTTTAAACCCCTTATCTCCATCAAAATCATGATGAATGCCTTCAATAAAAAATTATCATTTGAAACCATTTACTTGGACTTGGTGGCCAGTATTATCCAGAGAACTGAGAGCACACAATTACAAACTTTAATGATGTAGATTTGGAATGTGGGTTGAATTTTATGGCTATAAGTTGATTGGTAATGTGGGTATTTTTTCAAGCACTCCTGACTAGGGGAAGGGAACGATTAATTCAATATCCACACCATCATGAGTGTGATAGGTTCGTTATGATGGCCCAACAACGGACTTGTAACGAGTTGATGGACTCTAACCTCTCCATTGAGGAGGATGAGGGGAGAAGTGACCATATGAATAGATCCATGATAGGATATCGAGATAAATTGTTCTCATGGTACTATATGGAACACTCCCTTAATGTTTCAACAAATCCTAACAGTATTAAAATTCCAAGGCCACCTTTACAACCAATCAAACCCATTGTAACCAATTGTGGACATTTAAAGCCAATTGAGGATTGATTGTCCACAATTATGTACTAGATTGAACCAATCAAGTAATTGGTTCAATTTGGTCAATAATTGGGGCCAATTAATGTCAATTCGGGCTTGTTTGGCCCCATTTATATGCTCGATTAAGTGAATCAAGTGGTTCAATTTGTTATGTAATCGAGGCCAATCAAATCATGTGAAACCAATTGTGATAATTTAATGTCAATTGGGATTCAGTTGGCCCCAATTGAGTCCCAAATTGATCCAATCGAGTAATTGATTCAATTTGATATGCAATTGGGGTGAATCAAGCTTCACGCAACCAATTTTGACCATCTAATGTCAATTGAGGCCCAATTGGCCCCAATTACATACTTAATTAAACCTTTCAAGTAATTAGTTCAATATGGAATGTAGTTGGTGTCAATCAAGTCCTGAACAACCAATTGCAAGTATCTATTTTTAATTGAGTCTCAATCGGCACCAATTACTTTCTTAATTGAACCATTCAATTTATTAGTTCAATATTGCACACACTTGGGGTCAATTGTGCCCCATGTAACCAATTTTGATTAGCTATTTTGAATTATAAGTCAATTGGCACCAATTTCATACCACATTGAACCAATCACTAGATTGGTTTAATATAGTACAAAAGTGGGGTAAATTGAGCCTCATGCGACTAATTGTGCCCATCCAACATTAATTTACTCTTGAATGGCCCCAATTACATCCTTGATTGAACCAACTGGGTAATTAGTTTAATCTAGTACATAAGTTGGGCCAATCAAGTGTCATGCAGCCAATTGTGACCATCTAGGGTCAATTAGAGTTCGATTGCCTCCAATTGCATACCAAAGTGAACCCATCGAGTAATCAGTTCAATTTGGCGCATATTTAAGACCAATTGATCCCTTTTCAATCAATTATAACCATTTAAATTCAATTGAGGATCAATTATCCCCAAATGTGTACCAAATTTAACTAATCAATCAATTGGTTTAATTTGGTATGCAGTTGATGCTAATTGAGTCCCATGCAACCAATTGCGACCATTTAATTTCAATTAAGGCTTGATTGGATCCAATTACATAATAAATTGAACCAATCAAGTAATTGGTTTAATCTAGAATGTAATTGGAGCCAATTGAGCCCCATTGTTTGGTGTTAATTGAGTCCTATGCAACCAATTGTGACCATTTAATTTTAATTGAGGCTCTATTGGCTCCAATTGCATATCAAATTGAACCAAAGTAGTAATTGGGTGAATCTAGTATGTAATTAGGGAATGATTGGCCCCAAATATGTATTTAATTAAACTGCTCGAGTAATTGGCTCAATTTGGTACATACATAGTGTCAATCAAACCTTGTACAACCAATTACAATTTTTTATTTTCAATTGGGGCTTGATTGACTGAAATTATATAATTGATTGAACCACTCAAGTAATTGGTTCAAACTGCTAATGGTGATTATTTATTTTCAATTGGGGATTGAGTGGTAATAATTGCATACCACATTAAACCAGTTACTAAATTAGTTCAATCTAGTATGCAAATGAACTATCCTAGCAAAGCAATCAGAATTGGATTATCCCAATAATGACCATTCAAAATTAAATTGTTCTAAATCTAACACTTTATCTCAAGAGTGTCTATACTTTTCCAATAGTGGTTGTGTTGATCAAATACGCCTAAAACTCTACAAATCCTTTCATCTGTGCATGCTTGATAAAAAACTCCATATCAGTGAATTGACACATGAAACTTCCAGAATGTCTTCTCCTTTGCTCAAGTCCTAATCCATGATGTGAAAAAGAGGGATTGAAACCACGTATATAATTTTTACAAAACATATTTTTTTGTAATTAATGTAAGAAAATACTAAATAATTTAAATTTGTATTAAATATATAATGAATTTATTTAATTGTAATGATTGTGTATGCAATGATTTTATTTAATTATGTATGTAATAACTTTAATTAACAACATATGTTTTGACTTAATTGTATATGTAATGATGATAATTATCTTTGTATGTATGTAGTATACACATACTATGTATAAATTAATTCATTCAACGAAGTGCACATATGTAATCACAATAATTAATACAATTGGTTTATGTATATAGTGTACATTTATTATGGATATAATTCACATATTTGATTAGTTTGTCTTTAGTGTGTATCTAATATACAATTTCACTTTCCATCATTATATACACAAAAATTATAGTCATTACATATACAATTTATTATAATAATTAAATACATGAAACAACAATCGATTATAATCATTATGTACACAACTAATCATAGTCATATGTACATAGTTAATGATGCAGAAAAAAAAAGCCGAATTTCTAGAGGCTATAACTTTTGATCTATAACTTTGTTTGAGCCCATCTTCATATCAAAACGGCCATCTATAAAATTTCAATGCTGCCATAACCTAATCTTATAGTTATGGAATATTTTCAATATTTTTTGGAGGTCATATATGACCATATAAGGGTCTAAAATTATTGTTTAATATTATTTTTATGACTTTTCTAAATTTAGAAAATATCTATTTTTGTAACCGGACTTGAACTTCACTTGAAATTCATTCAATAGGTTGATTTTAGAGTTTAGTTTATTTTTGGATATTTTTATAATTATGCGTGTTTTCATGTGAAACTTACTAAAAATAACATTTGCTAAAAATAATATGTCAAGGTTTTTTTATTTTTAGAGTTCTGAATTGTACATGTCAACTCCAATTCTGAGTTGAGGATTATTTATGCATGGTTTATAATTATTTGAATTATTCAATATGAATCAATACTAGTTATTATTCATAATCTTGACCTATTGAATTTTTCTTTATCTTGATAATATTTTGGTTCATTAGTCAATCATAGTCATATGTACATAGTTAACAATATAGTTATATAGGTTAATGATAGTTATTACATACACACAAGTTGTATGGTATATAAATAAACAATTAATTATCATCATTACATATATATTTTTAATTATTACATTTATTAATGACAATAAGTAATCAATGACATACATAATTACATTGATAAATGTAACCTACAATGATAATGGGGCACAAGATCTCATGTCATGACCATGTACATAAAATGTTAAAATAAAATCACCATAAAATAAGAGAGGAACAAAGAAAAGAGTACACCATGAGAGAATTTTTAATCTCATCCACCCCTTCCCTTTCCAGTCCATATCATTGTTCATTGATTACCTTGTGGTCATGTAATCATCATGGTTGATGCATAAAATTAGTGGATATATCGATAGTTCCTCATGTATTTTTTGTAATAATTACAAGGCAAGGAGACCCATTTTAGCACATAGCCACCATAAACATTTGTTAGTAGGGAGGAATGGTGAATGTTAAAATGATGACAAGGCATGACTGAGGAATGATCGAAAAGCTAAATACCAAGGGTGCATTGCACCAAGTCCTTAAAATTAGAGAGTCAATTTAACAACACACCCTACATGTTATGGAAAATTTTGATGATGGTTATTTTATTTAACGTGGCTCTTCAAATGCTATTATAGTCTATAAGAGGAGGAAATATTAACATCAATGAAAATGTACAATGCGATAATTAGTAGTATATATCTTATATATTTATAATTAATAATTAATAATTAATATCATTTAATATATATTATCTATTATTATACTATAATAGCACTATATTATATATTCTATGCCAATATGTGGTTGAAAAAATACCTCAAAGAGACATATATATTCATTGAGATGACACATGTTTCATTCATGTATTGGGTAGTTGAATTATTTTGGTGGAAGCTTTTGATTGTATTGAGCTATGTGTCATGTCACTAAACTTTGCATGTGTATTTGATTGGGATTCTTTTATGCCATCACTAAAATAGGCTATCGTCGTCCCTCCTTATCACTACCCAATGCACTTTGAAATCTTTCACCGCATCCATGTCCTGTATGAGTTTCCCTTTCCCTAACACTTCTCCATTATTCGAGCTCACCGTGAAACAAAATGTCTCCTCTCCACACCACGTATTGCCATTCCTTATAAGGAACACACCACTTTATTTTTTTATTGTCACCTCTACAAGAAATATCATATTATTATTGCTTAATATTGCATGCACAAAAGGTGAAATAGGGTCAATAACTATGGGTTTTGCATGAGGTACAATTGCTTATTTACATTATATCTCTTGGCATAACCTCAATCCACCAAAACATAAAGTAATACCCCTTATGATGTAACTTGCACCTTTAAGATAACTGCAAGTTTTAATCTTTGAAAATGTATTCTCTTGTACATTCTTTTTACGTGTAATTTATTCAGTAAGAAATTTGATGTCTGTCTAACCCATGTTGGATGAAATTAAATATATTTTATGACTTGAATAAATTATTTAGATAAAAAATGAGAATAAATTTTGTAAAACCATTAATTTTACTATTTATTTTATTTATTTGGTATATGTATCTTAAAGTCTCTTAGTTTGAATTATTATAAACTATTAGAGTTTAAATGTGGCTAATACAATTGAAGAAGATATTATATGAATCTAATACATACTTAAAAGGAGTGCCAAATGCATTTATAAAATATATAAAAACAAATTAAAAAAAGTTTAAAAAAAAATAAAAAAAATTAATCATTTTAACATTTAAAGGCAGTAAATCTTGAAACTAATAAAATATATATGTTATTTTATAAATTTGGATTATATTATCTAAATGATGTAATTTATTGTAATTTTTGAACACTATTGTTTGGAAATAAAAATTAATCTTTATGTATTAAAAATTAAATTCAAATGTTCTCTATAAAATCCATAAGAATCTCTAAATAATAATGTTATCTTTAATTAGAGAGACAGAAGGATTGGAATGAGAATTGGAGCTCTGCTAGGGTTTTTCATTTCCACCTTGATTTTTTTCATTTTTTCATTTTTTTGGCATTTATATTGCCTCTGTAGGAAACTTTAAGTTAGCTACACATTTTTTGCACTCGACACACCACCCTCTAGGTAGGCTAACTCTATTTAATGACCTTTATACTCTATGTTACAACTATTGTTGTAAAAATGAGAAGGATGGTGCCTAGCTGAGCTAAGAAGTTTGTACTAATGTTTATGACCAGGTAACCCTTCTGACCCTCCCTCTCAGCTTGAGGTATGTTTGTCACCTGATTCAATTGATAATGTTTGTAAATGGTATGAGAATAACTCTCTTATTGTATATTTTGTTGGCTAAACCCCCTCAGAAAAATCCCTCAATGCATGGTTTTACCACTAGTGGGATCCCTCAGGTGTCCACATTTCTAGGGTTTGAAACCTTACCAAAGGTGTTTTATTTTTTAGTTTAAAGAGTCGTCTAAAGTCCAAGCCACTTTAGCTAAATCAATTTGTTTGTTTCTCAAAAACACACTCTTGATTTTATCCAAATATAACTAGGAGTTATAAGTTTTCAAACAAGCTTCCCTTTAGGTGTCGGTTTGGATTGAACTTCCCAGTTTACTAATTCCTCTATTGTCCTTCCTCGACTAGATTGTCTAACCCATAGGGCATGTTTTATGCCATGAGTAACCCAAGTTTGATTACGCCTGACATAATAGTTGAGTTTGTGTCAAGATAAATTTATCTAAGGATTTAATGGAGTCTATCGATATCCAAGTTAGTAATCATCATGGGCAATGATGGTTATTTACTTTAACCTACCCAATACTTATTTTTGATGTCAATTCCTTAATTATTACATCAAGGATTTTCCCCTTATGGGTTGATCAAAACCCTCGTCAAAACCTCCAAAAATTGACAAGTCCAAGGTGGCAGATGAAAATGATGGTTAGACCACAGTTACCAATAAAAATTCATTATTGGGCTTGAAACCCTCCCCCCTAGTTGTTTCTCTCTCCATTACCACAGTCTCCCTAGACATTCCCAAATCTTCCCGCTTACCTATTAAAACCCATAAGGCCCAATTGAATTATGTTTCTCACATTTCACATCCTCAAGTAATTTCCTCTCCCATTAGGATATCCTAGATGCAAGGAGATCTTTCTCTAGGTAGTCACACAACCCACTCTGTAGTGGTCACAACTCTCCCTAAGAAGACAATGGGGGGTTAAACATTGCTCTATATCTCTTGGGGATTTCATTCTTCCACACTAGTGTAATGATTTATCAACCCTTTAAATATATCAAGGATGATCAGGGAGAGCTCCAAATTGATGACATTTCCCACTGAATATTCTCTTTTAAAATGTTCGAGGTCTCACAAATTCTTCTTAAAAATTATTTGTGTGAGTTGTTTGCTAACATATGGGTTATTTAGATTTTGTTTGTCTATAAGAAGTGAATTTTTTAGGTTCCTACTATATACTTTCATGAAATGTATTCATCTTGATGCCACCCAATTCTTCACTATGCATGAGGAGGGACATAGTAGTGTCAACATCTTAGTGTCATCTAAGTTTTCCTCCTTAATTAATGTCTTAGGGGAAGATCTATCACACTGAGATATTTGGCTGATTTTATGTATTGATGGACATTCATTAAGTGTTCTCAACATTTACACTCCAAATGATGGCCCTAATAGATATTTTTTATGGAGATATCTGACTGACAATTTACTCCTCACCATATGGCTTGTGTGTGGAGATTTTAATATGATTGAAAGTCCCAAACATAAATCTGGTGCTTTACCCATGAGATGGTACATGTGATAATGTGAAGCATGGTATTATTTTAAGAATAGATGGGGTCCTACCAACCCTCTCCTTTGATGACACTTATTAAATTCCATGCCTTGGTTTATGTGGTCTAATTATGATATTGATGTTGATTGAGTCCTCCAAAGGATGGACCATTATATGCTATCAGATTAAAATACATTTTTCTTTACATACACCAATGGACACCCTAACAATGTTCATTTTGAATATGCTCTCTTAGACCATGCCTCCATCTCTTACAGAGTGGATTGAATCACAAGTCAGTAGAAATTGCCACATAATCATTTCATCCTCAACACCTCTCTCTTGGACCACAAAGTACCATCCATCTCATTGTTGGATTTAGAACCTAGAACCTTGATTGCTTGTTCTACCAACTGGATTGATCAGCAAAATGAGGATATTTTATGCACCACCACCTTTCTCGACCACTATGGGAATCAAATTGCTCATGTTATAAAATAGGGTGATGAGGTTGTGATTAAATAACTTTAGAAAGTATCCTCCCTTATTGAACACAATCCCTTTGATCACCATCTATTAAACTTGGTTGATTCTCTCAAACACCAAATTATGGTGGTGGATGGTCATGCTGCCAAACTTGGACACAAGGCTTTACAAGAATTTTTAAAATTCCTCCGGGCTAAACAAGCCCATGACTAGATCAAGGCTATCAATTCAGCTCAAGTGAGACTCATTTCTCTTCCTAACATCTCCTCTACTTTTATGAACCATTATGAATTATTGTTTCAAGATTAGGAGGAAACAATGGAAAGAACTCAAGCTCTACATGAATGCCTTGAAGTGGTTCCCCGCAAGTTGGAACCAAAAAATCAAAGGCATATGATGCACCTTTGAGTCTCCAAAAACTCACAAAGGCTCTTCATTGCATGAATAATGATAAATCTCATGGACTTGATGGTTACCCTGTGAATTCTATAAAACCACATGAGAATTCATTAGGCCCAACTTGCTTCAAGTTTATAAATAAGTCCTATAAAAAAATCATTGGGCACCATTATTAATCAAGGTAATATTAAATTCATACCTAAAGATTGTGACCCAGAGCTTATAACCAATTGGCATCCTATCACTTTGTTGAATGTGTCATATAAGATCCTTGCCAAAGTTCTTGATAACCATATTCATCTTATTCTTTCTATTATAATTAGACCATAGAAAATGGGATTTATTAAAAGTAGTTATATTCTTGATAATCTTATTTTTGTCTGGGAGGGCATAAAATGGGCTAGGGCTTCTCATCAAAGTATCAGTTTTATTAAATTAGACTTTGAAAAGGCCTAAACTTCCCTTTCATCATAACTATGTTATAGGGTATTGGTTTTGGCCATTTCTTTATTATGGCAGTCTAAACCTTGTTGGCAGATGCTTTCACCTATCTCACTATTAATGGTCTCAGATCTGATAATATTTGCCTCCAACACTCCATCCGTCAAGGTTTACCTCTTGCCCCAACTTTATATTTTCTCTTAACAAAGGCTCTTGGTTATCTTCTAGCTCATAAGGTTGAGTGGGGTCTCATTCGAGGTATTGTTCTTCCTAACCAATCCTCTCAACTCATTAATGGCCACTTTGTTGATTATACTTTTCTTACTCTTGAAGATCAGAAAAATACTTTATCATAAGCCTTGAAGTGTCTTAACACTTTTTGTTTATCTTCTAGTTCTAGTTTACAATGGATTAAAATGTTAGATAGAGCATGATGCATATTTCATATTGGCTTCTCCATTATAAGTGGAAATGGATTAGTAGAGGAGAGAAATTTAATTTTTTGGGAATTATTTTTTCCTTTGATAGTTATCTTGTAGAGTTATGGCAATATGTCCTAGATCGAGTTGAAAAGAAGGAAGAATATTGGGTTACCAAACCATTTTATTTAGTAGGGAAATTCAAAGTGTGCTCTATGATATCATTGCTACTCATGTTTATTTCTCTTCTTATTGGGATCCCTCTAAATCCTCTTATGATAAACTAACTAAAATTCATAGGGAATTTTTTGGTCTAATGCCTAGAAAATGAGGGTGTTACATCAAGTTACTTTGGACATCTACCTCCTCCTTCAAGATAAAGAATGTATGGGAATTATTGGTAGTTATAGGTGAAACACTGCTTTGAGTGCCAAGTGGGTATTTGAATCCATTGAAGGTAATGAATCTTGTGAAGTTATTCTAAGACAATGTACATATTTAGATTTCCTTATGGTAAATCCAGTTGGAAAAATATTGGCTTTCACACCTTTATTATTGCCTCTACCCCAATCAAAATTGAAGGCTCTTTTGTGGAAAAAATCATATAAAATGTTTTTTGAGGCTTTAAAGCCCTATCTGAGGTGGATTAGTGATGGTTTTCATACTGGTCTATCTTATAATGATCACAATATTTATTGGTCTCCCATTATGACCAATACTAGTGTTATGTTGGCAAAATTACCTAATATAAAAGCATTGAGGCTTTTCGAAATATTAATTCATACCATACGGGATTTGGTCTCTACCAGGGATTGGGCTCATTGGTTGGATTTGAAATCAAAATTCAATTTCAACAATGTGGAATTACCTTCTATTCTTTATATTAAAGAATTAATGCTAGATGTTGTGATGAATAAGCTAGGTTTGCAACTGCCACACTTGTAGTGGAAGGACTGGAGATGGAATAGTGATACCCATTTTAAAAATTACTCTCCAAAACTCCTGTATAATGTTATGAGTCCTTTCTCTTCTACTCTTGGAATACATATTAGGCATTGGAGTCTTAATTCCTCCCCCAGGACTTTGGTTTGCCCAAATTGACTGATATTGGAAGGATAATCTTGATCCCAAGTTGGATCACTTCCTTTAGTGCTTAGTTTATCAATATCTTCCCCTTGAGGATCATCTCTCCCACATTGCACTTTTTCAACCCAATTGCCCTACCTTTAAGTGCCCAAAGTCTTTCAAACATACCTTTTGGTCATGTCCCAAAGCCCAATTCACATGAAAATGGATTCATAACCTTTTCCAACCTTACCACCCTAAGCCCTTCTCATGGTGCCTTGCCAGCCTATGAGATTTAACTAATTGGCCAACTATTTTTACTTTTTTATGTAATTTATTTAGATTTGTGATTATTTTCCAATTATGGAAACCAATAAATAATGCCTTTTTTAATAATAAATATTCTTCTTGTCTCTTTTCTATTAATGACAAGGTTTTGGTGATATCTTCGGCCTGCATGCAAATATATATCCAAATAGAGAAGGTTGCCATGAAGGTTTACCATTTGTTGGTGATACTAGATCACTACCAAATTTATACTTACCAGTAAGTCGGGTCCCCCTAGATGGCCCATCTCAAGGTCTATCACTGCCACCTCCTAGGAGATATTGAAGTTGCTTATGCAGTCACTGTCACTTCTCCCCTCATATCCAATGATGGGGATGGAGGTCACTACCATCGCATGGAATGACCAATACAGGTCCTTCCTAGATGGGTTTTCCATCTATCCCTTTTGGAATTATTAATTAGATTCAACACATTTATGGATGGGTGATAAACATGACTTTGGCTCCAAGCCCCATGGATAACTGGGTGGTGTTGGATCCCCCTTTGGTAGAGCCTTCCACTTGGACAAATCTCCCACCCAAGGATGATCCTTCACCTCCTCTTTCAGGGGTTTTTCCTTGTGATTAACTCTTTGATGTGGTTTTTATAGTTATGTTTTGAGTGTCATGTCCTATCTAGCTTGTTCCCTATTTTTTGTGTTGTGTTTTGAGCCAACATTTTATCTTTTGACATGGAGTCTGAGCCATGAATACCATCCGACTATGTTACTTATAACCTTATGTATTTTTATTATTTGTATAATAAAATATACCAAAGCATTGCAATAGTATACTAATATCTTCAATGAATCTCATAATAATCTAAATATTATAATAAAATTTATATCAAAATTTAATATAGAATACAAATTACCTTCCCTCTAAAATAATTCAATGTCATCAAAGTTTCAAATCTCCTCTCTGATCCTTAGTCTACCCTTTTCCCTACAACAAGTGCAAGCAACATGCATCTCTTTCTTTTATGCACATTTTATAGTGTTTTGGATAACCAAAAAATAGTTTAGACATTATCTTTTGGCCACACTATTTGAGCTCTTCACAGATCACTAGGCATTGTGATACCTGGTTAACAAGTTGATGTTGGGTGGATGGATCTCTAAGTAGCTAATGTTGTTTTAAGAATTTCAATTCAAAATCAATGTGAATCCAAGTCGAGATAATTTGGGACTAAATCATTTAAGTAAGCTCTAAATTGGGGAAGAACTAGAAGAAATACAGGCTGAATCTCTAGATGCACACTTGTTTAGAGCCTATGCAATCCTTGATAGCATTGAGGAAATAAAAAAATTCCTAGAACAAGGAAAATTTCATGTGAACTATGTTGAAAGGGTTAAAAATCAAATGGTCACATGAGCCATTCCATATAGTCTCATTAATGGATTTATGTATAAAATTGAAAAAGATAATGTGTTACGTGGAATAGCTTTAGAACATGAACAACCATAACATCTTCAGGAATCACATCAAGGAGTCACAGGAGGTCATTTTTTAGGAGAAGATACCATGAGTAAGATATTGTAGAGCCCTTTTTATGGAAATTTTCATTTCAAGATGCACACATGTTGCCAAATATTGTGATGTTTACTAAAGAATGGGAAAATGCAATCGTCGTGATGACATTCCCTTTATCCCAATGCTAGCGGATCAACCATTTGAACAATGGGGCATTGAATTTATAAGGCCTATAAATACCCTAAGTAAATGTAGTCATGTATGATATATCATTACTACAATTGACTATTTTATGAAATAGGTTGAAGTTATTGTGACACCAAGCTGCAATGTGAAGGATGTCATTAAATTTTCATATGATAATATCATAACAAGGTTTGGATTTTTGATAAAATTGGTTAGAAACAAAGGTAATCACTTCCTCAATAACATAATCAAGACTCTTACTGAGGAGTTTCTGATATCGCACTATAAGATCACAACCTATCATCCACAAGTAAATGGGCAAGCTAAAGTTTTAAACAAAGTATTGAGTAAAATGCTGATGAATATATGAAGTGTTTAAAGGGATGATTGTAAGGATCACATTCCTACAATTATTTGGGTTATATGAAAAATTATAAATGTGTGACGTGGTTGACTCCCTTTCAACTAGTTTATGGTTTTAAGGAAATTATTTATGCCTATGGAATACATTGTTTTTAGTCTCTGCATTGTAATGATTATGAGGTTGGGCGAACAAGACTCCTTAAAATAAAGTTTGATGGATTTGTTCAAGATGGAGGAAAATAGACAAAGAGTGCAGTGGATTTGGGACATCAAAAAGTTGAGTTAAAAAGTGTGGCATGATCCCAACTTGCTATCTAAGTAATTGTATTCCGAGTAAGTAGTATTACTCTATGATAGTTGATTCAAATCATTTTAGGGAAAGTTGTGCATGAAATGGAAATGGCCCTATATTATTAATGATGTTTCTCAATAGGGTATAATTATTTTAAAATATTTTCAAGGAACCATTTTACCAGGGTGTATCGATAGTTATAGGATCAATACATACCATCATTAATCTCTATCATGCATCGCTGTAAATGAGAGAGGGTGCTAAGTAGAACCATGTAGCTAAGAATTTTATTAAATACTATTTTGTTTTTTATTTATTTTTTTATGGTTAGTGTGTTTTTAAAGTGCAATATTTTGATCATAGGACATCAGAATGAAGTTAGATTAGTCAACATCATTGAGTGCAATCGATATGAAGAGTCAGTCTGAGAGGAAGCCAATTAGCAGTTGGAACATGGTGGTCATCAATTAAGTTTAGGAATAAGGTGTTAACAAGATAGGTACATATAAATGATGATGAATGATTATTTTATAGAATTTATGATAATGCGCTTGAGATATTACATCTTTCCTAAAGTAGATCATGTGGCAGAATGATATGATGGCCCATAAATTAATTTGGATAAATGAAGTAATGACATGTTAGATTAGTTACCCACCAATGAATGGATCGAATAACCTAGATGTATAATATTAAATTTTATGTCAATCAATCGCTGGTTAACATAAATTTTGGAGATAAACTCATGTGCAACTAGCTTAATGCATTTAAACTCAATGACTTAATGGATTTGGGTGATAAATGCTATATAATATAGGGCATAGACAATAAAAAGACATTACATAATCCTAAAACCAAGTGAAATTTGTGATCTACATCCAAAATATCTTCTTGTATATGAATTTTACACCAATGCTAGACCAAGTGAAGAAAGTGTTCAACATAACCCAAAATAATAACCATGGATAGGTCATAATTGTTGATTCTGCTCATAGCTTCACATACAGAGGGAATGGGGATTGGCTTAGACCTAATACAAGCCAAATATCATGATTTGGACCATTTTATTTTCATTGATGTGGTAAAATCTACTCTATTTTCCCTTGAACCATAAGAAGTAGCATATATAGGAGATGTAGCACTTCAACATCCATTGCGAGACTCAGATGCGAAATGACTGATGAAACCACTTACTTTTGGGAAACTATATGAGGTAATTCTTACTCTACTAAGTAGGTGTAATGAAGGTACCATTCATTTATCTCAAGATGTTACCATATTCATTACCTATAAGACTATGGAAAGAGCAATAAGGATTCTAGCTCGTGGTAAATCACTCTTACCTTAAAAATCAATAGTTCTACCTATCCACTCTGACACCAGAGAATAATATCCTACAAGGATAGGTAGGGTAATCCCCATTAATTCCATGGAATATGTATCAGTTCATATTCTTAATGAATGCATAAAAAAAATATTTTGGTAGATAACAAAGCATGTGAAATAGAAAACTAAAGGAGTGGTAGACATTACATATCGCATGATACACCTACATGAATATTTTAATTGGATCAAGTTTTTGGCCTCCAAACTCACAATGAACATTGAGAAGATCCTCACTGACACTATGTAGGCATTCCAATACCAATTTTTGGTACTACTACTACTCTACTTCACATAATATAAATCACCAAAAGGTCAAATCAACCCTATTATAAATTTTTGGCATGTTGCTCTATTCACCAATATTATGTGGACAAAAATAGGGAAATATTGTGAGTAATTTGGGAGGTTCAATGCATGGTGATTGGAGATCAAATCCATGATTAATTCTCACCCTAAGGTACCCCAAGAGGTGATGCAGTATCTGGTATAACATGCATCAGTGACCAAATTTAACAATGAAATATACATCAAAGTGCATATGTTGCCCAAAGTAACAACACATCCACTGCCATTTTTCATCACCACGTCAAAAAGTTTTGAGACATAAAGATCTATCAACAAGATCAATGAAACCTTTGCATTCCATGCCACCATGTTGGAAAAAACCTATGCAACCTCATGCATAAGCTCAAGCACAATTGTAGCCATAACCATAAGCACAACCATAGGTTACCCTACAATCAACAATAGCTCCATCATAGGTTGACAAGGGGAAGATGAAGGAACCAAGATGATGAGCCTCACTATTGCCACCTAAAAAGAGGACATGCCACATAAAGTCTTGGATTGACAACAAATATGTTCCAAAGATAACATCTAAATGTGACTTGGTGAAGCTAGTAGTTAGAGAGCAAAAATTTATACAATCCATGCTCATAACCATAGGTAATGATGTTTACGAGTAGGAAGAGGAGAAATAGTTCTTCTTCTGATAAGTAGTACACACCTAAACGATGCAAAATCAGGTAAGACAAGACATGTGAGTGGACATCACCCAACCTAATTTTTATATTATTGTTGATAATGTAGGATAAAAATCATCTCAACAATATTTTTAGGTGAAACATTTCTAAGAATATCTAACTACATGATCCTCTATTGTGTAGGAATTAAAACTACCAATACAAGAATGTCCAACACTACCTTTGATGCACAGACCACAGACACATGCTAGAACTTGACCATCTCCAACAACCAAAGACATAATGGCATATTTCTTAAACCCAATAGAATATAATAGTTTATAATAATCACTAGAAACATAACTAAAACCTTAGGCCTAGGATACAAAGAGGCAAAATAAGTGCCTCAATCCACTCCAACTTCTAGAAAGAAGACAACTACACAAAGGGTACTGTTCTAGAATCATATTCATTAGAATATATTGAGTTAGTTATAGTGCTAAATTCATCTATCCCCATAGATGTTCCTGAAAAAAATAACTTGTCATAGTTAGAGCCATAACACAAAGTTGTGCAAGAACAACAAGATTAATCAAATGTGAAAAAGGAGGCTGTGAGGAAGGAGAAGGAAGAGAAAAAGAAGAGGAAGTGAGAGGCAAATTTCAAGGCTACAGGGGAATAAGAGCAAAAAAAATAATAGGTTATAGAGGAGGAACACAGAAATAAAGTTGAAGATGTAGAGGCTCAAAAGAGAAGAGTCAATGAAGTAGAGGCAAAGAAAAAAGAACAAGAAGAAATAGAAAGGAAAAAAATAAGTGTAGGCTATGCAAAAGAATAAAGAGGAATCAATTACAATTACAAAGGCTCAAGAGGAGAAAAAGGCTAAGCACAAAGCTGAAGAAAAGGAAGCCAAATACAAAGCCAAGGTTTCAACATAAGCTAAGACTAAGGATAAAGTAGAAGCTAAAGTTGAAGCTAAAGCCAAAGCTAAAGATAAGAAAGAGACAAAGTCAAAATCCAAGAAACAAGTAGAGAGCATAGTAAAACTAACACTTACGATGCAAGGAGATGTGTAGGATGAGGCTCCTCAACTTACTCCATAAATAACTCGCTTATGGTTATGGGATGTTCCACATCATCCACCCAATGCATTGCCTTTCCTCTTTCATTGATGCAATTCATGGAAATACCTAAGATAATTATAGAAACATCCATGGCTTTGACTATGACTGTAAAAGAAACATATTTGGATGTTTCTCAGCCATTGGTAACCAAATAAATTAAAGGTGCAATTGTTTTCTAGGAATCAATTGCACATAAGGCTTTGAACTTGAAGCAATAAATATTATACTTGTGAGAGGACAACATACATATAAACATTTGATTCACTTATGCATGTTAAATCATTGAAATTAGTTACCCTAAAATGGTTACCCAAGTCTTAGGTGACCAGGTTATGTGTGAAGAAAAACAATTATCAACTTTATTAACACAACTCATGAAAGACTGGTTGGTTGCACACAAGTTAAAAATTCTAAAAGCATAAGGGGAAAATATCAAAGCTAAAACAAAGGTGATATACAAGCTATCAGAGGAGTAATAATAGGTTATATATATAGCTACGTTCCAAACAAAATGGATAGTGCAAGATATATTGATTTGGAAGCAAAAAATTAACAATTCATGATCTGTAACTATACTAAATTTTGATAAGGTATACAAAACCAAAGATATGATGGAGGATAATACAAATACTCTTGTAATAATGAATAATACACTCAAGTAGTTACTTGATTCAAGGGATGGGGCCTTACAAAAATTATAGACTTGGTAAAATGAGATTTTGTGCAAATCATTTGTAGGTATTCAGGCATAAAAGTATACAGACTAGTTAGAAGAGATATTATAGGACATCCAGGTCAAAACATCAAATTTTATGGCACTCATCACAATCATCAATGATGAATACATTCAAACTTGATGGTGACTCAAGTCTCATTGCACACATTGCTAACTATGGTGTTATTAGTAGAGGTTCCTGAAAGTCTCAAGAACATGTTAATTATAGGGATAACTTGTGCAGTAAAAGAATAGAAATAAACATGGAATATAATTCATAATTATATATTGCTACTTGAAAACATAGATGTACTTATGAAAGGAATAATCATAGAAACAAAAAATATAGAGCAAGTTGGCATATACTAAATGAATAATAGATATTAAAGTAAAAAAGAGTAATCACTATGCATAGTACAATGATAAATGATTATTAGAATAACCATCTTAGGGATATTTTATATCTCTATCACATTTCAGAACCATCTCTGATTAAATTTGAGTGCTAAATATAACATTCTAGAGTTTTATCTCTTTACATTCTAGTCTTTTGATATACTCAAAAAGAAAGACTGTTCACATTTTGTTACCATTGATTAAGCTTACAAGGTCAACTGCATCTAAAAGACTATACAAAAGACAAAATCATAATTCAAAATTTTGATGACCTTGATCCATACCCAATACTTTACCAAACTTAATTTGTTGTCTCATCCTGAGATAAAGTCACACCTTGAAGTCTACCCTGAAGCAGGGAGGATGAGTCATAAACACTAGTCATAGTTATCACTCTAGGTGACAATTACTTATTTTCACCTATTACACACTACTTAGACACCCTTTTGTGTTTTCAACTAAGTGGCATACTAGCCTACCACCCTTTCAGGTTTTCAATAGACTAGCATAACTAGATGGATGCCATGTACGTGTTTTTAACCATTTTGGCCCCACCTCTAATGTTTAATACTATCCTATACTCTTTATACAAAACTTGTGAAATATACAAAATTAAAGTGTCCAATACCTATTGAGAAGGTGGTGGTGTGCTTTGTAGTGGTTGAGGTGGAGGTTATTGCATTATTGTTTCTTCTTGGACCACGGTTGGATTTACTAAGTGCGCAAAGTGTACTAGGGAAGTTTATTATTGATGGATGCCTGCTTGAGTCTACATAATTACCTTTTTTCTATTTAATTATTTACTAAATTTATTGTGGTGGAATGAATTAAGGTACCTCCACAATTTGAGCAATGGAAAAATTGATCTATGCAAAGTCTTGATCAGCATCTTCCAATCTGTCAGGGCCTCACATACAATGGAGATAGGATGCACAGTGGAGTCTAGATCAACATCAAAATTTACACATCTTCATCTTCTGTAATGGAGATGAGTGATTTTGAATTTGACATTTTGAGCTAAATATCCAACACCAACTCATCCAATTGGCTTGTATCCCTTTGAGCTTGACTGCCTACAAATGTGTTGTGCATTATCTCACTATGTTATAATTATATCTTTTGCATATTATTATCACTAACATCCAACATTTACTTGAGTGCAATGATCATTGCTCATGGAGTAGTTGTTTGATCATCTAACACTATATTGGCTTTATCAGCTATTGTAAACTCAGGTTTTATAGTAGTCAAAGATTGATTGAGTTATTGCCTCCAATTGATCATTCCTTGGCTTATTCATTTGGCCTGTTGCATAATGATATCCAAAACCTACTCATATTCTTCCACAACTCACAAATTGCCTCTATATCAATTCTTAGGGTCTTCACAATCCTTAGTAAGTTGTGTCAATAGGGTTGTGAGTTGTTTGTTTGTAGACATTACCTGATTACCTAACACTTGCATAACTAAAGTGGGGAAAGTAGAATCTATCAATTAGAATGCATTTTCTAGTTTATTATTGATGTATATGTTTTCATCTCATAGCCTCAATAATTCTTGTTCCAATTCTAATTCTTTATACATAATTGACTCTTATAACACAAATTTGCCTTCAATTTGCTTTGACAATGGTAGCTAGGAAACATCTAAAGTTATTTCCAAAGCAATAGTGAAAAACACCATGGATGCAGTAAGAGTTGTAGATCGAGTTAGTGTGAATTTTAATAAAGGAAGAGAAAAAGTGGTGCATCGAATGGATGTCATGGGAACATCCCACAACCATTAGTGAGTAATCTGAGGCTTTTTTTATGAGTGCTCCTCCTATGCACTTGATTGCATTGTTAGCTTACATTGTGCTGCATACTCCACTTCCTTCCTAGCTTCAGCTTCAACTTTGACTTTAACATCTATCTCAGCTTGAGTTTTGGATTGCACCTTGGCTTGAGCCTTAGCTTCAACTTTGGCTTTGGATTTGGTTTCCACCTTAGCCTTAGCCTCAACCTTGCTTTCTCTTGAGTTGATTTCTCCTTAACTACTTACTTAGCTTATTCTTCCTTGGTTTTTTATTCTACCTCCTCTTTATGCCATTGTGCATCTTGTGCGTCTTATTGTTTCTTATATATTTCCTCTTATTGTTTCTTACTTTCCTCTACTTATTCATCTTAATCTTTACGAGCCTCTACTTCCTCAGTTTATTTCTTATGGGCTTCTTCTTTCTTATCTTTCTTCTTCATAGCCTCAGCTTCCTTGCCCTATTTCTTGCTGGCCTCTGCTTTTTCATCCTATGTTTGTGCAACCTCTACTTCTTTGGCCTACTTTTATACAACCTCTACTTCTTTGGCCTATTATTTCCATTGTTACTCTTGTGAAACTTCATGTTATTGATGTTTCACCTCCTGCGTATCTCCTTGTTATTGAGATTCTTATTTGTTTTCTTTTTCTCCTCCTTTCTTCTTTTCTTTTCGTCCCTCTTTTTTTGCTCTTTTAGGTCTTATTATTGATACACAACTTACTCTTCTAGCTTCACTTGGGGTAAACTTAATGCTACCATCTCCTCCATTTTCTTTGGTATATCGAGCTTGGTAACTGCTTGAGTTTCCTCTAAGGAGGTTGATTCTATCATAGTATCTTTCTACACAAAAGTCTTATGTATTGATAATGGTGGGGGATTTATGGTCTCCTTGACTCTGTTTGTAGCTTTGGTATAGAATTACTATTGTGAAACTTGTGTTTGCTACACACTAATCCCTTCTGTTGCTTCACTAAAAGATACCATCCTTTCTCTAAGATGTTGTGATGGCCTTTAAAAAAATAGGCTTGCACTTCAAAACCAGTAATGGACTTTCTTGTGTCGGTTGATCATGTTTTTTCATAGTTGAAGATCCCTCAATTGGATCTATGTGAAATATATTGACTACCAATTTTTGTTACACTACTTCATGTCCTACAGTGCCAACAATGATTGAAGGGGGATTGCATGATGTCAACCCAAAGATCATGCCTTACTTGATTTCACAATTGAAAAGTGCACACTACTTTCTAAAATAAAAATTCTTTCTCCTCCTCTTTTTGATAGACCTCACTATCAAAGTCCTCGAGCAAGGTCTTCAATACTTCATGTTATTCCACTCTCATTTTTGGCAAGTCGTACTGAGCCTCTATGCTTGGAACATGTAGATTATCCAACTAGGACTTTGTCTGCCACATATACTTCTTGGATGTAGGAGGTGAGGCTCATTGTGTATGTGCCTTTATTTTTCCTTTATTTTGTAGGGATGGAGATGATAAAGCTTGTGGTGGTACCTATTGTTACACTTATTGTTTTGCTTATGGCTGCCACTCTGATGTTGGTTGTTTCCCTTATAGAGGAATGGATCGAAGAGGTGGAACCTTCCTCATAGATAAAGATTTTTGTCTCCATAATTTAACCAACACTTCTACCATTGTAATGAAGAATGAGATCAGGGTCATATTTGGAGTGGCTAACTCATGAACTTTGATCTGAATACCATTATGTATCTTTGTAACTGATGTAGATTACCCCAAATATTGTATGACATCTTATGGGATTATTGCATGCATTTTTATCAAGGCTAGGGCCTCCATCCACCATGTATTAAACCTCCCCAATTATTCATATTATTTCCCTATTTTTAATCTATGCAAGGTTTCTAAGGGTAGTGGCAAGCCAAAAATCAATAGTAACATTGACTAATCCTAGTGCAGATTTACACTATGTAAAACACAATAGTAAGACCAAAAACTGATATTGAAATGTTTACGAGCCACCTAAAATTACTTTCTTGATAATGGTGGTGAGATCCGATGCTAAAAATGTAGGCCAATTGAAGTTATCTCATATACGTATCATGCAATATGTAATATCAGTTACCCCCTTCATTATCTTCTTGGCATGTTTGGTAGTCTAAAAAATCTTTTTGTGATGCATTTAAGCATAATGCACACTAAAACATCCTCTATTGAATCAATCAGTATTCCTCTGTTTGTTCTTGTGGTATACTTATCTTGAATGTTTAAATGGATCATTGGTGTGGTATATTTGTATTGGAGGAGGGATTTCTCATGATTGGGGAAGCCTATGGCTCTTACCATAGATGGAACATCAGTCTATATTATATTATCTTCGGATAAATGGATAGCCCCTTTTTTATATAGACTTAACAAAGTGAACATTACCTCATTGATCTTCCCAAATGTAGGAAGCTTAATCAACCTTTATATATTTGAACCTCACAATGAATGTGGGAGCACTAGGGCTCCAGCTTGTGCATCTTATTGTGGTCTTAGAGCAAATAGGGTATATTTTTCTTGGTCAATAAAGTTAAAAGGATCTGGGTCATTGTATTTAGTCTATCACAAACCCAAGGCAATCCCCATCTCTTCTTTATGCACATATGTTATATGGATCAATAATTAGGATCGATCCATGGTTGATGTTGTAGCTTGGGATGAACACTTGCCTTGATGATTTAGACTTCAGTATGTAATATGTGTGCAGTGAGGTATTTTGAAGACAAATCGCAAAATTCACTTGTTGAATAGAGTGTGTATTGTCTTAGTGTTGTTGAGATCCTTCTTTTTATAGATTTTTTCACCCAATTCTATGTATCTAACTATTTTAAATGTAATTAATTGGGTGCACATGAGTTTTGCTCTAAAATTAATAAGACTTGATACTTTCTTGATGTGCCTTTTTAGATCAAGACTCTTGATTTCATAAATAAAAGCCCTAGTGCCAATTTTGCAATTTTTTTGTGCACTTTGAGGATATGGAATTATTCCGACGACTAGAAAAAGGTGGTGTTTCACTTGAGTTACAATTTAAATTCCCATATGCTTCAAAATGCATAGAGGAAACTAATAAAAAAGTCCCCTAAACCCTAAACTACATGTAAGGTTCTAGTACTCAGTTGCCTATGTAACTACTGTAAGTTGCCAATCAAAAAGATATAGATTTTGTGTTTAATGTAATGAGGGTTTCAAATTACCTATGAATTCATTATAGAGGGCATCCCCAAATCCAAATTCATTGTAGAAGGCCTCATCAACTTCAGATTCTTTGCAACAAATTTTGAATTCCTTGCCTACCTTTTCAGAAGTCTTTAGGTCCTCTCCAAACAAGCTTTATCACCTATGCAAGTAGCTGCTATAAACCAAAACACCTTAGTGCCAGGCTAATTACCAACTAACAAACTGAGGAAATATTCAATGAATAATGAATCACATGTAATACACTCCAGCTAGAATTTTAAAAAAAAAAACATATAATTTGTATTTGTGTAACCATTTAGTCATTTTTATTTGTATGACTAAATAATTTTTTTAGTTGATGACCAAATTAGTCATTTATTTACTCATTTATTGTTGAGTTGGCAAAAATTAGTAGAATTCAGACATTTTTCATTTTTATGACTAAATTTTTTAGTCATGTAGTCATTTATTTGCCAAATTCTACTAGTGTTCAAAATGATATAAAATACTACATATTTCACACTTGTCATTCATACATACTCTGTGCTTTTGTACTCCTATATATACTACTAACAGATCCTGAACATTGATGACATGTGTAAATCCATAAATAAGCCTCAATTTCCTCAAAAACCCTAGATGTGATTTATGAGGGATGAAACCCTACAAAAATGAGAGGAGTGTAATGGGTTGCACTGACTCCAATCAATCTTCCCTAGTGATTGACTATTGCCTACATATCTGTAATGTCCCCCTTTTGGCATAACTTGCTTTTGGGTCCTTAGCTTGGTTTTTCCCACAAGGCTAAGGGAAGGAAAGATAAGGGAACATGGAGGGGGGCTATTCTATGAGCAAAAAGGTAAAAAGTACTTAAAATGTTCCAATTTTTAGTTGAGTTTGCAAAAAGGTACTTTTAATATTATGTTCATTTAAGTTGGGGTCATGGGATCCTAAACCCTCAAAAAGGGAGTTTTAAAATATTGAGTGCTTATATTTTAAAAAGAGTACAACCATCCAACTTGGGTGCCACCCTTGGGGGTTTTATATAAAAGCAATTGAGGAATCTTGTGAAGGGATTATGTTGAATATTGAATTGGAAAATTTGATCAAGTTGTTAGAGGTACAATCATTGAGAGGGGAGTGAATCAGTGAGCCCCAGATAGTCTAAATTTAATTTCAATCCTTTCAAACTCTTAATCAATTACCATAATCATTCATGAAGCATACACATCATTCATAGCAATGAACAAGAGAGACAATGCAAGATCAATCATATAACACATGACATATGTGGGAAACCCTCTTGAGGGAGAAAACCCACCAAAACTTGTAATTGGACCACTATCCTATAATAACAAGAACCAATTTAGACAAGTTGTAACTGATCAAAGAACTACAATCCATTATTTTAGTGAGATAGCAATCCCACAAAGAGCTACCATACCTGCCTAGCTGAGCTGCCACAATAACTATACCTTTAACAAGGTTCACCTTGTAAGGAGGTTGCAACCCCCTAAATGCTGAGTAGCCAAAACAAAACCTATAAACATAACATCTCCTAGAACATTGATTTCCTACCAATCTGATTGAGATACAAAGTATATCAGCTCTCTTCAACTCTGCACACTCAATGCATCCAAAGCCACCTTTTGGATCACTCTTCACTCCTCAGTAAAAACTCGGTCACAACATCAACAACATGACCAAATGGTCATACACATATACCTTAATATGCTCTACTCAATAATCCATACACTACGCACACTTAATCTCCTTCACCTCTCAAACATTCACACTAAACCACATATACAAGCCTTTCTCAAATCACTGAAGTCTAGAAATCATCATCTTTGATTTCACTATTTATAGAGAATTCATGATTATCAACAACTTGGTTGGCCATTAGGCATGCTTTAACCCCTAAGTCTTCTAACATACAAAGACACGTCTCAACACAATCCACATAAGTTGGCCAAAGCATCTATGGGTTACCCTTAAGTAGCTACATCTTCAATTAGGCCTTTGCATCTCTTATAAGTCTCATGGAGAACTATTCACCCATTTAGCACTTTATTGAGAAAACTAAGAACACAAGAACATTTTCCAACTCATGGACCCATTCCACATGATCTATATATCCCCTTTAAGTGCCAACATCCATCAGAGCACTTTTATGCTAACACTCAATCAACTCAAACACTTCTCTATACACACAGTCAATACGAATAAAAACATAGTCAACTTATAACTCTTTGTTCATACTGTATATGATTGGTCAAACCTTCATAATGCACATATATGGTCATCATGTAGTTTAAAACACTCCCCAATAGATAATTCATCAAGAGATATCGAAACAACATAAAAAAATCTTGAATAATCTTCTCGAGTCACTTGCAGGACATACACAAAAACATAGTCAACTGTGAACCTTAATATATTTGATTTTACACATTTTCAGATATTAAAATCTATATTTATAGATGCATTTTGGATTACTCTACAAATTTTATTTTTACACCATGAACAAATTCAGCATAGATCAAAATATATAGCACAAAATTTGAGCACTAGTTTTTCCTTCACAAATTTGAATATTTAAATCCAAATGGTCACAGTTAAACTTAAATCACTTAAAATTCATCTCATACCCTCACTATTTATATCAATCATTCACCATTGGTATTATTGTAAATAACTTGACCTTTACCTTTCATCTCTCATCATTGGATCTTCATCTTGACTTCTTGACTTAACACACTCTGTCAATCTCCTATACGTAGCTCAGTCTTTAACTATGTTAAATATTAGACACCTTAAAATAATCTCAATCAATACACACCATTGATCTATATATGTATGAACACCCACTCACCATTAGATCTTAGAAGAATCTTGATCTTTATCTCTACTCAACGTTAAACATTGAACACTTAACACCATCTTGATGCATCTTGATGTCTCAAAATAAACACACTCTGTTGATCCTTTTGTAATGAGCTCAACCTTTAAATTTTTTAACCAATGAACAATTTGACTCATTTGACTCAACACACACCATATATCTTCACTGTACGGTCACCCATGAGCCATTAGATCTCCATCTAGTCCTAATATTTAACATCATGCAAAATAGACTGTTATCTGCCTAGAAGGCTAACTTTGCACAGTCATATATTTTACCTTGATCACTTCACATGTTCTCAAATTTGAACCATATAAACTAGGCAAAATAATAAACAAACCCATATGACCATTTCTTCTTGAAACATCCACTCATGCGAGATATGCCATCACCAAACTACTTACTCAGTTCTTTCTTGTACTTAGTTAAATAACATAGCTGAGATCAGATTGATTTCATGTCATCGATCTTTGATGTGATGAAATGTATACCATTAGATCTACCTTTGTAAATTGACTAAGTGTTAGAACTTAGTGCAATTTTGTTTGAGAGGCCAACTTTGCACTCGCATAACTTTTACTGCACCTAATTGCATGTCATAAGATTTTATCCATGTGATCACCTTACATAGGAGAATCCATCCATATGCCAAGCTACTATTGAAAACTTCATGTGTGAGATATAACACCATCAAAATTCCCACTCAAATTACTCTGCCACAAAGCCAATTATGCCTAGATGAACAAAATGAAGAACTAGGTGAATTGCACTCATGCACACAAGATTTACAGTCATCTTTGATCAATGATAGAACCCATTTCACATGATCAGTACTTCAAACTCATCCTTGATCATCTCAAACCATTCCAAAACTGAAGATCAATCAAGCATATTAGGACAAGCAGATTGCACACTTTGTCATTGTCACTTAGACTATCAAGGCACTTCAACCACTCACTTGGACACCTCTATGACATCACCATGACATCATTGAAAATTCTCAAACAAAATCCCCCTTTGTCATTGATGTCAACAACCATCATATAGCTAGATATAGCTCACCTTCCTTTTCTCATTTTAAGCATTCCCAAATATAAGAACTTTCTCCCTCTTTGGCATAATGACAAAGTGGAAACAAATGATCTTGAGGACCTAAAAAGACTACCAATAGGAGAAGACCATCTTAGAAAGATAATACAAATTCCTCCATACATTAACCCTACCTCTTCTTGCTTTGACAGTTTCCTCTTGCTACATGCCAACACTCTCTTCAACTAAGCATTGCAACCAATGAAGAAAGAACACACAAAAGCACTAAAATATGATGGAACTCACCAAGAAACATCAGAGAGGGATTCCCCCCAATATTTATGATCCATTTCACCTCTTGATCATCTTTATATCTTCACACACCATGAAGAACCACCACACAAGCATACTAGCCTTCTATCTCAAGAAATTATAAGAACCATCAACAAAACTTCATGCTACTCACCAAATAGGAAAAATGCTCTAAAACAACCTAAGAACTCTCCTTGAAACACTCATGCCTTGATTTTTTGGAGAAACTGAACAAAAGACACTCTTCTTCTCACTAGGCCTTTCTAGTCTCCTTGTAACCCTACCTGGAACTTGCAGAGCCCACAATTTTTAGTAGACATGCCTTCAAAACTTGAAACTTCATATCTGGATCACTCTCATATGCCCCCTCAAACACACTAATTCCCATCACCTATCTCATCCTCTGTAATATACTTCCTTCACAAACCTACTAGTTAATTAGTCCTCCACCTTGACAAAAACATGAATAATTTGAAAACCATAAACCTTAAAATCTCTATGAAGCTTGATTTGCCAACCCATTTTGCCCATTCAACCTATTAAGAATCCTCAGACTTCAAATCATAAGGTAAACCACTTCTCTAGCATAGCTCAAAACCCTAGAATTTTAAAATAAACATAGTCAACAAACCTCCTTCTGGTCAACACCTACCTCTATAACTTATTTCACACTTGGAGACAACCACCACACACTCTTGGACTAAAATTTGAGCTTCCATACCTTTGGGAACCCATACATCCTATAACCCATTTTTAGGCTTGCTTGCCCTTGAGACAAATCTAAGAAAACTGAGAGCACTCAAAAATCTCTAATTTGACTTCAACACACCTTGAGACCACAAAACCACTTGGAGTATGCCATAATAAGGTCAATAGACCTTTCTATGCAAAATATCCTCTTGACAACTCACAAATCTTCCTTTGCTACCTAGAAACCTTCAATCTGACTCTGCAGACTGAGCATACACAATTATCAACTTGTCAAAAGGACAAAAACATACCATGACATAATTTTGACGTCATCAAAGCACGTATACCATATTTACATACCAACTCCAAATAGATACATGCATATTTTTCCTTCTAAGACCTTCTAAAGAACACCATAATAACATTTGCTTCTCCACTGAAAGGAGTCTCTTAAGAAGCATAGACAAAGACCTCCTCTACATCACAATGTTATAAAACAAAGTGAAGCCAGGAATGGCCCACTTCTCTTCAGTACCCACTGGAATCATTTTATATCTATAAGACTCCTTGTTCTTGTTCAACTTCTTCTTAGTCTAAACTATGACAACTGGTTCCTTTTTTATATCACTCTCCTTCTCTTCTAAGATAGAATTTAAAACACATAGAGAAACTATGGAATCTTGACATACCTTTTCATTTGAAGAATCAACCTTACAATTAGGAACCTCATCACTAGGCACTGATAATTGATTTTCTTTGCATGATACATGCTCAACAATGGCAGGATGTTCACTTGGATCCATACATATATCAAAACTAGCCTCAACCAGTACCTTGGTCTTCTTCTTGAACTTGGTCTCTTCATTCACAATATGAGCAGACAATAAGATCCCTTAGCTCTCTTCAACTTCTGAAGCATTATCCACCATAGTAAATAAATTACTTAGACCTTCAGACTCATCACGACTCACACTTACCACCTTTGGTTTCCATGAGTTAACTTGTCTTCTTCCTTATACTCTAGGAGCCTGATTGAAGTTATTTTGACTTAATGGCCTTTGCTTACAAAACCTAAAAATGTGGCCAATCTTCTCATAGTTGTAGCAAAAAATACTCCTTGATGGAAACACAAATTGTATTACCTTGTTTGGATAGAAACTTGTAATTTGTCATATTTCATGACAAACGAAACAACCTCCTCTTTTTGAAGAGGACTCACCTTGTCTAACCTTATGTGGACAAAGGTTTGCAAAGTATCCCACATAAAAAAAGTTGAAACACTTAACTTTGTTCACAGCTTTTGACTGATGACCCCCATCATGATTCTATGCAAACTCATTTCTAACAGGTCTCTTGCATTCTCTAGTTTTATGCCCTAATTGATTACATGTGGAACAATAACCATTGAAACTTGCATATCTCATGGTATTTGGCTATCTGATTTGATTTGTATTCATTCTGTTAGCACCTTCATTCTTTGTCTGATAATTTGTCTTCAAAATATGATTGTCCTTGTTCATATTAGTCTTCATCTTGTCTTGAGTTACATTTTTTTTTCTTCTTCATATCCAAGACCAGTTCTATCACTAGCACACTTTTGACCACTCAAAATATTATCTAGATCACTTGAGCTCTTTTCAAATCTCACAAATGAATTTAACTTACTAGATGTCTTCTCATACTTATCTTTCAAAGATTCATTTTCAATTACATACCTTGAACATTCATTTTATTTAGCTTTGAGAATCTTTCGATCCTTGGTGTCTTCATTCATTCTTGCTTCAAATACACTGAATTTATCCTCATAGTCCTTGATTTATGACTTCATATTATTTTTAATCTTATTCTAAATCTTCAGTTCTTCAAAAACATTTATCAATTCCGTTTCATAGTCCACCTCATCTTTATTATTATCTGAATCACTCCAAGTAGACTCTTTTTTATGCGAGCAACTTCCTTCCTCAGCCATAAAAAGAGATTCATCTTCAATAGGACCATTATCTTCATGATCATACTCTAAGTCACTATCTTCACTCTCATCTGATGAGCTGCAATATTTATTGGTGTAGAGCTTCTTGTTCTTGAAATGTTTCTTCTTGTTATATTTTCTAAATTCTTTCTTCTTATATGTCTTCTTGTCTTCATCTTGGTCTTCACCATGTTCTTCATCATCATGCTTATGAGGGAAATTTATAGCAACATGTCCTACCTCTCCATAATTGAAGCAATTGAAGGGTAGTTTACCCTTATAATTTCCTGAACCTATTTTCAATTTCCTTGTAAACAAAGCAATTAGTTCATCCTCATCAATATTAGAAATATCATCCTCCTTGGGTTTCTTACCTTCAAACTTCTTCTTTGGCTTCATTTTTGTCTTGAATGCTACTTCCTTCTTTGGTGGTATATCATCATTTACTCTCATCTCATAGACAGTAAGGGTGCCATACAATTGATCTATATTCAATTGAGTAAGATCATGACTTTCTTCTATAGCAGATACTTTTGGATAAAACTTGAGAGATAGAGACATTAATACTTTTTAAACTACAATAGCCTCTTCAAGATTATCTCTAAGACATATAGTGATTTTTACAATCTCATCAAATCTTTATAGAAAGGATGCCATAGAATCTTCTTACTTCATCTCAAGACTCTCAAATTGTCTTCAATGAGTCTGCAACTTTGCCAACTTAACCTTTGAATCCCCTTCATGAATGATATGCAATTTGTTGCATGTCTTTTTAGTAGATGTAAAATGGATTAATTTGGTGAAATCAGTCTCTATAAGACCACAAGTAATGGCATTCATTGCCTTAGAATTATTTTCAAATAACTTCTTGTTTATAACACTAGATGGAGGTGTAGTAGGAGCAACATAAACATCCACAATAGATTTCCATACATCAAACCCTAGGGACATAATGTATGTCCTCATCCTTGCACTCCAAAAAACATATTTGGATCCATTGAACATCGGTGTTTGCCTAGTAGAAAAACCTTATTGCATTTTATGACTATGCATATTGTACCTTGGATCACCTTCAAGTTGTCAAGCCTTTACCAAAGGACTTGCTTTGATACCAATTGTTAGAGGTACAATCACTGAGGCGGGGGGGGGGGGTGAATCAATAAGCCCAAATAATCCAAATTTAATTTCAATCCTTTCAAACTCTTAATCAATTACCATAAGCATTAATGAAGCATACATCATTCATAGCAATGAACAAGAGAGACAATGCAAGAACAAGCATATAACACATGACATATGTGGGAAACCCTATTGAAAGAGAAAACTCACTAGAACCTACAATTGGACTACTATCCTATGATAACAAAAACCAATTTAGACCAGCTATAACTGATTAAGGAACTACCATCCCTTATTTTAGTGAGACTGCAATCCCATAAGGAGTTACTACACCTGTCTAATTGAATTGCCATAATAACTAGACCTTTAACAAGTTTCACCTTACAAGGAGGATATAATCCCCTAGATGTTGAGTAACCACAATAACACATATGAACAAAACATCTCCTAGAACATTGATTGCCTACCAATCTGATGGAGATACAAAGTATATCATCTCTATTCAACTCTACACACTCAATGCATCCAAAGCCACCTTTGGATCACTCTTCACTCCTCAGCAACAACTCAGTCACCACATCAACAACATGAACAAATGGTCATACACACATACCTCAATCTTTTCTTCTCAACAACCCATCTACTAGGCACACTTACTCTCCTTTGCCTCTCAACCCTTCACATTAAACCACACACACAAGCCTCTCTCAAATCACTCAAGTCTATAAATCATCATCTTTGATTTCACTATTTATAAAGCATTCATGATTATCAACACATTGGTCAGCCATTAGGTATGTCTTAGACCTTAATGATTCTAACATACAAAGACACGGATCAACACAATCCACATAGGTCAGCCATAACATCTATGGGTCACCCTTAAGCAGCTACACCTTTCAATTAGGCCCTTATAGCTCTTATATGTCTCATGGAGAAATATTCACCCATTTAGCTCTTCATTTAGAAAAATAAGAACATAAGAACATTTTACAACTCATGGAACCATGTCACATGATCTATATGTCCCCTTTAAGTTCCAACATCCATCATAACACTTTTTAGCTAACCCCCAATTAACTCAAACACTTCTCTATACACATAGTCAATATGAATGAAAACACAATCCACTTATAACTCTTTGTTCATATTGCATATAGATGGTCCTCATGAAGTCTACAAGACTCCCCAATAGCTAATTCATCAAGAGATATCGAAACAAATCTAAACAAGCATGAACAATCTTCTCGGGTCACTTTCAGGACATACATGAAAACATAGTCAAATTTGAACAAAAATATATTTGATTGTACACACTTTCATATCTTTAAATATATATTTCCATATGAACCTTGGAGTCCTATACAAATTCACTTTTTAAACCATGAGAAAATTCCACATAGATCTAAAGATATAGCACAAAAACTGAGCACTGATTTTTCCTTCACAAATTTGAATATTTAAATCCAAACAGTTATAGTTAAACTTCGATCACTTAAAATGCATCTCATGCCCATGATGCTTAGATTAATCATGTACCATTGATCTTATTGTAAGGAACTTGATCTTTACTTTTCATTGCTCATTGTTGGACCTTCATCTTGACTATTTGACTTAATGAACTCCGTCGATCTCCTATACATAGCTCGATCTTTATCTGTGTTTAACATTGGAAACCTAAAAATCATCTCACTCAATACACACCATTGATATATATATATATATATATATATATATATATATATATATATATATATATATATAGTAACATCGACTCACCGTATATCTTAGAAGAAGCTCAATCTTTATCTCTGCTCAATGTTAAACATCGAACACTTGGCACCATCTTGATGCATCCTAACATCTTGAAACAAACATGATCCATTGATCTTTTTGTAAAGATCTCAATATTTAATTTTGTTAACCAATGAACACTTTGACTCATTTTACTCAACACGTACCATAGATATTCATTGTATGATCACCCATGAGCCATTAGATCTCCATCTCATGCTGATCTTTAACATCATGCAAAATAGAGTAAATATGGGGACCATTTTCATCTGTCTAGAAGGCCAAATTTTCATATTCATATATTTTACCTCACTCACTTCACATGTTTTCAATTTTAACCATATAAACTAGGCAAAATACTGAACAAACCCATATGACCATTTCTTCTTGAAACATCCACTCGTGCAAGATATGCCATCACCAAACTGCTTAATCGACTCTTTCTTGTACTTAGTTAAATAACATAGTTGAGCTCAGATTGATTTTGCATCATCAATATTCGATGCAATTAAATGTGGACCATTAGATCTACCTTTGAAAATTGACCAAGTGTTGGAAGTTAGTGCACTTTTATCTAAGAGGCCAACTTTGCACTCACATAACTGTTACTGCGCTTAATTGCATGTCTTAAGATTTGAACCATGTAATCACCTTACATAGGAGAATCCATCCATATGGTAAGCTGTTCCTAAAACCTTTACATGTGTGAGATATAACACCATCAAAATACCTACTCAAATTATTCTACCACATAACCAATTATGCCTAGATGAACAAAATGAAGAACCGAATAAATTCCACTCATGCACACAAGCTCTCCAATCATCCTTGACCACTAATAAGACCCGTTTCACATGCTCAATACTTTAGAATCATCCCTAATCATCTCAAACCATGCCAAAACTAAAGATCAACCAAGCATACTTCAATCATACTAGGACAAACACATTGCACACTTTGTCATTGTCACTTAGACTATCAAGGCACTTCATCCACTCACCTGGACACCTACATGGCATCACCATGACATCATTGCCAATTATCCAACATAAGTATGTCAAACTTGATTACCACATCTTAAGGATGAAAATGTTCAAGAAGTGTCAAGGGTTTGGGGATGAAAACCTCCATTCCTATTTTTTGGGCAACTCTATTCAAGGGATGTAAATGAAATTCAAAATTGCATGTTTGCATGCAAGTAGATCTACAAAAGTGTTTCTGGACACCACTTATATTGAGGAACATTGGAAACCCTATTGAAATTTGGTTTTGGTGATTTACAGGTCTTGGACATGGGTGAATTATTTTTAGAGCTTGTACATGGCATTGAATACCATTATAGGGTGTGGCGACTTTCCTAAAGAGTTGTGTGATCTATTTGGAAGGGTACGTTGAAGTTGACAAATGTTGCATAATATTCTACTTGGTTTTCTAGTTGTGGTGACTTGACTTGAGGCTAATATTGGGGATTTTAGAGTTAATTTAGAGTGTTCATGAAGTATAAAATAGTACAAATATTTTATACTATTTTTATAGCTTGGGCGACTTGCCCTAAGAGCCTTGGGAGGTCATTTGGAGGATTATTGGTAAGTGAAAATAATTTGATTTATTTTTTATAAATTTTTGAGGTAGGGCAAATTTGTTTGAGGAGGTTTTAAGCATATTCGAAGGGTTTTTAGACTCCAATTTGACAAGGTACATTTATAATATTAAATTTGAATTTATTGGGAAT
This sequence comes from Torreya grandis, assembly GCA_037957365.1. Taxonomy (NCBI): domain Eukaryota; kingdom Viridiplantae; phylum Streptophyta; class Pinopsida; order Cupressales; family Taxaceae; genus Torreya; species Torreya grandis. The sequence continues at coordinate 4,135,062 of JARHVA010000016.1, read as the reverse complement.
TAAATCACAAGGTTTTGAAGGTCTTTTTGTGAGCAAAATAAAGATATAAATTCTAAAATTTATTGTAATACAAATCAGAAGTGGGGTGACTCACTTGGAAGTGGAGTTGCAAGGGTTTGGGGTGCTTATTGGCCCTAAATCATTAGGTAAATATTATCCCTAATATTTATAATATTTTTTGCTAATTTCCATCTTGTTGGTGGAGGGTATTAGCTACATTTGATCCCTTGATATTTAATTTTCTGAAGGGAATTTATTTGCTAATTTTCTAGCTTACTTGTGAAGTGTGGCAAATTGATTTTCTATGGTATAGTGGGCATTTTTGGGGGTATAAATTCATATTTCAATGGCTGGAATTATTCACTAATTTTATCTTATTGTGTAAGATATTTTCAAGGGTTTACATCAGATTGGGCAATTGGGAAGGAAGGCTTGCGATTTGGAGTCTTCTACTCCATGGGGTAGATTTCCACCTTTGGGACAAACAAAGAGTATTTGTTTCCCACCTACTAGGCAACATAAAGGTGGTGGTTTGGGGCAACCCAAGAGTATCTTTGTAGGGCCACCTAAGGCCAATCATGTGGGTCCCTTGATTAGACCAAACCAACTAGGTTTGGGGCAGCAAAATGATTTACCACATAGTATATTTGATGTGAGAAATGAGCTAAGAAGAAAAAGTCTTTGCTTCACATGCAAGGATCCTTGGGAAAAGGGTCACAATTATCGTGGCAAGGGACATATTCACTATATCGAAGTGCTTTCTGAAGAGGAAAATGAGGAGGAGGAAGTTGAGACAACCAACTATGAGAACACTTTGGAGATAGAGGGAGCAAAGGAGTTGAGAGGCACCTTGACATCACTTTCAGGTATATTGAAGGGATTGTTGAAGGGTACACCTATTATCATACTTATTGATAGTGGGGCAACTCACAATTTCATTGATAGAGGACTGGTAACATCATATGGACTACAATTTGTGGAGTTCAAGGGATTTAGAGTCACAATAATAGATGGATTCACCATCCCTTGTACAAAAAAGATTACAAAACTTAGTCTCACTTTGGAAAAATATGAAGTTGAGGATGATTTTTATGTGGTGGGCAGAGGGGATACCAATATGGTCCTTGGTATTTAATGGTTTCACTCACTTGGTGAGTACACACAAAATTACTAGACCATGGAGATTAATTTCAAGATAACAAGTAAGGAGATTGTTTTACATGGTTTGAGTGATGGAGAGACCCCTTTTTTTAAGGCAAATAATATGTTGGGAGGATGTGTCATGGGCATGAGTAAGGAAAAAAAGAAGGTTTTCCCTAGACATAAAACACAACCCTTTCATTCCAAATTGGAATCCTCTATAAGAAATTTGGTAAGCATTGCAAATTTTGATTTTTGTAATACTTATACTAAAAGGGTTGAGAAGAGAATGGATCGCCAAGGGCAACCCAAAATATGCTTTGGGCAGCACCCTATTCCTTCTTGCAAGGGGGGAAGTAGTGATGTTTTAAGAAAAAGAGGACACCCCCTAAATTTTAAAGGGATGAAAGTGACTAGTAGCTGTTCAAAGTGTCTAAATGATAAGATAGGAAGGTCCTTATACTTGCAAAAGAAGGATAAACATAGCTGGGCTCACCTATGGACCCTTTGGGGCATCAAAAACAATTTATTTTGCACATGGTAGCCAAGAGAAAGAATGGATAAAAATGGTAAGAAATCTGAATTTTGTTGTTTCAAATTTTTTGAGTTAACAAAACAAGTTCAGCCACATGAAAGAGGGGGAAATTGGTTTTTTTATGGCACATTACAACCCATATTAGGGAAACCTGATACCAAGATACATTCTGAAAATTGTCACATAGAAAAATATAATTTTGAAGGACAGGTACAATAGTATATAGGAGGCCAAAAATCTAATTTTGTTGGTGAGTTCCAACCAAGGGTGTATTCTAGAAATGTGCATAAGGAAGCATGATTTTAGTTTAATCAAGTTCGAAAGTTACAACACTATGTTGGGAGTTGGTGGAGGCTTTCATTTGATCAATTTTACATCTTTCTTATGCATAAAGAAAGTGGTAGAAGACACACTCAAGAGAGGTTGTACCTATGTACCATTATCAATCAAGGCATGTTGTATGATGATATCATAGTGATTTATTACAGAATTTTGGAGACTTTTTATGGAGGTACATTATTCACCTCGAGATACTATATCAAAAGCAAGCAAGCAAGCAAGCAAGTATGGCATGTCTTAGTTATTTCGAGTGATGAAGAATTCTTGGGAAATGATTATGACATCTTGAACCTATGGGGGAAGCCAACAAGGTACATGTTTAACAAATGAGAAGTTCAAATTAAAGGTTCTTTTCAGTGGGAAGTCATTTCAGTGAGAAGATGCATTGTGAAGAATGTGGAGATAGCTTTATGGATTTTGTAATTGCTTGAGGACAAGCAATTTTAGGTGGGGAGGACTGAAATGTCCTCTTTTTTGGCATAGATTACTTTTGGGTCCTTAGCTTGGTTGTTCTCACAAGGATAAGGGAAGGAAAGAGAAGGGAACATGGAGGGGGGCTAATCTATGAGCAAAAAAGGTAAAAAGTGGTTACAATGTTCTAATTTTCAGTTGAGTTTGCAAAAAGCTACTCTTAATCTAATATTCACTTAATTTGGGATCATGGGAGCCTAAACCCTAAAAAAGGGATTTTTAAAAGATTGAGTGCTTATATTTTAAAAAGGGTACACCCCTCCAACTTGGGCGCCACCATTGGGGGTTGAATATAAAAATAATTGAGGAGTCCTATGAAGGGATTGTGCTGAATATTGAGTTGAAAACTTTGATCAAGTATGTCAAGCTTGATTATCACATCTTGAGGATGAAAACCTTCAAGAAGTGTCAAGGATTTCGGACAAAAACCTCTATTCTTACTATTTGGACAACTCTATTCAAGAGCTATAGCCGAGCTTCAAAATTGCATGTTTATATGCAAGTAGATCTACAAAAGTGTTTTTGGACACCACCTATATTGAAGACTAATGCAAACCCTATCAAAAATTGGTTTTGGTGATTTTACAGGTCTTAGAGAGGGGTGAATTGCTTTGGTAGCTTGTACGTGGCATTGAAGACCATTCCAGGGTGTGGTGACTTGCCTAGAGAGTTGGGCGAGCTATTTAGAAGGGTTTGTTGAAGTTGAAAAATGTTTCATAATATTTTACTTGAGTTTTTAGCTGTGGTGACTTGACTTGAGTGCTGATCTTGGGGATTTTAGAGTTGATTTGAAGTGTTTGTGAAGTATAAAGTATTGTAAATATTTTATACTATTTATCCAGCTTGGACAACTTGCCCTAGGAGCCTTTGGAGGTTATTTGGAGGATTATTGGTAAGTGAAAATAATTTGATTTATTTTCTATAATTTTTTGAGGTAGGGCGAATCAGTTTGAGGAGGTTTTGAGCATCTATGAAGGGCTTTTAGACTCTGATTTGACAAGGTACATTTATAAAATTAATTCTGATTTTTTTTTGAAATTAAATCACAAGGTTTCGAAAGTCTTTTTGTGAGCAAAATAAATATATAAATTCTGATACATATTACAATAAAAATTAGAAGTGGGGTGACTCACTTAGAAGGGAAGTTGCAAGCGTTTGGGGTGCTTGTTGGTCCTAAATCATTGGGTAAATATTATCCCTAATATTTACAATATTTTCTGCTAATTTTTAGCTTGTTGGTGGAGGGTATTGGCTACATTTGATTCCTTGATATTTGATTTTGTGAAAAAAAATTATTTTCTAATTTTCCAGCTTACTTGTGAAGTGTGGCGAATTGATTTTCTATGGTATAGTGGGCATTTTTAGGGGTCTAAATTCATATTTTAGTGGCTAGAATTAGTCGTTGTTTTTACCTTATTGTGCCAACTATTTTTCAAGGTGTACATTAGGTTTGGCGATTGGGAAGGCAAGTTTATGTTCATTGGCATTTTGGATATATTTTTCAGCCAAGGTGATCATTATTTCCAGCTATTTATTACAGCTATTTGCATCATCTTTTAAAGTATATTCTCAGTTGTTGTAGTGCATATTAAGGGTTGCGATTGTAGCTTAAATTATGCCTTAATGGCATTTGGCTTTTTGGAGAGTGTGGTGGTTTGTTTGATAGACCTAGAGTGGCTAGTCTAGTGTATTATTTTCAATTTTTGATTGAGATTGGTGCCCAATCCCATTATTACTTACTTGTCCCAATTTGGGGACATTACAATATCCAATACTTAAAGGAGGGAAGTCAAGTCACAAGTAGTTCTCCCATTTAACAAGATTGTGAAATTGTGCTCTTTTGCTATATATATGTAGCAAATGATTGGCTTTGGTATTCAACAATGCTTGCTTTGACTTAACTTTTAAGTGTTTCAGACTTGGCTTGTCTCCTAGTGATAAGTATTGAAATTGGGAAGAATAGGGTAGATTTGCTTTGTGTAATAGTGTATATATGTATATTCGATCAATGTAAAGCCCCTTTTGGTTGAGATTCTAATTTTTTTATAGATGGATCCAATTGAATACTTCATTATGCAATTGACATCGTAGGACAATGGGTTGACCTTAAGGATGGGTTTGATTTTAGAATATAGCTGTTGTTGCGAGTCAGTTCTAAATAGCACAAGTCATTTACGATTGATGATAACGATTGTAATTGACGGCACTGATCTGTACACAGGGGGACATAACTAAGAGTCTGGAGATGTCTGTGTAGAATAGTTAGCAAGTTTGAAATAGAGAATGGGATCTTTGTAGGTGCAAAACAACAAAATGGGAGAGTTGACTCATAAGATAACATGCAAGTTTGAGGATGACGAATTATGACTTTGTGTGTGACTTCAAGTCATACGTGATAAATGTGTGTCAAGCTTTCCATTGTCAAATATTGAAGACCATATTTTAATATCTAAAGTAATAAGTTCAAGATTTTTGATGTTAAAAATAAATTTGATATTTCTCTTGTTAATCATTACACTAAAATAACTTATATGAAAAACTTCCATGTAAACTTGATGGAAACCGATGGCAATGGTGTCCCACATGATTTTGGAAAACTCACATGGAAAACCATCAATCCCTGAGAATTTATCATTTACCATTTGGGAAACTGCATCATACAACTTATCAACCAATAAAACCTTATCAGAGGGAACGTGCTAGGTAGGGACATCAAGGCAAGCTTGAAGGAGCCATAAAAAACATAGAAATTGTTTTGATTGGGAGACTTGGATACATTTAGCTATTGAAGAGAAGTTGCCCATCATCGAACGAATGTATTAATTAAAAAAAGCTTATACATGTACAAACCCAAACAGTTAAGCCAAAAGAATGAGTAGCTCTTTGTTGATCATTGTTGTAATTATAAACAATGTACAAAAGAGACAAGTTTAATATGCTATTTCAATAGCAATTGTCCAAACCCAGCCCATACAAGACATTTGTATGTTTGTCAAGGGATCTGTTGGGAAAACCCTCTTTCAATTTCATGAAAACAGAGCAGGTGAGCAAGCTATCAGACCCTGCTTGATGACATGTCCCTATCCTCTCTACTTTGAGCAGTTCAGCCAGTTTGTTGAGACCTCCATACAACCCATCGCAGAACTTCATCATATGCTTCACATCATATACACTCGGAAAATACAATTTCATGAGACTGAAAAATCCTTCTTGGCTGTGGGGCAAATAGTTGCAGGTAAGGAGTTTGATCAAATACCCAAAATCATATGCACTGTGGAAAGTAATCCATTTCACATTCTCATTTAAAACAATTCCAGACGACATCAGTAACTCTGCAAAACGCTTTGATTTGATACCCATGTGGTTGTTTTTCTTGAAATCGATTCCACTCTGTCTCAGCAGCTCGATCGAATCAGTGGCATGGATGTCCCTATTGGGGTTAAATTCCCTCAAGTTGAATTGCCACACACATGGCTGACCTGTCCCACACTCTGGCAGGTTTCCTTCCTCATCTGAGAAAGTCAATCCGAGTTGGATTAGTTTGAGGTTGTCCACATTGACCTTCAGGGTGTGGTAATGGTACTCTGCTCTGCTCTTGAACCTTCCCAGTGGCCTCATAACAACACCAGGGAACTCAGTGTCCATGGCAACATATGGGTACTGGTCTACCATGTCCCTGATCAGCTCAAACTCCTCTTCCAGATTATCTGCCCACACCTCCCTTATGCAAACTGAATCTTTCTTGACGATAACCATCATGGACCCAAGGCAAGTCAATCCAGCTGAGAATTTTATTAATGGGGCAGGGATGAGGACAATTATATACAGTTTTGGGGATTCCAGAGGCAGACACCACAGATTTGAGAACGCTTCGATGAGTTCGATAGAGTTTGGGAGAAGAAAGGAATAAATAATAGGCGGAGGATTCTGGATTTTGTTTTTCTGAGAAGAGGAAAGCGTGAAGAAAAGAAACGCCGCCCTCGTTGAACGCGTTTCGCCGTGGTCAAAACGGAGAGTGGGGGAAGATTCCCAGAGAAGACGGTGTAAGAAAATGGCTTGCCACCGAAAATAAGGGGGCGAATTCTTTATTTTGACCGCTTCTGAGCATTCTTCCGTGTTTGTACGCTCAAGAGTCAAAATTATGGTTGAACCCATTCTAGGGTTGTTCATTTAAGCCACGTGTTGAAATTGTACCAACTAATTTGGTGATTTCTTTTAGTGTATTTTACTTACGTGTTCATATTGGTTGCACAAATATGATTCTAACATTGTATAACAAGCTACAATAGGATGAGTGGATGTCTAGTGTACTATGAGATGTGTAGTGTAGGTCTTATTTTTTATATATAGAAATTTAAAAGTTTATCATAACTTCTTATTTAATATGAGAATTAGAGATGTGTAATATTATTTGTAAGGGAGATAATTTAATATAGATATGGTTTTTTTAAAGTTGTTGGAACAATCTTTTGTTTTAATTGATAGATTTTTTTAAAAAAAATGTTCCACTCATTATTGAAGGCACAAATAGGGTTATGAATCCATTTTATAGTTACGATTTGTAAATCGTAGGATCTCAACAACTTAGCTCCTTGGCACAAATTTCGTTTCTTTTCTCTTATTTTCTTATGCCCTTTATAAATATGAATATCTATTATTGTCTATCAATAATCAAACTAGATTAATAGGACTGGGTGATGAGATGCGAGTGAGTTGGCAAAAGGGGTTGAGTGTGCTCTAACTCACCCATGTTCAAATCTCATAAGGCACTTCCTGGTTAGAGTCGATTGACTTACAACTACTTTTGAACTTTTGACTCACCCAAAAAATAGGTTGGTTGTGCTCATTTGACTTGTGGTTGCGGTTGTTTTGAATTGGTCGTTGGTGCAATGATTGCAGTTGTTTCCAATTGGTTACTGGGAGTTATATAGGTCTAGCTATGGGGTCTTCCTAATTTCACAAGTTTAACTCATAAAATAAATAGATTAATAGGACTACAAGAAGAATACATTTCATATAAGAGTTCATAAGACAAAAAGGGGATACGACATAAAACACAAGAGCTAAGTTGTTGAGATCTTTCTCTTGAGAATTCATGATCATTGAGTAGAACAGTGGGTCCATTTACGCCACTGGAATTGAAGTTGAAGAAAGGACTCTGAAGTTGAACCACAAAACAAAGAGTTGTGATGATGACTCTTAAGGAGGCCAACTCTATGTTGGGTCATCTCTCTGATGAATATAGCTACACATCTCTGATCCTCATAATGAATAAGATCTCATAGAGAGCTTTGATTTCTTCTAAATAGGGAATACAATTTATCATAAATCTCATAATACACTACACATCTAAATACAAAATGTTCCTCTAATTCTAGTTCATTAGTGCAAAGTTTACATATATGCTGATCTCGTAGAATAAAATGTTTTGCCTCCCTTAAAAATTTGATGAGAGCATTAACCTTACCCTTTATACAAGTGTCTTTTATTCCTTTCTATTTCATACATGCTCATATGTATTGTATTTTAGTATGGTATAAATTATATTAAGAAATTTGAAATTTATATTATTATTTAGGAGAGTAATTCCTTAAAACTAAGATATATATATTTTGATTGAAATGCATATATATATATATTAATTAGATAATGATAAAGTACATATATAGTTATAATAAAAGGCGACTGGTTGGTATTCACAACCCAAAAGATACACAGACAAAAATTATGACATCATCACCAAAAAACTAACAACAATGTTAGTGAAACACTACACTATGATATATTTTTATCTATAGTTTTGTGAAGGGTTATAGGTCTCTCTATATTTAAAACACAAACACAGACATACACATAAGCAACTATTGACATATATATCAATGTTGCATTATGCTATTTCATTTTATCTAAAATCCCATCCAACACAATTTCCCATGTTTGAATTTTGATAGCTAATCATAATGCTTCAAAATACCAATAAAATTTAGTGGTATATCTAGACTTCAAAAATGGCCCCTTGTATGTATTTCACATTATTTATGCATGTTATATACATTTATCTATGTATATGTGAGTGGTCTGAATTTTGTGTTATTGAACTTTTATGGTGGCTTTCAAAGCTTAAAACATTATTTACACATACTCATATGACACCAACATCCATTTTTTTTTATCTTAACTTGATGTTAAGAATTTTCATACAACCCTAACATTTGCCAAGACTTGTTAGGATGTGGAGCTAAAAGCTTCACCAAGGAGCACACTTTAACAGGTTCGGGTCTACACAGTCGCCGGCGTCGGTCAGGAGAGACCGACGTCGGTCAGGTGCAGTCACAGAGACGCCGACGTCGGCAGTGGGTCGGCCGACGGCGGTCACAGGCAAGCAGCAGGAACCGGCGTCGGTTACCTGTGCGTCCAGAATGCTATTTCTGAGGACAGAAGCGAGTGTTTGCATGATGAGTTTAAGTTGTAGTCTTAAGCTCGCGTCTCTATTATTAGTAATACTATTTTTAGAGCTCTTGTTCAAGAGGCTTAACTGTTTGTTGTAAGTGCATGCTCAAGTTTCCTAATTCTATATGTAGAATTAGATCTTCTTAGCTTTGGGTGAATTATTGTAGTAGTTCATTGTATGTGAATGTTGAAGAACAATACAGAATTGAATCAATCCAGGCTTGTTGGAGTTGATTATTCTTGAGAGAGAGAGCTCTTGAGGAATAGAGATCTAGTGAGAGATCTATACATCTAGGAGAGGTGTGGAAGAAAGAAGTTTCTTCAATTGTATTCCTTTTGTAAAGAGTTTGTTAATACAAGTTTTCAGGGTGGTTTCTTGTATCTCTTGTTCTTGCTGTTTATCATTCTAGTTACTTGTTTATCTGATTTAATTCCGCGTTTATTGCTTTCACAAGTGTAATCTATTGTTGGTTGATCCCCAACAAGTGATACCACTTGTCAGGGGATCTAGCTCTACCAATTAGAGCACATATGATTACTTCTCGTATTAGCAATTAAACACTGAATTATACCAGAATGATAAAGTAACTAGAAACTTGAGACAGCAAAGAATTTGAGAGACAATACACACTCTTGTATTCAATATTACTAGAAGAAAATACAATAAGGAAGATGCCACTTCTTCCTCCACCTCAAAGGCTTGCCACACCTCAAGACCTTCTTCCCTCTCTCTCTTGCTCAACACAACTCTAAAGCCTGAGTTATTATCCCTCCTTGAATGCTTCAGCTGATCTCCTTGACCTTACACCTGTAGATCTCCTTGACCTTGCTTGCTTCAATGCTTTTACTTGCCTTCTATTATTATTATTACAATACATGCCTTATGGGTCTTTAAATAGGATCCCATGCTTACAAAAATAGAACTCTAGTTACAATAATTAGACACGCAGGTCATGACTATAATTAGTCATTTGACATGCAAACACTCGCTTCACTTAACTGATTGTTCGTCAACAACAGTTCTGGAAATACACAGGCGACCGACGTCGGTCCCTGCTTGTCTAGTGCTGCCAACATCGGCCGACTGTCTGCCGTCGCCGGTCTCCTTCTCCATTGCATCTGACCGATGTCGGTCATACTGCTTACACCGGTGGCTCTGGTTCTTCAGCATCCTTCCTTGTGTCTGCAAACAGTTGAAGCTTTTAGCTCCACACCTTAACTCTACCAATTAGAGCACATATGATTACTTCTCGTATTAGCAACTAAACGCGGAATTTAACCAGAATCAATAAGTAAATAGAAATATGAAACAACACAAGAATTGAGAGACAATACACAATTGTATTAATAATCACTCAGAATAATATAAAATAAGGAAGATGCCACTTCTTCCTCCACCTCAAAGGTTCGCCACTCCTCAAGACCTTCTTCCCTCTCTCTCTTGGTCACAACAATCAATTCCAATACAAAATTGATGTTCACCTCTCCAACCAGTCAGTAACACGCTGCCAGTTCACCAAGTACACAATCGTACTCCAAGTAGATCTCCTGCTCTCTGCTACTACCTGCAAATAACTAGACCTTACTCACCATTATAGATCTCCTATAGAAAGTCATGCCCACATGCTGACCAAGATCATACACACACGAAGAACCCTTTTGATTCTCCAATCCAGTACCCACCTTGGTACTGTGGCACTAGGAGGAACACACCATTACTCTCTTCTCTCTGAAGGAGCTTATTGCTCTCTTACTCATTAGCTACAAGACTTACACTACAGCCTATGAGTCCATATATAGATCTCATGCATACAATAATTAGACTAACCTAATTACAATAATTAGACACACAACTCAAGACCAAAAATAGCCTTTGCATGTAAACACTAGGTTCAATGAACTAACTGTCTGTGGAACAAATAGTTCTGGAACTGCCACAGGCGACCGACGTCGGTCCCTGTCTGCCTGGAGGTGACCGTCGTCGGCTGACATCCTACCGATGTCAGTTTCCTTCCTGTCCACCTTGCCGTCGTTGGTCTCCCTGGAACTCAGCAACCTCCTCCCTGTTTGCACCAGTTGAAGCTTTTAGCTCCACATCCTAACAATCTCCCACTTGGAGATAAACAGCTGCAACTGTACCTTTACCTGTACTCTGTCTAATTGTACCCTGGCTTGTATCCCTCTTCAAGATCAATCCTGAAGACTAACCACCACACCCTGTGATGCTCTAACCTTTATGCCTTTGTCATCCAAGTAACCTGCTGAATCCACATCTACAAACCTATGTAGAAAATAACTTGACCCTGCATAGCATGTCAACCTGCTGCTAATCTCTGTAAGAATCCACTGAACTGCCCTTCAGTACTTCTTCCTCGAATTGGCTCCATACTTTCTGACAACTCCCACTGCTTGGAAAAACTCAGGTCTACACTAGACCTCATGTGATTTCAAACCCTGTTTCAAGCTAAGCTTGCACTGTCCAACCCATTGGTGTGCTTTCTGATTTTGCATCATGAACCCCGCCAACACCGTCTTCACATCAGCTCCCACTGGAGATAAAATCTCCATGTCTCTTATGCCAAAGAATTTCATTGCTTCACATTATTTATGCATGTTATATACATTTATCTATGTATATGTGAGTGGTCTGAATTTTGTGTTATTGAACTTTTATGGTGGCTTTCAAAGCTTAAAACATTATTTACACATACTCATATGACACCAACATCCATTTTTTTTGATCTTAACTTGATGTTAAGAATGTTCATACAACCCTAACATTTGCCAAGACTCTCTATACATATAATCATGACACAATTATCTATGTTATTCTTAGAATGGGGATGGCCCATTTTTCTATTTTTGATTTATCGTTTCTAGCCATCAGAGATAGATCATGTGCGCCAATTTTTCCAAATTTTTCATTCAATTATCTATAAGTAGATAAGTGATTACATTCATTTAATCATCAAGTACTTAACAATTCTTATTTAACATGCTCTTGGAGCACTTAGTTGGCACTATTATTATTATGCATTTTCTATTTAAAGACTTGTAATTTCTCTATGTCCTTTGAGGGGTCAGACAAAGTAGAACAAAAATAATAACCTTACCCTCGTAAACCCCCAAACCAAACCCTTATTACTTCTAGTCTTACAGGATTTGTCTATTTTTAGAGCCAAAATTCAAAGCATGCGAATTGAAGAGAGGAGATGAAAGATAAAAGACATGAGTAGGATGGGATATTCATATATTAGATAAATAAACCCTAACTAGGACTATCCATATGATCTTGACAATGACCAAAACTATTTGTATGGTTATGCCATTATTCCATTCTAGATCTACGTGATGATTAGGTTTGAAAATTCATGCGTCAATGCAAAAAAGTCAAATTTTGATGGCATGCCTAGAAATGACTCAAACCCCTTATGACAATAATATAAAAATCTAAGAACCTTGTATGTCCTTACATGTTTGATTGATAAATTACTTAAGAATTGTTTGTTGTATTTTATGTGTTATGATGTTTAGTTTGAGATATGCATATTTTTATGCATACATTTTGGTAAACCCTAAATATATTATATTTCTTAGAGTGTCATCTTTTGGTGAACCCATTTTGTGCATGGTTCTAAAATTAAATCATTGCTTTTATTATGATTGATCCAAAACCTTGGGTTTATTTGATTTTTTAAAATGAATAAAACCTTAGTGTATTTGGATTTATGTAGTTTGTTTTCTTTCATACTTTATTTTATTTTATGTCACTAAAGTTGAAAAACTATGTTATTATAATTTGAAGTGTTAGACTTAATCTATAGGAAATAATTTTTTTGTTGAAATCCCCTTGGTTAAATCTTAAGATAAGGTTGAATGATAAAATGAAATCTAAAATTGTGTCTTCTCCTTTAAAAGTGAAATTTGTGAGGTTGAGAAGATACTCAATGAGTATGAAAGATCTTGGGAGGTAGGAGGATTAAGAGATGGTTAGAACATAGTTGTATTTTGAGGTGAAAAATCATGTTATTATTATTTTTAAAAAAAATTATCGATATTTACAATCTCTTGAGAGTTTTAAAGAAGAACTTCTTAAATTGGGTAGTAGTGGGTTTATTTAGTTAATTAGAGGAATTGAATTATCTTGAGACATGGATGCTTGACTACTTTAAAGTCTAGCATTGGATTAAACATGCACATATGCATCATGATAAAAATATACATGATTATCATCCACATCATTATGTAAATACATATGATTAACTTTTATGTTTTAAAAATAAGTCACATCATCTTGCAAAGGCATAATATTAACTTTTATTTTTAAAAAAGAAACCACATCATATTGAAAATACACTAGAATACATTATTGTATGACTATGGAAGATGAATAAATGATCATGGTGTTAAAATAAGTGAAACCACTAATAATGTGATTGTTGAAGTTCTCTTTTTTGTCTTTTTATGAGAATGTTGTAGTACAATTGCATAAAATAGGGTTGACAATGATAGAGTTGTGTGACATGATTAAAGAAGAGTTAGAAAATTGTGGTATGACCATGTATGCTTGAGAAAGTGATAAAGTTAATGGTGTCATTAAATTATGGATTAGAGTCATGTCATATTACCATAAGTTAATCAATATTCCATATTCTCCTACATCACTCTTAGCATGTGTACTAATAGTGATGTTATGCTAAAATATGGCATGATAGAGGATGTTTGTTGTGTACCTCATTTGAGTGTAAATTTGCTATCTATTTTCCAAATAACTCGGCATGGAAAGAAAGTTTAGTTTTTTCATATTTTTTTGGTCATGATGGATATTAAAAACTAATTTCAAGTGATTTCTGGTGGTATACTTGATAAGAAAGAAAAAGGCTTACAAATTTACTAGATTTGATATTTCAAAGTATCATGAGTACATAATTCAAAGAGATGTCATTAATTATCCATGCAATATCTAAACTATTGATAAGAATGTAGATGAAACACCTAGTTATAGTTTGGAGGCTCCTTTACTGATAAATTTTGAGGATTTTCAAGGGATGATGAGGTTGTTTTAGGTGGTCCTACATTAGATAAGGCTTCAATTGAGGTAGATTTGGGTGTTGATCCCATTATATTGGATGATGTTGGCCCCACACATGATGCTTCTAAGGGGGATTTTAGGAAACATGTGTGGGCTTATACTACCCGTGGAGAGGCTAAGGAGTAGAGGGGATGTGAACACAACATAAAGAGCCTATATTGGAAAATAATGTGTCAACTATGCTCTTATGACTAGTGTAAGAGACACTCACGATCTACAATCCTAGGGGAAACTAAGGAAAAAGAGGATTAGTAAAAGGTTATAAAGGATAGGTAAAATTCCTTGATGATGAATCATACTTAAGAATCAATACCATACCCAAAAGGAAATAACATTTTGAATTGTACGTGTGTTTATGAGACCAAGAAAAATTCAAATGGATTTTTTGTTAGGTATAAGGCTTGATTCATGGTGAAGTGATATTATTAGAAGTAGGGTATTAATTATTTGGAAACATATCAAGGAAAATGAATATTTTATAATCTTGATTATCTCTAACTTGATTGGGGAATGGGCCATTAGAACCATCCCTGGTATTGGTGGAAGACATTTAAATGATAGAGTTTTCAAAATTTAAGTTGCATGAATCAATGTACGATGTTAAGATGTTAATTATCAATCTAGATGATACATACAATATTCTTAGAGAGAAATTTTATATGCCCCACATTGCAAATGATATGGACAAACATACCCTCAATTCTAGTGAAGAGGGGGTTGAGGCAAATGAGATGGGTTCCCTAATTTTTTGCTATTTTGGTAAATTAGGATTTTTTTTCTTCTTTTTTATAGTTTGACACTCAACCCTAGATTTTAGGGGTTATGTGTGCTAGACATTTTTATGTTTTTATCCCCCTTTTGAAGTCTTTATGACTCTTTGGTGATGATTTTTAATGCGTTGTCTTACATTGGGATCTTTCCCTTTTTTGATTCTATAAATTCACCTTTATAATTTTTTTTTTGATTGAACCAAAAGATAAGGTTATAATACAGATAAACAATGTTTTTGTAAGATGCCTCTAGAGATATGTGGACTCATCATGTACAAAAATAATATGTTTCAAAAAATATCTTAAAACAAATAAAATAGAAAAATGTTAAAAATAGGGACATAGTTTTTTATAATAATATGTCTGTATGTTGAAAAAAAATAGAATTAGGTTTTGATAAATGGAATACTTAATTTATGTAAAAATAAATTAAATACAACTAACCAACTGATTTGTAATTTAGGAAATTGGTAGGTGGGAATATTATTATGAGAATCATTAAATTAAACAATGTAAAATTTGAATGGGTATTTTACGCAAAAAAGAGAGATGGAGGTGATCCAACAAAGGGAGGAATTTACATGACTAGAGAAGGTCAGAGAAATATCAAAAGAGATGGATTAAATGGGACCCCCTGATCTAGGGGATTCTAATAAGAAGACAAATCTTTATGGGGATCGAAATTCACATCAAATCAAAGGTCACACACTAATATAGTACAAGGGAAAAATGGGATTCATACCCAAGATAATAAAATTTACCTATAACTGAAAAAGGAAGAGGAAGGTCTTCAACTAAAGATCCTAGGTCTGGTGGTGAATTGTTCCTTTTCCAAAATGAAAAATGCTCTAATATGAAAATTCATGTGTACTAGATCAAACATAGATGTGGTTCGAAAATGGGCAAATTAGAAATGAAGACCAAAAGGACATATGGAAATATCAACAATAGTTAAAGGTTTTTTTTTATGATATCCTTCTCAAATAAAGAAGATTATGCTCAAACATTGGTAGGTGATTCCTAGTTTTTAGGGGAAATAGGGTTTTCCTTAAGGAAGTCGATGCTAAGTTTTAATCTAGACAAGGAGAATATAAAACTTATGCCCATATGGATAAGGCTACCAAGGTTGTTTCTTGAATATTGGGAGGGGGAGATTATGATTGTGATCATGAAGACCTTTGGCAAGATTATTGCCTTTGATACAATTACAAATCATGAACAAGATTGATCTATGATAGATTATATGTCAATGTGTATGTGGACAAGGTTTTACCAAGTTCCATCAAAGTTTGAGAACTGGATACAACCTATAAAATATGAAATTGATTCTATGATTTGTCAGTAATGCCATAGGTTGGGACATCTAGTGAGATTTTTCACTTTGAATAAAAAAGAACAAATGGTTTGGAGAAAAAAGGAGGAGAAACATCAAGTTAACAAAGACCAAGAGATAAAGGAAGACAAAACTAAAGGAAAAAAGAAGATAGAGAGTTATAATAACTCAAATAGAGCCAAATTCAAAATAAATTAAGGAAATAAAGTAAAGCCACTGAGAAAGAATGAAAGGATAAAAAAGAAATATAAAATAAGGTCTAGAAATAAGGAGCTCAAATGAAGGCAATAATTTAAATTTTAACTCATAAATCATTCAAGCTGAGTGAATAAATTTCATAAGAACCAAAAAAAGTAAAGATATTGGGAAAGGTAAGTCTTATAAATTTTATAGCTAGTCTATTACTATTAGTAAGGAAATTAGGATGGAAGATGATAAGAACTCCAATAAGCAAACTAGAGTTGATAACTATGAAAATACAAGTTTTGGGTGTGAATTAGAGATGGATATAGAAGAAATAGTTCCATTTTCCATGGAGAGTTTTGTTAACTTAAATTTAACTCCCAACTCGAAAGGTATTAAAACTAGTATGGAACATCTTTGTACGAGACTTCAAGGAATTCTAAAAATGTTTATGTCAATTCAAAAAATAAGAAAGGTAGACCAACTAATCATGATGTTAGGATTAAAGAGATTGTTATAGAAGTGACAAATGGTAACCAGAGCATACTGGAGTTAAGTGGCTCCAAAGGACCATTTAAATTTAAAAAATGAAAATCATATCTTGGAACAGTAAAGGACTTAACAATCCCAATATACAAAATATTTTCAAATATTTTATAAGCAAAACATAGACCTAGTTTTTTTTGGAGATTCAAGAAACAAAAATGATAGAAAATATTATAAAGGAATAAAAAAAAAAGTTTGGAGTAAAGCTTCTCTTATAGGTTTTAGTTCTGTTGAGGCTTCTAGAGGTTTAACAACTTTTTGGGATGAACATGTGGCTATAGGAAATATATTATTCAGAAGTAATTATCACTTGGCTATTATCTTTATCAATAAGCTAGATAATTCAATATGAATTATTTCTAATATTTATGCTTCTAATTCTCACACTAGTAGAAGGGATTTATGGAAAGAATGAAAAGACTTCAAGAATTCATGAAAGGGTATAAAATGGATGGTGGTGGGATATTTCAATATTCCTCTTATGTCCATGGAGAAGAAATGAAGAAATCAGGATTATACGGACAACATGGGGGATTTGGTTAAATTATTTTCAGATTATGAGCTTTTTGACTTGGAATTAAAAGGCAGTGGATACAATTGGACTAATATAAGAATAAGAGATAACCACATTTAGGTCAGACTTGACAAAGTCATGATATCTATTGATTGGATGTTTCTTCATAATAATTGCATTTATTTTTTGCCCAGAATTGGTTCAGACCATAACCCCTTGTTGTTGAACCTTGAGTTAAATGAAAAGAATTCCAAAACACCATTTAGATATGAAAATATGTGACTTAAACATTAAATATTAAAGGATAATACTGAAAAATGGTGGAGTATTGAAACTTAAGGGATTGTTATGTTTAAAATTACTAAAAAAACTCAATAATGCCAAATTCAATCCAAAGAAATGGAATAAGGAAGCTTTTGGATAATTTTAAACAAAATAATAGAATCAAGGGGGAACTTATAATCTAGAAAAGTAGATACAATCATATGGTATGAATCAGGGCCTTTTCCACAAAGAGAAAATTCTTCAATGCGAGTACTATTTCATAAGAAAAAAAAGAAGAAACTTTCTAGAGGCTGAAATCGAGAGTTTTATGGATAAATGATGTTGATAGAAATACAATTTTTTTTCTTATTTCCACTCTCAAACATAGGAACAATAATAATAATAGATAAATCACCAAAGAGGATGGCACACTGAGTTTATAAATAGAAATAATCAAAGAAGAAGCTGTGAAATTCTATAAAAATCCGCTTTCAAGAACTGTGAATAATAGACAAGATGTGGATAATGACATGTTGGATTATATCCTTTCAATTTTGAGGGACAAATATAATGAAATTATTGTCAAACTGGTCATTGCATAGGAAGTTAAAATTTGTCATTTTTTATATGGAAGGATATAAAGCTCCTAGATCATATGGCTTTTTTTTAAGCCTTTTTCAACATTTTTGGGAAATAATTTAGCATGATGTGATAACAATTACATAGGATTTTTTTTTTAAGGAATTGCTTAGGCAAATCAATAACATGTTTTTGGTCCTCATACCTAAGAAACATGGAACCAATCAGTCTAAAGATTTCAGGCCAATTAGTCTTTATAACACTCTTTATAACATTTTGACAAAAATATTGAATATTAGGTTACAACCAGTCCTTCCTTATATTATTTCCCCATAATAAGGGACTTTGTACATGGAAGTCAGATTTAAGATGGCATTATTAATATTGTTGAAACAATACATTCTATAGAAAAATCAACAAATAAGGTTTGCTTCTAAAATTGGAGATGAACAAAGCATATGACATAGTATTTTGGATTTCATTGACAAAGATCTTGAAAAAATTAGATTTCATGATAGGTTTATGAACCTTGTCAATATGTGTATTTCAAATCCTATTATTCCGGTTATGATTAATGGCTCTCTAGAAAGTTTCTTTGGTAGTGAAAGGGGAATAAGGTAAGGGGATCCTCTATCTTCCTATTTGTTCATCATCATGGATAAATCTCTAGGCAGAAATGTTTTCAATGTTGTGAAGAAATGTAAATTTAAAGGTATCAGAATGAACTCTTCTTTGGAGTTGGTTTCACATCAACAATTTGTTGATGATATGTTTTTTTTTTGGTGTAGCCTCAGTAGAAGAAGAAAATGAGTGGAAGGACTTAAAAGAAAATTATGAGGAAGTTTTAGGTCAAAAATTTAATATGGACAAAATCTCCCTCTTCTTTGTTAACACTACTATATTAAAGATGCATAAGATTTCAAGAATTTTGGGTTGTTAGATCAAGTACTTTCCTTCCACTTATTTAGGTATGCCTGATTTTTAGTTGAAACCATGTGAGATATTTTTATCAATATTTTAGATCACATTTCGTGAACCATCATCAAGATGAGAGAAATAAAGAATAGATGAACAAATTTCAAACTCTAAATTCTATTTAAAGGTGATAACTATGAAATGCCATAATGTTCGGTAGTTGGATAAATTATTTAATTATAAAAAATAATTATTACTTTATTGATTTTTATTTTAACCATTGATATTAAAGAATTGTACCTCCAAAAAAGTAGATGAATTTTTTTAACGGTATATAACAGAGAAAGAAACCTCTAGTATTTGAAATACCCTAATTGAAATGTTTTGAAGGAACTTAGTAGGTTGGAAATTCTATATTCTTAACCAGGTATGAAAACTCCAACTGATTGAAAATACCCTTCAAAACCTTCCAATTTTTATGATGTCAAATTTTAAAATGCCTGGATGTGCAACATACATGATGGAAAACATTCAAAGAAGGTTTGTGAACAAGTATGGAGGACAAGCAAATATTTGCTCTTGTTTCTTGGGAACTAAGTGTGTCTTCTCAAAGGGTATGGTGGGCTATGAATTTATAAATGAAATGAAATGAATAAAGCTCTAATCACTAAATTAGGTCGGAGATTTTATAAATAAATAAATCAATGGACTACACTTTTAAAAAGTTAAATAAATGGACAACCTTGAAGCTAAAAGACCAATGTTAGATGAGTCCTTGCCATTTAGTTCATGTTTATGGAACTTTCTTATTGAAAATAGGAAATAATTGTGTAGGGGTTGCATGTGGAAGGTGGGTTCTAGTGAGAAGGATCTATTATGGGATGATACTAAGATCTTAGATTCTCTTTTAAGTGGGATTCAACCTTGGAAAAAAAATAGTAATAGGCTAAAAAGAGATCTAGGAGAGAAAATTATTGATTATAGGTAAATTAAAGAAGAAGCTATAGTTTGGAAAAATATTTCTTTCTAAGATTTCAACCAAGATGAAAAAGATATCATTCTTGAGTACATAAGCTCCTTAAAAGCTATCACATATGCTAGTCTATTAGGGAGCATGAGTTAGTGTTGGTTATCTCTCAAGATGGAAGCTATAGTGTCAAATTAGGGTATAAGGTGGACTTAAACACCAGTTTTTATGGTTTCCCTTAGAACACTACATGGGATAAATATCTGTTACCTAAAATCAACTTCTTTTGTGTTAGGTTGTGGAGCTAAAAGCTTCAACCTTTGCAAACTAAGGAACAGATGGTTGCTGAGTTCTATAGGAATCAGCGTCGGCAGCAGGACCGACGTCGGCAGAGACCAGTGCAGAAGGCCACCGGCGACGGCAAGAAGTCGGCCGACGTCAGTTGCCTGTGTGTTCCAGAACTGCTCGTTTCACAGACATTTAGTTAAGTGAACGAAGAGTTTGCATGTTGAGACCAGTTAGAGTCTTGGGCTGCGAGGATAATTGTCCAAATTAAGAGTCTAAGTTATTGTTTGAGTTAGGGATCTATTTATAGACCCATTGGCATGTATTGTTTAAGGCATGAGATAGAAAGGAAGAGTTCCTCCTAGTTGTAAGATCTTTGAGTTGCAAGTTGTTGCAAGCTCATTGGGGATCTACATGTAAGTTTGGTCTTTGAATTGCAGGTTACAGGTTCATGAGAGATCAGCTTGAAGTGCTATAGAGTGCTTGGTGTACCAGCAGGGTTATTACTGACTGGTTGGTGAGGTGAACACCAATTCTGTGTGTGAGTTGGTTGTTGGGACCGTTTTTTGTGTAGGAGAGTGTGTGTGAGAAGAATTACTGAACACTTGAGGTTTGGCGAATCTCTGTAAGGTGAAAGAGTGTGGCGGCTCTTTGTTGTATTCTTTTCTGTTAGTGTTAATACAAGATAGTGTATTGTCTCTCATATTCTGTGCTATTGGTGAATTCTAGTTACTTGTGTTTCTGGTTATTTCCGCATATTCAATTGCTTATATTTGGTAATCATATTGTGATCTTTCTGAGGAGCAAGATCCTAGGAGGTGGAATTAGAACAGGTGTGTTTGTTCTTGGATTTATCTCCCCTCCCTCCCATCATTCTGGCTCCTAGTCCAAAACAAAATTATTATTATAGATAACCTAGTGAAGAGGGTTTATATGATCCTGAATAGGTGTGTTTTTTGCAAACATAATGCTAAAATTATGGTTCATCTTTTGCTTATATACCCATTTACATACCAAACTTTGAAGATTATCCTAATTTTTTTTGAGGTTTGTTGTGTACAACCAAATTCAGTTTTAAAAATCATTCTTCTATGGTCAACTCGCTTTGCTAGTGAAATCCTTAAAAATTTATGGAAACTTAAACTCCATAAAATGTTTTGGGGATTATAGTGGGAAAGGAACCAAATAATTTTCCATATTAAGAATAAATCAGTGGAAAGGTGGCTTATAGAATAATTCAATCAATTCTTGATAATTTATAAGGGATTAAGAATAAGTATAAAGATAAGATAAAAGATGAAGAAATCATAATTATAGCCAATTGAAATATTAATTTAATGAGCTATCGCCTTTTTCATTATACACTAGATCTTGAGGCTCATCTCTCTTCTCATTCTCTTTTCTTATATTAATATTGTACTTGAAGAATATTATTGTTGCAAGCTTTCTTAATACATGTAGGGTTTTTTTTTTTGTTGATTCAATTTATCCACTTGACAAATCTCCTATCTCACATTTATGGTTGCTTACTTTTGAGGTAAAATTATTCCCTTTTGCATTAAATCTTTATGCTTTCAACATTATTTTATATTGATCTTGTCAAATATTCTAAGATGGTATCGGAGCTAAATTTTAAATTAATATGTCAACTCTATTTTTTTTTTCTTTAATTTATACATTTGGTGCATTACTCAACCTACTTGTTTTCTTTTTCTAAAAAGCGATTTAATAAGATTTTAAATCAAACAATTATTTTTAATACTTGTACAAAATTTAAAAAGGAATACTACCTTTAATTTTGGCATTTTATATGCTAAGTTTGAGTTTTTTCAATGCTTAGTTAAATTAGATCCATACAATGACTATGTTTTTTTAGCAAGTTTGGCATACTTTGGTTTTATTTCATATAGAATTTTTAATCCTTGAGATTTAAACATATTTTATCGTAGGCAAAGGGTTCATCTAATTTTCTCATTGAAACTTGCTTAATTGATTTTAACTCATTTTGCTATTTAATGGATTTTAAATTAGCTTTGTACTTCTCTTTTAAAAATTTTACACAACAAATCGCTTACAAAGACAATGAGATTTATATTATTAAGTGTCAAATATAATGTTAAAACATGACTATTAATACACTTCAAACCTCTTTTAATGAGAAAATGAAAACTTTGCATACCTCTCATGACACTTTGAACACTAAATATATATATATTTTTAATCACAATCACACCTCTAATATTGATAATAATTGTGATTCTAGTAAAAATTAAACTCCTTTGCATACTCATTATTCTAACATGGTTTAAAAATTATGCACTTAATGGTTTATTTGGGTGTAAGTCTTGGTAAATATGAAAATTACATTATTGAGCCCCTTTTGATTATCTCTAACATGAATTTTGTCGGACTTAGTTTTACTGATTTTAATGGTAATTTGTAGTTGTATTCTCCCTCTCATCGAAGGACATTACAAAATAATGCTTCTCAATCTCATAAGACTTTTGTTGATTATAATGTTTCTCATGCTCATACTTTGGTTAAAAATAGTAAATTTGTGAGCATTGTGGTAAACATGGGCATCATATTTATAAATACTATAAATTACATCCATGTAAATATTTTGGTAAATTAACTCATGACATTTTGATGTATTTTGAGAAAATCAACATATTATTTGTCTCCCTTTTGATAAGTTTAAAAATAAATATTTTTATGCATTCCTTACTTTTATGTTTACTTCTTTTTGTAAGTTGTCAAATAAATGTACTTTGTTAGATCTAATTATTTTTTACTTACTTTTTTTCATGCAAGATTGAAAACTTTATTATAGAAGTTATTTTTTGATCCTTTCACCTTTTATTAAGTCTAATTTTATTAAATTATTTGTATGTAGATGCCATTTTTACTTAACATGAAAGATTGGTGTAAGCTTTTATTTTTCAGGTATCGTTGATCATTTTTACCATCTCCTTCTTTGTTGGTATATATTTCAATACAATTTGACCATTTTTTTAAAGAGGATTCTTGGAGATTTTGATGATCACAAATTCATATTTGCAATATTTTTGGTGACATATTCTCTTCTTATTTCATATTTCAAAATTTTGTAATTCGTCTCGAAGGAAGTTCTCATTAAGAGGAAGTGTTATGTAATGTCAACTCCATTATTAGTCTAAATTTTTCTCCTCTTTTATAACCCTAAATAAAGCTTAAAGGGAGAGTGTTATTTATTATTCTTTATTCAAGTTACTTTAGGTTAATCCTAAGTCTATTTTACTTGTGCATTTCTTATTATAAGAGATTCATTTATTTTTGGTTTATGAGGTGTCACACCTCTTTTGTATTTTTTATGGAGTCTTAGAGTTACATGTTACATGTGACTCCCTCCACACTTTTAATACACTTCCCACTCACCTTATAAATATTAGTGACACTAGACACACACTAAGAAGGTTGTCTAAGGTCATGATAGGATTATTTGTAACTCCCTCATCCTTCTTCTAGATCTATTTAATGAACTATATCCTCTCTAATTTTAATCTAGTTATTGAGGTCCATATTTCTTCTCATTCTCTTTTATTCTATTGAGATTACACTTCGAGAATATTTTTATTTAAAGCCTTATTAATACACATGGGTTTTTTTTTTTTTTTTTTTTTCTGTTGTTTCAGTTTCCCCACCTGAAATATCTTATGTCTCACATTTGTGGTTGTTAACTTTTGAGGTAACATTGTTCCTTTATGAATTCAATATTTATGTTTTCAATGTTATTTTCTATTGATCTTGGAAAATATTATAACAAATAGATGAAAGGATAAATGGTTACATTTGTCTCCAAGGCTAGTGGAGGAGGCATCTTAAGAAACAATAATGGGAGGTTAGTCATTGCTTATGTGGTTAATTTTTGAACTCAAACTAATAACTTCATTGACGCTAAGGAAACTTGATGGGACATTCAATTGGATAGGGATATATGGATCACTCATCTAATTGTATAAGGTGTTTATCTTAATATCATAAATTATTTATAGAAGAAGAATTCACTAAGTTATACTAAAGTGAATATAATAAACAATGTTGTGAATACTCTACAATAATTTCAAGCTTTCAATATACAACTTATGCATAGAGAAGGAAATAAAGTGGCTAAGTAGTTCGAAAATAAAGGGGTTGTAATTGATGATATGATATAATGGAGGGATACTTAAGGTTATTAAGTGAGATGTTATAACTTGTTCATGGAGAATCCAAATTTCCAGAAGGTTCTTGGAACCAAGGATCTTATTGAAAAAGGATTGGTGCTCTATGGGGATATCAATAAGACACTTCATTTTTTTATAAAGGCTTAAAAGCAGTGGTATAATGAAAACAACTAGCTATTCCAACATCATTAGATGACATCTCCAAAATTATGTGAAGTTAAAAAGGAATATAATTGAAAAAGGCAACAAACATGCCAATATTTTATTGGTAATGTTAACAATATTCATCATACCCATGACACTATATGTGATATCATAAAATTTCATGTGAGAAATGATGCTCACAATTGGCATGAGAATGTAAAGGAAATGAGTTGGAAGGAAGTCAGTTGAATATTATGGATTATAGACAAGTTAAATAATAAGGTTTTCTTGGTTGTGGAACATCATGGGAGGAGATAGATGTCATTTCAAACCTTTGGATGCTAAATTGATGAAGAAGAATGCTATGGTCTAGAGGATTATTCAATAAGGAGGATTATCGACCATTATTTAAAGAATCAGGAATTTTAATCCACACATATATGTGTAATTTTACAATTCTTATATGGTTCAAGCTGTTAATATGAGGGGGGTATCATTCACAATCTCTAAAGACTTCATTGTGAAAGTTATAATAATGAATTATGAAGGCATTAAATTTTTCAAATCCAAAAGGGATAAAAATAAGGAAGTTTTATCTTTCTTGAGGGGAAGAGGAAATCTTATTGATTTTAAAGGAAGATATTTAAGAGACTTGATTCATGTCCCTTGGAATCATGTTCTTCACCAAGTGATGAGATACATCACTCTTGAAGGTATATTCAAAGGCACCTATTTCTACCATTTTACCTTCCTCAACCACCTTAGACACAAAAAAATGATAGTAAACCCCTCACTTTTGCTTCTCTCATTTTAAAATTATATCTTGGATGTTAAAGTGAATAAATTTGTGCTTCCTCTTTTAGACACTATTTCTAAATTATATAACACTTTAGTATTATACACTTGGCAAACTCATACCTTGGATGTTATTCTCAATTCTAAACCTTTTCCTACTTTTATAAGTCTCACATCTGTTCTCTCTTGTGCCTCTTGGCCTATTTATTAGTCTAACTAGTATTATGTAGATGACCCAGTCCTTCTATCTTGCCTAGAACTATTAAAACCTACTTATCTTATGCCTCTACAATTTTTGAGCCTATACCTATTTTCTTACTCCATGGACACTTGTGTTTAGGACAAACACCTACATTAATGTAGGTGTCTTACTTTTATGAAAGTGTCATGTACCCTAAAGTTATCTAATTTGTATATGAAACATGTCTTAATGGTAAATGTATGTGATTTAATGTGAGTTATTTATCTAAAGGGATTGGTATTTATACAATATCAATCATCATTCAGTCCTCACCTACACCAAGCACAAACTAAGGTAACTTATCAAAAGCATTTAGTCAAGCATCGAGAAAAGATTCCCTATTTTATCCTTTTCTCATATCAGTCATAGGAACATTACATACATAGGTCTGAAGTACTAAAGGAATATCCTAAGAGCCCAATTTGCTAAGTTACAAGCTAGGTCATTGTTTTACGTGTTTTACACATATTATAAGATTCACACAAAAGCCAACACATAGGGGAGAACTACATAAGTTTGAGGCCCTCTTTGGAGTATTGGATATGTAGGAATAAATCATTGATAGAGGGGTATTTTGGGGTAGCTTGACACTATGTGCTCAGTAAATCATTTTTCCCACAGCCACTATGAGGAAGAAGAACTAAGGTTTTGCTAACAAGGAGCAAAGTCCATGACCTAGATATAAATGCACCAGAGTGAAGGAAAAAAAAAACCTATAAGCATACAGGTGGTCACATCCTATTACAACACATATTATGTACATGATACCTTCATCCAACCCAGACACTAGCATGCGTAACCACCCAAGGTTGATGCAAGTGTCTGAGGCTACAAAAATACTAAATCTAGAATTTGGTGACTGTTCCTAAATATTCTCTGAGTATCTTCCTATCTATTCTAAATCTATACCTTTATTAGCATTATAATCAGCTAAGTACCTTATTTTCATTATCATTATAATAGTTAGCATAGTTGGGTTGGTCTCAACAAGTGACTCACCTTCAAAATATGCTCATTAGATTGAACACTTTGAAATAAGTATCTAGAGATCAAACCCATTAAGACAAAGTCCCCTTATTTTTAGAATCCACTAGTGATCCAAGGGCTAAGATTTCACCGAATGAACATAGCATGGGAAAACATATAAATTATTTTACCAGAGGCTCACACTTAGTGATTTCTAACTAATTATTTGAGTCTGATTCTTGCTTAATTCAGTTAATGAAGCCATACATTT
The DNA here is from genome assembly GCA_037957365.1 of Torreya grandis. NCBI lineage: Eukaryota > Viridiplantae > Streptophyta > Pinopsida > Cupressales > Taxaceae > Torreya > Torreya grandis. The sequence goes on along the minus strand of JARHVA010000016.1, from coordinate 4,108,057 downwards.
AGTTTCACCATAATTTATTTTAGTCCTACACTAAGGGAAAGGTGTCATCAAAATAAAAAGAAGAGAGAGGGTAGGGCATAAATGAAATGGGTTATCTTTGATCACATAAGCCATTAGAGTACTTTGAGATACAAATAGACTTGGCCATAGTTTTACCATCATGTGCTTGATCCAACTATTGCAAAAACTTAAGACATTATAGGTGAGCTCTTAGGGGACATTGTGAACACCATTGGTTCATACAAACTATTGATAAGCATGTTAATGACCTATAACTATTGCACACATTGGTCATAAGATAATTCCTTGATAAACAAAGCTAGGCATTACTAAGTGAATAAAACTAGCTATGAGCACAATCTAATTCAAGCATTCACATACACATATAGGATAGTAATTCATTCACTAAGATATTAAAAATAATGTATAACTCACAACTTATATCTATTACACATAATGGTTGTGGAAAATCTTAGATAAAATAGGAATAACTTTAACAAACTAATTTAATCAAATGTTACATAATTAAACTAAGACTATCTTGATGCAACCAAATCTCATTTATAGTTATTATCACGTAATGACAAGAAAAAAATCAAAGACATGAAGAATTGAATTGAACATAATAATTTAAATAGACTAAACAAAAACTCAAACTATGCATTCAACATTTAATAGGGTGTCTATTACAATCAGCCTCTTTAGGCAAGTAAATTGGGAAACTAACAGTGAAAGAATGGCTAGAGCACTCCAAGCCAATTCCAACAAAGCTTCATTACTTAGAATTCCCTCTTCCCCTTTTTTTTAAATACATGCAAAAGTTTAGATTAAATAGACCCAAGATGAGTCATGGACATTAATTGCATTTAGCTTCAGGTAGTTGGAAAAATCAGATTTGAAACTATAATTCCAAGGCTACCCTTGTATACACATAATATTTTCAAACTTTATCAATTATTGATTCTATATCTCTTGTAGGAACCTATTGAGTCTTTATTAAGTCTTAATATATCTAAGTGCATGACTTAAAGGGTGCACTGAGAAAGGGGTGGGTAGACCATTGGTGCTTTACAAGATTGTTGTCCCCTATACTACCACTTAATATATACATAACCTTCTCCTATGTACTTCCCTAAACCCTGCCTCCTCTCTTGAACACTCATCCAAGATTTTCACCACCTTTCTTAGCCCCTTTCTAAGCCTAAAACACTTTTTATGGTTTACATTACATTATCATCACCATTGACCATATATTCAAATAGTTAAAATCATATTATGGGTCTAGGTCGGCTCTAGCTAACCTAGACCAAGACCTAACTTTTTTTTAGCAAATAATGATACAAATTCAATTAGGTTGACTTTGTCAGCTAAACTTTCATAAAGGTTTAAAGTTAGATTCAACTATATATCACATTCATTTCACCATTTCTTAGAGAGAATAAGAAGATTATCATATTACACATATGCTTATCCACCATTCTACTTGAGGAGAATAGCTTAGGGTTTCAATACTTTATTTGGAGATACAGATCTTGTCTTATGGAGGTCTTTTGGATGCATAGAGAAGTTATGTAGCTTAAAGCTGACTTATCCTTGTTATCTTTACATAACAAAATAACCTCTTGCGAATCACCTTGGCCAAAGGAGAGATTGAGGCTTGATGGGTTCATCTTCAAAAGCAAGTATTCATAAGTTTGTTCCTCATTTGTAAGAATAGATAGATTAGCATTTGTACTTCTCTCCCATGTATTAATATTTCTTATACATTGATGTGAATATAGATATTCTATGCACATTTAATTTTTTATGTTTATTACCCCCACTTTGTGCCACAAGCTTTAGTGAGAAGTATATTAGATTATTACTTATAATTATACTTAGTGAATATGAAAATATAGGACCTATCTAGGGTTATTGCATGGTGTTGCTTGACTAGAGGCTTTGGAACCCTCTCTAGTGATGTTATTTTGGTAAGAGATACCTTGATTAAGTATAAAATATCCATCTTGTTCATGACCCCAAATATCTAATGTATAAACAATCAGAAGTGTAAGTAGGATTTATCTTCTCTGAGTTAGGATTGATTAATAGATCAGTTGCATTTCTCTTTATATACATTCTAATGAACACAACATGAATTAAAACCTTATAGGTTTTATTTCACACTTTCATTTTATCATTATATTATATTTTTATATTTTTGCAGTATTATATCAAACTTGTTAGTATAGTTCTAACAGTCTGTGTTCAAGTTTAACACACAGTCACTCCAAAATGACTCTATTTTGTCTGTGCAAGTGTTCTCCAACTATAGATGACTGGATCGATCAGTTCATCACTATTTTATTTTTTAATTATAGATTTGCATACATATTCAAACCAATTGACTCTATTTTCAATTATTTTCTTTCAACATATAGGTCTATAAACATAGTTGAGCTAGTCGACTCTATTTGTAACTTCTTTTTCAGCACATAGATTTTTGCAAACTCCATCGATCCAGTTGACTTTGTTATCAAATTTTTTGAATCAATATTTGAACATCATATCATACAATTTTGTAATCTAAACATCTTAAAACCCATCAAAGTTCATTCTTATTCTCTATCATTTTAGTTCTTCCTTTTCAGTACTATTTTTAAGATTATAGTTTGTAAAATTGTAACCCTAAAACCAACTGGGTCGACTAGCTCGACATAGTTATGTAGTTTATATTCTATCTTGAAAACATAATTAACTTATTCAACTATGTTCATCTAGATCTTGCTTTTGTAGTATAATAATGATCAAGTCGACTATGTTCTACATTATTTTCATAGAGTGTTATCTAAACTGATTCTATACTCTTCATAATCAAGGAATTAACCTCTATTTGTTAGTAATTAATTCACTTTTCCTTTCAATTACTTGTATGATTAGAGTAAAAAACATAGATTAATTAGGTGGTTTTTATATTAACATTTTAGTCACACTATTTTTCTCTTTTGCACACACTTCCAAATGACTATACACATCAAATGAATTAAACATTTGTCTTCCCAAGGCCTACCTACTTGGATTTCATCATCAAGGGGGAAGCTAACTTGGTTTTCTTGTCAAGTATAAACACATGGTTGATGGTATATTGTCAAATAACATGACACTCCTATCACTATGGGATTGTGATGTGAGGTGGTAGGCCCCGGTACCAATCCAGTACCATCACCAATATAAATCCCTTTCAGCCTAAACTCCTTGAAATTAACTTTAGATTGATTTCTAGTTCCTCATTACAATCGACTTCCCAATCACATTAAAATTAAACTTGATTATAACTTAAAAATATTTAGGAATGACCAATTAGTTAACATTTACATTCAATTTTTTTTCTTTCTCTTTTATCATTGTATTTTATATTGCAAAACTTGCATTAGCCATCATTGGTGTAAGGTTTGTGTTATGTGTTCCAATTATGTCAATTAATTTGATCTAATTATTTGTGTGCTTAATTTAATTTGCTTAGATATTATATTGAAAAAACTTTCAATATTTTCAAAAAATTATCATCCCTATCGACATAGTCTATTATAGATTGTTCAACATAACCACTTGTAGAACACAACTGATCTTTCTGATTGTGTCTCCTTATCTCCCTGTTCAACCCCCATATAAGTAGTACATAATCGATTTGTCTAACTATGTCTTCTTATTTATTGGCATGTTCCATGTTAAAAAGTACAAAGTCAACCTATATGACTATGTTCTCTTATTTTATCTGTTCATCAATACACAATCGACCTGTATGAATGTGTTCTCTTTTTAATTGTTAAATTCCCTAGTTTACAGAACACAATCAACCAGTTTGATTCTATGTCCTATTTTTTGACTTTTCTTTTCATCACCTCTTTAGCCTCTTTCTCATCATGAATTTCCTATTTAAAGATAATACAGAGTTGAATCCAAAAAACATGATGAGTCTTACCCATCCTAATATGTTTCCCAAAAAATAACTTGTGGCTTCCACTTTAGATGCAATCAATTTGCATGTTTTCACTTGCACTACTAATTATGGGACTCATCCTCATTCATCCTCATTTTGTAATCATATATTATCCTTAGAATATGAGAATGAAATAGAGTACACACCTAAAATTATCTTCTTGATTAAATTTTTTCCTCAAGATAGAGAAAATGACCCTTCAACCATCTATAATCTAATGATAGGTGCTCAAGTAGAAGAACCTCTTTCACCCTACCCTATTTCTCTCATGGATTTTGGGGTGAAACTTTATTTATTCTCAACCTTTCCCTTATATTTTAACTTCTTCCCACATCATGACATCTTATTCTATGACCTCTTCAACCTCCATGCCAAGTATATCCACTAATATGGCTAGTTCAACATCTAGTGGGCCTTTTCCAAAGACCCTCATCCCCAATCGGGCCACTGGTGCATCCTTTGATAGCAATGCTAATCATGATACTAGTGCTTATTTTTATTCCAATGATAATCATTCCACTACTACATATTTTCTACACATGCTAATCATGCTACTAGTTCTTCCTTTTCTACCAATGTTTCTCACTCCACTAGCATTGTGCATGTCACAACTCATAGTGTAAATAAAGACACTAATACTAATAACAATGATTTGCATGTACAAAAAATAGTCAAAATACTACCCAAACTCATCAAAATTTATTGTAAAAATTCAATCAAATGAACACTTTTCAAACCAATAATGCAAATCAAATGATGTAGATGCAAAATCATCTCATTCACCTTCAAAATCAACCTCAACTAGTTTCATGGGGAGCATAAAATCCAAGTTTCCCCCACCCCCCTTAGGTATTCCCATGGTAATTTGATTCCTCAACCACACTTTGTTAATAAAATGATCAAACATATCTAAAATGAGCCTCTTATACCTCAAATATCTAATATCGACATTAGAGGTATCACACCTACCATTAGTTACAATAGGTCCATTAATCCCTAATTAAATTTAAAAACATTTGGCAATCTCTATAAATATTGGTTCAAACTCAATAACTTTGTTGCTACCAAGTTATTAGCTATAACACTCTCTAGAAATGATTTAGATTGGTACGATTAACTAAAATACCATTGTATCACTAACTTAGAAGACCTAGTTAATTCCCTAATACAAGAGTTTCAAACTAGTGATCTCTCTAAGAATACCTTAGCTCATTGCATGAATTGTAAGCAGATTTAAATTGAAATGGCACAATATTTCATTAAAAAATGGAAGAAATTGTATAATAAATGTGAGCACAACATGACAAATGATAAGCTCTTTCATATATTCACTAATGCTCTCTACCCCAAGTTGTAATATCAGGTCAGGATTCTCTCTTCAAGAACTTTGAAAGAAGCCCTTGACCAAGGTAAGCACCAAGATTTTATCATGAAATTTTTTGAACCATCCCAACCTCCCATGGGCATTCACATGCTCATTAAAAACAAAACCTATCATGCACTCAACTTCAAGTAGTTGGTAAAATTAGATTTAAAGCTAAAATTCCAAGGCTACCCTTTGCTACAAAATCTAATCCAATCATCTTGTCATTACTATAATTAGTTTAGACATGACATTATCCATCTTATGAAAATAATTTGTAGTTGAATGTATTCTTTGGATCTTGTCTCCATGAAGCTCCATGTAGTCATTTGATTACTCCTAATGCCAATGTCTTTCTCTCTTTGCCACTTGGCTTCTCCACAAACTTACCACATTCTTGAATGGATTGAATAGACATTATGAAAATACTTATAGAAACCTACTCCATTTTACTTCGAATAAACTCTAGCGCTAGGCACAAGGAAGTAGTTGGGATTACATTAGGACTACCAGCTACCCATACTTTTATACAATTTTTTTTTTTTGCCTCTTTAAGGCTAAGTTTGTATTTTATGCTCTTCACGTAATTCCATAATGCACACCATGCTAGTTATTATTGTCTTATTCATGATTTAGTTAACATGTGATTAAATTTTGTAAATTAGATTAAATGCATAGTCCATTTTAGGCCTTATATGGTTTTGATAGCTAGATGGACCATCAATTTTATACTCATGCCTTGCTAGCTGCACTACCAGCATGTCTTGTGTTTTGATGGGGTCATTGTCATGTGGATTCTCCTTTATTTTCCTTCTCCACATTATTGGACTTGATTCTACCACTTGATTTTGTTTAATTCATGATCACATGGCCTCTCTTCACTCTTCTCAAGCTTTGAAAAACTAGGAGACTGATAGATCTAACAATAAGGCTGACAGATCCACATGACACTTGATGGTTAGTTCTCAAACTCTAGTAAATTCTAATGATTATTCCATGTGTCTCTTTCTCACTCTCCCATTGATCCACTTGGGCCTTTATGTTATGATGACTATTTTAGCTAAAACACAAAAAGATCATGCCACATAACACAATCTCACTCGCTTGGTGCTCAACTAGGCTTCAAAGTTAGATGGACTGCCCTGGGATAGCAGTGCAATGAGATTTTTTCATGTGGAATCATCCTACTCACCCACTTGCTTGGGGATATAACATTGTTTCTAGGTTGTATGTAAATCTCTGAGAGAGTAGGCATCAATATTATGCCATGTGGAGTCATCCTTCTCACCCGCTCACGTAGAGCTTTGTTGATGTGGAGATTCACTAGGCAAACTTCTTGAAAAATCAACTAAGTCTTTTTAAACTATGGAAAAGTGATGCATGTCCCATCTCTCAAATGTACTAGACTAGAGCCTTCATGCTTTGTACAAACATCCCTAGGATAATGGAGCAGTAAGATGATGTCACATGGATTCATCTTGCTAACTCGCTAGCCTATAGGCTTTGCATTGGTACAGACATCTCTAAGATGTAATAGCAATGAGAATAAACTACATGGAATCGTCCCACTCACCTGCTATCCCAGATATTATTGATGTCATTACCTCACTGAGTAACCTTGAAGAAAATTGGCTAATTCCAAAGGAGCAAAAATGTGACACATAGCTCTAGGTAAAAGTGCAAAATCAACTAAGTGTTGAAACACTTTTTCAAATGGGTTAGAGCTACTAGGAGCCATGAAAGGTCATTGTGTGGAATAAGAAAAGTGTCAAGTACCTACGATTAAAGAGCCCAGTCAGCAATCCTTGATTTAAAAGTGAATGGCTAAGAATTTAAAAGCAAATAGCTAAGTCTTTTAAAATTTAAGACCTTAGGAGTGTTCTTGCATTTTAATTTCAAACTTATAAGACCCACAACCAAATTTAATGCCTTCAATCATGACCACTCCATCCTATCAAACTACATTTGGATTGATTTAGACCTTCATGATTCTTGACAAGGAAGAATTGCACAATGAATGGATAGAAATAAGCATATGACCATAAACCATCATTACTTAATTTCTCCAAATTTACCTTAATCTCTTATAAATTCTTTTGAGATGACCATATTGAGTGAATTTATGACAAGACTATGTGTTTTGACTCACTCTTTGGATAAACCACTTTAAGGTTCTTTGAAAGTTACTAGAACATCATAATGCTTACCACTATGTGACCAACCATGACCAAGACAAAACCCTTTAGATGGATATCACCAAATTTAAGAGCATTATGACCAAATTTTGGAATGCTACTAACCTATGGTGGATAATTTTGGCTAACATCTTTGGTGACCTCCCAGGATTGTATGCCTACTATACAATTAGACCAGTAGCCTTGTAAGTCCATTGGGCTATGGGGTCACTTTAATATGGAAGTCTTGAGACCAAACTAAACTTGAAACATGCTAGAACAACTCTTGGAATAATATCAAAGCTGATCAACCTCACACAAACACACACATAAGAAAACACCAACACTTATGCCAATAGACACTTAGAAGAAATATAGACAACAAAATATAAATAAAACATGTGCTAGAAGCACTTAGAGGAAACACAACTAGTCTACTATACATAAGACCTTAACATAGTACTCCATCTAGATCAAAAGGATTTTTTTTATAGAAATTTCTTAACTACATATGAGTAGATTTGTACTTGATAGGTGGAGTCTATTAGAATCTTGTTTTTGAAGTGAGAGGCATGACTTACCTCTAGAGATGTTGGCATGTTGATGACCCTCTTGGCTGGAAATCAGACCCATTTCCTTTATTTATTCACCTACAAACTGATCATACAAGCTAAGAACACTATCATACCTTATCCAAGCTTGGTTGTTTGATGGAATTAATGTAATTTCTACCTTACTCCAGGGTTGTTATTGATAAATCATGAGAAACTAAGGAACTTATCCTTATAATATAGATGGTGTTTTCTAATTTATATCTTCATTTTTCCCTAGAAGAGATGTATATTTGTTAAGGACTTCACATTCTAGAACAATGTGATAGTATTGCTGCTACAAATCATGGGAGTCTTCTTCTTATCCTCTTGGAGAGAGAAATACTTAAATAACATCTTTATTCTTTTCCTCATAAACTATAAGCCTATTGAGATACTCAAAATCTTTGAAAATGCCCAATTAGGACTACCACATGTCACCAAGACCTTCTTGAGATTGTTCATGGGATTTGACAACCAAAATATCCTCATCAAGATCCTTCTCATACTTTGTTTCCAATTGATCAACATGTATTATTGGACTTTTTCATAACTTTATTGAGGCTCAATTACATGACTTGAGATGGCATAAATTATATCACATTTTTCAAAGACACCTTGAACTTATTCACTCATGCTTTCACCATGTTCACTAGTCAAGATGACTACTTCAACCTCCTCTTCATGATCATGAAGATCAATGTCCTTGGGTTCAAGCTTATCTTCTTCTTGATCAAGAATTTGTTAAAAAGATTGATTTTATCCCCTTTATTCACTCATGCTTTCATCATACTCACTTACCACATCTTCATCATCCTCTCTTGACAAACTCTCCTCTTCAATTGGATGCTCTTATTTTACCTTCCATACAACAGGCCCTCCTTTGCAAAGGGAGATGGTGGGAGGGCAAGAGAGATCATTAGTTTGTTTGAAGCTTGAGAGGGTATCTTTCTAACTTGGGATTTTGAAGGACTTATTTAGGATCTCTTGGGGAATTGGAAGAGAATTGTGTGATAAGACTTCTTTATGATCTTCCTTCCACTTGGCAATCAATATGTCAAATTATTATATGATTTCATCCTTAGAGGCTATTTAAAACTATGGAATATATGAAGGGATTGGAAACCTTTGGAATTTACTTGGCTTAACCTCTATAACCTTCCTCTCTTTTTGGTTTTGATTTGGCATGGGAGGAATGATCCAAGGAGGTTGACATGGGGCAAAAAGAGGCTCATTAGTTTGTTTGAATCTTAATAGGGTGTATTTATAGCTTAGGATCTTAAAGGAATTTTTTACCTCTAAAAGTTCATTAGAAGGGCTAGTTTGATTATGTGGTTGGGGAGGGAAGGAAGGATAGTATTCTTGATAGCAAGGCTACTTATATTGATAACTAGAGTCATTTGGGGGGAAAATAAGATAAGTGTAGGATTGATATGGCTCAACATAGGGTTGATAAGGATCATTATACTATTGATAAGGATCATTTTACTATTGATAAGGATCATTGAACTACTGATAAGGAGGTGTAAAACATAAATTCCATCCATACCTATCCATCAAAATTCATGAGGCAAATAAAATCAAGATAAATTGTTGATATTTTTTTGCCAAAAACCTCAGAACACCCTATGCCTTAGAGTAGACCTATGAAAGTTTTTGAGTAAAATATTTAGAATGGACTAATTAACCTTTTTATAGACCCAAATGGAAATCAGAGATTTCTATGCACTTTGAAACTTTATAAAGTTTCAAAATGTGTTTATATCTCTGCTTTCTCTCTTATCAAGTTTTAAGTGAAAACTAGAATTTGCATTACACTTTGAAACTTTGCAAAGTTAATAAGTGTGATGTGGACTCTGCTTCTTGACTTTAATTAATACCTAAGTAAGAACCAAATTTTGAATTATTATTTTTAACTTTTTAAAGTTAAAAAGTGTGATACAGACTCCACTTCCCACTTTTCATTAAGACCTAAGCAGGAGCTATAATTCCCACTACAATTTGAAACTTTACAAAGTTGCAAAATGTAATCTAAATTTTACTCCCCGCTTCCTAAAAATTTCCACCTCCAAAACCCCTTAGCAACAAGTAAAAAGTAGAGAATTAAATGCATATCATAAATTTACAAATATGTGGAGGTTTCCTAGATTTTCAACTACTAAGGCAAGAGAGAAATGCAAAATTTCAAACATATTACAACTTGCAAACTTGCAAAGTGACTCTACAAACCCACATTCCTGCATATTAATCCACCTATGACCATTATTAGCACACTTGGAAATAATTAAGGTTTTTTGGTATATAATTTTGGTTTTTTACATCATTTTTAAACATTGTGAACCAGAGCCCATTCACCTCCAAGCTAAGCAAATGCCACGACTAGATCCATTCACCTTCATTGCCAAGTGATGCCATGAATTAGAGCACTGTTGCTAATGAATAGACACTAGATCCATCACTTATAAAAAATTGTGCACACATATTCGTTAATCTCCTAGGTGTCATCTATTTTCCTTTAGTCTGCTCTAGATTTTATTGGCCACCATTGTTATTTTTATATAAAGCTTAGGGTTTCTAGCCATACTTAGGGTTTTTATCTAGAATTATTAAAAGAATCATTGTTTGAACCTATATTGTTAGGTACCTAGAACAACAAACATGCTCTGATACCAGTTGTCAGAGAATCCAAGAACAAACACACTTGTTCTGATCCCACTTGTTAGGATCTTGCTCCTCAAAAAGAGCACAATATGATTACCAAACTTAAGAAATTAAACATGTGGAAATATACCAGAAACACAAGTAACTAGAATTCACCAATAGCACACAATATGAGAGACAATACACTATCTTGTATTAACATATGTACAGAAAAGAATACAATAAAGAGCCGCCACACTCTTCCACCTTACAGAGGCTTCCCACACCTCAAGTGTACAGTAATTCTTCTTCAAAACACTCTCCTACCAAAAATGGTCCAAACACCCAACTCACACATAGAATTGGTGTTCACCTCTCCAACCAGTCAGTAATAACCTTGCCAGTACACCAAGCACTCTATAGTACTTCAAGTTGATCTCCAATGAACCTATAACCTGCAATTCAATAGACTATACTTACAATGGAAGGATCTTCCTTGCCTTCCTTTCTAGCTCATTAGTGGAACTAGGAGAAAACACACACTTTGTTCTCTTCACTAGCACACTTTACAATACATGCCAATGGGTCTATAAATAGATCCCAAACTTAAACAATAACTTAGACTCTTAGTTTACTATAATTATCCACGCAGCTCAAGGCTTGAAATAGCCTTTACATGCAAACACTCCGTTCACTAAACTAACTATTTGTGTAACGAGCAGTTTTGGAACACAGGTGACCGACGCCAGTCCCTGTTTGCCTAGTTTTGCCGACGTCGGCTGACTCCCTGCAAATGTCAATTTCCTTCTGCACTGATCATGACCGATGTCGGTCATGCTGTCGACGCCAGTGCTTCTGGGTCTTCAACAACCTCCTTTTCTTTGTCTGCAATAAGTTGAAGCTTTTAGCTCCACAACCTAACAATCTCCCACTTAGAGATAAATAGCTGCAACTGTACCTATACCTGTACACCATCTAGTTTGTTCCCTTGGCTCTGTATCCCTCTTCAATATCACTCTTGAAGACCAACCACCACAAATCCTATAGTGCAACACCTATCACCCAAATCACCTGCCACATCCACATCTACAAACCATGTAGAAAATAACTTGACCCTGCATAGCATGTGCACCTACTACTGGTCACTCTAAGAATCCACTGAACTTCCCTCCAATGCTTCTTTCTTGGATTGGATCCAAACTTGTGACAACTCCCACAACTTGGGAAAACTCAGGTCTAGTACATACCATGCACTTAACCTCATTATGTGAATCAAGACACTGTTCTGTGAACTATCCAACCATCGGCGTGCTAACCGGTCTCACACAATCATCCTGAAACAAAGTCAACATGTGACCTTCCATGTCCCTAGAACACACTCATGTCAAAGAACCTTGCTGCTCCCAGATTCTTCATGACATACTTCTGAACTAGCTTTACCTTTAGTTCAACAACTCCCTGTATATGTAACCCTGCAATAAGCACATCATACAGTAATAGGATAATGTAGCTAATATTATCCAACCTGGTAAAGAGAAACACAATGATCAAACCTCCATTGCCCTGTAGCTAACTCAAGACCATATACCCTAGCCTACCATCTCACGTATCCATTTCCACTCTTCTTCATCATGAACATCCATTCGTCTCTCAGTGCTTACATCCAGCTGACAACTCCACCCAAAAATCCTATTTGGTTCTCCTCCAAGGAATCACATCCTCCATCCATGCCAAGCTCCCACTATTTCTTGGATCTACCTGTTCTGCTTCTTTAACAACTCCTTGGTTCTTTACCATAAGTGAGCAACAAGTAGTGTAAAGAAGGGAAATGACGAATTTGAGGCTTACCTACCCTTTAAGTCCTCCATATGGGCGCTTGAGACTCTTTGACAGCTTGCTATCCACCCAAAATTCATCTCGATAACTGATGCTGGTCACATTCTAGTCTGCACCCGACCGATATCGGTTCCCTGCGACTGCCTCATTGCCAATGTCGATTTTCCCCTTACCGACACCAGTGTTTATCTACCTTGAGTCACTGATGTCGGGCTGCACATAGCCGATGTCGGTCCCTGTCTGGACGCCGACGCTGGTTTTCCTACCGACGTCGGTCTCTATGTTTTGCTTGTGAGAACTGATTTTTTCCCGCAAGCTCCTTTTAGATCAAACCCTTGTCCAAATCACCCTTGCCCTGCTCAAAATTCTTCTGCCCCTTGTGCTAAACTCTGTCCGTCACCTTCTCCTTGAAAACTAAGGCTTTCCTGTTCTTGTCACTAACATTGGATTCCTCAAGAAACGTCACCTTCTTCTTCTGCATACATAAATCTTGATCTATACCCTTTAACTCAAGGACATGCATCTCCTTCTTATTCATGTGACCAAGCCTATTAAGCCACATCTCTGAATCTACAACTAAAGTAGATAACCCAGAAAGAGAATCAGTAATACAAGTAGGTAGATAAAGCGTACCTACTTTCTTACCTCTTGTTACAATAAGTGCACCCTTGGTAACCTTTCAAGAGTCTGCTGTGAGAGTTACTGTGCAACCCTCATCACCCAAACTTCTTACAAAAATCAAATTTTGCTCCAAAACTGGGACATGCATGACCTCCTTTAACACCCATGTGTTACCTGTCTGTAATTTCAGCTTCACTTTCCCTTTGCCAACGATCTGACAAGGCTTACCATCCCTTACACAAATTTCTCTAAAGTCTCCCTGGACATACTCATGAAAAAATTCCTTAATTGGGGATGCATGAAAAGAGGCACCAAAATCTAAAACCCAAGATTCTAATTTATGTAAAGAACATACCAGAGCACCCTGTGCAACGAAATCTGTAACACCTGCTTCTTCTTCATGTCCTTCATGCTGATCTGCTACCAACCAACAATCTTTCTTTTCTTGCTCTTTCTTTCCATATCTCCAATAGGTTATTTTGCCATACCTGAACTTGGACCTCCTGCTATTAAACTTCTCCATTTGTAGTCTACTTTCTTCTGCCATTGCTCTACTCCCACTCAAACAAAAACCCTGTGAGTAACTTGTAATCAACACACACTAACCAGATCTAATCCAACCTGTTAGTATCCCAACCAAAAGCTCTAATACCACTTGTCAGGTACCTAGAACAACAAACATGCTCTGATACCAGTTGTCAGGGAATCCAAGAACAAACACACTTGTTCTGATCCCACTTGTTAGGATCTTGCTCCTCAAAAAGAGCACAATATGATTACCAAACTTAAGCAATTAAACATGTGGAAATATACCAGAAACACAAGTAACTAGAATTCACCAATAACACACAATATGAGAGACAATACACTATCTTGTATTAACATATGTACAGAAAAGAATACAATAAAGAGCCGCCACACTCTTCCACCTTACAGAGGCTTCCCACACCTCAAGTGTACAGTAATTATTCTTCAAAACACTCTCCTACCAAAAACGGTCCCAACACCCAACTCACACATAAAATTGGTGTTCACCTCTCCAACCAGTCAGTAATAACCCTACCAGTACACCAAGCACTCTATAGTACTTCAAGTTGATCTCCCATGAACCTGCAACTTGCAATTCAATATACCATACTTACAATGGAAGGATCTTCCTTGCCTTCCTTTCTAGCTCATTAGTGGAACTAGGAGAAAACACACACTTTGTTCTCATCACTAGCACACTTTACAATACATGCCAATGGGTCTATAAATAGATCCCAGACTGAAACAATAACTTAGAATCTTAGTTTACTATAATTATCCACATATCTCAAGGCTCGAAATAGCCTTTACATGCAAACACTCCGTTCACTAAACTAACTGTTCATGTAACGAGCAGTTCTAAAACACATAGGCGATCGACGTCAGTCCCTGCTTGCCTGGTTCTGCCGACGTCGGCCGACTCCCTGCTGACACCAGTTTCCTTCTACATTGATCATGACCGATGTCGGTCATGCTACCGATGCCGGTGCTTATGGGTCTTCAGCAACCTCCTTTTCTTTGTCTGTAACAAGTTGAAGCTTTTCGCTCCACAACCTAACATATATTTCTCACAATTTTATAGTTTTTTACATTCACACATGAAATTTGTCTAGATTCAAGAATAATACCAAAGAAACACCTAAAATACCCACTTAGATCTAGGTGGAGATCCCTCTTGTTTTCTCACCTTGAGTTCCCACCAGAGATCTGACTTGAAAATGTAAACCATAACCCTACTGGGCCTTTGGTTAGACTTTGCAATTGTTTTTTCAAGTTAAACCCCCTCCACATCTATATTGGGTTTTATGGTTGCTATTACATACCATATTCACATCAAAATAGAATCCTTACAAAAGCATAATGAAACTCTGCCAAGTTAAAAGTGAGAAAATTACCAGCAATTGTAAACCCAAAGCCTAACTATCTCGGTAGTTGGTTTCCATCACATATTTTCCTAGTGTATATGTATAAGAAGGAGATGTTGTTCAAATCAAAATGGTCTGGTGTCCCTTCCATCTTGGATTCTAATATTAATAAGATAAATAACACCAACCTAGGCCACACAAACCTAGCTGACTTTTGGACTAGGATCAATGCAAAATTCAAAAATGATTAGATTCATAGAATATATGATAGTGGCTTACCTTTGGATGTAGCCTTTTCATTCTCAGTGCAAAGCTATGAGCTTGTGCTTACTATGGCCAAGAAATATGATGCAGAGAAAAGAGAGGTAGTGAAAGATAAGGGGGAAAATATTCTAAAACTAGATCTAGATTTCATTAACACTATGTTTTTAATCCTAGAGTTTGAAAGTTATATAGATATTACCCTTGACTCCTCTAAGAAATTCTACTAGGATAACACCTCAGCCTGTGCATAGATTATAATTAAATAGTGGTTGAAGATCCCTAAAGCTTCAACCTCAAGATTGCCTAAGACCCTACCTAGGATAGAATTCAAAGATGAGTTAGGGGACATCATTGTACTCTTACATAGAGTTACAAGAAGATAGAATGCAAAAAACTACCAAGATTGGATGTACTAGTATACCTAGTTAATTTAATAGAGTAAAAAATACATTCATTAGGATCAATTAATTAGTGACACCATGTACAAATAGTTAGTAGAGGTTAAAACCAATGGAAAATTCTACATGACCTCCTACCTCATCTATGTTTTGGAAAAAGGGAGGGCATTCTTAGGGTTAAACATAGTATCAGATCAGGTTAACAAAGTTTATAATTACTATCATGATCTTAATTTTGATGGAAATAAATAATATTTTATGAGAGTTAATGATGCCTTTATCTACTGCATCATAACTATGTTTGAACAAGAATTAGAGAAGACAAGGTTTTTGATATTGAAATAATAGAGATTACAACTTGGGGATCATACTTCATCTAGTTCCAAACATTTTCCTATATCATAGTTGGTGGTTTTAGTGGGTGTCTTTACACCCTTCCCAAATATGTTAGTGACAATTGGGCACTAATATAACTTGAAATAAAACTAGTGGAAACCAATAAGTTCCTATCAAGTAGGCACAAAATAGGCATACACTTCCCTACTAGTATAGGGAGATACACATGTCCTTATCCAAGTCCAAATGTGCAGAGGAAAAAATGACTCAGATGAATTTGAGAACCCTCAAGGCTAGGACCTTTTATGATTTTATAAGTTTTGTTATTAGTTTATTGGGTTCCTCATTTACTCACATTCTCTTTTATGAAGATTATTGGGAGGACATGCAAGATGAGGAAGAGGTTAGGTTGAGGGATTATTATAGGATCACCCTAGAATAGAATAAGAACCATGACATGGAACTAATTCTAGATGAGATGAAAGATGAGAAACAACCAATGGATAGGGGTTATTATTAGAGTCATATATACCTTCAACCTCTTCCTCAAGTCAGGTGGTCTACACCTGAATCCTTCTCTTTAATAGATAAAACTACCCCAATCATTAATAGTACTTTAAATTGGTTAAGAAGTAAGGGGGTAAAGATAACAAAAGAGATATTGAAAATCATGAATAGGTTCAAAAAGGCTAAGGATAAAGGGGTATAGGCATAAGCAATAGAGGGTTTCAACAGTGGTACCCAAGCAAATTAGGTAGTGGGACCAATCATCTCACATAAAGGGAAGTAAAAATAGAAGGCCAAAAGGGCTATTTCTAGGACCCAAGTGCCAATAACCCAACCACAGACCAAGCACTACCAGTTTATATATGGGAATCAAATATTGTAACCACTTCTCCTATTTCTACCATCCAACCTATGCAAGGAATTACTCCCTCATCTATCCCACCAGTACAAGTGATCCCTTTGGTAGTAAACCAATCAATGCAATTGGTTATCCCAACTCCATCCTCACCTCCCTCTTACACAATCACATCTACCTCATCCTCTATATCTAATACCACCCTATTTATTATCAACACAACCCAACAATATATGACTACCAACGCTTTCATTCTAACTGTAGTCTCACTATCCACCACAACCATTGGGTTGGTAACATTTCCATCTTCATCTTCCATCATACTACCCACTACTTATACTCTAGACATTACGACCACATTGATAGATTATTTTACTACCTTGGAAACCATCCTTCCACAAGTTCCCTTATTACCTCCACACATGCCTACCTATCCACCTGTGTTACTCTCAACTTCTACACCCCTTGGAAGTGCAACCACTCAACCCATCCAAGTATCCTCACCTTTTCCCATTCTCACATTGACCCAAAATCCCACTCAAGAGGTGGAAATAGAGGATCCAACTAACATAACTATGACTAGTTAACCCACCAACAAGGTAGAGACAAACAAATCATTAGTCAAAGACTCAGTAACAACATCAATAGTAATATGACACTTATTATAGTAACTACTAGTGTGGTAGATTTAGTCACAAATTCACAAGTAATAGTGGCTATTGGGATAGGACAATATTCATTGGTAGCCACTCTTATTTGGCTTGTATAATTAGTGTCTAAGAAGAGGAAGCAAATGGTATCTTCCAACACCCTAGATTTTGGTCTATTGGAAGCATCTAAATGACCAAAGAGAGGTCTCAAGACTATTTCTAGAGTCTCTTATGATGCAACAAGGGAGAATTATGCATAGAATGTAGTTCCCTCCCCTAAAAAATATAAAGAAGATTTAGAGGTGGGGGATTATTAGGTATCCAAGGTACACCTTGTTAGTCTAATGAGAGAGGGACTAAAACATGATGTCCAAACAAGCATAAGTTCTCTCTTCAATAAAATGGATAGTGACAAGGCCACCAAGAATGAGTTGAAGAAAAAGGTAGAGCAGTTAAACTACCTTGAAGAAGGTCATAGACCCAAAAAATCCTCTCAAACCAACCCAACTAACTCAATTTTTCCCTTAGTTCCCTAATAAAGAGACATTTGATACAATGATAGATATTGGTACAATGGGCAGAGCTACAAAGGATTGGGCCAATGAACTAGTCACCAGAGGGATCAGGTGATAGGGTTTGCAATGGATTATTACAAAACATTGAAGGATGACCTTACAACTCTAAAGGTATAAATAAATATAAGGAATAAGTTGAAAGGCTAAAGCTCTACTCTCCTAAGTTGTAGGAAATTGACCAAATAGAGAGTGACATCCTCATGTCTGAAAAGATACTCAAAAATCCTTTGGAGCATGATGATCTGGAGAGAGCAACCAAGTTCAAAGTTAGAATACTTAATGAAATTATTGATAAGGCCAAAAGCATAAGTGACTAGGCCATCGATGTAATGTATGACATTGAAGATTCAATTTGTAAATTGTTATGTGAGGTAGCTGATTACCAAGATAAAGCTCGTCTTGTTTAGGTTGTCTAGGATAAATTCAAGGAGGTGATTAAGAGGGAGTCAACACATGACACAATTTTTAATTTGGATTTCGTCTACCAGTCCACAATACACTTGATCATATGGGTAAAGATATCCAAATCTACAGAGCTTCTTCTAGAGAATTACCCGAGGTAATGATGAAATGTGACATCAGTAATATTTACATAATTAGTCCAAATGAAGAGTGCCTAAAATAAATATTTGGTAACTTCAATGCTTACATCGAGAAGATACAAGCATAAAAGGACAAGGAATCCTTTAATGCCACCATCATTGATTAATTATTTAATTATTTGAGAAGAATGCATTCTATAAATTATAAATTTTGTAAGCTACATTGTAAAGTTACAAGTTATAAATTACAACTATGATTTTGATAGCTCTTAGCTTTAAGTTAAAAAAGTGCTACTTGAAATTTCAATTATCATCTCGTTAAGTTTAAATTGAAAAATTGCAACTTGTATTTTACACTTTTATTTTTGACAAGTTAAATGACTTAAAAGTCATAAAAGCTCACATTGTAATTTTCACATCCCTTTTTTTCAAGTGAATTATAAATTTTAAAAGTATCAACTGCAAATTAGAAGGTAGGTTTTACAAGTTATATCTTAAAATATTGAAAAAATCATTCAATTTTGTTAAAAGATTGACCAAGTCATGAAATTTCATTTTGGTAGCCTATTTATTGGTGAGAGACTTATTCAACTAAGCTCAAGGAGAGATGGTTTGAATGGAAGATGCCAACAACATTTTTCTCCTTGTTCAACACTTGGCAAAGTACCTAACTGCTTATAGAGTCCTCTTCTTCCTTCTACTCCACCAAAGATGCCTCTTTAATATGAAAGAAGGACACTTATATGAGAACTCCCTATTTTCTTGCTCCAAGAGTAAGAGTAATAGTTTTTTACTTCTTATATCTCAAGAGAGTAAGTTTTTTGTATATATATGGGTTTCCTACATAGCCCATGGATCTTTTTGCCGAGAGATATTTTTTTCAGCTTTTGAGAAGTTTATCTTCATGTTGTAACTCGAAGAATATTAATATACTAAAGTTTTGCCTTCCTTAATTTGTGTCATCCTTGTGTAAGTACATATTTTTTTACATTTGTGAATGATATAAGTCTTATTTTAGTCATATAGTATCATTTGTGGTATTTATCTTGCCCTTTTGAAATCTTGTTGAGGAAAAAATGAGAACTTTGTTCCTTATTTGATAAAACATCCAATATCACCTTTGATGTCATACTCGTGTAAGATTGTTTTTGACTAAATTTGACCCTAGATCTAATTTGGTCAAACTCCCCTATATATCCAATCTGGTTATAAGGTCTCCTAGGTTTGAATTAGTCTCATGGTCATTAATGAGGTCACTTAATGTGTTTTAAGCCTTGGTCATATTTGTTATTTGCCTTTAGTGTCATATTATGCCACCTTTTGAGTCATTAAATGAGATTTTATGGGTTCCATAAAAAAACAAGTGTTTTAAGAGAATATCCAATGCCCCACATGTTAAAAATGGTGAGAGAAACCATTTTGAGACTAAATAATTATAAGTTCAACGTAGATTCAAGAAGATAAATTACAAACAAGGGAGTTTTAGTAAGGTTATATATATTGTATATAATTATAACACATGTGACCAATTTAGGGAGGTCTCTTTAGATACCCACAATTCAATTTCATGCTTGGGAAGCTTTGACAGACCCAAAAATGGCAAAAGCTGACCTCTCTCTCTCATCACTCTCTTGGACAAGTCAAAAAAGTCAACTAGTTTCCACTTGGTATGGACTGGAAGAGAAGAGTTCAAGAAAGTGCACTTTGTGGGTGAAATTAGTCTTTGTGTACTCCAACTTTGTGGCCATATTTCCAAGTTTGGTGATTTGTGTTTCATGAACCATTGTTAAGAGTGTTGGTGACTCTAAACTTCCTGTAGGTCCTAAATGGCTTCGATTTTCCTATCTAATGGTATTAGTATGCAAAAATAAAGTGTTTTATGTGGACTTGTAGGACATTTTATTCCTTTTTATGATGGATTCAACTTAGTTGGCATGTGTAAAGTTGAAGAGGTTAGCAAGACTACCTCATTTTACTAGTGGAAGATGCAATGGAAGTTTGTAGATAGTGTTTCATTAGTATCAGAGTTTCAACCTCCTATAAATGGTTTTAGATCAAAGGTGATACGTTGTTTCCAATCTCTCATAACATGGTGATTAGTTGTTGTTTTTAAGGTTTAGTCTCAAGAGTATCATTGATGGAGTGAATATTTCTAGAAACATAAACACAATCAAGAAGCTCTGCAACTGCCACCTACAACCAAGTGGAACTAATCCACGAATAGTCATGGTGATGAGGCATAAAGGTTTTAGGATTTTGAGAAGATTCTCAATGTGAAAATAGTAGGACTTAATTATTCAAAAATTTAGAGATTGGTTTTGAGAACCATTTCAACATACACAGTCCTATATTATATAGTAACACCTATAGGCAATTTGTAGTAGTTTGAAGTCAATCCAAATGAGACTGAGGAGTGTTGAGATGAAGATGTTTAAACTCAATTCAAACCTTCAATCAGGATTGAGATCATAGAGAAGACCATTGTGATAATGGTGAGTCCATTATATTACAGACAAACCTAGGTCCATGTTCACAAGTTGAGAAAGCTAAAACTGAGAAGTTTTACCTTAACTTCTCTGAATGAGGTTTTGATCATTTACTAGGTCATCCCATGGTGATGTGTCTTGAGGTCTAGACGTGCCTAATAGTTCCTTTCTTGTAGCTTAGGCCTAGAAGAAACATGATAATTCAAGAAAAGGTTGAGAGACTGAGAGTGGAATTATTTTCAAATTAGTCAAATTCTTAATGGAAACACTCAGTAAACTACAATGGTATTTGAACCAAAGTGAACCTTGAAACTATAGACCTGTAGCACAATGATGGTATAAGGGTGAGAACATGATCTCAAGACAAAATTTGAATCCATTCAAGTGTGAAATAGTGATAATTCCTCAAATAAAATCCAAGGATTTGAGGTATATTGATTTGACACTAATAAGCACCTATAGGAATCCTTTGTATTCCTTAATGAGACACCTACAATCTGACTGTAGACCCAAAGTGTGTTGATGGTGAGAGACAAGAAGCATGGTTTGCAAACATAGATGTTCATTTATGTTTAAGATGATACAATGATCTTATATGGAATTAAAATAATATAATGTATTACTCAATCATAAATGAGCACCTAAAATAACTTTTCAACTTCTACCTAATGCACATCTACAGGTGACATAGTCAGTGTATATAGCAGACTAGTTCTATCTAGTGAAGAGAGGTAGTTTGAAAATTTAGAAAAGATATAAGGTGTGTGAACACATTGAAACCATTCTCACACTTGTACACCACATATTCATGTGATTCTAATATGAAAAGAGACAGATCAAATATTGAGTTTCAAACCTCAACCTATAGTCATTTCAAGGTCTATGCACAATCATCTATCTTATAAGCCTGTATTAAAGAATTTGAAGTTTTTAGGGGTCTTGGAGAATGACCAAGCTTTGTAAATTTGTATAAAAAATCATCATGACATAGATTAGACTCCCATGTCCTTAGTTTGTCCAAAAAAATATGGGAAGTTACCTCTGTTTTGTCTTAGACAAAGGGCATTCCCAGTCAAGACAAGCCTACAAGATTGGTACATGAAGATTGAAAGGATGAAGCATAGAGCTTTGGATGATCATTGTAAATTGTCTAGAGTTTATTTAAAGGTGAAAAAAGATGGAGAGAGATTTATAGTTAGCATTAATATTTAGAGGTGATCATAAGTATAGAAATACAGTTTAATTTGATTCATAGGACCACATGATCCTTCCAATATATTTTATGACTTTCAAGGGAGAGTTTAGGGTTCATAAGATCCATTAGTTTACAGGGAGAAAGATAGAATTGGCCATTTTGGCCTACCCTTCTCTCAAACCTACTTAGAATGCTATCAAGAGCTTGAGAGGCTATGTTCACTTGCTCATATATGTACGGAACAATTTCATGGTGACTCAATGAGCTATAAATAGTTAAGGAGGGTCATGAAATCAATATTTTTAGAATTGGTTTAGGGGTTGAACATTTAACCTTTATGAATCATCACTAAGAAGTAAAACTTCATAAAACCCTCCTAAAACCCTATCAAGAACCTGATGGAGATGATATCATTAGAGATGAATTAATGAGGGGTAAAATTTCCATGAGAATGAATTGAACATGTCAATAACTCATTCAATATCTATGACATCCATTTTATCCATACTTTCACTTGTACGTACAAATTAAAATCTATGTTTCTTATAGGTTTTGATGCATTTTGTAGGTACAAAGGATAACTGGTAAATGAAAACCATTGAGGGAGGTCTATAGGGAATTATTCTGACTACATATACTCATTTCTCATTTTATTTGAGAATAGAAACCCTTCTACTAATATCTTCATCATAGGTAATCTTGGATAGATAGTGAAAAGATAAGTGACTGCCTAGTGAGAAGATGAGAGGTCTGATATTAGATAATTTTGAGGTCTAATTGATGGATTAGAAGAAAAAAGGGCTTTTAAAATATGTCCTAACACCTCCAAAATGCATATTATTTAGAAACTGTTAGTCATCTTGGGGAAGAATGTGAAGATTGAAGATAAGGGGGCTAGTAAGTGAATACAAACAGTGAACACAAGTGTTAAGAGGAAGGCTATCAATTATAGAGATATATGACGACTATCACATCTTTTTTCCAATTTCCCATGATAGATAATATGTGTCAAATAATTCATAAGTTAGTTTCAAGCAATCTAATGACTCTTCATCACCAAGAGGTAGTTTCAAGCAAGATAATGAAGAGTCTCTATGCCAAATTGAGGGAATATGTCATATTTTAGATGGATACTTGTCCAAGATCACTTCATGGTTTATTTTACACTTCATTAACTATTTTTCATGCCTTAACACTTGGCATTGTTACCCTTGAAATTCACTTATTCTCTCTCCTCTCTTATGCTTTATTTATGCAAGCCATTTTGGCGTTTATATCAAATCCACACCTGGTATCACGAAGCCCTACTGGTTTGAATACTATATTTTCATTTTGAAATAAGGATTTCCAATCTAGTTTTGAGTTCATAATATTCTTATATAAGTGTGTGAATTTGTGAATAGTGGAATGATAAGTGATAACTATGTATCCTTGTGCTCTCTTTGCTCTTTCATGTTTGGTGCAAGTAGTTCTCCCTCTAACAAGTCACATGAATTGTAGTCAAGTGTATTTGTATATCTATAAGTGTAAAGAGTAGCATTAGTGTCTATAATATAACCTCATGTTCACTCACCTTGATAAGTACAATGCATATCACCTCTATGTTTGAAATACTCATGTTAGAGCAATCTAGGATGTTGAGACTAGTATTATGAGTCATGTTTCATACTGCAAGCGTATGGTAGTCTAGTGGATGTCTATCTAGTGTAACATCTCATTATCATAGGTTAATTTTTATGTTCCTTCTATCCCTTTTCATCCAAGCAAGTAAGTAGTGTAGGTGATAAATTATCAAAGACTAATATAGGGAGTTAGACTTTAAACCTAGAGGTTTACCTCTTCTATAGGCAACCCAAAGGCCTAGAGGTAATCCAATGTTTCACTTAATCTAGATAAGGCTTGGATAACCTCTCTAGGGTGCAATATTGAATGACAATTTTTTTGTCACACTTGATGGGACAATTATCTCAAGTACATCTTGTCAAGGTGAACGCTAATCTTAACAACATAATAACTACATATTACATTCTACTTAGCATTTAACAACTCCACTGAAGGTAATATATGGTTGTATACCAAGTTTTATCATTCATTTTGTTCATATTTCATGGTTCTTACTAGGTAAACTACTAGTAGAGGAAACCATCCTATAGATCCAATTCCTTAACCTGAAAATCCTCTTAAAGTTCAACATCCTTAGCCTATCTTAAAATTTGAAGAGCAAGAGGAATTTTCAAGCCAAGAATATCAAGAGAGTGAAGAGAAACTTGAGGACAATATGGATAGGTAATATGCTTTCCCAGCCTTTAATACTGAAAATCCTATACACCTCAATGCATATGATGATATCCCCCCCAATGCCACCAAGAGTGTTTCGACTTTTAATGGGGAAGGTCATATTACCCCAAGTGAGCATATTAGGGAGATTTCTAACTTTTGAAACTTTCATAATGTAATTGAAGTTAATATTGTAGTCAGGTTTCTTACCATGTCTCTTAGGGTAAAAACCCTTGATTGGTAGAGGACATTGCTAAGAGGATGAATCACCACTTGGGATGAGTTTGGGGAGTTGTTAACCCAAAGTTTTGAAGAAAAAAATGATCAAACATCACTCATTCATCATATAAATGTTATTCAAATAGGTCCTAAGGATATTATGCATGACTTCAATGAGATATTTCAAAGAACTTGGTATATGTCACCTCCTCCCATGAGACCTGCAATAAGCTTTGTTTTCCCTACATACCTAAGGGCTATTGGGACTAATATAGCCATTATGTTACAGTCCATGGGTGGTTACACTTTACTTGAAGCCTATGAAATAAACATTAGAGCTGAGAATGGTCTAATACAAGTTGGTGAACTCCCTCCAAAATTCTCTATGACCATTCTAACAAACATGTCTTCTACTTCCCTAAGTCTTGCTCCAATTTCAAATGCAAACACCAAGTCTAGAGATGCCCCCAAAAAGTCAGAGGATACCATTGATTGGGAAGCAAGGTCTAAAGTGTTAGAGGCTCAAGTTAGACAACTAAATATGCAATATAGAGTTAGCTAAAACCCCTATCCCTATCCTTCAACGGAAAATAGGTTCCTACCTTATCAATATGGTTAAGGGAGAGGATAAGGATAACATAATTTCAATAGGCCCACCAATGCATATAACCCAACCTCTACTTCTAACATAAGAGCTATGGTTCCAGTCCATAGTAAATTGGTTCGAGGGGAAGAATGATAGCCTCAAGGATAGTGTATGGATACAATGAAGGTGAAGGAAAAGCTTTAGTAGCTCAAGGAGGACCTACTCTCAATTTACAATAGAATATGAGAACTTCATGCAATAAGAAACAAATGAAGGATGGTAGTCTCAAAGAGTGAGCTTGATATACTTCCTAGTGGAAAATACTTTTATCCTAAACCAAGGTACCCTAGTTATAGATAATACAAGATTAAAGAGGAAGGATTTGGGATAGTTCATGGTGTTGACACAAATTCAAATAACCCTCCCATAAGGCAACAAGGTGTGAATGCAATTACGATAGTTCCTATAACTTTAGCACTTATTAAAATCATAATGTGGGAAGATTGACTCAAAGTGCTCCATTGCCTCAAGATCAAGGAACTTATTTTCCCTCAAGAATGAAATAAAATGTGAGTGTTACTTATTTGATTATTATTGATTCTTTCAAGAGTACTAAAACATATATATCTCTTTGAGAAGTGTTTCACATGCTCGATCAAAAGGAGACTTTTTAAGAACAATTGTTTCAAGTCCACATCAGTCCCTAATAATTAAGACATGGTGATGTATCCCTCACTAATGATCCTACTCACATTGTTGAACCTATACCAAATCTAAAAATCCTCCACTATTCTACCTCACTCTCATTATGGAAGACAAACTTGTTCACAATTTCCTTATGAATGATGAGTCATACTCTAAACTTGAAGATATCTCTAAAATTTTCCTAGATCAGTATGGTAATGATACTTATTAACATGATCCATACACTTTCATTGAATAAACTGACCTCGGCACATATATCATCGATGAGGAAGGTGATGAACATTATAAGGTAACCATTTTTAATTATTTTCAACAAACTATTAAGGGTAATTATCTTATTCATATGCATGATGATGATGGTATTCAAAATATGGTAGATCAAAATAATGAAGAGGAAAATGCCATTCTTCCTACATAAGATAGAGGAGTCCATGAATGTGATAGCCATGAAGAAGAAAATGATCTATGATAGCAGTGTTATGCCATAATTCAAGAATCTAAACAACTGAGTAAGTCATATCCCCTTCCTAATAAGCGTGAATATGATAATAAGGTTATTGATGGATCTTGTAAACATGAATGAGAGTGTCCTATTAAGTATGAAAATGAGTGTCAAACTACTATCAAGAAATTTGTAGTCAAGAAAGAGTCTAATGAATCCAAAGTATAAAGCTATGTGATTGAAGAGTAGTCCACACCTTAGCCTAAAGTTGAAACACTTTCAAACATGATGGAGTAGAAAGAGGACAAGCTTGATGGTTCTAGACATCAAGTACATCATGTTCTAGAAGAAGGTAAAGTTGATACAACTTTGATGACTTCCAAGTTTTAGTTTGAGTGTTGTCAATTGAACACGATAGAAGTCAATCCAGATGCAAAGTCAAGCAAACATTTAAGAGAGAAAGATGGAATGTTCTTGAGATCTCCAAGTGGAACATTTGTAGTCAGTAGAAGATATAAAGATGGTAAGCCATTTGACTATCTACATAATCAAGTGTTTATTGATAAGTATACATCAAATGAAGATATGTTTTTTTGGAGCAAAAATGATGCTAGGAACATTAACTTTGACTCTAGTTGAAGAAATGATGAATTATTCTTCACCTCAAGTGTTTGAGGTCTTGTACATACTAGGATAGGTGTGATTTATTTATATTATGTGTGTTTTCCCTAAGTGTTCTTGAGAACACATGTTTGTTTTCTTTGGTATGTTGTATTTTGTGTTTGTTTCCTATTGTTTGGTACAGTTTAGTGTCACTTAAAAGGATTATCAGTGAAAAAAATAGTGTATAGGTGACTCCATAGTCCAATGGATAGGAGAAGGAAACTAATCCTAAGCATAGTTCGCATGCTACCCCTAGGAAATCACCAAAATGTTGATTAAATTTGACCCTAGGTCCAATTTGGTCAAACCCTCTTATATATCCAATCTTTTCATAAGGTCTCCTAGGTTTTAATTAGTCCCATGGTCATTAATGACATCACTTAATGTGTTTCCATCCATGGTCATATTTATTATTTGTTCTTAGTGTCATATTATGCCACCTTTTGAGTCACTAAATGAGCTTTAATATTTACATAGGAAGATAAGTGTTTCAAGAGAATATACAATGTCCCACATGTCATAAATGGTTAGATAAACCATATTGAGACTGACTAATTGTAGTTTCAACATAGATTCAAGAAGATAAACAAAAAATAAGGGAGTTTTAAGTAGGTTGTATGGACTATATATAGTTATATCACATGTGAACACTTCAGGGAGTTCTCTTCAGATCCCCATAGTTTAATTTCATGTTTGGGAAGCTTTGATAGGCCCAAAAATGGAAAAAATTGACCTCTTTCTCATTGCTCTCTTGGACAAGTCAAGGAAGTTAACTAATTTACACTTGGTATAGACTAGAGGAATAGAATTCAAATGAGTGCACTTGGTGGGTGAAATTAGTTTATGTGTAATCCAAATTCATGGCTATAGTTCCAATTTTAGTGATCTAGGCTTCATGAAACATTGCTAAGAGTGTTAGTGACTCTAAACTTCCTGCACATCCTTAATGGCTTCAATTTTACTATTTTATGGTATTAGTTTGTGTAAATCAAGTGTTGTACATGTACTTAAAAGACATTATATTCCTTTTTATTATGCATTCAACTCAGTTGGCACATGTGAAGGTGAAGAGGTTAGCATGATTATCTCATTTTTCTAGTGTAAGACACCATGAAAGTCTACAAATAATGTTTCATCAAGAGTAGAGTTTCACCCTCATGTAAATGGTTTCATATCAAAGGTGATATGTTATTTATAATATCTCATAGCATGGTGATCAATTATTATTTTGAAGGTTTAGTCTCAAGAGTAGCATTGATGGAGTGAAAATATCTAGAAACATAAACACAATCAAGAAGCTCTGCAATAGTCACCTATAGCCAAGTCGAACTAAGCCTTGAATAGTCATGGTGATGAGGCAAGAAGGTTTCAAGATTGTGAGAAGATTCTCAAAGTGAAAAATTAGGATTTAGCTATTCAAAAAGTTAGAGATTAGTTGTTAGAACTAATTCATCATACACAATCTTATATTATATAGTAACACCTATAGGGAGTCTTCAGTAGTCTGCAGTCAATCCAAATGAGACAGAGCAATGTTGAGATGAAAGTGTTTGAACTCAATTGAAACCTTCAATTAGAATTGAGAGTATAAAGAAGACCATTGTGATAATGGTGAGGCCATTATATCTTAGATAGACCTAGGTCCATGTTCACAAGTTGAGAAAGTTACAACTAAGAAGTTTTACCTTAACTTCTTTGAATGAGGTTTTGCTCATACACTAGGTCATCCCATGGTGAAGTGTCTTGAGGTCTAGATAGGACTAATAGTTCCTTTCTTGTATCCCAGGCCTAGAAGAAACATGGCAATTCGAGAAAATATTGAGAGATTGATGGTGGAATGGTTGTCAAATTAGTTAAATTAATGATGGAAGCACTCAATAAACTTCAGTGGCATTCGAACCAAAGTGAACCTTGAAACTATAGACCTATAACACAATGATGGTATAGGGGTGAAAACATGATCTCAAGACAAAATTTAAATCCATTCAAGTGTGCAATAGTGCTAATGCATCAAAAGAAATAAAATTAGTTGAGGTATATTGATTTGACACTGATAAGCATCTACAAGAATCCTTTGTAGTCCTTAGTGAGACACCTACAATTTGACTGTAGATCCATAGTGTGTTGATGCTGAGAGACAAGAAGCATGGTATGTAGACATAGTTGTTTATTCAAGTTTGAGATGATCCAATTATCTTAGAGGGAATTAAGATAATATAATGTAGTACTCAAACATAAATGAGCACCTACAAGAACTTTTCAACTTCTACCTAATGAACATCTATAGGTGACATAATCAATGTATATAGCAGACTAGTTCTAACTAGTGAAGAGAGGTAGGTTGCAAAGTTGGAAAAGATATAAGGTGTGTGAAAACATTGAAACCATTCTCAAAATTTTCCATCACATATTCATGTGATTCTAATATGCAAAGAGATAGAGTAAAGACTGAGTTTCAAACTTCAACCAATAGTCAGTTTAAGGTCTATGCATAGTCATCAATCCTATAATCCTATCTTGAAGAATTTGAAGTTTTGATGGGCCTTGGAACATGAACAAGATTTGTAATTTTGTATAGAACATCATCATGAACTATATTAGAATCTTATGGCCTTAGTTTGGCTAAGAAAATAGGGTAAGTGACCTCTATTTTATCTCAGATAGAGGGTACTCCCAGTCAAGACAAGGCTGCATGATTGGTACATGAAGATTGAAAGGGTGAAGGATAAATATGGATAAAGCCCTACAATCAGCATGGATATTCAAAAGTGGTCATAGGCACAAAAATATAGTCTTGGCCTATTAAGCCTAAAACTAGGCCTAAAGCCTCATGGCCTTAAATTTCACTCATAAGACCACATGATCCTTACAATCTATTTTATGAATTTTTAGGAAGAGTGGAGAGTTCAAAAGATCCATTATTTTATAGGGAGTAAGATATAATATGCCATTTTGGCCTAGCCTTCTCTCAAACCTACTCAGAATGCAGTCAAGATCTTGAGTGGCCATGTTCACTTGCTCATATATGTACGAACCAACTGCATAAAGACTCAAGGAAATATGAATAGTTGAGGAGGGTCATGAACTCAATATTTGTGGAATTGGTTTATGGGTTGGATGCCTAACCTTTATGAATTATCACTAAGAAGTAAAACTTCTTAAAAACCTCCTAAAACCCTATCAAGAACTTGATGGAGAAAATATCATTAGAGATGCATTTAAGAGTGGTCAAATGGCCATGAGAATGACTTGTATCTATCTAACACTCACCCAGGTTCTATGCCATCCATTTTATCTATATTATCACTTGTATAAATAGACTAAAATCTAAGTTGCTTGAAGGTTTTGATGTGTTTTATAGGTACAAAGGAGAATTGGTAAATGAAATCCTTTGAGGGAGGTGTCTAAGGACTTATTATAACTCTTTATATTCATTTATTACTTTATTTGAGCATAGAAACTCCTTTGCTAAACTTTTCATCACATGTAGTCTTGGACAGATAATGAAAGATAAGCGACTACCTAGTGAGAAGATAAGAGTTCTGATATTAGATCTTTTTGAGGTCTAACTGATGGGTAGAAGACAAAGGGGCTTTGAATAAATGTCCTAAAACCTCCATAATGCATCTTCTTGAGCAACTACCAGTCACCTTGGTGACAACTGTGAAGATTGAAGCCAAGAGGGCTAGTAAGTGACTGTAGACAGTAAACACGAGTGTTAAGAAGGCTATTAGTTAGAGGGATATATGATGACTGTCACATATTTTTTCCAAACTCTCATGATAGAGAATAATTTTCAAAGAATTATTAATTCAGTTTCAAGCAGTCTAATGACTCTTCATCATCAAGAGAAAGTTTCAAGCAAGCCAATGAAGAATCTCTACACCGAATTGAGTGAAGGTGTCATATTTTAGATGGACACTTGTCTAAGATCACTTTATGGTCTATTTTACACCTCATTCCTTCAAATTATACCTAGTTTTCATGACTTGACACTTGGCACTATGATCCTTAAACTTTAATTCTTCTCTCTTCTCTCCTATGCTCTATTTATGTAAGCCATTTTGGAATTTATATCTAATCCACACCTGGTATGGTAAAGCCCTGATGGTTTGAACACTATAATTTCCTTTGAAATAAATATATCTAATCTAGTTTTGAGTTTATAATATTCTATTATAATTGTGTGAATTAGTGAATAGTGAAATGATAAGTGATAACTATTTATCCTTGTGCTCTCTTTGCTCTTTCATGTTTGGTGCAAGTAGTTCTCCCTCTAGTAGGTCACATGAAGTGTAGTCAAGTGTATTTGTCTATCTCTAAGTGTAAAGAGTAGCATTAGTGTATACAATTTGACCTCATGTTCACTCACCTTGAGAAGTGCAATGCATATCACCTCCATGTTTGAAATATTCATGTTAGAACAATCTAGGATGTTGAGACTTGTATTGTGAGTCATGTTTCATAGTGAAAGTGTATGGTAACGTAGTGGAGATATATTTGGTTTATCACCTCATTAGCATATGTTACGTTTTATGTTTCTTCTATCCCTTTTCATCCAAACAAGCAAGTAGTGTAGGTGATAAGATATCAAAGACTAATATAGGGAGATAACCCTAAAACCTAGAGGTTTACCTCTACTATAGGCAACCCACAGGCCTAGAGGCAATCCAATGTTTCACTCAATCTAGAGAATGCTTGAAAAACCTCTCTAGGGTGCAAGATTGAGTGAACATAATTATGTTTCAAGAGATTTTAGTATGTTATTATTCAAACTATGTTTAATCAAAGGAAACAATAATAACCACTAGAACCCTTTGGTGCATCACTATTTTGAGTTTTAAAACTCCAAAAATATTTAACTTACAAATAAATCCCCAATTAGGAGAAAAATCACAAATAATTTGTAGTTAGAAGTGAACTAGTCATGTATCAGTTGTACTAATATTAGTGAAAGGAATTTGGCCTTCTTCAGAGGTTCACCTAAATTCTTTAAGGTCTCAAAACTTAGAGGTGATCCCATTATGTCATTAGATTCTTATGTACTACAACTCTTACAAATCATAGCAGGTGAAAAATCTAATTGATAGCAATTTTTGGCATGCCTAGTGGGATGCAAAGATCATAGCTAATAAATTGGTGTTATTCTCAATAATCATTGTGTGAACTTCATACACATCTTAAGATCACTTGGCGACTCTGTCAGCTTACGAATTCAAAAAATTCACATTTACATATGCCAAAGATATAAACACGATCATCTTGTAAGCATTATTTTTTCCATATAAAAAGAGATCAAGATTAGTTTTACTTAACCCTAGAATAAATCCTACAAAACATAGTGGGTGCAAAATCTAATTGATAACAAAAACTATCAATAATTCCTTGAAATAGGTACCTAGGTTACTAGAACTAACTGATTGAAACTCATATTCACCATTGATAATTGATGGAAATGCCTCCAAATGCTAATATATTAAATAACACACAAAAAATTATCCAATAGATGAATTACTTGTTTTACTTGTCCATCTGGACATGCTAGAACCATTATCAATCTAAATTGCACCCCTAAGAAGGTTGTTCAATCATTTTTACTTGGATGATAGAAAGGAGACACCTCTAAGCTGTGGGTGGCCTAATCAATGAGGTGAATCTTTAGATATGGGATAGATCCATTAATGCTTCATCTAAACTACTATTAAACCTATTCAATTGATAAGGAAAATGGAGAGAGAAATTACAAACTAAAGGAGGTGATGCACCAAACCTGGTATCCTCTACTTGCCTATATTGCACTAAGATTATGAACTAGGAATGAATCCTATTTCACAACCCAATATGAGTCTATAAGCATAAGTATTTACATATGGAGGTTATAGATGATACATCAACTAAGAGGGATGATCAATAGGTCTCTTAGGAAACACTAGTGAAGCAATATCTACACTCATCCATTGTAGGACCATGTAACACACTTATATGACCTGCTAAGATGACTAAAAATCTAAATTTAGGTAATAAGATAGGATAAATGAGAGGAATTTGTATACATTATCACTAACATTCATGAAACTACCATGGACATACACTAGTTTCAACACTAAGAAGGCTAGAAATCAACATATATTCACTTCAGAAGTAAAGTATAAGTGTTTGTTTGAGCAGGGCTTTGCCATACTCAGATTGAGAATGCATACAATGCCATTCAAGGTAATACATGTAGGAGAAATTAGAGAGGAAAAATAGAAGGGACATGGAGAAAACTAATGATGGTTACCAAGCATTAATTAGGTAGTTACAAGTAAGAAAGACAGGGAGGAACTATCCAATAATGTCTTCATGAACATGTGTTATCATATTTGATGATGATAGTATTTAATGTGGTATAGGAGATATTGTATTTATTCAATGAGTCACTATGACATCTTGAAACTGACCTCTTTAAGTGAGGAGTTACAAGTCCACTTCATGAGGGGAAGTTACAAGCTAATTCTTTGACACATGACATTATTAATTTATTTGGAATATTTTCTAACATATTTTTGTCTGTAACACTTAAAGATTTATGTCAATATTGACTTCAACTTTAGGAGTATCATGAAGACAAACCTTTCTCATAGGCCAAGACTTAGTCCTTGCTTGAAAGCATCCATAACAACTCATACACTTCATATATGTCTTACAGAAGATCATATATTAACTATTCAACTTATAGATCATATTCAAGAGTTGTTGTGTAGGTGTTATAGGTTTATTAAGGGATTCAAAATCATGCTCACTTACTACAAGGTCTCTTAATCATCATGAACTAATCAAATTACCAATATTACAACTTCAGACCTATTTTAGCCATTGAAATGAATTATCTACAACCTATATAGTCTTATAGGGATGATGTGAAATTTTTATAAGGATACCTTTCAAGTTTTCATACCTCAAATCACCTTGAATAAGTTTGCAACTCAATCTTGTATGCAAGTAAGAAGGTACAATCTTCATTTTGACATGTTCTAAAGATTAGAAACATATCATACCATCATGGAGACATATTATAATGGATAATTTAAGGTCATTATCCCTATAATTAGGCCTATAAATCTTTCTCAACTGGCTTGGATACTTATACACACTCAATACCATGTAAATAGGCATATAACCAACCTTTT
This sequence comes from Torreya grandis, assembly GCA_037957365.1. Taxonomy (NCBI): domain Eukaryota; kingdom Viridiplantae; phylum Streptophyta; class Pinopsida; order Cupressales; family Taxaceae; genus Torreya; species Torreya grandis. The sequence continues at coordinate 4,073,593 of JARHVA010000016.1, read as the reverse complement.
AGGCCATTTTATGTACCTTTTTCCTCCACAAATGATAGGGTTTCTAATCCACAAGATGCTCATATAGTGTATATGTGTCTTTTATATGTATCCAATGCAAATAATTCATTATGTCATCTTGAAATGATGTTTTTAGTCTCGGGCTCTTTTAAGGGTTTTAGGAGGGTTTAGAGTGTCTTACCTTGTTAAGGATTATTCATAAAGAAAAAATCCTAAAACCCTTGATTAATGCCACAATTTTGGAGTATGGAAGCCATATTAACATCTATAAAATTAATTTTTACTCATGTATATCCTCATGTGAGTTCACACATAGAAACTAGGCCTTCTGGAGCTTTGCAAACTGTAGGTGGAGGTCAATAAGAAGGTTTTAGACCTAGAAGTCTTCAAAATGCATTTTGTTGATTAAAATTTACTATAATAGGTTTAAAATAACTTATACCATGATTTCATATAATTTATCATGTGTCTTGAGGCTTCATTTTCCCTCAGGGGTGATTTCCTTGCTTGTAGGGTTTTAGACCTCTTTAGGCTTCTTGACTCTTTTATTGCATTTTGTCCTTTTTATACCTCTTGATCACTATATGCCATGAAAAATTAGGCCTCAATAGGATTTATGACTCTTTCCATGGATTTTATAGGCTTAATGTACCTTGGGAACTCATGTAAACCTAGCACAATCATGTTCTTGACATTTGCACAATCTACTTGCAAGGTGCCTAAAGAGAAATGTACAAATTTTTTGACATTATGATATCGAAATGAGATTAAGGGTTATATAATAACTTATTAAACTAATTATGGAACTCATTAACCTTATCACACTCTCATGGTACTTTGAAAATCATCAAAATAGTGAAGAAAACTGCATTTCTAAACCTGTAACTATGGAATACACCATATGAGAGTAGGCATGTTTAAAGTTTGAGGTATTTGTAGGTGTTTGAAAAATTATTGATGAAATTTTATATAATTTATAAGGTGTATAAATTCCTTGAATATTACCAATGATATCCCTATATGTTATTCTCTTGTAGAAACACAAAACCTATACTTTGTGATGCATACTTGGTGTTAACAAACACTCTATCTCTCTACTTGTGACTTGAAAATATTGACATAAAAACTTATGGAGAGTTTGGAATAGGGATTATATCATATAATAATTCCTTCATAGTCCCATATACACTTCATTATAATTTTTTGGGTACAAATAATGACCTACATGTTTGCAAGCTTGTAGGTTAACAAAATCTCTTTTGAGGACTACAACCTTGGGTTAGTAAAAGAAAGACACTTTGGGACTCAAATTTAGTTTGGAGAAGCATGGAATAGATAAAAATAAACTATTTTTTTAATCAAGTGTTTTTAATTATTTCACAAGACCCAAACCCTTCAAATAATGTTAAAATGACACAAAATCTTTGCCTTCTCAATGTTTGCAAACCTTTACCTTCTCAACGTTTGTAGACCTTCACCTTCTAATCCCCCTCATTCATGTATATGAATATAATTAAATATATTTATGAGAAATTATTTAACCTTTTTTAATTCATATACATCATTTACACTTGATTTCAACCTCTCTCATGTTGAAAAACACTTCACACCTCTCAATAAAACTGCTTATACCTGCAACCATCAACAAACATAGTGTTTATTATAATTAAATGATTGATATTTATGTTTAATGCATTTGATTTGGTATTTTATATTTTTTTATGTCTCACATAAATTTATTATAATCCTTCTCATGTATCCATGAAACTCAGACATGCTGTTAATGAAATAAAACTAAGGAGTTGGGGTTTTACAAGGGTTTTAGAGGTGTTATCACTCTTAATGATTATTCATAAAGGAGAGGCCTTCAATATATGATTCAATACCATAGTTTGTAAATAAATTATGGTATCCTACTTACCCTAAAATCACTTGGCATCTCTTTCTCTCTCTCCTCCATGAAACAAACTTGTGAAAGTGGCCCTTTTTGACCTGCTAAGGACCCGATTGAGTGTCTGATGCATTATTTGCCTTGATTGAACCTGTAGAATTAAAATGAGAATGGATTTGACTTGGGGATTATATGATTAAATTTACCATTCTTTAAAATTGTTACAATGAGCTCTCATTTACCTCTCAAGCTTGTGACTCCTCTTGAAACTGCCCCTTGGGAAATAAGAAGATCTAAAAAATGGATTATATCTTCCAAAGATTATTGTATCTAACCATTTATTAACATATCTCACATTGAATAACTTTCTATACGCTTCAAAAGTGTCTCTTGTGTGTACAAATCACCATATTTGACCTTGAATTAACTTGGCAAGCCTTGTGGTACATTAGCAATGTGTGAAATGACCTTGAGAGTGTTATTGCATTTGAATTTTAGACCAATAAGACTTGAGACCACATTTAATGACTTGAACTATGACCATTTCATATTATAAAACTACATTTGGATTGACTTAGAGCTTCATGACTCTTAACAAGGAAGACTTGCACAAGGAATGGCTATAAATAAGCATAGGACCATAAACCATCATTACCTTAATTTCTCCAAACTTACCTTAATCTTTGATAAATGCTTTGAAGATGACCATATTGAGTGACTTGATGACAAGACTAGGTCCTTTAACTCACTCTTTGATTAGACCACCCTAAGGGACTCTGAAAGCTATTAGGAACAACACAATGTTTACCACTATGATACCAACCATGACCAAGAAAAAACCCTTCATATGGCTATCAACAAATTTAAGAGCATTATGACCAAATTTTGGAATGTTACTAACGTATGGTGGCCAATTTTGGCTAGCACTTATATTGTGTGTCTTTTATATTACTACATGAAGAGATTTTTGGCATAACTGTTGATGCAAGTATAAAGCTTTTAATAGTAGGTTGTATCATTATCTAGGTAGAATAATACATATGGGTAACATAATTCTATGTAGGCTTTGTTAACCAAAAATACTTTAATGGTTCCTAATCCATAGGACATGTGTGTGTGTGTGTGTGTGTGTGTGTGTGTGTGTAAGGTGGAAGGAATGCCCTACATATCATGTATCCATATTATTCCCAATATAATGTCTTAGTTAAGGTCATTGGGCATAACTTGACATGTTATGGTAATAGTACAAAGACCCAATGTAAGGATTAGTGTTATTTGTCCCAATACCTTACGAGGAACATTATAAAAACCTATGATATTCATGTCTGAATAATATATATTTTCAGCATTGATATTGAGTAGGAGAAGATAATATATATTGAAAATATTCCAAAGCCATTATCAACTAAGACTCACTTAATGACTATGCTATCAATTTGAAGATGAATGTATAATGGCAAATACTGATTATTGATATGTTGGGGTGAAAAATCTTCCTCTTCGAAAGGTAGACTATTTTATCCAGTATAAAGTATTAATGACATTTTCCACATATTTGATTTAGTAACATGTGGAATAGTAGTGTCACATAATATTTCATAAAAGACATATTTATACGTATCCGATTGTTGGAGTATTTTTAAAATGGAGATTTTATCTATTGTATTATTCATATGATCAATGACATTATATTCTTGAATTATTTCATTCGACTGCACATGATGTGGCTCCCTTCCTCTTTTAAAGATAACAACATGGACTGTGGGATCTACTATGATCTGAGTGTGAATAGTAAAGGCCAAATGGTAGTTGAGGTAATTTATAGGAAAAGGAAAGGAGGAATGAATGAAATTGAACGTGTTCTCCATTGTCTAGTGGTGATTAGTGGGAATTCAAACTGAATCATGCAATAGTAATCATCATGAAATGATTCATGTTTAAGTTATTAATTTATTTTGACTTTTATGTTTAAAATTAAAATGTGAAACAATGGCTTGACATACAACTTAAAAAAATATATGTAAGAGTAAAACAACATGTAAACAACACAAAGAAACTTTGAATCAAAAAATGAAAAATGGAAGCACTCATTTTAATCATGACTAAGTATTTTATGAATGTTATAATATTGAGGATAATTATAGATTTGTAACTCTATAAAACCTATAAATAATAGAAGGAAACCCTAGGGAAGACTAGGGTTTTACAATGCTATATGAGAATTCGGGTTCACTAATATATTTTATCAAAATTAGGAAATAAGAGAGTGATAGATCTTAATTAGATGAACTAAATTGAGTTAAATTAGGATGTATAATATTGTAATAAATTAAAGATTCACTTATTTGTAACTTTTTATATTTGGAAACATGCTAAAAAGAGAAAGTATGAAAGAATAAACCACTTAGCTATAAATATGGAATGCAAGTCTGAGATATGGATTGAGATATGACTATACAAGGCTTTAGGGTGATTGTGAACTAGGAATAATGCTCTGAATTCATCTCAAACATGGCTAGTAGAATCAGATAGGACCGCTCTATTCTAGTGTCCAAATAAGGCATCGATGTACGATATGGATTTGATTCATGAAATGATTATGATAGGTGTCCTTGTGATTGTTAACCCTATTGAATATGAAAGAACCTCAAATCCATTATGGGATCCATTGTGTACATTCTTCTTCACTAAAATAAGATACCTAATGACATCAAGGGGTAAAAAGGGGTTAGTGGTTAAGGTTTTATTAGACCTCAACACCCTATTGTGATGAACATCATCTACATACCACTTCTTCGAAGAGGGATAAAAAATCATGTAATTATAATTATCTCATGTTAAGTGGTGTGTGAGAAATACTAATGAAAAATTGAGTGTGATTAAATGCCTTGACAATACCTTATAACTTTGGAATAGTATGCAAGGTATTGAGAATAGAGAATATTCTCTCAAATCACAGTTATATGTTCTGGTGGTTTTCCATCATGTGAGCCTCTAGTGAGCGAATGGGTAAAAATGTGGCTTTATAGTGATCATATTGGAAATTCCTCGAATGGAACATGTGAAACATGTAAAGGGACCCATTGGGGTAATTTTTAATTTGGGAAACTGACCTTTATTTATCGAGAAGACAACTCCACCCTATTTAGACTTGGGAGTTGTGTTCTAGTGTCCAAATGGAGTGCCCTTGTCTAAATCGCTATGATAGTTGAACTGGTTAGATTAGTGAATTGAAGGATTCAGGATGTTGAGATTGATAAATAAAGTTTTTTGGTGATTTGAGTTGCCTTATTTTAAGGGTCATCTCAATAAGAAGATAAGAATGGTGATTTAGAACTATGGGTTTGAGCATAGGTTGGGTGTACAAAAGAGAGTGCTCACAAGTGCATTGTTTCAACAATAAATGTTAATTTATGTGTTTACACTAACTAATGATTCCATCAATGTGAAAATCATAAAAATATGTGATAAGAGGTAAATGAATTACTTTCCTTGAATAGAATTTGCTAGATGCACATGTATTAGAATCAGAAAATGTATAATGTGCAATAAGAAAACTATTTAGATGACTACTTGTGTAATTATATATAGGAAAAGTAGCTCTAGGAGATGTAGAATTATGTGAAATATGATGACGACTAGAAGGAGATTGTGCCAACCATTGTGCCTTTTGATAAAAGTGTTGATTTGTATGAATCACCAGTTTGGAAGGTATTGCATGAGATTGTGCATTTTGTTAATTAAACTCCTTCCAATAAACTTGCTTTTTCATTGGTGGTTTTTTAACCTTTTACACATTTTTATGAATTGGTTGAATATAAACCTTTTGCCTAGGTGAAACAACTGAGTATGTGCTTTGATTTTTCATATGTTATCAATGAATTATGGTGGTGGATGGGGTGGAGGAGGTTCCATAGATTACAAAGGTTGTTTATACTTGATTCCTGAAATTATAACAACTTGGTTGCAATAAATATACTTTATGCATCTATGTACTATAGAAGGTATATGACTAATATTTTATAACCATGAGCCTCCCAATATCAAATCAAAGATCCCATTTTGTGGAAGAACTATAAAATGAGTAGATAGTATAGCATAGTCCACTTGAAGAGGCAACACAATAAGTCCTAAAGTGGTTTTTTCCCATTAAGTGCCGTAACACTTTGAAAAGTTTCTTATATATCACACTATATGTAGCCTAATGAATTAAGTAATGTCATTGTGTATGCATTATAACTTGAGTTATTATCAACTATCGCACTATGAATATGTTTTTGATCAAGTATGAAAATCATAATCATCATCTACTATCTCACTATCATCAAAAGTAATCATAAGACATGATTGTATATTTTAAAAAATTATACCAATAATTCCATCCAATGGATGATCATATGACACAAATGGTGGATAATAATTGTAGGTATGATGCACTACTGAATTTTATTTGTTAGTATCTTTATTAAGAAATGGTTCATTGAAAATCTTCAATTTAGAATTTTCATCTTGTTGAGGCTTGGTTTCCTATGTAAGAGTGCCTATTTCAATAACATTGTTGTCAATAAGATCTTGAATAAGTTTATTGAAATTTAAAAATCCATTATTAGAAATACCATCGCATATATGGTAGTCATAATATGCATTTCTATCAAAATATTTGCCTTTCTATTTTTTCATGTCAATTTCGAATATAAGAGGTAGAGTAATTAGATTGCATTCAAGTAAATTTTGTAACAATTTATGAGGTAGTTGTGTCAAGTTAGAGAATTGCATTTTTTGGTTGATCTAGTAAAACAATCTTATTATAAGGTTGAGAAATAACATTAACTATTATCTTTGCATTTGCTTTAGTATTTGTTGGTTTAGCTTTGTAATATGGTTTGCTTTGAACCTTCATTGTGGAAGTTGAATTAGATGTAGGTGCATACTTGAACTTGTTTAAATCAAGAAGCTTTAATTTTCTTTCTCTAATTCTATGATATATCTCTTCAAATGATTTGAATTTCTATAAAATAGTTGACTCCTGCAAATGTGTAATAAAAATTTATTTGAAAATATTTTGTAATTCATTATTTGCCAAGAAGTTAGTCATTTTAGCAAGCATGGTCTTGTAACAAAGTACATAATGACTGAGAGGCTCATTAGTTCCTTGCTTAAGCTTGACAATTTGTGTGTAAGAAAGCTTTTCATCAATGTTAGTATAAATACTTGAGAAATTAAATGGCTAATGGATTGAATTTTTTGATTGATTGAATAAGTAGATCATAAAACCAATGCAAGGCATAATATTATAAGCTTCCTGGAAACAACTTGTTTATAAATTTGTCATTAAAAGCATAATTCAAAAATGACACATGAAATGATATGAGATGTTGTTTTGGATCTCTTTTACCCTCATATAGTGGAAGCTTAGGGGCTACAAATCATCTAGGTAGAGAGTATGATGCAATATTGAGTGTTAATGGGTTATGAATCAAAGCTTGGGAATTCAATAATTGAATAGATTTTACGATATCTTACTCTAACTGCAACACCTTAGCATGCAAAAATTCAATAATTTGCCAAGAGATTTTGTAACAAGTAAGGTATCTGATGTAGTATGCTTAATTATCAAAGGATCTATATGAGTCACTTGGTTAGGCATAGGCATAGAAATATTTTGTAGATATTATGTATCCCCCAAGACTAAAAGTGTAGATGGAATAACAATATCAATAATAGGAGTAGCAACACATGTAGTAGGGTTTATAATGTGAAAGAGTGATTCTTATTATGTATTGAAAGTATGACTTTTTTTTTAAATTTTTGTGCACTTTTTGAAGCTAAAAAAATTTCAATTATATTGGGGGTATATCTTGTGGCATTTGATGAAGTCCTCCTTGAAAATTGGATGAACAATGGAATTGTGCTTGATATACCCCATTGAGCTCATTAGGATCAATCTTATCTAAGCCTTCATGGATATCTTGTGTATCATGATCATCTATATTACCTTGTTCATTATGAGTATCTTCTTAAAAATATTCATTAGAAATTTTTTCATCAAAAGAAGAGGAACCAATGTTTGCATTAATAGAGTATATTTTAATAGTGGTCAAAAGGATTTGAATGTGCTTAATCCAAATAAAACACATTCTTCCCAACATCCCTGATAATGGTTGCAATAGATTGGTCAAGGACTATTTAGAGAAACTCAATCTACCCAAACAATGCATGTCAAATCAAAATAAATGTAAGCTCAACATTGTAAATCTTGCAAAAATGGTTTGAGAATAGGGTGACACAATACAACCAAACACAAAATGGACATGCAAACCCTAAAATAACAAGTTTTCAAAATATTTACATTTATTTTATTTCTCTTAACTTTGAATATTATTTAGTTAAGGTATTTGAAATATTTATCACATAAAACCATGTAGTTTATTAATAAATACTTTACTTTAACATTATACTTTTTCAATTTTATTTACTGATTTTAATGAACATTAATATTATTATCTTAACTTATCTAATAAATTAATATAAAATCATCTTATATCTTTAATTTAATAAATAATAATTTTACAATATTTATTTTTATAAATTTAAAAATTAAAATTTATATATCATATGTCCACAATTTTTTTTATGTTATTTTAAAAAAAAATATACTTTGGAAATAAATAAACTTTAAAATTAAGCTTTGAGTACTTTCTCATTTAAAAGAGAATCAAACACTCTTATTGTTCTCAAATTATTATAACAATCCAATTGAAGACCATTCAGCTTTAAACAGTCAATAGTTAAAACACTCTCTAGGCAGCGCAGATGGAAAAGACATGGCAACTTCTCAAGCTGTGGACATCCATGAATCTTCAACTCTACAAGATTTGTGTGATCACATATTCCTAACATACTTTTCAAGTTTTCACAATCAATCAAGTGAAGATTATTCAGTGTTCTTGCCATATTTAAATCCATCACAACGAGGTTTTTCATAAAAACAAGGTGGAGAGATTCAAAGTTTGGATAATGATATCCTCTAATTAAGATCTTGGGTACAAGATTTTGACCTTCAATACTTAGCTTTTCAAAACTACTCATGGGAAACTTAACAGTAGGGGACCATCCCCTGTTATTCAAAGCCAATATTCCTCTTAATTTGAAATAAGAGAGCTTAAGAGAAAGGAACTCTTCATTATTATTGGGGGCATATTCGAAACTTAACTCTAAGAGGGACCAACCTTCAATTCTCATTCCCTTTGGTTCGAAGTATATTTTTTTCAAATGACTTGACATGCTTGACAAATCTGGTTATTCTTCCAAAATGGTTTGAGTAATATGCAACACTTTCAACAAGGAGGATGCCTGAAATTCACTGTAAATTTGTTTCAATCTTTGATAAACAATACCCTGCTATTAAGGAATATCTGCAATTAAATTCAATGAAGAGTAAAATACCTGTTCATCACTCTGCCACAACCTCTTGAAATGTCCATTGTAGATTCTTAAACACTGCAAATTTTTAAGAGGAATCCATGAAGGAATGCTTGTCATCTAATCAGTGCTATAAATGTAGCTAGGCAAACCCTGCATTTTTTTAAGCAAAATCCATGAAGGAATGCTTGTCATCTGATGAGGCCCATTAGTGTAACTAAGCTCAAGCTAGAGCAAAGAAGCTGACGTCTCACTCCCATCTTTTGAATTCCCTATAAAGTATGTAATTCTGGTATCCATGGTCTTGTCAAAAATCGACTGGAAACACCTTACATTAGTTTAGGCAAGAGTGGTTTGGAATCTTTTAAATTTTGCATTTTAAGGTCGAACTAGTGCTGTTGTAAGAAAATTATGAAACTGATGTACTATATACAAATGTCTTGAAAACAATAATTTTTTTGAATATCACCAAATATAAAAGGAAGCATAAGAATGATTCAAGTACATGGGGGCGCCATACAGTGGGGAGCACTCAATTCCTTTGCTATTGCTCTTCCCAAATCTCTGAGGTGATCATGCATTCCCAAAATAAAGTTCATTGCCATGCCACCAAAGCTTTATTTCATTAACAAGACATTTATCTTTGAGGGTACAAAGTGCATGCGGGGCGCTCCAGCCACACCCCTTCCATATTGTTATAGCCATATCCTCAGATTTATTAATAAAAAAACATGCTATATCCATGAAAATATGTTTTTCCTCCAGCTCCACTGCATCAAAACTTATGATTCCTGTATGTCCCTTGGCAGAATCTTACGGGCTTTATGCAACTTTAAAGACCAATAAGTCAGATCTGTACCACGAACATGCCTGCCTAAATCTTGAAGAGACAATGGTAAGCCTCCACAGACATCTATGAAGTCATCAAATACACCATGATAATCACTAGCCGTACGGGTTGTTCAAAGGCATGCCAACAAAAGAGCTCTCTGGCATCATCTCTATTCATTCCTTTCAACTTATAATCAATATTAATACCTGTTTTTATGAGCACCCCCACATCACGGGTTGTAACAATTAGCAGACTGTTACTAGATTTATTAAATATATCCCTGAATAACAGAGTGTCTAACTGCTTTACGTGATCTATATCATCTACAATAAATAGGAAGCTCAGAGATCTGATCTTTTTCAGATGATCTTTGATATAGCTTGTTCCTTCTTCTATACTACTAAAATTTGGAGGATGTTGTTCATTGAAAAGATCTTTGATAAGTTGAACTTGCAAAGAAGGTAATTCGCCTTTGTCAGATGCCTCCCGCACATCAAACAGAAAACATGTTCGACACCCTTTCTGTTGAACAACTCTTTAGAGAGAGTTGTCTTCCCAGATCCACCCATTCCAAAAATGCCAACAGCCTTAAGCTTCTCCTTCACTTCTACATTCAACCTGCACTGCCTTTCAAAATCTTGTACAAGCTCATGAATGCATCGCTTTTCAAAATCTTGCACAAGATTGTCAAGCCCCACGGGGTATTGGGCAACATATAATGATCTTTTTCTTTTTACTTCTTTATGCACTGCAGACACTATGTCTTTACACTCGAAGACACTATGCAAGAAAAAATGGCAATTTTATATGAGAAATTTTGCTTACTTAAATTAGCTCTCTTTTAAGAGGAAAAAATGTAGAAAATAAAGGAAGCAGAAAAGTTACTCTGGGTCGTAAAATTCCCAGCCTCTGATAAGTGAAACAATCTGAAGCGCTTCCTTCCACTCCTCGAGCTTCTCCTTGTGCCTGGACTTCTCTTCATAATCAGCGAATGCACCAGCATACACTCCCTTTTCTATGGCAGGTTCAATTCCAGAGAAACCATCATTTTGTTGGTAAGACGAGGATGAAGATGCCATTGATTTCAACTCAGATGCCAAACACGCATTATTTAAAAAATTGGATTTATTTGAAAGAAAGAGGAAGGGCAGAATGAATCGGATTTAGTTGCAGAAAGAAGGCTTTGAGTGGAAGAGGAAGAGTAAAGCGAATATAAATAGATCGCTTGTATATGAAAACCATTGATGTTGTCGGTGGGTTCATTCCTTCCCGGAAAGATAATGACCTGTACAAAAAGAGGATTCGATTCGATTGAGTGAATGAATGGAGGAGCGGAGTAGTGATGGATTCATTCCTTCCCAGAAACAACGAGGAAGAAAAGAGGATGCAAATGTTGAGAAAAGATACAAACACCGACCTGTAAATTAATTAACGGAGATTGATTTGATTTAAAGTATAAATTAATGGGCAATAATGATCTTAAAACTGTCGACCAATTTAAAATGTTTGAGCCATTAAAATCGTGCAATTTCATAGGTGTTGTCCACCGGGAAGGAAACAGATCCCCACCGGGCAGTGACTTAAAAAATAATTTTTATGTATCAACTGCTTTAACAGTTCATCGATCTTGTTATACCATTCTTTTTTATAAACACTGACCTGGAAAAACGAGATTAAATCTGACTCAATGATGGAATAAATACCATCTTAAACATAATGGAGATTGATTTGATTTAAAGTATAGATTAATGGACAGCCATGATCTTAAAACTGTCGGCCATTTCTAAAAGGTTTGACCCATTCAAATCACCAAATTTCATACTTGTTGTCCAGCGGGAATATAAAAGAGCCCGACGGGCACTAATTTAAAATATAATTTTTATTTTGTTATAAAACAATTAGGACATCATTAATATCGATTAAAATAAGTACATATTTTAATTGAGTCACTAAATCTGCCATTTAAGGTATGCAATTTTTTTTATGAGAGTTATTTATTTAAATGTTTTTTTTGGGAAGTGAGAGATGATAGGAAGTTTTGAGTTTTCTTAAGTTTTTTTCTTATGTGTTGTCAGAATTGTTTTTTCTTCAACTTTAAATTTATATTGTAGCTTTTGTCAGAGTTTATGAGATAATTGTATTTATTGTCTTTCAGGGAACTTCATTTTAGGGTGAGTTTAGTTTATTTAATATCATTTTTTTTTTCATCCAGATATTGAAGTTATGATGAAAGAAGGTGGAGCTCCAAGTTATGGCACTCTCGCTCAAGTGACTAAGGAAATTTGTCTCCAAGGTTTACCACAAGGTAATGAATCTCAACCAAATTTTATTTTACATATTCCTGAATTTAATTCCACTTGTCAATGGTTGGATCATTTTTGCTTAATAAGGTATTTTGTGGGTCGTATACTCTCTAAAAGCATGCTTAAAGCTTGGGTTCAAAAAATGTGGGCTGCTCATTGCATTAAGTTAGAGAGTGTAAAAAATATGACCAAAGGCTTATCCCTACTATGTTTTGTAGACCATACCCATTCGAAGGTGATAATTAGTAATTCCACCACTTGGTACATTGTTAGTTTCATTTTGAGAAGTAGGAGAAGATGGAGAAGAAGATGCATCTAGTTTATCCTCATCAACACTTTCATTGTCATACTCATATTAATTATTACAACAATCATCATCATCATCATCATTATAAATAAAATCATTATCATGTGCTAATGTGCAATCTTAAGAATTTGTCCATTCATTCTTATAATTATGAGAAAAGTTTAGAAATTCACCAACATGGTGAGGGGCAAGAGGCTTCTTGGATGTCACTTTAAACTTGCCAAAGAAAATAATGTAAACAATGAATAATAAGATAACAATAGGTAGAATGTAATCTAACATAGGTATATGTAAATATGGGAAATATTCAAACCAATGTATAGAAAAAAATGAAAATTTTATTTGAAACCCTGAAAGGCTAGTGTTTATATGTATACAGATCTAGTATGCAAATCTAAGGTTTTATGAGGCTTTATTGGCAAAAACTAAATTGTATTAAATTAATAAAAACCCTAATATAGGACTGATTTGGATCAGTTACGTTGTGCAAAAATTAGGAAAAGATCAAAGTTTATAATCCCTAATTTAGTACATAAAAAATGAAGAAAGTAAACCCTAGGCTAAACTAGGGTTTTAAGCAATATTCTAAGTAAGTCGGGCTCATCAAATGTTTTAACTATTTATAACTTATTAGATGTAAATATTAGGTTGTTAAAGGGCTAACAATAGTAATAACTTGAGATAAATACATGAAATAGTTAATTTAATAGATTTTTACCAAAATAGTAAAGATGGTGAGAAAGTGTATTTATCTGGAGAAAAATATATGTTTTTGTAAGTTAGGAGGTTGGAACAAGCTTGCAAATCAGTCAGACATATTTCATTTTGAGACTATAGTTGAAAACATGCTTCAGACAATAGCATCCTTATAAGGATAATCGAGTCAATAACATTAATGTCCAATTATGGCACTAGTGTTCTTCTGTAGAAGAATTTCCTAAAACTTTCAGAGATGTTGCAAGAGGGTTTTAGAGACCTGTAGGTAATTTAGTGATTTTGGAAAGTTTGTATACACCATATTTTTATCGAATTTATTTCAAACCCTAATGAACACCTGCACACACAAAATAATAACTAGATCAAATGCAAAAAAAAGAGAAAATTGGGTTGTGAGATATTATGATCATGCAAAATATAACCATTGTTGTCCTGGCCACTGCCTACATTAAACCAAATGCTATGGGTCTTAGATCACATGTATTTCTCCCTTAGGTAACATGCATAATCAATGTACATGGTATGTTAGAATGACTTTTGCTTAGGCCCTTATTTGATCAATAATGCAAGTCTAGTTGTGAGAGCTGAGTAATATGCAATATGTTGAGCTGTATTATTAACCGATTTAATGTAATTATATGTCAAGATAGTAAGTGCTAGATGTAAAATGCCTTGTGAGGTTCTTTATATAGAAATAACTTTTAATTGAATGTAAGACCCTTGTTTGCTAGATGATAAGATGAAAAAGAGGGATAAAAACATAAGAGAAGGCTCAAGAGAGGGTTAAGACCCCCAAAAAAGAAGAAAATGACCATTTGACACTAGCACCAAAAGTGGACACTAGCACTAATGGTGCTACTATCCAGATAAGGGCACTAGTGTCATGAGGTCCCAAAATAAAGCAAAGATTGGGAAGAATAGGCTAGGGGGCCCTGTGACTGGGAGGGGATGATGTAGGGGCTTCGTGCCTATAACTTCCATATTAATTACTTGACTCTAATATCTAAATTTAATGCCTTTCTTATCTCTAATTTTGCTTGCTTCATGTAGGTCCTTACTTGTCTTGACACCCTCTTGATCACTCTTTCCCTTTTCTCTACACATAAGCCTCTTTTCATCCATAGGATTATTTGTTGTCTTGAAGAAATATCACCCCTAATCATCCTCTACATTTTTTCTCCTTGACACCATCATCATCATCTCATAAACCATTTCCACTACTTTACTCTATGTTCTTGGACTAGGCTTGTTCATGCTTCTTAGGTTCATAGGCCTGTAAGCTTCATGCATGGTTCAAATGTTATTTCTACACTCTAAGGCTTATATTACCATCCTTATTTGATTTATTTGAAGACTAGCTCCTTCTTTGAAGACTAATGCTCTCTTTCTTCTTTGAAGACCAACTCCTTGTAGCCCTATTTTCATGAAAATATAGAAGGTTAGAATAATATATAAATAATTTGGACAAAAAAAAACACATTTCAAGATACCTTTTATCCCCTTCCTACTTCCCACAAAATTTCAAGATGCAACTCTTAATGAAATCCTACTAACTCAACACCCCTCATGACCAATTATGTCTCTTTAGGCCTAATGCAATGCAAAAGTATTATAAACCATACTTTATAGTCAGTTATAAACTTATAAACTATTTAATACTCTATATCACCTAAAAATACAATGGATTTCAAAGTTTCATCAATTTTGGCTAGATGAAATGTAAGTTATGCTAGTTTATGTGTTCAAATCCTAGGTCTGGTGTTCACAGGGCATCAAACACTATAAATTACATAATTTGAGTTTTATGAACTTTAAGAGTTTCATTCCAATTTAAAAATTTATTTTTTACTTTTTTATACTTCTCAATTGGTTATATTTTCAAGGATAAGCACAAAACATTCCCAACAAGTAGATTTGCAAAGTTCTGAGTGTAGGATATGATTGTGTGTGAAGGTCTCATTGGAATATTACACTTCTAAATATAATTTTGAATATTCAAAGGGGTTTGATGAATATTTAAGTTCCTACCCACCTCTTTTGACCTTTTACACTATTTAGATACTTATGATCAATCATAAAATGTTCCCAACAAACAATTTTACAAAATTTTGAGTCTCTTTATAGGACTATATGATAATTTGAGTTGTCTTTTGAAACTTTAAATGGGTTTTTGGGCCTAAAAATGGTTTATTATCACCAATAATATACTATAATATATGATTATGATCCAAAAATATTAAAATATCATTCAAAAACCATCAAATATACCTCTCTCTTCTTAACTTTCTTGACTGCATTACCATAAAATTGTTCCAAATTAGACTGGTTGTAAGTACATTGATTCTTACCTTGAAAATACTCTTTTGAAGCTATTGTCCCCCAAAAGTAACAGTCATTTTTGGGACAACATTTGAACTATTTTGGTTCTACAGACCAAAATTGTATCTTCCATTTTCAAAAATTTGTCTTAAACATTCAGATTCCTCATTTTCAAAGCTTCTCAGAAGATCTACAGACTTTTCAAGTCGAGTTCAATGGATTTTACATGTTGATTTCTACATACTTTGTATCTTCAGTTTCTACAGGCAGGTTCATTTATACAGGTTCAAAGGCTTCTGCAGGCGGTTTCAGTCAAAAGATCAGTTTTCAACACTTGGTCATTTTCCAAAATCAGTTCAGAGCTTTGGTTCAGTTGAAAATCTTCATCGACAAGCATCTGAGTACAAAAGGAGACCTGAACCATTGAACCATTTTGTTTCAAAGGTTCAACGAGTTCAAGGTTCAATGGCAGGTTCAACCAAAGGGACAGTTTAATGGCTCGATTCAACTAAGTGGTTCAACTCTTTATTTTCACTCAATTGGTTCATTATTTTAGTTCAACCAATTGGTTCAACGTCTACAGGTTCAACAAGAGGTTCAAAGACATTTTTCAAAGCTTTGTTTGAACCGTTGAACCAAAACTTAGTTCAACGTCTTGGTTCAACGATTGGTTCAATCACTTGACTCATTAGATAGTTCATCGGCTTTTGGTTCAAAGGGGCTCGGCGCGCTTCATTGAACCATTGAACCAGTTCAATAGATTGGTTCAATATTTTGGTTCAACGTCAAAGTTCAAAGGCAAGTTCATCAGCTTGTTTCATTCATTGAACCATCGGCTTGAACCATTTTTGGTTCAATCGATTGGTTCAACGTTAAAGTTCATCCAATGGTTCATCGCCAAAGTTCAAAGGGGTGGTTCAATGCAAAAGGAGACTTCCTGAAGGACAAGTGCCCTTGTAGAGGACACTTAATCGACCAAAACACCCTTTGAAAGGGTTATTTTCAAAGAAATAGTTAAGTAAATTTCTTTGGATTTGTTTAAAGCATTTGAAAATTGGCTTAACACTTAACTCTTTCGGACTTTTGTTCGAAGGAATTCCTTCAGACAAAAAGTATGAAAGAATTTCAAGTGGCTGTGGGCGTAAATTCGAAGACTGGCCAAACACTTTGCGGAACAAATTTCTGCGAACTTTTGTCTGTGAGAATTTTCCCCGGGCAAATTGTTCGTGGGAATTTTCCCCGGACAAATGTCCATGGGAATTACCCACGGGGGAGACTTAAATAGAAAACACCTGGCAATTTTCCTCAAGGAAAATGTCTGCAGGGAACTTTCATGGAAGCCTTAGCCTGGGGATTTGTCCGCGGGAACTACCAAGGCAAAGGACTGTCGAAGGACCCCGAAGGGCAGGTGCTCTTGTGGGGGACTCTCGGCGGCCAAAGTGAAGGATCATTCTGACTTGACACAGGCCATTTCTCAAGCCCTGAAAAGGCAAGTCCAATCTGGAAGGGCAAAGCCAAAAGCCAAAAGAAGACCAAGGGGTGACGCCCACAAAGACGTCAAATTTAGGATAGTGAACTAGCCGTTGAGATCACATTGATGGGCATGTAAATGTCAATTTTAAAGATAGTGAAATAGCCGTTAATCCTTTGTTTTATAGACACGAATGCATTTCCAAAATTCAAGACAAAAATGAGTTGAAAGCGAGGAAAGATAGAACAATGGATGAATCCAAGACTTGATTCAATTAATCTGGAAAGGAGGAACGATGAAGACAAGATCAGATCACCAGGTGGACATTGAAAGTTGTAATCTTTCAAATGCACAGCTTGTTTATCTACATTGAAAAGATCAAATGGGAAAAATGTCCCAAAGTTCTAGCCTATCTTCCTAACATTTCCCAACGCATCATGATGTATTACTGTTCTCGAGTCCTTCTTCAAGTGGCTATATAAGGGACTTTATTTCATTGTAATTTGGTCTTCTTTTTGACAATCTGAATGAAACTCTACCCAAATTGAGAGGCATCATTGAGACTTTGTCCTCAGTCTGTTGATCATATTATGTTAATGAAAGCAAGGGATTTTTTCAGGCTTTGTGTTGTGATATCTTTTCTATTTCATTAATTTAATAAGTAGGATAAGTAAAATTAGTTAGGAAGGTGTCTTGAAGAATTAACTATGGAGAGACTTTGTGCTCCCATAAGCTGCCTTTAGTGTGTTTTCTTTATATTGCTGTGTAAAGGACTTTGAGCTTTCATTGCCCTTCGTATATTACTCTTAAGCATTTCAGGTAGAGACTTTGTGCTTTGTCTCGATTTGTTGGTTACCATACTCTCAGTTACATTCTGCTTTTATTTCCAAGAGTATTCTTGTGGCTAGCTGAATAGTTCTTCAGAAAGAAGAGGAGAGCTGTCTGTCATTCTCTTGAGTTTTTCCTTTGTTTTGTATACATCATCTCTGAAGAAAGAGAGATGGATGACTCATCCTACCCTTGAGTATTATTTTTTGTTTATACATATACATAGCATATCCACAGGGAACCTCCCCTTGATGAGAGGAGAGAGCAGTCTCCTTCTGATGTGATAAACTTACACATTAGGATGACTAATCTTCTTACTTTGGCTGATAAGACCTTTCTTGTTTACCAGTATGCTGATAGACAAAATATTCAACCAACAGTTTTTGGTGACTCCGCTGGGGAAATACCCATTATCCATTTATAGTCTATCCATTCCATACACCTCCACACTAACAGGGAAAGAATGCACAGTTTAAAGCCTCAAGATTTAACTGAAGCAAAGTCAATTCTTTTCCACTTTTGTTTTAAAATCTGGTAGATTCAAGGTATACACGAAGCCAAAGGGCTAAAGGTGTCGTTGATCCTGTGTTCGAGCTGGTACAGCAAAGTGATATTAATATATTTCCTTCACCATCTCATCTCCAACGAACCAAGAGCTTCCCTCTTACTAAAGCCAAATCTCCATTACCAGATGAAGTATCTACTTCTACTGTTGATAAACTTGTGCCTATAATTACCCCATTGAGATTTGTTATCCCTCCTTTTCAGAATCTTATAATGGCAGTTCAAGGCCCCTAGGGTAATGATTTTGGTCCTCTCAATCTTACTCCTCTACATGAGCTTCCACGCAGTTCTAAGAAGAATTTCCATAAATTTTATGGTGATGGCAAAGTTCATCCTGATGAACACATTGCAACATTCAGTATAGCTTGTGGAGTAATTGGAGTTGAATTTGAAGATGTAGCAGTCAGGCTTTTTGTTGAAACACTACAAGGTCATGCTGCAAATTGGTTTTACCATCTACAGGGTCGATCTATGACTGATTGGAATACCCTAAAAGCTAAGTTTGAAGCCAGATTCAAACCTGCAAAAGATGCACATACACTTCTGGCTCAACTTACATAGATGAAGAAAGAGCCGCATGAGCCTATGAGAGACTTCATAGCTAAATTTGACAAGTTGAGAAATAGAATCCCTTTAATTTCTAGACATACAGCTAAGAATCTCAAATTCTTTTTAATTAATTCTTAGCTACCTGAAGTCAATTTCCTCTTGAGACGTGCTGGTCAAATAGATCTCACTGTAGCTCAAATTTTGGCCACTAAAGTAGAAGATGATCTCATCTTAGCAGGGAAAATAAGAAGAGATCCCAATAAACATAGAGCTTCATCATCTTCTGAATTTGCATCTACAAGCACCACAGATCTAATGGTGCATAAATTAACAAATGAGTTGCTTGCTCTCAAAAAGCAAATGGCTCAAGGAATGTCTTTTGCTCCTACATACAGAAGAACATTCCCAAATCAGTCATATCAGGGCAATGTTTCCAGAAACCAAGGACAACAAAATCGCCTTCCTCCCCCATAAGGGAAACTTGCCTTGGAAGCTCCTCCAACTAATTCAGCAATGGGATATCTTGAAGCAGAATCAAAATTCTCTTATCAGCCTAAATTAAATCAAGAAAATGATGTCGATATCA
Organism: Torreya grandis; assembly: GCA_037957365.1. Taxonomy (NCBI): domain Eukaryota; kingdom Viridiplantae; phylum Streptophyta; class Pinopsida; order Cupressales; family Taxaceae; genus Torreya; species Torreya grandis. The sequence continues at coordinate 4,053,804 of JARHVA010000016.1, read as the reverse complement.
TTAAAGACAGTTAAGAAGAATCAGTTGGTGACTCCCACATTGGTTTCCTAAATTACCAGGATGAACTTGGAAGCAAAGGAGAAGCTTCAGATGGATCATATGCAGTGTTTACTAGGTCTAAGAACCAATCAACCCAATAGGTTGATAAAGAAAAGACAAAAGAACAACCACAACCAGCAATCACAATTGTCAAGCGTGGGACAGCTCTACCTCTTTAATTAAAAGATTGGGTCATTACTCAAAAGTTAAATACATCTATTGTGCCTTCCCCTTCTACTTCTAATTCACAAACTAACCCACCTCCCATCCCTCCTAAAACTCAGAAAGCTGAAGTACCTTTCTCTGTACCTAGCTCGATTCAGCCATTTGACATAATTGATCATGTCAAAAAGACAAAAATATAGATGTTTGAATTTGAATACTTGCAGTCTAATCTGGATCAACTGAACAAACTGGTTCAATATGTTAAAAATCAGACCATCCCTGCAGGACAAAAGGCAAAAAAAGTAATTCTTGATTCTCCAAAGAATACGCCTATTCCAAATAATCTGGTTGTTACTCTTCCAGTTGCTCCTAGAAAAATAGAACCTTTCTATGTTTCCTTGTTAATCAATGGCCACAAGTTGAGTAACTGTATTATAGACTCAAGGGCATCTGACAATGTCATGCCTACTAAAGTCGCTGAGTCTCTTGGTCTCACATTGACCAAGAGGTTTGAGAGATGTTTCTCCATGGAGAACAAGCAAGTGCCATTGCTGGGGCAAATCAAAGATGCTCAATTTGCATTTACAACCTTTTCAGACAAAAGGATTAAAATGACTGTATTAGTGGCTGACATCCTAGCATCTTATGGCATTTTTCTTGGATGAAATTTTTGCAAGGAGGTGGGAGGAGAACTAAACATGGATTTATCTAAGGCAAGGATCCCTGTCCCAGGCATGATGAAGAGATTACTTCCTGAAAAAGAAGCAAAGTATGTAGTTACCAAGATGTTAGCTCCTGAATCTCAAATCCTTTTTGAATCTGTAGGTATGGGTAATTACCTTTTATATATAGATCATGAAGAAAGACCTTCCATCTCTGATGAAAGAAAGTCTGAAGTAAAATCAGTGTCTAATGAGATTTGGACTCTAGAATTTGACGATAGTTGTTCCTCTATTGGTTCAAGAGCTGAAATTGTCTTGATATCTCCTCAAGGAGATATGTTTCTTTCATCTTATAAATTACAATTCAACAATACTAATAATATAGCTGAATATGAATCATTGTTGCTAGGCATGAAGGCTACTCAAGAAAGAGGTGTCAAGTTTCTTCATGCTAAAGGGGATGCTGAATTAGTGGTCTGTCAAGTGAGAAATTTATATCAGACCAAGAATGAGAGGCTACGCCACTACCATAATTTGGTTTGGGACCAAATTGAAAGCTTTGATGCTTTCAACATTTTTTCCATTCCAAAAGAGTCCAATGACAGAGCTAATGCACTTGCTGTTTCAGGAACTCTTTTAATTCCTCATTCTAATTTTAAAGAAGACAAATATACCATTGAGTTGGTCTATAGACCAAGTGTTCCTGACAATGCTGATCATTGGCAAATACTCAATGATGATCAGCAGATCATTACTTTCTTGGAACAAAAAGACAATTTTAAATAGCTATATTTTGAAGGCAGTGAATCTCAGAAGTCTGAATCTTTTTCTGAATCCATTTCAAATGTAAATGAAGAGTTCCTATAGCTAAAAGGAAACAAAATTCCTAAAGGCCTAGTTTCTCTTGAGAAGCTATTTGACAAGCATGATAGATTCGTCAAACAACAATAGATAGATTTGAATTTCTCTCAGGGATTTGACCAAGTGAATTTGACCAACAAACAAAATCCCAAAATGGTCAACATTGGTAAGTGTTGTACCCCTGAAGAAAGATTCAAATTCACTTCTTTGCTCCGTCAATACATTGATGTCTTGATATATTCATATGAAGATCTGAAGTCTCTCAGACCTAATGAAATCCACCATCATATTCCTCTCAAGGCTGATTCAACGCTTTACAAGCAGAAATCCATAAAATACAATCCAAAAAATTTAGGTACTATTATGTCTGAGATACAAAAAATGTTAAATGCTAGTTATATCTTCCCAATCCATCATTCTACATGGATTGTGAACATAGTACATGTAAGGAAGAAAAATGGTGAAATTTGCATTTGTGTAGATTTCCAGAATCTAAATCAGTCATCTTTGAAAGACAATTACCCTTTGCCAATCATGGACCAAGTGCTTCAAACAGTAACAGGATCAAAAATGTTATCAATGCTAGATGGCTTCTCAGGTTATAATCAAGTTGAAGTTGTTGAAGCTGACCAACACAAGACTGCATTCATCACGCCTTGGAGTACATTTGCATATAAAAGAATGCCTTTTGAATTAATAAATGTTGGAGCTACCTTTCAAAGAGCTATTGACATGGCTTTCAAAGATGAGATTGGTAAATTCATAGTGATATATCTTGATGATTTAACTATCTTTTCAAAGCATCGATCTGATCATGTATGCCACTTGCAACAAGTGTTGGAGTGCTGCTGACAGAATGGTATTTTCTTGAATCCTAAGAAGTCTATTTTTGGAGTGACAGAGGGAAAATTCCTTGGACACATTGTGTCCAAAGAAGGTATAAAGATTGACTCAGATAGAGTCAAATCCATTCAAGAGCTGAATTTACCTACAAGTAAAAATGTTGTTCACTCTTTCTTTGAAAAAGTGAATTTCTTACGGAGATTTATTCCTAAATTTGCTGAGAAGACAAGACACATTGTGAACATGATGAAAGGGAAAACTACCTTTAGCTAGAATAAATAAGGTGAATCAATGTTTCAAGATATCAAGGTTGCCATTGCTCATGCCCCTACCTTGGTTTGTCTAGACTACCACAAAAATTTCATCATATACAGCTATGCATTTGAGCACACTCTTTCAATGATTATTGTTCAACAGGACAAAGAAGGTATGGAATCCCCTATCTCTTTCATGAGTTGCCCTCTCAAAATTCATGAAATGAAGTATTCAAATATAGAGAAGCACGCCTATGCCTTGGTAAAAGCAGTCAAACACTTTCACTTCTATATTCAGAATTCACATACTACTACCTTAGTTTATGATAGTACAGTCAAGTCTATATTAACTCAGCAAGAGTTTGGCACAAAGAGAGGTAATTGGATTGCAAAGATCCAATAATTTAATCTAGATATCAAGCTGACAAAGCTAGTCAGAGGTAAAGGCCTTTGCCAATTAATGGTTGACAATAAGCCAGATGATACACAACGTGAAGAACCTGAAGTGAAAAATATGCCAACAGTCCTTTTTGTCTCCACTATTAATGAATGGTATTCAGATATCGCCTATTTTTTGACTTATGGTGAACGTCTTGCTCATTTGTCTTACAAAGAAAGAAGGACTATCAGGTTGAAAGCTTCCAATTTTGTCCTTTGGGACAATGGCATGTACAAAAGAAGCATAGATGGAGTTTTCCTTCACTGTGTAGACAAAGAACAACAAACCCAAATTTTAAAATCTTTCCACAATCTAGCCTGTGGAGGACATTTTTCTGCCCCTGTGACTGCTCACAAAATTCTATGAGATAGGTATTACTAGCCAAATCTTTTCCAAGATGCACATAAGTGGGTGAGGAAGTGTGAACTTTGCCAGAAATTTGTTGAAAGACCCAAGTTGGCTACCATGCCTCTCAAGCCAGTAATCATAGAGGAACCTTTCCAGCAATGGGGACTTGATTTTATTGGAACAATAAATCCATCTTCAAGTGTTGGACATGATTATGTCCTTACAGCAACTAATTATTTCACCAAGTGGGTAGAAGCAATCCCAACTAAGCATGCTACTTCAAAAGTTGTATGCAACTTCCTCAAAGAGAATATCATTTCCAAGTTTGGAGTTTCACTAAAAATTGTTACTGATAATGCAACTTGTTTCACCTCTCAAGAAATTACACAATTCTATTTTTATTATGGAATTACGCTCTCTCATTCTTCTGATTATTTTCCCCAAGGGAATGGACAAGCTGAGTCCAATAATAATAATTTGGTAACTATTATCAGAAAGCTAGCTGATGATAATCAAAGGACATGGCACAAAGCATTGGTTGATGCTCTGTGGGCAGACAGGATCACGCCAAAAAGGGCAATTGGTATGTCCCCTTTTCAACTTCTTTACGGTATTAATGTTGAGATACTAATCACTTTAGAGTTACTAGCCTTAAAATTGGTGAAGGCCATTGAAGATCAGACATATAAGAGTTCTCTTGAAAAAATAATCATGTGCTTGACTCAGCTGGAGGAACAGAGAACCATGGTGGTAGACAGAATTGTTGTTCATCAAAGTCTGGTAAAGAAAATTTTTGATCAGAAGGCCAGAAATCATGATTTCCAGATTGGAGATCAAGTCCTGCTGTGGGACAAAAGAAGAGAACCAAAAGGGATGCATGGAAAATTTGACTCCCTTTGGAGAGGCCCTTTTATAATTCATCAGCACATGGGTGAAAATAGTTTTCTATTGAAATACCAAGATGGCACACTCTGTTCTCTGCCCCACAATGGGCAACATCTAAAACACTTCAATTCTTGAAGTATCAGATCATTGCCTTTGTAAATATGTATATTTGTATAGTTTTAATTTTGTTTTGTTTTGTTTGTTTTCTTTTTGATGCCTTTCATTTCTAGGTAGCATGACTCCAAATCCCAATGGTACACTTGAAGACACTAGAGATTCTGGATTCTACTCCTTTCAATTCATTTTGCAATTGATAGAAGTTCCCCAACTAGAGCCAGATGTTGTCCCTCAAAAGTAATAGTCATTTTTGGGACAACATTTATACTATTTTGGTTCTACAGACCAAAATTGTATCTTCTTTTTTCAAAAATTTGTCTTAAACATTCAGATTCCTCATTTTCAAAGCTTCTCAAAATATCTACAGACTTTGCAAGTCGCATTCAATGGATTTTACATGTTGATTTTTACAGACTTTGTATCTTCAGTTTCTACAAGCAGGTTCATTTATACAAGTTCAAAGGCTTCTGTAGGTGGTTTCAGTCAAAATATTAGTTTTCAACACTTGTTCATTTTCCATAATTAGTTCAAAGCTTTGGTTCAGTTGAAAATATTCATCAGCAAGCATCTGAGTACAAAAGGAGACCTAAACCATTGAACCGTTGAACCATTGAACCATTTTGGTTCAAAGGTTTAACGAGTTCAAGGTTCAATGGCAGGTTCAACCAAAGGGACAGTTCAATGGCTCAGTTTAACTAAGTGGTTCAACTCTTTATTTTCACTCAGTTGGTTCATTCTTTTAGTTCAACTGATTGGTTCAACGTCTATAGGTTAAACAATAGGTTCAAAGACATTTTTCAAAGCTTTGTTTGAACCGTTGAACCAAAACTTAGTTCAACATCTTGGTTCAATGATTGGTTCAATCACTTGACTCATTGGATGGTTCATCGACTTTTGGTTCAAAGGAGCTTGGCGCACTTCATTGAACTATTAAACTAGTTCAATAGATTGGTTCAATCTTTTGGTTCAACGTCAAAGTTCAAAGGCAAGTTCATTGGCTTGTTTCATTCATTGAACCATCGGCTTGAACCATTTTTGGTTCAACTAATTGGTTCAACATTAAAGTTCATCCAATGGTTCATCGCCAAAGCTCAAAGGGGTGGTTCAATGCAAAAGGAGACTTCATAAAGGACAAGTGCCCTTGTGGAGGACACTTAATCGACCAAAACACCCTTCGAAAGGGTTATTTTCAAAGAAACAGTTAAGTAAATTTATTTGGATTTGTTTAAAGCATTTGAAAATTGGCTTAACACTTAACTCTTTCAAAATTTTGTTTGAAGGAATTCCTTCAAACAAAAATTTTGAAAGAATTCCAAGTGGCTGCGGGTGCAAATCCGAAGACTGACCAAACACTTTGCAGAACAAATTTCCGTGGACTTTTGTCCGCGGAAATTTTCCCTGGACAAATGTCCGCGGGAATTACCTGCGGGGGAGATTTAAATAGAAAACACCTGGGAATTTTCCTTGGGAAAAATGTCTGCGGGGAACTTTCACAGAAGCCTTAGCACAAGGATTTGTTTGCGGGGACTACCAAGGCAAAGGACCACCGAAGGACCCCGAAGGGCAGGTGCCATTGTGGGGGACTCTCGGCGGCCAAAGTGAAGGATCATTCTGACTTGACACAGGACATTTATCAAGGCCCAAAAAGGCAAGTCCAATCTGGAAGGGCAAAGCCAAAAGCCAAAAGAAGACCAAGGGGTGATGCCCACAAAGACATCAAATTCAGGATAGTGAACTAGCCGTTGAGATCACATTAATGGGCATGCAAACGTCAATTTTAAAGACAATGAAATAGTCGTTGATCCTTTGATTTATAGACACGAATGCATTTCTAGAATTCAAGACAAAAACCGGTTGAAAGCAAGGAAAGATAGAATAATGGATGAATCCAAAACCAAATTCAATTAATCTAGAAAGGAGGAATGATGAAGACAAGATCAGACCGCCAGGTGGACATTGAAAGTTGTAATCTTTCAAATGCACTACTTGTTTATCTACATTGAAAAGATCAAATGGGAAAAATGCCCCAAAGTTCTAGCCTATCTTCCTAACATTTCCCAACGCATCATGATGTATTATTGTTCCCAAGTCCTTCTTCAAGTGGCTATATAAGGGACTTTCTTTCATTGTAATTTGGTCTTCTTTTTGACAATCTGAACAAAACTCTGCCCAAATTGAGAGGCATCATTGAGACTTTGTGCTCAGTCTATTGATCATATTATGTTAATGAAAGCAAGGGATTTTTTTAGACTTTGTGTTGTGATATCTTTTCTATTTCATTAATTTAATAAGCGAGATTAGTAAAATTAGTCAGGAAGGTGTCCTGAAGAATTAACTGTGGAGAGACTTTGTGCTCCCATAAGCTGCCTTTAGTGTGTTTTCTTTATATTGCTGTGTAAAGGACTTTGAGATTTCCTTGCCCTTCATATATTACTCTTAAGCATTTCAAGTAGAGACTTTGTGCTTTGTCTCAATTTGCTGGTTACCATACTCTCAGTTACATTCTGCTTTTATTTTCAAGAGTATTCTTGTGGCTGGCTGAATAGTTCTTCTGAAAGAAGAGGAGAGCTGTCTATCATTCTCTTGAGTTTTTCCTTTGTTTTGTATACATCATCTCTGAAGAAAGAGAGATGGATGACTCATCCTACCCTTGAGTATTATTTTTTGTTTATACATATACATAGCATATCCACAGGGAACCTCCCCTTGATGAGAGGAGAGAGTAGTCTCCTTCTAATGTGATAAACTTACACATTAGGATGACTAATCTTCTTGCTTTGGCTGATAAGACCTATTTTGTTTACCAGTACGTTGATAGACAAAATATTCAACCAACAGAAGCCACTTTATGAAAATAAAACAATAATATATTATTTATGTCATACCTTGAGTTTCATGGAAGTACACCTATCTCTATAAAAACTTCTTTTATTCATTGATTTCCTTGACATACAACAATCAAAATACAAAATTTTCACAAAGGCAGAGTTCTTCATTCAATCTTGACCTTTATTAGAACTCTCCACCCATGTTATTTAAATTTATTATACTCTCATAACATTATACTACTCTTTATACTATTTTACAATAATTTTACACCTTTTATGACTCTTCATCATGCAATTCAACTCCCTTTTCTTGGCCACCTCCACTTAGGTGGTAGTTACAAATCAATATTCTCTCTTATATTATTATTTCCCAAGAGTTTCACATTGTAGTACCATAATAAAAATTCCTATGACCTAATATTAACCTATTCAAACATTACATTTCTCACAAGATCCAAAAACACCTCACAATGCCTTATTAGAACTTCACATTTTCAAATTGTGCATTTCAGCGGGAAAATACAAAATGAGATTAAATACATAACCTAAATACTTATAATGAATCAAAATAACCATAATGGTATCTATAGGGCATAAAAAACAAAAAATGATCATTATGAACTCTTGAACACATTAATTTATCATACTTCCTTGTGATGCTCTGCATCATACTTGCTAAGTGGAAAAATTTGAGCTCTTGCTCAAATACACCTTGTCCACCTTATTCCTTGATTTCCAATTATTAATATTCTGATTTTATTATCTTCTATTTTTCTACTCCTCTTGTCTTTCTTCTTTCTTCTCAGTTGGTGCCTTTATTTTCTTACCTTGTTTTGTCTCTTTGCCAACTCATCCTCTACTTCCATGAAGTACATAATCTATTGTAAATCCTTGTCTAATTCATATTATATCTCTTTCATCTCAAATTTATATCCATCATGATCTACCTTAAATTGTTGGTTCTCATTATTTACTCTAAATTTTACTCCAAAACTTCCTTATTCATTGGTCATGCTTGGTGCATGCACTCCTTATTGATTTTGCTTCTTGATAATCCTTTATCCTTGGTATTCATGCTCTAATGGATGATTATACATTTTTTATTGCTTCATCCTTGTCATACTCTCATCTATATCATATTTGGATGCCTTCTTATGACACTCCACCTTCTCATGGCGAGTCTTCTCATAGCCTTGCTCATGTTGAAAAGACATCTCCTTGGTTAATCAAACTTCAACATAAAACCACATTTATTGGAAACTTATTATATTACTATCATCATAAATACATTCCACTAACTCAGATACAACATTAAAAATTTATTAGATTAAATTCTCACCTTATTCTTCCTTCATATGTTTGATTTCTAGCTCACTCGCTTGTGGCTTTCCTTCTATGAGCCTTTGGTATTCAACTCTTGGCATGATATATGCACTAGTAGTCTTCTAAGACTTCCCTCTCTTTGCTCTATCCATGATAACTTGATTTCACTCCTTCCTTGAATCAACTTTGAACTGATCTTGTCCTCTTCCCAATATGCATTCTTCCTCCAATCAACTCCTTTGTGAGGATCATGGATGTCCTCCTCTTTGTTTGGCTCTATGATGAGATCTTGTACCTCATTGATTTTATTATCCATGTGATCATGGAATGAATTCCTCTCTTTCATATTCAAACCTGTACCTTCATGATTAATACTTATTAAATTACACTCATGAGACTTGATAGTCTCTTCTATAACCTCATGTTTCTTTCCACCTTCTCTTGCTTTTACTTTCCTCTTCCAAGCCTCTCTAGGCTTCCCTATCATATTATTGAGTTCCTTATATTTTCCTCTCTACTCTTTAATTGATTCATTATATTACCATACTTGCTCTTTAACCAACTTACATGATTATATGCCTTACCTTAAATTGCCACTTTGTTTGCATCACCTTGTTCATCTTCTTGGCTGTAAATCCTTACTTGATTCTAATTTTATGCCCTTGTATATCCTGTAATTTTACCTTCTTGAAGTGTTTATTTGGGAATCATATTTCTTGACTTTGAAAATTTCTTTTCTTAATATTAAAATTGTGCTTCTAGCTTCTTTCAGACAACTCCTTCCTTCTCTTCACCTTGACAAACAAACTCTACTAGATTAACTTCAATCTCTTGTATAAATGCTCTCCACATTAACTCCTCTTATTCATTGTGCTCTTTCATACCTTTTGCCATCACTTATATTTATGTTTCCTCATTGTATAAATTAGCTTGTATACCGTGCTGCTCCATGATGTATACTGGCTCATCCTTCAATATTTCTCTCCTTGAGTCCCCATTGACTCATGCCAAATGCTTAAATATTAATATATTGTCCTAGAATAGACTTTGTCCTTTTATCTATCATTTATGGCATGTTACAAAGGTACCATGTCTTCTTATAATTGATCCCAACTCTTGTTGACAAATAACTAATCTTGTTGCTCACCTAAAAACTGTCCATAACTTGCAATATCTTTTACCTCTTTGATTGCTTTAAAAAATGTAAATTCATAAATTTGAGCTTCATACCTCTTGATTCCATCCTCTTAATTTAATATTTCTTATTTTATGCCTTCCAAAAGGCATACTCTATACATGGTTGTCCAATCAGTTGCTCTTCATCATAAACATGTTGTTTATGCTTGGTTTCCTCTATGCTTTCAACTTTTATGTCCTCAGAATGGACTTATTCATTCAATTTTGTACCTTCATACACATATGATGATAAATATTTATATGTGAAATCTTAAGGCTTACTTGCCTCCTCCTTCTCCTTCTTAGGTTGTTTTTCCTTCCTGAATATCTTCTTCTTCACAAGGTGTTTCTCACCTCCCTCTTGTCTACCAACTTGTTCACCCATTGTGAACTTTTTAATATCCTCATTGAGATGCCTACATAGCATATTATTTTGATTCTCATTATCTCTCTTGACAATATTCCTTCTTCTCTTCATGTGTACTATTATAGTCCACTTAACCCTCTTCTTCTTCATTACCCAACCATACCATTGGATTTCCACTTCTTTCATGAGATCCACCAAGAGCTTTATGTTAAGCATGAAATATATTGAGAGGGGGGGGTGTGAATCAGTATATTATATATCTTATTTTTCAATCAAATTCTTTTTCTTTAACCACTTAACCACATAATCAAGATATGCAATAAAACTAAAACAATAATATGCACCACACAAGAGAGAGAAAGACACCATATTTTTATGTGGAAACCCAAAGTGGGAAAAAACATGGAAAATAATCTCAAGTATATGAATGAACACCAACTCAAATTACAAAGTTTGCAAGCACCAACTTGATAGAGCACCAACCCCTTTGTCGAGCACCAACATAACAAGTATTTGTGAGCACCAACACTTTGCAAAGATTTGTGAGCACTAACTCACATGACCACCAAAATTTTGCAAAGATTTGTGAGCACCAACCCACATGATCACCAACCCCTCTTGTGTATAAAACACAACTATCTCTCAATGTTGCATACTCACCAAATGATAGAAATCTACAATATCTCCTACTTTTCTCTCTTTGAAAACAAATACAAACCATGCACTCTCTTGCATATTAAAAATGGATTCTCCAACTTATATTTATAGCTTTCAAAATGACCTTTGGTATTCACCCTTTGTGACCCTTCAATCCTCATGGAAAATGGTGCCAAACTTGCATGCCCCTTTGTATCCTAGCATTTGAAAAGTCATATGGTGACCCTTCATAAGCAAAAGCATCCTTTCCTCTTTTGTATTTATCTTGGTGACTTTTTGTATTCCTCAAAGTGTCCCTTCATATAAAAATGTGCCATACCCTCTTTTGTCTTCACATGGTGACTCTTGGAATTCCTCAAGATGACTCTTCATGAGAAAATTCATCCCATTCCTCTTTCATCTTTTATCCCGTGACTCTTTGACTTCTCCATGGGCCCTCTTTTGAATTATATGCAACCAAAAATATATTCACTAATATTAAATAAATATTAACACACATTAGCCAAGATATGAATATTAAAAACACCATTAAATGCAATGGGGCCTTTATCACCAATAATGCTAGACCTTTGACATCAATGACAATATTTCCAACAATCTCTACCTTTTTCATTGATGGTAACCTCAAATTGAAAATGCCACATCCTGAAACCTACACATACTACCATCTGAAAAACATACAGTAACTCGCCTTATTGTAGTAACCTGTTCCTATTCCCTATACCTATTTTTGCACATGTACCTATTATTCTCCTCCTTTGACATCAATGGAAAGGGGCCTACCTGGAGCTAACACTTAGCTCCCCCTCAACTAATGATAAGCCTCAAAGGTAGGAAGTAAAAAAAATTACTCCCAACTTCTCCTACAGATACTCAAATGTGTCTTTTGGTAGTGCCTTTATGAAAATATCTACAATCTGCTCTGTAGTACTGAAATACTCTATCTTAACCTATTGATCTACAACCTGATCCCTCAAGAAGTGATATCTAATGGGAATATGTTTTTTTCTTAAATGCATCACTAGATTATTTGAAATATTAATAACAATTGTGTTGTCAAAAAAAATTAAAATAGGTTCATCATATTTTACCTTGATATATTCCAAAGTTTGCTTCATCCAAAGCACTTGAGTAAAACATAATATTGATGCAATATATTCTAATTCAACTGTATAAAGTGATAATGAATTCTACTTCTTGCTTAGCCATGATACTAAGCTATCATTAAAGAAAGAAGCTCCTCCACTTGTACTCTTTCTATCATCCAAGCACCCTGCCCAATCTAAATCTGTGTAAGAAACCAAAGTGAAATCTCTGCTTGTGGGATACCACAATTGATAATCAAATGTCCCCTTGATATATCTAAATATTCTCTTCACCAATTAAACATGACTATCTTTCAGAGATGACTAATATCTTACAGCCATACCTACTACATGCATGATGTCTGGCCTTGATGTTGTCAAATATAAAAGACTACCAATCATAGATATATACAAATATTGATCTGAAATAGTGAATATTCATCCTTACTCACCTTATTTCTTGTACACATTGGTTTGCCAACTAGTGCACAATCCTCAACACCAAATTTATTCAACATTTCCTTGGCATATTTACTTTGAGATAGGATTTTTTTTATTTAACTAAAATTTTTGTAATCCCAAGAAAAATAACAATTCTCCAAGTATAGACATCTCAAGTTATTTTTTCATATTATTAGAAAATTATTTTGTCATCTTTTCAATGTTTCCTCTAGAAATTATGTTATCAACATATACCACTACAATCAATTGATACTCACCTTTTGTTTTGATTTAGAAATTACTATCAGCAAATCCTCTCTTGAAACCTTGATCATGTAGGTACTTATCAAGTCTTGTATACCAAACTATGGGATCTTTTTTCAATTCATACAATACTTTATTCAATCCGCATACATGGATACTAATATTTGAGAGAATAAATCCCTCAGGCTACTCAATGTAGACCTCTTCTTCTAGATTCTTGTTTAGGAAGGCAGATTTGACATCCATCTAAAACACTTTGAAAATTTTAAACACTACATATGAAATAAATATTTTAATAGCCTCTAACCTTGCCACTGGTGCAAAAGTTTCTTCAAAATCTATTCCGTCAAATTGAGCATATCCTTTACATACTAATCTTGCTTTATTCCTGGTCACTTCTCCATTTTTATTCAACTTATTTCTATAAATACTTTTTAATCCTATCACATTGTGATATTTTGGTCTAGTTACTAATTCCAAAGTATCATTCTTTTCTATCTCATTTAATTCTTCATCCATATCCTTAACCCAATTCTTATCATGTCTAGCTTCTGACAAAGTTCTAGGCTGAATTTTGGATAACAAAGATAAATTAACTTGCTTTGATTTACTTACCATCATTCTTCTAATGAAAATTCTTTCATTTATGTCTTTGATGATGTCACTTTCATTATGATTTCTATAAACATATTTGGATAGAGTTTTGGTGTCCTTTTTCTCCTTCTTCTCATCTTCATCTTATTCATTAAAATCTTCCTCTTCAATGATTTCAGGATTGTCTACTAGATCACTAATTTTTTGTGTTCCATCTTCTTCTATCCTGACACTTGCACTTTCAACAATTTTCTTGGTTATTTTTTTATAAAATTTATAAGCTTTAATTTTGAAAAAATAACCAAGAAATATACCTTCATTTGCTCTAGATTCAAACTTTCCAAGTTTTTCATCGATTCTCTTTATGAAGCATCTGTTGTCAAAAACTTTGAAATAATCAATTGTTGTTGCTTTGTCTTTCCATAGCTCATATGGAGTCTTGTCACTATTGAATCTCAATAATTCTCTATTCTGAATATGAAATATTGTAGCAAATATCTCTCTCCAATAGTTATCTAGTATCTTGGATTCATTTAGCATTATCCTCACCATCTCCTGAACTGTTCTATTTCTCCACTCAAGTACTCCATTTTGTTGTAGGGTTATGGCTGTTGAATAATGTCTTTTTATTCCATAGTCTTCACAAAACTCAATAAACTGATTTGACATGAATTCTCCTCCTCGATCTAATCTTAGACACTTAATCTTCAAATTGGTTTCATTCTCAACTATTGCTTTGAATGCTTTGAAATGTCTAAAAGCTTCTATTTTTTTTAAAACATTACCCATGTCATATGGAAAAAATTATCAATAAGTAATATGAAATATTTCTCACCTTGAGTACTTTTAGTTCTCATAGGTCCACATAGATCAGTGTGAACAAGCTCTAACATCTGAGTGGTCGAGTACTCTTTTGTTTTGAACCACCTTCTGGCCTGCTTCCCATACTGAGAAGGTTCACAAAGTGTGTCAGATGGCTTTGTAATCTTTGGAAGATTTTTGACTACTTTTTTTTATTGATATTGACAAGATTGTCAAAATTTATGTGACCCATTCTCCTATGCCATAGCCAACTTTATTCAATTTGACTCAAACATCTTTGGCCTTTGATGTCTAATAACATATACAAATTATTGCCTGTTCTCTAAACTTCTGCAATAACACATCTAAATCTTTTCTCTTAATTTTACAACTTTTTACATAAAACTTTAGTGTGTGCCCCTGATCACACATTTGACTTACACTAAAAAGATTATGCTTAAGACCTTCTACATATAAAACATTTTTAGTTTTACCATTATCCAAACTTAGTGTACCTTTTTTGATAATTTTGGAAGTAGTATTATCTCTAAATTTCATTGTGCCACCATTGATCTTCTTCAAGGTTATGAACTTTTTTTTTGTCTCCTATCATGTGCGTCAAACATCCACTGTCAATGAACCATGGATTTTCTTCATTTCTTGCATGCAAATCTATCTGTACCAACATAGATTTTTTAGGTTGTTTCTTTTGCCATGAACCTATCTAAACTTTCTTCTTGATGAATAGAGCCTTGAAACTCTAGTCCTTCTTGATTGAATCGAACACACTTCTATAGTACTGGTCTATATGTCTGAAGTTTTTGCACTTGTAACATATTATGGCCTCTTCATTAAAGCTCGATAGAGGAACAAAAGAATTGTGGCTTCTGCTTGACTCTGCATGACTTTCCTTCTCCTAATTTCTAAGATTGTTAGCCCTTTTTTGACATTCTATTTTATTATGACCATATTTATTACAATAAAAATAGTAACCATAAAAATAGGACCTGTTTATGTATCTCTGACCTAATTGCCTTTTGTAGCTATATTTCTTTTAGCCTTCTTTGTTTGAGATGTCCTCTATATTCTTAACTTCTTCCTTTTTTATTTCTTCTTTTGTAAGAGCTTTAGCATAGCTCTTTCATTTTTCCTTGTTTGTGAAAGTAGTGGCGTCTCCTTTCTCTTTTTCAAATCCAATACCTGTCTTATCTGACATTGATCTTTGATTTTTTAATATCTTATTCAACATATTAGTGTCATTATCAAATTTTGAATCATTGGATGCTCTATCATTGATTGCTTTATTTATTTTCTTAATATCATTGTTTAAATAAGTAATTCAATAACATACCTTTCCCATTCTTTACTTACATTTTTTAACTATGTCATTAGATCTTCTTCATTATTTTTGGCTTCTTTAAAGTGTGTTTGTAGATCTTCAATTATTTTCTTTGACTCCTTTTAATTTTTCTCAATCTGAAGCTTTAAAATTTGATTTTTATTTTCAAGAGATTTTAACTCTTCTAAGGCACAAACGAGTCCTCCTTCCAGATTCACTTCGGCTTCATCTTGTTCTTCTTCTTGATCATCTATACTTTTGCTTATGGAGGAATTTTTTATGTATGGCCATGAATAAAATCTCTTCTTCTTTTGAATCACTGACTCCACTATCTTCGACTGAGCTAGGATCTTTATAATACAAACTCTTCTTGTCAAATTCCTTCTTGAATTTTCCTTTGAAATTCTTCTTGTATGTAGACTTTCCTTCTTCATTGTCACCATTGCCTTTATCTAAGCACTTAGTTACAAAATGTCCAATCTTTCCACAATTAAAACATTTGAAAGGTAATTTTTATTGATATTTATCTATGTCTTTTCTTAGTTTGTGAATGAATAGAGCTCCGTTGTCATCTTCATCATCACTAAAACTGTCACTTGATTCTTGAATCTTAGATTTATCTTTCTTTGATGTCTTGAAAGTAGCTTCTCTCTTTGAGAGTTTCTCTTGTTCGATTTTCTTCTCATATGACGTAAGAATACCATGTAGCTCATCCATTTTTAGCTTGGCTAAATTCTTCATTTCTTCAATTTCCAAACTTTTGCATCATATCTCAATGGTAGAGATCTCAAAGCTTTTTGAGCTATAATTGATTCTTCTAACTTTTCTCCAAGACCTTGAATCTGATTAACTATTTGATCAACCCATAAAAGATAATTTGCTATATTTTCTTCCTCTTCCATCTTCAAACTCTCAAACTATCTTCTAAAAGTCTAAAGCTTGGCTTGTTGAACCTTTCCATCACCTTTGTGAATATTCTAAAGTTTTACCCAAGTTTCATGCATAGATTTACATTGCATCTTTAACAAATTTTGATTCACATAAACCACATAAAATAGCATTTAAATCTTTAACATTATTTTCACTTGCCTTCTTTTCTGTCAGAGTAGTTACAAGTGTCTGTGGCTCTTCATATTGCTCTACCACTGCTTGCCATATGTTGAATCTAAGGGCCATCAAATATGTCTTCATCCTTATGCTCCAAAAAACAAAATTTGTCCCATCAAAAAAAGGTGCCTTATTTGTATAAAAACCATCATGTGATCCAGCCATCATGCTTTCTCGATCTACCTTCAAGCTGTAAAACTTTTTTAAAGGAGCCTGCTCTGATACCAATTGTTAAGCATGAAATATACTGAGTGGGGGGGGCTGAATCAGTATATTATATATCTTATTTCTTAATCAAATTCTTTTTCTTTAACCACTTAACCACACATTCAAGATATGCAATAAAATTGAAACAATAATATGCACCACATGAGAGAGAGAGAGAGAGAGAGAGAGAGAGAGAGAGAGAGAGAGAGAGAGAGAGAGAGAGAGAGAGAGAGAGAGAGAGAGAGAGAGAGAGAGAGAGAGAGAGAGAAATTTTTTATGTGGAAACCCAAAGTGAGAAAAACCATGGAGAACAATCTCAAGTATATGAATGAGCACCAAATCAAATTACAAAGCTTGCAAGCACCAACTTGCAAGAGCACCAACCCCTTTGTCGAGCACTAACACATCAATTATTTATGAGCACCAACCCACAGGGGCACCAACCCCTTGCAAAGATTTGTGAGCACCAAACCACAGGAGCACCAACCCCTCTTGTGTATAAAACACAACTATCTCTTAGTGTTTCTTACTCAACAAATGATAGAACTCTACAATATCTCCTACTTTTCTCTCTTTAAAAAAAAATACAAACCATGCACTCTCTTACATATTACAAATGGCTTCTCAAGCCTTTATTTATAGTTTTCCAAATGACCTTTGGCATTCACCCTTTGTGACCCTTCAATCCTCATGTAAAATGGTGCCAAACTTGCATGACCCTTTGTATCCATGCATTTGAAAAGTCATATGGTGACCCTTCATAAGCCAAATCATCCTTTCCTCTTTTGTCTTTATCTTGGTGACTTTTCGTATTCCTCAAAGTGTCCCTTTATGGAAAAATGCACCATACTCTCTTTTGTCTTCACATGGTGACTCTTGAAATTCCTCAAGATGACTCTTCATGAGAAAATGTGTCCCATTCCTCTTTCATCTTTTACCCCATGACTCTTTGAATTCTCCATGGGCCATCTTTTGACTTATATGAAACCAAAAATATATTCATTAATATTAACACACATTAGCCAAGATATGAATATTAAAAACACCATTAAATGCAATGGGGTCTTTATCACCAATAATGCTAGACCTTTGAGATCAATGACAATATTTCCAACACTTTATCCTCTCTAACCTTATGTCTATCTCACTCATCTCCTCTTTAACATCCAACCCTTTTCTCTTTGGGTCTTCCTTCTTCTTTCTCTCATTGTGGTACTCTAACTCAGTGAAGCCCTTCTTATCTTTTGCCTTCTTTACCTTCATCTTCTCTTAAGTATGTATTTTTCGCTACTTTGGTGTCTCAACCTCTACCTGGTCTATTGGCACTCTTGTCGAAGTCTTTCTCACCTTGGAGCTACAAATCTTAGTTAGAGTCTTTCTTATTTCTCTTTTGATATTCTATTAGCTCTCTTATTAGGGATGCTATACCACAAACTATTACCTTTTTATGTCTCTCTCTAACTCATTCCTATAACTTAGCTTCATGTAATCTCAGATAACAACCTTTAACAATTTCAATTAACGACCTTTAATACTTAAATGCAGAACTATTCCAAGAGATTACCTACTTTGATACCACTTGATGTAGGGAATTCATTTCTAAAACATCCATATTCATTACCTGACTCTTATATCCTAATTTAATGCCTTGATTATCTTTGATCTAGCTTGCTTCATGCAATTACTTGTCTTGACACCCTCTTGATCACACTTTCCCTCTTCTCTGCACATAAGCTTCTTTGTACCCATAATATTATTTTCTATATCAAATAAAGATCACCTTTAATCATCCTCTACATTCTCTCTCCTTGACACCATCATTATCATCTCATAAACCATTTTCACTACTTCACTCTATGTTCTTGGACTAGGCTTGTTCATTCTTCTTAGATTCATAGGCCTATAAGCTTCGTGCATGATTAAAATGTTATTTATACACACAAAGGATTAGATTAACATCCTTATCTGATTTATTTTAAACCCCATTACATTATCAAATAAGTGACTCAAACTCCAAGCAAGAACTCTCTTCAATCTTATCTTTCTTGTTTTAAGACTAGCTCCTTATAGCCTTGTTTTCATGCAAATCGATTAGGTTATAAAAATATATAGATTATAAAAAATAATACATTTTTGGATACCCTTTATTCCCTTCCTACTTCACACAAAATTTAAAGAAACAACTCTTAATGAAAGCCTACTAACTCAACACCCCTCATGACTAATTAGGTCTCTTTAGGCCTAATGCAATGAAAAAATCCTAAAAATTGTACTTTATAGTTAGGTAAAAAATTATAAAATTTTGAATCCTCTATAGTACCTTAAAATAAAATTTATTCAAAAGTTTTATTAATTTTGATAGGAAGAAATGAAAGTTATGCTAGTTTATATGTTCAAACCCAAGGTATAGTGTTAACAGGAGAGCAAGCACTATAAATTACATAATTTGAGTTTTATAACTTTAAAAAAATCATTATAATTGAATTTTTTTAATTTTTTACTTTATTATATATCCAATGGTTAAATGTTCAAGGATAAGTATAAAACATTCCAAAAAAGCAAACATACAATTTTCTGAGTGTAGGATATGATTGTGTGTGAAGGTCTCATTAGAATCTTCCACTTCTAAATCGAGTTTTCAATCTCCCAAGGGATATGATGCATATTTATGGTATTTACCACATCTATTTAAAATTTCAAATTGTTAGATACTTATGGTCAATAATAAAATGTCCCAAAAAACATTTTTACAATATTTTGAGCCTCTTTATAGGATTGTATGCCAATTTTAATTATATTTTTCACCTTTAAATGAGTTTTTTGGGCATAAAAATGGGTTATTATCACCAATAATATACTTTAAAATATGATTATGATATAAAAAAAATTAAAATATAATTAAAAACCATCAATTATACCTCTCTCTTCTTAACTTTCTTGATTGCATTACCACAAAATTGCTCCAAATTAGACTGGTTGTAAGTACATTCATTCTTACCTTGAAAATATTGATGTGACACCCATTTATGTAAAGCAAAAACTAATATAAGATTTATATAATACCTTGGGTTTCATTTAATTACACCTATCTCTCTAAAAACTTATTTTATTCATTGATTTTATTGACATACAATAATCAAAATACAGATTTTTCACAAAGTTAGAGTTTTTCATTCAATCTTGACCTTTATTGGAACTATCCACCCTTTTTATTCTAAGTTATTGTCTTATAATAACCATATAATACTCATTATACTATTATATAGGCATTTTCCACCTTTCATGACTCTTGATCATGCAATGCAATACCCTTTTCTTGGCCATCTCCATGTAGGTGGTAGTTACAAATCAAGATTCTTGCTTATTTTGTTATTTTCCATGAGTTTCACATTGTAATAACATAAAATACCTTCCTAGGACCTAATAGGACCATATAAAAACATCTACCAACATTACATTCCTTAAAATATCCAAAAACACCTTACAAAGCCTTATTACAAATTTCAAATTTCAAATTGTGCATTTTGGACAAAAAATCCAAAATGAGCTCAAATAAACAAACTAAACACTTATAATAACTCCAAATCACCCTAATGGTCCATAGAGGACATATAACACCCATAAAAAACCAAAAATGGTCATTATGAACTCTTAAACACATTAGTTTCTCATACTACCTTGTAATGTTTTGCATCATACTCCTTAAGTGGGAAAATTTTAGAATTGCACCTTGTCCACCTTATTCCTTACTTTATAATTATTAATATTATGATTTTTTGAAATTATCTTAATGACAATCCTTTTATCTTTCTCCTTTCTTCTCAGTTGGTGCCTTTTGTCTTCTTGCCTTGTCTTGTCTCTTTACCAACTCATCCTCTACCTACTTGAAGTACATAATCTGTTGTAACTCCTTGTCTACTTCATATTCTATCTCCTCCATATCAAATTTATCTCCATCATTCTTTACCTCCAATGGTTTTTTCTCTTTTTCTACTCTAACTATTACTCCATAGCTTCCTTATTCATTGGTCATGTTTGGTTTATGCACCCCTTATTGGTTTTGCTTCTTGACAATGATCTCTCCTTATTTCATCCTTTTCATACTCTCATATATATCATATTTGGATTCCTCTTCATGACACTCCACCTTCTCATGGTGAGTCTTCATAGCCTTGATCATCTTGAAAAGACATCTCCTTAACCAAGTCATATTCAACATAACACCACACTTATTGGCAACTTCTTATCTCAATATCATCATACATAATTTTGACTAACTGAGCTAAAACATTACCAATTGATTAATCAGCTTCTCACCTTATTCTTCCTCCATGTGCTTGCTTTCTAGCTCAGTTGCTTTTGGCTCTCCTTCTATGATCCTTTGTTCTTCAACTCTTAGAATCTATGTTCACTATTCCTTGGTCTAAGACTACCATCTCTTTTCTCTCTCCATGCTAATTTGATTTCATTCCTTCCTTGAATAAACTTTGTAATGATCTTGTCCTCTTCCCAACATGTGTTCTTCCTCCAATTAACTCCTTTGTGAGGACCATGGATATCCTCCTCTTTATTTGGCTCTATGATGAGCTTTTGTGCCCCATTGGTTTTCTTCTCCATGTGATCATGGAGTGACTTCCTCTCTTGCATCTTCAAACATGTACCTTCATGCTTAGTACTCATCAAATTACACTCATGAGACTTGATAGTCTCTTATAGAACCTCATAATTCTTGCCACCTTCTCTTGCTTTTACTTTGTTTTTCTAAGACTATTTAGGATTCTTTCTCATCTTCTTGATTTATTTATCTTGTCCTTTTTATCTTTACTTATTTATCTGCCCATACTTGTTATTTAACCGACTTACATGATTTTATGTCTTTCTTACCTTGGCTTGCCACTTTATTTACATCACCTTGTTCATCTTCTTGGCTGCAACTCCTTACTTGATTTTGAATTTATGCCCTTGTATATCATATAATTTTACCTTCTTAAGATGTTTCTATGGGTATCATTCTTCTTGACTTTAAAATTTTCTTCTCTTCATCTTGAATTTCTACCTCTAGTTTTTTTAGAATAGCTCCTTTCTTCTCTTCACCTTGATAAAGGAACTCTACTAGATTAAATTCAGCCTATTGTATCAATGATATCCACATTAACTCCTTTTCTTTGATGTGATATTTCATACCTTGTGCCATCACTTGTATTGTGCTCCATCTCTCTCATGTGTTAATCTAGACACTTTCTCATTCTAGAAATCAGCTTGTATACCCTACTGCTCTATTATTTATGCTGCCTCATCCTTCACTATTTATCTCT
Source organism: Torreya grandis (assembly GCA_037957365.1). Classification (NCBI taxonomy): domain Eukaryota; kingdom Viridiplantae; phylum Streptophyta; class Pinopsida; order Cupressales; family Taxaceae; genus Torreya; species Torreya grandis. Next base: position 4,031,687 of record JARHVA010000016.1, on the reverse strand, counting down.
CTTGAGTCCCCATTGACTTATGTTAAATGCTTAACTTTTCATCTGTTATTTTAAGACATACTTTATCCTTTTATCCATCTTTTATGGCATGCTCTAAAGCTTCCATATCTTCTTTCAATTGATCCCAAATATTGTAGATAAATAATTGATCTTGTTGCTCACCTAACAACTGTCCATCACCTACAATATCTTCTACCTCTTTTATTTCTTCAAACAATGCAAATTTAAAATTTTGAGTTTCATACCTCTTTATTATATCCTCTTGCTTCAATCTTTCTTATTTTATGCCTTACTTGAGGAATCCTCTATACATGGTTATCTAATCAACTTCTTCTTCATCATAAGCATGTTGTTCCTATTTGCTTTCCTCCATGCTTTCAACTTTTATATCCTCCAAATGGACTTCTTCATTCACTTTTGTACTTGCATGCACATATGACAATAAATATTTATATGTAAAAGTTTTAGGCTTGCTCTCCTCCATATTCTCCTTCTTAGGCTATTTTGCCTCCATGACTATGTTCTTCTTCACAACATGCTACTCACCTCACTCTTTTATACCAACTTGTTCACCCATCATGAACTTATTCATCTCCTCCTTGAGATGCCTACATAAAAACTTATTTTTCTTCTCATTGTCTCTCTTGAAAATCTTCTTTCTTCTCTCCATGAGTATAGTTATAATATACTTAACCCTAATCTTCTTCATTACCCAGTCATACCATTGGATTTTCTCTTCTTGCATGAGCTTCACCAAGAACATCATCCTCTCTAACCTTTTGTCTATCTCATTCATCTCCTCTTCAACATCCAACCCTTTTCTATTTAGGTCTTCCTTATTTCTCTCATTGTGGTAGTCTAATTCAGCCAAGCCCTACTTATCTTTTGACTTATCTATCTTCTTCTTCTCTTAAGCACGTCTTTTTCACCTTGCTTTGGTGTCTCAACTTCTATGTAGTCTATTAAGACTCTCGTCCATGTCATTTTCACCTTGGAACTACAAATCTCACTTGGAGTCTTTCTTCTTTCTCTTTTAAGCTTCTGCTAGTTATCTTCTTAGGGATTCTCTAATACAAAATCATTACTTTTTATGTCTCTATAACTCATTCCTGTAACTTAGCTTCATGCAATCTCAAATAGAAACATTTAACAACTTCAATTAGCAACCTTTAATACTCAAATGCAGAATTATTCCAAGAACTTACCTACCTTGATACCACTTGATGTATGGAATTCATATATAAAACCTCCATATTCATTACCTAACTTTGATATCTGAATTTAATGCCTTGATAATCCATTTTTTGGCTTGCTTCATATAGGTACTTACTTGTCATGACACCCTCTTGATCACTCTTTCCCTTTTATCTATACATAAGCCTCTTTGCATCCATAGGCTTCTTTTCTATCTTAAATAAATATCACCCTTGATCATACTTTTCATTCTCTTTCCTTAACACCATGATCATCATCTCATAAACTATTTCCACTACTTCACTCTATGTTCTTAGACTAGGCTTGTTCATTCCTCTTAGGTTCATATGCCTATAAGCTTCATGCATGGTTCAAATGTTATTTATTCACACTAAGGATTACATTAACATCCTTATATGGTGTATTTTTAACCCCCTTAAATAATCAAATAAATTAATTAAACTCTAAGAAAGAACTCTCTACAAATCCTCTCTTTCCTTTTTAAAGACTAGCTCATTGTAGCCTTGTTTTCATAAAAATCTAGCAGGTTAGAATAATCTATAAAGCTTATGGAAAAAAAACCTATTTTTTGATACCATTTATCCCCTTCCTACTTGACACAAAAATTTAAGACACAAATCTCAATGAAAGCCTACTAACTCAATACCCCTTGTGACCAATTAGGTCTCTTTAGGCCTAATGCAATGTGTTTTTTTATTGTTTTTCAGAATAATGTAGTTTTATTCCTAACTAAATAAATGGGTATGAGTAAAGTAAATAAAAAAATAATGTCAAATAATTAATCCAATAATTTGTGTAAATATATTGTATTTTTACCTTTTCTAAAAATAGTAATAATAGAGAGAAAATCAAACTTAGCTAGAAACTGACTGAGACAAATGTTGTAGGGTCTAGAAATTTTTGTACAGGCTTGGGAGACTATCAAAAATAGGATCCTGGGGTTCATTTATAGATTAGACAAGAGCATAAAAAGTGGGGCACCCTACTGTTTGATGCTATAGTTCTTTTTTGACGCTGTTGTCTAGGTGATTTGAGTTTTTTGGGTTCTGCTTTGTAGGTCTGTGTTACCCTGTCAGTGAAATATTGAACCCCAAAAGTTTTTGAAGCTCATTGTACATATATTATAATATTCAAATCCCTAGGATCTCTTTGTGCTTTAACTTAAATGGAAACTTTGGAAAAAGAGAGAATGGGTTAGTGTGTAAAGGATATGCTGGATGCACTTCACACCCCATGTATGGGCACACTACCTACATACCAATACTTCGAGGAGAGATCAAGATAATGTAGTTATCCCATTGAAGTGCTTGGTTTAATTATGTATGAAAATACAACTCGATCTAAAACTAGGTGTATTTCAGATGGTTAGGGGCTAGTGTAAGAGTTTGAATAAGCTTGGAATAATATTAGAAGGCTATATGCAATGAATAGGGAAAAGTGCTTGAATGTACTTAATTTTATTCTTGCTTATCTCTTGTAAATGAGTGTCAACCCTTATAAATGGAATTTTAATGGTATTTTATAGGGAAATTAATTATCATGGGTCAAATAAATTCATGTTAGGCTGACATGAATTAGGATAAGGATTTGGGAAAATATGATCGTTAGGACCAAAAGTACACTTGGATAATAACATAGAAACATGACACCCTGGGTTTTAGTGCTCCTATCCAAGTTGGACACTATTTTTTAGAGGGAATGAGACTTGGGGGGATGGATTTGGGCTTGAAATAGCTACTTGGGTCTGTAAGGGTTAAGTCTAGAAGGCTATGGATGACTGGGAATCAGTGAAAGAAAAGCCTAAAAGGGTTGTGTAAGCAAGTAGGAGGACCTATGGATTAGGTGTCTTTAACCATACTCAAATAGCCAAATTTTGAATTTTATATGACTAAATTTGGCCCCCATTATTCTAGTGATGTAGCAAAGTGAAATACTAGGATAAAGGAAAAAAATAGAAAGCCTACCTGAACTTACCTGCAAAGGTGAAACCCACAAAACTTGTGTGATGTTGAGTAGTGTTAGATAGTGCATAGAGAAAATGTTGTGAAAGTGTGAATCTATGAAATGAAATAAAGAGTAGATCAGTTCTTATTATATGTGATATAAAACAAAAACATACAAAAGCTAAGTAAAAGAAAAAGGAATAAATATACCTCACTGAGTATGTGAACTAATACAAAACCTGTTATGATCCTAAGTAATGTTGGATTGTGTTGGATAATGCTATACCAAAATTTATATTAAAAATGGAGCTGAGTGCTCAATTCCCTAGAAAGTATCTCAATAATACAAAGGCTGGCCCTTTGGCTCCATCGTTGCCTACTGAGTGAAGCTAGTTGATCATGTATGTGGTAATCGATGTCTGGACTATGTGTTCAATCCCTTTGAATAGGTGGCTAAAGAATACAAAGGCTAGCCCTTTGGCTCCATCATTACCTAATGAGTGAAGATAGATGATCATGTGTGTGGTAATTGATGTCTAGACTATGTGTCCAATCCCTTTGAATAGGTGGCTCAAGAATACAAATGCTGGCCCTTTAACTCCATCGTTGCATAGTAAAGTGAAGCTATGAAGTGATACTGATATATAATATATGTCATATGAGATGGCTCATGGAACCCATGAATGTTTTGAAAATATAACAATGTGGTGTGGATAGCTGAATGTATGTTGGAAACTAGGCCACTCTTGGCCATTCTGAAAGATGAAGATTAGGCATATATGAAATCCACTCTAAAATTGATGCTCTAGGATTATGTGAAAGCAAACTTAGGAAATTAGATACTTGGGAAATTAAACTTGTATGAAATTTTAACTTGAAAAAGATGCCAACCACCTATAGATGGAGTAAGACACATAACTGCTGAGAATGCCTAGGTAATAAACTAAACTCAGAAACAAAAGAAGACCAATATGCCACGCACATTAACCCCACTCACTAGTGTCTAGAACCATGGATTCTAATCTAAAAGTTATGTCAACTACCTCTGAAACTATAAGTGAGATCCATCATGCTATGTATGATACCCCATATATCTAGATTGCCTAAGAAAATTGTACTAAAATTGTTGATTTTGACTGATCTAGATGTGCAAAAACTATAGTTGAGCTACAATTTTTTCCTATTATTGGAAAACTTGGGTGTTTTTTTGCCTAGACAAGAGAGCCAAAATGAGGACATCCTTGTGTTTGGCACTAATATCCATTTTTGGTGCTATTTACATGTGCTCAAGCTGGTTGTTGATCTAGAATTTTCACTATTTTTTTGATCTATTCTAACTGGTTTGACCTCTATATTTTGAACTGGGTGATCTAAAAGCTTCTATTTTGACTGCTAGGAGCTTTTATCTCTATGACAAAACCATTGTTTGTTACCCCCTCTTTTGAGGGTAGGAATGATTGAACCTACAATGACTACCCTTAGAAGAAAGGAGTCCTGCAAGTGTGTTATGTTGCATAGATACATTATATAAAAAATATATTTGACAAGATATCTCTAGATATAACAATGTTTGTATTGAGAGATTTTTATACCAATAGGGGTAAGACTTAGATAGATATAAAAATGTAAAAATATGTGCAATGTACTAAATTGGAACTGGAAATGTTAGATGTTAGTTGGAGGGATGGAGTATGATGTCCGTCATGGCATTATAGAAAGCAAGGTAAATGCATGATATGGATCATGGCATTGCAAACATTAATAAGTGAACAAGAAAACAAGCATACAAGGCAAGAAGCATACAAGACATGTTCAAATGCCACATACACATACAATTTACAATAATCAAAGATTGGCATAAGGGCCATAGGCACATAAAAGAGTACAAGCAAGGGGCATTGACAAATGTCCAAAGGTACACACACACAAATAGAAGCAAATGACATTCGTAAATGTCCTAAGGCACACATAAGAAACAAAATTGGAACTAAAAATGCAGTCACATCTAGCTACGCAAAGCAAAAAAGGAAAGCAAGTAAAAACTAGAAAGGTACAATCACATCTAACTAATAAAAGCAAGAGTGAAAGTATGCAAAACATGTTTAGTACAAGACTAGGTATATGTTAAGAAATACACAAGTGCAAGATACTAGTGAGTGTTAATGTGGTAATCTATGTAATCTAGTAAGTAATGTATGTCAACATGATAATTAGAGTGTGTGGTGTAAGAATGACATAACCTGGATGGTGTAGTCATCTATAAGATGCCCCTAGTGAGAAGATGTATGTTGATATGTGTCTCAAATGTAGAATTAGGATGCCTCCTCAATGGGTATAGTGAAGCAGTCAAGGCATTGAAAGTCACTGCACACACTCAAAGAAGATCAAGTGAAGCATGGCAATGTAGATAATCAACAAACAATAGCATAAAACAACAAATGTAAGTCTGACATAGTAGTAGAAATGTAAAACATAGATGATGCATACAATCTAAATGTTTTTGGTGTTTTTGAATTATTTGAATATTTTTGTATTTTGAAATTTTGTATTTTTATATAGACTATGTATAATCAAGCAAAAGAGATTATGTACAAGTAGGTTGGGATAGGATGATACTAACTAATGACTCTCTTGTGAGACTCCCTATCATGGTGTCCTATATCAAGGAGTGGAATCATGCATGAATGTGAAGCATGATGAGACTGTGGCTCTAAAAGTTGTATATGTTGTAGATGCTCTAAAATCTCTAAAGTAAAAACTAATTGTGGGGTCTTGCTGTAACTCTAAGAAGTGGATGTAACTATAGGGATCTTAGGGACCCATATGGAAGTAGGAAAAGCTCTTTGAACATGTGCTTTATGTGTAGACCCATGAGATCTTAATGAAACTTCTCTAGGTGTGAAAACTATAGCTAAAAGTTGTTTAGAATCCCAAAGCTGTGGAGGTGTATGAACCCTATGCATTTTCAATGGATGTGTCAATTATGTCTGAATCTATACCGAAGGAATAACTGTAACTGATGGGGAAATTGAAACTAGTGGAGAAGCTAGAACTGGTGACTACAAAGTAGATGGCTTTGAAGTGGGTAGTGGTAACTCATACAAAACTCCAACTATAATAACTTGATTATCATGAATGAATTTCATGCATCTATGAACTATAGATGGTATTGCTTAAATTTTTTGAATCCATGGGCGACCAATTAACATATCAAAAACTCTTGCATTAGGAACTATAGTGAAATGTGTGGTCACATGTGTTGAACCAATCTATAAAGGAAGTACAATCTCACCCAATGAGCTCTGTATGTGCCCAATTGAGTCCACTGATAACTATATCTATTGGGGTGATATCCTACTTTGAATAACCCAAATGTTGTAATAATGTAATGGTGTACATGTTGACACTGGAATCATTATTGATGAGAACACTATGAATGGGTTGATTATGAATATGTGCTCTAATAAAGAGTGCATTATAATTTGAATTATCCTCCACAATCTCTTGATCTAAAAAAGATATCGAAGGTCTAGCTGAAACTCTAGACTCAAACACACCAATCATACCACTCAAAGGATGTGACTCAAGTGAAGGTGCCTGGTATGTAATTGGTGGTGGATGTGCATGATATGCATGGTGAACCCCTGATGTGTCCCTTGTATCTTATTTTAAATTCTATGAAAATGGATCTAAGAATATTTTCAAAGATTTATCCTATGTTGGTTTTGCCTGTGGAGGCTCAATTGAAGTGCCAAGATCAAGTAGGTTGTCATCTATCAAGTCATGTATCTTATGTCTGAAACTGATGCATCTATTTGTAGTGTGGCCTAGTACTCTATGGTAATCACAAAATGCTTGTTGATCATATCCCTTGGGAAGAGGTTTGGTTGGATCAAATTCTCAAATAGGAGGGGGAGATATGATATTACAATCCAAAAGTTGTTGTAAAACCCTAGCTAGAGGAACTAGAAGATGTGATAAAGTATGTTGAGGGGGTGCTGATAAAACTATATGCTAAGGAGGCTCTAAAGCTGAATTTACTATAGGTTGATTCTTTCCTTTTGTATCATTGAACTTGACCTTGTATGGGACTTTGTTGTTACTCTTATTAGTTGTGTCTGAAATGCTTGTATACTTAAGTTTACCCATTCAAATGGGTTTCACTTCTCTTTCCTTTAGTGTATGATACAATTTAGTGAATGAATATAATCACTTAAACATAATTGAGTCATGAAGTGATGGTAGAAGACTCTGTTTAAAGAGGTCCTATAACTCTTGATCTGTCATGGGACTAGTCATCTTAGCCAAGATGGTATTATACTAAGGAACATAGTCTGTGAGATGCTCATTTGGTCATTGTTTCTGTTCAGTAATTTGAACATATGAAACCTTATCACTAATGTTAATGCTAAAGTGTGCTAAGAAAATATTAGCTAAAGGATTGAATTCATGAATCGATTGATTCAGTAGACTGTATAACTATTGTAAAGCATAATACTTTAGGCTCTGTGGAAATAACTTAGTTAGTAGCTTGTCATTGGGTACATAGTCCAAGCATGCTATGTGAAAAGATCTCAAGTGTGTCTTTGGATCACCCTTGCCATCATAAAGAGTAAGCTTGGGTTGAACAAAACCTTGTGGCAAGGTTGTAGAAGCAATGTGACATGCCAATGGTGTATGCAGTAAAGCAAAAGAGTCCAATGCCTGTGTAGGTCTAGAGACACCTTGCTCAAGATGTTGCACCTTGGATTGAAGAGATATTATCTCTTGCACAAGGGATACTACATCAAGAAACTTGGTGGCATAAAAGAAGGTTGGGATTCTATAGAGGGTTGTTAAGACATAGTTACCCCCGTAGTGTCATTTTCCAACTGGTTGCTCTGTGGTTTGAGAAGACTCAAATTGCTTAGCCTTTTTAATTTCCATGATAGATTGCAAGATAAGAGTATGATCTCAGGATATTCCCTGATTCTTTCTCTAAAAATTTGTAAAATCAAATCTTTGTTGAGGACAACTTCATTATCAACAATAGGTAGAAATGGATCAGTAGTCCAATGTGGTGGAGCATGAGCATTGGTGTGTACATCATCATTGTTATTTTCATACTACTCTTTGTCAAGATTATCCTCATTGAAATTGGTGTAATTTGAATGTGTAGAATCTATGATTGGAACTTGATTTGGGTGTTTATCCATGGTATATGCCTGAGTTGAAGGAATATAGGTGAATTCAGGAGATTCGCCACTAAGTCTTGCACTTCATCTTGAAGGAAGAGATGCAAGGAACTTAGGTGGCATAAGGAAAATAACTTGGATAATAGTAGAAAAGATTAATCTGATATAATCTAAAAAAGAAACTAGAATATGCATAGAAAAGATACATAACTCCCAAACATGTAAGGTGATACCTCAAGAATCAAAATAGGAGCTAGTACATGTAACTAGGGATTTTTTAAAAATATTTTTGCAAAATACTATGAATTTTTGAGTTAAGTATTCAGAAAAAATTATAATTTTATGGGGAAATGCTTGATTTAATGGGACCTAGTAGATGCAACTAGGGTTTTGAGAAAAATTAATTTTTAAAAATTACTGTGAATTTTTGAAATTTGAAGTGATTTTCTGATTTTAATAGGCAACTAAAAATTCAAAAAATAATTTAAAAAATTACTAAAAAAATATTAGAAGCTAGTTGATGCAACTAGGGTGTTTGATTTTTTTAAATCAGTATGATAATTTTAAAATTTTGATATGAATTTATAGAAAATTTGTAGAATTTTGCTTAAAAATTTAGAAAAAATAAAAATTATTTCTAAAATTAGTAGAATATTTTTCCTAGTGTTTGGAATGTGTTTGTATGCAAAAAGGACCTAGTATGTGCAAATTAGGGTTTTAACAAAATATATGATAATTTTGTAATTAATTTGTAATTTTTTAATTTTTAAATATAGGAAAAATCAATAAATTATGGCAAAAAATAAAAAAAAATGTACCCTAGGGTTTTTTGGAGTTTTTGTCTGAAATTCAAAGTAAGTCGGGTTCACCAAATATTTTATTATTTTTTAGAATAATGGAGTTTTATTCCTAATTAAATAAACATGTCTGAGTAGGGTAAATCAATAAATAATGTGCAATAATTAAGCCACTAATTTATGTAAACATATTGTATTTTTACTTTTTTGAAATAGTAATACTAGAGAGAAAATCAAACTTAGCTAGAAACTGATTGAGATGGATGTTACATGGTCTAAATTTTTTTATACAGGCTTGGGAGATTGATGCAAACAAAATATTGGAGTTCATTTTTGGATTGGATAGGAGCACTGAAAGTGGGACACCCTATTGTTTGGCACAATAGTCATTTTTTGGCACTGTTATCAAGGTAATCTAAGTTTTTTGGGTTTTGTTTGACAGTTTTGTGTTACCCTATCAGTGGAATATTGAATCTCAAAAGTTTTTGAAGCTCACTGTGCATCTGTTCTAATATTTAAAGCCATATAAGCTCTTTGTGCTTGAACTTGAATGGCAACTTGGGAAAGAGAGAGAAGGGGTTAGTGTGTAAAGAATATGCTAGATGCACTTCACACCTCATGTGTGGGCATGTTTCCTACATACCAATAATCCAAGGAGAGATCAATCTAATGTAGTTCTCCCATTGAAGTGTTTGGTGCAAATGTGTATAAAATTGCAACTAGGTGTGAAACTAGGTATATTTCAGATGGCTAGGGGTTGTTGTAATAGTTTGAATAAGCTTAGAATAATATTGGAAGGTTGTATGCAAAGCATAGAGAAAAGTGCTTGAAGGCACTTGCTTGTATTCTTGGTTCTCTCTTATAAATGAGTGCCAACCCTTCTAAATAGACTTTGAATGGCCTTTTATAGAGAAATTAATGATCATGGGTTAAATGAATTCATGTTAGGCTGACATGAATTAGGATAAGGATTTAGGAAAATATGACCTTAGGACCAAAATTACACTTGGACAATAGCACCAAAAATAAGACACCCTGGGTTTCAGCATTCCTATCCAAGTTGGGTGCTATTGTACAAAGGGAATGAGACCTGGGGGGATGGATCTGGGCCTAAAAGAGATACCTAGGTCTATAAGGGTTAAGTCTGAAGAGATGTGGATGACTAGGAATTAGTGACAGAAAGGCCTAAAAGGGTTGTGCAAGCAAGTAGGAGGACCTATGGATTATGTGTCTTTAGCCATACTCAAGTAACCAAGTTTTGCATTTTATATGACTACACAATGTAATAGTCCTAAAAACTATAATTTATGGTTAGGTGCAAAATTATAACCTCTTAAATTATTTGTATAACTTCAAAATATAATGTATTCTGAAATTTCATCAATTTTTGGCTGGATGAAATGAAAGTTATGTTAGTTTTCATGTTCAAATCCTAGGTCTAGTGTTGATAGAGTAGCAAGCACTATTAACTACATAATTTAAATTTTATGAACTCTTAGAATCATATTTTACTTTAAAATTTTCTATTTTTACTTCCTTCCACTTCTCCAATGGTTATATGTTCAAGGATAAGCACAAAACATTCCCAACGAACAAATTTGTAATGTTCTAAGTGTAAGATATGATTGTGTGTGAAGGTCTCATTGGAATCTTACACTTATAAATAGGATTTTGAATATTACAATGGGCATGACACATATTTAGGGTATTACCCACATATATTAAATTTTTCTAATAGTTATATGCTTATGATCAATCACGAAATGTTCCCAACAAATACTTTTACAGAATTCGAAGTCTCTTTATAGGACTGTATGATAGTTTAAGTTATCTTTTGCACCTTTAAATGGGTTATTGGGACTAGAAAGGGGTTATTATCACAAATAATATACTCTAAAATTTGATTTTGATCCAAAAAAATTAAAATATAGAATTTGGTTGTAATTCAAACACCATCAAACATGTCTCTCTTCTTAACTTTCTTTACTTCATTACCACATAATTGCTCCCAATTAGACTGGTTGTAAGTGCATTCATTCTTACCTTGAAAATACTGATGTGAAACCCCTTTATGAAAATAAAAAAATAATATGAGATTGATATCATACCTCTATTTTCATATAATTACACCAATCTCTCTAAAAACTTCTTTTATTCATTTGTTTCCTTGGCATACAGTAATTAAAATATAGAATTTTCACAAAGGCAAAGTTCTTCATTCAATATTGACCTTTATTTGAACTCTCCACCCCTGTTATCTGAATATATTATCCTCTCATAACCTTATACTTCTCATTCTAGTCTTATACAATAAATTTTCACCTTTAATAACTCTTGATCATGCAATGCAACTCCCTTTTCTTGGCCACCTCCACGTAGGTGGTAGTTACAAATCAAACTTGGTTATATTGTTCTTTTCCAAGAGTTGCACATTGGAATACCATAACACACCTTCCTAGTAACTAATAATACCCTATACAAACATTTACCAACAATAAATTCCTCACAAGATCCAAAAACACCTCAGAAAACCTTGTTAGACATTCAAATTTTCAAATTGTGCATTTTGGCAAGAAAATCCAAAATGAGCTCAAACTTACAACCTAAAGAATTTTAATGACTCTAAATAACCCTAATGATTTGTATAAGACCTAAACACCGATAAAAAACCAAAAATGGTCACTATGAACTCTTAAACACATTAGTTTCTCATACTACCTTGTGATGCTCTGCATTAGGGGATGACTTAGGACCACTAGGAGGTGTAACAAATAGGGAAGATAAAACATAAGAAAGACAAAAAAACCCAAATCAACCACCCAAAAAAGATATAAATTCATCAGTAAGATTTTATTTTGAAAGAGAAATAAAATACATAGTACTTATGGTTGCTTGACCAAATTAGGGTGTGTACAAGGGGCATCATACCTAATGATTCTTCATTTTTTGAAAAACCATTGCTTGTCTCTCTATCTCGTAATATTATTTCAAATTGGGGGAAAATGTAGGCACCTAAAATTGGACACTTCATGTCGATTTTTATTCTCTTGCTAATATGTGCTAATAAACCCTAATATGTCATAGCAATATTTTCTAATCCTACATCAAACTTCTATCCACACTAATGTCCCTAGCTAATCTATTATTCACTCCCATGATTAATAAATTATTTCTCCCATGATCCCAACCATTCCCAAAAAATCACATCACATCACATTAGTTATTTAACCTATATTAATTAGCTAATCCTAACACTAATAGGAAAATCCATGCACATTATCTAATTTTCAAACATCATGTAAATCATATTTTCCATCTCAGATTGATGATGTCACCCAAATCCACTTGTCAATTTAAAAATCATAAATCTTTCACCAAATTCAAAGGCAAAGTCCATTTTCTAAGGCAAATTCAATGCAAAAGAGAGAAGTGTGAAAAAAAGGTCTAAGAGTAAATCTCTATGCAAATCACACAAAATCCAATGCAAGATACAAACTATTACATTATCTTACACACTCCACCCTCTCCTTAGACAATATACCTCCCTTATTTACGAGGAGGAGGACTAATCCTCATCCACTGATCTTCAATCTCATCCAATAGTCCAAATCAATTCAACAAGTCTATAAATGAAGGGCTCCTCCTCCATTATAGAAAATTCATGATGCACAATGAAGTGTTGTTAAAAATTATTATCAATCAAGCATTATCCATCAATCATTCAATCCAATTCATCCATTACGTAAGGGGTTACATTATTGATTCATACATGCATTATCTATATAACTTGTAACTACATACATCACTTCTAAGTATTGACAAGAGAAGGAGAAGGGTTGTCTTCAGTAAGTGAAGGTAACCATGTTATTGTTTCCTACTTTTATGCTCAATCATGAGACATTTGCATTGATTAGGTAGTATTTCAATTTAGATTTATACTAATAAAACTAATTTTTTTCTGATGTGATAAAAAAATATCAATTATAACATCTTAGGCTAAAATAATAGAACCAATTATAATTGATCTTGAACCATTCCCCTCACAGTAAATCTAGTCCAAATCTAGGTTCCCAGAATTCAATTACTTCCTCTAGTGAGCAGATTTGGAAAAAAAATTGAGCTTTGATAAATCAATCAAAAGAGGATTCCATGGCCAATCAATCTGCTTACTTTGTAGAGAAAATGAGGAATCTAGCAATCATATGATCTTCCACTATCTATTTTTACAAAATTCTAGTCTAAATGGATTAAAAAAATGGTACCTCAACTTGGGTTTCCACAAATCTATGAGGTCTTTGCTTGAATAGTGGAAACTCAAAATTAAGAATAAGACCCTAAAAAAATATATATGATTCCTCCAACAACCATCATATGGAATTTATGGCTCGAGAGAAATCAGAAAACCTTCAAGGAAAAATTTCTCTCTACCACAAGGCTATGGGTCAAAATTAAAGAAACCATTTCAGAAGTCTATCTTGTAAGCACTAAAGAACTGAATCCTATTAAGGAATCATAAGTAATCTAGGGAATTAATTATTTTACTGTATTAAACAAACTAAGACCTAATCTCCTTGATAATAAAGTTAGAACATATAAGGTCAGTAACTCTTGGACACTTCCACTCATTGAATTTATTAAATTAAACTTCAGTGACACAACAAGAGGGAATTCAGGCCTGGTTGGGGGTGGATGCATCATCAAAAATAGCTTAGGCTAACCTCTTAAGATTTGGCCTTTGATATTATAACATGTACCAATTTCCAAGTAGAGGTCCTATCCCTAATTAAAGTCCTCGGGGGTGAAGTCTCAAAAGGATGGAATTTGCTTATTATTGAAGGAAACTGACAAATTTGAATTAGTGGTATGATTTCAAGAAAAATCAAATCATGGACACTCAAGGCACTTCAAGAGGAAACCCACTGGATCTCATCCCAGTTAAAGTAAATCACATACAAAATGAATTGACAACCAAGTAACAAACAAAACAAAAAATATTAGAATCCAATTGCTTAAAAAAATTTGAGAATTAGAAAAATCATGGACCATTGATATCCTAGATGAGTTAAGGAAACTCATAGTTTAGGATTTTAATCATAATTTCATATGATTGTCACTCATATAACCTCATATAGACCCAAGTCTAAAGTACCCTAGAGTGTTTCAGCGCTGTATTATTTTCACAAGTAGCCTTGGAATTTTTTAGTCCTAGAGTATTTTCATAGGCATCTCTGGAGTGTTTACACAAAAAGCTTCAAAGTGTTTTAGACGTAACTATAAAATGTTTTCAAAGTTAGATCTAGAGCGTTTACATAGGAAACTCTTGAGCATCACAAAGGCATCTCTAAAGAGTTCTATTCCCTGACTCTTGGCACAATTTTGCAATACCACACATATGCAAATTACTTAGGAGTGTTGCAGAAGTAAATTTAGTAACTTTAGAGTGTGTAGGGTATTTAAAATTATTCTAAGAGCTGTTAATTAATCTATTTTGGGAACATACATTCAACTCAAAGCCAATGTGTGAAGTACATCATAATTCTAAGGAAAAGGCAAAGCAATTATGCATTGTACAAAGAGGTTGGTTGCTGAAGCTTTTGGTGTTGATATAGTTCTCAATATCATCCATGATAATACACCTCCTTAATATTCTGTACTATTGAGCCTTAGTGCTAATACATCCACTTGCTCATAATATTTTTTGTTTGGGCTAGATCCCTTGTCATATATATATATATATATATATATATATATATATATATATATATATATATATATATATTCCAAAACCTCAATGACTTGTCCCATGTCAACGACATTATAGATCTAATTCACGATGCATATAAGATATCTAGCCTTGTCATAATAGAATTAGTTATCATGATATCCTCATAAACCAATGACAATATAAAATGACTAGTCAAAGATGTCATCACTTTGCAAGTTACAAACCCCTTTGCAATGGGTGTAGGTCATTTAAATCTATTTATTGCCCTGGATCCAGCTCTGGGGTACAATATGGGCCCTATGGGGTATAATATCACTTAAAATCCTTGTCATTACCCATCACTATCACCCAACTCACCTTGAAAATTTTCACTTCCATCATATTTTATATAGCCTTGTCCTTCCCCACTATTTCGCCATTGCTAAGTTCATCATGAAAATAAATGCCTCATCTCCACATAGTGCATTACCATATCGCATGAAGAAATACAAAACCTCATTTTCGACCATTACCTCCACCAAAAATATAAAAATATTATTGCTTAACCTTTCATGTACAAAAAGTGATAAAGAGTTGACATTAATATTTTTGAAATAAGGTACAACTCTGAAATTACACTCCTCCTTTATACAAAAACCCACTTTACCAAAATAAAAAAATTACATCCCTTCCTACGAAAACCATCACATGTGCTATGCCAAATAGGGAAACCATTTTTCAGCTGAAAAACATGTTACATAGAGAGAAACCATCATGTGTGCTATGCTAAATAACAATGAGTAAAATTGTAAACATCTATCACAATTAGTTTCATATTTAGTAATAGCAATGAATACCTACATCTTTTAGATTAAGATAAAGTGAAAATATATCTCAATCACCTTTGAAAATCGCATATGCTGACATGTGGACAAAAGACCCACACTTGGCCTTTGAATAAGCACCATGCATACACTCTGCCACAACGCTAAGGGACAACCATGCCATGTTTCCTTTCTCCTAAAAGCATTACCACAGACTTTGTCCGCTGCAACAGATTACTATTTTTTTCCATCTCTCTCTCTTTTTGCTTTTTTTTTTTTTTTTGTTGGGGAAGATGCGTATTTAATTTTGGGAGGCGGCCAACGGGAAGCAGGGCTTAATTTTGTTTCACTCCTCTTACACCATTAATCTTTCACAGCTCTGCAAAATTTCACTCACAATGTGTTCGAATGATGACACAAAATCTTCCTATGAGGCACAATGTGTTCGAAGGTGGGTTGGTTAAATTATCCGGAGTAATTTTAAGATTACACAATCCACGGGTTGAAGAGTAATGAACCCCCACCATTAATTCCTTGGATGAGATAAGTGTTGCTTCAATAAGATATTTAGGTGATGGTGATAGTGATCAATAAAAGACCGAATATTTTGTTTAATGATACGATATTATGATATTATTCAGCCCATTAATGAGCTCTAATGTAATACTGTTTAACGTTTTAATCATTACAAGCTCTCTTATGCCATAGATGCCTTTTAAATCCATGCACTGTTGTTTTTTATAGCTCGAAAGGTGAAATGTGGAATTGTTTTAAAGCAACTCAAGATTAGATATGCTTTAAAACAATTGGAGTTGGATTTTCAGCAACAGTAGTTTCTATTCTTTAAATAGAATGTTTATGAGTTTGTAAGGATAAGATAAATCTTAGAGTGATTTTATGTGTAAAAAAAAAAAAAAACCAAAGAAATTAAGGAAAGCTTCTTTTTTTTGCACGCTAAGGAAAGCTTCTTTTTCTTGCACGCTAAGTAAAGCAACTAGGTTCTCTATAAAAATAAGATTGTTGTAGCAAACTCAATTATTGCATTTTTTCGAAAGAAAACTTTGCTGTTAGGCTAAATAAAAGATCCAACATCTGCAGGTTTTTCCCCGCATTGGGGTTTCCTGGGTATAACTATGTTATTGTCTTTTTGTATTGGCTTATTGTTATTTTTGCTTTTGTTGTTATTAGTTGTTAATTAATCTAGTTGTATTAATCGTTATAAATCAGATTTATGTCTGTGAATTTATTGTGAAATTAATCTATTGTTGGGTTATAGAAATTAACATAGTATCAAAGCCCTAAACTCTGAATACGAAGCCAAAATTTGTAACGCAAATTTAAAAAAAAAATCAATTTTTTCATTCTCAGTTTTTTTTGTGGCTATGGCAACCAGCGTTCGATATGAGGACAGGCTCGAGGGTGTGTCTAACTTCTTGCAGTGGAAGGTTCAGATTACCTCTGTTCTCAAGGAGAATATGTTGTGGATCTATGCTAGCACAAAAGTGACTCCACCAACAAATGATCTTGTTGCCTTAGATTCACATGAAGTTAAAGAGGCCAAGGCTCAAAGGATTATCCTGGATGGAGTAAGAGATCATTTAATTCCTCATTTATCGGGGAAAGACACCACCAAGGAGATGTGGGATATGCTCACAAAACTTTATCAAAGCGACTATCAGAGTCGTAAGATGATGCTCAAGGACAAATTGCATAATACCAAGATGTCCAAAGGCAAGAGTGTGACCTCTTACTTGTCCAAGCTGACACAGGTCAGGGATGAGCTTGCTGCTGTTGGAGAGACGATTATAGAAGATGAGTTGGTTGTTAGGTTGTGGAGCTAAAAGTTTCACTGATGCAGACATGGAGGAGGTTTCTAGAGAGTTTGTTGTTGTCACAGTCACCGACATCGATCAGGCCAACCGACGTCGACAGGGAAGAGACAGAAAGCAACCGACGTCGGTCATAGATCGGTCGGCGCCGGCACCCCCCAGGCAGACAGGGATCGACGTCGGTCACCTGTGCGGTTCGAGCTACGAATGTTACGGGCAGTTAGCTAACGAACCAAGTGTTTGCATGTCAAGAGCCAAATTTAGACTCAAAGCTGCGGATCTAATTATTGTAATTAGGTGTCTAATTATTGTTTGCATGAGATCTATTTAAGAGACTCATTGGTTGTATTGTAAAGTGTTCTAGTTTTGAGTTAAGCAAAGTTTGCTTCTTTTGTGTGTGAGGTGAGCAAGGGTGTTCCTCTTAGTTCCACAACAGTACCAAGGTGGGTGCTGGTTTTGGAGAGTCAGCAAGATTCTTCAGGAGTGTAGGATCTTGGTCATCAGGTGTGCATGGCTACTTTAAGAGATCTACATGGTAAGTAAGATCATTGATCTGTAGGTGTATGTGTGTGCATGGTCCAGGTTTGCAGGTGTGCAAAACCAGATTGATTTGCAGGTGTGCAAGATCAGGGAGGACAACAACACAACAGGGAGCAAAATCAGGTGAGATCTACTTGGAGTACAGGTGTGTACTCAGAGCAAAGAGGAAGGCAAGGTAGTTCCTTCCATAAGTAAGATCATATTAGGTTGCAGGGTGTTGCAGTTCAGGGGAGATCTACTTGAAGTACGATTGTGTACTTGAAGTGCGTAAAGCACTTGTGGTGTGCGTGGAGCACTAGAGTACTGACAGTAGTGGATACTGACTGGTTGGAGGTGAACACCAACTCTGTGTTTAAGTTGTGTGTTGGGACCTAAGAGAGAGAGCTTTGAGAGAAGATTTACTGTTTATGTCTTAGAGGTGTGGGAGCCCTAGAAGTGTGTAAGGAAGAAGAACTGTGGCAGCCTTCTTTGTTGTATTTCCTTCTGAAAGAGTTTTAATACAAATTGCGTATTGTCTCTCATATTCTATGTTATTTTTGAATTCTAGTTACTTGTGTATTCTGGTTAATTTCTGCATGTTAAGTTGCTTGGTAATCAATTGTGTGCTTCCGTTATTTCCCAACAAGTGGTATCAGAGCTAAGGTTGTAGGGAGCAGGTTTTGTGTTTGGTTATAGGTCACTCTCAGGGGTTTCTGATTGAGTGGGAGTAGAGCAACGACAGAAAAAAGTAAGCTAAGAATGGAGGAATTGAAAAGCACGAATGGTCACTTACGGTCCTATGGAAAGAAAGAGCAGGTAAAGAAATATTGTTGGTTTGTGGAAGATCAGCATGAAAGAACTGAAGAAGCAGATGTTGCAGGTGATGTGGCACAGGATGCTCTGAGAGGTTTCTTGGATAAAGTAGAATCTTATTTCACAGATTCTGTTGCCTCTTTCTATGCAGCCCCAGGTAGAGGAGTTGGTGAGCCTTGTCAAAAAATTGGCAAAAGAAAAGTGGAGCTGAAATTGCAGGCAGCCAACACATGGGTGTTGAAGAAGGTCATGCAGGTCCCAGTCTTGGAGATAAGGCTAATTTTTTTAGGAAAGTTGGGTGATGAGAGATGCACAAGAACTCTCACAACGGATGCACTTGAATTAGCTGGTGGTAAGAAAACAGGTACTCTTTATCTACTTGTTTATATTATTGATTCTTCTTTTGTTGCGGAGACGTGGCTTTGTAGGCTTGGTCACATGAGCAAGAAGGAGATGCATGTTCTTAAGCGAAAGATAGATGTGTTTGATAGGCTTAAGAATTGAAAAGCCTTGTTGTTCTTGGAGGAGATGACGGACAGAGTTCAGTGGATGAGACTGGATACTTCTGAGCAGGGTAGTTTGGACATGGGTTTTGGTTCAAAGGAGCTCGCGAGTAAAAAGTCATCACTCACAGGCGAACACAGGTACCGACGTCGGTAAGGAGGAACCGACGTCGAATAGACAGGCACCGATGTCGGTCATGTGTAGACCAGAGCCGGTGATGTCGGGCAGGGTAAGACCGACGTCGATCAAGAGGACCGACATCGACAATAGGTAAGACCGATGTTGGTCAGGAGGACCGACATCGGCAGCAGGAGACACCGATGTCGGTAGGGTCGATAGTCAGGGACAGACGCATGAGAACCGACGTCGATCGGATGCAGATTGTGTAGTGACCGAGGTCGGTCACTGTAATAAATTTTGGGTGGACAACAAGCTGTCAAGGAGTCTCAAATGCCCATATGGAAGACTGAAGGTGGTAAGTAAGCCTCAAATTCGTTGTTCCTCTTCTTTATACTAATTGCTGACTACAGAGTAGGAAGGATCCAGAAAATAGTGGGACCATGGCATGAATATGATGCAGAACCAAATGGTAGATTTGGTAGGGTTGCCAGTCAGTATGAAAGCACAGAGACGAATGGATTCCTTAGTTGAAGAATAGAGAGAATAGACACGTGAGATGGAAGGCCAGGCATATGGTCTTGAGGAAGCTGCAGGACAGTGGGACAGGACTGACAGGTGGTACCAGGTGGATGACAAAGCAGGGCTTTAGTCAATGTCAGTATAACCATTGTGTTTGTCTTACCAGGTGGATGATAGTCGCAACATTATCCTATTGCTGTATGTGGAGGATGAACTTGGTACAGGTTCAGACATACAGGGTTTTGCTGAGCTAAGGGTAAGATTAGTTCAGTGGCATGTCATGAAAAATTTAGAGCAGTGAAATTCTTTGGCATGGGAGACATGGAGATCACAGGTTGATTTTGTCTCCAGTGGGAGCTGATGTGAATCAGGTGTTGGCGAGGTTCAGGATGCAGAATCGGAGCACACTAAGGGCTGGATAGTTCAGTATCTGAAATCACATGAGGTCTGGTATAGACCTGAGTTTGCCCAAGCAGTGGGTGTTGTCATAGAGTTAGGAGCCAATTCGTGGAAGTGGGTTCTCAGGTATTTGAGAGGGACTAGTAGCAGGAATTCA
This sequence comes from Torreya grandis, assembly GCA_037957365.1. Taxonomy (NCBI): domain Eukaryota; kingdom Viridiplantae; phylum Streptophyta; class Pinopsida; order Cupressales; family Taxaceae; genus Torreya; species Torreya grandis. Next base: position 4,011,170 of record JARHVA010000016.1, on the reverse strand, counting down.
TGCTATGCAAGGTCAGGACTTCACTACATGGGTTTGTAGGTTTAGATGTGGCAGGGTACTCGAATGATAGGAGGTGCACCACAGGGGTTGTGGTGGTTGGTCTTCAGAGTTGAGCTTGAAGAGGGATACAAGCCAGAAAATAGATTAGATGGAGTACAGGTACAGGTATAGTGCAACTGTTTATCTCCAAGTGAAATATTGTTAGGTTGTGGAGCTAAAAGCTTCACTGATGCAGACATGGAGGAGGTTGTTGGAGAGTTTGCTGTTGTCACAGTTGCTGGCATCGATCAAGCCAACTGACATCGACAGAGAAGAGACAGGAAGCAACTGACGTCAGTCAGAGATCAGCTGGCTTCGGCACCCCCTAGGCAGATAGGGACTGACGTCAGTCACCTGTGCGGTTTGAGTTGTGAATGTTACGGGCAATTAGCTAACGAATCAAGTGTTTGCATGTCAAGAGCCAAATTTAGACTCAAAGCTGTGGATCTAATTATTGTAATTAGGTGTCTAATTATTGTTTGCATGAGATCTATTTAAGAGACTCATTAGTTGTATTGTAAAGTGTTCTATTTTTGAGTTGAGCAAAATTTGCTTCTTTTGTGAGTGAGGTGAGCAAGGGTGTTCCTCCTAGTTCCACAGCAGTACCAAGGTGGGTGCTAGTTTTGGAGAGTCACCAGGATTCTTCAAGGGTGTAGGATCTTAGTCATTAGGTGTGCATGGCTACTTTAGGAGATCTACATGGTAAGTAAGATCATTGATTTGCAAGTGTATGTGTGTGCATGATCCAGGTTTGCAGGTGTGCAGAACCAGATTGATTTGTAGGTGTGCAAGATCAGGTAGGATAGCAACACAATAGGGAGCAGAATCAGGTGGGATCTACTTGGAGTATAGGTGTGTACTTAGAGCAAAGAGGAAGGCAAGGTAGTTCCTTCCATAAGTAAGATCAGATTGAGTTGCAGGTTGTTGCAATTCAGGAGAGATCTACTTGAAGTACGATTGTGTACTTGGAGTGCGTGGAGCACTTGTGGTGTACATGGAGCACTGGAGTACTGGCAGTAGTGGATACTGGCTGGTTGGTGGTGAACACCAACTCTGTCTTTGAGTTGTGTGTTGGGACCTAAGAGAGAGAGCTTTGAGGGAAGATTTACTGTTTATGTCCTAGAGGTGTGGGAGCCCTAGAGGTGTGTAAGGAAGAAGAACTGTGGCAGCCTTCTTTGTTGTATTTTCTTCTGAAAGAGTTTTAATACAAGTTGTGTATTGTCTCTCATATTTTGTGTTATTTCTGAATTCTAGTTACTTGTGTATTCTGGTTAATTTTCGCATGTTAAGTTGCTTGGTAATCAATTGTGTGCTTCCGTTATTTCTCAACATTGGTGTGTATAGCCTTGAATGGTTTTTCAAAGCACTGGGAAGTGTTTGTCAAGTGTGTTTTTGGCAGAGATCGACTACCTGATTGGGTAAGACTTTGGGATGATTTTGTTCAGGAGGAGATCCATGAAGGTGCTCATCAAGGAGATCACACAAAGAAGGGTCAAGATGAAGAAAATCTTGCTCTTGTAAGCAAGGGTAAGAAGAAGTCCAATAAAGAGCAACCGGAAGGTTCTTCTTCCAAGAGTGGGAAGAAGAAAGATCTGAGCAAGATTAAATGTTTTTGCTGCCATCAGATGGGTCACTATGCCAGTCAATGTCCAAATAAGAAAAATAAGGACAAGCAAAAGAAGCAATTTGCTGCTACAGTAGAGGTGGACGAGTTGCTTCAAAATTTGAGAATGAGTTTTCACTCATTGCCTGTCTCTCAAGTTCAAGTGCCAACAGAGTATGGTATATTGACAGTGGGGCTTCTCGCCACATGATGGGAGTCAAAGAATGTTTCACCAAGTTTGAGGAGAATAAGTTGGATTTCTATATTGAGCTTGGAGATAATGCCAAGTACCATGCAACTGGTATTGGCACCATCAAGTTTCAAAGGGAGTCTAGCAAACCTTTATTGTTGGAGGATGTGTTGTATGTCCCTTGCATGACAAAGAATTTAATCTCAGTTTCGGCCTTGGAAGATAAGGGTTACATCATGACCTTTGAAAGGGGAAAAGTCTATATTCGTCCCAAAGATTCCAAGATTGCAAAAGTGATTGGTGTCAGGCATGGTAGCTTGTTTCGGGTATAGTTTGAGCCAACACATGCGTTGGTTAGTAGCTGTAAAGGGATAGGAGAATTGTGGCATAAGAGGATGGCTCACCTTCACCATGGAGCACTTAATATTCTTAAGGAAATAGTGACGGGGCTCTCTGAGATAAAGACAAAATAGCATGATGTGTGTAAGGGTTGTGCTCTTGGGAAATATGCTAAAACCAATTTTCCAAGTAGCGACACTAGATCCGAAGGGATTTTGGATCTCGTACACTCATATGTATGTGGACCTATGTCAACAACATCCTTGACTGGATATGAGTATTATGTTACCTTCATTGATGATTTCTCCAGGAAGACGTGGATATATTTCATGAAGAATAAAGATGAGGTCTTCAGTAAGTTCAAAGAGTTTAAGGCTCTCGTGGAGAACCAAACTGGTAAGAAGATCAAGATACTAAGGTCTGATAATGGAGGTGAGTATACCTTGAATGCCTTCAAAGATTTTTGTGCTCAAGAAGGTATCAAGAAAGAGTTGGTAGTTCCGTACAACCCTCAACAGAATGGGGTTGCTGAACAAAAGAATAGAGCTATCATTGGAGCAGCCAAGGCCATGCTTCATGATCAGGATCTGCCTTGGTTCTTATGGGCAGAAGCTTGCAACACCGTTGTGTATTTGCAGAATAGGAGCCCTCACAAAGTGTTGGGAAAATTGACTCCAGAAGAGGCGTTCACTGGTAAGAAACCAGATTTGGGGCACATTCGCATCTTTGGATGTCTTGTGTATTGTCACATTCCTGATGAGAAGAGAACCAAGTTGGAACCTACTGTAGAGAAGAGTATCCTTGTTGGGTACAGTGAAACTTATAAGGCTTATTGGGTTTATATTTTTGCTCTCAGGAAAACAATGGTTTGCAGAGATGTGAAGTTTGAGGAAGAGAGAGCTCTTCAGAAGTCAAGTAACTTGATGAATGAGGAGGAACAAACATCCACAATTGAGGTAGCACAAATTTCTCAAACTTCAGTCATGCAAGCTGGAGAGCAGAACAAGCAGGATGATCAGATGGAGGAACAAATAATTCCTCAGTCTTAGATTCCTATTGGTGAGAAGAGGAGAAATAGGGCAACTGAGCAAACAATAAGAGAGGCTCAAGAATATGTAGGTGATCCTCAAGATTCAATCAGACAAAGAAGGGTTCCCAGACGTTATTCAGATTATGTGGCACTTATGAGTGAATTAATTGAAGTAGAGCCTTCCAGCTTTTAGGAGGCATCCAAGCACCAAGTATGGAGAGATGCCATGGTGGAAGAGTATTCTTCCATCATGAAGAACAGTGTGTGGGAGGTAGTACCAAGACCAGAAGATAAGTCTGTGGTGGGCTTGAGATGGCTGTATAAGATTAAGCATGCTGCAGATGGTAGTGTGGAAAAGTTCAAAGCTCGGTTTGTGGCTAAGGGGTTTTCACAGAAGGAAGGAGTCGACTATGATGAGACTTTCGCTCCAGTAGCCAGGTACTCATCCATAAGAGCTATCATTTCTATAGCAACACAGATGGGGTGGAGGATTCATCAGATGGATGTAAAGACGGCCTTCCTCAATGGGGTGATTGAGGAAGAGATTTACATAGAGCAATCAAAAGGGTTTGAAGCACATGAGAGGAATTCTCATGTATGCAGGTTGAAAAGAGCACTGTATGGACTCAAGCAGGCTCCTAGGGCATGGTATTCACATATTGATAGTTACTTGCAGAGTGTGGGCTTCATCAAGAGTGAGGCAGATTTGAACCTGTACTATGTTCAGGTGAAGGGTAAACTTTTCATATTGTTGTTATATGTTGATGACCGATTTCTCACAGGGTCAGAGGAGCTCATAGCACACTGCAAGCGGGATCTTGCAGGAGAGTTTGAGATGAAGGACTTGGGGTTGATGCACTACTTTCTGGGATTGGAGTTGTGACAGAAAGAGGGAGAAATCTTCCTTGGATAAGGGAAGTACTTGATATCTTGAAGCAATTCATGATGAAAAACTGTAAGCCTATGTCAATGCCACTTGTGACTAACTGGAAGAAGATTGATGCTTCTAGATTAGAGGCAGTGGACCCTACTTTATATATATAGTTGATAGACTTTCTTATGTATCTAGTCAACACCAGGCCAGACATTTGTTTTGCAGTGAACTCAATCAGTCAGTTTATGGTGGAACCTAAACGTGTTCACTGGATAGCTGCGAAGCATGTTTTGAGATATCTCCAAGGCACAGTTGATTATGGGATGAAGTATGTTCAACAGGATGGAGTGAAGCTCAAGGGGTTTACTGATGTAGATTGGGTAGGGAGTACAACTGATCGAAAGAGCACTTCAAGGTGTAGTTTTAATTTGAGATCAGGGGCAGTCTCTTAGTACAGCAGGAAACAAAAGTCAGTTGCACTGAGTTCTGCAGAGGCTGAGTATACGGCAGCCAGTATGGCTACATGTGAGGCTATCTGGCTTCGAAAACTTCTAGCTGGGCTCTTTAATCAAGAGTTGGATCTTACAGTCATTTATTGTGATAATCAGAGTTGTATCAAACTTTTTGAGAATCCAGTGTTTCATGACAAGTCAAAGCACATTGAGATCAAGTATTACTTCATCAGAGATTGTGTGGAGAAGGGGATAGTGAAGCTCAATTACATTCCTACGAATGAACAAATTGCAGATATCCTGACGAAGGTCTTGATGAAGAGCAAGTTTGAATTCTTCAGGGACAAGTTGGGTGTGGTGTAGAACACCTTCCTTGCTAAGAGGGAGTGTTGATTTTTGTAGCTCGAAAGGTGGAATGTGGAATTGTTTTAAAGCAACTCAAGATTAGATATGCTTTAAAACAATTCGAGTTGGATTTTCAGCAACAATAGTTTCTATTCTTTAAATAGAATGTTTCTGAGTTTGTAAGGATAATATAAATCCTAGAGTGATTTTATGTGTAAAAAAAAAAAAAACCAAAGAAAGCAAGGAAAGCTTCTTTTTCTTGCACGCTAAGAAAAGCTTTTTTTTCTTGCACGCTAAGTAAAGCAGCTAGGCTCTCTATAAAAGTAAGATTGCTGTAGCAAACTCAATTATTGTATTTTTTCGAAAGAAAAGTTTGCTGTTAGGCTGAATAGAAGATCCAACATTTGCAGGTTTTTCCCCGCATTGGGGTTTCCTAGGTATATCTATGTTATTGTCTTTTTGTATTGGCTTATTGTTATTTTTGCTTCTGCTATTATTAGTTGTTAATTAACCCAATTGTATTAATCATTATAAATCAGATTTATGTCTGTAAATTTATTGTGGAATTAATCTGTTGCTGGGTTATAGAAATTAACATGTACTTTGTGGAAATAGTTGTATATGGTCCATGATATGTTCAATTGAGTAGATTGAAACAATTTACAACTTATATTCTAATTGTTTTGTCCAGAATTTGGTTGTAGTCTCTTTAAGGCATTCAAAAAGACCATTTATCTGTAATATTTGTGCGGCATTCAAAAAAATCTATGCTTTGTAAGAATTACACGAGTTTTAGTAGGCTAGGATTTAGGTAACAGAATTTTTATGTGTGGGTATAATGGTTCAGTGTGGTGAGCTAAGATCAAATAACTTGAAATGTAAGTCCACAACAAATGATAGAATTTGTTAGGGAAAATTGTAAAACAAAAAATGTAAATGGTAATAACAAAAAATGCCATACAATAGTTTTTATTTTGTAGATTTCAATGTATCAAATTTGAAGAGGATAACCAGCAGGGTGTGTGAGATGCATTCATTTGCCCGAGATGCTAGTGGTTGATTTTGTTATGTCTACGGGATGGAGTCGACATTGGAAAATTGCAACGTACACACTATAAATGATTCATCTGGAGAGGGAAATGGAAAGGGAAAGGGAAGTGGATGCCTTGAGTTGTGTACACATTCCTCCTTGGTCTCTTTGATATCAATACGCAACAGTTTCCCTGATTCTGGAAGTGTTCATTACACACTATTGGGAACAAATCTGCACCGTTCCATACATCCTCAGCCACTGCTACTGCTACGTCACATCACTACCTCCTTATCCACTCTATACACTATTAGTTCTTATCTATATATTGACAATGCAGTACAAAATCCTTCCTTATTCACTTTGAGATATTATATCTCCTACATATTTCTTACACTACATGGTAAAATCCATTCCCTTCACAACACTCCCCCCTTCCCCCAAAATGTTTTGGGTATGGAAATGGATGTGGATATCTGAGAATATCATTTTAGAAACCTTTGAAATGTCGGGGTGTCCCTGGATGAATATTTTAAGAACAAATTACTTATCACGGGCTTTAGCAAAGACACAATTTTAATAGCAAATAACTTACAATTGAAATTGAAATTCTGCACACATCACAGAAAACTTCAGACCAACACAATCTTTTAATTGATTTTTTCATCTATAAAATGGTTCTATTTTTATAATAGTTGATGGGTCACAGTCGCATCATAAAACTTGAATGTAAACATTCATATAGAAAATAGACCATTCTAAATCTATTTAAAAGAATAAAAATAGAACTACTAGATTTAAAACAATCTAATTTAATTTGCATGTTTTTATTTAAAAAAAATAAAAAATTAAAGTGTATAGATTTTTTATTTTCTATAAATAAGTTAGAAAAGTTGCACTCGTTAGCGCTTATCAAACATTTTCTCTTTTATACTAAGTAGACTAACAATTTGATTTTGGAGTTTCATAAATTGAATTTTTACAATAATATTAGTAAAGATATTTGCAAGTTATTTTTGGGTGTTTATATACTTCAATTCCACCTCTTTATTTTGAACCAGATTTTGAATGAAGTGACACTTTAAATCAAAATACTTTGACTTATTGTGATGGACTAAATTTTTAGCCAATTTGATAACACTTCCATTATAAAAGAAATATACATAGGTTGATATTGTTGCTCCCTAATTTATTTTTGGAACCATACTATACTATTACACCATCACTACTATCAGTTTGACTCTCTCGAATCCCTATCTTTTCCCCTTCCATCTAATTCTTATCCAAATTCTCTAGCTTCCATATAGCCTATGGTATCATCCTAATTAATAATGTTTGTTTTGTTTCTCTGCCTTTCATGTACGATATTGACTACCCTGATATAGTTGTAAGTGTCTTCTGACATTTGTATTGTATTGGTCTAGTCGATACCATATTATGCCAACCAATATCTTCCAACTATATCACCCTAGCTGAAACCATATATAGGGTTGCTTTTGGGAATTATATATATATATATATATATATATATATATATATATATATATATATATATATATATATATATGGGTTTAATTTACTATAATTGTACCCCTTTACAATTATTTATTTTATTTTCATCTTTACAATCATAATTACAATCGTTTACCCTTGTTGATGTCTAGTGAGATCTATATCTCAATGTAATAGAATTAGGATTTGGAACCCTTTCCTCTTGACCCAAGTAGTTGATACAGATATGAGGAAGGATACCAATATGTGGATACAACAATTTTTTTGGAGGCCTTGATACATTTTTGGATATATATATATATATATATATATATATATATATATATATATATATATATATATATATATATATATATATAATAGCCACATAAGCACCATTAACCACATAATAAACATAGAGGAAACAAAATAAGTTAAACAACGACAAAACATACTAGTACTTCAATACCAAGTATCATAATATTCAGTGGCCAAATTAAACTTAGATTAGTCTTATAATAAGTACATAGTGCAAATATAACAATGTATGGATAAAAATTGAGATAAATCAACATATTTATTATTCAATATATATCCATTATTCATTATATTCACAATCTTTGGCGCAAGCTCCTTAAGCTCCTTGGCACCAAATGGGTGGAGCTAATAGTCTAGAATTAACAAAAGGAAGGAGTTTCAATCCTAAACAGTTGAAAAATGAAGGTGGGAGAAAATTTTTTGCAATGAGAAGTAAAAATGCAATTAAAGGTAAATGTGTTGTTTTTGTTGTTATCTTTTGATAAAATGAGTGTGGAATCTACTTTTAGGGTTGCCCATATACTTTATTTTGTTTTTAATTTTTTTTAATGTCCATGTTAAAATTTTTATCGAGTAAAATTAAAAAATAATAGAAAAAAATTGTTTTTTTAACCCTAGATATGTATCGAGTATGCATAGGGTATTGCATGAACCTTGTGGGTATCCCTGGATACATCCCAAGATGTATCTGAACATACTTATAGGGTCCCTGTGGTACCTTGTACATACACAAGGTGTATCTCTTATGGGATATTTATTTGATATGTATTGTATCCAAAATATGTTTCCTAGGGTGGACACATCTGATAACATAGCTCTTAACATCTAAGTTGTAGGTTACCCTCTACTAGATCTAAAAAATCATAGGTCCTTACCCATTCATCCAAGTATGCATATGCTCTATTTGATTGACCTTGTTCATGTCCTAATCTATTGAGAGAAAGATGATAGTTGTAGGTCATCCTAAGCTTACATACATTTTGGTAAACTTGACATGAATCCTATCCCACTATTGGTTGAATTGTTTTCACATTTTCATTTTATTCTTAGCATTATCTTACATGTAGCTTCACCATCATAATACATTCTAATGAACTTCAAAATTTCTTATGTTGAAGATATTTATATTCTTGGAAAACTCAGAGCTATGTGATGAAATCTAGCACTTTGAGAGACTATGGATTACAGATAAGGAGGGGGACTTATCATAGTTTTGGTCAAATCCCAATAGGTTAGTGATGCATTTATTGTTCATTTATCATTTTTTGGTAAAATGAACTAAATTTGGAAATTTGGGAATCAAGGAAAATTCGTGTAATAGAATTTTCCCCAACAAGTGTCAAAATAAAGCTAGATTTAGGATGGGTAATGAATAGTCAATGAAAATTTGAAACTAGGGCCAAGGAAATAAATATTCACCCTTGAAAAATTATATCGATGAGGATGATATAGTTTGTAATGGGAATAATAAACTCCTAGATGATATTGTAGTGTATAGACAATATATTTAGGAAAAGTGCTAATGAATATCATAGGATATGGCCGATATATTATAAAATTAGTCAATTACTTGATGCCATTGAGTATGTTTAGTAATGTTAGGTAAATAAGCATGGCTAATGTAGCTTAACAATTGACTAATGTAGTAGAAAAGCTAAGCATGGAAGATACCATAGAGTATGGTTGATAGAATAAGAAGATGATAGTGCCAATATAGTTTAATGATGTCATGGCTAATACCATAGTGTATGGACAATAGCTTTATAAAAATGAGCTAGTTGATATCGTATGGTATGACCCATTTCATAGAATTTTTTCTTGGTCGGTATCATAGGGTATGGCCAATATAGTAGGAAATTTAATCATGGTAGGTTTGGTTGGATACTTGGTTGATGTAGTAGAAAAAGTGGCAAAAAATTGATGTTACCATTTTTATTTAGTTTTTAATTTTGATTTTAAATTTCTACATCAAAATCTAATTATGCTTTGTTGTTTTATATTTTGTAGAGATGATGAAGATTATGGATGAGTGTAGATGATATTTGGTTGTTAATATTATAAATAGATTATCGGTAATATATATATATATATATATATATATATATATATATATATATATATATATATATATATATATATATATCTCATTGTATGATGTTGAGCTTTAGAGAGATGAGTCAGATGTGTTGCATGCCTCTCAGTGAGGAACTCATTGCCATGTTCTTTTAGGATGATGGGAGAGGACTACTTACACTTTCAAGTGGGTGGTAGAAGGGGATACAATCGAGGTGGTGATCACCTTAGAGTACATCCATGCCATTTTTGGGTTGCCTATTACATGCACTCCTATATTATGTGACATAACGAAGACCATGGATGAGTGAAGAGAGTGAGCTTGACTTCCTGCTAGGTTAGATCAACATGATGAGTGTAAGCTCATTATACAATATTTTTAGGTGTACCTCTTGGGAATTGAATATATTCAAAATCTTATCATCATAGTTATTATTATGTGTGTGTTGTGTCATAAGTCCAATGGAATTTTCTCGATGTATATTATAGTCATGTGTCGATCTGCTCTACATCTTGGCACATTGTTAGATATGGAATTTTTCATATGGATGTAACCAGTACATAATTTTTACATTATTTTGAGCTAGGGTTGAATAGATGATGGGCCCCATGATTATTTTTATTAGTTAGATATACTATAGGTTTTATATATACAGATCGACAAGGTTAACTCATGTGATTGATCCCACGAGTGAGGATATGGGCTCAATGCCACCCTACTCGAGTGATCCCCCATGTGCTTGAACTGGAGATTATAAAGCAGGATCAAATAGTGTAGACATCTTACATATGCATTATGGATGTGTTGCCATTTTAGCCAACCACTATGCAAGAGAGGGGTTAGATATGCATTACAGGTCATCATAGGAGTTTTTAGTGTCATCATTTGGCTTACATTTTGGTGAACCTGATGTGAATCTTATCCCATATTTGGTTAGATCAATTTCATGTAAATGTCCTTTTAGCTTCTTAATAACATTGTTAAAAGAATCATATATCTTTCAATCCAGCTATATTGGCCAATTAGATACCATTTATTAGTGTTAACAATTGAATTCGCCACCTCAATACCATTTCCCATCTTTATTCTAACTATATCGGCCAACCTACTACTATTCTATGTTTTTCTAGATTGTATTGGCTAGCCTGATATAATTCTATGTGTTTCCAATTATATTGGCCAACTCAATACAGTTCCATTTGATCAATTTTTTTTTACTATATCAGCTAATGTGTTATCATTATCTTTACATTTACTAATTCTTTGCATGTTATAAATTTAGCTTCCGACTTATACCATTTTCATCTTTATTTTTGACTTATTTTCCTTAGAGACTATGTTTCAACAACTATAAAACTTATAGGCAATATCATTTTTAGCAAAAAGGTCATCAATTTTCATTGAGTCATGGTGTGGGGGTACTACCCCAATACTCAAGCCATTATAAAACACTATACATAGACTTTAGTTTCCATGTACCTCATGGTATATCAAAAAATCCCAACCTTCTTATTTTTTAGCTATAAGGAATATTTTTAACAATTTGATTTTGTACTACATTGGTTAGTGGTTGGCCTCAAAAATTTATTCGCAACATACCTTAGATACATGATAGTGTGATTACAAGATGGTGGGTTCCTCTTTTGTTAGTTGCCTTATGACCATGTTATATATTTACAATTGTGATCAGTATATCTGAGACCCTACAAGTCAAACACACTTTATCTAGTTATACCTCCCTAATTTGATTTTGATACTTATTAGTTAAAATCTTAGCTTGTTTGGTTTGAGACTGTATCATCTAGTTCGATACCATTCTATATTGTGTGACAATTGTATCGATCATCTCGATACTTTTATGTGTCTGCCCAATTGCATTGGTCAACTCGATACAATAATAAATTTCTTTCCAACTACATTGACCAATTTAACCTAGTTCATTTTCTGTTATAAGGGTTAGCCCAATATAGTCCTTTTGCTCAGTCACCATTAACATTGTCTTTTTATTATACTATATTAGCCAACTTGACATAGTCTATTCTCTTAGACTCAGTCACCAAATTGTATCGACCAACCCAAAATAGTCTATTTTCCAAACTCAATAACCAACTATATCAGCTAACATGATACAATATTTTTTTTTAGACTTAGTAACCAACTTTATAGGCTTGCCCAATACTGTTTGTTTCTTTTGAACAAATTTCTTCCACATATATTCTTTCAATTTTATTCATTATGATGTCTCCTTTTAGAATATTTATTGTAAGCCTCAACCCATTATACTTTTGCATGGGTCACTCTTTTTTACTTTCTATGACAAATGTTAAAGTAAACCCTTCATGGTGTAATTATGCTACACCTTTTCTCATGGTTGAGGACCTCAATGATGATCTTCCAACTTATGATGATCCTTATTATCAAGGTGAAGATCCTAATGATGACACCTATATTAGGACTAAAGATTATTATTATGGTCCCTCCAATTTATGACAATCCCTATGAGGATTAATAATGACATCAATTTTAACACTCCTAACATTGATAAAGCTCACCATGATTATCTTCCTCCCTATGACCTTGATTATCCTTATTACTATGGTGAAGACCTTTGTGATGACAACCCAAGATTATCAATATGGTCCTCTAATTTATGACAATCAATATAAAATTATAATTATCCCACATTCACCACTTCTCACATGAGTGAAAATAAATACGTAACTCTCCCATCTATGATGATGATTCTTTATTGAAGCAAAAACCCTAACATGATTGTAGATGTTGCCATTGATAGTTATTATGACATGGATAAAAATACTTATAATTTTTCCATATTTATAAATCCCTATTATTAAATTACTTTGATGTTCATATAGTATAATAATATATCACATAAATGAGAGTAGAAATAATATATTCACACAATAATTGATGGTTGAGCCACTTTGAGGGGTAAACCTCCAAAATAATGGAATAAGAGTGGAAATCACGTTATGATGATAAAATACTAACCACTAACTCCTATATATATTTTACTTAGACATGGTTATTCCATAGTCCAACCATACTAAGAACATTGAAAAATACAATAAAATAATATGAAGGTATGTATGTCACAAGTTGGCCACACATATCCCTAGATGCACTATATGTTAAGGGAATAACATAACCCTTCCCTTCAGAAAAAATTGTACCCATCATTGAATCAAACCATGATGTTGTTTAAAAAACATTTCATTATCCCATGTTGCATTTTCATAATGCAGATTCTTCCATTTGATCAAATAGATATTACTCACTTTGTTCCATAGTTGTTTAGTACATGTGTGAATGATATCTTTAGGATACAAAATGACTCAACCTTATTCATCTAATTTAAATTAATCAATTTGAGTGAAAACTCTATGGATGATTACCTTATTTAGGCAATATACATGGAATATCAGATGTATGCAAGTAGATGGGGTAAATTCCAATTTGTAGCCCACACTACTAATTTTCTACAAGATCTGGTAAAGGCCATAATACTTAAGGGACAACTCGGTATCATTTTTATATTTATTAAAAGACATAATTATATAGATATAAAGTAATAAATACCCAATAACCTATGGAAAAATGTTGTTCACTACAGTGTTGATCTATTTGTTGCTTCATTCTATTTTATGTCATTACTAAATTTTTCCACAAACTAATGAGTAACTCTTATTGATGGTGAATGTGTTCCTCAATAACTCTAACCAAGGATGAAGTGATGTATGGGGTGTGATACCCATACAATTTGGGAAACATTTAAGAATAAGTGGGAAAATAAGTGTTATACCACCATTCGGCAAGTGGTAGCCAATGAACCCATTTGTCATGTTTGTTGAAAACAAAACAATAAAGATAACCTTATAAACATTTGTTGATCACCTCTATTTTTACATAAGATTAAGGATGATATATTGAGAAATGATCCAATTAGATGCCCAAATATACAAATAATTTAGTCCAAAAATTATCAGTAAATATGGGATTTCGATCACTTACAATGATCTTTTGAGTACCATGTACTTTTTAAACTATACTAAGAAAAGTAGAAGATACTATATTGGAAACAAATAGATGTGATAAGGAAAAAAAAAGAGCATTCTTGGTGAGTCAATCAAAAAATACCATGATAACACTTTTACTCTCAGACCACAGTAACCCAATAATGAAATCCATGGAAGTATCCTCCAAATGTTGGCTAGGGATGGATAAAGGTTGCAAAAGCCCTGGGGTTATAATGGTTTAAATTGTGTTCTATTGACATACCATGTATTCATCCACATATTTTTAGACATCCCCCTTGAATCATTCCCATAAAAAATATTTCTTTATTCGATGATATGTTTTCATAAATCTTGAGTGACCTCCCTATCGAGATGCATAAAGTTCTTGGAGGATTTTATGTTCGATGAGATAATGCTCATAGAGGTTTAATATATCTTTATAGAATAATGTTTTCCCATTCCATGTAATTTTTTCAAATACCCTATAATCATGTTAAATATTTTGAATCAAATCATGGGTAGCACTATCATTCTACCATTTTGATCTTGCTTCCTCTAGCCAATTTGTCTGTCAAATAGTCATTGTGCATAACAATTCCTCAACTTATTCATCCCTCTAGGATAGTGCATATACCACCACATTCTCTTTTCATTTCATATAGAATATTTCAAAATCATAGCTTAACATTTTATTCACCTATTTTTTTATTCTAATTTTATATTTCAAAATTAGAAGACAATCATTGTTCCAAAAAATATTTAAGGCTATTATGACCAGTCTTTACTTGAAAGTGATGACCCATCAGATAAGGTTTTCATTGCTTGACTACATGAAAAATAGCCATAATATCTATCTCATATATTAGATTTAGCCTATTTTCTTCCTTCAGTTGGTGACTCTCAAATGCAAGTGGTTTGACTTCTTGGATGAGTACAATCCTCATGCCATATTCTGATGCATCACATTCCACAACAAGAGTTACAGAAAAATCAAGAGTGGAAAAAATTGGAGTGGTGCACATAGCCATATTAATTTTCCCAAATGCCTTGTTAGTTGTATTAGTCCAATATAATGAGTCTTTTTTCAACAAATATGTGAGTGGGACTATGATGCTACCATACAAATTTGTGATAGTAACCAATTAGCCAAAGAAATCCACAGAGGTTCTTGAGGGTGTTGGGAACCTGCCACTCCATCATCGTTTGGATATTTTTATAATCAACCATGTGAAAAAATATGACCCAATTACTCCACCTCTCAGACACCAAAATCACATTTATAAGGCTTTGTATAAATTTGATGTTGTTCCAAAACTAAGAGTACATGTTTCACATGCTTCAAATGGTCTTTCCATTTTTTTTTGTAAATGAAGATGTCATAAAAAAACCAACACAAAATTTTTCTAAAATAGCCTAAAAATAGTATTCATCAAACTTTGAGATGTAGATGGTGCATTTTTGAGGCCAAAAGGCATGACCGTAAACTCATAATGGCCTTCATGAGTTCTAACTGTTATTTTAGGTATGTCCTCTTTATGGATTCAAATCTAACGATACCTAGAGCGAAGATTTAACTTGATAAAATAAAGTGCACCATGAAATTAATCTATTAAATCATCAATGATTGTAATATGAAACTTATATTTCATGATGTACTTCTTGAGTTCTCTATAGTCTAGGCACATCCTCCAAGTGTCATCCTTATTTCATACCATGACCACTGGGGAGGAATATTCACTTTAGCTATGTTAGATGATTCTTACCTCCATCATCTCTTGTACCATCTTTAAAACTTCACTCTTCTATACACATGGATACTTGTAGGGTCTAATGTTGGGTGGTGTGCTTCCAAGAAGTAGTTTTATGGCATGATCATGCACTCAGCTTGGTAGAAGTCCTTTTGGCATGTCACAAAAAACAACATAATGGTCATCCATCACCATTTGTAAATTAGGATGGGTAGAATCTTGGGTTGGTTGAAATTATATGGAAATAAGCATGCCACAAATCCTTAGGCACCTTTTCTAAGAATCTCCATCATCTAATGGGAACTAACTAGTTGTGGAAATTTAGCCCATAATCCATGTAGTTCAAATGCCATGCTTTATGAATGGAAACACATGAATAGTTACTAAAAATTCATCTCAGTAGTGCCCAAAGTGGTGATCCATTACACTCTCAAAATAATGTCAGCCTCTCCCATGGGAATAAAAAACATAGGAGAATCTAATAGGTAGTGTCCCATAGAAAGATTAGTACTATGGTATTTTCTAAAATAGTTGACGGTACTACCATTTGTAATCATGACCTAAAATTTTAGAGTTGGTTAAATGAAATAGTTTAGATGAATAACCAACTTATTGTTGATGAAGTTGTGAGTCAATAAACATATTTACCTTCTATTTATTTGGGAAACTCACCACCTTAAGAGTTTGAGGAGTACTAATACCTAAAAGTGCATGACAAGAAATAGTAGGTTGAGAATCTTAAGATTCATCCTCAGGCTAGTCCAAACCTGCACTTGAGGCTTCATCATCTTCATCATCCTCATTGGTTCATTTAATGTAAAACTTATTTTCATCATAGTGATGTCCTTTGATCCATTTTATATCATAGACAAAACATGAAATTTTTACATGCTTCTCCTAAATTTTCTATGGGGTCAATCTGGTAGGTTGAGGAAGAGATGGTGCTATAAAAATATGCTCACTTACATTAATGAAAGGTATTTATTTGAGATAACATTTTCCCTCTACCATGAATTCCCTTGGGATGGATTTAGATACTAAATTATGACTAAACATGTGAAACTCCAATTTGATGTTATTCTTGAGGCCACCTAAAAGAGGTCAATTTGATTTTATCTAGTGATGTCTGCCACACGTATGGAGAGATTTTGAAATTGATGAATATAATCCTTGTTTGGTGTAGTTTGGATAGATAAATTATTTTTCTATGACATTATTACAATAGTGGAGCTTCAAATCTTCAAAAAATATAGATCAATAAATTGATAGACATTTCTTTTTATTTTAAGCACATAACCATTGATACCAAATGAATTATTCATGTTTCAGATATAAAGAGGCCATGACCACCTTTTGTGAACATCGATTCTGATGTATATAAAATAAAATTTCAATTTGAGTGGTAAATCATTGCCATCAAACTTGCACAAATCCACTTTGGGAAACATTAGATGTATACCAGGATTAGCATTGTGATTGTTTGGAGGAAGAGAACCAAACTACATTGGTGGAACATTAGTTTTCAAAGGATGAGCTACAAATTTGGCCAATTTCCTAGTTATTTTATGTAATTTATTCAAAAAGCCATTTAGGTCCCTTCTCACCCTAGTGATGTCCCTTTTAACCACATAAAATTATCTTTCTGCACCATGTTGTAAAACTTTGACTAAAGTTTTTACCACCTCAAAAATACACATATCAGAAGTATGAGATTCCATTTCATCCTTGTGAGTATTTTTAAAAGTTTCTTTCCCTTTCTCATGTCTACAAGTGTTAGTAACAACCATGCAAAAATCTTAGGAGGGTTTCAAGCCTAAAAAAAATGAAATGGTAGATGCAACCATTACGAGTACCTCACCAAGATGAATCCAATGACTGCTAATGCGTACAAGGCTAAAAATTTTAGGCTAAAAAATGTGTACCTATAGAATACATCATTGCAATTATATTACAAAGATGAATCCAATGACTTTTGATTAACAAAAGGTAAAAAAATTTCTAGACTTTTTTATACTATTTTTTTTTCAAAAATTCACTTTGAACAATACTGTAGTGGCATAAAAATTAAATTATTCTCAGATTGCAAGTTATGTTTTTTTTATCCTTCAACTCGTAAGAGACGCATAACACCAGATTTGAAAATAATTATCGTAGAAAAATCTTGTCTAAATATAATATTTGAAACCATTTGTAATGAAATTACTTAGATGTTCACATAATATAATAATATATTGCACAAATGAGAGTAGAGATAATATATCCAAATAATAAATAATAGAAGAGCATAATGTTTCATACATATAACTAAACCACTTAGAGGAGGAAACCTCTATAATAATGCAATAAGAGTAGAATTCACAATATGATGATAAAATACTAACCACTACCTCATACATATACTCTACTTAGCCATGGTTATTACATATGCCAACCATACTAAGAACATCATGAAATACAATAAGATAATATGAAGGTATGTATGACACAAGTCAGCCAAACAATCCCTAGATGAACAATCAATGATGAGCATGGTTTAATTGATGTCTACCCATACTCTAGCCTTCCTTTGAAAGAGTTTAGAAGGATAAGTCATCAAACTTGAGAACACATTAAACCAACATTTGTCAACTCATCAATGTATGAATAACACCTAATTCAAATGCCTATAACAATACGTATTATTAATGATTCTAATCCTTGAATATATATGAACATTCAAACCTATTCTACTAATGAAATTTCAGCTTCAACATTTTCCAACACACCCAAATCACTGCTACAATCACTTATTTCCAACTATGTTGGCCAACTCAACACCATTTAGTTGAAACCACTTTTATCTAAGTACACTAACCATGACCCATAATATATCTATAAAAATATTTATATTTCATCCAACTATGCCATACATAACATAGAATGTGTTGATATTATTCATCCTATCTTAGTCAAATGCACCAATCACCTACCATTACATAGTGTTGATACAATTCTCTTTCCATCATAATATTATATCAACCTAAGAGCTACAATTCATTTTAGTTTTGTTTCACCAAACTATATCAACATGGTTGATTTAGTTCAATTTAATCATTTTACTCTACATTATATTTCCTTAGACAATATCATACATCATAATTTTATACCACCTCCCAAAGATCTTGACATTTCCCTAGATGTCACATTCTCTGATGTAACATAGGTTTACACAAAATTTGACATCAATACTAGACTTATCAATCTTTATGTTAATTCCAATCCACCTTCATCCCATATGTTGGTGATTCTTGAAATTCCCATCCTTTTATTACTACACATATCGGGGCACTTTGTACTGCACATCTTTTTCTTATTTCAGCCTTAGGGGAATCTTGTGATGCCCATCCTTACCCTTATGCATGCTTTGGGGGAATCTTACGATGCTTGTCCTCATTCTCTTGGAATTTGATCTCTCATATTACTTTGAGTTATAAATCAATAACTTTTCACATCTTACAAATAAATAAATTCAACTTTAATAAACCTTTTGAGAAAAACATGCTTGCATTTCACATGCTCTTCTTTAATATAGTCTTTAGCATAGATATTGTTTGTTATATTGTATCATGTTTCTTTGTTTTCTTGCATTTTATTTCCTTAGCATCATTTTTATTACACCATATCTTCTTTTTTGTTTCTTTGTTATCTTACAATTATCCTTATCTTCACTTGTAGATCTTAGGTAGCACCTTTAGGTTTATTTCCAAAATTTATAAGGCTTTACAATCGGCCTTAGTTTCTCTTATGGATCTTAGGTATCACCTTCAGGTTTTTTCATCACATTTATAGCATCTTTTAGTTGACATTAGTTTTTGTGTGGCTCTTTGGCCTCTTTTTGTGCTCCCCCTCTTTTGGTATGATTCCTTCTGCTAGACCTTATTATAGGTTTGTATGGCATCTCTAGTGAGATTAACACCATGTTTCTTCATATTCATATTATTTGTAGGCCTATAATTAGTTTATATATTCTTTTAAACTAAAATTTGTTGTAGATTTTAGTTTGAATTTCTTATATTGCAACACTTATTTACACACCTCTGGATCACTTTCACATTAGCCTCATTACCTATACTTGGTCCTTAGGTTTTTTTAATCATTTTTACACATTTTGGATTTTAGGTTTGTGAGTTTTATTGTAACACCTAGGGAATATGATCATGAGTTCCTTACAAATTCCCACTCTCTTTAGCTTTCTTTCTATATTCATTTTCTTTATTCAGTTATCCATTATTTCCTTTGTGATTCCTTGGTTTCTTTTATCATTATGTATACCCTTTGGGTCTTTGCTATTTTTTCTATCCTTAATAGCTTTATCTTAATTGCATCTCATGGATTTTTAGTTTTTGAGTTGCATGGTAAGCCTAGGTAATCAACAAATCCCTACTAAAAAATGTCCATTATTTTGTTACTTAGATTGATTTTCCTCCAAACCTTAGTTAGGGAACTTATTGGAAAGATAAGACAATAGCTTAGGATAGTGTTTTTTATCACATAGAGTCAACCATATTCTCTTGTGGTAAAACTATATGATTCTATATTCATGTCCTCATCCATATTTTACCTTGTCTTATAATGATGTTTCATACCTATATGTCATTTTATGATCTTTCATTTACATATTTTATGCAATTGGGGCAACCAATTAATTCCATGATCATTTCCATGACTCCTTATTTTTCATTTCCTTTTGGGCTCACCAAGGTCAGTTTTGAGATTGTACTATTTCATAAAGTGAAATTATAAGAGTCTTCATGCGCCATAGTATTTAGGCTCTCCTTAGCGATTAGGTGTAAATTCTCTTGTGATAGTCATCATTAATATCCATTGTTGGTTTCTGCAAATATATATGCATGAGGAAAATATAAAAAACCAAAAGAGTTAAAATCCAAATCATAATAAAAATGTATGTTACAAGGAAATGTCACACCAAAAGATGTTATTTTTTTAGCACATCTCATATTTTAGTTGAATCTCAAACTCCACAATTGGCCTCATGATAGATTTGAGGTCCATTGGGGTGCAAGTAGGCTGGTAGACTAGGGTATAAAATATCATTATATCATTACCTATCTATATATTACATTATAGTGACACTTAATTTATCATATAAATACCCAGTCTTTGTAGTAGAACAACAATTATGGAAGGGTTTTGAGGAGTAGGGAACCCATTATGGGAAAGTATGATCCTTTTATTTTTTGTGCATGCTATCCTTCATGGTATAATTTTTATGCTTCACTTGTTAGCCTAATATTATGTTTGTTAGGTAGGATTATCTAAGACCATTGATGTTGAAAACTGTTCAATCTTGCCATACTGATTTGAGTGTCTTGTTTCTTGTAAAGACTATCTTTTCTCCTTAATGGTGCCCTCTCTTACCTCCCTCCATTTTTAATCCTTACATATAAGTTTATTTATAAATATATCCCATATTAATTATTTCTTATTCTCCATCTCTTTTAGACATGGTAACGTTATGGTAGTTTTAGCGTTTCCATCTTTAGAATAGAAAATGCAACTTTGAGTTATTGTGAGATGTTCTCTTGGTCATTTCCTGATCTCTATAGGATTTATATTAATTATATTTGGTATCCATATTTTGTTCACAATTTTATGGGTCATTTTGTCCTATTTCTCTCTTTCATGCTTTTATGTTTCACATTTTTGCAAGATATTCAGTCTCGTTTCTACGTTTTCCACATCTTTATTTGATTTTTTTTACTTCTTTTACATCAATGTTTTTATCATGTGATAATTGTTTGTATATTTTGTTTGATTTGGATTGTTACTTATCTTAATTTGGGTGCATTTTTAGGTTGTTTGATCATAAAATCCATAGTGTGTTTGTTTACCAATTTTCCTTTATTTTTATCTGCTTCCTTGAATATTTTGGTTCTAACCTAGCCTTATTGATATCGACTTGTTAAAAATTTTAATGTTTTAATAATTTATGAATATTTTTCATTTACATCTATTTACTGAACATATTTCGTACACATGCTTTGATTTTATCTATTTTTAGCATTGTATCCTTAGGGGTTTCTCAAATGTAGTTATTGCACCATACATGATCTAGATATGGTATTTGCATGTAATCATTCAATGGAATTTTAAGTCAAGGTATGTATATGGTAATTTCGTTTATTCATTTGTCAAAAGTTTTTTGAGCATTTATTTTTAGCTATGCTCTTTAGTGTTGCTATGTATCTTTCTAAAAGCACAATCCCATATTAAACTATTGACACATGATGAGATTTAGGTTGGGCATACGTATAAACCTAATATTTTCACTTTTATCACTTTAATAACACTTTCTCTTGTAGTAAACCATCAACATATTAGTCTACTTGAGTGCACACCATAAGGGTACAAGAGAATTGGGTGGGGTTGGCTCATGGTACTTTATGATAAATGATTATATGTTATCCTATTACACCATCACTACTATTAATCTAACCTCCTCAAAGTCTATATCTACCTTTTCCTTCCATTTAGTACCTATCCATATTTGATATCTTTTTTATATCCTAATGTTGATACTATTTGTTTTGTGCCTATATCCTTCATGTACTATATCAAAATCTTGCAATAAATAACTAGAAGTTTCATATAAAACCTAGAGCTCAGTGTTACCAAATTTATCACTTTGAAAAATGTTGGCTCTCGGATAAAGAGATAAACATGCATGTGGTATATTGCAGATATGATCAGATCCCTATAGGTAAGTTGTGCACTATTATTTATCTGGTCATCTTCTAGTATAATGAACTAGATTAAAAAATGCAATTTTTGGGTCAAATCCATGTAGTGAAATATTCCCCAACAAACATAAATATGAAGCTAGATTTAGGATGGGTAATGGGTAGTCCATGAAAATTCAAAACTAGGGCCAAGGGTGTTTATTAGGGCCAGTGAAAGGAATCACTACCCTTAAACAACTATATTGACTAGAGCAATATAATTTTTAATGGGAATAATAATCTCCTAGTTAATACCATAGGGTATGGCCCATATAGTTATGAAAAGTGTTGGATGATACCATAGGGTATGGGCTGATATAATATAAGAATGTTTAAATCATTGATATTATAAGGTATGGCTGGTAGCATTATGTAGATAAGTATGGCTGGTGTAGTTTAGCAATTGGTTGGTGTAATAGAAAAGTTAAGCATGGCTATTACTATATGATATAATTGATGCATTAGGATTAATAGATGGATAATATCATATGGTATAGTTGATTTATTTGAGTGATATGTTTTTTGATAAGGTAGGGTCCTTGCCCTTGTGCACAGGATGTTCACGAAGATAAATTATCATCTCATTTAAAAACTCAATTTCACATTTTTCTTCAACCTTGCAGTCTTAAATTATGTCACCTCATTTAACAATCTTAGGATTTTTATATAGCTCATAGTTTTTATAACTATGGGAACCCAAATGATAATTGATAGGAATTCAGTCTTGATTCATGGGAAAATAATAAGGCATGTAAGCATTTGTGGAGACTTTATGGGGATTGGTTAGTTCCATAGCATTAAGATTGGTACAAAATCCTTGGAAGTCTTGTTGGGTTTTCTCTTAAGATTTATCCAAAATGTATTTCATAGTGGAAGAGAAAATATTAACTATACTGAACTAGCCAGTGTAACCAATTACACATGAAATCTAAAAATAGACTGTATTAGTCTGTCTAATATGGTTGGTAACTCAAACTAGTGAAAATAAAATTGTATTGGGTTTTACATTATAATATGGTTACATAAAATAATTATACTAGGTTCATTGATACAATTGGTAGGAAATTGGTAGAATTAAACTATATCAAGCTAGTCGAACTAGTTAGGCAGACAAAACTATATTGAACTAGTTATTGTAGTTGAGAAAACACATATACTCTATCAAACTAGTTGATGGTTAAGTGCACAAAGTTGGAGGGAAAAAAAGGGCCTACCCATGGACATGATTTTCCTAAAATTTCATAAATATAAACTTTGATAGATAATTTGAGGTGGTTAAAATCAAAATTTGAAGATAGTATAAGAACATGAATTGTATAATTTTGAGTCTAATTTCTAAAACACTAAGTTTTTTTTTTAAAATGTTATGTATAACTAGGTCAAAAATTTAAAATTTGAAGAGGAACTCCTATTTTTTAAAATAAAATAGAGTAGATAGACTTTTATGCATCCCACCATTTTTTAGCACTGTTTAATATTGTTTAAAACCCTTTGGTGAATATTTAGATAAGATCTTCTAGTTTGTGACCTATATATTTTTATATTTTTTTAATGAATATTTTTATTTTTATTATTTTTTCAAGTAAATATATGAGCTAAAGTGGCTCTATAATGAATGGTTCATAAGACACAACACTTGCTCAAGGTTTTTTAAATGGGATAACAAGCTATGTGGGCTTAACCTTGGAGGAAACTCCATAGTTAAGTGCGCTTGATTTGGAGTAGTACTAGGATGGGTGACTTCCTACGAAGGCTCAATGCTTTACCCCTATGAGCATCACCTAGATGCCATGAGTGTTAAGTAGACCATTCATTCTCTTAAGAGATGGGTTTGTGTGAACCACTACTCATGAAACATGGGTTAATGAGTTTGACTAAAAAAACTACACAATTGAATCTTGATAGCAATATCATAATTTGACTCATGGAAAAATACCTCCTACTTATCAATTGATGAGTTAAATGGGATCCATAATGAATGGTTCATAATCCACAACACTTGATAAAGGTTTTACAAATGAGGTAGCAAGATAAGTGGGCTTAACCTTGGAGGAAACTCCATGATTAAGCATGCTTGAGTTAGAGTAGTACTAGGATGGGTGACCTCTCAGGAAGGCCCAATGTGACACCCCTATGAGCATCACCTAGATGCAATGAGTGATAAGTAGACCATTCATTCTCATGAGATATGGGTTCGTGTGAACCACTACTCATGAAACATGGGTCAATGAGTTTGACTCAAAAAACTACACAGTTGAATCCTGATAGCAATATCATCATTTGACTCATTATGGAAAAATACCTCATACTTATCAACTGATGAGTTAAAGGGTCTCTATAATGAATGCTTCATAAGGCACAACACTTTATGAAGGTTTTGAAAATGGGGTAGCAAGATAAGTGGGCTTAACCTTGGAGGAAACTCCATGGTTAAGTGCACTTAAGTTGGAGTAGTACTTGGATGGGTGACCTCTTGGGAAGGCTTAATGTTTCACCCCTATGAATATCACCTAGATGCAATGAGTGTTAAGTGGAACATTCATTCTCATGAGAGATGGATTCATGTGAAACACTACTCATGAAACATGGGTCAATGAGTTTGACTAAAAGAACTACATAGTTGAATCCTGATAGCAATATCATAAGTAAATAGATCCTAAAAACTGACAAAGAAATGGATAGCTAATTGTGCGCCCCCCCTAACGACCTCAAAAAAATTGATTTTTTTTAATGTGTGTATAATTAGGCCTAATTTGTGACCATATAAATTGTTTTATCACTTGGATCAATGAAAACAAAATTACATAAACATGAATAGGCATGTATATTTGTAGCATGTAGAGGCCTTAAAAAGGTATAGTTAGAAATCAATAGAGTTTGAACCCTTAATATAGTCAAAAATTTATAAAAATCATATATTTGGAAAGAGGAGAGTGTTCTCATTTTTGTGTTAATAAGGATTTGAATTTATTTTTTGAAATTCATAGTTTATTTGGCAATGGAAGTTAAAATTTATTGTTTTCTATCAAAACTCTTGGACTTGTCTATAGATTGATAGGTCCAAGTCTTTGGTTTAGGAATCCAAGACGTTTCTGAGCCAAAAGGATTGAATTTTTTAATTTAAAATTTTATAACATATACACATTATTTTTTCATAACAAAAAAAAAAGAATTTTCTCTATGGGTATGCATTTTTTGTTCTTAAGCTCCCTATAATGGTGTAGCATGATAATTTCAATTGTAAAGTGAAGTGTATCATGATAGGGGAAAGGTCCCTAACTTTGGATAGCTAATTAAGGTATTGTGGTATCACATTAGACTAATATATACACACTAATACATGTTCCATCAATGGAGCACATCTGAACAAGAAGCTTATTCGATTATTAGTAGGTGCAAGTCACTATTGGTACCTTTCCCATATATACCCTACCACAAGAAAAATGCAATTATATTTTGATAGGCTCTATGCCCTCAGTTAGTAGCTTATGTGAAGATATCATGAAAATGTCTAAATGTGATAATGTAATGAGAATATTTAACATGCAGCCTAAGACAAGCATGAGACATCGAGACTTATTTCAAGACTAATATGTCAACCCTGATGTCATAAAAAATATATAAATAAAATAGTCAAACATGGTTGAATTTGAAAGAAATTGGAGCTATTTTAATCCCCTTCAACCTAATTGCATGACTATAAAATGTGATTTGTGGGTTGATCACCTCCAATTTCACTAGATATTAAAGAAATGAAACATTAAATGTAAGTTTTACATGTATAGGATGTGGTTTTGAGCTCAATAAACTTGAAAAGACCATCATATAATGAATACAAATGTCAATTGGTTCAATTATGGAGATAATTAGGGTCAAAATGAGCCACAAGAACCTATATTAAATTATATACATGATGTGATTTAGATTTAAATTAACCCTAGAATGTGATCATATATAATGAACCAAAGAATTGATTCATTCAATCGAGGAGGAATTTAAGGCCAATTTAAACCCTTTAAACCTAACTATAAGATCATGTGATATGATTTGGGGATAAATTAATTTTGATTATGTCATGAATTTAATCCAATTAGTTAATTGGTACAATTAGGGATATGATTTGGGAAAAATTGAGCCCCTACACCAAATTTATGGCCTAATAGATTGTATAGCCTATGTAACATATGGATTAACTGACCCTAATTTTATCATAAATGCAAACATAAAGGCAATTATGGCAAATTTTAACATATTAATCATAAATATGAGTTTATAATGTGATTAAAGGGGCTAATTTAGTTCATGTTTCATGACATGTTGACCATAAACCCTAATTTTATCACAAATATAATTCCCTTAAACCCTAATTTCATCACATGTATACAAACCCATTACACTAAACTCTAAACCCTAATTTTATGACAAAAACCAACCCCTAAGTTTCCTAATTTCATCACAAATGCATTTTCATAAAGGTAATTGGGGCCAATGCAAACCCATTGAACCTAGTTTTATGAGTCTAAGATATGATTTGGGGCTAAATTATCTCATATTGCCTTACATATTGAGCCAATTAGTCAATTTTTATAATGGTAAACCCTAGACCTTAATTTTATCATAAATTCAAACATGAAGGTAATCAAGGCCAATTTAAACTCATTGAACATGTACATAGAACTTATAGAATGTAATTTGAGTGAGGTTAACCCTAATGTCATCATATTTATTGAATCAAAGAGTTGGTTTATTCAATCAAGGGAGCATTTGAGGCTCTTTAAACCCCTTAAACCTAACTAAAATAGTAGGATATGGTTTGAGGCAAAATTAAGTTTGATTCTATCATGAATTGATCCAATTAGTCAATTGGTACAATTAAGGATGTGATTTGGGTAAAATTGAGTCCATGAACCAATTGTATGGCTCAATTGATTGTACAATCTATGAAACATATGGCTTTAAAATGACCCTAATTTTATCATAAATATAAGAACGAAGGCAATTGTGGCTAATTTGAACCTATTGAACCTAAATGTGATTCTATGATGTGATTAAAGGGGATAAATTAGCCGATGTTTAATGAAATGTGTTAGAATTAAACCTTAATTTTATCATAAATTGAATGTAATTTTGACTAATTTAAAATATAATTTTGGCTAATTGAATCTAATATAGACTAATTGAATCTAATTTGGACTAATTGAGTCTATTTTGGACTAATTTACATGAACCAAGGGGGAAATTGAACTTAATTTGGAGTGATTGAATCTAAGTTGGGCCTAATCGAACCTAATGTGGACATGAATCAAATGAAGGGGATAATTGAAGGTACAGATGCATTTTATGATAGTATTATTACATAGTTACATGGGATGAAGCTATAGAGTAAATAACACATACACGTTATAATGCATATGCATTATAACACACACGTTATTTTCTCTATCAATAAAGCTTTATTTTCAAAGACTATTTTTAACCCAAATAAAGAATTATAACCCCATAGACATTATTTGTGTACTTTATGCATATTTTTTATGTTCTCTTCAACTACATTTTTTACCCCACCTTTGAAAAGCTATTAATTGTCCAATGGGTGAATGATCATATTCGAGGAAGAGGAATAAGTTGAACAAAAAATTGGAAAAATTAGAAGAGTTGAGAGAAAAACACAAGGTATAAATGCAAGTCTTCATTCCAGACAAAGTATAAACACTAATCCTAATGAGCCAATTGGCATAGATAATGAACCAATTGATAACAATGAATTGAATAATAATGAAATTGACAATAACAAATTGAATAATGATGAAATTGATAATAATGAATTAGATAATGTTGTAATTTCACATTCAGAGTATAAAGTTTTTTATTTTGTTGATGATGAGTCTATGCATGATGCTTTGCCCCTACCCAACAATGAAGAGAATTTCATGGAAACAAATAATAATGAAATTAAAAATGAATAAAATTTCATAAAAACATATAATGAAGAAAGAAACAATGAATAAAATGTCATATCGCCACTAAAGAATGGAGGTAATAATGATTTTGAAACACCCTCTCAACAAATAACACCATTAAAAACACCTCCAAAAATTGTGCATAGAAAAAACATGTACTTAATTGAAGTTGATAAAAATATTTTGAAACCAATGCATAGCAAAATGTCTAACCGCCATTTAAGAAGGATGGCTTAAGAAATTTGGGATAGTTTCTTTCATTAATTGTATTATGATAGCCAAAAATGTCAATTATTTTTTCTGTTGATGAAATTGATTAAGATGAGACCTATAATATACACATTAAGACTAATAACATCTAACATGGATGATGAAAACAATAAAATTGTTGAAAATATACATGATGCTATCATATTGTAGGCCTAAAATAAAATAATAGAGATTGTAATGTCAGCCAATGTATAATTAAAAATCATGCAGTAAGTGGTTAAACAAAGAAAATTAGTGATTTCAAAAATAAGTTGAGTAATTGATATAAATAAATATCATTAATGAAAATAATCAAAATACATGAAATACTTAATGAACCAATTACCAATGAGCTCCGATCATTCTCTAGTAGACTTCCACGAAATGACAAGGCTATAGCCGATGATCTCAAAGAATTAATTGCATAATTTTAGAAAGACAATACGAGATTTTCTCCCAATGAAAGACATGTAGTGAAAAGAATATTTGGTTCTCATAACCATGAACTGCATTAGAAACATTTATTGGATATGAATCAAACATATTTTTGTTAAGGTGTGGAGCTAAAAGCTTCACCAAAGGAGCATTTTGCAAAGTTGTAGGTTTACACAGTCATCGGCATCGGTCAGGAGCAGACCAGGAGATGCCAACGTCGGTAAGGATTAGCCGATGTCGGTCATAGGCAAACAGGAAGGAACTGACGTTGGTTACCTGTGCATCCAAAAAGCTATTTTCGTGGATAGAACAGAGTGTTTGCATGTTAGGATTAAGTGATAGTCTTAAGTCCGCATCTCTATTATTAGTAAGACTGTTTAGAGCCCTTGATTAGGAGGTGCATATGATGGTTGTAGTTGTATGCTCATGTTTCCTAATTATTATATAATAGGATAGATCTTCTTAGCTTATTTTAATGTATGAGTAATGTTGAACAGTACAGAATTGTATATGTGAATCATTCCAGGTTGTTGGAGTTGATTGTAATTGAGAGAGAGAGCTCTTGAGGGAAAGAGATCTAGAGAGAGATCTGTACATCTGAGAGAGGTGTGGAACAAAAAAAGTTTCTTCAATTGTAGTCCTTCTGTAAAGATTTTAATACAAGTTTTCAGGGTGGTTTCTTGTATCTCTTGTTCTTTGCTATTTATCATTCTAGTTACTTATCATTCTGGTTAATTCCACATTTATTGCTTTCATATTGTAATCAACATTGTTGGTTGATCCCCCAACAAGTGGTATCAGAGCTCAGGTTGACTAATAGGTGTTTCAGATCTGGTTAGTGTGTATTGATTACAGGGTACTCACAGGGGTTTTTGTAGGGATTTCTGTTTGAGTGGGAGAAGCAATGGCAGAAGAAAGTAAACTAAGAATGGAGAAGTTTAATGGCAAGAATTATCAACATTGGAGAATGCAGATAGAGGATTATCTGTATCAGAAAGATCTATACTTACCGTTAGGTGGGATTGCAAAGAAGCCCATAGACATGGATGATGAGGAATGGGAAGTTCTTGATAGAAAGGCTTTGGGGTCTATAAGACTGAGTCTGGCATCTATTGTGATATCTAATTTATCACAGGCAAAGTCTACGGTAGAGTTAATGACTACTTTAGCAAATTTGTATGAAAAACCCTCAGCTTCTAATAAGGTATATCTTATGAAGCAATTATTTAATTTGCGTATGTAGGAAGGTGGATCTGTATCTAATCATCTAAATGATTTCCATGGAATTGTAAATCAATTAAGTTCAGTCAAAATAGTGTTTGATGATGAAATTAAATCTCTTTTAATATTATGTTCTTTGCCTGAAAGCTGGCATAGCTTGGTAATGGCAGTTAGTAATACTGCATCTGCTTCAAATATTTTAAAAGTAGAGGATGTTGTTAGTGTAATCTTGAATGAAGAAATTTGCAAGAAAAGTACAGAGGAAACATCAGGAAATGCTTTAAGTTTTGAGAGCAGGGGAAGGCAAAAAGAGAAGAGCAAGAAAGGGAGATCAAGGTCTAAGTCAAAGGTGAGAGGTAGATCCAAATCCAAAAATGGTAGGAAGCTACAATGCTGGAATTGTGGAAAGATTGGGCACATAAGCAGAGATTGCTGGTCAAAGCCTAACGAGGACAATCAGCACGAAGGAAAAGAAGAAGCAAAGGTTGCAGGTATTACACAAGATGCTTTAATATTCTCTTTGCATAATAATATAAAATCTTGGGTTTTAGATTTTGGTGCATCTTTTCATGCTACCCCTAATAGAGAATATTTTAGTGACTATGTCCATGGAGATTTTGGAATAGTGTATTTAGGGGATGATGAGCCTTGTAAAATTATTGGCAAAGGAAAAGTGCAGCTGAAAATGCAGAATGGCAACACATGGGTGTTGAGAGACGTCATGCATGTTCCCAGCTTGAAAAGGAATTTGATTTCTGTAGGAAAGTTAGGGGATGAGTGTTGTACAGTAACTCTCACAGCTGAATCTTGGAAGGTGACTAAGGGTGCACTTGTAATGGCCAGAGGTAAGAGAGTAAGTACTCTCTATTTATGTAATTGTGTTACTAATAATTCTCCTTCTGTATTATCTACTTCAGATGTGGATGCAAAGCTGTGGCACTCAAGGCTTGGCCACATGAGTGAGAAGGGAATGTCAATTCTTAAGTCAAAAGGTAAGCTTTCAGATTTGAAAAACATAGATCTAGATTTTTGTGAGCATTGTGTGTTTGGAAAACAGAAGAGGGTGAGTTTTCTCAAGACTGGGTCAAGAAAGAAGAAGCATAAGTTACATCTTGTTCACACAGATGTGTGGGTACTGGCTCAGGTTGCTTCTATTAGAGGATCACAGTACTATGTTTCGTTCATAGATGATGCTACAAGAAAGGTATGGGTCTATTGTATTAAGAAGAAATCTGATGTATTTGAGACTTTTAAGATTTGGAAAGCTATGGTTGAGAATGAAATAGGCAAAAGATTGAAGTGCCTGAGATCTAACAATGGCGGTGAGTTCTGCATCTACAAGTTCAATTGGTATTTTTATATGCATGGAATCCGCAGGCAAAATATGGTTCCAAGGACACCTCAGCAAAATGGAGTTGCTAAAAGGATGAACATAACAATAATGGAGCATGCAAGGTGTATGAGATTGCATGCTAGTTTGCCCTTAGATTTTTGGGCAG
This sequence comes from Torreya grandis, assembly GCA_037957365.1. Classification (NCBI taxonomy): domain Eukaryota; kingdom Viridiplantae; phylum Streptophyta; class Pinopsida; order Cupressales; family Taxaceae; genus Torreya; species Torreya grandis. Next base: position 3,979,457 of record JARHVA010000016.1, on the reverse strand, counting down.
AAGCTGTTGATACTATAGTGTACCTGATTAACAGAGGACCCTCTACAGCTCTGGATGGTGGAATTTCAAAAGAGGCATGGATAGGTAAAAAGGTAGATCTCTCATTTCTCAAAGTTTTTGGTTGTGAAGCCTTTGTGCACGTTGATAAGGAAAATAGAAAGAAGCTGGATGCTAAGTCTATGAGGTGCACGTTTATTGGCTATGGCTCTGATGATTTCAGATTTAAGTTTTGGAATCTAGGAACTAACAAGATAATTAAGAGCCGTGATGTTGTTTTCAATGAAAAAGTGATGTATAGTGATCAGCTGAAGAAGCTGAATCAATCTAGGCAGAGCAATGGAGAATTGGATGAAGTGATGGTCCAAAATGAGCTCGTGGGAAAAATTAATCACAGACAGGAAAACACAGAGATTGACGTTGGCCAGGAAGGAACCGACGTCGGTAGGACAGAAACCAATGTCGGTCATATAGTGATCAACGTCAGCCACGAAGGAACCGATGTTGGTTAGGTAGAATCGACGTCGACCAGTTACAGGCCTGGAAGTAACCGAGGTTGGTCATTGTCAGAGAATTTGGGCGGACAGCGTGTTGTGAATGAGTCTCAAACGCCCATCAGGAGGTCAAAAAGGGTAAGTAAACCTCCAATTCAATATTCCCCTTCATTATTCTATTTATTGCTAACTGATGGTGGAGAACCAGAGAGTTTTGAAGAAGTAATATAGGTAGAATCCAAGAATCAGTGGGAGCGTGGCATGGTTGAGGAAATGGAGTCCTTGAAAGAGAACCAAACATGAGATTTGGTTGAGTTGCTAGCTGGTAAGAGGAGACTGAAGAACAGATGGACCTACAGATTGAAGGAAGGTGAGAATGGATAGATGAGATATAAGGCCAGATTGGTAGTGAAAGGATTTGCACAGAAACTAGGTATTGATTGTGGTGAGATTTTTTTTCCTATTGTTAAAATGACTTCTATACGGACTGTATTGTCTTTAGTTGCTATTGAGGATTTGCATCTTGAGCAGCTTGATGTTAAGACAACATTTCTTCATGGAGATTTGGATGAAGAAATATATATGGATCAGTTGGAAGGATTTGAGGTCAAAGGTAAGGAGAAGTTAGTGTGTAGATTGAAAAAAAGCTTGTATGGCCTCAAGCAAGCTCCTAGATAGTGGTATTTGAAATTTGACAGGTTTATGACTGAGCATGGCTACAGTAGGTGTCAATTTGACCATTGTGTGTATTTTAAGAGATTGGATAATGGTAGATATATTATTCTATTGTTGTATGTAAATGATATGCTGGTTGCAAGATCACACATGCAAGATATCTCTGAGCTTAAGGTGAAATTAGCTCACATGTTTGCCATGAAGGATTTGGGAGCAGCTAAGAAAATCCTTGGCATGAGCATTAAGAGAGACAGGAAAAATCACAGGTTGATTTTGTCTCAAGAGGATTATGTGAACAAGGTGTTGAAATGGTTCAATATGCAGGATGCAAAACTGGTAAGCACACCTTTGGCTGGACATTTTAAGTTGAGTAAAGAACAATGTCCTAATTCACATGATGAGGTAGAGTACATGAGTAGAGTTCCATATTCTTTTGTAGTAGGGATTTTAATGTATGCAATGGTTTGTATTAGACCGGATATTGCCCAAGCAGTGGGAGTTGTAAGTAAGTATATGGCCAATCCAGGGAAGGAGCACTGGAAAGTAGTTCAGTGGATCCTTAGATATCTGAGAGGAACCAATAGTAGGCATTTGTGCTATGGAGGTTCAGATACTTCTCTACATGGTTATGTATATTCAGATATGGCAGGTGATTTGGATGGTAGGAGGAGCACCACAGGGTATGTTTTCACTGTTGGTTGAACGACGATTAGCTGGATATCAAAGTTGCAAAATGTTGTTGCCTTGTCAACTACAGAAGCAGACTATATTATAGTCACAGAGGCTAGCAAAGAGATGATATGGATGACACAGTTCATGGAAGAGCTAGGAAAGGAGCAAGAGAGTTACAGATTATATAATGATAGTCAAAGTGCAATTCATTTGGCTAAGAATTCAGCCTTTCATTCAAGAACAAAGCATATACAGCTTAGGTACCACTTCATAAGACAAGTATTGGAGGATGGTGATTTGAAGCTGGAAAAGATCCATACAGATAAGAATCCTGTAGATATGTTAACCAAGCCGGTAACAAAGGAGAAGTTGAATCTTCATTCAACTTTTATTGGTCTTCATGATTGAGTTAAAGATGGAGGAGCTAGAAGATGTTGTTGTACAGGTACTGGTGTAACTATTTATCTCCAAGTGGTAGATTGTTAAGGTGTGGAGATAAAAGCTTCACCAAAGGAGCATTTTGCTAAGTTGCAGGTTTACACAGTCACTAGCATCAGTCAGGAGCGACCGACGTCGGTCAGGAGCAGACCAGGAGATGTCAGCATCGGTAGGGATCGGTCGACGTCGGTCACAGGCAAATAGGTAGGAACCGACATCGGTTACCTGTGCATCCAGAAAGCTATTTTCGTGGACAGAATAGAGTGTTTGCATGTTAGGATTAAGTGATAGTCTTAAGTCCGCATCTCTATTATTAGTAAGACTATTTAGAGCCCTTGATTAGGAGGTGCATCTGATGGCTGTAGTTGTACGCTCATGTTTCCTAATTATTATATAATAAGATAGATCTTCTTAGCTTAATGTAATGTATGAGTAATGTTGAACAGTACATAATTGTATATGTGAATCATTCCAGGTTGTTGGAGTTGATTGTAATTGAGAGAGAGAGCTCTTGAGGGAAAGAGATCTGTACATCTGAGAGAGGTGTGGAAGAAAAGAAGTTTCTTCAATTATATTCCTTCTGTAAAGAGTTTAATACAATTTTTCAGGGTGGTTTCTTGTATCTCTTGTTCTTTGCTATTTATCATTCTGGTTAATTCTGCATTTATTGCTTTCATATTGTAATCAACATTGTTGGTTGATCCCCAACAATTTTTACTCTAAGTTTTTGTAAAAACATCCACATATTCCTATTAGTCAAAGATATTTTGAGATGGCCAAACCTTTATATGTAAAAATAAATCGCACACACACCACTTATTATTGTAAGCAACATGTTGAATTTTAAATGCACTACGACACTTTTTTCCATATTCATTGTACTTTCCATAATGACAACAGTTTTTAGGAGTGTGGCATATAATTTCTGCCAAAATTATCTAGAGATCTTATTTCATTTTTTTTGTAAAAGACTAGATGGAAATTTATTTTATAGGAAAACATGTTTGGATGGAAATTATAGCATTTAAAATGTACTACCTAATTAACAATATAGTTGGGAAAATAATGAGAAGGTCCTTTAAAATGTTTGTCTTTGATTTCTAATCAATCTTAAAGTTTGTTAAGCCATCGATACAATGTCTTTTATAAGAGGGGCAAGACATAACATCCTAATTTCCCATGCTGGCATTTGATGAACTTTTTGATGATTAGCACTAAAAAGTATAATTAGTGATGTTTGAATTTCATGCAATTAAAGTTTGATTTGATTATATGATTCATTTCATTATTGTTGTCATATTTCTATATATGTTATACAATTATGTAGAATAAGTGTTAGTGTCATGTTTTTATTACCATGTGTTTTTGATATATTGACATGGATAAATTTTGTCTATTCACTTGTCTATGATGTAGGTACAACCCTCGATGTGAGGGAGAACATCATCAGAGAGGAGGAGCTAGATAAGGACTATGACTGAAAGAGATAAAATCCCCTGGACTAGTTTTTTATCATTCTAGTTGCATGTTAGACATAAGCATCTTGTTTCACCTATTTGGCATGGGTAGTGACCATTTGGGTTTGGGTGATTGATTTCATGATTAGTTTTTAGGTCATCTTCTTAGTACATAATTTTTTAGGATACGTCAACTCTAATTATTACTAGTAGTTGTATCGTTTAGATAGGATAGTGTGTGTGCCTTTGTTTTCAAATGAATAAACATATGCTTAGAATACTTTGTGTTCTTGTTTAACAAATGTTTGGGAATTCATGTTTGGTGGATGAGATTTCTCATTGATCTTCATCACATTTTATGACTATGGAATACTTTCACTATAAGTAATTGGGTTCACAACCCAATGGATCTTTACAAGGCATTTTTAGTTAAATAGAAACGACCATTTTAATTAACATGTGATTATTTGACTTAGTTGCAAATCAAGTTGTAAGATAGAGTTTTTGAGTTGTCTTGTGACAAAATTTGGTGAATAAATTTCAATTCATGATTGGTGTATAATGAAACTTTAAAACCCTCTTACGAGGGTCTAGATATGCCTATTTAGTAGTTTTCAAGATTAAAAATGCTTTGTAATGTATTGATTGGGTGATTCCTTGTCTCAAATTTTTCTATCAGCTATTATACATTTTTAAAAAACCTTTAAACAATTTAAAAAGATGTGAAAATTATAATAAATATTAAATATGAATTTTTAAGTGTATGGCATGGACTTGTTGAGCATTGGAAATGTGAAGTATTATTCAAACTACTTTCATCTCAAATAACTAAGTTTAACTCCATTATTTAACCAAAGAGCTATCCAATAGTTTGAAAAAGCAAAAAGTATTTATTTTACCACATGGGATAATATTAAATTTGGCTCACTATTTTAAAAATAAATAAATTGATTTTGATTAAAACTCTTTATTTCCACCAAAATCCTTTAATATACATTGGGGCAATGGGGAATGGTGGTTTTCAAATAAAGTTGTTCCACCATTAATTCAATTTTTGCACCCACTTGGTAGTTGAAGATATTTAATGATAAGTTGAAGTTTTAGCTTAAAAGGAGAGATCACACCATTCTATAGAAAAGAAAAATAATAAGGTAAAAGTGTCATAGAGGAACATAGAAGGGGGAAAGCCTCTCCAAGGGAGGAATACACCATATGGAGGAGGAAGGATGCCCTAACTCGGTGGTGGAGAGACCAATTGGTTTGATGAAGAAATCAAAAGGAGGACGTAATAAATAGGAGGAGGATACAGTAAGTAGCATTTAGATTTACATGACCAACACTCATTTTAAAGGACCTTTTCTTATGTCGCATATGATATTTACTTAACTAAGGATTTTGACTTTATAGTGCATGGTTTAATATTTTTGAGAGAAAACTATAGTGATTTAAAAAGTTAAATGAATTTATATTGTAAACTATATGGTAAGAGACAAGGATGAATTTACTAGATCACATTAGTTTCATTTTAGATCATTCCATAAACTGAGTGGACTAGGTAGTCCTTGAAAATCAAATTGTATAGGTGTTCTTTACTTGATAATAAGATGTTAAATTTTATTTTCTTTATAGAGCATCTAAATTTATATTAATAGAGTCAATACAAATTTTGGACCCTCATATGATTTAATGTGATAGTATTATCTATTAAATACAATTCAAACCTAGATGGTATTGTATAAAGTGATTTATAATTTGGATAACTCATAGACTAGAGTGTCGTCATGGTGTTGGTCTATATCAAACATTAAAAACAACTTCAAGTGTGTTGTCAACACAAGTCTTTCACTAAAATTATAATATTTATCTTGTGGTGATATTAAGTATATCATTATCTTTCTCATGACACTCATGGAAAAATTATGTTGTCTTTGTTAAGACCTTAAGGTGCTCTCTATTTTAAAGAGATGTTATGAAGTGCCTCTAGTATGTAATGGGTGATTTAAAATTATTTATAAGTTAGGCTCTATCATATGATGAGTTACCTTCAAGGTGTTTATTATAATTACCTTATTGCTTGTAATCTTTGTCTAAAATGCTTTACATGCCATATTGACTATGTTGAGATATAATAATGAAACCTTACGATGGTAATGAAAAAGTGACTTTTTAAGTTAAATAAGCATTATGATAAAGTGAGATATGTCACAATGATTTAATAATAAATTAAGTTTTCATTAGGAAAACCTTTTCTCCATAGGGTTTAAATCATGTTAACTATAATTTCTTGAATTATTTTCACTGGAAATCAATGCATTTATAACAATAATTGGGCATCGTAAATGCATCCAAGAATTATTTTGGGGGTATTAACCCTACATCAAGAATTTTGAGATGTCAACCAACTATCAAATCATGTAATGGGTTGAATAAAATGTTTTAATAGTCATGGCTATTCATTTGGATGACAAGGATATATGAAAAAACCTAGAAGATTCTAGTTGGATTTAGGCATGACTTATCCTTGATTAATCCATGATTAGTGTATCCTTGGAAAAATGACATTTTCTCTTTGAATGGAAAATTATAATATGACATTTGGGAAATTGTATGTTGATTTCATTAAGACCTTAAAATAATTTTTAAACATGATTAATCAATATATTTACATTTTTAATGTTATTATCCACACTTATAATAATTAAAATATGTAGAATATAATGTAGATCAACACAACATAATAGATATTCGTGGGATTAGATACCCAAATATTTAATATATATAAAAATAGAATAATTAACCTTGAGGTAGGCAACACCATACAATACTCCTTTAGGAAGGAATAACTCCATAATGTCTCTTTGAGGGGACAACCTCCAATATCCTTATACCAAATAAAAGACTCAACACTTTCTTGATTGATTTACAATGATATTCACCTCCTTTATAAAGACCTAGATATAATCCAAAAAAAATGGGTAAACTCCTAATTTTAATGTAGGCTGGCCATTACCCAATGGACTAATTCCATGAGTTAATCATTTATCCTAATATATTGGACCCATATAGCTAACTAAGGGGGATGTGTGCACATGTTGGCATCTCCATCAACCCATATATTAATATATCATATCCCTAGGTACATACCATTCCTTCCCTCCTTGACATGTTTCATCCTTGAAACATAAGAAGAAACTAAATAATGAGTGTGTTTTAAATCATTGCACACTTATCTCCAATCTCAATCATCTAACCATCCATATGTGATCTTGGTAGGTGATATCTCTCCAAACTTGTTTACAAATTCTATTGTGCTAAAATAATTCCATTCATGATCATAACTATAATTCCTTGGTGTCCATGCATAATTATTCCTCCTTTGATTTTATGTACCACATTCTACTGCATTACTCTGATTCCATTCATTACCATAGTAGTTATTCTTACATGCATAGTCATAGTGATTTTCTCACCAATTACATGTTCCATAGGTTGTTGCACTACACTAACTTAATACATGACCATAGTAGTTATTATTTAGCTTCTATACATAGCAATAGTTATTGGTACTTTGATTTCTTGTATAGCCAAAGTGATTGTTGTTATGAAATTCTCTTACATGGCTCCATGATTTTTTCCTATAATGATGATGTGGATGTCTATACACCTCAAAATTTTGTGATACTTTGACCTTATCCACCTATTATTCTACCTCTTCCACCTTTTCCTTTGGTGGTTCCTTTGTCTCTTGAGTAGATGAAGTTTTATTTGTTGCTTGTATTGTTTCTTCATCTATATCATCATCTGAATATTTCTCATGCTCTTCATCACTTGTTTCAATATCATCATCATGCTCTACCATGGTTTTTATTTGTGTCTTTACAGCTATGATACCCTATAAAGTGACCTTATTTTATCTATACCAAAACTTCATGAACTTATTTTGAACATTGATATTAATTGTTCCCAATGTCTCTAACCATGGATATCCAAAAACCATATCCACAACATCCATATCCAAATCATAAAAATATGAATGCAAAACATATTTATCCATAATGAGGTTTAAATATTCAAAAACCTGAATATTCTGACAATTTATTTGAGCCTCGATATTCCTTGAACATGTAGATGTTGAGCCATATCATGTTACAATCCTACCTCTAGAAGCATTTCATCATTATTGGTATGTAACCTTGTATGATTATCTTAGCCCAATTGGCATTTTAACTACTCAGTACAGTTGATTACTTTATTTTGAGACACAATGATATGGATTATGATGCATTATTTAGTAGATGTATATACCTAATTTAGTTATGCCATTTTATTTTATTATGTTCATATCATATTTTATTTGATGTATGTTTCTAGAGCAGGTGTTGTTGATGTGTTGACCAATATTTGCAAAAACAAGTCACATGAGCTAGGCTCATTGGTGGAATTCAATCATTGTCAAGTTTATGAGTAGTCGGGTTAGTACCAACAAGTAAAATAACAAGGTGACAATTATATCCATGGTTTGTATTTAGTCTTTTTATTTTGGTGACTTCATCTTTATTATCTTTTTACTTTTGTATGAGTGATTAGTTGTATCATTATTTTACATTTTGTTAGGATTTAATGAGTTATGGGATCATTAATTTCCCTTATTTAAGTCGTGCTCGAGTGTCATTTTTCATGTTCATGATTGTGTTTTGAATCTCTTTTGATTTGTTGGTTTTAAACTTTATTTCCTTCTCATTATATTTAAGTGTGTAGTCTTGGACATAAGCCATAATGTTTTAACATTGAAGTAATTCCCCTTTTAAATGGTTAGACCCCCATAAAATTATAAAAAATATTGCTACATCTTAATTTAGAATGATTTGGTTCATTAACTCTCTTTAACCCATAATGAGTTGGAATCACTAAATGAAAAAAAGGATTTTTGTATTGTTTTGTCTTGAGGACTTGGTCATTGACTTTCCTAGGTGTAGTATGGATTTATCATTTCATTGAAACTAAAGTTTGGTTTGCCACTAATGGGACATGACTTGGCATTATTATTAATTTTGACTTGATGCCTTAAAGAATTCAATGGAAAGTTTAGGTAGGTATTATGAATATTGGGGGAAAACATTTTGGTTGTTTAAATTATTAATTTTGATTGGATGACTTGAAATCTTCCTCTATACGTCCTCCCTTTGGAAAACTCATAGCATGGAACCCCTACTAGCGGCATGGCATAGGATTTAGGGGTTTGTCAGGAGAAAATTTCACTATTTTAAGGAGTCATATCCTTCTACCTAAGACAACATAGGAGTTGGGGGGAAGAACCTGAATATGGGATGTGGAAGAAATCCCTGAGTCCTCCTGGGTATGCAAGGAGATGGAAATAGCTAGGTAGGAACAATCCAACATCATGACCTCCTGCTAAGCCCACAATAAAATCTACCATTAAGTATTGACCTTAAATTTTAATGGACAATGATGAAATTACTGGTCTCTGTTGATTTGGGGTTTTGATAGAAATAAATGAACACATATGATATATATCCATATAAACTAAGTAAATTGATTTTACCTATTTTAGATAATATTCTATGCATAAATTGATTTAGATCAACTACCCTATTTTGGTATTTTGTTTCATAATACACCCCTATTGTGTTAAGTCACCTAGGTGGGCTAATGACATTTTTTTTACTGATGAGAATAGTCATAGGGCTACACCCAACATGGGTTAATTTGAGATCCCTATTGGGGAAGGGTATCATAAGATTTGTGTATTCATTCTAAAATTTTGTTAAGCACTTATAATGGAACTTTGGTCTTTATTAAACCACTATAGATTTTATAAAATCATGGATACATAATAATTTGGCCCAAAAATTAATGAATGCATGTAAATTTAGTTAAACCCATTTGGGGAAAAAACACATATCATGAGGGTTTTGTTTTCTACCAATCCCACTCAGATTTTTATTAGCTTAATGCACCCTGTGGTTTATTTCCCTCTTGTTGAATATGAAAAAATTATATATATATATATATATATATATATATATATATATATATATATATATATATATTCTTCCTTTTTTGACTGTACTTAACCAGCTGGGTCGACCCCTATATAAGACTAGGGATTATTAAGTCTGAGTCATTAGTCGGTTGTGTAAGAAATTAATTTCATTTATATAATTGTTTCAAAATTCAATTTTATAACCTCTTTCATTTTCATGAAGCATACCATGTGCTTAAAGATCAGATTAATGTGTCTTTCACTTTTGGCCTGTAAGGTTAGTTATACGTACGTGTATACCTCCTTTACTATGGTAATGTCCTTTATAAATGTATTTGACCATATGATAATGGTAAAAACCCATCATTCATGTTATCATTTTATAAATTAGGCTGAAATTAGATGATTTAGTGTTTTAATATTAGCTAAGTTTACCCTCTCTCCTTAGATTGCCCTTAAAAATTTATCTTAGAATAAAGTGTGAAACCTATCAATGTTTTATTAATCTTTAATTGCTTACAGGCTACGGGATGAGTTGTCCTTAAGTACTATTATTAAGTGTGTTTGTTCACATTGGAAAGTCGTGAACTACACCTTCTTGGTCTTAACTGTATTTTATACCATATTGAATCCAATTTCTTCCTTGATTATGTTGTAGTTGGATTACTTCTTAAGGTCTTAAGTTGTATGTTGATTTAGGGTAGCATGATAATTTTGGTCAATAATATTTATCTTGATATTTTAAGCAATTAAGGATCTAAAACCATGAACTCATATTTACCTCTAAATATGCCTTTCTAAGTTCAAAGCTAATGAGCTAAGTAGAACTCTTATGTTCCCTTGGATAAATGTCCTTTTATTATCTTATGTATAGATTAAGTGTTGTACAAGCTATTATTTGTTATGGTCTTGGTTAGCATGCTATACTTGGTGTTATTATCTATTATTTTAGTGTTACTTTATTAAATGTTTAGTTATTGAGTGGTGTATCATGTCTTGTATCACCTATATGCTCATAACTTTCTAGTAAAAATTAGATGCTTGATTCCACCATCCAATTGATGGTTGGAGTGGTCAAGGCCACCAATGGTTGGGCTCATCAAGCTATACCTTGGGTTATGGCACTTAAAGATAAGGTACTTATATATTGTTAGTTGGATTCTCATGCTTGCGGATGATGGATCCAACATGTTAGCATGTTGTATATTTGATGTTGATGCCAATGGGTTCATTAATACAAATGATTTTTATAACTATGATGTGAGACCTATATCATGGATTATGGTGATGTGGCATTGTTATGTTAGTGGTACATTTACATGATGATGTATACCACATATGGGGTACATGTTGGACATTGTCATTGACTAAGGGAGAGATTGTTGAGCATGTTTTTGAATGTTGAGCTTTGGTATTTAATGTTGTCATTGATGTCAAACATTTTAATGAAGATGCATGATTTATTCATTGATGTCAATATAATATAGTTGATATCAAAGGTTCTTGTGTAAATACTAAGTCAAGTAAGCCTTAAAGTAAGTAAATCAAGTGTAAAACATATTTTAATGATTTTTATATACCTTATGAGATAGTATTAATAGGTGGAAAGTTGAAATGAGTGAGCTCCAAAGAAGAATAAGTATGCTCTAAAGTTATGTGCAATTAGCAATGAAGATGTTTCGACTATGCTATGAAGATGAGAATGCTTTGAAGAACACTTGATAGTGTTTTAGAATAAGTGAGATTATCTAAGGTTGCATCCAAGGTCTTTAATACCTTACAGATGAGTAGAGGGTTAGCTCTAAATATTTGTGTTCTCTGAAGATCTATGTATGTAGTGCTGAAGATGCGCAAGCTCTGAAGATATATAAGTAACTCTGACTAAGTTTTGTTGAATCTCTGAAGAAGAGTGAGTGTATTAAATTTTTTGATCATACATAAGAAGAATTGAAACATAGGAAATTTTCAAGGTAAGGCTTATAGGGTGGCTAGAAGGTCAGACACAATGCTTAATAAGAATTGTATGTCAAGGCTTAGAAATCATAAAGAGAAATGGTGTCCAAATGAAGTAACATGATCAATTTTCATGGCATTAGTGAGAAGGTGAACATTGAATAAGGTGATTCAATTTTTTTTAAGTATGTGCATGAATTTTTAGGACTTGGTTTGTAAGAAAAGGCTTGCAAATCATTTTAAGGTTTCTCAAGTGCATATAATGAATAGTTATCTGCTTGATAAGGTTTTCTCAGTGTCTGTTGGCACATGCAGTAGTTGTATGATATCCTAAGCTATTCATGGTAGATGAGGAAAGGTTTTATATCAAAATTATAAGCATTTTTTTGGAAATATGAGCTAAATTTTATGAATAATCATTAAGACTGGAAGTTAGTCTAAACCCTCATAAAACCCTAAGTGTGACCCAATATTGAAGATCTTGTTCAAAATAGCTCAGAATGGTTTGATATGATCATAAAAGTAATTGGATATTGAATAAAAATCTCCTAGATATCTCCAAGTGTGATTGGTTTCTCAAGTGAAAAAGAAGACCATACAAATAAGTACTCATCTTTTGAATATTCGTTTTAGCAGACAATATTGATCGAGTCAAAGTTGAAAAGTAGATGAAGATCAAAGTATGAGATTTATATTTTGTGTTCATGAAGGTTTTTGGATAGGTTATATATCTTATTTATGATAATTTGGTGATCAAAGTTGGTCAGTTGTTGATTAGACCCTATGGTACAGATAGTGAATAAATTAGACAGTAGTAAGAAGATGTTTCATGATGTGTTTTCATGAAATATTGATGCATTAAAATGTATGATGATGTTGTTTGGATATTGAATGATCTATCCATGATTTTAAGAATCTTATTATTTGGTATAATAGGTTGAATCGTTGAAGCCAAAATGGCTTATCTAGCTATTTAGAGTCTATGAAAGAGAAGGTCAAAAGATTGGTCTGTAAAACTAATAGTTATCATTAGATCTCATGATCTAATTTATTGAGGTTACTATAAAGATGTTTTTATATCTTGTACATGAATTAAAATCCATTGAAGATATTTAATCATGTATCATATGTTCATGTTTCTTTGACTATGTTTTGGATTCAATTGGTAGTTCTGAGTGAACATTTTGCAGTGGTGTGTTTGATCATGTTTACCCTGATTTGAATCATCGGATGAAGTTGGTGTTGACCCTAAGGTCATGAGGTTTTTGAATATATAATTTATTTACATGATTGTTTGTAAAAATTGGGTATAATCCTTAGTTTTTTAAGTTTGAGTTTCTGTATATGTGCAGGCCTTTTATAAGTAGTGATTTGAAGAAGGTTTCAAGTGGTAGTTAGACCTAAATGGTGTTGTAGACCTAAAGAAAATTTGGATAAGGGATAATGGAGTGAAATGTGATGTCTTCCTACCATGTGAGGCATTTGGATAAGCTTCAAATAGATCAAAGGGTATTGTGTTGTTGAGAAGGCCTATTAGGTCTCTATAAGCCTAGAAGAAGAGTAAGGGATATTTGATGAATGGCCGACCTATTATAGTGATTGATTCTTAACTAAGGCATGTTATTATAATATGATTTAACCTTTTCATGGATGACCTAAGTGATTTGAAGATGTAGATGACCTAGAAAGATATGATCAAATGACTTGTATAAAAATAAGGCAATTAGGCCTATTTTGGTGCACTTAGTGGAAGAAAAGAGGTGATGTGACTAGTGTGATAAGAGTGAGAGCATAACATGATAAATGAAAGACATGTATCATTTACATGCAGAAGGAGGTCATGCAGACCAATAGTGATATCATGAATATTTAAAAATATATATGCAAGAGAGGATAAAGGTTAGAAGACCTAAATAAAGCCATGAAAAGGGCTATTTGAGCAAAAAGGGATGAAGATCAGTTTGAGAGGGTTGATGATCAGTTTGAGTGGGATGAAGAGAATGAAGATAAAAATGAGTAGATCATTATCTATTTTAGAAGAAACAAGTATTTCTTAAGGTGATCAAATAATCAGGTGGTTGAGTTGGTGTTGAATCATCTAGGGGGTTAGAGCCTCCTTGCAAGTTGGAGCTTGCTAAAGTCAAGTGGGTGCTTGGTAAACTAGGGGTTGGAGATCCTTTCTGAGTTTATGCTTAGTTAAATACTATCAAGTTTTTTCTTGAAAGAATGGGGTTGGTGCTCCAAGTTGAGTGGGTGCTCAACTAAATGTTGTTGTTTGTCTTATAGGACTGTAGTCAATTTGCTTCATTAGTGGGTTTTCTACCCAAAGATGGTTTCCCACATATATGTTGTTTTTATATGTTTCATGCTCTTATGTTTTTATATTTATGAATATTGAGTTATACATGCATGTTAAGATGGTTCATAAATAGTTAAGTGGAATAAAATGAAAAGTTTGAAGACTGATTCACCCCCCCCCCCCTCGGTCATATTGTTTCCAACAATTGGTATTAGAGTAGGTCCTTTGGAATAGGCTTGATGGCCTAAAGGAGATCCTAAAGAAGAAATAATGACTAGTAAACAAGCTTAAGGAGGTTTCTCTACAAGTAAAGCTCCATTGTTTAATGCATTTAACTATGCCTTCTAAAATGTCATAATGAATATATATCTGATGTCACAAGGACATGGTATTTGGTAGTTAGTTATGGATTGATATATTACACCCCAATTCTACCAATAGATGTAGCCAATAAAAAAACTAGAAAAAATAGCTTTAAAGTAATGAATGTCATTATGTGTGGCCTATTAGAGGCAGAGGTAGTAAAAGTAATGCATTGTGTTTCAGCGAAAGACATATGGGATAAATTGAAAACCATCTATGAAGGAGATACCAAGGTGAAGATGGCCAAGTTTTAGACCCATAGAAGATAGTTTGAAATCCTAAGGATGATTAAAGATTAGTTCATTGTATCATATTTGTTAAGATTTGATGAAGTTGTCAATATCATTAGAGGATTGGGAGAATAAGTGAAAGAGTCTGATCTTTTCCAAAATGTATTGAGATCTCTAATTTTTAAATTTGACTCTAAGGTGACTGTAGTAGAAGAAATCCAAGATTTTGACAAACTAGAGATGGATGGGCTTCATGGAATATTGACTACCCTTGAGATGAGAAAAGATGGAGGAAGACCTCTCAAGAACGAAGCAACTTTCAATGTTGAAAACAAGTCAAAGGCCAAGAAGGTAAAAGATGAGGTATGTTCATAAATTGATGATGATGAGCTCATAGCTATGTTTGCTAGGAAGATGATATTTGGCTTAGGAAAATACAAGGGTAAGTTACGCTTCAAATGTTTCAATTATGGAAAGATTGGTCAATTTTCAACCAAATGTCCTAACAAGGATAGATCTGAGTATAATGAAGAACATGAAAAACCTCATGAAGTTAATATAAAAGTCTAAAAGTTTGACAAGAACAAGAGAGACTTCAAGAAGAATAAAGGAAGGAAAGGATATTTCAAGAATAAGAAGAGATTATACACCAATGAAGATAGTGCATATGATGTGAGTGATTCAGACACATCTAACAGTGAAGATGATAGTAATGAATCTAAGCATGAAAATAATGAAACCCTAGTCATAGGTATAGAATTAGATAATGAGGGTTATTCAAATGGGAAAGGTCTCATGATTAATGTAGAATCAGATGAATAAAAATGCTATGACAGTGAAGAAGCTAAAGTGGATCTTAAAGAAGAGTTGATGAGTGCCCTAGAGGAGCTGAAGATTATGAATAAGAAGAATAAGAAAATGAAGTCATTGGTTCAAGACTATGAGGAGCATATTGGATTATTTGAAGAAAGGTTGTGCAACATATACAAGGAATATGAAGAGATTATCCATCAAGTTGAAACCCAGAATGAGATTATGGAAACAAGCCTAAAGGTTAGAAAAGAAGATTATAGCATTTATGAAACTGAGATAAAATCTTTGAGAGATGAATTGGATCATGTATCTATCAAAGTAAATAATTTGGTAAATTTTGACAAGAGCACTGAGTTATAGATGATATCTTGAGCAGCCAAAAGTCTAGAAGTGACAAGATAGATCTTGGATTCAATAAAGACCAAAAGAAGGCACATCAAGTTGAAAAGAAGACTGTTGAAGACATGAAGGTAAAAATACCTATCAGACATTCTAATGCTACAATGTATACTAATTAATTTAATGGTTACTATTTTATATGCAGTTAGTTTGGTCATGGAGCAAGAGAATGTAGAAGATCCTTCAGGAATGAGTACTCTTGGAACTATGGAAGGAGAAGCAATTGGTCATAGGGAGATCACAGTCATCATCAATCAAATGGTATGTATAGAGTGGTCTGATACAATTGTCATGATCTAGGACATATTGCATGATTCTATCCTAATAGACTTAGAAGATCATTCAGTCAAGACAAGAAGGTTTGTAGTCATGTCACTAAGAAATACATTAAGAATTTAGATCATGTAGACAAGGTAAAGGTGGAGTAAAAGATTAAAGAATAATATTCCATGAAAGTTTAGAATGTGGATAGTGGTTGCTCAAGCCACATGTCAGGAGACAAGAGAAGTCTTGATTCTCATATGACTAATCAAATTAGTAATAATGAATAAGTGGCTAAGAAGAAGAATAATGACAAGGTAAGTCATGATTAACTCATAAACCAAGGTGGGATGTTTTCTACTATGGAGAAGAAATCAAGTAAGGGATGTCAAGAACATTTGTTGTTTGCATGTGTTGAGAAGGAATTTAAATAGAATAATAAAAAGGTTTACAATTTTGATGATGAGATCAAGCCTAAAGAGCCAATCAGGCACAGAAGAATGCTGAAGAATATTTAGCCTAGTAAAGATATGGATATCTACGAATCTCCTAAGTTCATATTGTTTTAGTACCCTATGAAAAATGGTGGCTCCATTGAGACTCATGGATACATTCTTCTATCAGCAAAAGCATGAGAAGGTTGCTTTCAAAATATGATCTAAAGATAGAATGTAGAACATTTGGCATATAAGAGGTAAGCTTTTAAAATCTATTCATTATAAGTAGTTGAGCTTGATATGTGAAGATATAGGGGGAGTCCCTATTTCTACAATTAGTATTGGTTTATATAAATTTGTATCTAGTATGGGATAGACTGTTATGTGTGTTCAAAGAGTTTGGTATCTTATTTAACCATGATAAAGAAAGGTGCATGATCTTGAGTTCCTAGTTCAGTGAAAGAAGATATGCTTGGTCTAAAGGGGAGCTTGGTAGCTCTATGTTCTTTGTCAAAAGAGTGATTGATTTTGATATGTATAGAGATAAGGAGATATTGTATCTAAGATGCTTCATAGACTCTATTTATTGATAATTTTGATGAATCGGTTGAGAGAATAATCTGATTAAGAAGTTTTTGATAATGGTTGCTATAGTTTCTAAAGATTGGGTGTCTTTAAGAGATTGTATCAGCTCACAGGAGAAGTAGTGTATGATTTCAATAGTTACAGATGATCTTTGTTATCTACTACTAATAGAATCATGGTGGATGATTGGTTGAGGGGGAGCTATACAAGTAAGTTGACTGAGCCTGATCTATGTTGAATTGGTTCTTATAATCTGAGTACATTCTAAAAGAAACAATAGTTATGAAAGCCATTTGTCATTAATGTAAAAGGGGGAGAAAGATTAAAAAAAAGGGAGAAAGTTCTGAAAGATCATAAAATATTTAATAAAAGGAACAAGATTAGAAAGGGAGAAAGAAAAGGCAAGAACCAGGTCTAAGAGATGATTTCTATCAAGAAGTGGTTGAAATTATTTTCTAAGTGTGTTTGAGATCAATGACAAAGGGGGAGATTTTTGGACATTGTCATTGATTAAGGAAGATATTGTTGAGAATTGTCTTTGAATGTTGAAATTTGATATTTAATGTTTTCATTGATGTTGAAAGTTCTAATGAAGATGCATGGTTATTTCATTAATGTTAATCTAATATAGTTAATGTCAAAGGTTCTTGTGCAAATACTTGGTCAAGTAAGCCTTGAAGTAAGTAAAAAAAGTGCAAAGCATCTTTTAATGCTTTGTCTATACCTTGTGAGATAGTATTTATAGGTGACAAGTTGAAATGAGTGATATCTGAAGAATTAGTAGTATGCTTTGAAGTTTTGTGCAAGTAGCGTTGAAGATTCTCTAACCATGCTACGAAGATGATAATGTTCTAAAGAACACTTAACATTGTTTGAGCATAAGTGAGATTGTCTGAAGTTGTATCTAAGGTATTGAAGATCTTGTAGATGAGTATAAGGTCAATTTAAATATCTGTGTGTTCTAAAGATTTGTGTATGTAGCTCTGAAGATGCTACAGTCGAGCTCCAAATATCTGTAAGTAACTCTAAAGAAGTTATGTTGAATCTCAAAAGAAGAGTGAGTTTATGATATTTATTGAGCATACACAATAGGAATTGAAACATAGTAAATTTTCAAGGTAAGGCCTATATGGTGGCTATAAGGTCAGACACAATGCTTAATAAGACTTGCAGGTCAAGGCTTAGAATTCACGGAGAGAGCTAGTGGCCAGATGAAGTAACAAGATTAGTTTTCATGGCATGAGTGAGTAGGCGAACATTGACCGAGGTGAGTAAAGTTTATTTAAGTATGTGCATGAATATTTAGGACTTGGTTTGTAAGAAACGGCTTGAAAAGCATTTCAAGGTTTCTTAAGTGCATACAATATAGAGTTATCTATCAAAGAAAGTTTTCTCAATGCTTGTTGGCACTTGCAGTAGCTAGATGAGATATTAAGCTATTCATGGTAGATAAGGAAGTATTCTATCTCAAATTTTCAATCATTTATTTCTATAAAGAGGAGCTAAGTTTTACGAATAATTTTTAAGATTGGAAGTTAGTCTAAACCCTCAAACCTTGAATGTGACCTAATGTTGAAGATCTTGTTCAAAATAGCTTAGAATAGTCTGATATGATTAGACAAGTGATTGGAGGTTGAATTAAACTCTCCCAAATATCTCTAGGTTTGATTGGTTTCTTAGGTGAAAAATAAGACTATATATATAAGCACTTATCTTTTAAAAATTTACTGTAAAAATAATGTTGACCGAGTCAAAGTTATTAAGTAGATGAAGATCAAAGTATGAGACTTATAGTTGATGTTCATGAAATTTTATGGATAGGTTATATATCTCAATTATGATAATTTGATGATCAAAGTTGGCTAGTCATTGATCAGACCATGTGGTACAGATACTGAAGAAATCAGGTAGTAGTGAGAAGATGTTTCATGATGTGTTTTTATGAAATATTGATGTATTGAAATACATGATGATATTTTTTGGATCTTGAATAATCTATCCATGCTTTTAATAAGCTTGGAATTTGGTATAAGAGGTTGAATCATTGAAGCCAAATTGGGTTATCTGGCTATTTAGAGTTTGTGAAAAAGAAGGTCAAAAGATTGGTCTATAAGACCAATAGTTCTCATTAGATATCATGATCTTATTGATTGTGGTTTTTTTGAAGATGTTTTAAAATCATGTACATGCATTTAAATCCCTTAAAGATATTTAATCATGTATCAAATGTTCATGTTTCCTTGACTATGTTTTGGAATCAATTGGCAATTCTGAGTGAACATCTTGCAGTGGTGTGTTTGAGCCTATTTACCTTTATTTGAATCATTAGATGAATTTGGTGATTACCCTGAGATCATGAATTTTTTGAAGATATATGTTTTGCCATGTTTTTTTTAAAAAATTTAAGTATAAGCCTTAGTTGTTTAAGGTTGAGTTTTTGTATATGCACAAGCCTTT
The DNA here is from genome assembly GCA_037957365.1 of Torreya grandis. Lineage (NCBI taxonomy): Eukaryota > Viridiplantae > Streptophyta > Pinopsida > Cupressales > Taxaceae > Torreya > Torreya grandis. The sequence goes on along the minus strand of JARHVA010000016.1, from coordinate 3,959,923 downwards.
TATAAGTAATGATTTGAAGAAGGGTTCAAGTGGTAGTTGGACCTAAAAGATGTTTTAGACCTAAATAAAAGTTGGATAAAGGATATTGGAGTGGCATGTGATGTGTTTCTACCACATGAGGCATTTGGATAATCTTCAAAGAGATCAAAGGGTAACGTGTTGTTGAGAAGGCCTATTAGGTCTCCATAAGCCTAAAAGAAATGTAAGGGCTATTTGATGAATGGGAAACCTATTGTAGTGATTAATTATTGACTAAAGCATGTTATTATAATATGATTTAACCTATTCATGGCTGAACTAAGTGATTTGAAGATGTAGTTGACCTAGAAAGATGATTAAATTACTTGTATAAAAGCAAGGTAGTTAGGCCTATTTTGGTGTGCTTAGAAGAAGAAGAGAGGTGATGCGAACAATATGCTAAAAGTGAGAGAAGAACAAGATAAGTGAATGACATAAATAATTTGTGAGTAGAATTAGGTCATGTAGACTAATAGAGATATCATGAATATCTAATAAAAGTTCTATAACAGAGGATAAAGGTGAGAATACCTAAACAAAGCCATGAAAATGGCTAGTTGAGCAAAGACGATTGAAGATCAGTTTGAGAGGGATAAAGATCAGTTTGAGTGGACTAAAGAGAGTGAAGAGCATAAAAATTAGATCATCATTTATTGTATAAGCAACAAAGATTTTTTAAGGTGATCAAACAATTAGGTGGCTGAGTTGGTATTGAATCATCTAGGGGGTTGGAGCCTCCTTGCAAGTTGGAGCTTGTTACAACCAAGTGGGTGCTTGTTAAATTAGGGGTTGGTGCTCCTTGATGAGTTGGTGCTTAGCTAAAGACTATCAAGTTGGTGATTGATAGATTAGGGTTGGTGATCCAAGTTGAGTGGGTGCTCAATTGAATGTTGATATTTGTCTTATAGGATTGTAATCCATTTGCATCATCAGTGGGTTTTCTTCTCCAAGAGGGTTCCCCACATATATGTTGTGTTCATATGTTTCATGTTCTTATGTTTTTTTGTATATGAATATTGATTTATACATGCATATTAATATGGTTCATAAATAGTTAAGTGGAACTGAATGAAATTTTTTGAAGATTGATTCAACCCCCTCCTCTCAGTCATATTGTTTCCAATAGTTTAATCACGATGCATGTGTATCACGCATCTATTGACTCTATTATATAATTTGTATATTTCATATTTAGTAAATGTCTGTAACATGGTACTATTATAACTACATGATGAAATTAAGTTATTGTTATTTCTGATGTTACTTTATGATAGATGAATTTGGATGAATAACAAGTACTATTGATAATTATGATTCTTCCAACTTCATATTCGATAATATTATATATTTGCCAATTTGGTGTAGTGGACACATAGTATACTATTGTTATTATTCTTGGTTATAAATCTGGACATGAAGTATAACCTTACTTGAGGTGCATTTTATGTTTAAGTTTGAAAGCTATTGATTATCTAGTGTTTATAAACAAACCATAAAAGAGATTACAATAGTATGAACAAGGCTTAAAAATGGACTTAAATGTAAATTGATATTATTACTAAGTTATTGATTTCATCTTGAAATCCTCTTTGTTTCAAAAAGTATGAGAATTTGGCCTTTGTAGATGATTTTTCTTATTAAAAACCATATTGAAGGTTTGTCGACCATAATTTTTGGTTATGATTCATGAAAGAATATGTAGGTTGTGTTATGGTTGAAAAAGTGTATCACTTAATGAGTTATCTTCTTTTTATGATGATATTTTGATACTTTATGGACTTAACATTACTACTAGAAATAATTGCAATTAAACATGCTAAACCTCTAGTGAGATGCTAGAATAACCTATGCATCAGCTAATTTTATGCCTTCATGTATAATATAGATAATAAAAAAATCATATACAACCATAGTTGTTGCTATTGAAATCCCATGAAGTGACTTATTTCAGCATGCTAATCCTTAATAGACAACTGAAAACTACTCTCATACCTATGGGTATTATGACTGCCTTGCATAATTATTAGTATTTCTCATTGACAATAAAAGTCTTAATATGAAATTTGGTGTATGCCTAGTAGGCTATATTCTTGTCAATGACTACTTAAATGCGTCATTATATGTTGCCTTCTTAGTGGATATCCTATCTTATTAAAGGATGACTCTCTATTTTTTATGGTTTAGAATTAATATGTATTAGTATGACATGGTATATTGGAATAAAGAAATCCTACTTGGCTGGAATGTGATGGTTATGATGTCTATTTTCATTTAGTATGCCTACCTATAAATGGGAAAACTTTGACTTATGGAATCTATGCTTTAGAACTTGGTGTTAATCATTTAAATCTGATAATCTCATTTCCATATTCACTTATTAAAGTGTGGAAGTCAATTCTACTTGAATAGATTATATCCTATTGGAATGTACTTCAGAGTTATTAAAATATTTAATTTTCTATATTACCCTTCTTCATTGAGTCATGGATGCATTGGCTAGTTTGGGCATTGGTGTCTGTCTTGAGGCACTTGGAGTTAGCTAATTGTAACCCTTTTATGCATTCTTGTTGCTAAAACAATTAAGTATTGGAAGATGATCCCATTAAGCAATTAGTATGCTGTTAAGATCTCTCAAGCTGGAATTATAATTATTTTTTGCTGAATATGGTTTAATTAAACCTAAAATTGTCATTGATACATTGATTTAATCATATAGGTAAAATGAGTATAAAGGATTTTATACCATAAGTAACCATTAATGCTTACTTTGTTGGTAATATATACATATCCTTGAGAACTTATGGGACTAACAAAATTGTTAGAATCCTTTTATAATGGTAAAACCATGTTATTGAAATTTTCTTCTTTGTAAGATTATTTATTTGATCTTTAGCTAGTGTCCATTGGAAAAATGTGTGGTATTATGGATGCTAAATCTAATATTCAATTTATGGAATCTCAACGAATAGCTTTATGAAGTTACCCAAACTTTTGTGGGATACATTGGCAATTGATTGGGTACCTCATGCTAGTTACTCCCTTATGTACCAATATGAATGGATACAAATGTAGTTTACCTTAGGATATATTTTATTAGATGATATAATGACTTGAGGTTATATATATATATATATATATATATATATATATATATATATATATATATATATATATATATATATATATATATATATATATATATATATATATATATATATATATATATATATATATATATATATATATATATATATATAACTTGTGTTGTCTCCCTGTTACCATGCTTTAGTTTAAAATCGAGTTATATGCCAGAAAGTATTTGTATCTTTGGCTCCCAAACAAGACTCTATTATATGTTTTAGATATTGAGTGGGTTAACTGAGCACTAAATAGTATTATTGGTGGGAGTTACCAGTATTGTATAGATTTTGGATTTTATCAGTGTGTGCATGCACACTGATATACTCCAAACTATATACTCTTTAGTGAGGACACACTCCCATATAGATCTCTTTATTGGTGACTTAATCCTAGTTACATGTCTATTGTTGACTAATAGAGTGTTGATTGGGAGCACCCTTGTGTGAAAATCCACTTGATGTTGTCTCATCTCATTTGATTAGGTTTGGGCTTGGCAAACAATGCTACAATATACTCTCAAGGAAAGTAATTCTTGAAATTTTGTTTGGGTTGTTTCACATTTATGTTGATGAATTATACTTGTTGCTAAGGTTTATGGACACAATGACATTCTTATTTTGAATGCATCCAATAAAATGTAAAATTGATTCTAATTTATTTGGAGCCAAACTATCTGAACCATTATCATCCAATAATTTTTCTTCCTCTTCAATATCCTCTACCTCTCCTTTTGTACCATTTCTAGCCTCATCACCATCATCATTATACGTTATTTTATTTCTTCTTCATCACCTATATGCTCTTCCTCATTGCCCTCATTTTATTCTTTTATTTTTATTCTTCATCACCTATGTTCTCTTCATCATCATTATTTTCTTCCTCCGCTTCATTCTCTTTTTCTTTTATAACCCACTCATCTAGGAAAAGTTGTTCCATTTCTTCCCATGAAAACTTCCATCATTTTACTCCCAGCTCATCCCACCAAAGTGTTGTAGGACCATAAATAAAATTATCGAAACATCTTTGCCACCAAATTAATTGAGTATTATTCTCCTTTAAAATGATTCACTATTCTATAGCATCAATACTATCCTCCCCTGAAAATACTTGTAACTTCATTATTCAAAAAAACTAGGGTTAATGAAAAACCCTTAAAATTTCAATAACTCATGCAAAAATAATCTAAATAGTCCAAAAAATTTACTATATTTTCCATATATGATAGCGCAAATTAAATGAAAATTTTATAAAAAATTCAAAGCATTGCATCCTATAGATCAAATCTATGAAAAATCATAAAATCACACTGAATAACTTGAAACATTTCAAAAAAATTTGAAGTTTTGATTGTAACTCTCTTATATGCTAATACAGTATTAATAAAAAATCCATAGAAAAAAACCTTATATTTTGCTAGATATAATAAAATTATTACAAACCTTAAAATATTAATTACTTGCTCAAAATTAATCATAAAACCTCAAATGCTTTTACTATGACTTACTTAAAATATTTTTTAGCTCCAATAAAAAAATTGTGTAAAAAATTGCAACCAATTGCAAGATATTAATAATTCCACAAAACTAGGGTTTTGCCCCATAAAAATTGCCTAAGTCAAAGATTTGATACCACTTGTTATGATCCACACCTAAAATAATTGAAATTTGTAGAATATAATGTAGATCAACACAATAGATATTGGTGGGCTAAGATACCCAAATATTTAATATATGTAGAAATAGAATAATTACCCTTAAGGTAGGGAAACATCATGCAATACTCCTTTAGGAAGGAATAACTACATAAAGTCTCTTTGAGGGGACAACCTCAAATATCCTTATACCAAATAGAGGACTCAACACTTTATTAATTTACAATGATATTCACCTCCTTTATATAAACCTCTATATAGCTAACAATAGATGGGTAACCTTCTAATCCTAATATAGGCAAACCATTACACAATGCACTAATTCCACAAGTTACTTAATTATCCTAATATATTGGATCCATATAACTAACTAAGGGAGATGTGTGCTACATGTTGGCATCTCCATCAACCCATATATATTAATATATCATATCCTTAGGTACATAACATTTAAGTATAATCCCTTGAATTGGAAAATCTATATTCCACACTTGTACATTACTTTGACTTGGGATTGTTGTCCCCCAAAAATATCACTCATTTTTGAGACAACATTTGAACTATTTTGGTCCTATAAACCAAAATCCTCTCTTCCCCTTTCAAAAATTGTTCTGAGCATTTAGGTTCTTCATTTTTCAAAGCTTTCTCAAAAATCCACAAACTCTGCAGGCTTGAATCTATGGACTCTGCAGGCTTGAATCTACAGACTCTGTAGGAATAAATCTACGGACTCTGTAGGCTTAAAATTATGGACTCCGTAGGCTCATTTCTATGAACTCTCTCAAGGCTTGAGAGAAAACTTAGAGAAAACTACGGACTTCACAGGTTGATTTCTACGGACTCTACAGGAAAGAAGCAAGCTCTCAGCACTTAGGCAATTTCAAGGTTGGTTCAATGACAAAGTTCAACCAAAATGTCCATCAACAAGCTTCTAAGCAAGGATTGAACCATTGAACCGTTGAACCTTGAACCATTTTGGTTCAATGGGTTCAATGGGTTCAATGGGTTCAAAGGTTCAATGTCATCAACAAGAGTTAAGCGCTTCGACAAAGGTTCAACAAGTTCAACTGCTTCAAGGTTCAACGGCTTCAAAACACTTATCAAAGAGAAGAAGGCTAGAACCATTGAACCATTGAACCATTGAACCACTTTGGTTCAAAGGTTCAATGAGTTCAATGGTTCAACAGGTTCAATGGCCATATGGTTCAACGCATTTTGTTCGAGTGATCAAAAGACTTAGCCAAATAAAAAGAATAAACCAATTGAACCGTTGAACCTTGAACCAAAAGGTTCAATGAGTTCACAGGTTCAAAGGTTCAACCAGTGTGATGAAGATCAAAGAGCTTAGAAAGAACAAGTGGTAGACAAAGGATGAACCAATGAACTGATTGAACCTTGAACTGAAAGAGTTCAAAGTTCAATGGTTCATGGGTTCAAAGGTTCAAAGGTGGCCTCAGTCAATGAAAGAAGTAGCAAACAGGAGGTTCAACGGATGGTTCAACCAAGGAGCGAGAAAGTGATTGAACCAGGAAGCAATGGAACAAAAGAGGCAAAATAAACCGATGAACCAATGAACCAATGTAATTTTAGTGGGTTCAAAGGTTTAAGGTTCAACATGGCTCAAGTGGCTAGCAACCATTGACGGCCCTGCAGACGTTAAATTTAAAGTAAGGGAATATCCTTTGAAATTCAAATAAAGCACCAAAATTGAAGGAAGAACCAAGTGACTGGCTGGAAAGATAGCCTGAGACCTTAAATTATAGGAAGAGATAAAGCTGGAAAAGACAAAGCTAGAAAGGACAAAAGTAGAAAGAGGGAAAAGCCTGAAATCTCTGTGCAAAATTTATTCCAGTAGGTGGAACAGTCTGCAAAGTAGATATTTGAGCTTGCAAACATTAAAGGCGCAGCCTATTGGTCTCCTTTGGAGTAAAGACAAAATGGACAGCTACGCATACGTCAGAGGGGACAGACCAAATGATCCAGACCCAGGAAAAGACATATTAGATGAATAGACATGCCATAGTTAAGGCAACACACTGTTCTAGGCATAGTCCCTCCAAACAAAATTGAAGGTGCATTGAAGGCATTGACTGTAGCATGGATCATCCCATGGGAGAGAGTGCCAAGCCTTGCTTGGTGGCTATATATTGTAATCTCTTTTATTGTTTTAAGGAGATCTTCTGAATATAGAAGCAAAACTCTGCCCAAATTGAAAGGCGAATACTGAGACTTTGAGCTCAAATTGTTGTTCATATCATCTTATCTGAATGAGAAAGCAAGTGTTTGTAGACTTTGTGTTGTTATAGCTTGCATCATTTTAGGATATTGTTCTTATGTCTGTCTTTTGAATGTGTTCTTGTTTATTTTATTTGGCAAGCAAAACTAGTGAAAGTAATCAGGAAGGTGTCTTGAAGCCAACTATGGAGAGAGTTTGCACTTTCACATTTGTTTTCAGTTTGTGTTTTTATTTTCTTTGTGTTGAGGATTTTGGGATGACTTTGTGCCCTCATTGTCTTTCGTATCTCACTCTTGGGTAGTTGAGGTGGAGACTTGTGCTACATCTTAGGCTACTAGTTACTACGCCCTTGGTTACCAGTTAATTTTACTACCTGAAAGAACTCCTGTTGTTTCCTGCAAGAACACTTTTGAAAGAAGAGAAGTGCCTTCAGTGTTTTCACCAGGATTTACTCCTTTATTTGTTGACATCATCTCTGAAAAAAGAGAGATGGATGTCTTATCCTACCCCTGAGTGTTATTTTCAGCTTATATATATATATATATATATATATATGTATATATATATATATATATGTATATATATATATATATGTATATATATATATATGTATATATATATATATATATGTATATATATATGTATATATGTATATATATATGTATATATATATGTATATATATATGTATATATATATATGTATATATATATATATGTATATATGTATATATATATATGTATATATATATGTATATATATATATATATGTATATATATATATGTATATATATATATATATATATATATATATATATATATATATAGGATATAGCTCCTGTGTATTCATAGGGAACCTCCCCTTGATGAGAGGAGAGATTTGTCCCCTATTGATGTAGTAAAATTGCACACCTATATGACCAATCTCCCTATGCTGTGGTGATAGGAACTATTTTGCTCACCCCCCTTGATGAGAGGAGAGATTTGTCCCCTATTGATGTAGTAAAATTGCACACCTAGATGACCAATCTCCCTATGCTGTGGTGATAGGAACTATTTTGCTCACCAATTAGCTGGTTGACAAAATATTCACCCAACAGGGATAATAATGAAAACTAAGCCCATGTTAAGTAATTGAATACCATTGGAATGACTATTACTCTAATTCTAGATGGTAAGTCATTTATTAGTATTATATGGGCATAAAATCACTTTAGAAAATCGGTCTTCTATTAAAACATATTTTTTTCTAGATGGTAAGTCATTTATTAGTATTATATGGGCATAAAATCACTTTATAAAATCAGTCTTCTATTAAAACATATTTTTGATCATGTTCTTTGGGATTGCCTTAGATTAGTGATATAATTATGCTTGTTATACAAAAACCTCACTATTGAAATTAGTGATAAGTCCTAGTTGGGATCATAATTATCAAAATAGTAATATTTCCTTATGTACATAAAAATAGATTAGAAAAATATCACTTAACTAAATTTGATGTATTTAAATGTTTTATTTTATCATGTTAAATTTTGTAAACATTGTTAAACTAAAAATTCTGAGATATCAACCCAAGGACAAGCCATATCATGTTTTGAAAAGAATCCATTTCCCAATTGATTTTATCTCACCCTTATTTTTAAAAGGAAATTAGTCTCTAGGGTAGAACCCTAATGAGCAATTTTTTTCCTTATGGCAGACATTTCTCAAGGCCCATACCTTAGCCAATTTTCAAAACTCTATTGATGTTCTCAAATATCCTCTAAAATGCTCTTGCAACTGAAATATTTGATATCCAAATGGCTTGACTATCTCCAAAACTCTTTTCAATTCCCCACACAACTTTTCTCAATAATTCTTAAGAGCCCAATAGATAAAAGTATTCTACATGGTTGTCACTTAGTCTGATGTAAAAAATACACCCAATTATATGAATAATCTCAAGTTAGATAATAGTCTCATTTTTTCTTTCTGAAATTTTACAGCCTAATGCTTATAAAAAGTATAGACTTACCAAATGCCATTATTTATGACACAAAGGGAATCCATGGACCATATTCAATATTTCTTGAAATTGAAAACTAATGTACAAGTGACCCATTATTTTATGTCACAACCAACTCATATCATCAACATGAACATCAAAAGCATAAAAAATTACAAAATTTGTAAAGTTTCACATCTTCATCAAGATTTATAGATTCAACTATGGTGAAATCATCCTTAGGCTCCTAAAAACATATTGGGCCAAAAATCTAACTTTTTTCTAGTCTGTCATCTGGTATGTAGTCAAAATGGAGTTTGTCTTATATTACTTTTCAATCATCAAATTGTAAAAGCCTTACAAATATTTAACCTCAACATTATTAAAAAGAATAGTCTAACTGCAATATTTTCCCGTACGATTATGTCTTTTATGTCTCTTCTTAAACTACACCTGATGTTCTTGAAGAGACATGTAAGGTGAGAATTATTAATAGAAACTACTAGGGTAGGCATATTGCATGGACTATAATTTATTGCTAATTTTTTTATAATATCAAGGGAAGGTAATAAACATTACTAACATTATGTGTGGTTCTCTATAGATACTATAACTACTATGTGGTATGGATATATTCTTGGTAGAACACATTCAAATAAAATGAAGATTAGCTTTGTTTTTTTGTTGTAGGTTGGAAGTTGAAACTAAAAATTTAGTGTTTTTGTTTGAAAAATAAATATAGGTTCCATTTCATTGATATATTCAATACAACTTTAGACCAGACAAGCATGAGACCATGGTTTTTGAAACTAGCCAAGCATAGTGGCAAATGAAACAAAAAATATAATAACTCTTGTGAGAACTAGTTTGGTCCTATTGCTTCTAAATATAACATATTAAGGGCTATAATTAAAAAAACTCTTATGAGGACTATTTTTTTCATATTACTTCTAAAACTACCCTTTGAAAAAAATAGGGTACTAACTAGACACTACACAATAATTAAACAAAAAACCTACTGGCCAAATAAAAAAATGGGTAACAATCTCAACCAACCATATCAAGCTCAAGATGATATGTGTGGTAGGGTTCTCTAACGACACTTATTTAATGTGCAAATTTTATCTACTACCTTCCTTTTGAAGAGAAGTAAACTTGTGAATGGAAATGTTCAAGAGGATCATCTAGGAAATATAAATAGAGTGGTAGAAAGTCAATATAAATGTTTGTTCTATAAAAGTGAGGGGGAGTTAATTTAATGGCATTATTTATGCATATCAAACCAATAGTTCAATCGTTGTAGAGGCATCTTTACAACCTCTTTCCAAATATTATTCTAATACTCGAACTCCTATATGCTAAATTAATTTTAACCATTTTCATGTGGTACTATTATAGTAAATAGAGGAGAGGACCTGCATACAAATATTTAAGTATTCCAATAAATAAACATATTAAATAATATAGTAGGAATGACTATACAACATTGAATGTTGTGAACCATAATCCAAACTTTTGGGCTATTTCTTATAAAATGGTTTAGGTTATGGGAATTTTTGAAGTGTTATTTGTTGTCAATAGATGGCATATAATTCAACATATGAAAAAATTTAAATTTTATTTATTTATGATCAAAGTAAGTTCTTTCAAATCCCTATTAAACTCTACATCTAATTACTATGTGAACCATTCTATAGTGGTTGATGCACTTCAAACATGTTTTTTAATGAAAATATATATTATGGCTAATTTTTAGACTGTACGACTTTTATATACATTCTATTGTGTGTTTTATGATTTATCAAAAGACTAATGAGTTATATTATAGGTTAATCACATTGATAATAATTTCAATAAAATTGTAAAACATCTACCAAAGGTATGAAAACATCTCACAACTATCTCAATACCAATTCCAATAGTTTATGTTTTATGTTTTTTATGATTACTTTCTTATTTTTGCAAAATTATGATGGATGACCCAGAAGGAAATGATGTCATAAGAGAAATATTTTCTAAATCAGAGAAAATTTTATGCAATTTTATCAATTATCCATGAAGGAGTATTTTTTAGTTCAATTCAAGTTTGTTGATACTAATAAATTGTTATATGAATTATTTTAGGAAAAATAAATCAATATTCAGTCATCATTATGTGCATGCCCTAAGTATATACATTCATGTGAAGTTGTCAAAGTTACTAAGAGGTTTTTATATGGTTCATCTACTAGTGGGGGTGGGATTCTCACTGAGTCAGAATAGTCATTCAGTCACTAGTGTCCACAAATAGAATCTTGATGGTTGTGTTGGTTATTTTCCAAAGAGGGATGTAGGCAAGGGGTAAACATAGGTATTTCTAATGATTCTTTATCTATTAGCCATGTTAAATTTAATATTATTTACACTTTTATATAATAGTCAACATTAGACCATTTTACATCCACTTTTTAATTTTCTATGTAGTTTTTTATACTTTATAGGAGGAGGCAATGTAGAACAAGCATGATGAGGGTGGAAATGAACCCCACAATGAGTTTGTCCTCACAAATGTAAGATTTGGATGTATTTATTAAATGTTCTTTAATAATGATAAAATATGCTTTTTATTTTATATATTTTTGTATTGACATGTATATATTGAACATTGTGGTAGGAGGAGGTAGAGCAGTACAAGGTTGAGGAGGATATTGAGAAGGAAGTGGATGATAAGTATGAAAGTGATTGGCTTCCACACACCTCACAATATGATCCCAAGGAGGAGGAACCAAAACATATAAACGCACTTTCTTACCTGGTGTCACCAGGGTACCTATCATTCCCAATGCATCTAGTGAGCTCAAGAGGTCAGGCCAACCTAGCTCCAAAGTTCTACATCTCCAGTTGGATTTCAAGAAAAATACATTAAGTTTAGGACTTTGATCATTTGAAAAAATATGATCATTATGAAAATATATTTCCAATGCATCAAATGAGAAATAAAAAGAATTTTGGATGTGAAAGATATGACAAAATGGAATATTTACACATGTCCCACACTTGTGTAAATGGTAATTGAATTCTCCTATTGGATTTTACATAAAATCTATGAAATTTGGGCCTCAAATCCTATGGAAAAAAGGTTTCTTGGGTTGTAATTTTAAAACATATCAAATAAGAACCAAAATAGAGTTCGAATGTGAAATATATGATAACACAAAAGATTTGAATTTGTCATGCACTTGAGGTGTGAATGGTATCTGATATCTATGGTTGGATTTTACATAAAATCTATGAAGTTTTGGCCCATGTTATCACAAGCAAAGATGATCCTTTCGAAAATATGTTTCTAATGCATTAAACAAGAACCAAAATGGAGTCTAAGTGTGAAATATATAACAAAACAAAATATTTTCACATGTCACTCACTTGAGATGTTAATGGTACCTAATTTTTATGATTTCTCCAAAATGAAAGTTTCTCAAGTGCAGCATGTAGAAGACCTAACCCATTTGTGAGGCCCAACTTACATGGTGCTTAAATTTTTATTTCTCCATGTGGGAACCAAAATTTTAAAAAATTATGAATTCAAATTTTAGGTACAAAAGATAGTGAAGCTTATCTAAAGGTGACATGGCACCACAAATTAATTATATTAACTAACACTTTTTTTCTCTAATATAGATTACCTTTTTCATTAAGAACATATTACATTCAATAGCATTATTTGTAAATTATCATTGCCGATTTAATATTTTTAATGAAATAGAGGTATATTATTTTAAGTCAAAATATTATAGATTAATCCCAAAAAAGAATGGGTGATACGAGACCACACTCCTAAATACAACACTCACCCAAAAAGAATGCTTAGGAAACCTAAAGTAAATATATAATTGGTCCAAAATACCAACCATTGTATCAAAAAAATGCTATAATGCATGAAAAGAATTCATCATAGTAAAGCATCAAGTGAAAAGTCAAGGATCTTGGTCATCTAGTTTGTCTCAACCAACATCTGACAGATCATATCTCTCAAGGAAGGGATCCCATCCGGTGTTTGCATTTTTCACTACCTCTATGTTTTCTTAAAGATTGTTTGAGTTACATCTACAATGGCTATATGGGTGATATTTCCATTACCAAACACAAGTACTTGTTATGATGAGGAGGAGGAGCCTAATTGCCATATTGTGTCAATGTAGGTGAGCACTTGTGCATGAAAGCAAAGGGTATAATGGTTTATTTTTTTCCCTAGCAGCCTCGCCAAAATCATCCCCCACCGTCCCCCCCAAGGTAGTTCCATCCTCTGGAGGCAAAGAGACAGGCACATGAATAATGATGTAAGGTGAATTTCCCCAATGGTCAAAAAAGGTCTAGAGATGTGCCACCTCTAGAGACACCTTATTTCATTATACTTGAATCTGCATAAATACATTTGAAATTACCATAGCCTTGTTATAATCAAAAAAAGTGATCATCAATTATAGAGTTAGCAGAAGTAATTGCATTTATTTCTTTGCAAAGTTTTTTAAAAAAATAGTCAAATATTATGCCAAAACTATGTGATTCTTGCAAATAGCATAGCCAAATCACCAATGAGAATGGTTTTATAGATGAAGGGATCCAATCAAAATGATTTGAAAAATCATAGATATAATTCCATGCTAGATGAAACATAACTAGAATAAATGCTTAATAGAATTGTTATGGCTGTAAAATGGATGATTGGGATACAAAACACCTAAATGAATAAGGTGATTACCCAAAGGTAATCCTTTATAGAGTAATCACCATGAAAAATGTGCAAGTTTGGGCTCAAGAATGGAATTCTATAAGGTCTGATATCTCCTACTCCAAATGCGAGAAACATAATGGATAGAGCATCATGCATTAAGAGGCAAACACTAGTCATATCCCTTTTTGATAATCTAATGTAGAGATGGATTTTCAACACAACACTTCCAGCTCTTCCATGATGGTCTCATAGAGATAGCTAAAATATTGTGAAACGTGTCTACAAGCACTACAAAACCTCCTAATAAAATTCTTGGTCGTTATTTTTCAAACTAAATATAGCTTTAGATTTAAGCTAAGAAAGCCAAGTCCTAGTTAGTTTGGAGAAGATGCCTTGCACTATGTGAATGCTTCTTTTGAATAAAGTGGGAGCATGAAGCCATGTAGCTTACACAAATGTAATATCTTTAAAATTTATAATAGGAGACGACCACAAAGAGGAATGGTTTATAGATAGGCCATTGAATAAAACTCGTTCTAATTCCAAAGTAGCCATGGTTTGATTCTTTCCCATGTTTTCCAAATACTATTAATAAAAAATGACCCAACAACCATGAAAAAATAACACATGCTAATAAGGGTTTGAAATCCAGAAACCTTCCAAGCCACTCATCCATAAGAAGACTCTTCAAAAACGCAATTTAAAGTATTATTCTCCATACCTTGTTCCCTTAAGCGGACCAGGTAATCCATTTCATACACAAAGTTGTACCTAGATGGTGAACATCAAGTAGACCCAAACCCCATGACTCCTTGAGGATAAAATAGTACTATGAAGCTACCCAATGAAAACCTTTCCCATGCTTAAAACTACCCTAAATAAATATATGAGCAGTTCCTCAATATTTCTATAGGATAATTTGGATGGGACCCAAAAACATGAGTAATAGACATGGGTCGCATAGATAAATTTAAAGAATATTTGGAATTTACCTACCAATGAGAAGGGATTAATGATTTAATATAAGAGTTTATTATCTACCTAATCAATGTCATACTATTAGATTTGGGAGAGGGTAGCTTGAAACACAAAAATGATACTAAGAAATCAATATATTTCCCAATGTTGAATCCATTTCCATGCATAAATTTTCAACCAATGAAGGCAGGGTTTAAAGACTAATTTTAGCATCGATTCTTTTTCCACCGTATACTAGAACCTGGGGTGAGATAAAAGGTATCAATACATTACATTGTATGTTTGATATTTTATTATTCTTCAATAATATTGATGGATTTTAAAAAATTACCATTAAAAATTTGGGATGCCTTTGAAGTCAAAGTTATACCTTTGAAAATATCTTGATCCATGGCATTGGCTAACCAATACCCAAATATCTTAATATGTAGGATATATAACATAAGAGCAAAAGGGTAGCATTGTCTAATAGAGAGGAGAAGATAAAATTGTTTTAAGCACATATCATTGAATAAAAGACATGTTGAGACATTTGCAAACAACATTTGGATTGACTAGAGCAAGTTATGACTAAAACCTAATGTTTACAACATTGCAAGAATGAAATCCCATTTTATACAATCATAAGATTTCTCAAAGGCAATTTTGATGAAAAACACTTATTGATTGGATTGGAATGTCCACTCCATGCCTTCTCAAACTATAATAATGATATCTAATATGTATATTCATTTGATAAATCCTAGTAATCTAGGTCAAACAATCAAAGGGATGAGATTTTGGATGCATAATGTGATGGTTTTGGAAATAATATTTTATGAAACATTGAGCAATAGGATAGGTTTCCAATTTAAAATATGTGTGGTATTCTTGACTTAGATATGAATTTTCAAAATTCCCTTTATTAATGATTTGGCAAATGGTTTTAGTGTGTTATGTTTCTTGGTAAACTTGAAACAAATCCATTCCAATGGTATCCTAAAGCATTATATAAAAATTATAAAAAAATCCATCACACCCAAGAGTTTATCCATTGGCCATATGCATGACACCTTTGTGAAATTATTTAATAGTGAATAACCTATTGCATGTTACTTATTGGGACTGAGATTTTTTTAGAATTAACACCAACATACGTTGTTGCCCAGATATTTTTATCTCCCAGGAGTAGAATCATGAGATTTAAAAAAACTAATGGTAAAGGCAGAGAAAAACTTGAACCATATTCAAATAGTTAGTGAACTGATGGTTTGCTTCCCTAATGGACTTGATTTTTTGAAAAAGGAGCTTAGCATTAATAATTTATAAAAATTCCTTTGAAATGTGGTTGCCAAACTTAATCCAATGCAACATGGATTTTATTTGTGCCACTCAAACATTATAGTAATTTTCAATCTAGATGTGTTGCCTAAGTTTCTCCACTTACAGTTAAAGGGGTTCATGCTCCATTGTGGCCATTGCACAATTCAACATAGAGCTGATGGCAGATTAGGTCTTCCTATAGATGTGTGTTAGCTAAGGACCATAGATGCAAAGTAACTAAGCTATCTAAATGATGGCATCAAACCACCAATCAATCCAATCATAACTACCTGCCAAACATGGCACAGGATTCCATACCAGTTAGATGTGACAAAGAGTAGGAACATGAGTTGATAAAGCAATCTAAAGAAAAAAACCATGTATTTTGAGATTTGGGTCTTCTAAAATTCCATTCAATGTGAAACTATATCGTTAGGTGGTCAGAAAGGATAACATCTAATAGAGCCTCCACAAGTAGTGAAAGTAATTGAGTAAAATAGAAATATAATTGAGTTGAGATCATGGGCATTTCAAATTGCTTTAATAATCTTTCAGGTCCATTTCAAAAAATTGACCACATGTACCAAACTAAAGAGGTGGATTGACACGAGAATTAGGGTCATAAAACCTAACTTTATTACACATACAATACCAAATCTATCTCTTGTCAGCGATCCACCATACCAGGGGGTGGCGTAGTTGGTCGGATGCTAGATCAACCATATTAAAATCATCACACACAATTAGACCATATTTCAACTCATGAGTAAGCTAATGATAAAGGACACACCTTTACACCACATTATTATAGGTATAAACATTAATAATGCTAGAAGACTAAATTTTAATATTCAACAAAACTCAAAGGGCCAAATTTGATCGAGGTCACATCCATGATCCACATAATATGGCCGTACGTTTCAAATAAATAAAGGTAATTATTATTTCACACCTTCACGGTCATAATTGCTAGTTATAAAATGACGATCATACTAATACATTTTAGTCGAAGGATTTGAAACTAATTTATTCACGAGTTCAATAAAGGACAGTCTTTGATTTTATGCTCGTAGGATTTGAAATGAAAACAAGTATTAGGGTAAATTATTGTACAAAACTCTTTTGACATGTATGGTATAGACTATCTGAATGTCTAAAGTCTCCTTAAGGTCATGAGAGAGGTCAAATTCAACACATACCCTTTTTTAGGGATGGTCCTGATAAAATTTAGTTGATTCATGGCAAATATCAAAAAATAAGAACAACGTAAATAGGTTAGAATGTTCCAACAAGGTAAAGGGAGAATCAAAAATTCCACCCATATTGTAACCTTGAGGGACGGTTGTTCAAAGACAACAAAATCACACATACAGGGAAAAATAACAATCGCACAACTATAGACATATCATGGATATTTTTTTCATAGTTGTAGATGCATATTGAAGATCAACAAACCATGAAAAAAAAACTCACTAGTCATATTTTGGACAATGGGGCAATGCCCAATTTAATACCATAAAGGGTGCATGTGGTCTGCACCCATATATTTAGCATACTTTGAGAGGGCAATATCCTAACAAAATAAAGTATTAAAATAAATTGCTCTAACCATTTACAAGCATTATCAAATTTATGGATAAGAAATATTAAATAAAAATATATTAGTTTGTGGAAGACTTTTGGGACAAACTTCTAAAGCTTCTCTACTGGGAGTACTATGTCCAACATCCTCACAACCCATATCCTTAATTTAAATTATTTTACTCTTGGTGTGAAACACCATTTTATATGCTAAGGAACTATCGAAATATAGAGTGACTAAAAAAGAAACAATAAATGTGGATAATACTATATATTACAGTTTTCCAAAAAAACATGTTTTAAAACAAAAGCGAAGCATAGAATTAAACAAGGGCCATGTAGCAACTAGTTCCTACCTTTATATTGAAAATTATTTTTGGCTAAGTAATTATCTATGTCAATAAATATTTTATATTGAATCTCACAGTGTAGTGTCTAGTCAGTGGCTTTCTATTGTAACATATAAATTTGTAATGAAAACTAAGTACTATAATAAATAACTCAGTAAATCTAATAATAATAATAATAATAAATATAGAAAAGTATTAATAGTGGGATATGGATTCAGAAAGAGTATGAATGCCTACCAGTAATAGTGAGGAAAAGCCTAAGGAACCTAAGAAACTCCTAAAAATATATATGGAAACCTCATGGCCCCAAATGATGAGCAAATAAATCAGAATATGTTTTGCCACAATAGATAGGGCAACACCATACAATAGAAAAATAAAAAGTGGATGCAAAATGGTCTATGTTGACTATTATATAAAAGTATAAATAATATTAAATTTAACATGGCCAATAGACAAAGCATAATATGTAGTTTTTTTAAAGCTTTGATATTACTTCTTATGATCCACACTTATAATAATTGAAATATGTAGAATATAATATAGATCAACACAACATAATAAATATTGGTGGGTTAAGATACCCAAATATTCAATATATGTGGAAATAGAATAATTACACTTAAGGTAGGGCAACACTATACAATACTCCTTTAGGAAGGAATAACTCCACAATGTCTCTTTGAGGGGAAAACCTCCAATATCCTTATACCAAATAAAGGACTCAACACTTGATTAATTTACAATGATATTCACCTTTTTTATATAGACCTCTATATAACTAACAATAGATGGGTAACCTCCTAATCCCAATATAGGGCGACCATTACACAATGCACTAATTCCACAAGTTATTCATTTATTCTAATATATTGAACCCATATAACTAAGGGGGATGTGTACCATATGTTGGCATCTCCATCACCCATATATATATATATATATATATATATATATATATATATATATATATATATATATATAGCTAGGTACATAGCATTTAAGAATAATTATTTGCGATTGGGAAACCTTTATTCCATACTTGTACGATAGTTTGACTTGGGATAATGGAAACTAAGCCCATGTTAAGTAATTGAATACCATTGGAATAATTATTACTCTAATTTTAGATGGCAAGTCATTTATTAGTATTTATATGGGCTTAAAATCAATTTAGAAAATTGGTCTTCTATTAAAACATATTTTTTATCATGTTCTTTGGGATTGCCTTGGATTGGTGATAATTATGCTTGTTATACATAAACCTCACTATTGAAATTAGTGGTAAGTCCTAGTTGGGATCATAATTATCAAAATAGTAATATTTCCTTATGTACATAAAAATAGATTAGCGATATTTGAAGCCTACGAGACTATATTACTATGTGGAATGGCATGTTAATCTATATTATTGCGATGATCAATATGTTAAACTTGATTACTATGTGGAGTGGTATGTTAAACTATATTACTATGTGGAACAATATGTTAAACTATATTATTTCATGGAGTGTTATGCTAAAATGATGTACCTTATAAGATTCTCTCTACTTGTTAATTGTCTGTATCTAGCACCTTCATGGAAGGAAAGGGCCACTCTCAGTGGATGAGAGGAGTGTGGGGGATCTAAAAGGCTCTGTGATTAGAGGAAAATCCCTCCAATGATGTTCTTCCTCTTTACATCTATATAGTCTAATGTTGGCCTTAGTGTTCTCCTATTTATCTATGTTTATGTGAAGGAAACACTTGTCAGATGTTATTTGCATTGTATCTATTCATTTGAAAAGGATGTATATAAACAATGTAAAATTTTCAATTATGTAATTCTAAGGACTTTGAAAACTAGAATAAAGACACTATGTCATGCTGAAATGAGGATAGTTTATATATGCATAGTAATTTCTTTTCTCTGTTGCATTATTATAAACAATGTAATTTTATAATGATGAAAATATATAGTTCAAGTAGCCATCATCATAGGTTGTACTTTATGTAAAAGAGTTGAGTTATAAAATGTTATTTCATTATCGTACATATGGATAAGTGTCATAATTAATGAATGATTAATTTATTTGTGAGTACATAATTGTTGGATTTCCAGTAGACTAGATCTAATGATATTAATAAGAGTAACTTGAGCAAGTTACATTTACTTTCTAGTGGAACATTCAACAAGACATTATTAACAAGATGTAATTAAGAGATCATTGAATGATGTAAACCCTTTTATTTAGTTCGTATATGTTGAAATTTGATTTATATATATTTATACTTTCTTATTGCACGAGTGGAGTACTATTATACCAGAATACATTTTTTTTTTTTTTTGATAAAAATGAAAAATCGGGTTTTGAAAGGTTCCAAAACCCTACATAATTAAGTGAAAAATGGAACAATAACCATTAAATGGGACACTTCTACCATCAGTAATAAAGTAAGTAGCAAAAAGAAACTTCCCAAAAAAATTTGCTAACAGTAAAACAGATCCAAACTTACTTTCCCAAGGAACTTCCGTAAAGCTTCCGCCAATCTTACTCGAGGGCTTGACCCCTTTTTCTCTTGTCCTTTGAATTTCAGCACGGTTCCCCTGAAGGAGGGACACACAGGGACGCTGAGTCATTGACTTTATTTTATTTTTCTTTTTTTGAACTATGGACCACCCTTCCTTATTTTCAGTTGGATGGGTTGGAGAGGAGTAAACAGTGGGAGCGGGGGGTTAGGATTTGTCCTCTGCTGTAGTATCGTTGAAAGTTTCAATGATGGGTAAGAGATTTTCAAGTTTCTCTATCAGGGAAAACGTTGGAATGGAAGAAGCATCAACCGAGATCACCACCTTATTTGGAGAGGTAAGATCAACCAACAATTCATCTTCAGAGTGAGGAGGACTACCCAGTGCCTCATTTGTAATAGGGATAGCAGGGTCTTCCAAAAAAGATGCAAAATCTTCACTGTCAGAGGATACCCACTCTTCATCCACAATCACAATGTAAAGTTTTTGAGAGTGAAGTCTTTCCACCAAGATAAATCCTACCTTTTTCTAAAGCGACTACAGTATTTTGTGATTTATTTTAATTAATTGAAAGCTTATTTGATTAAAAAATAATTTAACTAACATAATTCTCAAAGGCTTATCCCTATTCATTTGTGGCAACAGAATACACCAGTAACGGCCGAAGAAATTTCTGGCCTTTCTATATTCGGCACTGACGCGATTTCTCTCCTCCAACAACTCAACCTGCAATTTATCATTATTTTGTTATCACATCTTATCTCTCTCCACAGCAACAATTCAACATATTGCCAATTCTAAGAAAGGTAATACAAAGTTCATTCTGTTTTTGACGGACATTGAATCGAATAGAAAATGTCAAATGATGCCCTTGTTGAATGTTTGCAGAGTACCCTTCAAGGAGAAATCATGGGATATTTAAGAGGGACAGCTGAACTTAACACAGGAGCGAGAATTCCGTTAATTGGTCTCGGCACTGCTGCTATCAATCAGAACGAGGAGGAGATTAAGGCAGCCGTAGCTGCAGCTCTTCAGGTTCCAATTTTACTCTCCAAAATATGGCTTTATTTATATAATAGTATTGTGTTCTAAAAGCTCAACTAACAGCTTTATTTATATGATAGTATTGTGTTCTAAAAGCTGAACTAACATTATTAGTAGACCGATTTTAATCCGCTAATGGCAATATCTTTGGGTAGCAGAAATATGAGAGCAATATTTTACCCTGTATTCTCTTATGCAATGTTAAGATATTAGACTTTAGAGCAACAAATAAACGGTAATTTTAGAATATAAGTTTGTAATAATAGAGATAATTTAAATAAACAATGTCAGATTTATAAGGTAAAATTTCATCTAAGGTATGATATATCAAATTTTTATTAATTCAAGATGAACAAATTACAGAAAAATTTGTCATATGCAACTTTGGCTCTCCACAAAAATAAATACATTTAATTGACAAACTACTGTTAGAATTCTTCTCTTAAAAATCTAGTGAAAAAACTCCATTAAGATCTTATTTTTTCCCGACATTTCCCAATCCAACTTGCATTGTGTGTTTAAGGAAGACAATAGGACTGCAGACTCGCAAGCTAATATTGAGGTTGACAGAGATCCTCTACAAAGGAAAATTTGGAAAAATCAAGAGGAAATTTCGCTTAAACCAGAAACACACAGAATTATCAATAAAGAGAAACCCTTAGAGCAAGGTACAAGTTTTTCTCGCGATTCATAATTCTGTATAGTTTTCCCCAAAGGCTCTGTTTATCGATTTCATTATTTCTAAAAGAAACTCAATAATTCTTGATCCCTATGGTATCAAAGGGCAGCTCCATCTCCTCTGCCTCAATGATATGATCAGAATGGATAATCAGATCATTGACCTTATATTGATCATCTTCATCTAAATATTCCTCTTCAGGCGTGGTGGTGTCCGAATCACTTGGACTTGTACTTCTCACTGTTTTGATTGGATTTCAGCCATCATTGTGAGAAGCTTGTTACCGTGAGTTTGTAGTATGATATATGGTCCTTTCTCACTGATCATTATACGCTCGTTAACCTCGCCGTGGGGAAATATTTGCGCTTGAAGTTATCTCATGATCCGGAAAAAGTGGGCTGTTTACATCCTTTAATTGTCAAGATCTGATATTAGTATTATATTGTAGGGATTGGATTGGGTGAAGCTGGGACGCTGCCTGTATTTTTGTCCTGTTATATGACATTAAGTTGAAATATTTCTAATTTAAAAAAAAAACTCTATTATAATAATTTCTGTGCACATTAATACAACCCTAAACCTTAAACTCATTATGATAATTCCTGTGTACATTAATAAAATTTCTTTCTTTCTTTTCAATAATTTGTAGGTGGGTTATAGACACTTTGACACAGCCAGCCTTTACAGGTCAGAGCATGCATTAGGAGCAGCTCTGAATACTGCTTTTCAAAGTGAACTTGCAACCAGAGATGATGTTTTTGTCACCACCAAACTATGGAATACTGATCACGACGATCCCGTTGGTGCTCTCAAAACTAGTTTAAAGTATGGTTTCTGTACTATTGTGTCACTCCTTTATATTCTCTACATTTTGCAGACCTCCTTATTGTAATTATTTGTCATGTTCAGGAATTTGCAACTAGAGTATGTGGATTTGTATCTTATCCATTCTCCGGTAAAGTTCATAAGAGGGGTTCTACAGCTTGACCACATTAAGGAAGAAGACTTTTTACCCTTAGATTTAAAGCATACTCGGCAGGGAATGGAGCAGTGCATGGAGTTGGGGCTTACCAAAGCCATTGGAGTCAGTAACTTTTCCTCTAAAAAGATTGAAGACCTCCTCAGCTATGCCAGGATTCCCCCTGCTGTTGATCAGGTAATGACTTGAACAAAAGTTTCTCAGTAGCTTACTTTCCATCTGTCTGAAGGATATATGTGTTCATTTTTTTATCCAACATGACTAACCAATTATTTAGAGGACAAAATCAAGAAGCTACATAGACTATTCAATTCTTGCTCCTCTATTGCTTATATATGGGACAGTTCATCATCACATTCCTTTTCTCTTCAGTGTTTCAAGTGAAACTGTTAGACCATGAAAGTTTAACCCGAATTGATCAATAATGTCTTTTATTATAAGAAAATTTCACAGGGAAGTAATTTTGTCATAGAGGCGATCATTGAGTTTATCTCCCTTTTCTAAGCAATATTATGCTCAAGATCTTCTTTATCACATTATATTGTTTCCAACAAGTCCCAAAAAAGCTAATGGTCCTTCAAACAAAACCACCTCTTGAATTTCCCCATTTCTTAATCCATTTTTTTGGTAGCAAGCATTACATAGTATACGACTCTGTTTGTATCCATATGTCTTAAATGTTTGATGACTATGGAATAGAACTACAGGTGGAGATGCATCCACAATGGCAGCAAGCTAAGTTGAGAGAGTTTTGCGGGAAGCATAACATTCATGTGAGCGCATGGTCTCCTCTGGGAGCTCCAAATACTCCCTGGGGTTCAAATCTAGTGATGGATAACCCCATTATCAATGAAATTTCCCAGAAGCATGGAAAGACTAGAGCTCAGGTATTCTTTCATGTTTGGTTTTATGAAAGTTTTCCTTGAAGTAATAAGCATATGCTGTTTACTTAGATTATTTTTGTGCAATTTCAGGTTTTGTTGAGGTGGGGAATAGAACAGGGAGTGAGTGTACTGCCCAAGAGCTACAACACAGGCAGGATAATTGAAAATTTTCAGATATTTGATTGGTCTTTATCTTCAGATGATCTTAACAAGATTAGCATGTTTGAACAAAGTAAGATATTTCGTGGGGAGATGTATCTTAACTCCACAACCAGCCCCTATAAAACTGTTGAAGAATTATGGGATGAAGAGATTTGACATGGTGGAACTGTCCATGTATTTAAGCCAAGTTCACATAACATTAAAGAATTATGGGATGGAAAGATTTGACATGGTGGAACTGTCCATGTATTTAAGCTAAGTTCACATAACATTAACCATATATGAGTGATTGGCAGTGGCACTTATTAAAACTGTTAGTTTGAAGCCCTAGTCACGTGGATTTCATCAAGAACACTTAGGAAGTCAGGATATATGGTGGTGTTTTTACTTAAAAGTTTATTTATAGTAAGATTGTGTAAGCGTTTTGAATCCGATTTTAGGTTAGTGGTCCTGAGCTTTGACCTAATTCAATCGCCATCTTTTCACATGAATAAGTTTTGATTGAATGGAGTGAGTTGTAAACACTAATTTAGTGCTTATCACGATATATATATATATATATATATATATATATATATATATATAAGCCTGTTAAATTATCAATTAATAATTTAAGCCAATTAAATTAATTAGTAATTTAAGCTTCTAAATTAAATTTGAGCCATCTTAACGAACAATTCTTTTAGCAGTTTTGTGCTTTATTAGGGTTAATGTTCGTCATCATTTTAGTTCTTGTCAAGGCAGGAACTACAAAAATTGGTTGGAGCAATTAATTCTGGTCAATAGACAATTAAACTTTAAATTCTATATTTATTTATGAGAATTTTTTCAGTAAAGAAAAACCATTTAAAATAATTTATTTGACATCTTATCGGCTGAAAGAACCCAGATGACAATTTTTTGACATTCTCCCTATACATTTTTTTTTAAGACAAAAATTATTCTCATGACATATGTACACCGAAAGTTCCGTAATAACATGTGTATAGGGAATTAAATAACTTCTTCCGTATCTTTGGGTATAAAGTAATAGATCACCTAATAAATTTAAGTCGTTTTACAATTTTGTCAGCGTTTTTTCCAACTAATGAAAGAGTGCTCCTATATTTATTTATTTAAAACATGAAAACTCCTCCTTACATGACTTCATATAAGCAGTTATAAACTTATATGCAATGGGCTTATACTTGATAAACTAAAGCTAAAAATAACATTATAAAAAAAAATTATTCATATTTTTAATTGTGGTTTACACTTGTTAAACTATAGCTAAAAATAACATTATAAAAAGAATTTATTCATATTTATAGACTCTTTCAATAAGATTTGCTTAAGATTTTTTTAGATGTCTTCTTATAATGAGATTAAAATAATCATAAAATATACCACATTTGTCGGGTAACGGCCTCAACCAAATTTTAAAATGATGTAAATTTAATATTAAATTGAACACTTCCATGAACAATTTTATAGGATATATTATCGAAGAAGCTCAACATATTATATTTTACTATTGACACATTTTACTGTTGAAAAGTCCACCTAAAATTATTGTCAGGGCCTTTAATATAGTTTAGATTACCCAAGCCAGTTCAACACATTACAGTTGAGATTACCAAGACAACTTGATGGCCCTGTCAATGGTCACTTAGCTTTTTGAAGTAAACAACGGGATACACATTTCTCTGTTAAAGTAATCGGTACTATTTTTTCTTGGTTTTATTGGTTCAAATTCATCCATCCCAATGTGAGACAATTGGAAATACGTATGTCACTCAGCAACTCTATGAATGTAGTGCACATTAAAAATGTACATTCTACATATGCTTTATGAATTTAAGTTAAGTAGCCATCCTACAATTATTTGGAAGCATAATTACCACATATAACATGAAACTGGAAACTTTAAGTCGATGATTTGTACATCTTTAGAAATGGCTATTGACCTACAAAATAAAATATACAATAGTAATGTACAGTTCCCAAAAATTGTTGGGTTGACATTTGTAGCCATACTCTCCTAAGGGTTTCTCAAGGCCAAAGGAATATTTCAGCAAATATGGCATTTAGTAGCCTCTTTGTTGACATTGGTGTAGTCCTCAAAAACTTCCATCGTAGTTTTGGAGGTCAGAAATAACTTGTCTCGATGAATAAATCAAGATTTAGAAAGTAAATGTTTAGAAAGTAACAACCTGACCCACATACTTGGCAGAGATTGTGGAGTTGATGTTCTTTCTTCTGGTTGTTGGAAGACCTAAATCCATTGCCTCTTTCCTAGCATGCCTATAGATATATTATGTCCTTGTTCTTTGTTTGTCTCGTTCCTAGGATTTGCAGAAACTAAATTGATATTGTCTCTACTTTGTTTATTTTTTAATCATATTGAAGTTTTATATTTTGATAATTTTCAAATCCTCAAGTTGGGAAATGATTGAGTATGAGTGTGTGGTGCTTATGCTATATGTTCTTTCTGTTCACTTGTTGGCAGTGTAATTGTTATCCCATATTAAGAAGTAGATGGCACATTTCCTATTTGTTGTAGTGTTTCCTCTGTGTTCCCATTTTTCAATTGCATTTTTTGTTTAAGTGCTAGAATGAAATCAACATGAAATAAATGAATAAATGAGCAATGAGACAACAGAAAAAACACACACACACACACACACACACACACACACACACACACACACACACATGAGGCGTGCAAGATATACAATTATACCCTAGAGAAACCCAATGGCTGTAAACTTTAGCCTAGAAATGGTTGTGCTCTTTATGTCAATAGAAATTATAATTCAATGCTCTTATGAGGAGCCATCAAAAACATTGTGGGTCGCATCAACACCTCGATAATACTTCTCCTTAATTGCTCTTTTTTTTAACTCACTTAGACTGCATTATCATTTGACCTCTTACTATCGATTGGAATGCATATGACATCCCTTTATACTAATGGATTGAATTTTTGAACCAATTGAATGACATTGTAAGGGCCCATTATGCATATTAATGCACAATTTGGGTTAAAAATAGTTGTAGATGGACCTATTTGCTCTCCCAACATTGAAGTGAACATGCATGTGCATGCCAAATTTCAATTCCAACTCTCCTTTTTGCCAATCATAAATTCACACTATGGTCATTGTGATTGCCCAAATGCATGTTACATCTGTAGCAATGCTTGAATCAAATTTATTTATTAATGCTACAATCATTATGATGGACAAAATGCTTTTTACAACCATTATGATGTTGAAAAAATATATCCATATTGCAATCATTTCGATGTGTTGGACCCCAAATTTTGACTAAGTGTTTTGGCTTTTTGGTGTAGACCCAGCATGGTGTGAGAGAAGCATGATGCAAGAAGACCGTGGTGCATAACTAGCATAGTGCAGGAAGATTGTGGCATGGAACCAACGAGGCATGAGAGGACAAAAGTGCAAAAGATAACAAGCACAAGAAGACCCAATCAAAGATAGAACATAATTATGAAGAACCTGAGAGCATAGGACTCAGAACAACAACAAAAGACTTGGGGAGCATGAGAGAAGTGGGAGATAATTGAGGAGTGATTCTCAAGGACCATCCAAACTTTAATCATCATGAGTTTCACATCGGCCCATGAGAAGGAGGACATTTGGCATCAAGGATATAAGATCGAACAAGAATATAGGAGGCGTAAAGCCCTAGGTCCTTAGGAGAGAATAATTGAAAGACTGCCATGACTCTCAATCTATGGAGAGATCATTGGCCAATCGCCCATTTGTCATTATTATGTAACTACTTGGTTAGAGAAAAACAAGTATAAATACCCCTATGTGGAATTATGTAAGGTGACTGATAATGGGTAACATATTACGACTATATAATATAGACTTGTGGATATTACAATCAGTTTAGGTGTTGTGTGTTCTGATAAATTAATGTTTGAGCATGAACAATGGGTTGAATTGACTAATTTATTTCTTATCTTTCATAATGGTATTTATGGAACATGCATTATATGAGTTTGCATAGACAACCCTTTGAACTTCATGCATTTGTCTTCATGTTTATGGTTGTTGTGATAGATGAGTCAAGGTCTATAGTCATATATTTCTTTTTCTATGTAACTTCTAATCAGATATATGAATAAACTCAAGTGCATGACTAGTGTGTTACTGAGAAACATAACCCACGAGAACCAGTATTTTTTTGCATGTTTCGAGTAAGCATGTAAGACCTTAGTCTTTCATGAATGGCCAATGCGCAAGCTTGTTGGGGCTACTCTTTAGCTCTTAAAGAAAACGTGATTAGAAGAATAAAAACCCAACATTTTGGTTCTATTATTGGGACCTATAGCAACTTGCTACACAGTAATGGAAGATGCTTGAATGTATAACCCTTGAAAGTATTAAACAATGGATTACCAAGGTTGAGGATAATTTTACGATTCCTTATCTTAAACCAAGAATTTTTGTAAGTGAATGGGTGGAACAACATCTCTATAGTGCATTATATGAAACCTTCTTTATTGAAGTCCTTGTTCATTTGCATGCTTGGCTCTCTACTTATGCGCAAGGTTGATCACAAAATTTTGGGAGGAGAAAGCTTCAACGTTAGAATGTCAAAGGGTTTTGGCATGACTAGGAACACCGTGGACACGGGCTGTTAATATCTAGTGGAGAGGAATATTGAATAACTACATTCTGGAGTATGTTGTAACCACTTACTCTTGTCTTGAAGAAGCCAAGTTCCAATTTCTCAGAGAACCATGTGGTCGGTATATTAGACATTTCCCACTAGAATTCAAGAAGTTATTTATTGATTGTGGTTTCAAAACTCTATCAATGGAGGGATAAATCCATCCTTGCATGAGCCACATAGTTGGGAGGGGAATATAGAGGTGTTGGTGATGAATTTTAGGTTTGAAATGGTATCCAATCAATGGGCATTGTAAAAGTGGGGATATGATGAATCTCAGTAGAGGATCATAGGTGGAAGTAGTGGAGGAAGGGAACAAAAAAACTCAGGAAGTGTTGTTAGGATCCGTAGGGAAGCAGAAAGACACAAGGAGGACTCAATCACTTCGAACCATGCCTAATGCCAATTTTATCATATGAAGGAGAAAGTAGCCAAATAGAAGAGACTGAAGAACCACATTTGAACCACCCAAGTTCCCCAACCATAGTGTGTGCTTATGCTTTTGCATCAGATGAATTAATTATACATAATTAGGATACAGATAGTGTAGAGTCAAAAAATTATCCTATAAGGGAAATTGTAGCTGAGCCGATTCTAACTCATTCTAAATTAACACTTTCTCTTCCTCTTCAATGGAATTTCATGGCCCAACTTGGTATGCTTGGTGGACTTTGGATTCATAGTGGATAGAGTATAGGCCCAAGTATTACTAATCAACTAGCTACCGTGGCCCATGTCACAGGCATTTCTGTCAAAGGAGATGGAGGTGGATTATGAGGTGGCATGGGAGGAAGTGGTGGACTT
This sequence comes from Torreya grandis, assembly GCA_037957365.1. Classification (NCBI taxonomy): domain Eukaryota; kingdom Viridiplantae; phylum Streptophyta; class Pinopsida; order Cupressales; family Taxaceae; genus Torreya; species Torreya grandis. The sequence goes on along the minus strand of JARHVA010000016.1, from coordinate 3,930,221 downwards.
CCCCCTCAAGGAATAGGATATGGGGGTTCTTAACACCCACCAACATAATCACCTCAACTACCAATAGTACATTATGAAATGATGCTTCACCTACTTGAGTATTGGGGCATGGAAAATACTGAAAAGCATGTCCATAAGTGCAAATTCATTTGGAGCATGCAAGGCATAAATTCTTCTAAGAGAAAGACCACACAATTCATGACCACACTTCTAGAAAGAGTGCATAAGTGGTATAGTAAGTTTGACCCTCAACAAGCATTAATTGACTATGATCAACTCAAAATAACATTCCTTCAAGAATTTGGCATTCCCAAATTTGAGCAACAAAGTATTGTTGCACTGAAAAATATAAAATAGGAGCTCACTGAAAGTGTACAGGATTATGATGCATGGTTCAAAACACTTTTGTCAAAGCTTTAATTTTAGATTAATGCTACTCAGCATGTCTAATGGTTTATGGGAGGTTTGTTGATTCCTTTTAGATGAAAGTTATCTCAAAAGACCTTTACCAACTTGAGTAAAGCCCTAGAATCCACCTTATACACTAAAGTTGTTGGTAATATTGACACTAGAATTAGTCCTTTCATGGAAGTCTAAATAGCTTCAATGGTGTCTTAACTAGAAAAATTGATTACAAACAATGCTTACGATACTCATAATGGTTTTTGGTGTATTGATTGTGAGTATGGTCATAACCAAAGCAACTACCCACGTAAAAACATCTGCATTATACTAAAATAATCATGTGAAATTTACCATGAAGAGCATGATGTAAGATCTTGTCCTCTTTTACAGTGGGAAACACATTCTAAAGTGTCTAAATACTACAAAATATGTGTTGCCTACACCCATGACACAAATTATTACCAGATAATTAGTGGAATACATGAGGCACATGTGCACGGTACTCGCCAAAGCTTTGTTTCTAACAATCAAGATAATGGTGGATATCATGGATGAGGTCAAGGACGAGGACAAGGAGGTGGTCGTTTCTCACCAAGAATGTGTTATAAGTGTGGATCTTCATATCACTATCAACGATATTGTCCAATCTACCCAACATGTGCTTTTTGTAAAAAAGAGCATCAGTTGGAAGAATGTCTTGACCTATACATGGCCATCACTAAGAAAAGAAATGAAAAAGGTGTAGGTATGATTCGTATTGAGAAACCTCACTATCTGTTGCACTCTTGTACCCCAAAATCCCAATAGGTGAATATCACTATGTGTAGTGGTGGACAATCTCAATCTACATCTACTCTTATTGAGAAGATATGACATGAAGAGCCTCATGCAAAGAAGTACCCTGATGCCTAGAAATAGAAAGATGTATTACAAGTTACTATGATGTTTGTATGGGAACTATAAAGAGAAATATAGTTTATTAAAGACCAATAAGTAACACAATGTACTAATCTACAGAAGGCCATAGAACCTCAAAACTTGGTGCAAGATGATTTCCAAGAACTTTGCAAGCATATGTTGGATGAGGAAATTGTTCCAAAATTGAGTAATTGGCTTAAAAATCAGGTAAAAACACCAACTAATGTTCAACCTCAATTGATTCAACAAATTGAGGATCATTGATTAAATCATGCTCAGTGATAAAATACCCCTGTCCCTCCTAGCCCTCAAGAAGATAGAGAAATACTAGTGAATGTTGCCACCGATAGTTAGGTGATTCGAGATATCTTAGCTGACACTAGCATTGAGGTTAACATCCTTATAAAGGATGTATGATGAAAAATGGATAGCCCAACATTACAACCATCATCACACATATTTTTTATGGATAATAAAACTCATGCTCTACCAATTGGCATCCTTAAGAAGGTAATGATTGATATCCTTGGAGTACCTTTCAAAGATGATTTTGAAGTTCTTGAGTTATTTGAGGCAAATGATTTTCCTTCTCTATTAGGGTGAGCTTGATGCTATGCAAAAAATACAAACTTAAGCTTCAAAAAGTGTTACATCAATTTTGAGAATACTAATTAGCGTGTTATTCCATTGGATTAAACCCATGGCCCCCCATATGTAGAACCTATTAATGCAAAAGAAGATATTAACCACATATATAACATCATAGTCAAAGATGGTAAGCATCATGATTTCACTCATTATGGCATCCTTTGATGGATGGACAGTCAGTCCCTTTTTGATACTACAAGTAATGCTTGTAATTTTTGGGCCCATGGTGAATATGACCTCACTAGAAGAGTGTGCAGTGCCATCTCTAGTTATGAAAAAAAACATTCACCATTATCATAAATACCACAAATTTGTTTGCATTGTTACCAGATAAATCATGAGAGGATCAGTTATGGATGCCCCATTAGAAAGACTCGATGAAACTCCTCGATTTCATGGATAAATAGAAGCCCACAACTTCATCCATCACCTTGAAGACTTTTATAACTCTGATAATGATTGTATGCAATCATTGGTTCACCTTTTTATGGCACATCCACAAGGTGGTGGAGAACCCATAATGAGTAACTTATCCTTTGGGATCAAGTACACTACTTTGTATCACTGGTTTCATCATGACAACCAAGTCTAGGGTACAATCAACTAGAGTAGAGTATGAACACTAGAGCCACACATAGAATTTTGTGAATCCATGTGGAGGATTGAAGAGTCTTTTTTTATAGACTAATTATGGGTACATGCTTTTTAAAAAAAATTATGAACTTGGGATAGAGTATGGTATGTTCATGAAGAATGACATATGGGTACCCAATTTTTCCATCTGTTGAAAGAGAGCATGAACTCAACATTATCTTTATTCATCTTCAAGAATGGAATTGCACCTCATACTCCAATATATGCATGAAATAGTTGTTGGTGACTCTAGTCCCATTAAAGATCACCTAAGATATATACATGATGTCCCAGAAGAAGGTTTAGTTCTCTTTAATGATCCATTTAAACAACCTGTTCCCATGCCAGACCCTATCTTTGATTAGGAATGCCATGAAGAGATACACCTAGGGAAGAAAAAACTAGTATTTCAGGTGGATGAAGGTGAAGGGTCCAACCCACCTGACCCATTGACAAACCATTTGGATATCCCTATAGACTATGGTGCCTAAAAATTTCATGATATTGGTCTTGATGCAGACCACCCATATTTAGAACCTCTTCAAACTATCCAACACAACATCTTTATAGAGGAAGAACCAAAAATAGCTATCATAAATAACTACTGGACTGACATAGAGGTTTCAAAAATATTCAAATTGTTAAAAGAATACCAAGATGTCTTTCCAAGAAGTTATAGTGAGATGAAAGGTGTTCATCCATCTTTAGGCAAAATGCATATCAGCCTGGTTGATGGAGCTCGACCAGTCAAGAGAAGGCCATATATGATGAACCTAAATTTACATGTGTACGTGAAGGAATAAATTAACATTATGATAAACATTAGAGTGATCACCCTAATTGATGAATCTGAGTGGGTCAATCGCATGGCTATAAGTATAAAAAAAGATGGATTCATTACGATTTGTGTTGATTATCATATACTTAACACATCTTGTGTTATTGATCCCTCCCCAACATTGTTCATAGAAGAAAACCTTGAAGGCATCATTGGGTGTGAAATTTACACTTTCAAAAATGGATTATCTGGGTACCATAAGGTCCAAATCATCGAGGAGGATTGACCTAAGACTCTGTTTACAACTGAATGGAGATCCTTCGCATATATCATACTGCCTTTTGGGTTAAAGAAAGCAATTGATATATTGTGCCATATATCCATTGAGGCCTTTAAATAATTCATCGATAAATTCCTCCAAGTTTACTTGGATGAATAGATAGTTTATGGCTTGGTAAAGGACCATTATCTTAATCTAAGGCTCATGATTGAGCACTGTCAAGTACTACAAATATCTCTAAATTTAAATAAATATATTTTTGCTACACCTTTTAGTGTTCTTATAGGTCATATTATCTATAAAGATGGACTTTTGCTTTGCATCACCAATTTAATCATGACAACCAAGTCTAGGGTAAGATCAACTATAGTGGAGTACAAACACTAGAGCCACACATAGAATCTTGTGAATCCATGTGGAGGACTAAAGAGTCTTTCTTGTGAGAGTACATATGGGTACATGATTTTTATAGAACTTTATGAACTTGGGATAGAGTATGGTATGTTCATGAATAATTACATATGGGTACTCATTTTTGGCATCTGTTGAAAGAGAGCATGAACTCAACATTAGCTTATTCATCTCCAAGAATGGATTTGTGCCTCACACTCCAAGCTATGTATGAAGTAGTTGTTGGTCACCCTAGTCCCATTAAAGATCCCCTGCGATATATACATGATGTATGAGAAGAAGGTTTAGTTATCTTTAATGATCCATCTAAACAACATGTTCCCATGCTAGATCCTATATTTGATCAGGTACACCATGAAGAGAAACACCTATGGAAGCAAAAACTAGTATTTCAAGTGGATGAAGGTGAAGGGTCCAACCCACCTAACCCAATGGAAAACCATTTGGATATCCCTATAGACTATGGTGCCTAAAAAGTTTGTGATACTAGTCTTGATGCAGATCACCCATATTCAAAACCTCTTCAAACTATCTAATGCAACATTGACACAAAGGAAGAACAAAAAATAGATACCATAGGTAACTACTATATTGGCACAGAGGTTTCAAAAATATTCAAATTATTAAAAGAATACCAATTTGTCTTTCCAAGAAATATAATTAAATGAAAGGTGTTCATCCATCTTTAGGAAAAATACATATCAAACTGGTTGATGGTGTTCGACTAGTCAAGAAAAGGCCATTTATGATGAGCCCAGATTTACATGTGTGTGTGAAGGAATAAATTGATAGTATAGTGCACACTAGAGTGATCACCCTAATTAATGAATTTGAGTGGGTCAGCCCCATGGTTATAAGTATAAAAAAAGATGGATGTATTAAGATTTTCATTGATTATCATATACTTAATGCATATTGCATTATTGATCCCTTCCTAATGTCATTCATAAAAGAAATCCTTGAAGGCATCATTGGGTGTGAAATTTACACTTTCATAGATGGATTCTGTAGGTACCATTAGGTCCAGATCAACAAGGAGGATAGACCTAGGATTATGTTTGCCACCGAATGGATATCCTTCGCATAGACCATCATGCATGTTGGGTTGAAGAACACACCTGCTATATTTTCTTGTATAGCTGTTGAGACCTTTAAAGACTTCATACATAAATTCCTTCAAGTTTACTTGGATAAATGGATAGTCTATGGCTTGGTAAAGGACCATTGTTCTAATCTACGGCTCATGCTTGAGCATTGTCAAGTACTATAAATATCACTAAATTTAAAGAAGTGTCTTTTTGCTACACCTTTCAAATTTCTTCTAAGTCATATTATCTGCAAGGATGGACTTTTGGTAGACCCAAAAAAGGTAGCTATCATTCTTTGCTTCCCAATTCTAAAGTCTCAGTGTGAAGTTTGCATCTTTCTAAATATATTAGGTATTATCAAAAATTCATCTGAGGATATGCAAAGATTATCATGCCTTTGTAGGAAAACTTAAAACATAATGAACACTTCATCTAGACCACTCTTGCAAAGAAGCCTTTGAGGCCTTAAAAGACAAATCAGTCACTGCTCTGATCTTAAAATTCCCTAATTAGACAAAACCATTCCATGTCCATGTTGATGCCTCTAGAATGGTCGTCAGTGTAGTTCTTGCATAACCAGGTGAAGGTCACCTTGATCACACTATCTATTTTTCTAGTAGAAAACTTACTCTAGCTAAGAATAATTACACCACCATGGAGCAGAAAGCACTTTCAATGGTTTATGCTCTACAAAAAATTGACAATACCTTTTGGCCACTCCTTTTGTATTTTATACAAACCACAAAGCTTTAAAATATCTAGAAAATAAACCTGTGTTGCATGGTCATAACTACCATTGGATAGTATTGTTTCAATAATTTCAATTCTCTGTCATGGTCAAACTAGGAAAAACCAATTGTGATCCTAACCATCTTTTTTGAATTGATTATAGTGAACCACCATGCACCATTGAAGATGACCTAACTAATGTACAACTATTTCGTGTTTCTCATGTTCTTAAAGAGTTAGAAGATATTGAAACTTTATTAACTATTGGCTCGATGCTCAATTGTTTGATTCCATAGGCTAAAAATTAAATCACAGTCTATGCCACACCTTTTTAACTCATTGGATAGGACCTATACAAGCTTAATGAGATGAAGTTATTCAACATTTTATCATGAAACATAAGCATTTTGAAGTACTCTGAGAAGTTCACAAAGTCATTGTAGGCAGATGTTATGATAGGGAGGCTACTATGTGCAAGGTAATATTAGCTAGGCTATGGTGGCCTACCCTTTTTAAATATGCCAAAATGCATGTTAAGAAATGTGATATTTATCATCATGTCAGAAAACCAAATCATCAAGATTCCATGTCGTTACATCCTATTCTATCTCAAGAACCATTTGAAAAGTAGGCCATTGATTTTGTTGACCCAATCAATCTAGCAAGATGATGTACAGGTTCCCTTTATATCATTACAGTAACTGATTATCTCACACACTGGGTTAAGGCTGCACCAATAAGGGATTGTATTACTACTACTATTGCACACTTCATATGGGAACATATCATAACCTATTTTGGCTATCTATTAAGTTTTACTAGTGATCATGGTACACATTCCCTCAATGAAACTATCCATGTCCTACTTGATGAGTTCATGATTACCCATCACAAAAAAACACCATATCATCCCCAAGCCAATGACATTGTCGAGGCATTCAATAAAATATTAGGAACAAAACTTACAAAGATTTATAATATTGGCCACACTGACTAGGATGATAGAGTGTTAGCATTACTTTGGGCTTACCAAACTAATTATAAGATCTTGAACAAGAACACACCATTCAATCTGGTGTATGGCATAGAAGCAATTCTACTAGTTGAATAGTTAATACCATCTCTTCGTATTATGTGTATTGGATGATTAGATGAGGAGTCATAATTAAAAGCTTGTTTAGATACTTTATTGTAGTTGGATGAATCTTATTTTCTTGTTCATTGGATTCAAGATGTGGAGAAACTAAAATAAAAGGCATGGCATGATCGACACACCAAACATAAGATGTTTACCCTTAGAATGAAAGTCTTGCTCTATGACTCTAATTTCACATGTTGTTCTAGGAAACTTCCTATTCATTGAGATGGTCCTTTTGTCATTCATATCATTTAGCCTATTGATTTTTTTCATTTACAAAGATTGGATGGCTAATTTATTCATGGATATTACAATGGTAGCCATCTATGACCGTATTTCTCTAATTAAAAATATAATTTTTGTAACAATAAGGCTTATGCCATTAGTTTAGGATTTATTATTTTCAATAAAAGAGTATCCTTAGTCACACGTAATATTTCTTTTCTAAAAGGTTTATTTATTTTTTTACATGTAATTTTACGGAGGACCAAAATGTACTTTTAGTGTGGGGTAAGATGTAATACATGTCTTCATGTTAAGTACTATAAGGATCCGTGCACAAGTTGAAAGATCCTAAGATAAGAGATTCCCACCTATAGTTTAAAAATTGAAAAATTATCTTCCACTCTAAAAAAAAAAGTGTGGGACAAGACATGTCATTAATATGAAAATAATATTAGTTGTGATAAGTGTGCCAACATCATGACAAGACAATACAATTAAATGCATTTATGGTGAGAAGTGATAGTCAAATAATGATAGCCATTATAAATTCATTAATTACAAGAATTGATGGTTGAAAAGAAGGGGGTAGTAAATGCAAGTTACCCCCTCAAACCTATAAAAAGGACTTGAGAGCTCATTTTAACTTTTACCCTTGCTTTCATTTGAGTTCTATAGAGTCGAAGAATGAACTAAGTCCAGGCAATTCCAGAGCAAGTGCAAGTTTAGAGAATCAAAATCTCATGAAAATATATTGAGAAGGATATTAACTAAGTAATCAAGCACAAACTAACCTTGAATCATAAATTACAATAGAGGAAACTAGTAGTTGAAGGTTACAGAGATAGACGCCTATCATTAAAGGGTGATAAAGTAGGAAAAGTTGAGTCATCTACACCACAAACATGTATTCCTTTGGGAACATTGGACAACCATGCCTCAACCTTCAGCCTTCATAGAGGTTGATGTAGCCTAAGAAGAAGGCCTTAAGAAGTGATCCATTGCCAACCATACTAGAAGAGGAAGTACCACTTGTTGGGGGGGAGGCAGTACTAATCAGAGAAGAAACACTTGAAGAACAAACATAACATGTGAAAGGTGAAGAAACCAAGATGACGTGCCAATCAAAGAAGTTAAAAACACCTTCGCCCCTACCATTGATGATAGAAGAGATTTAGTACCCAGAGATGGTGATGTGAGTGGAAAATTGGGTATCAAAATTACCCTCTTGTACCATATTTGATTACAACCATCATCAACTAGGAAATGAGGTTGAGTTTTAAAATGACTACTGAGTTGAGTGCTAGAACACCAAAAATAAATTGGTGTATGACCTCAAAATTTTCAATGCCTTAGAATCTACATGGATATTTTAGTTGTTCAACCTTCCATACTTTGTAAAACCTATGGAAGTAGTTAAGTTTCTACTCTCGCACATCCATGAGGACTACCTCTACTTTGTTACATGTAGTAATGAAGATTACACTTGAGAGAATAAGCAAGGTGTCAGGACTACGATGCTCTAGCATGGATGTGGATTTTCACTTAGAAGACCTAGAGGATATCAGGAAGATAATAATGACACTCATGTATCATAAGTAGGGCCATCCCATGCATAATAAAAACCTGTAAGATCCTACCTTTTGGGTAGTCATGTGCATCACAATGACCAAGATCAGTGGCACCAATCATTAGAAAGAGGTGGATATGGCTCAAATCTACATTAATCACTAGGTGATTGAGGGTATAAAATACAATTAGGTAATGTATTTTTCCCACAAGATCATAGAGGATGTCGAGAAAACCCTTTAGATACCAATCCATAGATTTCCATAGGGGTATTTTTGTTGTTAATGGTATTTGATGAGATTAATGTAATGGACTACACCTTGGGTGAACTGAAGTGGGCATACACACCTGAACACAAATCCCCCACTAAATTATACAAGGAATTCACATGCCCTAGTCATATCACCCTTACATATAAAAAAGAGATGAAGTCATGGTATGATGACATGAAAGAGGCATTTAGGAATGAATGGCACATTCCTAAATATTTACCCATCTAGATTAGTGAGAAAGCCTAGTTTATCATAAAGCAACATTTCTCTCTAGTCAAAATCAAGATGGTCCCTTGTAGATAACTTTTAGATTTGTTGAAGCTGCCTTATGCCTTTATGGTGTGGTACTTTGTTGATTTGGTGAATCACATTTTTGATGCATAGCCTCTCACCCTGGAAGCAAACTAAATTGACTTGGAAATTCACACTCTCTGGAATATGTATGTTTACCCTAGAAAGAAGACCTATAGAGAAAAGTAGGATACTAATTAGATTAACATCAAGGTCAAGTAGACCATGGTTAGAGAACAAGTGCACAATCTATTTTACATGGTTCAACCCAAGAATAAATCTTCAAAAGGCATGAAGCATATAAGGGAAAAACTTCTACCTATACCACATCTTATGAAGAAGAAGTGGTTTGGGCAAGATGCCAACACAAGTTCATGATCAGATCCTTCAAAATGGTAAAATACTACTTAGGCACCACCATCAAGAGCTTCACCTCCACATGCTTCTCCACCTAGAGCTTTACCTCCACGGGCTTCTCCACCTAAGGCTTCACCTCCAATAACTTTACGAAGGGTATCATCATCAAGGGTTTCAATATTAGGGGTTATCCTAAAAATTATACCAAAGAAAAAACCTAAGGGGTCAGCACTATTACCCCCTATGAAACCAATTTAGGAAGAACTTAGAGGCCATAAGAAAGAAATAAAGGAATCCAACTTTGAAAAGACACCCTCCTTGATGCGAGAGGAGGAGACCACATTTAATGATGCAAATTGGACATTGGGGTTCCATTTTACAAAGAGGGGGATGGTTTTGATACTTAGTAAATAAGTGGAATGGAAATCGGTATAACTTCTTTAGATACAAATATGGAGGTTGAAATCCTTGAGCATGACGCCAACAGAGGAAAGGAACCTGCCATTTTTGAAGTATAACCACCTTTGTTTGATGTGTCCACTAACTTGCACACTTAATATCAAACAAGCGTCCTGGATAGGATGCTCTATTTATGGCCACATTTCCTTCCCTAGGTGAGCATCCTTCTTTTTGGGCATGTACAATGAAGAAAACCATTTTGAGATCCATCTAGATAGCCTCATGTTAGATTCTCAAGCACCAACACTTCCAACTCCACTTTGGGTTGACCCCTAGAATATCTCTCCTTTGTAAGCTAATGCCACCTTTTTAAAAATAGCTTTTGAAGTTGTATTCCAAAATAATCTTTTAGATTATGACGTGCACAATGTAGAGAATAAACATGGCTAGGTAGTGGCTATGTATGAGAAATAAGTTGCCACTCAGAAGGCACATGAAAAAGAAGTAGCCACGTTAAGGAAACAAATAAAGGAAACCATAGAGGCCAAAGTAAAAACTTTAAATTTGTGTAAATCTATTTTGGGCCAAAAATTGACATTGGCAGATGGAGTGCCCTTGAATGGAGAAGCTGTGGATAAATTGGAGACCCTATTAAATATCTTATTGAAATGTTTTAAGGAATAGCCCACATTGAGAAATGAAGAATTTTGGGAGACTGAGTAGTTTACCAAGGCTATGGAAGTCTATAAATATACCCTCAAAAGATTTGGGGAAGTGATTCCCATCTTGGATGGGATTTTTGAAAAATTGGCATGGCCTAATAAAATTTTGGAGGCTCAGCTTAATTCAAAGGAGTCTCAATGGTAATAATGGGTGGATGTTTCCCTCCTAATAAAATAACACACCAAGCATGCAAGGACATTTAAAGATGTTGAATCTATGGAGGAAATAATAAATGTGCATTAGCAACAACTTAATTCTAGTTTTGTAGCTCTCCTAGGATAGGTTGTCATTAAGGTCACTACACTTGAAGAGGTTTAGAAGGGTGCTAGTGCATCCCTTGACCAATTGGTTAATAATGTCAATAAATGTTCTAACCAAAATGAGGAGATGAATTAAAAGGTATCCATAGAAGAGATAACGTCTAAGTTGATTGATAACTTGTCACATAGGGACAATGTTAAGAAGCAAATTGAACAAACTAGGCTTGAGTTTTTGGTTGAGGCCAAGATCGAGACTTAGTCCAGGATAGACTAAGAGTGTAGTTTGGGGTGATGTTGGACCCCAAATTTTGACCAAGCGTTTTATATTTTTGGTATAGAATTGACATGACATGAGAGAAGCATGGCATAGGAATACCATAGCACAAAACTAGCATGTCATAAGAAGACCATGACAAAGAATCAGTGAGGTGCAAGAGGACAAAGGTGAAGAAGATAATAATCACAAGAAGACCCAGTCAAAGATGGAACATAATTATAAATAAACCTAGAGCATAAGACTCAAAACAATAGTGAAAGACTTGGGGAGTGAGAGGGAAGTGGGATACGATTTAGGAATGAATCTCAAGGACCATCCATACTTTAATAATCATGAGTTTCACACTAACCTACAATAAGGAGGACATTTTATAGCAAGGATATAACATAAAACAAAAATATAGGGGGCACGAAGGCTCGGGTCCTTAAGAGAGAATAATTGACAAACTACCATGACTCTCAGTCTACTAAAAGATTATTAGCCAATCAACCATTTCTCATTATTATGCAACTACTTGGTCAGGGAAAAATAAATATAAATACCCCTGTGTGGAATCATGTAAGGTGATTGATAACAGATAACATATTGTGACTATATAATATAGACTTGTGGATATTACAATCAGTTTAGGTGTTTTGTGTTTTTGATAAATTTATATTTAAACATGAACAATGGATTTAATTGACTAATTTGTTCTTTATCTTTCATAGTGTGATCTATGAAACATGCATTATATGAGTTTGCATAGACAACCCTTTGAACTTCATGGCATTTTTATTCATGTTTATGGTTTTTATGATTGATGATTCAAGGTCTATAGTCATATATTTCTTTTTATGTGTAATTTCTAATCAAATATATGAATAAACTCAAGTGTATGACTAATGTGTTACTAAGCAACATAACCCACGAGAACCAGTCTTTTTCTATGTGCTTTGGGTGAATGCTCAAGACCTTAGTTTTGCATGAAAGGCCACCACACAAGATTATTGGGCCTACTCTTTAACACCTACATAAAATGTGATTAAAATAATAAAAACCCAATATGATGCCCAAATGCTTTCTATAACCATTGTGATGCTTGAAATACATTTGAGTGTAAATATATACAACCTTATCTATAAAAATTATTTAGCCACAAATCATGACTTCTTACCATTACTACCTTGAAATAATGATGAGATTACATTGGTGCGGTATGCCCCCTTGATTGTTTCTTCTTTTTGAGTTTTGCTTCTTCCCCTGCTACTAACTTTTGAATAGTAAGTGCATTGGATTGTTCTTTTCCCTTGACATTTTCTTTCTTAGGGTAAATTTGAGGTTGTACTTTCCAACAATTTACATCTAAATGTTTATTAGTGTGGCAATGGTTACAATAATTTCTTCTAAAGCTCTTGCAAAGTTTTTCTTTCCTTATCATGTCTTACTCCTTATTATGGTTTCAATAGAGGTCTTTACAAAAAATTTCCTCCTTAAAGCATTCAAGATAAATGATCTACTCCAACACATGGTCATACAGTGGTTACCCATTCCAAAATAACATGAAGAGAGATTCTAATAATTTGTTTAGCAATGATATGTTTCATGGCCTCTTCTTTTACAATGTAAGATTTACTTGGAATAAATTTTGACAAAGTAGTCAATTGGACTCCTCTTTGGAAGGTAATTTTGTTCCAACTGCCTTTAAGCATTCTCCAATCACCTCATTGCCACTAGAATAGTCCAAAACTTCATATTATGGGCTATTTCAACCTCTATAGGACTATTCATTCCTAGCCTATTCTTGTCAAGACCTTGACCAATATAACTAATCTTTTACATCAACTTCAAGTCATTTCTTCTAGTATGATTTTTGAAGGCACCAAAGGACTTATTTAATGGTTTATTGGAATAAAGAGCATATGATGAGGTACTTAACATGCTTTCCTCCATCTATTTTGAGCATTTGGTGTAGAGACTTACTTGCCTTGAGTATAAGACCTTTATTTCTTCTGCAACTCTATTCATTTGCATTAGTGCTTTTACAACAATAACTCTATAGATGTTAGTTCTTATTGTATCTTTCCCATGTCAACTCTACAAACCACTATTCATCTTAGGAGAAATTAAGAACATTATAGATCATAGCAACACCTCTATGATCTGCTTCTCCTTACTTTATCTAGTTTTCAAATTAGTCAAACTACTTCATATGACCTTGTATTATCAGCTAGAATTCATACAACGTCCCTTGATGCCTATGGATTGAACTAATTGAATGATATTGTGAGGGACCAATTTTCATGTTTGAGCATAATTTTGGTTACAAAAAACTACAAATGTTTGAGTGTTTGAATGATCATACACCTCATCTAACTAAATTACCCATGAATACAAGTGTTTTAGCTTATCAATTTATGATCATTGAATATGAGAGGCGATGGTAGAGACAATTCCTATACACACATTTGTGCATAAATAACTTTCATCTAGAAATCAATGGTAGAGACTCATCTTGGGGGTAAAGGGCCTAAAAATGACTTTAATTAAGTTCGACCTTCATTGGAACATACAATAGGTGAAGGTGCATAGGTAAGGGACACATTTAGAGGGGTTCATGTGCATGGATGTTATTCATCTGAAAAGTGGTGGTAGAGTCTCATCTAGGGACACCCAATACATGGCCATCATAATTGTGTCATTCTATGAAGCCACAAATAACAAAGTAACACCATGTTGACACCAAATACATGTACGTTCATGAACATGCAACCAAAACATGTACATATTGTTAATTCAAGGAACCCATATCTACTAAAACAAACTTGACTATAAACCCAAAGGTAGACATGACCAAAAAAAAGGGTAAGCTCTACCACTGTCACTATAGGAATCCCTAAATTGTATGCAAATCATAACTGTAAATAAAAATATGGTTGCACCCAAAGAAAGGGCACCTACATACATGTTTCTTTAGGGAAAGAAAAGCCAATAATCATCATGTGAAAGAGGAGTATGCTTATGATTTTATATTTAAAAAGGATTTCACACCCTCACCTATTCTTTTTTCTAAAAAAAATATTGTCACACCCAAAGGAAAATAAAACCTATACCTATATCTAATAAACCCAACAAAAGAAAATGTTCAGACTTCTACATACTCGAAACAACACTAATGCTTTTGAAAATCTATTAACTATCTAGAACTCAAGAACCCACATTAAACCATAGATCCCTAATGTTGTTGAAAAAACATGGGATAGATAGGATTCTGAGCTAATTCCTCAAAAAAATAGGGCACCTACATCCCTATATCTTCAAGTATACTCAATAAAAAAGGGCATGTCCAATGTTGTTGACAATCTGAACATTTCATCCTCATGCATTACCCATGCTTCAACTTCCATGATTTACAAAATGGCATGGACATCCCCAACAACAATCTATTTATCCTAAAATAGAATTTAATAGAATAATTACAAATTGAATTAGTGGCATCTCTTACTCATATGTCTCTAAAACCCATGTGCACTATCATGGCATCTCTTACTCATGCAAGGTGGAGTCCATTTGGCACACTTTTGACAAATGTTTAATTTATTTTATTAACCTTACAATGCATTGGTTATCTAATTTTTTTATTTTGTTTTATTAGTAAAAAATCATAATACTATTTCAATATTATTCTATCTTAATAAATAGAATATATATTAACATATAATATTATATGTTTAATCTTGTATTTGATAAAAATGGAAAAAAATAGATCTTTTAAAATTACACACGAATAAATCAAACCTAATCTAAATACAATACACATTTCAAGTCTTATTACATTCTTATTGCACATGTCTAAAACTAAGAAATCACATTATTGTTTAGAACTTAGAGTTCCATGTGGTAAATAAGTTATAACAACAAAGTATTTTAGGGATATAATATATTATGTGTACGTGAGCCATATAACCAACTCAAAAATATAGGGTTTGGTGAGTGTATTATGGAGTATGTCGTTGAGCTACCTCCTTGGTTATAGGAGTAGTCTCACTTTTTATATGTATGAAGTGTATGAAATAAATCAGACTTTTGAGATTGACCCCTATTTGAGTTATTTGCTCTTCACACATGTTTTTCATTTAATACTAAAGTAGGTTCTTGGACCACTCTTTATTCACTCCATTATCTTTGCATCCAACAGATCATACTGACTAATGTTGCAGTGAAGACCACATGCAACAATAGTTATTACGTCTATATATTTGGTTATATTTTACCAATTACCTACAGTGCAGACCACGTGAAAGCTATTGGTATTCATCATCCATATTCTCATTCTTTCATTTTTCAATTCTCTCCATGGTTTTTCATTCTCACTCTATTCACTAATTGCATTTTCTATTAAAAATAAAAATAAAATATACAAAATTTGTGTGGGGATAGGCATATTGATTCGGTCATTATGTCTTTGCCTTGATTTCTTTCATTCTTGGATCTATTTTGGCATCAAGGATCTTGCCTTCATTTTTAAAATATTCAATGACTCACTCTCTACCCTAGATTGATGATCATGCTCATATGGTTTCCATCATCGTGTGAAATGCTAAGTAAAAAGGCCATCTCAGAAGTTGGTCGATGGACGCTACCATTTGTAGTTTGGATGTTCCATGGTGATTTGGTTCTCAATATACTTATTAGAATAGATATCTTCCCAAATAAAATTTCATATTATTGAATATTGGTTTTATTGAATCAAAACCCTCCTCATTAGATCGATCTGAAAAAAAAATTAGCCTCCAGATTCTCCTAATTGATCACAAATTACTCTTGGCATACAGCTTCATAGGATTTCACTTTCATATAGCCACAAATTTTCAAAGATATTCGATGGTTTTTCAAAAATATGAGAGGTATTAGGTTTTTCTTATTTTTAGGTATTTTCAATAAGTAATATATGTGAATTTTATTATTCTTTTAAAAAGTTTTTTTTAGCTTTTTTGTTTGTCTAGTCTAAAGCCTCTTTAGTGGGTCATTAAAGTAAAGTCTTTAGAGTGATTGAATATTTATAAACAATAGAATATTATTTTCATTTCAAATATCAAGTGTCCTTTAATGGAATTTGTGAGTCAATTTAAAGTGTGAGAGTCATAATTATAAAAGTCTAAAAGTAAAAGTGTGCAGTGTCTTTGTCAAATATCATTAGTGTCATTATAAGGATGCATTATCGGTTACAACCGACATACACTAAGTCAAATTTGTGAGAGGGATACAATGGAAAAGTTGACACAAATCAAAAAATTTGATGGAATATATTTCCATACATGGCAAATCTAAATCTAGTTGTTGCTAATTGAAAAAGACCTATGGGACATTATTGATGGCACTGTGGCTCAACCCATTAATACCGATGAACTTCAAAAATAGAAAGTAAAGGAAAATAAATCCTTAGATATTATTGGTCTTGGCTTATCAAATCCCTATTTACATCATGTGTACTTTGAAAAGTCTTCTAAAGATATTTGGGAAACATTAAACACACTATTCGGTTCTTAAGCCAATAGTGTAGACATCACTATGAAACAAGAGTTATATGGTCTCAAAATGTATGAAGGTAGAGACATACTATCACACATTAGAACATTTCATTCTCTCATCAACCATTTATATGGAATAAATGCAAAGGTAAAGGAAATAGATGCAAAAGCCATACTCGTAAATCACATGCCCAACAGTATGTCAAATATGGTGTTCACTCTAAGTAAGTTGAATCCAATATTAGAAGACATTATATCAACATTACTTGATGAAAGAAAAAAAATGAAGAATAATGTTGCAAATGAAGAAGAAGCCCTAGCCATACAAAACAAGCTAAGCACTTCTTACAAGACTTCTAAACATGTGCACAAATCTAAGAATGTGAAACCTAAATACAAATGTTTCTACTATACAAAATTAGGGAATATTCTTGTGAATTACAAGCAAAGAGAACGAGACATCCTCAATGTAAATTTACAAGAAAACCTAATGGAAACTGAAGAAACTGATGAATAAGAATCTAACCATCATGCCAACGATGAAGAATCTAGTGATGAAGACTATATATTTTAAAAATTTGTGTGTGAGATTGTGTGGTTTGTATTTCCCCAAGTAACCTATAAGGGAGTGAATTTTGGGAAATTAGAGTTCTATGTGGTAAATCAGTTGTAAAAACAAGTTATTTTAGGGACATAATATATTGTTTGTATATGACTCATATAACTGACTCACAAATAAAGGGTTTGGTGAATGTATTATGGAGTATGTCATTGAGCTACCTCCTTGGTTATAGGAGTAGTCTCACATTTTATATGTATGTAGTCTATGAAATAAATCATATTGTTGAGATTGAACCCTATTTGAGCTATTTGCTCTTCACTCATCTTTTTCAATTATTGACAATTTATTAAATTGTCTACCTACAAGGGATCCAAATACAATTAAATGAAATAGATGTTACTAATGCCATTTCTCATAAATAAAGGAAACATTGCATTAAACTGTGACTAAAATATCATCTTATTTTTTCCATTATAGGGATTTATAAGGCTACATTGTACTAGATATAAAACTGTTGCATTTCCATGCAAAAGATATATATATATATATATATATATATATATATATATATATATATATATATATATATATATATATATATATATATATATATATATATCGCATTAGTAATGGCAATGAATTCGAACATCAAAATTCATATAAGAAACAACAATGAAAAATTATGTGAACCCATAACTATAAAAGAATATGAATAAAAAACACAAACAAATCACAATAACATTGACAATGTTTTGGCCAAACACCATCTTTTTTGAGGTCAATCATTCAACTAAAATGTTGGAGATTGTCTCTTTAACACATTTCATGTGCTATTACATTTTCAATACATATATTTAGAACTAATTAATAACATTATTGACCACTTCTTAATTTTTTAAAATACAAGGGATCCAAATGCACTTAAATCATGTAATAGCCCCATTAAGTTTTACTAGAATATGGTAATTTAAAAAACAAAAATTAATTGCACATATTGATCTTACGGATTTCACCACGAGGAATCTAATTAGTTATCTTTAACTAACTGCATTCATTTAGTTAACCAAAAGGTTTATAGCTAATCCACTTATCTAAGGATCACCATAAATAGATATAATAATCATGAACAATGTTGAATAAACAATAAATACATCTAAATC
Source organism: Torreya grandis (assembly GCA_037957365.1). NCBI lineage: Eukaryota > Viridiplantae > Streptophyta > Pinopsida > Cupressales > Taxaceae > Torreya > Torreya grandis. The sequence continues at coordinate 3,911,591 of JARHVA010000016.1, read as the reverse complement.
ATTAATTAAATAGTACAAATTCAGCCACAGATGATACAATCGGTACAACCACTATTGTAGAAGTATAATGAGTAAATATTACAGTTTTTAACAATAAATAATATCTCAAATAATAAGACATGATACAAATCTCCATAGAGCATGAGTCTCTATGACTCAAGTATCGATATGTAATCTCAAGTGTAGTCTATAGTGTAGTACTCCAGTTGGGTGGGAGAACATCATCAAAGCATTTTTCTATACCAACCATAGACCATAGATCCCCCATACTATCTCCCAACAAGGGGATGGCCTTCCCTTCATGGATGGGTAGATAATGACAGTGCAAGAATCTAAAGTGACAAACCAAAACTCGTGTGTCTTAGATATCTGATACATAATGTGTATCATAAATAAATACATTATAATATGATATCATACAAATATAAAAATGATATCAACCTATGAAATGATAATATTTAATTAAAATATTACTTTGGTTAAAGTTTTCAATAATTAATTATCTCTAGGATCAGTCAATTTCATACACACCACTCAATCAAATTATGCTTCATCTTACATTGATGACACTAATTAATCTAGTGGAATACATCACACTGCTTATTTTAATGTCATAAATGTAATATCTGGTTAATTATATAATAATATAAAAACCAATAGATTCTAACAGAATTTTTATATTAGCAGATAAAAATATGCTAAGTACAAAAATATTATTTACATTCATTTAATCCATCAAATGAAATATGATGAATCTAAGATCTTCTAATTTATTATAGAATAATAAATAGAATCAAAACATAGTCCTCAATAGAAATTTGCCATCTGGTTAAGAATCATATCTAGACTACAAGTTACTAAACATCAATATGAAATTTTAAAAGTTATTTCCTCAACTTTTCATATAATACACAAAACTTGTTTCTTGTTCATATTTCCCAAATATGACAAAAAGCCAATCTTTTAACGACTATAAAAGATCTAAATTTTAGCATTTAAATTCCTTAAATTTAAAACTTCAGCTAAACATCAAGCATATAAAAAACACTCATAATTCCTTGTTATGTTAAATTTTGGTCACAATTACTAAACAATGTATAAACATCTCTGTATAGAGTATAGTTTTGGATTTACTATATGATTTCCAAATAATCTATATATTCTATAAATTTATACATTATAAACACATAGTTCATGATTAATAACCCATTCAATATATATTCAAAGCGTGCATAAGGTATACTACCCTCATTCTTTATCTTTTCATTTAATCTAACAAAACACATACAATCTATATTGTTTCATCTAAACTTTTTAACCAACCTATTCATACTTTATTGGTTTGACTAAAATATATGCATAGAACTATTATTTATATCTAGTTATCAATGTGAACACAACAAACAAGGCTTTACTCATTATTTTTAAAATTCAAGACATGGCCGATATTTCTTTATCTATTTGATTCATGCTAAGTCTACAATCCTGACCAAGACTTAAGGCTCCTATAATAAACTTGTATGTTAACTTTGTTTACACAACCAAACACATATAATCATATAATAATTATTCAAATATTCGACACAACTAAATATAATATAATATATCATAACTAGTCAACAATTTGACATAATAAAATATAATTTAATATATCATAACCAGTCAATAGTTTGACATAGTCAAATACAATTTAATATATTATAACCAATCAATAATTTGACACAATCAAATTTATTATATCATAACCAAAATTTGATTCCTTAACTTTATTCTTTCCCAAATATAATCCGCATCCATAAAATCTTATGAATTTTGTTTACACAATCGCAGTATATATTTATATTCATTTGTTTAATTAACTGCATACAAAATTTCATCATTCATAATAACTAGTCAATTCTCATACAATGTAAATGTTAATGAAAGTCCCATATATATACACATCAATGTGTATATATATACACACACATCTACATGTATATATACTCTAGGCTATCAAGGTCTTATAATGTGTATATACACACCCTTGCATATATATATATATATATATTCTCAAAATAAAAATGTTGGTATCTATTATTTCAAGTTTTGAAAAAGATACAACTAGTATAAGCCTACATAAGGAGAGATCAAAGAGTTGAGCATAAGCTCAAAGATGGAATTTTGACCCGAAGGTGAGTGTTTAAAATATGATTCATCAAGAGACCACATAGCCTCAACCAATGAAATCCACATTAGTAAAATAACCAACATCAACATACCATTTATATTATCAAGATGTAAAATAACCAAGTTAGTTGAGGGTAATCACCCTCACATTGTGTGAGCCATCATCATTCAGTATCTGTATGTATAAATTACCTGAGTCAAGATTGAAATCTCCCTTGGCCAGTCCATCCACTCTCGAGTTGTGCTCCCAAAAAATGTGTGAGAAATTTCATGACTGATAGTGAGAATTAAGGTCTAGGGCCCTATTAACAAGTCATGATAGAATATTGTGCTTGCATCGTGCCACCCCAATCAGCTAGTCACATGCAGTTTTAGAGTCTGAGAACACAATGACTATGGTAATCCCATAGTCCCAAGCAATTTTGAGGGAAAAAATTATATCCTGTAGCTCGACATAATTTTTATTTTGGTACCTCATACCAATCTGGAAATTGATCTCCCTATTTTGGAAGAAAATGCATCTTGCTACTCCACTTTGACTTGGGTTCCCACTAGAGTCACCATCATAAAAGCAGTGGGGATGAGAAACCCCCATGTGTGGCAATATGATACACTAATGTGGTAATATCTTGGGTAGTGATGATAATTTTGAAAGATTGTATTTTTAAATCACCAATTTAGGGGAAGGTAAATGGTTATTGAAAATAACATCATTGTGTGTGAGCTAGAGACACCAACAAAGGCAAAGTGGTAGAGTTTTATAAGAGTCTAGGAGGTAAGTTTGGGGAAACCAATTTGTCCAAGCCACAACTAGTGTGTAACCCCTCCACTTTGGATAGTCACCAAATGATGTCCCCAAATCCCATACTATCTTGAAAAAATTGTAAGTGGTGAAAAGATGATCAATAGTTTTGTTACACTCTCTGAATAGTAGGCAAATACTTGGGCTGATCCAATCCCTACATTACAAGCTGTCACAAGTCACGAGTCTATTGAGCAAAGCAAGACAAAATTGGATTTTTGACTTTGGAGGAGCTCCCAAAATCCAAAATTCTTTCCACCTCTAAGAGGTAGTTTGAGCCAGTCTATGAGGGCAAATGGCATGATACCCCAATTTTACCGAGTATGTGCCACTATCTGAGTTATACACCCAACATAGTTGGTACATAGAATCTATAAGAACAATGGCACTAGATATCAAATTATCTTGATATAGCTCCCAAAGGGAAGCATCTTGTACATCTAAATTGAGAAGCATGGATGGTTTCCATCTTGTATTCTAGTTTTCCACTAGTGTGGAGTCAAAAGAATCAACAAGTGTGACAATGTTATGTCATTGTAATGAAGCTAGAAGAGAGTCAATGAATTGAAAATTTGATGGGTTGCTAATGATAGCATCCCTTCCAATGCAGACATCAGACCCAAGCTAATGATGACTCAATAATGTAGAATTTTTGGATAATGGCCTTCTAAAAGAGTGAGGCACCAATATGGTGCTTCAAATGTATACAAATCCAGTCAATAATAGTGAGTGCATAAATATATTTTTGGAAAATAATCTTCTACCACAAACCATGTCTAGCAATCAAATTCCAAGCACCCTTAGCAGCAAGAGATTTGGATAAAAAGGATAGGTCCTTAATACCCCATCCACCATTAGACCTAGGCTGGGAGACAACACTCCATTTGATAAGAGGAATGCCCTTGTTTATCCTGTTACTAGTCCATAAGAAGTGTAAACACAATTTACAAATGCTATTGATGATAATACAAGGAATATAGGATAAAGACATCCAGTGAATCAGGATGGCTTCAAGTGTACTCTTGATCAAAGTCAATCAACTAGCCATGGAATCTAATGGTGGCACCAAATAAAAATGTGCCACTTAAGCTTATCAACAAGCCACAACTAGTCATTGGGATGATAATCATTAGAATTGAGATAGAACCCAAAATATTTAATGCACTGATCAATAGCTTGGATGTGGAATGGCATCACTGTATGTAGGATTTATCTACAAGCTAGAGTAATATTATAAAAGAACATGGCAGATTTATGAATATTGAAATCCATCCCAGTTGTTGCTGAGAAGAGTTTTAGAATATGATCTAAACTCTTTGCATCCTATAGAGTGTTGTTTCCATATATGAGTATGTCATCCACAAAAATAATGTGCGTAAGATATATATCCAAAATGATCTTAACACCCATAAAGTTTCCAACAACACGTTCATGAGCAATGTGGTGATTGAGTGCCTTGACAATGAGAAGGAAGAGAAGTGGAGAAAGAGGAAAACCCTGATGAAGTCCATAGGAGGGAGAAAAAAAGGAGTAGTTGATCCATTTATCAATATCACATACGTGATAGATTGATAATAGTCCTTTATCCAATTTATGAAGTATGGATTAAAATCAACATGTGTGAGATAAGCCTAATATATAACTAATTGGATTGATAAAATGCTTTAGCAAGTCCAATTTTAGAAGGAAATTAGAATGGCCCTTTGTCTTGATAATGTGGAGTCCTTCTTGAGTGGTGCCAATAGCATCATGAATGTTTTGATTGTCCAAAAAGCCAAATTGTTTAGGAGACACATGTTTGGACAAGATAGGTTTTAGGTAGGCAACAATGATTTTGGATATAATCTTGTATATACAATTACATAGGGAGATAGGGTGGTAGTGATCAAAGTAGGATAAATGATCCCCTTTTTGAATATTTACAATGAAAGTGGATGAGAAAGGAGCATAGATTTTACCAAAGATATGAGATTCCTCCACCACCATAAGTATTTCAGTAACAATGTGATCCCAAAAACCAATGTAGAATTCAATCATCCATTTGTCTGGTCCAGGACCTTTCCCAACTGAAATGTGTGGAGGGTATTTTATAGCTCAACCATAATGATTAGACATAGGAGGGATAGATTTTGTTGTGCATTGAACCAACCATCAAAGTATGAAGATACTGCTATGATATCCTTGATATTTTCCCATGAGGGCTCTATATAGATGGATTTGTAGTGTGAAATAATATCCTTTAAAATAAAATCAAAATTCATACATTCTAATCCATTGTGATCTCTAATAATCCAAATAGACTTTTTATCCCTCCTATCCATAGCCTGTCTATGACAAAATTTTATATTTTCATCCCCTCATTTAGCCAATTAAACCTACTCTTCATATGCCATTTTGCCTTATGCCATGCAAGGAGTCTTTCCTTCTCAACATCCAATCTATTAAGTTCTAGTAAAATATTCGAGCTAAATTCATTGATGTGGAATGATTCCATATGTGTTTTGATCTTAGCTTTAATCTCCAACAAGGAACTTTCACTCTTAAGAAATTTTTATTTAGCCCAAACCTTAGTAACTATCTTTACCTTCAGAAGGTTTTTTTGTAGACAAACCATAGATGAAACACCCATATCAATAGAGTAAGTGACCCATAAACCCTTGATAAAGTCCTTAAAATCCTCATATAACAACCAATTAGGATTGAATTTAAAAAGAGAGGGTGGTTGTACCGATCCCAAAAGTAGGTTTATTTGGATGGGGTTATGATCAGAAGTGTGTTATTTCAATGTAGTCAATTTGTAAGTAGAAATTTTTAGGGTAAGTTCTTATTTGAGAAACAAGTGGTCCAGACATTTAGAAAACCTTGAGATCTAGTTCTATTGTTATGCCAAGTAGGCTTAATCTTGTTGGGTGTAGCATCCACTAGGATTTGTTTAGCCACAAAGTCCAAAAAGAAGTTAGCCAAGGTGTCTTGTCTAGTAGATACCCCCAAACTTTAGAGTGGTGAGCAGTCAAATTAATATCCTCTCCAAGAATAAGATGTGACATATCCAAAAATCTAATGTTTTCTAGATCTGTCTAGAAAACCTTTCTATTATATGAAGGAGCGTACACATTTAGAACATCAACAGTCAAATTGATCTCCTTGGGAAAAAATGTCCCAAATAAATAACTCGTATGGGAAGTGAATGTACTTAAAACCAAGGTATCACTATATCCAATAGCCAAACCTATAAATTTTCTAATGGAGCTAACAGTGATGAAGGACCAAGTAAGAAAGCATTTTTTAAGGTGTCTTTCAACATCCAAACCAGAACACATAGTCTCTTAAAGGAAAATGATACAGGGAGTTTGTCTGAGGATAAGCTTATTAAGGGATCATTATTTTTAGGCCATCCTAATACCTCTAGTGTTGTAAGATGTAATAATATTTTGGAACAATATTTTATGGCTGCTATGTTAAAGGCCTTGGTAATAGAAAGTTGTTTGCCTGAAAGAACATCACATTCAACATCTAGTTATGCTTTGGAGAGATTATTGGGCCTACCTCTATTAGCCCTATATGTTTTGACCATTATGGATTCCAAACCACTCATATGCAATGAAGAATTTGAATGATTTTGGTACACTCTGGATTGTGATCTAGTCATGTATCAATGTTCCTTGGATGTGTTAGAGATAACTAGTGGTGTGGAACATAGCTCAACGGGCAAGTGAACGTCCAAATCCAATTATGAAAGCTATTGTGTATGATGGATGACAAAAGAGAAATTTTCCTCCAAACCAACAAAATCAGACTCAAGTGATAAAAAATGTTGGCAATCCTAACTTTGATTATTAGAATCCATATTGTGTATGCATTTGGTCCAAATAAGGGAACCCCCTACATTCTATGTGTGCCTAATTCCCTATCTTCTCAGCAAATCTTATTGTAGTATGCACAATATGAACCAAAATCATATGAATTTGATATTGAGCTAAAGGGCCAATAGTATGGGACTCAACATAAAGAGATTGAGTTTGTATGCTATCTAAAATGTTTGCAGAAGAATAAGTAGTATGAGCAATACCATGTGTGTCCCACCTGGCATCACCCAATGAGGGTATAATGTTTGAGATATGGTCATCATTTGATGTTAATTAAATAGTGGGCATCATGGAAAATAGTTCTTAAAAACATTATTTTGAGGCTCATTATTATAAATCACAAGTGCAGCAAGAAAAGAGGGGTGAAAAAGAGCTTTACTAGTTGTAGAGGAATCCGGTAGAACACCATCCATCGCCCCATGTGTGTTCCAATCCCATTATGTGCATTTAGTAGAAAAGTGGCTATGTTTTAACATACATTTCACCTTAATATGCCCATGTAATTTGCATAGAGTGCATTTGAAAGGGACTTGTTTATAATCAATGATTTGTTTGATCTGTTGGTTCCCAACAATAATGTCAATGATGACTGGTAATCCATAAGTAATATCAATTTTCACAAAGATCATCACAACAATAATGATCCTATGTTCTACTATGTCTGCATGATTTTTGAGAAATTTTCCAATAGAATATCCACTGATCTTGAATATATTTAGGTCCCACAGTTCATAAGGTAAACTAGGCAGTTTTACCCATAATGTCAGGGTACGTAGATGCTCATGGAAAAGATCGAAGCTAGCATACCATCTACATATGGTAATGGAATTATTACCCTGAACTAGATTCCTCTATGTTTTATCAATAGTTGATCATCCCTCAAGTTGAAAACAAAGGTTATAAAACCCCTAGCCCCTCTAATAGTAGGAGTGTACCCCAAAAGAAAGATCTATGTATGCCAAATCCATTGTATTAGATCAATCTCCTTGATCATACAGCCAAGAAAACACCCTATTAATGTTTGCTCTATGTTAAATATGACCTTTTCTTGAAAATGCAATGGTTTGATGATAACCTATAATGGGTTTGTGTTAATCTTAACAGATTTTTTCTTTTACTTCCTAAAATGCTTACTTGTATGTGTAAGTCCAATGGCCAGTAGGGGGGAGGGAGTAGAATGATCTTCCAGATCTAATGGTAAATGGATAATAGATTCCCCAAGCCTATTTGAGGGTGAATCCTTGTGAGAGATAAGACCTCAATCATGTTCTTGCATAGGTGAGAGAAGGATATTATCCATCAATATCCCTAGCCATTGTTTTTGAAAATTGCTTAGAAGTGTATGTTGGATTTGTGTTTGATGTACATTCTACCCTTTTCTTGATGTGTCCTTAGATTGAACTTGAGTGGTGGAAAGGTGTGGTTCCTGTGTAGCTTTATCATCAATTTGATCGCTCCCTAGTTTGTTCCATTGTCCCCTTGGTTTGCTCCATCATCCTCCTGTGTTGATATTTCACTCCTTATGGTTTTTATTCATCGATACACACACACACACACACACACACACACACACACACACACACACACACACACACACACACACACACACACACAAGTTAAATGAATAAATAAAATAACTTGATTTATATTTTACATAGTGAAACAAATTTAATACATAGTCGACCCTTATAAAAGGGAATAAATTGACTGTATATACCTTATCAATATGAAACTTAATAAACAATCAATGAATTCTCCAAGATTTTTGAATTGATAGAGGGTTAAAGATAGAGCTTTCATATAGGTGAATACAAACATGATGAACACCTATAGCCTTACCCCTTTCCCTTTGGGTTATGTAGTTAGATATAGGGTTATGTGGAGGTTGAGCCTCAATAGGGCCCTACATGCAACCCTTGTTATTTTTCTTATTCATTTCAAAACAAATAAAAACCCATTAACCCAAATCATTTCATTTCACAAATCCAACAAATATTATCACATAAGAATTTAAGTATAATACCGACCTAAAAAAATATTTATTTTTCTAAGAAAGTCAAATCTCTTAACTCAAATTCCTTTTTATTTTTATCTTTATGTATGCTACTCCCCATATGCATGCCTCTTAGTCCTCCTTCACTTTTATTTTATTCATTTCCATACTCTTACTCACCACCACCTTCTCCTTCATTCATTGCTGACTAAATTGACTGAAAAATATGCATGCAAAAATAGCTCAATAGAATCCCCACTAAGCTACAGTTTGCCATCATTTTCTTACAGTCCATAATAAAACTTCCATCATGATTTTCTCAAGAATGATGGTTAACTAAAGTCAACAAGTGATTATAAAACCTAATCCTCTCTAAAATTCCCAAAGACTCGATAAAATAATCATTAAATATCCTTTATAAAATATGCATGCCATTGACTTAAACAATTCCAACATTGACTTCACAAAATGACTAAACTATAAGTGACAATATGATCTAGAGTTCAGTTTGGAAAAAGTTTCCAAGTTGTGAATAAACCAATTTCATAGTGTAGAGCTCATTGAGAGATTTCTAATGCTTTTTGTGGTTTGCAAAATGGACACCATATGCAAAAGTTATAGACCGCTAAAGTTTTGGTTCGACAGGGAAAAAGGTGGTGTCATAAGATGACATGGTGCAATGTGGACACACCAAGTGGACCAATCAGGTGGCGACACATGGCAGTCAATGGGAGTCCAAAAATTTAGGGTTTGGTTGATTTTTGTCTTTGATAGCATGTATGGATTATGTAATTGTATTTATACCCTTATTATGCCTTGTATTTCCCGCATGTGGGACTAATGTCTAAGCCACGTAACACCATGTGGAAGACTGAAGACCAAACCATCAACCAAATCTATCACGCCAACTACCTTGCCATGTAAAGACCATGTCCTACCCAGGGAAATCTCCAATGGCAGCCTAAGTTAGGCATTTTTCTAAGGCTTTCACCTTATCCTCCCCTAAAAAGTGGTGTCAACATTTGTTAAAGAGGCTGCCAACCTTTAAAAGGTATTCAAACCATTCCCAAATAGCAAATGTGGGACAAAAGGATAAGCAAAGCACCTAAATAGAAGGGATAAGTCTTGAACCTCAGACCTCCCATGTAAAAATAATAAGCTTTGACCACTTGAACCACAGGTTTGCAAGTAGTTTGAAAGGAGAGAACTTGTATTTAAAGGTAAGCATTTAGTCGATTGTGTATGGAAAAATATAGACCAGTTTGATGTAATTGATCATTTTGGAGCCCTTAGAAGCCGAATCAGAGCTTGGAGTAAACTACAAACTTGTTTAGAATTATGATATGCTCTATGAAGTATATTTATTTTCCCATTTTGGAGAATTGGTGATTCCATTTTGAGCTATATAATTTTCTAATTTTGATTTGGAAAAGCCTCTACGTGTGATTCAGGAAGGTGAAGGACGTGCTGAGTCAGCCAAGGTCTTTCGAAGGTCTAAAACACTATTCTTGTGGAGAGATATGATATTTTGTTGTTTTTAAGTATTATTTTAGCTTGTAAATTTTAGCAACATTAATGGATCGGTTCGATAAGAACCTGGGGACATAGGAATTTTGAACCCCGTAAACAATTTCTATGTTTTGATCTTTGGATTCATTTTTGCATTTCAGTTTTTAATTAATTTTTAGATTTTTTAATCAGAATGCAAAATTTAATCATTTGATCATTTACGAGAAATTGGATAAAATCAAGAATTTGAAAAATCTAACGGTTTCAATGGATAACTGAAGTGATCTTTCAATTCACTTTATTTCAATTTTGAAACTTGATTTGAATCAGATTTTTAATCAGTGTTTAATCATTCCAACATCTTATAAGTTGAGAAATTTCTGCTTCCAATTCAATTTAAATTTTGAAATTGAGAACTTAAGAGATCTTGGTAAACATTTTTCTGTAGTAGTGAAGTTCCTACTGGTGTTTATGGATCACAATAGCTAATGTTATTCCATGCAACGTTGAATATCCACTAGATAATAATCACTATTGTTCCATGCTAAGTCAACTATCGACTACTCTTTTCACATATCGACTATATAACATAGGTAATACAAATATGTATTTAAATGACTATTGTTAATTGTTATAATGTCATCCATAAATAAACACTATGCGTTCAACCTCCATTATAAGTTAACCCTCTAAGTTTTAGCAACCACTTTGACAATAAAATGACATTTGTATAATAGTTTCATAATGGTAATATTTTATAACACCTTGAATTATGTTATGTTTATTTATAAGCACTATAAAGTCAAAACATAAATATTATTTCACCATGCCAAAATCATTAATTAACACGTAACAAAGAGATTACAATCCATTAAGTATTTTACAAGTTTATATTAATATTAAAATCGACAATAATAATCTTTTAAACATAAATAGTCATTAAACTAAATCAATTATGTAAAAACATACATCAATTATTTCTAACAAAGAATCCAAACAAGCATTGATAAATGAATATTTAACTATGTACAATACCACAATAAATTATGTTAAAATAGTTATGCACAGATTTATCAAATCAACTAATTAATAAAATCAACAACTAGATTAGTGAAATCACATAATCATATAAAATGATCTGAGAACACAAAGCATCACAACATTTATTCATACAAAAAGCAAGTGTACTACAACTATCTACTCAAACAATTAATCACACAACATGAAATACTATTGGGTGTGTAAATGGGTTTCTAGTTTCATTCTCTATCATCCCCCAACATCCTCATCTAAACCACCCTCTCTGATGATGCTCTCCCTCCATCACACTATGAGGGATGGATTTGTCCTATATCCACCTTACAAAAATGAAGTTAGCCCAAAACATAATTATATCCATAAAATAATATTGTATAATTAATAAACATGATCATAATAGACATAATAAAAAGTACAGCTATCTCATAGCAAACCAATCATGTAAATTAAGCAATATATAATTGTCTCATAATCATCGTATGATATAGAGTTTAATCAAATAATAGTTAATCAACTAACAACCATGATAATCCATGGATCAAATAGGTTATTCATCTTAGAGAGTAATCGAGATGTGACATCCTTCCTCCCTAAATCTGATCATCATCTTGATGACATTAATTTAAACACAGATTCTAAATTTAAAACATTATTCAATAGAAAAAATATAATATGTAGCAACAAATCAAGCAAAGAAATATGAAAACATCTTATAAAACTTGGCATAGTCCTCTCATAAAAAGTACAGCTATCTCATAACAAACCAATCATGTAAATTAAGCAATATATAATTGTCTCATAATCATCGTATGATATAAAGTTTAATCAAATAATAGTTAATCAACTAACAACCATGATAATCCATGGATCAAATAGGTTATTCATCTTAGAGAGTAATCGGGATGTGACATCCTTCCTCCCTAAATCTGATCATCATCTTGATGACATTAATTTAAACACAGATTCTAAATTTAAAACATTATTCAATAGAAAAAATATAATATGTAGCAACAAATCAAGCAAAGAAATATGGAAACATCCTATAAAACTTGGCATAGTCCTCTCATAAAAAGTACAGCTATCTCATAGCAAACCAATCATGTAAATTAAGCAATATATAATTGTCTCATAATCATCGTATGATATAAAGTTTAATCAAATAATAGTTAATCAACTAACAACCATGACAATCCATGGATCAAATAGGTTATTCATCTTAGAGAGTAATCGGGATGTGACATCCTTCCTCCCTAAATCTGATCATCATCTTGATGACATTAATTTAAACATAGATTCTAAATTTAAAACATTATTCAATAGAAAAAATATAATATGTAGCAACAAATCAAGCAAAGAAATATGGAAACATCCTATAAAACTTGGCATAGTCCTTTCAAGTGGCACTATCTTCAAAATATTGGTCCCACTGGACCTTGCACTATGACACTTATCTATTACACAAATTGAGTTTATGATTGTTAATTATTCCAATTGGTTCTAAAATGACCACCCCAAGATCCAAAACCTACAAGGCATTTCAATCCAACACATGTGAAGGATCATCAACATACTTTTTAAGAAAAGAAAAATGAAGGACATTATGCAAAAGAGATAGCGTTGGTGGCAATGCAAGCTTATATGCTATAGGATTGACCACTTCCAAAACCTCAAAGGTTCCCACATATATCAATTAAAGTTTTACTGACTTCCTAAATTTAATCAAACTTTTTTTAGGCTTAACCAGTAGAAACACTTTATCACCTACAAAAAACTACCTAGTTATTCTCTTCAGATCAACATAACTTTTCTATCTATTGTTGGCCTCATCCAACCTCTACCTAATTGTCATGACTTGCTCTTCATTTTTAAAAAGCATCTCAAGTCCAAAGACTGCCCTATCTTCTAACCTTTCCTAACTGATTGGTGCTCTACACCTCCTTCCATACAATGCCTCAAATAGAGCCATTTTTAATGTTAGTTGGTATGAGTTATTTTAATAAAAATCAACCAATGGAAGGTAATCCTCCCACTTGTATTGATGATCTATGCAATACATACGAAGGATATATTCTAAAACCTGGTTAACTCACTATGTTTGTCCATTAGTTTACGGGTGATAAACAATACTAAAATTCAACTACGTACCTAGAGCTAAATTTAGAGTCAACCAAAACCTATAATTCATCCTCGAATCTCAATCCAAAATGATCTTCTCTAAAAAACTATGTAATCGATACATTTATTTCACTAATATCTTTACAATCATAGGTGCATTATCTGTCAAGTTACCTGGTATGAAGTGGGATACCTTGGTTAGTTTATCAACTATAAACAAGATTATATCATGTCAATTATATGATAATGGTAAACCTTGGATGAAGTCCATACTAATCACCTACCACTTCCATTCCAGTATGTCATGTGGATATATCAATCCATCCAGATGCACATGTGTCAACTTTCACATGCTAACATTATTGACAATGAGACACAAAATCCACTGCATCTCTCTTAATTCCTTTCCAAAAATAGAGTGGTCTAAGCTCAACCATGAGCTTGGTTACTCCTATATGTCTTGAATATGGAGAAATGTGCAATTTCTTTAGCATTGTGTTCCTCAGATTCTCTCTCTTAGGTACATACATCTTAATATTATATCATAAAAGGCCATAACTCTCTATCTCAAATACCTTATACCTAGGAATCTAAGCATTCTCAAATAATTCTTCCCTAACTTGATCATATAATTCATCTCCTGGTAATAATTTGATTACTTGATCTCAAAAAGTACTCCTGATAGTAGCTATGATTGTTATGTACCTCCTACAACTTAGAGCATCAGCTGCAATGTTCTCCTTGCATTTTATATAATTAATATCAAAATCATAATTAGATAAGAACTCTAACCATCATCTTTTATAAGCATTTAGGTTTGGTTGGGTGAATATGTACTTGATTCCCAAGTTGTTAGTATTGAGCTCAAATAGTTTCCCCAACAGATAATGCCTCTAAACTTGCAAAGCATGCATAATTGATGCAAGTTCTAGGTCATGAGGAGCATAATTCACCTCATATGACTTTATTTTCTTGGACTCATAGGCTATCACTAAGCCATCTTGCATAATAACTCCTTCAAGTCCATCCCTAAATTCATCGATGATCACTAAGAATTGACCATTAGGATTGGGAATTCTTAGCATGGCTGCTGAAGTAAGACTCCTTTTTAGTTCTTGAAAGGCTACCTCACACTTATCTAACCAAACAAAACTCTGATTCTTTCATTGAAGCTAGGTAATTGGATTAACTATCTTTAAGAAATTTGGAATGAATTTTATATAACAACCCGTTAATCCCTTGAAACTCCTTACCTTGTGCACATTATTTAGTATTGGCCATTTCATTATAGTTTTTATCTTAATTGGATCCACTGAAACACCATCTGTATAGATAATATGTCCCAAATACTATATTTTCTTTTGTAAAAATGCACACTTAGACAACTTACCATACAATATATGTTTTTGCAAACACTGCAAAACCAGTTCCAGATGTTATAGGTACTCTTCCTCATCCTTGGAATAAATGAGGATGTCATAAAAAAAACCAAAAAAAATGATCCAAGTAGTCTCTAAACACATTATTTATAATATTCATAAAATTTTTTGGAGCATTTTTCAATCCAAATAGTAACACTATGAATTCATAGTACCCATATCGAGTTCTAAATGTTGTTTTTGGAATATCCTCTTTGTGAAATCTTAAATGGTGATACCCACTATATGATCAATCTTAGAAAAGATTATTACCCCTCTCATTTAATTGAATATATCATTAATTCATGGTAATACATATTTTTTCTTGATCATTGTTTTGTTCAACATCCTATAATCTATACATAGGTAATGAGTGTCATCCTTCTTCTTGATGAAGATAACTAGTACATCCCAAGGTGACACACTTGGTCAAATCAACCATTTCAAAAATAAATCCTAAAGTTTTTCCTTTATGATGTGGCCTCCATCCACATAAATGATTCAACAATCCTTATACCCCTCAAAATCTCTCACAAAATATACAATCTTATCACAAAATCATCTCAATTATCATTAATTCTCTCAACATCCATAAGCTTTCAATAAAGCATTACAATACAAAGGCCATACTACAAATTCATGTCATCAAAATCCATATTTACTTAGATAACATCCCAAGGAGGCCCTCAATCTTATCTCTCTCTTAAATTCACCTAGCCTACCTAAAGCAAAATAAATACAATCATTTATATCTTTTATAAAGAAAGATAAATGAAAAAAACACACAAAGGTCCAAAATTCATCCCACTCCTTCAAATGGAGGGAATTTTGTCAAGAGACAATGTGTACCTCAAGATAATCCATGCCAAATTCTTCACGGGGTCATTTTTGACCAAGTACAAAGCATATTTGGAAATTTTGCATCACCTTCAATCAAGGTCACATGAAAAACTAGACGCCAATCTAAAATAGTGATTCATGTCTTCCCACTTAACACAAGATTCCAAAAGGGATAGGTTTGTTTTTTTACCACTCTTTTCATGCCCCACATGAAAAATTGGATCCATTCCACCTAAGCACACAATAATAGTGTTATGGACACCTCACCAGGATGAATAATGTTTGCCACCTCATCAATGAATAATACTTATGAATAATGTTGCATGAATAATGTTTTACCTATTGCATCATTCTCCTCTATTTTAAATCAACTTAGATCTTATGAGTTGATCATATTGTATCCATGCCATTTTATTTAAAAAAATAAGAAGAAAAAACATCACTCTATTTTTTGGTGATGCAAGATTTCTCAATCCCTTGGATGCTCCTACATTAGACAACTAAGGTAAATAATGTGATCTCATGATCACATAGATGGGGTGAGTGGTAGAACCACCCTTTTGGTCACTAGGAATAATGACCATGGCATCCCTTTCTAATACACCATGTGCACCCAGAATTTTTTTTTCTTTCTCCACTTTTAGCATCTACATACTAGATTTTCCAAAACCATCCTTGTGGGACCACAAACCATCCTCTTCTATCAAAAACATATCCATATTCCAATAGATTTATATGTCGACCAAATCCAACCATAATATACCATCCTCCTTCACCAATAAGATTTATCATACATCTTACTTTTCCACGTGAGCTCTTTCCCACCACTAGACATCCACTTCCACCAAAATCCCACCTAGATTTCTTCATCCATCATCCAACCACCTATTGGATATTCCACAACATCAATAAAAACAACCAATTTTATCTTATCTCTCTTGGATGAAACACCATTCATCTCACTCTCCATATGTTCACTTGCACAAAAATATCCTCCTCTTCTTCATCATGCTCTAAAGGTATGGTTTCCTCTTCCTCTATAATGTTAGCATGATCCTCATGCTCTTCAATTTCACCACAGGATACCAATGGCCCATCCACAACAACTCCCATGGTTTTCTTCTCATCTCTTATAACATTAATTTCAACCCATACACATGGTTTCAACTCCACCAAAATATCTTCTTATGCATTTTCTTGCACAACTTCTTCTCTCTACAACTCCTCATGGCTGCAATCTTCCTCTCATTGCAACTCCACATGGCTCAAATTTTATTCACTCTTCAATTTTAAAAACTCTTTCCCATCATCACATAATGGGTCTACAACATTTGGTTTAAAAAAGCAACATTTACATCCTCCTCCATGAGGATTCCTTCCCCTATGGGCTGCTCACAAGTTTCCTCCTCTTTGCTGATTTTAAAATCAAATTTGTTCTCCTCACATGAGAACCTTGATCTCTTATTGTCCTCCATGACAAAATTCTTCATCTCATTAATTTTCTTCTCTTTCATATACAACTCTCCATGGTTTCACTCTTCAATCTTCGATGTGGCTATCTCTCTTTTAATGTAGCCACTTTTGGTCTTAGGGAGTCCATCATCTCCCACACCAAGTATGCTTCTTCTTCTTTTTCATGATCTTCATATCTCTCTATCAATAGATCCAAAAACCTATCCCATGTATTTAGCTTCTTCATCCATTCTTCTCCTGGTGGCACTCTACCATTCTTATTTACATTCTTCATACATTTAAAACAAATAAACACACTCACCTTCTCAACAAGATCCTCTCCTCAAGAATCTTACTTACTCTCATAAATTGTCCTCTCCATAGGAATCAAAACTTGCTATAATACCACTTTATGTGGCCTTTAGCCACATAAAAGATTAAACAATCCTTATACCTATCAAAATATCTCACAAAACATATAATTTTCTCACAAAATCATCTCAATTCTCATTAATTCTCTCAACATACATAAACTTTCAATAAACAATTACAATACAATGGCCATGCCACCAATGCATGCCATCAAAATATATATTTACTTGGAAAACATGATAAGGAGGCCCTCAATATTCTATCTAAGCTTATCTCTCTCCTAAACTCACTTAACCTACCTAAATTAAAGGAAATACATTCATTTATAGATTTTACAAAGAAATAATGAGTGAAAGAAACACAAAGGGGCCCAAAATTTGTCGCACTCCTTTACATGGAGTGAATCTTCTCAAGAAACAAGGTGTAAACCAAGATAATCCATGCCACATGCTTCATGGGGTCATATTTGACCAAGTACAAATCATTTTTGGAAAGTTCGCACCACCTTCAAGCAAGGTCACATGGGAAAAGTATATGCCAATCTGAAATAGTGATTCGTGTCTCCCCACTTAGCACAAGATTCCAAAAGGGGTAGGTTTTCCTTTTGAACACTCTTTTCATGCCCCACATGACAAATTTGACCCATACCACCTAAGTACTCAAGAATAATATTGTGTACAACTCACCAAGATAAATAGTGTCCACCACCTTATCAGTGAATAGTACCTATGAATAATGCTACATGAATAGTGTTTTTCTTGTTGCATCACTTTAACTCAACTAACTTAGTGGTTTTCATTATGTATGTAACCTTAGACTATGGTTCCAATCTAGGTATGATATCAATAGATAAATCAAACTCATGCTTGGGTGGAAATCTTGGTAATTCTTTTGGAAACTTGTCTTGGAGGTTTCTTTAAAAAAGATAATTTTTGATTGATGGTTCCTTATATAAATCCATCTCATTTATATTAATGATAAATTTCTAGCATCCCTTCCTTTGATATTTCTTGAGTTGAATTGTATAAATATGCCTTAGCTTCAACTCTCTTCTCTCACCCTAAAGTTGTGTCTGATTTCAAAAATCATCGTGACACTCAACCCTCTTTAGATAAAAGTCAACCTTGGCTTTATGCTTCATAAGCCAATTGACTCCTGGGATCACATCATATGATCCCAATGGTGCTGAAAAAAGATCCACTACTATAGTGAACTCAAGTAACCTAATTTCCACTTCAACTAAATACTTATTAACTTTGACCTTTGACACATTCTCATACTTATTGACCATGCATTTACCATAAATATATCTTTTCTATACAATTTAATAATCATTCTAAGAGTAATGAAACATTATGTAGCTCCCATATCAATCGAAATAGAAACTAGATGATCAAACAAAATACCTGATAGTTCTATGGGTGAAGCTTGATACTCATCCTAATGATTGTTAATAGTTACATGAATCCACTATTAGAACATACTTTATTGAGAAGTAAAACCCTTGCTCTTCATCTTGTCCTAAGGACATTCTCGATAAAAATGGTCACCTCCACATATGAAGCAACTTCCAATTGGTCCTTTTTTATTAGATTGTTTATTTCCCTTAAAACCACCCCTAAAACCATTACTAAGTTTCCTATTCTCTGAACCATTAGTAAACGTGGCATTTTGATTCTTGAATTGACCTTGGAGTCTCCACTCCTATGCTTCTAGTTCTTCTTCTTAAAAACTAGTTTAGAACTTCTAAACATCTTTTTGAACTTATCTATGACTTGGGTAAGAGATTTTAGTTTATGTTCTTACTTAACCACCTTCTCAAACACTTGATCCATGGTAAATGGACCATGCACATCTACTTCAAAACCAATTTTTGGTTTTAATCACAACATGAATTCCCTAATTTTGAACCTCTCATCCACCTAATACTAAGATACATACTTAAGGAGCTTGGTGAGTTTATCCTAGTATTCAATCACTGATAAATCCTCTTATTTAAGATTTTGAAAATCCATAAACTTTTGATTAAAGTACATTTGTGGAAGCCATCATGACCTAAACAGTGTCACAAAATGTTCCCAAGTGGTGGTGGTTGAGTTGAGGTTCATTTTGAGAATCTTGTTTTCCCACCAAGTTGTTTAATAAAATATTTATCCATATCTATTAACCATGCTTCAACTACATCCCTCAATATAGTTCCAAAAAACTTAGGTGGATTTACTTTTTTCATATCCTATGCCAATTCTGTAGCTACTTGAGGTCTCGTATCTTGTGGACTTACTCATGCCTATACTCTCGAGGATGTTTCTGATCATCAAGATGCTCTTCAAGTTCTTGAGCATTCTCATCTACATGGCCATGCACTTCCTATTCTAGAGTCATGATTTGATCCCTAGTCTCTTGCATGGTCATGAGGATTTGGTCCAACTTTGCATCTTATTTAATGACAAACTAATTTAGATCAAAAGGGGGTTTGGTATTTGAATAACCCTCACCTCTTGGTCTAGCATGCACCATTATTTTGCGTTCTTATCAGGAGAATAAGTTTGCATTAGCAAACACATTAAGTCATAGAGTTTGAGTCTTAACTCTAATACGACAATGTAATAACCCCATTGAGTTTTACTAGAATATAGTAATTTAAAAAAAAAAAAAATTACACATATTCATCTTATAGATTTCACCATGATAAATCTTATTAGTGATCTTTAACTAACTGCATTCATTTAGTTAACCAAAAGTTTTATAGTTAATCCACTTAATTAAGGATCAACATGAACAAACATAACAATCATGAATAATTCTAAATAAATAAAAAATACTATATCTAAATCATTAATGAAATAGTAAAAAATTAACCACAATTGATACAATCATTACAACCACTGTTGTATAAGTATACTGAGTAAATATTACAGCTTTCAACAATACATGTTATCTCAAATAATAAAACATGATACAAAACTTCACAAAACTTGAGTCTCCACAACTCAAGTATAAATCTATAATCTCAAGTGTAGTCTCTAGTGTAGTACTTTAGTTGGGAGGGAAAGCATCATTCGAGCACTTTTCCACACTAGCCATAGACCATAAATCCCTTACACTATCTCAAAATAAGAGAATGACCATCCTTTCATGGATGGATAAATAATGATGATGCAAGAATCTAGAGTGACAAACCATAACCCATGTGTTTTAGATATCTAATACATAATGTGTATCATAAATAAATTCATTCTAATATGATATCACACAAATATAAAAACTATAGCAACACACGAAATGATAATTTTTAATTAAAACATTACTTTGGCCAAAGTTTTCAATAATTAATAATCTTTAAGATCATTCAAATTTATATACACCACTCAATCAGATTATGGCTCATGTTGTATTGATGATGTTAATTAAGCTAGTGGAACCTATCACACTGCTTATTTAGTGTCATAAATGCAAGATTTGGTTAATTATATAAAAATAGTATATTTTAAAATAATATTCCCTATTAGTAGATAAAAAATGCTAAGTACAAAAATATCATTTACATTCATTTCATTCATCAAATAAAATAAAATGAAACTAAGATCTTCTAATTTATTATAGAATAATGAATAGAATCAAAATAAAATCTTCAATAGAAACTTGTCATCTGGTTAAGAATCATATCTAAACTACAAGTTACTAAACATCAATGTGTAACTTTAAAAGTTATTTCCTTAAATTTTCATATAATACACACAACTTGTTTCTTTTTCATATTTCCCAAATATGAAAAAAAACCAATCTTTTAATGACTATAAAAGACCTATATTTTAGCATTTAAATTCCTTAAATTCAAAACTCTAGCTAAACATCAAGCACATACCAAACACCCATAATTCCTTGTTATGTTAAATACTGGTCATAATTATTAAACAACATATAAACATCTTTGTATGGAGTATAATTTTAGATTTACTATATGATTTGCAAATCACCTATATATTCCATACATGTATACATTATAAACACACAATTCATGATTAATAACCCATTCAATATATATTCAAAACATGCATAAGGTATACTCCCCTCATTCTTTATCTTTTAATTTAATCTAATAGAACACATGCAATCTGTATTATTTCATCTAAACTTCATAATCAAAAAAATCATACTTTAGTGGTTCGTCTAAAATATATGCACAGAACTATCATTTATATCTATTTATGAATCCAAACACAACCAACAATGCTTTACTCATTCTTTTTAAATCAAAAGACATGGCCGATATTTCTTTATCTATTCAATTCATGCTAAGTCCACAATCCTGACCAAGACTTAAGGCTACTATAATAAACTTATATGTTAACTTTGTTTACATAACCAAATACATATAATCATATCCTAATCAGTCATATATTGGACATAGTTGAATACAATATAATATAGCATAACTAGTCAATAGTTTGACATAGTCGAATACAATTTAATATATCATACCCAGTCAATAGTTTGACATAGTTGAATATATTATATCATAACCAAACTTTGATTCCTTTTCTCTATTCTTTCCCAAATATAATCCATATTCATAAAACCATATGAATTTAAATTATACAGTCACAATATATATACATTTGTTTAATTGATTACATTTAACCTCATTCATAATAACTAGTCAATTCTCATACAATGCACAACCTTAATCAAATCATAGTTATTATGGATGTTAATGAAATTCCCATATATATATATATATATATATATATATGGTGTGTGTATATTACAAAACCTATATGTATTGATGTGTATATATACCCCAAGCCATCAAGGTCTTGTAGTGTGTATATAATCACCTATGTGTGTGTGTGTGTATACATCCTAAAAGACCTTGATGGATTGGGGTATATACACATCAATATACACACACACACACACTAGCTAAACAAATAAAGAATATATATATGTGTGTGTGTGTGTGTGTATACACCCTACAAGACCTTGATGGCTTGGGGTATATATACACATTGATACATACAAACACACACACACACACACACACACACACACACACACACACAAGCTAAACAAATAAATAAAATAACCCAATTTCCATTTCATACAACCAAAAAAAATTAATACATAGTCTACCCTTATAATTGGGAATAAATTGACTGTATATACCTTATCAAGATGTCATAAAAACTTAATAAATAATCAATAAATTCTCTAGTATTTTAAAATTGATAGAGGGTTAAATAAAAATCTTTCACAAAGGTGAATAAAAACATGGTGAACACCTAAAACCCTACCCCTTTCCCTTTGGGTTATGGGGTTGGATGTAGGGTTTTGTGGAGGTCAAGCCTTCCACGTGGCTCTACATATAGCCCCTATTATTTTTCTAATTCATTCAAAAACAAATGAAAACCCATTACTCTAAATCAATTCATTTCACATATCCAACAAACATGATCACATAGGAATTTAAGTACAATACGAACTTGAAACAAATATTTATTTTTCCAAGAAATTTGATTCTCTTAGCTCAAATTCATTTTTATTTTTCTCTTTTTATCTACTACTCCTCATATGCATGCCTCCCATTCCTACTTCACCTTTATTTTATTCACTTCCATCCTATTAATCAACACCACATTCTCCTCCATTCACCATCGACTAAACTGACTGAAAATATTCATACAAAAATAATGTAATAGAATCCTAACAATCTATAGTCTGCCACCATTTTCTTGTAGTCCATAACAAAACTCCCATCATGATTTTTGTAAGAATGATGGTTGACTGAAGTCAACTAGTGATTATAAAACCTAATCCTCTCTAAATTTCCCAAAGACTCAATAAAATAATCATTAAATATCCTTTATAAAATATACATGTCATTGAATTAAATAATTCCAACATCGACTTCACAAATTGACTAAACAACAAGTCATAATAACCAATGTTATTACATGCAATGTTGAATATTGACTAGTCAATAATCACTATCATTCCATACAAAGTCAACTATCAACTACTCTTTCAACATATAGACTATATAAAATGGGTAATATAAATATGTATTTAAATGACTATTGTTAATTATTACAATGTCATCCACAAACAAATACTATTCATTTGACCTCTATTATAAGTTAACCCTCTAGGTTTTAGCAAACATTTTGACAATACAATGATGTTTTAATAATAGTTTTAAAATGATAATATTTTATAACACCTTGGATTACATTATGTTTATTTCCAATCACTATAAATTCAAAACACAAATATTATTTCACCATGCCAAAATCATTCATCAATACATAACAAAGAGATTATAATCCATTAAGTCTTTTACATGTTTATATTACTATTAAAATCGATAATAGTGATCTTTTAACGTAAATAGTCACTAAACTAACTCAATTATGTAACAATATACATCGATTATTTCTAATAAATAATCCAAACAAGCATTGATAAACAAATATTTAACTATGTATAATACCATAATAAATTAAGTTAAACTAGTTATGCATAGACTTATCAAATCAACTAAATAATAACATCAACAAAAACTAGATTAGTGAAATCATGTAATCATATAAAATGATCTAAGAACATAAAATATCATAGAAATCATTCATATGAAAAATAAACATACTATAACTATCTACTCAAATAATTAATCTCACAACATGAAATACTAGTGTGGTGTGTGCATGGGTTTCTGGTTTCATTCTCTATCATCCCCCAATGTCTCCATCTAAATCACCCTCTCCAATGATGTTATCCCTCCATCACACTATAAGAGATGGATTTATCATGTATCCACCTCACAACAATGAAGATAGTTAGCTCAAAACATAATTATATTAATAAAATAATGTTGTATAATTAACAAACATGATCATAATGTACAGAATAAAAAGTACAACTATCTCATATCAAACCAATCATGTAAATTAAGAAACATATAATTGTCTCATAATCATCATATGATATAAATGTTAATAAAAAAAATAGTTAATCAACTAACAACCATGATAAACCATAGATCAAACAAATTATTTAGCTTAGGGAGAAATCAGGATGTGACAAATCATATGAACTAAAATTACACCTTGATAAGCTACACAAACTACATATAATACATAACATCAAAACATATTTCCCTAGAATGAGATTATTTGTGTTTCATACCTCACCCAAAAATTAAAATGGGCTATAAGGTGAACTTTTGTAGAAATTGGTTTTCTAGATGGATATATATACAAATATGTATATGGTATTCAGAAGAAAAAATAACTATCTTCAATTCAACAAAGAATGTCAAAAACTTTCATATTTACTCTTTTTCTATGACACACATATTATTTGTGGCCATTATGAACCACTATATAACAAAAAATAATAATTAGTACACTACCTCACTAACACATACTTGACTATCAACTACATGCATGGATATTGAATCCTATTGGAGAAACATTTCATAAGAAATGGAAATGTATGGGATCTCTAGGATAAACCTAAACACATCTGAATGTGGTGAAATATTATTCAATTCCATTTTTTAATTAACAAATTTATATTTTGACATATAATGTATACATCGTTATCTTGCACAATCATTTTTGCAATACAATGCTATGTCAAAATAGCAAGGCACTTCATGGCATAGAAATGAAGCTCAGAGATGAAAAATGGAAAGCATATATTATCAACTTATGCATGCCATTCAAAAAAGGTGAAATTTAAGGAGGAAATTTTTGCTTAGAATGGATATCTATATTACTAAATGTTAAAATCCAATTATGGTCTTCAACTACAAAATCTATAGAAAAGATGTACTACAATTGCTTATGAAGAAAAACCACTTTTAACATAATAATTTTTGAAACAAATACATTTCACATACACTATGAACCATTGACAACCAAATATGAACATCAAATTACTATAATTACAAATGACGAAAAAAAAGAACAACATATCTTTAATGGTATACCAGGAACATCCTTTTCACACTTACAAACATATTGCATGAACTCATGAAAAAAATGTTAAAATTGATAATGAATGCATGAATTCTACAATAATTTTTAAAAAAAATTAAAAGACATTGAATACATTCCAAGTCATTCATGCATAGTTTATGGGTAATTACACTTTAAGTATAACATGTCAACTTTAAAGCAATCAGAAAAAGACACATATCTAAACTTGAAAATAAACAATCAAATATTTCAAAAAATGATATGCATTAATTGTAAAAAGCACTGTAAAATGGATTGATTCCAAAATTTTCAACACCATATTACATTAAGATAAACACAACTTTAACATATGTACAAATGCTCATAGACCTATAAGAGCATCTTGTCTCATTACAAATCACATTTGCACAAATTATGGAATTAGGATATAAAAAGCCACAAATTAACTTAACTGGTACAATTATCAATTTACCATCCAACATTGACATAATAAAAAATGTATTACCATGACCATTAGATAAAAATTCAACAATAGATATTGAACAAAAAATAAAATTAGAATAAAAAAATGCATATCAAGAAGGGAGAGTACATGGAAACATCATCATGCATGCTTTAAAGCAATTATGTAAGAGGAAATTGTACCAATCACAAAATTTTAGAATTAAAAAACATTGAAAACAATTCCTTAATGCTAATGAGAAATTAAATCCACACAATAGTCAAACGTCTGACAATAGTGAATCAACTAGTGAAGATGACGACCAAATGCCCTATGAAACTATGGTACATGGATTCATAAACTCTACATGTATTCATGACTTTCAAGATAAGATAATCCAAGTTGCCCCAGCCGAAGGATAACAACCACCTGGAATATTCATAGATAAGTTTGTTGAAGAGATGAATCTCCCAACATTTTGTATGATGATCCTCATAATTATGACATAACAAAATGATTTTCATATTTGAAAATTATACAATGGGAATTACAACATACAAATCATGAATTTGCATATCATATTACAAATCTATTCTTCAATGCTATGAAAATTTGTATAGAACAAGTAGATGCTACAATCTAGGTACGAATTAGAAAAGGAAAATTAAAAGGATAAAACTAATATTAAAAGATTTTAAATACAAATCAACTTTAAACAATTTTCTTAAATTTGACATTGGATATGTCATTTTCAAGAAAATAATAATATCCCCAAATTATTTATAAAAACTAAGAAAAAACACATTTTCAATGATTCTCCAATTGAGGCCACCAAATTTTTTTGTTACATTCATAAGTGTTGAACACAATTAGGAAGCACTAACAAATGTATTATCAAAATTTTGAAACAAGCATCAAACAAGACAAAAATTAAAGGAAACTAATCCTTTTCATATAATTACCAATAGTTACTTGGTGAGTAAAGACCCAATTACAAGTACACAATACCATAGACATAGGATAAATACAATTTTAAAAATGTCATACAAAGATGAATCCTTTTCAGACCAATTCAAGATCACTTTTCAACTATTGAGTTCCAAAGTCAAGGAAACCAACATACACATTTCATGTTATGGATAAAATCAACACCAATTTATGGAAAAATACAAATTCTAACATTGTAAAGTTTTTAGATAAATATATATCTTGTGATATAGGCATACTCAATTCAAATATAGCTAAACTAAATGAACATCACCATAAAAATAATTGTCAAAAAAAGAAAAAAAATCATTATAGGCACAATTTCCCTTTCCCTCTAATGAAAAGGAAAATTATTCTCAAACCATCTAAAAATAATAATGAGCAAGCAGTAACAAATTAAAAACACATTTTTACTACTTTGCAATGCAAATGTTTTGAATCCTATGTTACATTTGACATGTTTTTATGGAATTAAATATCAGTGAAAGTGAATAAATAGAATCAATTACATGCACACTTACACAACTAACATTTGTTTTGAAATGGAATCCATCACAAGAATGTACAAATATCTTTTTAAATAAAATGCCCCAACTATGCAAAGCAAATACAAATGCCCAATTCTTATTAAATGCTTATGTTGAAACTTCTTATTGCACTTCATACAAGATAAAACTTGATAGGACATGACAAGAGAATTCAAAAGAATCTATAAAGAACGTCAAACAACAAACATAGATGTTATTCAAATGATATATAGCCTAAGAAACATATTATTCTTGACAACAAATGTCTACTCATTAAGCTATCCATATAGTCTTTTCATTTCCATTGAATATTTGCTCAAGTAAATGCATATTCATAAACACAAACCCTTTAGAAGAATGCACATTTATTCTAAAACTTCAATCACTCTTAAGCCATGAACCTAATGAATCAAAAGACATCATGTGTAAATCCATAATAGCCTATTATCTGCAATGCCCTCAATAACTAAGAGACATTTACCTTGCATAATTTGTTTCGAAATACCAAAAAAATGGAAATAAACTAACAAAGAAATAAAAATCCCATGTTATTTGATTTATCAAATATAATAAACATATTGACATAGAAAATTATTACATAAAAGGCTATTGTTATACATTCCTTTAATGGAAGATGAAAATACCCTAATATATGGTTTCCCAACTTGGATTCGTGCATATACTTTCCATGAAAAACTAATACAATAAAAATAGGTTGAATTCACATATGAAATTAACTCTACTTGGGGTGACATACATGAACTTGTTGACAAAGATGAATTGGACAATGAAACAATTGACAAAACTAACTCAAACATAGAAAACAATGGCATTGTAGATGAAAATTATGATCTCAAATCTGATTTACACTTCCTAGAAGAATTAAAAAATAAATAAAACTAACGTAAAACACTTCGAAATAGGAAAGCACCCATTTATATCTGACAACTTAAACCACTACAAAGTCAAAAGTGCAATGAACAAGGAAAAACAAGAAATTGTTAATGATATATCAATGAAAAAATGAGTTAACCCATCCAAACCACTACACATATTCTTAATAGGGGTGTTGGCACAAGAAAAATATTTATTGCTAAATTCATATATGAGACACTAATTCTTTTGTATAAAAACTTCATTGATAGTGATCCTCTTAAGCCAAAAGTATTAATAATAGCTTACACAGGAAAATAATCATATAATGTTGGTGAAGTGACAGTATGCTCTACATTCCTCATACCTTTTAACAAGTTTAAATTTATTCCACTTAGTTTTGAAAAGCTTAATGCAATGACAAAGCACTATGGATACTACAAGTACTTCTTATATATGAAATATCACTACTAGCGGTTCATTTCTTATATTCAATAGACAAGAGACTACAAGATATAATATATTTTCCTAAAAAATACTTCGACAATGTATACATGCTCCTCTATGGAGACTTTTACCAAGCCTAACCTATGAATGACTACCTAATTTTTAAACATCCTAAAATAGATGACAAATTGATTCCATATGA
Organism: Torreya grandis; assembly: GCA_037957365.1. Taxonomy (NCBI): domain Eukaryota; kingdom Viridiplantae; phylum Streptophyta; class Pinopsida; order Cupressales; family Taxaceae; genus Torreya; species Torreya grandis. Next base: position 3,882,557 of record JARHVA010000016.1, on the reverse strand, counting down.
ATTTTGGAAAAATAATGTAAAAATCTATGAATTGCAATAAAAAGTGTGTCAGCAAAATGCAAAATTTATAGTAGTTTTTAATTGCTTTCACACAAGATCTCAAACAAATGCTGATATAGGTTACAACAATGAAAATTGTTTATGAACTACACCTAATGATCCAACATTCCCATATCTCTTTTTTTAAAAATGATGATATTTACAAACACAATGCTAAGATGTTGTCATCAATTGTTGGAAATAAAATTATCATACATGTAATTGATGAACAACAAGATTTATAGGACACAACACAAGCTCCTCAACATTCATCACCCTTACCTCTTATAATTGAGTTGAAGCTAGGAATGTTAGTATAATTATATACTATAAATTATGGCATTTAATATGGATTAGTTAATTGATCAAATGGATAATTCAAAACATACACAATTTTAAATGATATAAACATAGTCTAGATCACATTCAATGATCCATGTATTGGACACAACCAATCAAAAAAATTAACTCATTTATACAAAAACTCAATTGAACATGAATACCTATCTTACATGTTGCTAAACCTCTACATTATACATCTAAAAAATGGTCTCAAATAATTGTTAAAGGTATAATCCACTGAGAAGGGGGGTGAATCAGTGATGATAAATAATCTGATTAAATTTTTAAACCTTGCAAATACTTAAACATTCAACACAAGCATTTATGAAGTATATAGATCATTCATAACAGTGAACAATGAACATAATGAAATACCACATACACAACACAATATCTATATGAGAAACCCTCTTTGGAAATAAAACCCACTCTCAAGCCTAAAAATACATGGAATACTATCATATAAGATGATTAAAAACAAGAGATTGATCAACTCCTTTAGACCAACAAACATTGATCATGTCCTCATGACCAAAGGTATTTAGTGAAACACATATTCCATAAGGAGCACCTACCCCTAAGGAAGATCAAGTCCTTTAGACCCTCCTTAGAAAGAACACTTCCACCTTAAAACTAATGTCTAAAACACCTGATGATGGACCTCTTGATTATCTGACCCCTACATAACCTCTCTCTCTATCTCAAACAAGCCTCTCACATAGGTAGATATCTTGACACAACTTCACACTACAAGAACACTATATTGTCATTAGGAACATGATCTACAAATCATATGCATAGTCCTTAATATCTTCTTCTCATCAATCCAATAACTGGGCACACTCACTCTCCTATGCTTTCCTTCACTCTCCAACTCTCTCACATCCAAGTCTCACACTTACAAATCTAGAACCCAATGCATTTGGTTCTACCATATATATATATATATATATATATATATATATATATATATATATATATATATATATATATATATATATATATATATATATATATATCATGAATAAATAAGTCCATAATAAGCCTTGTTAGCCACAATACATGCCTTTACCCTTAAGGCATCTCACATGGGTCACACTTAAGCATAATCCCCTTTTAAAATAGGCCTAAGTCACTTTTAGGTCCGATGGAGATCCATTTACCTATTTGATGCATCTCCATGAAAATTAAGAACACGGGACCATTTAAAAATACATAGGTCCATTTCTTATGTCCTTTAAGACATCCTCAAAATATCACAGTCACTTTGGCTCACATCTGTGTATGCTCAAATAATTCAAACAAAGACCTTATACACAAGAACATCATTAAATAACATACAGTCAAATTCTTAAAAAAAAATCATATTTAAAATTTTTTTATCACACATCCAAAATATTCACAGAGCATTTTCATGGAGTCTAAAACACTTCCCAATAGCCAATTCACCAAGAAACATCATAACAACATCTAAATAAGCTTGAATATCATTCTCGGGTCACTTGTAGAATATATACTAAAACACAATCAATTTTAGACCTCAATATCTTTATCGATACTTAGTTTAAAATCTTCAAATCTATATATCCAAATGTACCTTGGAGTCCTCTACCACTTTGATTTTTAATGCAATAGCAAATTCAACTTCTATCAAAAGTTATGGTCCAAAAACTAGATACTGGTCTTTCTTTTGAAAATTTTAATATTCAAATGGAAATGGTCACGATTAACCTTTGAACACAATTCTTGAATCTCATGAACTCTTAGCTTTGGATCAATCTTGCACTATTAATCTTGTTTGAGATTTAACACTTATATTTTCAAAGCCAAATGTTATCAATGTGCTTCATTATTCTTTATGGATCAACCAGGTCATTAATGATCAATGCTTACCATTCAATCAACTATATGAACACCCACTCACCATTAGATTAATATCATATACCTTTGATTAGTTTTTAAACATCATGCACCTATCCTTATCTCACTACTTTCTAACTCCTTGGAATAATTGTGCACCATCGATCTTGCTCAATATTTAACACTTTTAAAAATGAATAAGTATGGGGACCTTTTGAATATGCATGAGTAGCCATTTTTGCACCTCAATAACTTCTTCTATACTTACTCGCAGGATCTCTAATTTGGACTAGATGATCTCCTCACTTAGGATAATCCAACCATATAGAAAATATCTCCTAGAACCTTTACATGTGTGAGATATAATTACATTAAAGTGCCTTCTCAAAAACTTTTATCACAGAGCCAACTATGTCCAAATCTACCTGAGAGGCCAACTTTGAGGAATCATAACTTTTGTTACACTTTAGCTTATGAACTCAAATTTAGTACAAATGATCTATGCTCAAAATTGAACAAACTTATATGATCAATTTATTTTAACATGTTCACATGTGCAAGATATAACACCATCAAAATTATCACTTAGCTCATTTTTCCACAATGAAAAATTGGCTAAGTATGGGAAAACACAATCACTTCTTGGGAGCCCAAATTTGTAAATGCATATCTTTTGATACATTATATTGCATGATCTATAAATCAATGAAAATAAACTAGGTCCAAAATTGAACAAACCCATATGATCACCTTCTCTTGAATCATCCACACATGCAAGCATTGAATTCATTAACATGCTTACTCGACTCTTTATGGCCGCTTTGCAAATTCTAAGTATGGGAAACCAATGAAATTTGTTTGAGAAGCCAAATTTTCACCCTCATATATTTAACTATGATTTTATGTATGAATTTATTTTTGTGTAAATCAAATAGGTACTATAGTGATCAAAACCATACGACCATCTCCCCTTGACTCATTCACACACGACAATGGTGACATCATTAAACTACCTACTCAAATTTTCTGCCACTAGACCCAAGATGTCTAGATGAAAACTATGAAATATCAAATGAATTATACTTATGCATACAAGATCTCAAATCATATATAACATATTATGGACCCATTTCACATGATCTAATAATAATACTCAACCCTGAACATCTCTAACTAGTCAAACTTTGAAGATGAACCAAGCCACCTTCAAGCATACATGAACAAACACATTACACACTTTTTCATTGTCACATAGACTATCAAGGCTCTTAATCCACTCAAAAAGACACCTCCATGATACCATCATGATATCAACATGACAAATCTCCAATAATCTCCCACTTTGTCATTGATGTCAACACCCATCAATATAACAATATATGGTTCACCTTCTCTCTCTTCAAAGCACTCCCACAATAGGAACTTTCTCCCCCTTTAACACAATAACAAAGTGGACACCAAATGATCTTGAGAAAGGACCATCTTAGAAAGATGATACAAATTCCCCCTTACTTTGAGCCTACTTATGCTTTTCTTAACAACCTCCTCTTTCTCCATGCCAACACTCCCTTCAACCAAGCACTGCAACCAATGAATAAAGAACATGAAAAAGAACTAAAATATGATGTCACTCACCAATAAATGTCTGATAGGGAATCCTTGTAATAACTTTGATCAATTTCACCTTTTGATCATCTTCATATCTCTACACACCATGAAGAACCACCATGCAGGCTGACTAGACTTCTCTCTTAAGACACTTCCATGACAATCAAAAGAGCATCATACCACTCAGTAATTAGGAAACATGTTCTAAACCAATTTTTATAAATCACCTTAAATAAATTCATGCTTTTATCTTTTGGACAAATTAAACAAAAGCACTCTTCTTCTCATTAGGCCAGTCTAATCCTCTTGTAGCCCTACCTGAAACTTGCAAAGTCCACAACTTTTAGGAGACATAACTTCAAGACCTAAAAATTCATATCTAGATCACTCTCATATGGCCCCTTAAGTACACAAATTCACAACAACAAGATCATCCTTTTGAACATACTTCCTTTACAAACCTACTAGCCAATTAACCCTCCATTTTGACATAAACAAGAATAACTTGAGAACCAAAAACCTTAAAATATCTGTGAAGATTTATTTGACCACCCATTTGGCCCATTAAACAAATTAAGAATAATTAGACCTCAAATCATAAGATAGACCACTTTTAAAGCAAATCCCAAAACCTTAGAATCATAAAACAAAGTCAACATAGGAGCTTCCAATCAACATCCACCTCTGAAACATTTTGTACAACTGGAGAAAACCATTACACACATCTGGACTAGGATTATGAGATTCCACACCAGTGGGAACCTTGATTTCTTATAACCCATTTTAGGACCTACAAGCTCTTAAGCACAAACTAGGAAACTTGAGAGCTAACAAAAATCTCCAAATTAACTTTAACATACCTTTAGATCACAAAACCACCTGAACCATGCTAGAATAAGGTTAATATACATTTATATACAAAAATATTGCCTTGGTAAATCACAAATCCACCTTTTCCATCTGGGAACCTTCAATTTGACCCTATAGATTGTTCTAACTGAAAAACACCACAACAATACATGTTTCTCCACTTGAAAGGAGTCTCTTAATAATCATAGATAGAGACACCATCTATACCTTAATGATATAAAACAAATAAAAATTCTCATATTCCTCTTACTCCTTGCTCAAAGTATACTTATGGTTCTTCTTCTTCTTCTTTGGCTTTAGAGAAACAACTTCTTCAACTACTACAACATTCTCCTTTTCTTCTAGGATTGGATTATCAATACATGGAGATAACATATATTCATGGCATACCTATTAATCTAAATTATATTACTTGTATATTATATTCTCATCACTAGTCACTTGTTTAACAATAACAAGATGTTCACTTGGATCCATACATACCTTAAAACTAGCTTCAATCAACACCTTGGTATTCTCCTTGAGCTTAGTCTCTTCATTCTCAACATGAGTAGACAATGAGACCTCTTAAGACTCTTTAACTTTAAAAGTATTCTCCACCATAACAAATATATTACTTGGACCTATAACCTCATCATAATTCCTATTTACCACCTTTAGTTTCCATGCATTAACTTGTCTTCTTTCTTTCAATCTAGGATCCTAATAAAACCTATTATGTCTTGTAGGCCTTTGCTTACAGAGTCTAGCAATATGACATGCTTGTTCACAATTGAAGCACACTATAATTTTTACAAAAATCTCTTTCTACCTTTCCATATTTGGACAATATCTTGTAATGTGTCCTAGTTCATAACAATTATAGCACTTAATATCTCTTGAAGGAAACTTAGCTTGTCTTGCCTTAAATGGACAAAATTTTGTAAAGTGTCCAACATCATGATAGTTGAGTCACTCAACATTTCTTACACATTTTTACTGATGACCCCCATCATAGTTCCATGCAAATTCATTATTATTAGGTCTCTTACATTCTCTAGCTCTATGCCCAAACTAATTACAAGTAAAGTAGTAACCATTGAAATTTACATACCTCATGACATTTAGTTGTTTGATCTAATTTATCTTTATTATACCAACACCTTCATTCCTTTTCTTAATATTTGACTTCAAAGGCTGATCCACCTTGTTCACATTAGTCTTCATCTTGTCTTGAGTTGCAATCTCAGGTTCTTCTTTATATCCAAGGCTAGTCTTATCACTTGCATATTTTGATCATTTAGAATGTTATCTAGATCACTTGAGCTCTTTTCAAATCTCAAAAATGGAATTAATTTAATATATACCTTCTTTAACTTAGATTTAAATGACTCATTTTCAATAACATACCTTGCACATTCATGTTCTTTAGATTTTAGGCTAGTAGACAGGACTTCTAATTGACAACTGAGATGTTTGACCATATCTTCATGCTCTTTGACATATTCATCCATTCTTGCCTCAAACAAAATGAATTGCTTCTCAAATTCCTTGAGTTTATATTTCATCTTCTTATTGATCTTCTTCTCAATCTTCACTTCTTCATGAGTATTAGCCAATGTAGTCTCATAGTCCACCTAATCTTCATCATCGTCTAAATCACTCCTAGTGGACACCTTATGATGTGATCAAATTAATTCCCTAGCCATGAATAGAGCTTCATCTTCAATATAACCCTAATATTCATGATCATTTTTTGAATCACTATCTTCACTCTCATTTGATGAGTTACAATCTTCTTTGGTGTAAAGACTCTTCTTGTCCTTGAAGTAATTCTTCTTATTATCAAACCTTCTGAATGCTTTCTTGATTTTATCATACTTGAAATATCTCTTTCCATCATCATGACCTTGTTCATGCTCTTCATCATCATCCTTCTTATACTTATGAGGGCACTTATTAGAAAAATGTCATATCTCACCATAATTGAAGCATTTGAGGGGTAGCTTACCTTTATACTTTCCTGAACTTGTTATTAATTTCTTTGAAATCAAAGAAATTAGATCATCCACATCAATATCAAGAATGTCATCCTCCTTGAGTTTCTTACCTTGGAACTTCTTCTTTGTCTTCATTTAAGTCTTGAAAGCTACTTCCTTCTTTGGTGCTATATCATAATTCTTCCTCATCTCATAGGTAGTAAGGGTGTCATGCAATTGATCCATCTTCAACTGAGTAAGATCGTGACTCTCTTTTATAGCAAATACTTTTAGATCAAATTTGGGGGATAGAGACCATAATAAATTTTTAAAAATAGTATTCTCTTCAAGGTTCTCTCTAAGACCTCTGATGATATTCACAACCTCATCAACTTTATCCAAAAAGGATGCCACAATATCTTCTTCGTTTATCTTGAGACTTTCAAATTTCCTTCTATGAGTCTGAAACTTAGCAAGCTTAACCTTTGAATCTCCTTCAAAAATAGTATTCAATTTATCCCATATTTCCTTGGTATATGTGTAATGAATTTCTTTGGTTAACTCAATTTTTTTAAGACCACAAGTGATGGCATTTATTGCCTTAGATTTGTTCTCAAACAACTTCTTATTTGCAATACTAGATGGAAGAATAATAGGAGAAATATAACAATCCAAAATAGATTACCATACATCAAACCCTAGGGACATAATGTATGTATTAATCCTATCACTCCAAAAAGCATAATTGGATCCATTGAACATCGGTGTTTGCTTAATAGTGAAACCACCTTAGACATTTTGACTAGCCATTGTACCTTGGATCACCTTTAAGTTGTCAAGATTTTACCAAAAGACCTTGATCTAATACCAAATATTAGAGGTACAATCCACTAAGATGGGGGTGAATCAGTGATGTTAAATGATCGAATTCAATTTCCAAACCCTTGAAAATACTTAAGCATTCAACACAATTATTTATGAAGCATACAGATCATTTATAGAAGTGGATAATGAACATAATGCAATACCACATACACAATAGAAGATCTACATGGGAAACTATATTGGGAAATAAAACCCACTATTAAGCCTACAAACACATGGAATACTATCCTATAGGATGATTATAAATAAGACATTGTTTGACTCCTTTAGACCAACAAACCTTGATCATGTCCTCATGACCAAAGGTATTTAGTGAAACCCCTATTCCATGAGGATCACCTATCCCTAAATAAGATAAAGTCCTTTAGACCCTCCTTAGAAAGAACACTTCCACCTTAGAATTGATGTCTACAACACTTGATGATGGACCTCTTGATTATTGGACCCTTGCACAACCTATCTCTCTTTCTCAAATAAGCATCTTACATAGGCAGATCTCTTCGCAAAACTTCACATTTCAAAAAAACTATACTATCATCAAGAACATGATCTATATATCATACACATATTCATTAAACCTATTATGCTCATCAATCCAACAACTAGGCACACTCACTCTCCTATGTTTTCCTTTGCTCTCTAACTCTCACATCCAAGTCTCACACTTACAAATATAGAACCCAAAACATTTGGTTCCACTATATATAGATAAATCATGAATTAAAAAGTCCATAATAAGCCTTGTTATCAATAATACATTCCTTCACCCTTAAGTCATCTCACATGGATCACACTTAAGCACAGCCCCCTTTCAAAATAGGCCTAAGTCACTTTTAGGTCATATGGAGACCCATTTACCTTTTTAATACATATCTATACAAAGTAAGAACACAAGACCATTTAAAAATACATAGGTCCACTCTTTATGTCCCCTAGACATCCTCAAGAGATCATAGTCACTTTAGATCAGCTCTGCATATGCTCAAACAACTCAAACAAAGACCTTATACAGAGGAACACCATTAACAAATATACAGTCAACTTATTAATCAATGTTCATACTTAAATTAGATTGTTCACAGATACAAAATATTCACAAATCACTACCATGGAGTCTAAAACACTCCCCAATAGCCAATTTACCAAGAAACATCAAAATAAAATCTACATAAGCTAGAATATCCTTCTCAGGTCACTTGTAGAATATATTCAAAAACACAGTCAACTTTAGAGCTCAATATCTTTGTCTATACATAGTTTAAAATCTTCAAATCCATATATCCAAATGCACCTTGGAGTCCTCTACCACTTTCCTTTTTACTACAATAGCAAATTTGACTTCTATCAAAATATATGGTCCAAAAATAGACACTGGTCTTTCCTTCGCATTCAAATATTCAAATGGCAATGATCACAGTTAACCTTTGAACACAATTCTCAAATCTCATGAACTCTTAACTTTTGATCAATCTCACACCATTGATCTTGTTTGAGAAATAATGCATATATCAACAAATCTAAACATTAAACATCTAATAGTTGACCTCATCTCATGTAATCTAGGAACTTTGACTCAACGCATTCTATCAATCTCTATGAATCAACTAGGTCATTAATGATCAACACTCACCATTCGATCAACTGTATGAATTATTGGTCATCATTGGATCATTATCTTATACCTTTACTTAGTCGTTAAACATCATACACCTATCCTCATATTGTTGCTTCTTCAATCCTTGGATCAATCGTGTACTATTGATCTTGCTCAACCTTTAACACTTTCAAATATGACTAAGTATGGGGACCCTTTGAATATGCATAAGTAGCCATTTTTTCACCTCAATAACTTCTTCTACGCTTACTCATATGATCTCTAATTTGGACCAGATGATCTCCTCACTTAGGAGAATACAACCATATAAAAAAAGTCTTGAAACCTTTATGTGTGTGAGATATAATGCCATTAAAGTGCCTTCTCAAAAAATTCTATCATAGAGCCAACTATGTCCAAATTTTCTTGAAAGGACAACTTTGAGAAATCATAACTTTTGTCACATTACAGTGCATGAACTCAAATTTAGCACAAATAATCTATGTTCAAAATTTAAAAAACCCATATGATTATTTTATCTTAACACATTCACATGTGCAAGTTATAACACCATCAAAATGCTCACTTGGCTCTTCCTACCACAATGTAAAATTGGCTATGGGAAAACATAGTCAATCTACCTAGGAACCCAACTTTGAAAATGCATATCTTTTGATGCACTTCATCACATGATCTAGAAATTTGTGTAATTAAACTAGGTCCAAAATTGAATAAACCCATGTGATCACCTTCTCCTGAATCATCCACACATTCAAGCTTTGACCTCATCAACATGCTTACTTAGCTCTTTTTGGCCACTTTACAAATTTGGCCAGGTATGGGAAACCAATGAAATTTGTTTGAGAAGCCAAATTTTCACCCTCATATCTTTGACCGCACTTTGATGCATGACTTGATATTTGGTGCAAAAAAACTAGGGACTACATTGATCAAAACCATATGACCAGCTCCCCTTGACTCATTCACACATGGCAATGGTGACATCATCAAACTGTCTACTCATATTTTCTACCATTGAACCCAAAGTGTCTAGATGAAAACTATCGACTATCAGATGAATTACACTTATGTATACAAGATATAAAAGCATAGATAACATCTTAGGGACCTCTTTCAAATGATCCAAGCACCATACTCAACCCTAAACATCTCTAACCAGTCTAACTCTAAAGATCAACCAAGCCACCTTCAAGCATACAAGAATAAGCACATTGCACACTTTATCATTATCACATAGACTAGTAAGGCTCTTAATCCACTCAAAAAGACACCTCCATGATACCATCATGACATCAACATGGCAACTATCTAACAATAATTAGAAAATAATTTATAATACAACTCGCATATTATGAATAATACATAGATCCCAATGCCTCACAATGGACAGTGTTGTATTTGACCCTTCTGGTGTGACATGCCATGGCTTAGCATATACAAAACTCTCATGTGTACAAAATATTTAGACACTTTACTTATTGACTCTATTAACAATGAAGAATTTCAACGTGAAAAATAAGATATCAATAGAAATGTTATGTTTACAAACAAATGCCAAATGGAAACTAGAACATGCTCCAATTAACATAGACAAAAAATAATATACTTGTATTTCATCAATGAATACAAGAATCATACAAGCACACATTAAATACATAATCAATGACTATGATCTAATGCATTGTGATACATTGTGTCTCCAAGAGATGCATATATCACATATTAAAACAAATAATATATTATAAAATTTTAACTACATAACAATGGCTCATGTTCATAAAATTATGATTTGCATTAAAAAATATATTGTTGTTTGTAAAATAATGCAATACAAGACAAAAACTATGGAGGCCATATTGGCAATCATAACCAAAAATAGCCAAGAAATGTTGATTGTCAATTTATATGCAGTACCAAATACTAATATCTTAGATATAATAGCCATAATTAATAATAAAATGGCTGATGTAAACAAAAATTCAAACACATATACGAGGAGACTTCAACAAGCAATATAATAATGCACATATGCTAAAATTCTATATGGAAACCAAAAGTATGTATAACTCAATCGAAAACCCAAACACAATGTCAACACCTATTATCAACCACATATGGTCAAACATACAAGGTGAAGAATATTATATTTACAAAATTGATTATTTTTGGAGTGACCACGACACTATTTGCTTAGCTATATACAATAAATTTGCACATGAAGAATAAAACATCAATTTTTAACATTATTGCATCTCAAAATAAATCATTTGAAATAATTTAATGCAACAATATTTCCCAATACAAATGCCAACTAGAAGGTAACTATGTATAAATATGATAATTTTTTATGAATTATTTACTTTTTTAATAAAAATATTGTTGCATGTAGCTATAAATTTCATTGTATTCATTCCCTCCTAATTTTATTATGTCTGTACAGGTAACATGAAAAGATCAATAGAAAGTCTACAAGATAACAAACCATTGGAGAGTGATTCAGAATGGTATGCATAAATAATCTCATAGTTTATTATACTTGCCATTACGTCACAATTATTAACATTTTTCCTCTTAATTTTATCCATTAAAAGAACACTATGATCTAGGCTCATAATAATTGATAACCTTTGCAATCACAAAGTTGGCCATATATTTGAAGTAGAAGCCCTCTTCGTCTACAAAGCAATATTAACAAAAGATATAAACAAATAATTGTTATGTGTTGACTTGACTAATGCAAAAGGAGAAATGATAGTAAATATCAACGTACTTATCAACTTAATTAAAATACATGAACACAAATTTGTTTCAAATAAATAAATATGAATAACACACTTTCAAATTACACCTAGAACTAGCTATGATCATGGATATTGTGACTTCATATTGTTGCTCACTGAATCGACCACAATTGAAACTATACCTCATGTTTTCACAGATTACAAGTTCATACCAAACTCTAAAATAAAATATTTATTAACCACTATTGATGCATATGTAATTTGTATGATTGCTACAGTCATAACCTCTACAAAAAAAATTGGCTTCCAACTCATATTGAAATTAAGGATGTAAATTCCAAAGATGATACATCATAAAAAAGTTACCATCCTTTCATATACTATGAAATTTCATTCATGATTTATACACCAAAAACTTAACTACTTCAATTTTAATTGCACAACACTATCTATTTGGAACATTTGAGCCTTTATTTACCACCATTCAACAAAAATTACATATCATACAATTTCCAATCTATCTCTTCAAAAGTTTAGTGAAATGAAATGGCCATGAAAGAGCATTCAGAACCAATCAAGCAACATTTATCACTCCATTACATAACAATAAATCATTATAATATTTAAATGCATTGTTAAATGCAAAAAATTCAGGTATGTTAATGCCCATGCTTTCTTTGATTTTTAGCACTACAATTTGCAAAAAAATTAAAATTATGTTCTTTACTTTCCAAGCAAGAACTTTTTTACAATTAAAATACAAACCTAATGTTAGTGGAATCTTACCAAATTATAATATAATTAAAAAAAAATGTGATTGTCTTATCATTCAAACACAATGCCTATTGTGGTTGTTTTACACAAATCTCTCTTTCTAAATTATATCTGTATTTTAATAGATAAAAGGAACACTATCAATTGAATATGTATATTCCATGAATTTTCAAATCATTTGAAAAAAATGTATAATATCAATTGAAACCATTCAACTACCACATTCTGTAACTCTACATTGCTATTCTTGTCAACAAAAAAGTTCATATGCCTATAAACATCATCTAATTTACAATATAAAAACTACTAACAATAGTAATCTACAATACTTCCTTTCAAGGATGCTACTAAAAATATTACTACCGTGATTAATAGAGATTTCACATGAAGACTACATAAAAGACAAAGTTTTTACCATTTTAATCCTTTGAGAATTTTCTATTCAAGTAAAATCTACACTCAACCAATACAAAGATATTATAGATGATGACATAACAAACTATTAAAGGTATGTCAAAAAATCACTTACCTTAAATCCACTATTCTATTTATTTAATATTCTAAATTATATATATGTGTTACACTAATAATTAGAATTTGTTTCATTTTTCATGGTGCTTCTAAATGCCTCATATGATTTTATAGTGTTTAAACATACAATGTACATTTCCATTTGTTAGACTTTGTCATTATCATTTTTTATTCTCAAATAAGCTACCGATAAGTGCCTAATTTAATTAGCATAGCATCGTACCTTGGCAAACACATATTTACATTTGCTTCCATGTCTTGTTTTAAGAGTTTTTTTACACAAATATGCTCACCAACAAATCTGTAAATTCTATATACTAAGCTTATTACTATGTATATACTACTTTTTTTTTCAAAAATATGTTTAATAGCTTCATAATTTTTTTATATAAATTGTTGCTAGAGTACTCTTCTTATATATATTTAAATTCTTTTTGTATCAATCATTTGGTGTATTAAAGATTGATTTGGACATAGTATCCTTCATATATTACTTCTAGTGTACTTGAATCTTTTGATTTTTGGATAGAAGATGTTACAAGTTAATAAGAGAGGATAAATATGACTCCATAATTATTCGGACTCTTAAGAGTTCATAATGTGTTTGACTCCAAAAAAATATTATTTAGGATTTACATTTTAAATTGTGTGTTATTTATTTACCTTTGAATTGAAAATTTTTAATATAGTATGGCATTTTAATCTAAAAAACATTAACACAATTTTTTTTAGATAAATAAATACGAATAACACACTTTCAAATTGCACCCAGAACTAGTTATGATCGTGGATATTACGAATTCATATTATTGCTCACTGAATCGACCATAAATGAAACTATACCTCATGTTTTCACAAATTACAAGTTAATACCAAACTCTAAAATAAATATTTGTTAACCACTATTGATGCATATGCAAATGGTACAATTGCTACAATCATAACTTCTACAAAAAGCATTGGCCTCCAACTCATATTGAAATTAAGGATGGAAACTTTGAAGATGATACATCACAAGCAAGTTACCATCCTCTCATACTCTCTACAATTTCATTTATGAATTATACACAAAAAAAATAACTACTTCAATTTTAATTACACAACTCTATCTATTTGGAACATTCGAGCCTTTGTTTTCCACCATTTAACAAAAATTAAAACAATTTCTAATCTATCTCTTCAAAAATTTAGTGAAATGGAATGGCCTTGAAAGAGCATTCAAAACCAATCAAGAAACATTTATCATTCCATTACATAAAAAAAAAGCATTATAAGACTTATATGCATTTTTAAATGCAAAAAATTGAAGTATGTTAATACCAATGCTTTTTTTTATTTTTAGCACTACAATTTGCAAAAAAAATCTAATTAAGCTCTTTCCTTTCCAAGCAAGCATTTTTTTACAAGTAAAATACAAACCTAATGTTAGTGGACTCTTGAAAATTTATAATAAAACTAAAAAAAAATGTGATTGTCCTATCATTAAAATACAATGTCGGTTGTGGTTATTTCACATGAATCTCTCTTTATAAATTTTATCTATATTTTTATAGATAAAAGGAACACTATCAATTGCAACTATATATTCCATGACTTTTCAACTCATTTAAAATAAATTTAGTATCCCAATTCAAACCATTCAATTACCACATTTTGTAACTCTACATTACGATTTTTGTCAACAAGAACGTTCATATGCCCATACACATCATCTAATTTACAATCTAAAAACTACTAAAAATAGTAATCTACAATACTTCTTTTCAAGGACACTACTAAAAATATTACTACCTTGATTAATAAATATTTCACATGATGATTACGTAAAAGACAAAGTTTCTACCATTTTCATCTTTTGAGAATTCTCTATTCAAGCAAAATCTACACTCAGCCAATACAAAGATATTATAGATGATGACATAACAAACTATTAAAGGTATGTCAAAATATCACTTATTCACCTCAAATCCACTATTCTATTTATTTAATATTCCAAATTATATATATGAGCTACACTAATAATTAGAATTTGTTTCATTTTGCTTGGTACTTCTAAATGCCTCATATGATTTTATAGTATTTAAACATATTGTTTCACTAAATTTTGTCTATTTTAAGTCTAAAGATAAATAGAAAGAAGGATGGGGATAAGTGATTAGAATGAACCTAGATTTGTTTTTTTCACCATATCTAGATGTTGGACCACCTATAAATAAGAAAACACTACCACAAGATATTTGTTAATAGATAAATGAGTGGGTTGCCAAGCTACGTACTTGTTGTAGGAAGTGTGAAACTTCCCTACAGATGACAATCTAATTTTGAGAGATAAAAGAATAATAAATAACTAAAAGAGAGGTAAAGAGAGAGTGAAAAAGAGATAAAATTAATGTTATTAACAACTTGTACACAACAAAGAGTGAAAGGGTACAGGTGAGGTACCTTTTTTATGTTTTATAAGTTGTTTGGGTAGGTTTTGAAGAGGCTAGGGAATTCACTGTCACCAATGTCAGTAGGGGAGTGATCGATATCAGTTATACTACCAAGGTCAGTAGTGAGGTGACCGATGTTGGTTAGGCTATCGAGGTTGGTAGGGGTAATAATTGTCTAAGAGCTTGCATAAGCTTTTCTCAAGTTTGGGAAATGGTTTGGATCAAGTCAGAGAGGTTGAGAGAGTTATGAGAGGGAGATTATGGCTTGGTTAAGTTTGGTTCGAGGTTTGGTATGTCAAGTAAAGGGGAAGCAAGTAAGGAAGCTTTATAACTCCCTCATGGGGGTGTAATCAGAAGTGCATAAAGCAATGCCGAGTAGATATAAAGAAATAGTGGAATACATATTTAAATGACCTATAGTATTAGTGATGTACTTATCTATGGTGGCCACTGAATGATAAGTGCTAGGTTGATGGTCCTTATCAGGGAGTCCAAACCTGAATGTCTGAACAAAGAGAACAAGTGGTTGTTGTTAGTCCTCAAGAGCTCAGGTGTTGATTATGATTAACTTACATAGGGTGATTGTAATCCTAGATGTCAAAAATAGAATGATAAGAGCTTGAATGAGAGTAAAAATCAATTTTCTTAATTTTTACTAACCTAAACTATAGCTTGGAGTTTGGCTTATATTACTAATGTCGACAATCCCACCAACATCAACCATGGGTTGACCGATGTCAGTGGCCCTAGAATAGGTAAACCTTTATTTTTTTGGCCTATTTTCTATTATTATGTGTGTCAAGTGTGACACCCATTATAAAATGGTAAAAATAAGAGGTTAGGAAGTAGTTGTTTAAGAATTTAGTTTGGAAGTGGGAATAAGTCTTGGGTAGTTAGGACGAGGGGACTAGGTCTTGAGGTGACTCATCAGGGAAGAATTAGTCATAGAGTGAGGTGGCCAAGTAAGGTGGTAATAGGATTTTATAATTAACTTAATTAAGTATTTTAAATTAATTAAATATGTGAGGAGTAAAAGTATGGGTTAAGGAGATTAATTGTTATTATTAAAATGGGTTTAGGGGGGTTTCAACACAGGGAGTTATGCATGTGTATGTGACATAATTTTGGTGTCTACATTTTCCCCTTTTTGTCTTATAATTTGTATTGACATGTTGTAAGGAAAAAATAGGAGTTAGATGCTCCAAGTATTGGATGAGGTATCCCCCTCAAAATGGGAATCAATGGAGGAGAAATTAGAATTGGGTACCAGTTTGATAAAAAGGTAATTGGATGACTGGTGGAGAATTAATCATCACTCTGTATGTGTAGGCCAAAATAAGCTATAGTTGATAAAGTCAAGAACAGGCAAGGTTAAGGAGGACTCAGATAGAAGTAACCAAAGCATAGCTTGTAAGTGATAGCTGACATGTCAAATTAAGCAAAGTTATAGCTCTAATGGTTAATGTGTCCTAGGTATCTAAGATAAGAAGTGCCCCTAGGAAATACAAAAGGGTTGAATGTGATAGTATGGACTTGGTTTCCATCCATAAAACTTAAAATACATGTATGTGCATAATAGCCAACTATAGTGAAATAGCCTAAGTAGTCAGGATAATTAATGCACTCCTTATGTAAAAGGGTCAATGAGCGAGAAAATATTCATGATCTCTAAGTATAGTCATCGAGGGTGAAGATTGAAGTGATCTTCAATTTCATTTTGTCATGGTTGGGGGAGATATATGTGATCTCCAGTTACCCCAGTGTATGTGTAAGGTTTAAAAAGTTGGGGGTTTTGTGTTAGAAAATAATATTGGAATGGTGTTGATGTCATTCAGATATGCTAATATTGATAATATAAAGTGTTGATGTCAGTATAACTAGGGTAACATTGCCGATGTAGATAGGTGTAAGCACTAACATCAATAGGTTAGGTCATAAATGCTAACATCGGTGGTTGACCAAACCTAACAAAAGGGGTTTTGGTAGCTGACCAAACTCATTTGCAACTTTTTGATTGGATAGAAAAAAAAGAGATTGAGAGATATTTGAGATGGTAGCTCAAGGAGGGTACCTAATGGGAGGTGCATGACCATAGGAGCCAGCAGTGCTAGCCAGGAGGAGATGAAGAGATGAGGTAAGAACCTACACTAGTTAGATCTAGTTTTTATAATTTTTAGGCTAAATGAGAGGTGGGCTTGTAGAAAATATGAGTGGAGGGGTAGAAAATAGGTTAGGGTAAGTGTATGATAAGTTAGGGGGATTTGTGGGTAGGTTTTTAGGGGAAATGGGTAAGGTTGGGTTTGGGTTGTTTAGCCCTAGGGCTAACTAGGTGATGATGTTGACCATCACATAAACTGATAAAGCACTGATGTTGACATTAATGTCAATGTCTTTAACTGTAGAAAATTAGTAAAATAGGAGAAAGGGTGAGTTTTATATCTCTAGTAGAAGTAATCAACTAGCTTAATGGTTGAGCTAACCTCAAAAGACCCCTCATCATCTGAGTGCTACCTACATAGCTTGGTTTAGGGCCTCAGGCCAATGTAGTTCTCCCAAAACCTAGGAAAAATATCTAAAAAGGTATGCTTTAGGGAAAAAGGTAAGTTTAGATAGTTGGGGAGGTCTATGGATTAAAAGACATATCATAGTGTCAAGAGTCAAGAATATAGGTAGTGAGGCCTAAAGTTGGAATAGGTGGGTAGGCCTAGGGTAGAGAGAGAGAGAGCAGTGAAGCCTAGGGTAGAGAGAGAGAGGTAGTTAAGCCTAGGGTGGTTAGTAAGGTGGGTATATGGATGAGCTAACTTCAGAATACCCCATGTCAACTAAGTGAGACCTACATAGCTTGATGTAGGGCCTCAAACCAATATAGTTCTCCTAGTGAGAAGGGAAAAAGGTGGTGATAGAGTAGATTAAAAGGGATGTGACCTGAGTTGTTTGTGTGTACGAATGCATGTGAGGATAGAGC
This sequence comes from Torreya grandis, assembly GCA_037957365.1. Lineage (NCBI taxonomy): Eukaryota > Viridiplantae > Streptophyta > Pinopsida > Cupressales > Taxaceae > Torreya > Torreya grandis. The sequence continues at coordinate 3,863,937 of JARHVA010000016.1, read as the reverse complement.
TTACACTACAAGATCATTTATTAAGGTTATTGACATGCACAAGGAGAGATGTTACTCCAAATGAGTGGGAGAATATGGTGGATATGGTTTTAGGAGGAGTGCAATGATAGTGTTAAGTCATGTGGGATGTGTCTTTGATGATAACTTTGATTGAGATGTGGGATCATACCACTAACACCTTCCATCAGCTAATTAGGGAGTTGATAGTGACATAGGAGGATGTGTATAGGATTCTACAGCTACCACTCTAGGGTGAGGAGATTTTCACATGCTCAAGAGAGGAGCATGATATACACATGGTCACTTTATATGGGGAGCATGCTAGTGAGGTGACTTACCACTCTGTGAGTTTTGCATACAAGCCACTCTATATGGTTGATGAGGAACAGCATCATCTGAGCATCCTGATGATGATCAAGATCATGGTGTATGTATTACCAAATGTGGATAGAGGGAGATTTTTTATTACTTTGATAAGTGTGCTTACATAGATGATTGAGTAGTGGACCTTTTTTGCCTAGGGCCTAGTATTTTTGGCATAGTTATATAGAGAGTTGTGGGGTTTGAGGCTGCATTAGTGATATAGTTTATGTGTCAATCATATACTATATTATTGGGTGTATGAGCACATCATGGTGACATGAACACTAGGGTTACCTACCACTATCCTAGCTGGCTTCACAGTTGGTTTTAGATGGTGGAGAGAGGGGATGACACAAACTTGAGTGGATGGCATGGTGGGAGACATTGCCTACTATAGGTGCATGATCAAGGGCTTGATCCTTATAAATATATTTATGGAGACCATATCTAACATACCCAATTTTCAAAGGATATTTAGAGTATCTTGTTGTGTTGTAGAGCTCATTATGGGTCAAGGGTAGATGGGATAGTGAGTTGGAGATGGTACCCATGACATGGGTTAAGAGGTAGTTTGGTCTACTATAGGATATTCCACTTGCCTTCCCTAGATATAAGAAGGATGACATAGAAGAACCTTTACCATTTCCCCAAGAGATCGATGGGCTAGATTTTGAGGAGCTACCAATAGGGCCAGGTGTTGGGGACCTAGGGTGCATAGTGACCTATACAACTTGGTGGATAAGGTTACATCTAGCAGTGGAGGTCAAGAGGCCACCACCAAATTTATAGGGGTTAGTCAGAGAGAGGGATGTAGTGCTATAGGCTTGAGATATAGTAATATAGTCTTGAGATGCATTAGTGCAAGCTTGAGAGACAACCCAAGCATAGGTGTTAACCTTACAAGGGTAGGTGGTGACATTATAGGGTCAGATTGGGGATCTATAGGATCAGGTTGTATCACTATAAGGCTAGGTGGTTGTTTTATAGGGTCATGTGACTATAATGATAGTAGAGAGAGACAATCTAAGAGTAGTAGGCTAGGATACTCCTCCTCCACCACCATAGGGACTAGTATAGTTTGGGCCACCATCAGGTGTTATGGGTCCTCCATAGATTGTATCTATGGTGAGATATTCGATTGTCCTAGATGAGATTGCTTACTATGAGAGGGTGATTAGAGAGTTCCTATAGATACAAATATATTTACAATTTAGAGAGTAGTAGAGGTTGATGTCATGTGCAATGACTTATAGCTCACATCAATGTAGAAAGATGGAGAGTGGTGGTGATACTACCTCCTCATGACCACACGAAGAGCCTTGAGGATCCTTAGTATTAGAGTTTACCAGTTTTTGTTTACATATGTTATATGTATACTAGCCTATGAGTCGAAGATGTGGGATGTACATTTTGAGATAGATTTATGATGTTATGATGATGTAGATGATGGAAATGTACTTTGATCACATATTACATATATGAGATGTTCATTTATTGCCATGTGTTTATTTGAGATGTGTTTCTTATGATTATGATGGTGATATGGATGATGTTTATTTTATGCTATGTTAATGTTGATTATTTTATTTGAGTTTAGACTAGTCTTTCCCATTTATATGATGGTATATGCATAGTTGATTGGTTAGTTTCATCTTAGCATTTTTCCATATTTGTGATGGTGTATGCTTAAAATGAATAGAGTGGTTATGTTAGTTTATTTTAGCATTTTTCCATATTTGTGATGGTGTATGCATAAAAAAAATAGATTGGTTATGTTAGTGTTGGTATGACATTGTCTCCTCATCTCAAATAGAGATATCGACATGTGATGTAGATGGGAAAATAAAGAGGCAGAATGATCATGCATTGGCAAAGACCATAATTTAGAACATAAATAGGCTTAGGAAAATGAGCCTCTTTCATGCCTTATATCTTTAAACTATTGTGTTTGTTAGAGAAGCATTGTGTTTACCTTATGTTAAATGAGCTTCATAGTCCCTTAAAAATGGAAAAAGAGTAGAATGAGGAAAAATGTTTAGATAGCATAACCTACCAAGTAGAAATTATATGTCCTTTTTGTGGGTGACCCGAGAACTAATATAGGCAAGTCCATGACTTAAAGCTTTTTTTTTGTTATGTAAGTTGATCAATGCGAGAAGCCTACAATGGGATTTTGTATAGGTTAAGGTTGTGCAAAGAAGTGAGGAGCCCTTTGCATTTGTTTTTCCCTTTGAGAACAAATCTTAGCTTAGCCATCCTTCAAGGGAGTGATCTAAGCATTTTTTTTTAATCTTAAATAGTTGTCATTCAAGGGAGCAGTCTACGTTGAAAAGCATGACCTGATATTTTATAAATTTTTCAAATATCTATTTTATTTTTTTATTTTAGTCATGGACAAGACTATATAAGCTTAGGAGTTTTCTAGCATGAGGATAAAACCACACCACTATGTAAATTATCTAAGTGTATAGGAGTAAGGGTGAAGAGGAAGGGAAATGATTGTAATAAGGATGCTCAAAGGATGATCTCAAGTTTAACATGAAGTAAATTGATGTTGGTTTAATAAAAGAATGGTCATAGATGTAAGGCATTTAAAGGCTTGGGTTCTAGGCTTCTTTCAAGAGAAGACAAGTGATAAGTTCCTGAACTATACTTGTGAGTTATGATATAAGGTCCAAGCCAATTAGGAGCAAACTTACCCTGTTTGCTTTTCTCCATGTTTGTCACATGTTGATTTTATTTTAAGATGAGATCTCCTATATTGAAATCTTGCTCTTTGAGGTTTTTTTATAAGCATGTTTGATACACTCTTGATAGATTTGGAGGTGGTTGAGGGCTATGAGACAATGTTCATCAAGCAATTCAAGTTGGGCCAAATGTTCTTGGCAAAAGTCATCATTAGTAAGTATGTCATGTAGAGAAATGTGAAGAGAAGGAATCTAGACCTCAAGAGGTGAAACAACCTCCATCCCATATACCAATTAAAAAGGTGTAGCACTCATAGGGGTTTGAATGCTAGTGCAGTAAGTCCATAAAGCAAAAAGAATGTGTGTGTGTCAATCCTTGCTTGTATCATTGACTACCTTCATGAGAATTTTGGTTAGATTTTTGTTAGAATCTTCTGCATGCCCATTAGCTTGGGGATAGTATGGTGATGAGAAGCTTAATTTGATTCCAAATGCATCACAAAGATCTTAAACATTCTTATTTTGAAAGACTTGCCATTATCTATTATAATCTTGTGAGGTACACCAAAACAATAGATGATGTGATGTTTAATGAAGTCAACAATTTTGTCAAATTTAGTGAAGATGAGAGGGATGGCCTTAACCCACTTGGTGAAGTATTTAGTGGTAGTAATGATAGACTAATGATAGAGTGATGAATGAGGGTTAATCTCTCTGATTAGATCAAAGCCCTATTGGGAGAAGGGCTAAAAGTCTTTGGAAAATTGCAATGCATGAATGGGAATGTGAAGGAGGTTAGTGTGTTGTTGACACTCGATGGAATGTCGAATGTAATCAACACAATATTAATGAAGTGTGGGCTAATAATATCCAAGTCAAAGGATACATTTAGTAACTATGTGTGACCATTGAAATGTCCACCACAAATCCCATCATGGACCTCCTTAATAGCAAAGAGAGTCTCAGTACTAGCTAGGCATCTAAGGAGAAGACCATCAAAACTTCACTTATATAGAATCCCCCTAGTATAGTGTAATGAGTGACACATTTTATGAAGGCTTGTTTCCCATTATTATAGAGATTAGGAGGGGTAATAAAGAAGGAAAGATAATCTGTGAGTTATTTGTACCACAATTCTTGTGGGTTGGTTGTTACATTTCTGACAAAGAGGATGTTAGCTAAGACATAAGAGGGTAATGTTAAGTGATGCACGGTGACATAGATTATCAAAGAGGAGGATGAAGAGGGTATGTGTGAAGCAAGTGAAGCCATCATGTCAATAAATTTGTTTATAGGTCGAGGAATAGTTTGCAAGAGATAAGAGTCAAATGATCTAAAGAGTGTATTTACATGATGTTTATACCACTACAGAATTTCATTTTTTCATAGGTAGGAACCATTAAGTTGGTTAAACACTAGCTAAAAATCATTGAAATGGTTATGGATTTGATACCCAAGAAGAGAGATGTTTACAGTCCTAGAATCAAAGCTTTATATTCGGCCATATTGTTAGTGAATTCAAAATCTAGTTTAAATGACAAAGCCATAGGTTCATCGTCTATAGGAATAAGAATGACCCCTGCACCCCCACCATGTGGGCATTTATATCCATCAAAGAACATCATCATTTGATAGGATATGTCATTAGTGGAGAGTGTTGAAATAGATTCATCAATAAATTTAAGGTTTGAAGGTTAATTGTCAGGTAAAGGGGAAGAAACTAACTAGTCAGTGATTGTTTTCCCTTTAATATATTTTTGTTGAATAAACTCTAAGTCAAATTCAACAAGAAGCATGAACCACCGAGCTACACATTGATTGCGATATGGTTTGGAATGCATGTATTTGAGAGGATTAGTATGGGTGACCACATAGGTTTTGTGATTTAGGAGATAATGGTGAAGCTTAGAGGTAGAAAAGACTTATGTAAGGCAAAGTTTTTTAGTGTGGGTATATCAAGTCTCATAATCAATAAGTGTGCAGCTTATGTAATAAACTGCCTGCTCTCGATGTTGGTCATCTTGATGTGCAATCATATCACCTAGAGAGTGGTTTGTTAAAGAGATGTATAGGTAAAAAGGATGATTTTTCTTAGGTGGGAATAAGAACCAATGGGGAAAGGAGGTATTGTTTAAGTATGTCAAAGGCTTCCTAGCAATCTATATTCTATTGGAAGGAGACATCCTTTTTGAGGAGATGGTTAAAAGGTTGGCAGTGATCTGACAACTAAGAAATGAAGTATCGAATTGATTGAAGTTTGCCTTGTAGGTTATGGAGTTGTTTGATATTTATAGGAGGAGGTATTTTTAGGATTGATCTAACCTTAGTAGGATTGACCTTGATACCATGAATAAAAATGATAAAACCTAAGAGTTTACTAGAAAAAAACACCAAAGACATATTTATTTGGGTTTAGTCAAACGTTATATTACAAGAGATGATTGAATATGGTTTTGAGAATTGTCAAGTGTTCTTGATGAATTTTATACTTGCTGAGTAATTCATCTATGTAATCTTCTATAATTTTGTGTAGGAGATCATGGAAAATGTAGGTAATGGTGCATTGGTAAGTTGTACTAGCATTCTTCAAGCCAAAAGGCATAACCTGATAACAAAAAGTCCCCCATGGGGTAATAAAGGTTTTCTTGTATTGATCCTTAGGAGCAACTAGGATTTTATTGTATCGAGAGAATTCATCCATAAGTGATAGCATATCATGGCCAACCATTATATCAACAAGTTGGTTGATACTAGGCAATGGAAAATCATTTTTTGGACAAGTAAGGTTTAAATCACAATAGTCAGTGCAAATACGAATTCCCCTAGTAGCTTTTGTGATAGGAACAATATTAGAAATTCATTATGGTTAGTCAATGGGTTGGATAAAGTTAACAAAAAGGATGTGTTGGAGCTCTTCTTTGACAAAGAGAGCGATACGAGGATGCTTTTTATGAAGCTTCTGCTTAATAGGTTTAACATCTCGATTGGTGATAATATTATGGGTAATGATAGAGGGGTCAATACCAAGCATGTCATTGTAAGACCAAGCAAAGGCTTTGCTATGGTCATTAATAAATGTGGCATAATCAACTTGCTCAGAGGAATCTAAAGATTGGCCAATCTTGAGGATGCAAGGGCTATCGTGAGAGGGTAGGTTGATGTCAATGGTTGATTAATTTAACATAGCTTGCATTTTAGATGGGAGAGATCATTGGATATAGGAATCATCCACACCAATGTAGGTGAGAATTGCATCATCATCTTGACATTAGATAGTGTTAATAGTGGGATAATCTTCATCAACTATTTTAGGATGAATGAGAAGAAGGGACCTTGTTTCCTTACCCTGATGATAGGTGAGAGGCCCCAAATGGATGGCATTTATTGAAAAAAAATTAAGAGGTATAGATACCTCTAATTTAGTAGGTGATTGTGGAGAAAAAGGTATAGAAGGAGAGACTGGTTCTTTGATAATTGGTTTATGAGATGTTTTAGTGAGTTTATTTAGTTCATCATATCGCATCCCATGCCTCTTTTTGGCATTTTCAATGGTGTTGCTAGTAGGATATTTAATAGGCATATGGACACCTTGTTCATAATTACCCCCAATAAATCCTTTCTAGGCACACCTATAGAGATAGGTGTGATCAAATCTAGGGTTACTCAGGAAAGAGAAGTTATAGGTAAATGGTTATGGTGAAGAAGATAGATTGTTGATAGTGGGAGCTTGATCAATTCCCTTATATGTGAAATTGGTTCAAAGGTTAGGGGGGCCATAAGGGATGACCATCCAAATATAGGGATCATAATTTGGGTTCATGTGAAGCCTTCCATACTCTTGTGGAGTATAGAACATGTCGAATATCAACAAATGATATTCACCAAGTGAAAAACATTGAAAGGTCTCCTCCATGGGATCCTTATCAAGAATTTGTGTTGTTAGTATCTGTGTAACCATGGGAATGGAGCTTGTGGAAGTTTTAGAAGCATCATGTGAGAAAGATGATGTTTTTAATGGGATGAGAACATCATTAGGACTATAGGTCATATTACATGTTTTAGATAGAGGTGGGTTAATAGGTATAACATGTACTTGTCCATCATGCTCACTTAACACATCAGTATAAAGTTGAGGGTACACATGCCATAGCACATATCCAAGGTCATCCAAGTAGTATGTTATATTAGAACTCTCTTACAAAACATATAAAAGCTCAAGAATTATGTGGGGACCTACATGAATATGTAAGATAATAGTGCCCATCATAGTAGTTGTAGTATCATTAAAGGAATGGGCTACCACATTGGTTTAAGACATGTAATTGTCAGGAAGGGATAGCTATTTGTTGCATGGGTGGAAATAATATTAATACTAGATCCCCCATCAATCATAACTCTCTTGATATGAGTTTGATCAATATATGCTATAATAAAAATCACAAAATCTTGATCTTTAGGGTGTTGAAGTGGAATTTTTGAATCACTGAAATAAATCAGGGAGATGAAATTAAGGGAGTTGACCAAAGCTGTAAGAGGTTGGGAATCATCTGATTATACCTAAATTGATTGCAAATCACTAGTCAAAGATTGATGATATTTGGATGAGCTTTGGATTAACTCATACAACAACATTTTCACAAGAGTTTGGTGAAGTTGTTTCACCATTAAGCTTTGGATAATGTCTGAAGATGTTTTAGGAACACCCAAGATGGAAATATTAGGGTTAGTAGGGGGAGTGTCTTTGGTGAAGGGATGGGTACAAGGTGTATTAACCTATTCCTTAGCTTTATCTTTTTGGTTTTATGACCATGTAGCCACATTAATTGTGTTCATTTGAAAATTTGGTGAAGGTGGTAAAGGGGTTATGATGACATCTTTGGGTTTGAATTTAGGTGGAATAGTAGGAGGCACTATTGATGCCAAAGGTGGAATAATGAGAATGTTAATGAGAGTATCATCAAAGAGAGTGTCAACATCGAAGTGTTACTAAATAACCATTGTGAGGGATTTATAATTCTTAGTATCATGTCTAGGTGAATGATGATATAAACACAATTGTGTATCATCAAGCTAAGAGGGATTCATTCCAAGAGGACTATAGGGATTAATAGGAGGAAGAGTTATTACTAAAGATTGAAATAACTATCATAAGCAAAATATTTGAGATCCTTTAAGTGGCCTAGCATTTTTTGTACTAATAGGAGTAGACACCTTTTATTTTAGTGTTAGAAAGGTAATTTTATGTGGTGTCTTGTTTGGTGATGATGGAGTTACGTGTTTTGATGTCAATTTATTAGTGTCAGATGTGAGAGGCCTACCAGATGACAAAGGCAAGAGTGGAGGTAACCTAACTTTTGTTTGGCTTGGTTAGATGATATTCCAACTAAAGTAGAAAGGTGTAGCCCCAAAATGGATGGTAAAGTTGAGGGTTGAAGAAGGGATCATTGAGATCTATGAGGCTTAACATTCTTCTATATTTTAGGGTGAGAAACTCAAACTTGTGGTTGAGGAGTTAAATATAATTTTACGTATGGATGAATTAAATTAGAAATGGGGTGTATACCTAAGGTCCTGATCTGCTTTAATGTAATAGATTCCTATGAGGGTGAGGGTTCTAACATAGTTGGTTGAACGTTCAATGATTTTGGTGAAGAATATCTAGCTTTGTCAAAGACCTTAGGGTAAAGGGTAGTAAGGGGATTGGTAGTAAAGGTAAACATTCATTGTGTTGGATATAGAGTCTTAAGTGAGTCTCAAAATGTCGCATGGTCAAGCTTCATGGAGTCAAGAAATTCTAGACTTTTCACCAAACATGAGAAGGGTTTTGACGAAGTTGATGTAGGCCTTATGATTGTGTCTTTAGAAAGATGTGGTGTTTGGGAAAGAGGGAAATTTTTGGTTTCTACTACTTTGGGCCAAAGACAAGAAAGAACCACAACAGGGTCTTCTTTGATAAAGATGGGAGAAGAGACTTAGTCATCATGGGTGGAGGGGAGGTAGGTGAAGTAGGCTCCTCAAGAGGGTAAAGCATAGGTATTATGACTCCCTCAACATGTGGGTGAGGCATGGGTAAAGTATGATCCTCTATAGGTAAGAGAAGGGGTAAGAGTGGTGCAATTGGATTAGGCACAATAGGTCTCTCATCTATAATGGGAGTAGATGATATGGACTCTTTTAGGTGCAAAGGTGAAGTGGGTGGGGTACCACTCTCTATAGGTGGAGGAGAAGTAGGCAAAGAAGGCTCCTCAAAAGGGTATAATGCAATAATTATGTTCCCTTCAACATGTGGTTGAGGAACATGTAGGGTGTGGTCTTTAAACGATAAGAGGATAGGTAATATTGGTACCAATGAAATTAGCATCACAGGCTCCTTTGGTGGAAAAAGGAGTGGCAAAGGAGGTTCCTCCTCTTGAGGGAGTGGAATGGGTGAAATAGGCTTTTATACTTGAGGATGAAGAATGCACAAAATAGATGCCACTAAATGTGGGAAAGGAGTCAATGAAATAGTGTCTCCTATTGAGGGGTAGGTTGAATTGAAGATAAATGAAAAACCATATTAACCGTATGGATATTATGATCACCTTATGATCACCTGAGTTAGTTGTGGACTGGACAATATTTTTATTTGGTGAATGGTTAAGAAAATGGTGTTTAAACACATCCAACTTTGACTAGGAGGTGTGTTAGGATTATCCAAGATGAGCTCACTTTTATCAAGCATATCTTTAATAATGTTCTTGAGTGTCTTCCAATTATTAGAGTTATGGCCTTTAACTCGATGGTAGCTAAAAAACTCATCTTCCTTGTACCAGGTTGGGATAGGATGGGAAGGGTCAAATTGTATAAGAGGTTTAATCTAAGGAAGGGTTATGACACCTTATTGCAATAGTTTCTCCAATATGGATGTATATGATTCCCCAATGGGAGTGTATTGTCTTTATTCATATCGTTATTGGAATTGCTTGGTTAGATTTTGAGAAGTCAAAGAATTCAATTGGTTTATGGTTGTGGAAGAGGCTGACTTAATGACCACCACATTGGCAAAACCTTTAGCCTTTTGGTTAGAGGGTGAATTTTTAGAGGAGGAGGAGTCATTTGTCTTGGTATTGGGATTCTTACTACATAACTTGACTTTTCCTTCATCAATAACATGAACCTCTAGTTTTTGTGCCATTGTAAAAGCTTCATCAAATGTGCAAAAAGTTTGTTCCCAGAGTATGGATGAGATGTGCTTAGCACATGCCCTTGAGAAAATCTCAATAAGCTCAGGTTGGGGTAAGGAGAAGGAGAGTTGATTGATCAAGCTTCTCCAATGAGCAATAAAATTATCAATAAACTCGTCATCAAATTATCAAATAGAATATAGGTCCATTATATAAACCTTCTTAGAAATGTTAATAGAGAAATGGTCTAGGAATATTTTTGCAAGTTGGGTAAATGAGAAAAGGGAGTGTTGAGGTATAGAGCTATACCAATCCAAGGCAACACCTAAAAGAGACATAGGGAAAGTGTGAAGTAGTAACACGTCATCATGTCTTATAAAATAACAAGCATGTCTAAATGCTCACAAGTGATATTGTGGGTCCTCTTTACCCTAGAAATGAGTAAATTTAGGGAGATCCCATTGGCTTGGATAAGGGTGAATAGGCACAAAAGGATGGATTGGTTCATTGCATATTTGATCATAAGATAATACATTCTTTGAACTAGAAATGAATGTCTCTAGATTAGACATCTTGTCCATTAGCATCTTAATGATGTCTAGAGGGGGATTAGTTTGGGGGATTCCTCATAAGTTATAGGGAAGCTGATAGGAAGTAGAGGGAGGGTATGACATAAATTTTTGAGGTCGTGTTGGGGCAACGTAAGGATAATGAGTCATAGGATGAGGTGTGGAAAGAAAAGGGACTTGTCCCATTGGGTTGGAGAATATGCCTTGGTTGGTTGTTGTTATTATAGGTTGAATTATTGGCATGGTTAGATTGGATAAAGGGTGAGTCATAACTCAGGTGATAATAGGTTCAAGGGTGGATGGAATAGGTACCACTAAATTCTAGAATGGGGTGTGACTTGGCTAAGCTAGTTGTAGTTGTGAAAGTACAGAAGTTACACTAGTGTTTAGGTGGGATTGAGTGGTTGGAGATGCCACATTTTTGACATAATTTATAGTTGGGTTACTCATCAAAGTGGTGGTTTGGGTAACCATAGGGAAAATAGTGAAGGAAAATAAAACTGAGGTTGTCTCCATTAAAGAGGTTGGCATACCATAGATTGGGTCACCCAAAGAATTATAGGTTTGGCTCATAACAAGGTAATGCTGAAGATCTACCACATTATGATCAATAAATTTAGCAAAATATTGATCTCTCTCAGGCACAATGGGAATTCGGTTAGGGATAGAAGTGTGCTCCATGATAGAATTGGAAGTGAGAAGATAAGGTGGAAGTGGTTGTTAGCTTATGCAATAGGTAAGAATTTTGGCCTGAGTTCATGTCAATATCATGCAGGAGGTGGTTTAAATAGTCTTACTACCTTACATTTGAAATAGAATAAAGAAAAACTAGGTTTGAGTATAAGTAAATGGGTTATTTTAGTTTGCTATTTTGAGCAAATAAAACTACACAATCACCAACATCGGTAGGGATGATTGATATTAATAGGAACAGTTCACTGATGTCAGTGGAATAACCAATGTAGGTAGGTAAATTCTACCAATACTGGTAGGGTTAACCAATGTCAGTCACTGTGAAATCCTAAGAAATGGAAAATCTAATGTTTTAAGAGATCAAAGGCTAAAAATAGGAAAAATAGTGGATGTAAAAGGTCTGTGTAAGAAGGAATAACACTTAGAAAACTTGAGATAATAGGTTATACAAACTAAGCTTTAGAAATAGTATTGATTTTATGAATCAATAGAAAAGCATCCTTACCAACTAAAAAATATAGAAGGTAATTGAAAAGTAGAAAAAGAAAATTCAACCATCAATTATTAAGTCCTAGAGATTAATTTTTAGTCTCATCTTGGATTATTCCTTAATCAAATAATAAGAAGAGAATTTGGTTATCGAAGGTACTAGAAAGTAATCTAGAGCTAGTTTGAAATTAGTTTTGGTACTCAAGAGGAAATCTATGTTAGAATAAGTACGTGGCTTGTTATAAGAGCTTTCTCTCTGCACTTCATGAACCTTGAGCTGAGATAGGCCACTTAACCAAAATATACCTTCAATCTAGAGATTATACTCCACCAGAGAATGGAGTGGGTTCTCCCCTTGGTGGTGAAATCCAAGTAGGATAGTCGAGTAGGGTAAGGTGATCCACCAAGTGATGAAATCCTGATGGGCCTTTTCTTAGGTGAGTTTAGATGTTTGTTTATGTGAATGTGATTTTGTTGTGTAACATAGGTGTACTATGATTTATTCAAAATACTTGTAATTAATTGAGTTAATATGCAACAAGCAAACTATGAAATGCAGTGAGTTTTAAACCCAAATCTGAAATGTTTAGATTTGAATGAAAATAGAGAGGAAATAGGAATAGAGTATGAATTTGACTATCCTAATGTGCATGCAAGAGGAAGTAAAGAAGGGATTCTCTTTTTTTTGTAAAATAAAATGGCAAATTGCTTTTAGAGACAAGGAAAAAAGAAATAAAATTTCAATTTTAATGCCTTTTAAATAGAGAATAAGATATTGAATTTTTTGTTTTTAAGAGAAAAGAGAAGGAAGAAGTGCAAGAAATGAAATTTTCACTATAATGCACCTATATGAATATTTAAAACAAGAAATTAACCCAAGGAAAACTCCAAGGTCCCACCGGGCATGCCAAAAATGTTTCACTAAATTTTGTCCATTTTAAGTCTAAAGGAAAATAAAAAGAAAGATGGGGATAAGTGATTAGAATGAACCTGGATTTGGTTTGCACATCATATCTAGACATTGTAAGCACTCCTCTTTGGCTAGGGAGGACTACCTACAAATAAGAAAACACTATTATAAGATGTTTATTAGTAGATAAATGAGTGGGCTACCAAGCTATGCGCTTGTTTTAAGAAGTATGAAACTTCCCTAGAGATGACAATCCACTTTTGAGAGATAAAATAATAATAAATAACTAAAAGAGAGAGTGAAAGATAGATAAAATTAATGTTATTATCAACCTGTACGTATCAGAGAGTGTTAGGGTGTAGGTGAGGTACTTTGTTTGTGTTTTAGAATTTATCTGGGTAGGTTTTGAAGAGGCTAGGGAATTCACAGTCATTGATGTCGATAGGGGAGTGACTGATATCGGTTATAATTTTGAGATAGTGAGGTGACTGATGTTGGTTAAGATGCCGAGGTTGATAGGGGAAATAATTGTCTAAGAGCTTGTAGAAAGTTTTCTCGAGTCTAGGAAATGGTTTGGATCAGGTCAAAGAGGTTGAAAGAGTTATGAGAGGGAGATTATGGCTTGGTTAAGTCTGGTCAGAGGTTTGGTATGTCAAGTAAAGGGGCAGTAAGAAAGGAATCTTTATAACTCCCTCATGAGGGTACGGTCAGAAGTGCATAAAGCAATGCAGAGTAGATATAAATAATTAGCAAAATGAATATTTAAATGACCTATAATATCAATGATGTACTTAGCTATGGTGGTCACTCAATGATAAGTGCTAGGTTGATGGTCCCTATTAGGGAGTCTAAACCTAAATGTTTGAATAGAGAGAACAAGTGGGTGTTGTTGGTCCTCAAGAGCTTAGTTGCTAATTGTGATTGACTTATGCATGGTGATTGTAAGCCTAGATGTCAAAAATAGAATATTAAGAGCCTGAATGAGAGTAACAATCAATTTTCTTAATTTTTGTTGACTTGAACTATAGGTTGGAGTTTGGCTTATGTTATCGATGTCGGTGATCTTGCTGACATCGATCATGAGTTGACCAACATCAATATCCCTATAATAGCTAAACCATTCTATTTTTGGCCTATTTTCTGTTATTTTATGTGCCAAGTGTGACACCCATTATAAAATGGTAAAAATAATATGTTAGGAAGTAGTTATTTAGGAATTTAGTTTGGAAGTGGGAATAAGTCTTGGGTAGTTAGGATGAGGTGGCTAGGTCTTGAGGTGACTCATCAGGGGAGAATTAGTCATAGGGTGAGGTGGCCAGGTAAGGTAGCAATAGGAGTTTTTAATTAACTTAATTAATTATTTTAAATTAATTAAATGTGTGATGGGTAAAAGTATGGGTTAAGGAGATTGATTTTTATTATTAAAATGGGTTTAGGGGAGTTTGGACACAGGGAGTTACGCATGTGTGTGTGACGTAATTTTGGTTTCTATATACTAAAGGTGTGTCAAAATATCACTTAATCACCTCAAATCCACTATTCTATTTATTTAATATTCTAGTTTATATATATGTGCTACACTAATAATTAGAATTTGTTTCATTTTGCATGGTGCTTCTAAATGCTTCATATGATTTTACTGTGTTTAAACATACAATGTACATTTCCATTTGTTATACTTTGTCATTATCATTTTTTATTCTCAAATAAGCTACTGACAAGTGCTTAATTTAATTAGCATAGCATCATACCTTGGCAAAAACATATTTACATTTGCTTTCCTATCTTGCTTTATGATTTTTTTAAACACAAATATGCTCACCAACAAATTTGCAAATTCTATATACTAAACTTATTACTATGTATATACTACTTTTTTTTTCAAAAATATGTTTAATAGCTTCATACTTTTTATATAAATTATTGCTAGAGTACTCTTCTTATATATATTTAATTTTTTTTATATCAATCATTTTGGTGTTTTAAAGATTGATTTGGACATAGTATGCTTCATATATTACTTATAGTGTACTTGAATGTTTTGATTTTTGGATAGAGGATGATATAAGTTAATAAGAGAGGATAAATATGACTCCATAATTATTGGGACTCTTGAGAGTCCATAATGTGTTTGACTCCAAAAAATTATTATTTAGGATTAACATTTTAAATTGTGTGTTGTTTATTTACCTTTGAATTGAATTTTTTTAATATGGTATGACATTTTAATTAAAATATGTGAACACAAATTTGTTTTAGATAAATAAATATGAATAACAGACTTTCAAATTGCACCCAAAACTAGTTATGATTGTGGATATTATGAATTCATATTATTGGTCACTAAATCAACCATAATTGAAATTATACCTCATGTTTTCACAAATTACAAGCTAATGCCAATATCTAAAATAAATATTTGTTAACCACTATTGATGCATATGCAACTTTTACAATTGCTACAATCATAACTTTTACAAAAAACATTGGCCTCCAACTCATATTTGAATTAAGGATGGAAACTTTGAAGATGATACATCACAATCAAGTTACCATCCTCTCATACTCTCTACAATTTCATTCATTATTTATACACCAAAAAATTAACTACTCCTATTTTAATTTCACAACTCTATCTATTTGGAACATTTGAGCCTTTGTTTTCCACCATTTAAAAAAAATTTAAAAAAATTCTAATCTATCTCTTCAAAAATTTAGTGAAATGGAATGGCCCTGAAAGAGCATTCAAAACTAGTCAAGCAACATTTATCATTCCATTACATTAAAAAAAAAGCATTATAAGACTTATATGCATTTTTAAATGCAAAAAATTGAGGTATGTTAATGCCCATGCTTTCTTTGATTTTTAGCACTACAATTTGCAAAAAAAAATCTAATTATGTTCTTTACTTTCTTAGCAAGCATTTTTTAACTAGTAAAATACAAACCTAATTTTAGTGGACTCTTGACAATTTATAATACAATTGAAAAAAATGTGATTGTCCTATCATTCAAACATAATGTCTGTTGTGGTTATTTCACATGAATCTCTCTTTGTAAATTCTATCTATATTTTTATAGATAACATAAACACTATCAATTGCAAATGTATATTCCATGCCTTTTCAACTCATTTGCAATAAATTCAGTATCCCAATTCAAACTATTCAACTACCACATTCTGTAACTCTACATTATGATTCTTGTCAACAAGAAAGTTCATTTTCCTATACACATCATCTAATTAACAATCTAAAAACTAATAAAAATATTAATCTATAATACTCCCTTTCAAGGATACTACTAAAAATATTACTACCTTGATTAATAGAGATTTCAATTGATGACTACATAAAAGACAAAATTTCTACCATTTTCATCCTTTGAGAATTCTCTATTCAAGCAAAATCTACACTCAACCAATACAAATATATTATAGATATTGATATAAAAAACTATTAAAGGTGTGTCAAAATATCACTTACCTCAGATCCACTATTCTACTTATTTAATATTCCAAATTATATATATGTGATACACTAATAATTAGAATTTGTTTCATTTTGCATGGTGCTTCTAAATGCCTCATATGATTTTACTGTGTTTAAACATACAATGTACATTTCCATTTGTTATACTTTGTCATTATCATTTTTTATTCTCAAATAAGCTACTGACAAGTGCTTAATTTAGTAGCATAGCATCATACCTTGGCAAAAACATATTTACATTTGCTTTCCTATCTTGTTTTATGATTTTTTTTTAACACAAATATGCTCACCAACAAATTTGCAAATTCTATATACTAAGCTTATTACTATGTGTATACTACTTTTTTTTTCAAAAATATGTTTAATAGTTGCACACTTTTTTATATAAATTTTTTCTAAAGTATGATTCTTATATATATATATATATAAATTTTATCAATCATTTTGGTGTTTCAAAGATTGATTTGGACATAGTATTCTTCATATATTACTTCTAGTGTACTTGAATGTTTTGCTTTTTGGATAGAGGACTTTACAAGTAAATAAGAGAGGGTAAATATGTTTGCATAATTATTTAAACTCTTAAGAGTAAATAATGTGTTCAACTCCAAAAAATTATTATTTAGGATTAACATTTTAAAATGTGTGTTATTTTTTTACCTTTGAATTAAAATTTTTAATATGGTATGACATTTTATCTTGTAACAAGTTTTAACCATCCCTAATCAAAGTATAATATCTAGCAGTAACACATACTTCATGTTTTAATAGATGATGGTATTTAATGCAAACAATGCTCTAATCCTTATGCTTTTTGTCAAGATATATTGGAAATGTTCTTTTGCTCAAACTACTACCCATGTTCTTAACAATGTTCTTTATTTTTCTTCTTGTTACCAAAATTTATGAATTATATCCTCAAATAGTGTATAGATGCACACCTCATTCATTTTCAATGTATCAAGAAATAAAGAAAATGTTTTCATTACTAGTGAACCCTATTAATATCAGGCACTTAAATGAATTATCTATAACTTATACTCTTTCTTAAAAATTTACTACAGTGAATGAATTATCCAAGGAAATAAAGGAACAATGGAGAGTTATCCCCCAACAAGTATATTTCTCATTCATATCATGTGCTTCTTCATTCATTTTAGGTCTACATGTAGTTTAATTATCACTCATTTCTTGCCTAGTCTATCATTACATTATAAACATACATGATGTGCTAAATCACAATAGAATTGGTGACTACTGCATGAAGATACACTTTGTATTTTATAGCTTCACGTTCAATACTTCACATTTCCCATATTGTTTTGAGATAAGGTCATTTTCTAAAATAATTCCTACAAAGTTTAATTATCACTTATTTCTTACCTAGTCTTTCATCACATTCTAAACATACATCTTGGTGCTAAATCAAAACAAAATTGGTGACTATTGCATGAGACATGAAACTTGAAACTTTAATTCAATGATTTTTACATAATTAGATATGACCAATGATCTACAAAATGAAATTTATAATAGCAGTAATGTAGAGTTCTCAAAAATAGTTGGGTTAACATTTACAGTCATACTCTCTTGAGGGTTCCTCAAGGCCAAATGAATATTTTACCAAAGATGGAATTTAGAAACTTCTTTTTTGATATTGGTGTATTCCTGAAGAGCTTCCATGATAGTTTTGTAGGTCAAAAATAACTTGTCTTGGAAAATAAATCAAGATTTAAAAATAAAATGTTTAGAAAGTAACAGCCTGAACCATTTACTTAGCAGAAACTATGGAATTGATGTTCTTTATTTTGGTTGTTGGAAGACCTTAATCAACTACCTCTTTCCTAACATGCCTATATAAATTTTGTGTCCTTGTTCTTTGTTTGTTTCACTCCCAAGGTTTGTATAAACTAAATTGATATTGTCTCTACTTTGTTTATTTTTAAGTCTTCTTGAATTTTTAGATGTTGATAATTCTCAAATCCTTAATCTAGGAAATGACTAAGGATGAGTGTGTGGTATTTGTGTTATTTATTATTTCTATTCACTTCTTGGTAGTGTAATTATTATGCTAGATTAAGTAGATAAGACACATTTCCTTTTCATTTTAGTGTTTCCTTTTTGTTTCCATTTTTCAATTGCACTTTCTTAGTGTTGGAAATTAAATCAGTGTAAAATAAATCAATAAATGAAAAAGTAGACAACATATAAAAATCACAAAAAGAGGCATCCAAAACATATGATTATACCCTAGAAAAACCCAATGGGAGTAAATTTTAGCTCAGAAATGGTTGTGCTCATTATGTCAATTGAAATCAGCAAGATTACAACTCAGTGCTCTTTTAAGGACCCATCAAATACATTTTGGGTCACATCAACACCTCTATAATGCTTTTTTTTGCTTGATCTTATTTTCAACTCACTCATATTACATCATCATTTTACCACTTAATCTCGACTAGAATACATATGACATCTATTGATACCAATGGATTGAAATTTTGAACCAATTAAATGATATTACAAGGGCCCATTGTGTATACTAATGCATAATTTGGGTTACAAATAGTTGCAGATGGACCCATTTGCCCTCCCAACATTGAAGTGAACATGGTTTTGTATGCTAAATTTCAATTCCATCTCTCCCTTTTGTCAATTAGATATTCACACTACGATCATTGTGATTGCCCAAATGCATGCTACATCTATAATGATTCTCGAATCAAATTTATTTATCAATGCTAAAATAATTATGATGGCTAAAATGCTTTTACAATCATTATGATGCTCAAAATACATTTGAATGTAAATCCCTACAAGCTTATCTATGTAAATTCTTTACCCACTAATCATGACTTCTTACCATTACTACCTTGAAATGTTGATGAGGTTACATTGGTGTAATATGCCCCCTTTTTTCCCCTTGTTTTTGAGACATTGGTGTTACTCCCATGTAATATGTGACTGTTATAGTAGTCTAAGATGTAGTTTGCCTTTTTTTTCCTTCATCCTAAATCAATCAAATTAGATTATAAATCTCAACACTAATGATACCTTAAAATAGAATTAGTAACTACATTTCATAACATTTTAATTACATTGCAGTGAAACTAAAAAATTTAAATACAAACTTCACATAATATTATCACTTGACATTATCTCCAGAAAACATCTCCAATTTTAATGGATTTGAATTGTCAAAGAACAAATTTTAAGGCCTTTAAACATCACATCTATAGATTTCATTCACACTTAATTTCATCCTTGTGAGTTTAACTCTTGATCTATAAATATGGATGATCCACCATAGCTTTCCCTGTAAAGACCATTTAGGCACAAATTCTTTCCATTCCTTGAGTAAAATTTACACCAATAAGAGTTGTTTGATGCTATAATAAACAAAAATTTACTACTAAAAAAACACTTCCTTATATCATCTACTTTCATCTTCCACATCCATAACATCATATGCATTTAAAATTTAAAATTTTGGTTACCTGCTTTTGTTTTCCCTCCAAAATACTTCCCTGGGCTTGTCTCATTTTTGCGATAATTTTTTTAACCCCTTCCTATGTTTTTACATGTGCTTGGTAGAGCCTTTGTAGCTTGGGAAGTTATATTTCTTGAATTGCTCCTTATATCTCTTTTACATCTTGTTTCATATACATGTCCCTATGACTGTGAAGACCACTACATCCCCCTATCATTTTTTTGGACATTATTGAGGTTGTGAAGGATTTTTTATGGTGACTATATTTTTCCCTATTCCTCCATTGAGCCTTACATGCCATTCTCATGAACTTCTTTTTCCAATTCAGACATAGTGATATCTTTGGAATGATTAATCATAACCAAAATACCTAGATGAATACAATCACAAAACTACCCAAAGAAAGTTTTCTCAAACTAAACTCAAGTCCATTTACATTCACAACCATTGAACACCAAGATTTAACACATTTTTACAAAAAAAAAATGTTGCACAACTCAATTTTATGCAATAGAATTTTAAGCTCCTTAAACAATGTTCTATTTCCATGATATATTCCATGTCTTTTTCAATAAATTCCCTTTATTTCTTATCAGATAACACCATAATATAATATTCTAACTAAAATATATATATTGACTTATTTGCTCATCATTTGGGGCCATGAGGTTTCCATATATTTTTAAGGAGTTTCTTGGGTTCCTTAGGCTTTTCCTCACTATTACTAGCAGGCATTCATACGCTTTCTAAATCCATATCCCACTATTAATTCTTTTATATATTTATTATTATTAGATTTACTGTGTTATTTACTATAGTACTCAGGTTTCATTGTAAATTTACATGTTACAATACAAAGCCACTAACTAGACACTACACTATGCAATTCAATATAAAATATTTATTGGCATAGATAACTACTTAGCCAGAAAAAAAATTCAAAATAAAGGTAGGAACTAGCTATTATGTGGCCCTTATTTAATTTTATGCGTCATTTTGGTTTTAAACCATGTTTTTTTGGAAAACTGTAATATATAGTATTGTCCACATTTATTTTTTCTTTTTTAGTCACTTTATACTTGGATAATCCCTTAGCCTAGAAAATGGTGTTTCACATCGAGAGTACAATCATTGAAATTATGGCTATGGGTTGTGAGGATGTTGGACATAATACTCCTTGTAGAGAAGCTTCAGAAGTTTATCCCAAAGGTATTCCACAAACTAATATATTTTTTCCTAATATATTTTGTATCCCTGAATTTGATAATGCTTGTAAATGGTTGGAGAAATTTATTTTAATATGGTATTTTTTTAGGAGAATTCCCTATCAAAGTATGTTAAATACTTGGGTGTAGACCACATGCACCCTTTATGGTATTAAATTAGACATTGTCCCATTGTCCAAAATATGACTAATGGGTTTTTTTCTTAGTTTGTTGATCCTCAATATGCTTCTACAACTTTGAAAAAATCCATGATATGTCTATAGTTGTTTACTTGTTATTTTCTCCTATATGCATGATTTTTTGGTCTTTAAACAACCATCCCTTAAGATCTTAATCTATGTGGAATTTTTGATTCTCCCTTTGCCTTGTTGGAACATTATAAACCTATTGACATTATTCATATTTTTTTATATTTAAGATGAACCAACTAAATTATATTGGGCCCATCCCTAAAAATGGGTATGTGTTAAAGTTGACCTCTCTCATGACCTTAATTATACATTAGACATTTAGATATTATATACCCTACATCTCCAAAGAGTTTTGTACATTAATTTCCCTTAACACTTGTTTTCATTTCAAATCCTCTAAACATAAAATCAAATATTGTCCTTTGTTGAACTCATAGGATACACTAGTTTCAAACCCTTCAACTATAAGTTATCAGTATGATAGCTATTTTATAACTAATAATTATGACCTAAGGCATAAATTACTAATTACCATTATTTATTCAAAATTATGGCCACATTATGTGGATCATGGATGTGACCTCAATTAAATTTGGCCCTTTGAGTTTTGTTCAATATTAAAAATTGGTATTTTGGCATTATTAATGTTTATACCTATAATAATGTGGTGGAAAGGTTTATCCTTTAGAATTGGCTTACTCATGAGTTTCTATATGCTCATTTAATTGTGTGTGATGATTTTAATATGGTTGATCTAGGATTTGACCAGCTTGGCCACCCCATAATATGGTGGATAACTGACAAGAGATAAATGTGGTATTATATGTCTAATAAATTTATGTTTTATGACCCTAATTTTCATGTCATTCCACCTCTTTAGTTTGGTACATGTGTTCAAATATTTTCCATGGCTCTAAAATATTCTTAAATCCACTTGATATGCCAATGATCTCAAATCAATTATATTTTTATTTTACTCAATTATTTTCACTACTTGTGGAGGCTCTATTAGGTGTTATCCTTTACAACCACTTTACGATATAATTTCACATTAAATGGCATTTCAAAAGACCCAAATTTTAAAAGACATGGTTTTTTCTTAATATTGCTTTATCAACTCATGGTCCTACTCGTTGTCACATCTAATGGGAATGGAACCCTATGCCATGTTTGACATGTAATTATGATTGGATTTATTATTGGTCTGACACCATCATTTAGATAACTTAGTTCCTTTGCATCTATGGTCCTTAGCTAGCACACATCTGTAGAAAGACCTACTTTTCCATCACCTTTATGTTGAACTACACAATGGCTACATTGGAGCATGAACCCCTTCAACTACAAGTGGTGAAACTTAAGTAACACATCGATATTGAACATTATTATAATGCTTAAGTGGCACAAATAAAATCCATGTTGCATTGGCTTAAGTTTGGTGACCACATTTCTAAAGAATTCCTGTAAAATATTAATGCTAAGATATTTTTTCATCAAATCAAGTCCATTAGGGAAGCAAACCATTGATTCACTGACTATTTGAATATGGTTTAAGCTTGTATCATCCTTTACAAGTAGTTTTTAAAATCTCATGATTCTACTCTTGGGAGATAACAGCCTCCCCAACAATGTATATTAGTGGTAATTCTAAAAAATTCTTTTTCCCAATGATTAACATGCAATAGATTATTCACCATTGAATAATTGCATAAAGGTGTCATACATATGGCCAATGGATAAACTCTTGGCTATGATGGATTTTTGTATAAGTTTTATAATGCTTTAGGATACCCTTAGAATGGATTTGTTTCAATTTTACTATGAAATATAACACACCAAAACCATTTTGAAAATAATAAATAAAGAGAATTTTGAAAATTCATATCTAAGCTAGGAATACCACACATATTTTAAATTAGAAACCTATCTCGTTGCTCAATGTTTCATACAATATTAATGGCCAAACCATCACATTATGCATCCAAAATCTTGTTTCTTTGATTGTTTGACTTAGGTTACTGGGAATTATCAAAATTAGATACATATTAGATAACATTATTATAGTTTGGGAAGGCATGGAGTGGACATTCCAATCCAATCAACAATAATTGTTCATCAAAATTGACTTTGAGAAATCTTATGATCATATTGAATGGTATTTCATTCTCACAATGTTTGAAACATTGTGTTTTACTCATAATTTCCTCCAGTCAATCCAAATTTTATTTGAAGATGTCTCAACATGTCTTTTAGTCAATGATATGTGCTTAAAATAATTCAATATTCTATACTCTATTAGATAATGCTACCCACTTACTCCTATGCTATATATCCTACCTATAGATATATTTGGTTATTAGTTGGCCAATGGCATGGATTACGATCTTGTCAAAGGTATATCTTTGACTCTAAAGGCATCCCAAATTTTTAATGGTCATTTTTTTGAATCCATCAATATTATTGAGGAATATTAAAATATCAAACATTAAATTTAATGTCTTGATACCTTTTACCTTGCCCCAGGTTATAGTATATAGTGGAGAAAGAATCAATGCTAAAAGTAGTCCTTTAAACCCCATTGGTTGAAAATGTATGCATGGAAATGGATTCAACATTGGGAAATATATTGATTTCTTAGTATCCTTTTTGTGTTTCAAGCTACCCTCTCACAACTCTAACAATATGAAATTGATGGAGTAGATAAGAAACTCTTATATTATATCATTAAGCCTTTCTCATTGGTAGGTAAATTCCAAATATTATTTGAATTTATCTATGTGACCTATGTCTATTATTCATATTTTTGGGTCCCATCCAAATCATCCTATAGAAATATTGAGAAACTAATCATATTTTTTTTAGAGCAATTTTAAGCATGGGAAAGGTTTTCATTAGGTAGCTTCATAGTACTATTTTATCCTAAAAGATTCATGGGGTTTGGGTATACTTGATGTCCACCATCAAGTCACAACTCTATGTATGAAATGGATTACCTGATTTACTTAAGGGAACAAGGTATGCAAAATACTACTTCAAATTATATTTTTGAATATTCTTCTTATGTATGAGTGTCTTGGAAGGTTTCAAGATTTTAAACCCTTATTAGCATGTTTTATTTTGTCATAGTTGTTGGATCATTTTTTATTAATAATATTTGGAAAACATGGGAAAGAATAAAACCATGGTTACTTTGGAATTGGAACGATTTATATTCAATGGCCTATCTATAAACCATTAGTATTTGTAGTGGTTTCCTATCATAAATTTTAACAATATTACATTTGTGTAAGCTAGATGGGTTCATGCTCTCAATTTATTCAAAATATTCATGCACAAAATACAAGACATCTTCTCCAAACCGACTAAGACTTGGCTTTCTTGGCTTAAATCTAAATTTAAATATTGTTTGCAAAATAATGACCAAAAAATCTATTAGGAGGTTATGTAGCATTTACATATATGTTTCATAATATTTTATCTATCTCTATGAGACCATCATGGAAGAACTATAAGTGTTGTGTTGAAAACCCATTTATACATTAGACTCTCAGGATGGGATACAACTAGTTTTTTGCCTCTCAATATATGATGATCTATCCATTATATTTCTCACATTTGGAGTAGGATATATCAGACCTTATGGAATTCCATTCTTGAGCCCAAGATTACACACTTTTCATGGTGCTTACTCTATAAAGGATTACCTTTGGGGAATCATCTTACCCATTTAGGTGTTTTGTATCCCAGTCATGCATTTTGTAGCCATAACAGTTCTATTAAGCATTTATTCTGGTTATGTTGCATCTAACATGGACTTGGATCTATGATTTTTAAAATAATTTTGATTGGATCCCTTCATAAATAAAACCATTCTAATTGATGATTTGGTTATAATATTATCAATAATCACACAATTTTGGCATAATTTTTGTGTGATTTTTTTAAAAACCTTACAAAGAAATAAATGAAATTATTTTTACTAACTCTATAATTGATGCCCAATTTTTTTTCTTATAACAAGGCTATGGTAATTTAAAATGTGTTTAAGAAGATTCAAGTTTAAGGAAATAAGGTGTCTCTATAGGTGGCCCATCTCTAAACCTTTTTGGATCATTCGGGAAATGCACCTTGCATCATTATTCATGTGTCTCCCTCTTTACCTCTTAAGGTATGGAACTACCTAAAAGGGGAGGGTGGTGGATGATTTTAGCAAGGCTAATTAGGAAAAAAATAAATCACTATACCCTCTACTTTCAAATCTACTTCGGATGGTATCTCTTGCATAGGTACTCACCTTTATTGACACAATGTGGTAATTGGGCTCCTCCTCACCACAATAAGTAACTATGTTTGAAAATGGAAATATCACCCCCTATAACCATTATAGATGGCACTCAAACAACTCTTGAAGAAAACATAGCTGTAGTGAAAAATTCAAACACCAGATGGGATCCCTTCCGTAAGAGAGATGATATGTTAAATGTTGGTTGAGGCAAACTAGATGACCAAGATCCTTGACTTTTCATTAGACTCTTTACCATGATAAATTTATTTCATGCTTTACAATATTTTTTTGATATAGTGGTTGGTATTTTGGACCAATTATATTGTTGCTTTTAGTTTCCTAAACATTTTTAATTTGGGTGGGAGTATTATATTTAGGGGCGTGGTCTTGTATCACCCACTCTTTTTGGGGATTAATCTATATTATTTTAATTTAAAATAGTATATCTTTATTTCATTAGAAAAGTTAAATCGATAGTGACAATTTACAAACAATGTCATTAAATGTAATTTCTTCTTAATGAAAAAGGTAATTTATATTAGAGAACAAAATTGTTGGTTGATATAATTAATTTGTGGTACCACGTCGCCTTTTGCTCAGTGTGGCTACCTATTGTACCTAAAATTTGAATTCATGAATTTTTAAAATTTTGGTATCCACATGGGGAAATCTAAATTTTGGAACCATTTAAGTCAGGACTCACAAATGGACTAGGTCTTCTACATGTTGTACTTGAGAAACTTTCATCTTGGAAAAACTAGAGAAATCAGGGACCATTAAAACCACAAGTGTACATCATGTGAAAATATTTTGTTTTTTCATATATTTCACACTTGGACTTCATTTTGGTTCTCATTTGATGCATTATAAATATATTTTCCAAAGGATAGTCTCTGATTAAGATAACATAGGCCCAAATTTCATAGGTTTTATGTAAAATACAACCACAAAAATCAAGTACCATTCACACCTCAAGTGTATGACAATTTAAAATCTTCTATTTTGTCATATATCTCATGTTTAAACTCTATTTTGGTTCTTGTTTGATGTGTTGAAAAATTACTGTCCCAAGGAACCTTTTTGTCCATAGGATTTAAGGCCCAAATTTCATATATTTTATGTAGAATCCAACTAGAGAAATCAAGTACCATTTGTACAAGTGTGTAACATGTGAAAATATTCTATTTTGTTATATATTTCACATCCATAAGTCTTTTTGGTTCTCATTTGATGCATTGGAAACATATTGTCCTAATGATCATATTTTTCAAATGATTAAAGTCCTAAATCTCATGTATTTTTCATAAAATCTAGTGGGAGATGTAGAACTTTGGCAATAGGTTGGCTTGACCTCATGAGCCCACCAAATGCATTGGGCATGATAAGTATCATGGTCACACTAGGTAAGAAATTATGCTTATAGGTTTTGGTTCCTCCTCCTTGAGATCATATTGTGAGGTGTATGGAAGCCAATCACTATCATCTCATCATACACATCCTCATCAACATCCTCTTCAACATTGTACCACTCTATCCATCTTACCACAATGGTCAATATATACATGTCAATCTAAAAGTATATAAAACAAAAAGCATATTTGAGCATGATGAAATAACAAAGAATAATTACATCCAAAGATTATATTTTTAGGGACAAACTCATTGTGGGGGTCATTACCACCCTCATCACCCTTGTTTTGTGTTACCTCCTCCTATAAAAGTATAAAAAATTACATAGAAAATTAGAAATTGAATGTGATATGGTCTAACATTTACTATTATAAAAAAGTACAAATAATATTAAATTTAACATGGACAATATATAAATAATCATTAACAATACCCATATTTACCCCTCACTTGCATCCCTATTTAGAAAATAATCAAACAACCATCAAGATTCTATTTGGGGACACTAGTGAATGAATGACTATCCTGATTCGATGTGAATCCCACCCCTACTAGTAGATGCACCATATAAAACCCTCTTAGTAACTTTGGTAACTTCATGTGAATTTCTATACTTAGAGCATGCACATAATGATGACTGGTTACTCATTTATTTATCCTAAAATAATTCATATAGTAATCCATTAGTATCAACAAAATTTGAATCGAATTAAAAAATTATCCTTTATGGATAATTGATAAAATTACATAAAATTTACTCTGATTTAGAAAATATTTCATGTAGGACATCATTTCCTTCTAGGTCATCCATCAAAAATTTGGAAAAATAAGAAGGTAATCATAAGAAACATGAAACATATACTATTGGAATTGGTATTGAGATAGTTGTGAGATTTTCTCATACCTTTGGTAGATGTTTTATAATTTTGTTGAAATTCTTATTGGTGTGATAAACCTATAATATAACTTGTTAGTCTTTTGATACATCATACAACACAAAATATAATGTCTATAAAACCCCTTATAGTCTAAAAATCAACCATAATATATAGTTTAATAAAAATAACATGTTTGAAGTGCATCAACCATGATAGAATGGTTTACTTAGTAATTAGGCATAGATTTTAACAGAGATTTGAAAGAACTTAATTTGAGCATAAACAAAGAAAATTTAAAATTTTGCATATATTGAATTATATGACACCTATCAACAATAAATAGCACTTGAAAAATTCTTGCAACCTAAGCTACTTTATAATAAATAGCCCAAAGGTTTGTATTATGGTTAAAAACATTCAACATTGGATAGTCTTTCCTCTTATATTATTTAATATGTCTATTTCTTGGAATACTTAAATATTTGTGTGCAATTCCTCTCTTCTATTTATAATAATGGTACCATAAGAAAATAGTTAAATTTAATTTAGCATATAAGAGTTTGAATATTAGAATAATATTTGGAAAGAGATTACAAATATGCCTCTACCACTATTGAACTATTGATTTGATATGTAGAAACAATGTCACTAAATTAACTCGCCCTCACTTTTATAGAATAAACATTTATATTGACTTTCTACCACTCTATTTATATTTCCTAGATGATCTTCAACATTTCCATTCACAAGTTCACTTCACTTCAAAAGGAAGGTAGGAAATAAAGTTCACAAGTTAAATAAGTGTCATTAGAGAACCCTACCACACATATCATCTTGAGCTTGTTATGATTGGTTGGGATTACTACCCATTTTTTAATTTGGCCAGTAGGTTTTTTTGTTTAATTATTTTGTATTGTCTATTTAGTACCCTCTTTTATTTCAAAAGGTAGTTTTAGAAGTAATATGAAAAAACTAGTCCTCACAAGAGGTTTTTTTAGTTATACCCCTCAATATGTTATTTTTTGAAGTAATAAGACTGAACTAGTTCTCACAAGAGTTATTGTATTTTTAGGTTCATTTGTCACTATGTTTGTCTAGTTTCAAAAACCATGGTATCGGTCTTGTTTAGTCTACAATTGTATTGAATATGTCAAGCAAATAAAACCTGCATTTACTTGTCAAACAAAAACATCAAATTTTTAGTTTTAAATTCCAACCTACAATAAAAAACAAAACTAATCTTGATTTTATTTAAATGTGTTCTACCAAGAATCTATCCATACCACATAGTAGCTATAGTATTTATAGAGAACCACACATAGTGTTAGTAATGTTTATTATATTCCCTTGATATTATTAAAATTATATCAGTAAATTATAGTCTATGCAATATGACTACCCTTGTAGTTTTTATTAATATTTATCACCTTACATGTCTCTTCAAGAACATTAGGTGCCGTTCAAGAAGAGACATAGAAGACAATCATATTGGAAAATATTCCAATTAGATTGTTTTTATAATAACATTAAGGGTAAATATTTGTAAGGATTTTACAATTTGATGATTGAAAAGTAACATATGAAAAACTCCAATTTGACTACATACTTGATGACAGACTAGAGAAAAGTTAGATTTTTAGCCCAATATTTTTTTAGGAGTCTAAGGATGATTTCACTATAGTTTCATCTAGAATTCTTGATGAAGATGTGAAAATTTACAAATTTTGTATGTTTTTGTGCTTTTGATGTTCATGTTGATGGTATGAGATGGTTGTGACATAACATAATGGGTCACTTATACATTAATTTTCAATTTAAAAACATATTGAATATGGGCCATGGCTTCCCTTTGTGTCTTAAACAATGGCATTTGGTAAGTCTATAATTTTTATAAGCATTAGGCCATAAAATTATAGAAGAAAAAAATGAGACTATTATCTAACTTGAGATTATTCATATAATTGGGTGTGTTTTATGCATCAAACTAGGGCACAACCATGTAAATGCTTTTAGTTGTTGGGATATTAAGAATTGTTGGGAAAAGTTTTATGGGGAACTGAGAAAAGTTCTAGAGATAATCAAGCCATTTGGATATCAAATATTTCAATTGTAGGAGCATTTTTGAGGATGCTTGAGAACATCAATAGAGTTTTGAAAATTAGTCAAGGCATAGGCCTTGAGAAATGTCTGCCATAAGGCAAAAAAATGCACATTGAGGGTTTTCCCCAGAGATTAATTTACTTTTAAAATTAAGGGTGAAATAAAAAAATTGGGAAGTGGAATCTTTTCAAAACACGTTATGGCTTGTCCTTGCATTGATATCTCAAAAAATTTAGTTCAACAGTATTTACAAAATTTAACATGGTAAAATAAAATATTTAAATAATCAGATCCTTGAAAATTAAAATACATCAAATTTAGTTAAATGATATTTTTATAATCTATATTATTTTTTATTGCTATAAATGGATACCAATGAAATGAATGGAGATTTTATAGGACTAGTTTTATTTGGAAATGTATGTTTATTCCATTTCTTGCTTTGAATTATTATTTTGTGGTTATCTATGCTTAGTTGCCAACCTTCCTAGGAGATGCTATGGAGCATGGATTTAAACCTACCCATTGCATTTTATTAAATTATTTCAATGCCTTCTTAATGATCCCATCGTGTTCACATATCATAAAATAAACCTAATCCACAAGATAAATTTTCACTAAGGCATTTTGTCAAATAGTTTATGTTCTTGCAACATGTCCTTGGAAACTAATGACCTAATTTTATGCTCCTGATAGATTATCTATTTGGCAAATAGGTTGAGAAAATTTTTGGTTGTAATATAATAAATTATATTCTAGTAAATTTAAATGGAAATTATGAGGATGAGGGACATTATTCTAACTCTACATCCACACTAGGCATCATATTACAAAATGTAAGACATGAGCAAATGTGATTTTTGTTAACTTTCTGGTGATAAATGAATACAAGCCTTTCTCTCCAAATGAAAAGTGAACTTTCATTTGTTCCAATGTTTTAGTTTTTTATTCCATGTTCCAAATTGTTGTGCAGATTTTTTACACATGCACCATGTGTAAATGTTCTTTTAACAACCATGCCAATGGAGGTTTAAGCTCAACATTCATACCAAATAACCATAAAATACATAGATAGAACCACATACATTGAATAATAAACATAATTGAGTGTAGTTTCTACATCAGAAAATTCAAATTCCTAGATATGTTTAAGAAGCTCAAAATTTATTAAAAATTAGTGTGGTCAAACCATGAATACATCTATCACAAACAAATGTGTTCAAACTTTTATTTACCAATGTTTTGGGTTTATGAAGTATAAAATTGGATCATAAGGTATGGCAAGTTTTATGGATTCTAAGTATTATTTTTAGCATACTACAAGCTATGCAGATTTTTTACACATACACCATGTGCCAATAGAGGTTGGACTTCAAAATTTACCAAAATACCATAAAAGACATAGATAAAACCATATGAATTGAATAATTAATATAATTGAGTGTAATTTATACATCAAAAAATTCAAATTCCTAAATATGTTTAAGAAGCTCAAAACTTGTTGAAAAGCAGTGTGGTTAAAGCATGAAGACATCTACCACAAATAATTGTGTTCAAACCACTTTTATTTACCAATGTTTTGGGCTTATGAAGGATAAAACTGGATCACAATATATAATATTTTTTTTTGAATTCTAAGTATTATTTTCTAGAATACTACAAGTTATACCCCTCAACAAAATGGTGTGCCAAAAGGAAGGACAAAACTATAAAATTTTGGTTATCTATGAACTACATGAAGATATCTATCAAGAATATATGTTAAAATTAATTTGTATTTACCAATATTTCTTCTTAAAAAATGAATGTCAAGTTTCTTCTAGACTCTACATAATATCATGACTACCATCATGGTTTCTAAAGGCACCCTCCCTAATCATGACTAATCAACATGCATGTAATGCACTAAAGATTTTAAATGTGCTAAGTAAATTATGTGTGTGATGCTTTTAATTTTATATCCTACAGATCTTGGGGTAGATGGTGAGGATGGTCCATTTTCAATGGTTGAACCAACCTAAATTTCACTGAGTTGTTGAAAGAGTTAAGAAATACTAGACAATCTTATTCTTTTGTGTATATCACTATTATTGTAGTTTCAAGTTAGGTCATTTGAGGTAATAATTTTAAATATGACATGTATAGAAAGAATCATCGATTTCACTTGATCCGAGTCTTAGTTTGGTTATGGTCATCCCTCAATTTATATTAAAATATGAATTATAATAAAATTAATAAAGAATCCCTTTTGCAAACAAATATAAGTAAAAACTCCATAAATTTCTCTAACCCACTAAAGTTGAGTAATTTCATTGTAAGAGATGGCTTGAAATGTCAAGAATTAAAAACCACAACAAACATATAGTAAAACATAATGCCATACACAACTTCAATAAAAACACAAGTTTGTAGACATATATAATTAAGAAACTTGATAAATTTATCCAACCCATTAAAGTCGAGTAATTTCATTGTGAGAGATGGATTGACATGCCAAAAAGTTAAAAAAAAAAAATCTCCTCGAAACATTTTTTAAAATAGCTGATTTATAAATGATAGCTCAAATACACCTTTATGTTTGATGATCCATATCCATCATAAATGAAAAAGCACAAAGATTGTCATTCCATGCAACAAAGATTGCTTCTCATAATCATTATATAATAAAAACTTCATGTGTCACTTTTACATGGTCTCCATATCTAAGAGAGGTAGAGATGGGCTATGAATACAACCATTTGAAATCCCAGACTCATGATTTTCAAACAAATCAAGTATTTTGATGATAAATTTAGTAGATGAATGGAAAAAAAATTGACACTTGAGAAACACGAAGCTAGAACAATGTAAGTTTGAAAAACACATATACACTTTCAAATCTAAAGTTTGAAAAACACATATACATTTTCAAATCTTTTCCATTATCAATAGTCCTCTGTTATTTTTATTTCAGCATTGGGTATATGGCTCTAGAGTACGTAGATCAAAGTTCAACTTAAGCAGTTTATCATGGTTGATTTCAAATTTATTAATGTTATGTTAATGACATGAACATAACTTGCATGCAAATATATTAATGTATTTTTTTCACTCCCAACCATAGAAATTCCTTAATTTTCATTGCACAACAATAATGTATTCAAATATTTGACATCCATGGCTATCTTTTCATAAGAAGGAATTTTTGATATAAAATATATTATTAAATTTATGACTTTTCCAGTTAAAATTTAGGTTCTAAGTGATAAAAGACATTAAAATTTATATGCTAAGTAATAAATGATGTCAAAATAATTGTTAAATATCCACTTTCAATTATTTTTTTGGTGAATGACTTAATAAACAAGGTTATGATATTAGCCAAATTTTATGCATTTATTTTAATAAATGAAAAGTAAATATTCTCTCTGCATTAATTCATGTCAAAGATTTTGGATGAAATTTTAGAGATAGTTATCATTAAATCTATAAATACCAAATAATTTGATGAGGAATGTACTTCTTTTGGTTGTAACTTGTCAAGTAGAGGTTTTAACATTGTTTGGTATAGAATATGTCATTGAAATAATATATAAGTTTAGAAACATATTTTCAATTCAAATAGGATTATTTGGCAAGAAACTTACAAATTGTTGATTTATTGTAATCTCTTTTGAGTGGAGGTTTTAAGTTTGTTTGGAATAAATTGTACTTTGTCTCAACCTGAAGTTCTAAGCATGTTTGGCATATAATACATAATGTATGAGATTTGAAAATAAATCAATTTAGTCTAATTTTAGATGTAAGCCCAAATTAACACAGTGATTTGTAGGATTCGAAGGCAAAAATATCATTTATTAATATCAATACTTATCAAAACAACTTTCTTAGCATAAAACATGTTATTTGTAGTATCTGTACACAAATTAATTTAACTATAAGTATAAATACATAATAAAACATCAAACTTGGATGGTTTATGAGGCATTTACAATTTTTCATACTTTATCAAATCAGTGTTTCAAGAATGTTCAATATTTCTTATAAAGTGTGTCATTTATGTGATTTGAAAATTGATTAATTTACACCAACAAAATAGAGGGGTCATTGAGATTTGTACTTGCATCAATTTACAACAAAAGTCCTCATGATACGTTTGAACATAGATAATTTACAACAAAATGCAAAACTTAAAATTTTGTAGCCTTTTTCAAGCAAAAGTTTTAAGGTTACTCAGTATAAAACATATTATTTTTTAGATTTGAACATGAATTAATTTGGCATAAAACATGCTATTTTAAAGATTTTAACACGGATCAATTAAATGTTTGGTGAGCCACATACATATTTTAAAATTATTGTAACTTTTATCAAACCCAAAATTTTAATCTTGTTTATCATAAAAAATGCAATTAATGGTATTTGAATTTTAGAACATGGATCAATTTACTTACTTAGTAAATGTAGATACTCATCAAAAGACAAAACCTAAACACTTAATGAGGTATCTACAAATTTTTCAATAAAAGTTAACTACTATGAAGAGAAATGTGATTCAAAAATTATGTTTATGATAGTTTATTTTCTTGGGGTGTATTTATTTTTTTTGAAAGTCAAAACTTAAATCCAAACAAGGGTTCTTAGTGAGGAACTTTATTTTTTTTATTTACATGTAGCCTCTCAAAAATAAAGAGTTTAAGCTTGTTTGGCATATAATAGACCTTTAGGGGGGTTTGAAAATAGATTGATTAATTATTTTTGTGATTTGAAGATAAAAAAATTACTTATCAATGTAAATGGTTACCAAAATATTTTTCTTAGCATTAAATATGCCATTTGTAGTTTTTGGATAAAAATCAATTTAGTTGTAAGTATTAATCCACAACAAAAAATCAAACTAGGGTGTTTTTGAGGCACTTATAATTTTTTAGACTATGCCAGATTAACATTTTAATTTTGTTTGGCATTTGGTATAGAGTATGTGATTTAAACATTGATTAATATACACCAAATAATAGGGGAGTGTTTGATATTTGAACATGAATGAATTTACAACAAATCACCAAAATTTTAATTTTGTAACCTTTTTAAAGCAAAAGTCTTAAGCTTGTTGAACATAGAATACGTCATTTGAAAGATTTTAACATGGATCAATTTGACATAGAAATGTTATATGTACAATTTGAACATCATTCAATTTGGCATATAATATGGTATTTATGGGATTTGAACATGGATCAATTTAATTCTTAGAAATCCACATACTTCTTTTCGAATTATTGTAAGCTTTGTGAAACAAGGATTTTAATATTGCATGACATAGAGCATGGGTTTAGTGGATTTAAAATTTTGAAAATGGATCGATTTGATTAACAATTTAACATAAATACACATCAAAATATGAAACCTAGATTCTAAGTGAGGCATCTAGAGAAATTAACTATTTTGAAGAGACGAGTGTTTAAAAAATTATTTTAATGAGACTATGGGAAATTCCATGTCAAGATTAAAAAAATTATGATACTTATAATTATCATGAACTCTTCAAATTAAAATAATAACCTCTGTTTTAAAAAGTTTTGATTATTGCATCGATGTCTTTAAACTAAAAAAACATGTTATACAAGCACAAGATTGCCTATGCATAGATGATCTATTGGTATATTTATATAATTATTTTTTATTAATATATGTGAATAAGATAAAAATTTTGGGGTATTTAGATTGTCTAGGATATGTATAAATTAATCAAATCTAAAATCAAATGTTTCCTTGAGTGTATTTTACCAAAAAAATTGATATCAATGTTTCTTTTGAGTGAGCCTCGTACATACCACCACTTCCTAATTTGACTTAGTAATTAAAACTACTCGATATCTATGTATTAGGGTAAGATGGATTGATGTAATTCAACATCATACTATATTTTATTTTTATTTGTACATAGCTACCTCATCATGTTTATTTTTTGTGACCTATTTTAGAGAATTCTAAGCCTCATAATTTTTGATTCAGATAGCCTAAGTTTAAATTAAAAGGGCTATTGGTGAAATATTCATATTTACACCTCATTAAGCTAACTTGGGAATTCTTATATCCTAGTTGGTTTAATATATTTTATTTAGGATTGATTAATAATTAATGTGAAACTAATGCCATTTAACAAGAGCCATATTTATACGAAAAAAATATGTGCCTATTATTGTGCCCAATATGACAAGAGAGGCAAAGTTTGACTTTGCTATATAATCTCTTCTCCTTATTTGTATTTTATAATGAATTTTTAGCAAGTGAATATCCAAGTGAATATTGTTATTCATTTATTTAGTTCTCTTCTTCTTGCTTCCATATTATTTATTTGTTTGAGCTATGTCTCAAATCACTTTTGATTTTGGGTAGACTAAATTCCAATATCTAATACTCTAAAGAGGGCTCAAACTACATGAATTTATCCTAGTCAGTTGTATGTGTACAAAATAACTCCTTTAGTATGGATAGAAGATGTGATCTAGATTTTGAAACTTGACAATGGAACACTTTACTTGGCTTAGGTGCTTCAAACTTGGTTAGGGCCTACTCCTTAATATTTTTTTACTAATTTAGGAGATTTAGGGCAGCCCTTAATGTGCAAGTGATATATAGATGCTTGATTAATACTTTTTAGATTAGTGTTAGATGATGAATAGTATTATACATATTGTGTGTGAATATATTACACTTTGGATAGCTTCTAATTCCATGTAAATGCGTAATCTTTATGTCAACCCTTAATGATGATTTGAATTTGTAGAATAATTGTGAAAGGTGTGCAAATAGATCTAGTAAAGGTAGACTACTTCAAAAATTTAGAGTCTTTTGAGTATGACCAAATGCATCCAAGAAGCAAAAAATAATTATATAGTGATTATGAGATAATTTGATTAAGATAATAAGTATATTAGACATAGTATAGGGAATTCATGCAAGTCACTGATATAAAATCAGGAATATTGGGCCCATAGAAGGCAAATCGGTAAGAGAGAAAGGCGTACAATGTCTATATTTGTATGCACAAGTTGTGTAAGGTAAATATAAGTCATGACTAATATTTTCAAGTTTATAATACCAAATTTTATTCTCTACAAATGTTTCCCTTTTATTCTAGTATTTAAAATGCTAGAGTAAAAATCTTTTAAAAATGTGTAATTTAATATGTAACCACACTTTGTCTCTTGGAAAGGCTCCAAGTGTCTATATTTCTCCATGAAAAACCCTAGTATGTATCACCACTTCATGTTTTGGATAAGGTTCCAAGTATCCATCTTGTTCCATGCAAATCCCATAATAAAACCTACAAAAATCAATGCCCATATATAATATAAAATCTTAGGTAAAATAAATCAATAAAACATTTGAATTTTGAGGAACAAAGAATGAATACACATATAAGTAGAAGTAGCATGTTGCCATGAAGCTTTATATATTTTTGTGATTATGCCCCAATGGAGAATGCCATGGGGTTATTATTCCCCAAGGTTAGTGTCACTCTTAAAATCATGGATTCAGAAGATAATTTCCCCAACCCTTCATGAAGGAGTAGTACAAGGTCATTAAGCAACACAAAACCTAACCACACTAATCATATAACTAATATTCAACCTCAAGATGGAAAGGTGGAGCCCCATACCATTCTCGTATGTGAATTTGAATAGATTAAATCAATCACTCCAAAAAAAATTATATTCAAAATGCTACTATCACTACCTTCAATATCGAGTTGAAAATAGAAAAAGTGCATGCATGAATAACATGCATGACCCTATAATCTGATTAGCTATCCCAACGTAATGTATAATGACATAAATGTATATATGGCACTATGCCATGAATATGATAATTTGTCACTTATGTACCTATAAAATGTCTATATATGTATTGCATATACTTTAAAATCTATCTTAATCTATAAATATATGTCCCATAATTTGACCCAATTTGAACATTTTGAATTATGTAATATGTCACAAAATCTGAATTATCTACATGTGGAGACTTGAATCTCTATGAAAATCTTAATAATAGGCCCCCTTTTTGAGATGAGAAATATAGCTTACAAATTACTCATCTCACAATAAAAGATTTAAACACATCATGTTATAAAGAAAGATGTATGCATTTAAAATGTGTGATAGCATGTGAAGAATATGTTATGATAGTATGATAAGATCATCAAACAATATATGAAACATGTTTCCTAAGGCATAAAAGTTTTAGGTCTATATAGATATATAAATTAGGTACATATTAATAATGCTGACAAATATAAATAATGAATAATAGCCCATGAATAAAGGTACATGATATGGATCATAGAACTACACACAAGCAAAAAAGGTTATGCTATGGATCACAATACCATAAGCTCAAAAAACAATCCTAGATGTATCCACTCATAAGTACATGATTTCATGGCCATGACACATATAATAAAATCACAGATAATTGTTAACAAAGGTTCCAAAAAACCCATCATAACATGCTAATATGTGGTTGTGTATAAGCTCAGAACATAAACATAGTTACAGAATAGGTCAATTCTTTATTAGGTCTAAAATTATTTATTTATCTAAAGAGTCATAAACTAAATTGTGTAGAATAGTCATTATTATTAAATGATTAAATAGATTCAAATAAAATAGAGCATTCATTGCACACAAAACAAGTACTAAAGATGTTCAGGAAAACCATTATCATATATATATATATATATATATATATATCTTTTAATTACTCCTTTTAATTACAATTGATCACTATTTATATAAATTTACAATGCGTTTTACTTTGCATTCCATCCTATTATTTTAAGCTCAAATGAGTCTTTTCATATTCTAAAGAATTTTGGAACACATACACAAGACAAATACATAAAAAATGAAATAAATAATACATGTTAATATCCATCACAAACTTGTCATGCATCTATACTCTATGATTTTAAAATTCTATTTTACTATCAACACTTTCGCATACATAAATAATTATCCCATCTTGAGATAAAGTAGCAATAAGTGTGCATTATATTGGAGCTAATAAAAATTCATACATTGAGGGGCTAGTCTAAAAATGTTACTTGCAATAATTATTCAAGGCATCATTAAATGGTTTTTACCTCTTGCACAGTACTTAGTTAACCTTGCAAGTTTTCAACTAAGTATCATACCAATCTACCACCTTTTTAGGTTTTGAATAGATTGGCATAACTAATTGGCTGCCCTTTATGAGATTTCAACCAACCTATGTCTGCTCCTAATGCTTAAGCAATTATTTATTTGAAAAATTATTCAAATTTTCAAAATTGGAATCCACACAGTACTTAGAGAGGAGGTGGTGGCATATGTTACATTGTTGGAACTGAGGGAGACTATGAAGATGATGTCATTGTCCCAGAGTTGTTGCTAAAGAAGTCGTAGATCTAGAATCTAGTGATGGTTACATTTGTTGCATTTGGATGGTTGGTTAAGTATTTTTGTTAGCCTTTTTATACTAGAGTTCTTGATGGAATTTATTTATTGCGATGAGTTGGGGCTCCTTAATGATATATGTGATAGATCTATCCAAATGGACAAATCCTTCTTGAACATCTTCCAATCTATGAGAAATTATCACACCATAATTATTATAGTGTGCAATAGAGATTAGAAACCCATAATATTCTAAATGTCATCATCTTCTATTGTTATGAGGATTACCCTAGTGTGTAACACCTTTTGTTGGATTTTTTGTTGTAGTTACTCTAGTCTGTCTATGTGCCTCTACATCTGAATGCTAGAAAATGTATTACATAGCATCTCATTTTTCCATGTTTGTAGCTTGTGTATCACAATGTCTCTTGAACCAAGATATTTATTCAATGCCACATCCAACACATCAGAGATAGCCAATTGATCCCCCATTTTTTCTTTGGATTTGTCAACCTTAGTAAACTTTGGGTTAGATTTGCTTCATGTGATTTTCAACTATTGTTTCCAATTATGCATGCTTTTATACATGTTTGGAGCTTGGAGTACATCAATTTAAAAGACTTTATAATACTCTTCAAGGATTTCAAAAATATACATTGTTTTTGCCTTATGATTATAAACCTTACATTTGAAGTTGTTTCAGATTTTTTTGTAATGATCTAGTATTTTATTAGCTCAGACACATGGGTTATGAATCTATTTTCCTCAAACATGACTTGGTCACCTAGGACTTGAGTGACCAAGGTAGGGAAAGTGTTATTGATCAATTGCCTAGCTTTGTTGAGGTGGACATGTAAGCATACATTTCCTCCCTTGACTATGATGACTCTTGTTCTAGTACAGAATCCTTCTGAGTGGTAGACTCATGAAACATAACTACTCCCTCAATTTTTTTTGAAAAATGTATCTAGGGAACATCAAACGATACTTCCTGAATCATTATTGTAAGGATAAAAGTATAAGTCACAAATGTCATAAGTGCCTTATTTATTTTATGCCATTTGATGTTTGAAGGTTATCCATCATGTTGAGGGTGTAAGGACATTCCACAACCATTGGATAGAGGATTGCATCTTGTTTTGGGATGCCTCCTCTTGTACTATGACTTCTACCTACATGTTTCACTCTAATTCTACCTTTGCTTTGGAAGTTTCCTCTAACCGATCCTTATTTGGTCAATATTTGTCTTACTTGTATGTTTCCTCCTCCCACTTTCATAGGAATTATTTATTTTTATCCTCCTCTTTCTTTTATTATTGTGTCACCTTCAGCATTATGCTTTTGCACTACTTGAGATTATTTATTTGTTCAATCTTTCTCTTTCCTCTAGCTTACTCATCCTAATTCTTGTTTTCTTCCTCATGCCTCTTCATTTACTCCTCCTCAACAACCTTGTGTGTTGTTTCTTCCTTACTCTTCTTATTTTCATATTTTCTTTCCTTCTTTTCCTCTATTATAACCTTATTCATGTCCACTTTTTGAGTCTTCTCCTACTTGAGTTGCTCTTTAGAAACTTGTTTATATGTTTTGATATCATTTTGTATGGCTCT
This sequence comes from Torreya grandis, assembly GCA_037957365.1. NCBI lineage: Eukaryota > Viridiplantae > Streptophyta > Pinopsida > Cupressales > Taxaceae > Torreya > Torreya grandis. The sequence continues at coordinate 3,822,960 of JARHVA010000016.1, read as the reverse complement.
GGATGCTCAAGTTATGGTTGTGTAGTCACTTGCATCTCATGTAAAGGAGTTAAAAAATCTCAAGATAATAGTTGTTACCTTTTGAATCACCCTTATTCAATTTTTCGTGAATTGCCCTTAAGAAAGAGTCAACTTATCATTTTCCCCTTATTGGTCATATCTTTGTTTATTAAGTTGGCTCTTTAATTTTAAAAAAAATTCACCCGCCTATCGTCTTTTATGTGTGAAATTTATAAAGAATTAAACCTTTGAACTTGAACCATTCTTAGAGTTCAAGAGTTCAATGGTTCAACAGGTTCAATGATTCAATGTTTCTCAAAGTGAACTGTTTGTCCCTTTGTATAATTCAATTATGTTTTTAAACCTTTCGATTGAACTTGAACCCTTTTTCAAGGTTCAAGAGTTTACTGGTTCAATATTTCAATACTCGATGTTTTGTAAGGAGTCATGTTCACTCAGTTCCCTTGTATAAATTAATGTATCATTGAGCCAACCTCTTGAACCTTATAGCAGAGTTCAATGGTTCAATGGTTCACTATTTCAAAATTCAAAGTTTCTTGAAAAGTCATGTGACTATTGGTTGGCCTGTGTAGTTCATCTCATATCTTCAAACCTTGAAGTCGAACCACATTTTCAAGAGTTCAATGGTTCAATGGTTCGGTGACTATATCTCATCTCACCCTAAGGCTTTCTCTAAATCAAAATTAGTGGGAGATTTAGAGGAGAATATATCTGAAACTCATTATAAAGCAGAAAGTTTTAAATTTTTATGAGGTTATAGATAATCATTACTCATCAAAATCACATGTAAAAAATGCTCACCATTAATGCATATGTTAGAGTTCACATCTTATCAAGAATTTTTAGCACGTATTGTTTTGGTTTAATTATTCGACCTGGTTAATGTCTGTATTAAGAGAAAACAAGTCAAATTTAGCAAACAAACATACTGGGTGATACAAAGGAGAATAGTGTAGGTGATATAAGATTTTTGTTGCTCAAATTCATAGTAATTTCAAATACATTTAAGGTGAGTTCTACTCTTACTATAAGTTATTTTCATTACTTAGTTGGAAAGAAGAATCCTTTTGAGTTTACGGCATTGTTTAAAAAGTTCAAAACATTTTTTTAATTATATCCTCCAACCTGTAGCCATGAAATTTACATGTCTTGGTTATGAGTATGGTCCTAGTTTCATCTGTTCTCTTCTTAAAATTGGGGATACTTCTCTGGTTCAATATGACTTAGAAGATTTTAAGGATAGAGCTAGAAATCCTATGTCAACTCCTATGATGTAAAAGATAGTATAAAGTGTCTTGGTTGAAGCTGCGGCCTTCACCATAGCTGTACAGTGCCTTGAATTAGTTCTAGAATGCATGAATAGATATGAACCTCAAAATAGGTGCATCAGAACTATAAACGGTAATGTTTTATTTCATATCAATAGATAAACCCTAATGTCTGTGATGAGGACTCTGCCCAAGGAACCATATTTTGACCTCAATATTACTTCTTCCTATGGTTATTTTTCACTGAAGAAAGTAATTTAAAAGAGTGTGATCACAAGGAATTGGTTATTGAAATTATAAAAAGGGGGTTCAAGACTGCCCAGACCATTGACAAGAAATCACATAATTTTAGAAGTACAAGATATTGTGGTTTTATTGCACAGGCTAAAGGGCAATGCTCAGGCATATTATTGGGAAGACTGGATGTAATTTTTCATAAAATTGATCCTCCAAAGGAGAGAAATATTTGGATTGGATGAAAATTATAGCTGAATGCTGACATCTGGGTCTAAGTACTTGTTTGAAGAATACATATGTTTATATGTCTTCGTACCTCTTCTATTGCCTAGCATCTACAAGACAATGGGTAGGGCTACCTCATGTGCCCTTGGTTGAAGACAACAAAATTTATGACTATTACTCACAATTACAAATGCATAATTTCTATGAGAATTATAGCAGGGTTAATGATGTTTTTACCAAAAAAATGACTTATGAATTAGCAAACAACATCAATAAGAGGATGTCTGATGAGGCTATGTAGCTGATCAAGATTTATGGTAGTTTCTTTATTTAGTTTTCCAAGTTCACTTATATTAGAATTGGAGGTTTTGACGGTGAACCTTTGAGGTTACCTAGGTATGTTTTTGACCATTTTGTGTTGATAGAAGTCTGCAAATAATTAGCACATGTGGATATAAAATTCCCAATGAAAAAGAAATCGAGTATATCTTTTCTTATCAAACTTGGATGTTATTCATGCCAGTCATTATCTAATGCTTTGAATTTAGAATTAGATCTTAAAAAATTCAATTTTTAGTACTTCATGACCAGATCCTAATTTGATAGCAAAGGTTTTGCCAGGGATAACTTGGATCTTAGAACAAGGTTTTCACATATTCCTTAATTAGAGGATTATTTGGAGGATTGTTCAGATGAATTTGAGGTCAGAAGAAGACTATGGTCCAAGTTCTCCCTTGGAAAAATAATTACCCTTAATTTAAATATGGAAATTTTTAGAATTTTTGATAATGAAGAATAGGTGACTGATCTACAATTTGAATAGATAAAATAATCACCTATTCTAGAAATTAATTGGGATAAAAATGAAGAAGATAGGATCAAGGTTAAGACCCTACCGGTGATAAGGAGAATAGAGAAATGGTTAAGGGAACAAAAATTGGAGGGAGCTCAAAATAAAGTTTCCAAGCAATGTACATCAATAGTTGAGTCACCATCCCTAATAAGCTCTTTTAACCAACTTATTGTTATATGTGATGCAGGTACTTCCAAATCAAAAATTGGAAGGGGTCCTATCATCAAAGATTCTAAAAAGCCCTTACAACTACTCTGCCTCCTCATGCCACCAGATCAAGGACTAAAAGCAAGAGAAAGAGTTAGATTTCTAAAAAAATAATTGTGGATTTAAATTTTGAAGAGGATTTAGAAGAACCAATAGGTGATAAAGAATTTGATTCACCAATGACAGAGGAGGTTAGTACAAAACAACAAAGAGAGATTTCTTTTGATTCTACTGATCTGATAATTATTTCAAATATGCTTTTTTATCAATCAAATCTTGGTAAAGAAGTTTCAGCTTTTGCACCCAAGTGGATAGAAAGCTCAATCAGTAACAAGAGAAAAATAGTCCCATTTTCTTTGTCATTGGAAGACATGGTGAGTAAATGTTTAGAGAAAACTCCTAAATCTAAGAAATTAAAAACAACATCCAAGGTAGATGTTGACCCTAATACAGGGAACTGGAGTGCAGAAATAGCCCAGCCAAGAACTAATGAGAAAGTTTAAGATCCTATAGTTTAGAATTTTATAAGTAAAAAGATAGATCTTGGGACTGCATCACATGTCATGGATGTGCATCACCTTGAATCATCCACCAAAAAGATAGTCAATATGACCTAGAAAGATGACAAAGATAAAAGAGAGTTGAAATAAACCTTACAGTCAATGGCAGAGTACATCGACGCCATTCATAATCTAGATCTATAACCTATTTCCCAACTACCCTTGTCTTTTGATCCAAAATCACTTTTCAATTAAAAGATATTAGACAAAATACAAACAAAAAAAATGGTTACCAAAGTATTTGATAATTGGTTGGATGGCATCATCTAGAAAGGTATAGAATACATTCATAAATTGAGGAATGTATATGATATAACCATAATTACTATTCAAGACTTAAAAACACAAAATTCTTTGTGGATAAAAGATGAAGGCAAATGGATGAGTGTGATGAACCCAATTGATGAGGTGTAAAAGTATGGGATAGCAAAGTTTTTGTCAGAAAAAAATTTGACAGCTCTGGATGAAGATATATTGTATGTAAGTAAGAAAAACATTGAATGGAGGAATTTAGTATCCCAACAAGGGTGAATTGAAATCACAAAAATGATCAAAGAAATTACTGAATTCACTCAATCATTAAAATATGATCTACAATGTATTGATGTGAAATACATAAAGGATGATGAAAAAACAAAAAAAGATATCAATACTGTGATTCAATCCTTAGGGAAAAGATCAACATCATTAAATAATGTGATAACTTATTAACTAAAAATTTCTCTCAGATTTCAAAGGTAGAGTCACTTCTTTGTCACTGCATCGACACACTCCCAGAGCATGTGGAGAAGATGGGGAAAATTTAGAGGGAAGAACACATCTGGAAGGTAAGGATAAAACACATCATTATTCCCAATCACTTGAAAATCCAATAGTTTATTACAACATTTCAGGAGTGGAAAGCTCAACGTGCCTACCCAACTAAACACAACAAATCTAGATATTATAATCTATCACTTCAGTGATGATCTTATTTACATAGTTTCTTTTATTTAGTTATTTAGTTAGTTTTCTATTTAAAACTTGATCTTTAAATGAATTTGTAAAAACTAAATCCCGTATGGGTTAGAGTTACTTTAACTCTGGTTTAGTTTGAAAGATTGATTAATTAGGGAAACTATATATATATATATATATATATATATATATTGAGTTGTTAAAAACAAAAAGAGTGAAGAAAAGAGAGATAAGAAATTTTAGAACTGGACTACTGTGGCTTGTAATATATATGATGTTTGTCTAGAATATTTTTCATCTGTGAATGAAAAAGAAAATAAATTACTGCATACTTGGATCTGTGCGTTTTAGTATTTGAAATTAAGTTTTTTGTGTGAAATCTTCTTTCATATGGTAATTACTCTTTCACTAGACAATTTATTGTATGTGTTTTATCAGTTATTGGTTCAGCAATATATATATATATATATATATATATATATATATATATATATATATATATATATATATATATATATATATTTGATTGTTATTAAATATAAAATCTATGTATTCTATTACCCACTACTATTATAGAAAAGAATATCGCATTCATAGCATGATTATGTATCAATGTTAGTTAACCTTTAAGCACTTTCTAGTTAAAAGTGTATCATGATGTTTAGAATAATTTGAATTCATTAAAATCTTAAAGGGAGTTGTACCTTGATTTAGAGGGGAACTATTATTGATAGTTCATCCATTTTTTGTTTAACTTATTTATTCTTGAAAGAAGAAGAGTATTGAATCAAAATAAAACATTTTTAGATAAGGACAAATCTGTTAGCCAATAGTTTTTGGCAACTCAGCTAGGGAATGAAATTGAAGTCTTTACTGAAAGATTAGTCACCTTAATATGAAGCAGCAATGGTGCTTCCACATGAAAATATAATTCTTATTTTACAACCTAATATTGGTTTTCAAGATGAGCAAGAAGATATAATTGGTCAATTAAATACTCTTGGTTTTCGTACTTATCAAAATATTGATAATTATAGGAGAGCAAGTGGAATTTTAGAAAAAGAAGAAGAATTGGCCGATAATTTGAGATTGCTATTACTCAAGAAAATGAGGCAAGTAGAAAACACAACAAGAAATTAAACCCCTTAAATTGAAAAGAGATTAAGAATAGCTTAGAAATTAATAGTCATAATATCATAAGCTAGATTCTAGGAGATACACAAGGCCTTTGAGAAGAGAGGGAATTGAGGATCCTACTTTTCAAGCATTACAAAGCCTAATTTTTTTTATATTCCTACCCATGTTAGAAAATCTAGAAGTAGACCTCCTAAATCCTCTACATCCTCTTTCTGTCAAGCCTTAACTCTTTCTGGTACTATCTTTCCTTCTGCCATAATATTTTTTCCAATGGCCCAACCTTGGGGAGTAGCCATAGAACCTCTAAATTTAGGAGTATCCATAGGACCTCTAAATTTAAGGGCCAACCTAAATCCTTTATCTATAAATGTAAGAGAAAATTTACCCAAATTTAATGGAGATGGAAGACAATCACCAGAGGAGCATATGAGTTCCTTTGCAATAACATGTGGTGTGTTAGGCGTACAACATCAAGATGTAGCCATAAGGCCTTTTGTGCAAACTCTAACCTATACTATAGCACAATGGTTTTATCATCCAACTAATTCTTCAATCATAAATTGGAATGATATGAAAACTACATTTGAAAATAGGTTTAAAAGTATAGAAGATGAACATTCCCTTATTACTCAATTGACTTAGTTCAAGAAGAAGATACATGAACCTAGGAGGGAATTTATAGCCAAATTCAATATAATTGTGCACAGGATCCCTACTATAAAAAGGCTGACTACTGAGAATCAAAAATGTTTATTAATTTTATGCCTCCTAATATAAGTTTTCATCTCAAAAGAGGTGTAATTGTCAATTTAGTAGCCGCACAATCCTTGGCAGTTGGATTAGAGGATGATATTATTATGGCTAGAAAATGGGAGAAAGAAGTCCAAATACCTAATGCTCAACCCTCATCCTCTATGGATCCTATGGTTCAAAGACTAATCAATGATATGATTGTTCTAAAAATATAATTACCTAAAAATGGTACTTCATTTCAACAACCATATCAAGATATTGGTAGAAAAAACTTTAATCAATAGGTAAATGCTAGAAAGACATTACCACTTATATTAGCATAACCAAGGTTGACTATTGAAGCTCCCCTTAGAAGAGGTAACATGTGTGCCTTTCATTTGAATATTGATCATGATGGAAATTATTGTCTGGAGATGCTTAGATATGCTCAAATGACTACTACTCAAGATGTGTTAGGAGAGGCTATTGAAAAAGAAAGGAACTTTGAGGACCTTGGTGACTTTGAAATACATTTCCTAGAATATGAATCTGATTCAAAAAGAGGAGGTGAAATATTGGTTACTCTTGAAGATCCTTCATGTATTGTGCTTACCAGAAGTTAAAAGAATCCAAGATTTTCTAATACTCAAAAAGTACATGTTAAAGGTAAGGAACCTTTTATTAGAACTTCTGATACCAATCTGAAGACCCAAGAAAATAAATTATTACATAGCAATGATCATGAAACTTGTTTTGATATTTTAAAATTTTGTAAATATACAAAGATTAAAATATCCCCTACTAAATACCTTAGATTGAAACCCAAAGAATTTGATGAATTGGTTAAATATGTCAAAAATAGCCCTACACAAGTTGAACCTGAGTGTCAATTAAATATTAATACTGAGTCTCCCATTGCCCAATTATTTACTTCTCCACCTGAATCACCCACTCATACTCCTGAATGACCTTCAATTCATCTGATGATACTCTTTATATGGATGATATAAAGCCCAACCCATTTTATGTTTCTTTGTTCATAAATGGTCATAAACTCAGAAATTATATCATAGACTCAGGTGCTTCTACTAATATAATTCCTTCTTCTGTAGGCAAAGCCCTGGGCTTATCCCTTACAAAAACATTTGGTATATGTTACTCCATGGATGGAAAACAAATTTATTTGCTCGGATAAATTAAAGATGCACAAGTTTCTCTTGCAGCCTATCCTAATAAAAAGGTGAAGTTGACTATCTTGGTAGTAGATATCCCTACTAGTTATGGGATGTTGTTAAACATGATTTTTTGCAAAGATTTGGGTGGGAAGATTAAATTAGATTGGTCAGAAGCTACAATTTTAGTGAGAAAATAGAAATTTAAGCTAGAACCTGAACCTAAGTACAAGTTTACTGTATACCCTTCTGATGATCCTAAGTCTCAGATTCTATTTGAAGAATGTGAATTCGACAACTACTTTCTCTATTTTTAAGACTTGAAGGAAGAATATGTCTCAAAGTCTATTCATTTAGATGATATATGGACCATGGAATTTGACATTAGTTGTGCTACCACTGGTTCAGGATTAGGGGTTGTGTTAATCTCACGTGAAGATGAAACGTTTCCTTAATCTTACAAGCTAGAATTTAAAAACACTAATAACACTACAAAATATGAGGCTTTATTGCTTGGGTTAAATGAAGCTAAAGGAAAGGGTGTAAATATGCTCAAAGCAAGAGGAGATGATGAATTAATTATCAAATAGGTGAGAGGCATTTTTTTAGTTAAAAATGATAGATTGAGACATTACAAAAATAGAGTTTGGGATGAGATAAAATATTTTGATGCCTTTTCTATTGAAACAATTCCTAGAGACCAGAACACATAGGTGGATTCTCTAGCAGTATCAACATCTCTTCTTATCCCACACCTTGATTTCAAAAGAGATTCATGTAGAATAGAACTAGTCTATCATCTTAATATCCCTGATAATGCTAAAAATTGGTAAGTTTTTGAGAATAATAAGTAGATCAAAAAATTCTTGGAGAATGTTGAGATGTTTTTACAGACTTATTTTGAAGGTTCTGAAATAGAATGTAAAGAATTCAGTCCTAATCTAGGAATCAATTCAAAAGATGTTGTAATTTAATTAAATAGAAATAAAATCTCTAAAGGATTGGTCTCTCCAGAACATTTGTTTACTCGATAAGATGAATATACTAAAGGCAAACTAGCCCAAAATCTGAATAAGGTGGAGGATTATGAGAAAATCAACATTGAGAGTGAGACTGATCCCAAATAGATCTCCATTGGTAGGTGTTGTTCACTAGAGGAGAAAAATTAATTAATTAATCTATTGATTAAGTATAACATGTTAGGTTGTGGAGCTAAAAGCTTCACTGATGCAAACAGAGGAGGTTGCTGAGTGTCACAGTAACTGGCATCGGTCAGGCCAACCGATGTCTGTCAGGGGTAGACCAGAAGCTACCAACATTAGTCAAGGATCGGCTAATGTCGATCATCTCCAGATAGATGAGAACTAGCTTCGGTCACTTATGTGGTTCCAGAACTATTAGTTACACGAACAGTTAATTTAACGAACCGGTTGTTTGCATGTTAAGACTAATTTTAGTCTTGAGCTACATTTCTAATTATTGTTTGGTTTGGGATCAATTTAATAGACCCATGGGGCTATATTATAATCATCCTCAAGTAGAAGGATCATCCTCAAGTAGAAGGATCATCCTCAGTAGAAGGATTGTGAAGGATCAAAGAATGGATCCTCAGCAAGGAGAATCATAAGGACATGGAAAGGCAAAGACAAGGGTTCTTTCAGGTGTATAAGATCTAGGTCAGTAGGTGTGCAAGACCAGGTTGATCTGTAGGTGTGCAAGATCAAAGAGATCTACATGGTAATTAAGGCCAGTTGATCTGCAGGTGTGTGTGTGTGTGTGTGTGTGTGTGCAAGGTCAAAGGAGATCTGTGGGGTAGCAAGGTCAAAAGAGATCTGCAACACAACATGTAGCAAGATCAGGGAGATCTACTTGGAGTACGTGGTGTACTCATTAGTACTGGAAGTAGGCAACAACTTGGTTACTGAGTTGATTGTCACTTACTAGTTGGTGTACTGGCAGTATTGTTACTAACTGGTTGAAACAACAACTCTGTGTTTGAGTTGATTGTTTATAATTGAGAGAGAGAGAACTCTTGAGGGAGAATTACTGGTATGCCCAAGAGGTGTAAGAAAAGTGTGATATCTTCATTGTATTTGCTTCCAAAAGAGTGTTAATACAAGATTGTATTGTCTCTCATATTTTGTGTTATTTCTTAATTCTGGTTACTTATTATTCCGGTTAAATTATGTGTTTAGTTGCTTATACAAAGGTAATAAAGTGTGCTCTTAAGGAGTAGGGATTCTGACAATTGGTATCAGAGCTTGGTTAGGTACACTAACAATTGGTATCAAAGCTAGGATCAACTAACAAGCAGTTGAGCAGGTTAGTGTTTGTTGATTACAGGTGACTCTCAGGGGTTTTTGATTGAGTGAGAGTAAAGCAATGCCAAAAGAAAGTACACTAAGAATGGAGGAATTCAATGGCAAGAATTATCAATTATAGAATTATGAAAAGAAAGAGCAGGTAAAGAAAGATTGTTGGTTGATAGAAGATCAGCATGAAGGAAATAAAGAAGCAAATGATGCAGGTATTGTTGCATGGGTTACTCTTATATGTTCCTTGGATAAAGTAGAATCTTATATTATAGATTCTATTTCCTCTTTCCATGCAACCCAAAATAGAGTATTTTTCCATGATTATGTCTATGGAGACTTTGGAAAGATTTATTTAGGGGTTGGTGAGCCTTGTCAAATTGTTGGCAAAAGGGAAGTGTGACTGAAATTGTAGATAGAAAACACATGGGTATTGAAGGATGTCATGTAGGTCCCAGTCCTGAAGAGGAGTCTAATTTCTACAAGAAAGTTGGGTGATGAGAGATGCGCAGTAACTCTCATAGTGGAATCTTGGAAATTTTCCAAGGGTGCACTTGAATTAGCATGTGGTAAGAAAGTAGGTACTCTTTATCAATCTACTTTTATTACTGATTCTCCTTTTGTTTTATCTACTTCAGATGTAGATGCGAAGATGTGGCTCTGTAGGCTTGGTCACATGAGTGAGAAGGGGATGCATGTTCTTAAGAGGAAGTTTGATGTCTTTGACAAACTTAAGAACTGGAAAGCCTTGGTTTTCATGGAGAAGATGATGGATAGAGATCAGCTCAAGGGGCTAAGTAATTTTGAGTAGGGTAGTTTCAACAAGGTTATGATCTAAAGTGAGCTCTTGGGTAAAAGTCATCACTCACAGTAAAATATAGTTACCAACATCAGTCAGGCAAGAACCAACATCAATCAGACAGGTACCGACATCAGTCATGTTTAGACCAGAGTTGATGGTTTCAGTAGGTGGACATTGACGTCGGTTAGGGAACCGATGTCGGTGATCAGGTGGAATCGACATCGATTGGGTGTAGACTAGGGTCGGCCAAAGAATGGATTTTGTGCAGACAGCAAGCTATCAAGGAGTCTCAATTGCCCATGAGGAGGACTAAAAGGATAAGTAAGCCTCAAATTTGTTATTCTCCTTCTTTATGCTACTTGAACTTATTGCTCATTGATGGTCAAGAACCAAGAAGTTTTGAAGAGTCAATGCAGGTAAAATCTAGGAAATAGTGGGAGTATGACATGAATTTTTTGGGAGAGAACCAAATGGGAGATTTGGTAGAGTTTCCTGTCAGAATAAAAGCACTAAAAGATGAATGGATTCCCATGTTAAAGAAAGGAGAGAATGGACACGTGAGACAGAAGGCTAGGTTATATGGTCTTGAGCAAGCTCCAGGATAGTGGTACAGGTTTGACAGGTGTATGATAAAGCATGGCTTTAGTTAATGTCAATGTAATCACTGTGTTTATTTTACCAGGTTAGGTAGTGGTCGCAACATTATCTTGTTACTATATGTAGTGGGGACACACATGCAGGGTTTTGCTGAGCTAAAGGCAAAGTTAGTTCAGAGGTGTGCCACAAAGGATTTAAGAGGAGTGAAAATCCTTGGCATGAGTATTTCTAGAGATAGGGAAAGTCACAGGTTGATGTTGTCTCAGGATGATTATGTGAATAAGGTAGTGCAGGATGCAAAACTAGTTAACACACCTATGGATGGACAGTTCACAGAATAGTGTCCCAAATCGCATGATGAGGTTGAGTACATGTGTACTAGACCTGATATTTCCCAAGTAGTGGGAGTTATCAGCAAGTTTGTAGCTAATCCAAGAAGAAGCACTGGAAAGTAGTTCAGTGGATTCTCAGATATCTAAGAGGGACCAGTAGCAGGGATTCATGTTATGCAGGGTCAAGCACTTCTCTACATGGGTATGTAGATTCAAATATGGTAGGTTAGTTGGATGACAAGAGAAGCACCACAAGATTTGTGGTGGTTTGTCTTCAAGATTGAACTTGAAGATAGATACAAGCCAGGAAACAAAATTAGAGGATGTACAGGCATAGTTATAGGTGCAGCTATTTATCTCCAAGTGGGAGATTGTTAGGTTGTGGAGCTAAAAGCTTCACTGATGCAAATAGAAGAGGTTGTTGAGTGTCACAGTAACTGGTGTCAGTTAGGCCAACTGATGTTGGTTAGAGGTAAACTAAAAACTACCGACATCGATCAAGGATCGGCCAACGTCGGTCATCTCCAGACAGATAGGAAGTGGTGCCGATCGCCTGTACAGTTCCAAAACTATTAGTTACACAAATAGTTAGTTTAACAAACTGGTTGTTTGCATGTAAAGACTAATTTTAGTCTTGAGATGTGTTTCTAATTATTGTTTGGTTTGGGATCTATTTAATAGACCCATGGGGTTGTATTGTAATCATCCTCAAGTAGAAGGATCATCCTCAAGTAGAAGGATCATCCTCAGTAGAAGGATCGTGAAGGATCAAAGAAGGGATCCTCAACAGGGAGAATCATAAGGACTTGAAAATGCAAGGACAAGGGTTCTTCTGGGTGTGTAAGATCTAGGTTGATAGGTGTGCAAGACCAGGTTGATCTACAGGTGTGCAAGATCAGGAAGATCTACATGGTAAGTAAGGCTAGTTGATCTACAGGTGTGTGTGTGTGTGTGTGTGCAAGGCCAAAGGAGATCTGTGGGGTAGCAAGGTCAAAGGAGATCTGCAACACAACAGGTAGCAAGATCAAGGAGATCTACTTGGATTACATGGTGTACTCATTGGTACTAGAAGTAGGCAATAACTCAGTTATTGAGTTGATTGTCACTTACTGGTTGGTGTGCTGGCAGTATTGTTACTAACTGGTTGAAACAACTCTGTGTTTGAGTTGATTATTTGTAATTGAGAGAAAGAACTCTTGAGGGAGAATTACTGGTATGCCCAAGAGGTGTGGGAAGAGTGTAATTTCTTCATTGTATTTCCTTCTGGAAGAGTGTTAATACAAGATTGTATTGTCTCTCATATTTTGTGCTATTTTTGAATTCTAGTTACTTATTATTCTGGTTAAATTCCATGTTTAGTTGCTTATACAAAGGTAATCAAGTGTGCTCTTAAGGAGTAGGGATCTTGACAATTAGTATCAGAGCTTGGTTAGGTACACTAACAATTGGTATCAGAGCTAGGATCAACTAACAAGCGGTTGAGCAGGTTAGTGTTTGTTGATTACAGGTCACTCTCAGGGGTTTTTGATTGAGTGAGAGTAAAGCAATGGTAGAAGAAAGTACACTAAGAATGGAAGAATTCAATGGCAAGAATTATCAATTATGGAATTATGGAAAGAAAGATTGTTGGTTGGTAGAAGATCAGCATGAAGGAAATAAAGAAGCAAATGATGCAAGTATTGTTGCACGAGTTGCTCTTATATATTCCTTGGATAAAGTAGAATCTTAGATTATAGATTATGTTGCCTCTTTCCATGTAACCCAAAATAGATTATTTTTCCATGATTATGTCTATGGAGACTTTGGAAAGATTTATTTAGGGGTTGGTGAGCCTTGTCAAATTATTGGCAAAGGGGAAGTGTGGCTGAAATTGTAGATGAGCAACACATGGGTGTTGAAGGATGTCATGCAGGTCCCAGTCCTGAAGAGGAGTCTAATTTCTGTAGGAAAGTTGGGTGATGAGAGATGCACATTAACTCTCACATCAGAATCTTGGAAATTTTCCAAGGGTGCACTTGAATTAGCATGTGGTAAGAAAGTAGGTACTCTTTATCTATCTACTTGTATTATTGATTCTCCTTCTGTTTTATCTACTTCAGTAGATGCGAAGATGTGGCTCTGTAGGCTTGGTCACATGAGTGAGAATGGAATGCATGTTCTTAAGAGGAATCTGATGTCTTCGACAAACTTAAGAACTGAAAAGCCTTGGTTTTCATGGAGAAGATGATGGATAGAGATCAGCTCAAGGGGCTGAATAATTTTGAGCAGGGCAGTTTAGACAAGGTTATGATCCAAAGTGAGCTCATGGGTAAAAGTCATCACTCATAAGAAAACACAGTTACCAACATCAGTTAGGTAGGAATTGACAATGATTAGACAGGTATTGATGTCAGTCATGTGCAGGCCAGAGTTGGTGGTGTCAGGCAGGTGGACACTGACATCGATCAGGGAACCGGCGTTGGCAATCAGGTGGAATCGACATCAGTCAGGTGCAGACCAAGGTTGGCCAGAGAATGGATTTTGGGCAGACAGCAAGCTATCAAGGAGTATCAAATTCCAATGAGGAGGACTGAAAGGATAAGTAAGCCACAAATTCATTATTCACCTTTTTTATACTACTTGAACTTGTTGCTCACTGATGGTCAAGAACCAGAAAGTTTTGAAGAGGCAATGCAGGTAGAACCAAAAAATAGTGGGAGCATGGCATGAGTTCTTTGGGAGAGAACCAAATGGGAGATTCGGTAGAGTTGCCAGCTGGGATAAAAGCACTAAAAGATGAATGGATTCCCAAGTTAAAGAAAGGAGAGAATGGACACATGAGACATAAGGCCAAGTTATATGGTCTTGAGCAAGCTCTAGGACAGTGGTATAAGTTTGACAGGTGTATGACAAAGCATGGCTTTAGTCAATGTCAATGTAATCACTGTGTTTATTTTACCAGGTTGGATAGTGGTCGTGACATTATCTTGTTATTGTATGTAGTGGGGACACACATGTAGGGTTTTGCTAAGCTAAAGGTAAAGTTATTTTAGAGGTGTGCCAAGAAGGATTGAGGAGGAGTGAAAATCCTTGCCATGAGTATTTCTAGAGATAGGGAAAGTCACAAGTTGATGTTGTCTCAGGATGATTGTGTGAATAAGGTAGTGCAAGATGCAGAACTGGTTAGCACACCTATGGATGGACAGTTCACAGAATAGTGTCCCAAATCACATGATGAGGTTGAGTACATGTATACTAGACCTGATATTAATTAAGTAGTGGGATTTGTCAACAAGTTTGTGGCCAATCCAAGAAAGAAGCACTAGAAATTAGTTTAGTGGATTCTTAGATATCTGAGAGGGACTAGCAATAGGGATTCATGCTATGCAGGGTCAACCACTTCTCTACATGGGTATGTAGATTTGGATATGGTAGGTTACTTGGATGATAGGAGAAGCACCATAGGATTTATGGTGGTTGGTCTTCAAGATTGAACTTGAAAAGGGATACAAGCTAGGAAACAAAATTAGAGGATGTACAGGCACAAGTACAGGTGCAGTTGTTTATCTCCAAGTGGGAGATTGTTAGGTTGTGGAGCTAAAAGCTTCACTGATGCAAATAGAGGAGGTTGTTGAGTGTCACAGTAATCGGCGTCGATCAGGGCAATCGTCATTGGTCAGGGGTAGACCGAAAGTTACTGACATCGGTCAAAGATCAATCGACGTCAGTCATCTCGAGATAGACATGAACTGGTGTCAGTCGCCTGTGCAGTTCTAGAACTGTTAATTACATAAATAGTTAATTTAACGAATTGGTTGTTTGCATGTAAAGACTAATTTTAGTCTTGAGTTGCATTTCTAATTATTGTTTAGTTTGAGATCTATTTAATAGACCCATGGGGCTGTATTGTAATCATCCTCAAGTAGAAGGATCATCCTCAAGTAGAAGGATCATCCTCAGTAGAAGGATCGTGAAGGATCAAAGAAGGGATCCTCAGCAGGGAGAATCATAAGGACTTGAAAAGGCAAGAACAAGGGTTCTTCCAAGTGTGTAAGATCTAAGTTGGCAGGTGTGCAAGACCAGGTTGATCTGTAGGTGTGCAATATCAGAGAGATCTACATGGTAAGTAAGGCCAGTTGATCTATAGGTGTGTGTGTGTGTGCAAGGTCAAAGGAGATCTGCGGGGTAGCAAGGTCAAAGGATATCTACAACACAACAGGTAGTAAGATCAGGGAGATCTACTTTGAGTATGTGGTGTACTCATTGTTACTGGAAGTAGGCAACAAATTGATTATTGAGTTGATTGTCACTTACTGGTTGGTGTACTGGCAGTATTGTTACGGACTGGTTGAAAGAATAACTCTGTGTTTGAGTTGATTGTTTTTAATTGAGAGAGAGAACTCTTGAGGGAGAATTACTGGTACACCCAAGAGGTGTGGTAAGAGTGTGATTTCTTCATTGTATTTCCTTATAGAAGAGTGTTAATACAAGATTGTATTGTCTCTCATATTCTGTGCTATTTTTGAATTCTAGTTACTTATTATTCTGGTTAAATTCCTTGTTTAGTTGCTTATAGAAAGGTAATCAAGTGTGCTCTTAAGGAGTAGGGATCCTAAAAATTGGTATCAGAGCTTGGTTAGGTACACTAACAATTAGTATCAGAGATAGGATCAACTAACAAGTGGTTGAGCAGGTTAGTGTTTGTTGATTACAGGTCACTCTCAGGGGTTTCTGATTGAGTGGGAATAAAGCAATGGTAGAAGAAAGTACACTAAGAATGGAGGAATTCAATGACAAGAATTATCAATTATAGAATTATGGAAAGAAAGAGCAGGTAAAGAAAGATTGTTGGTTGGTAGAAGATCAACATGAAAGAAATAAAGAAGCAAGTGATACAGGTATTGTTGCACGTGTTGCTCTTATATGTTCCTTGGATAAAGTAGAATCTTGGATTATAGATTTTGTTGTCTCTTTCCATGCAACCCAAAATAGATTATTTTTCCATGATTATGTCTATGGAGACTTTGGAAAGATTTATTTAGGGGTTGGTGAGCCTTGTCAAATTGTTGGCAAAAGGGAAGTGTGGCTGAAATTGCAGATGGGCAACACATGGGTGTTGAAGGATGTCATGCAAGTCCCAGTCTTGAAGAGGAGTCTAATTTTTGCAAAAAATTTGGGTGATGAGAGATGCATAGTAACTCTCACAGCGGAATCTTGAAAAGTTTCCAAGGGTGCACTTGAATTAGCATGTGGTAAGAAAGTAGGTACTCTTTATCTATCTACTTATATTATTGATTCTCCTTCTGTTTTATCTACTTTAAATGTAGATACGAAGATGTGGCTCTATAGGCTTGGTCACATGAGTGAGAAGGGTATGCATGTTATTAAGAGGAAGTCTGATGTCTTTGAAAAACTTAAGAACTAGAAAGCCTTGGTTTTCATGGAGAAGATGATGGACAGAGATCATCTCAAGGGGCTAAATAATTTTGAGCAGGGCAGTTTAGACAAGGTTATGATCTAAAGTGAGCTCGCGGGTAAAAGTCATCACTCATAAGAAAACACAGTTATCGATGTTGATCAGGTAGGAACCGACATCGATCAGATAGATGCCGACATTGATCATATGCAGACCAGAGTCAGTGGTGTCGGGCAGGTGGACACTGACGTCGGTCAGGGAACTGGTGTCGACGATCAGGTGGAATTGACATCGGTCGGGTGTAGACCAAGGTCGGTTAGAGAACAAATTTTGGGCAGACAGCAAGCTGTTAAGGAGTCTCAAACACCCATGAGGAGGACTGAAAGGATAAGTAAGCCTCAAATTCATTATTTGCCTTCTTTATACTACTTGAACTTATTGCTCACTGATGGTCAAGAACTAGGAAGTTTTGAAGAGGCAATGCAAGTAGAATCCAGGAAACAGTGGGAGCATGGCATAAATTCTTTGGGAGAGAATCAAATTAGATATTTGGTAGAGTTGCCAGCTGGGATAAAAGCACCAAAAGATGAATGGATTCCCAAGTTAAAGAAAGGAGAGAATGGACACGTGAGACAAAAGGCCAGGTTATATGGTCTTGAGCAAGCTCCAAGAAAGTGGTATAGGTTTGATAGGTGTATGACAAAGTATGGCTTTAGTCAATGTCAATGTAATCACTTTGTTTATTTTACCAGGTTGGATAGTGGTTGCGACATTATCATGTTACTATATGTAGTGGGGACACACATGCAGGGTTTTACTGAGCTAAAGGTAAAGTTAGTTCAGAGGTGTGCCAAGAAGGATTTAGGAGGAGCAAAAATCCTTGGCATGAGCATTTCTAGAGATAGGGAAAGTCACAAGTTGATGTTGTCTCAAGATGATTGTGTGAATAAGGTAGTGCAGGATGCAGAACCGGTTAGCACACCTATGGATGGACAATTCACATAATAGTGTCCCAAATCACATGATGAGGTTGAGTACATGTGTACTAGACTTGATATTATCCAAGCAGTGAGAGTTGTCAGCAAGTTTGTGGCCAATCCAAGAAAGAAGCACTGGAAAGTAGTTTAGTGGATTCTCAGATATCTGAGAGGGACCAGCAGTAGGGATTCATGCTATGCAGGGTCAAGCACTTCTCTACATGGGTATGTAGATTCGGATATGGCAGGTTACTTGGATGACAGGAGAAGTACCACAAGATTTGTGGTGGTTGGTCTTCAAGATTGAACTTGAAGAGGGATACAAGCCAAAAAACAAAATTAGAGGATGTACAGGCATAGGTACAGGTGCAATTGTTTATCTCCAAGTGGGAGATTGTTAGGTTGTGGAGCTAAAAGCTTCACTGATGCAAACAGAGGAGGTTGTTGAGTGTCATAGTAACCGACATTGGTTAGGCCAACTGATGTCAGTTAGGGGTAAATCGGAAGCTACCAACATCGGTCATCTCCAGACAGACAGGAACCAGCGTCGGTCGCCTATGCGGTTCCAAAACTGTTAGTTACATGAACAATTAGTTTAACAAATTGATTGTTTACATGTAAAGACTAATTTTAGTCTTGAGTTACATTTCTAATTATTGTTTGGTTTGGGATCTATTTAATAGACCCATGGGGCTATATTATAATCATCCTCAAGTAGAAGGATCATCCTCAGTAGAAGGATTGTGAAGGATCAAAGAAGGGATCCTCAGCAGGGAGAATCATAAGGAGTTGGAAAGGCAAGGACAAGGGTTCTTCTAGGTGTGTAAGACCAGGTTGATCTACAGGTGTGCAAGATCAAGAAGATCTACATGGTAAGGCCAGTTGATCTGCAGGTGTGTGTGTGTGTGTGCAAGGTCAAAGGAGATCTATGGGGTAGCAAGGTCAAAGGAGATCTGCAACACAATAGGTAGCAAGATCAGGGAGATCTACTTGGAGTATGTGGTGTACTCATTGGTACTAGAAGTAGGCAACAACTCGATTATTGAGTTGATTGTCACTTACTGGTTGGTGTACTGGCAATATTGTTACTGACTGGTTGAAATAACAACTCTGTGTTTGAGTTGATTATTTGTAATTGAGAGAGAGAAATCTTGAGGGAGAATTACTGGTACACCCAAGAGGTGTGGGAAGAGTGTGATTTCTTCATTGTATTTCCTTTTGGAAGAGTGTTAATACAAGATTGTATTGTCTCTCATATTCTGTGTTATTTCTGAATTCTAGTTACTAATTATTTTAGTTAAATTCTGTGTTTAGTTGCTTATACAAAGGTAATCAAGTGTGCTCTTAAGGAGTAGGGATCCTGACATAAATATTTCTTTACTTGGTGTTATGATGATCTTAAATATTTTAGATGTAGGTAGTTTCAACATCATATTCATTTGAAAGCAAATGCAACTCCATTTAGATAAAAGCTGAAAAATTATAACCCAAAAGTTACTGAGGCTGTCTTTAAGGAGATTGACAAGATGTTGAAGGCTAGGATTATTTATCCAATTCATCACTCCGCTTGGGTGGTAAAAATTGTTCCAGTATGCAAAAAAAATGGAGAAATAAGAATTTGTGTTGACTTCAAAAATTTGAACCAAGCCAGTTTAAAAGATAATTATCCCTTACCTATGATAGATCACATCTTCCAAACTATTGTTGGGCCAGAAATGATGTCCATGCTAGATGGGTTCTCAAGTTATAACTAGATAAGTGTGGTTGCAGCTGACCAACATAAAACTACTTTCACTACACCTCGAGGAACTTTTGCTTATAATTGTATGCCCTTTGTTTTGATTAATGCTGGTGCAACTTTTCAATGTGCAATGGATTCATCCTTTAGAGAACTAAAAGATAGAATTATTGTCATTTATCTTGATGATTTGACTATTTTATCTAGAAAATGGGAGGATCATTTGAAGGATCTAGAGACTGTTTTACAAAGTTGCTAGAGTCATGGGATATCTATTAACCCTAAGAAGTTAGTTTTCTATGTTACAGAAGGGAAGTTATTAGGGCACCTAGTTTTAAAGGATGGAATTAAGATTGATCAAGAAAGAGTTAGAGCAATATAATAGCTAAGTCTTCCTTCTAATAGAACTGGATTTAAGTCTTTCTTTGGTCAGATTAATTTTGTCAGAACATTCATTCCTAATTTTGCTAAGATTACAAAACATTTTGTGGAGATGATGATTAAAAAACAAGCATTCAAATGGCCTAAAGCTACTAAGAAAGCATTTGAAGATATTAAAGAGGTGGTTGCACAAACACCTACTTTGGTAAATCTTGATTTCCAAAAAGATTTTTTTATTTACTGTTATGCTTCAGAACATACCATGTCTGGTATCTTGTTATAGAAAAATAAATTAAATGTAGAATCCCTAATAGCTTTTATGAGTGTTCCTCTCAAGAAGCATGAACTTAAATATTATTTGGCTAAGAAAAAAGCTTTCATTGTAGTAAAGGTTGTTAAACAATCATATATTATATACTTTATTCTCATTTAGTTGTATTTATTCCTAATTCAGCTGTGAAAAGCATCCTGACTCAACAAGATGTTGGGATGAACAATAGAGCAACATGGGTTGCTAAAATTCAAGAATAGAACCTACATATTAGGCCAACCAAATTAGTTAGAGGTCAAAGTTTATGCAAATTGATAGCCAGAAGTAAAGAAGAAGAAGAAGAATAAAAACTTCTTATTGTCTTATTGATGAGCTTATAAGATCCATGGTTCCTAAATGTGGCACACTATCTTATTTATGGAGACTATCCCAATCACTTATCCATAAAGGAGAAAAGGAATCTGAGATTAAAAATAGAAAAATATGTCATTTGGGGTGATGTCCTATACAAAAAGGGACTAGATGGAACCTTTCTGAGGTGTGTAGATAAGGAACAACAATACAAGTTCTTGAAAGTTTTTCATAATGAAGCTTGTGGTGGACATTTCTCTTCTTCAATCATAGCATTCAAAATCCTTAGAAATTGTTATTATTGGCCAGGTATGTTCAAAGATACATAAAAATGGATGGCTAACTATGAAAAATGCAAAATGTTTTCAAGAAGACCATGACTTACAACATTGCCTCTAAGGCCTAACGTTATTGAAGAACCTTTCAAATAATGGGGATTGGACATACACACATTTTAATAGCAACAAACTATTTTACAAAATAGGTTGAAGCAACCCCTGTGAAGAGAACCACTTCAGAAGTGGTATGTAATTATTTCCAAAAAAATATACTAGTACATTTTGGTGTTCCTCAAAAGATTGTGGTAGATAACGCTACCAATTTTTATTCAATGGAACTTACTTCATTATGTTATGAGTATGGTATCTCTCTTTCTCACTCATCAGATTATTACCCTCAAAGGAATGGACAAGTAGAGCCTAGTAATAAAAATTTGATAGCCATCATGAAGAAATTAGTGAGTGATAACCCCAAAGATTGGGATAAGAAATTATACGAAGCACTCTGGGCTAACAGGGTAACCCTAAAAAAAGTAATAGAAATGGTGCCTTTTGAGTTGGTTTATGGGATAGGAGCACAATTATCATTACCCTTAGAATTATCTACAACTAAATTACAAAATATTATTGAAGATCAATACTTTCAAGATTCTTTAGAGAAAAGAGTTATGTACTTAACTAAGATTGAGGAGAAAAGGAATGAACTGGTTGATCGGATTACTGCTCATCAAGATAGGGTTAAAAAGATTTTTGATCAGAAAACTAGACCTAGAAATTTCATGGAATGAGATGAATTATTGCTATGGGATAGAAGGAGAGAACCTAAAGGAGTACATGACAAATTTGATTCACATTAAAAAGTGCCTTTCAAAATTAATCAGGTACTTAGTCCTAATTCTTTTAAATTGGAATATCTGGATGGAGCTATTTTACCCCTGTCCTATAATAGATAGGATCTTAAGTTGTATCGACTGTGGAATAGGTGTCCTCTATTTTTTACATAGCCTTTCCTTTGTTATCACGTGTTGTGTTTTCCTTTCGCAATTTTGGTTTGTATTACTTCTTTTCTTCCATCTCTATGTCTCAGTTATACGTAACCAAAGTTTTTGATTTATTTGCATTTTTCCATGAAATGTAGTCCCCAATTAGAGCCAATGTTACCTTTTGAATCACCCTTATTCATTTTTTCATGAATTGTCCTTAAGCAAGAGTCAACTTATCATTTTCCCCTTATTGGTCATATCTTTGTTTATTAATTCAGCTCTTTATTTTTAAAAAAACTTCATCTGTCTATCATCTTTTGTGTGTGAAATTTCTAAAGAATTGAACCTTTGAACTTGAACCATTCTCAGAGTTCAAGAGTTCAATGGTTTAACAAGTTCAATGATTCAATATTTCTCGAAGTAAACTATTTGTCCCTTTGTATAATTCAATTATGTTTTTGAACCATCTGATTAAACTTAAACCCTTTTTCAAGGTTCAAGAGTTCAATAGTTCAAAACTTGATGTTTTGTAAGGAGTCGTGTTCACTGGTTCCCTTGTATAAATTAATGTATCACTGAACCAACTACTTGAACCTTATAATGGAGTTTAATGGTTTAACGGTTCACTATTCAAAATTCAAAGTTTCTTGAAAAGTCATGTGACTATTGGTCAGCCTATGTAGTTCATCTCATATCTTCAAACCTCGAAGTTAAACCACATTTTCAAGAGTTTAATGGTTCAATAGTTCAGTGACTATACCCTCATCTCACCCCAAAGCTTTCTCTAAGTCAAAATTAATAGGAGATTTAGAGGAGAATATATCTAAAACTCATTATAAAGTGAAAAGTTTTAAATTTTCGTGAGGTTATAGATAATCATTACTCATCAAAATCACATGTAAAAAATTATCACAATTAATGCATATGTCAAAGTTCACATCTTATCAAGCATTTTTAGCATGTATTGTTTTGATTTAATTATTTGACCTAGTTAATGTCTATATCAAGAGAAAACAAGTCAAATTTAACAAACAAACATACTGGGTGATACAAAGGAGAATAACGTAGGTGATATAAAAAATTTGTTGCTCAAATTTTTAGTGATTTTAGATATATTTAACGTGCTTACTATAAGTTGTTTCCATTACTTGGTTGGAAAGAAGAATCCTTTTGAGTTTATGATATTGTTTAAGAAGTTCAAAACTTTTTTTTTTCATTATATCCTCCAACCTGTAGCCATGAAATTTGCATGTCTTGGTTACGAGCATGTTCCAGGTTTCATCTGTTCTCTTCCTAAAATTGGGGATACTTCTCTGGTTCAATATGACTTAGAAGATTTTAAGGAAAGAGCTAGAAATTCTGTGTCAAATCCTATGATGTAAAAGATAGTAGAAAGTGGCTTGGTCAAAGATGTGGCCTTCCCCATGGCTGTATAGTGCCCCAAATTAGTTCTAAAATTTATGAATAGATATAAACCTCAAAATAGGTGCATCAAAACTGTAGATGGCAATGTTTTACTTCATATCAATAGATAAACCCTAATGTTTGTGATAAGGATTCCACCCAAGGAACCATATTCTACCTCAATATTACTTCTTCATATGGTTATTTTTCACTAAAGAAAGTAATTTACAAGAGCATGATCACAAGGAATTGGTTATTAAAATTCCAAAAAGGCAGTTCAAGACTACCCAAACCATTGATAAAAAATCACATGATTCTAGAAGTACAAGATATTATGGTGTTACTACACAGGCTAAAGGGCAATGCTCAGGCATATTATTGGGAAGACTAGATGTACTTTTTCATATAGGTGATCCTCCAAAGGAGAGTAATATTTGGATTGAATGAAAATTGCATCTGAATATTTACATTTGGGTCTAAGTAATTATTTTGGGAATAAAGTTTTTCATATGTCTTCGTACATCGTCTATTTCCTAGTGTCTAAAAGACAATGGGTAGGGATACCTCATGCACCCTTGGTTGAAGATAGAAAAATTTATGACTATTACTCATAATTACAAATGCATAATTTCTATGAGAATTATAGGAGGGTTAATGATATTTTTACCAAAAAAATGACTTATGAATTAGAAAACAACATCAATAAGAGGATGTCTGATGAGGCTATGCAGCTGATTAAGATTTATGGTAGTTTTTTTATTCAATTTTCTAAGTTCACTTATATCAGAATTGGAGGTTTTGATGGTGAACCTTTGAGGTTACCTAGGTATGTTTTTGACCATTTTGTGTTGATAGAAGTTTGTAGATAATTAGCACATGTGGATGAAAAAATTATAATGAAAAAGAAATTTGGTATATCTTTTCCTATCAAACTTGGATGTTATTCATGTCAGTCAGTATCTAATACTTTGAATTTAGAATTAGATCTTTAAAAAATCAATTTTTATTACTTCATGACCAAATCCCAATTTGATATCAAAGGTTTTACCAGGGATAACTTGGATCTTGGAATAGGGTTTTCACATATTCCTCAATTAGAGGATTATTGGGAGGATTGTTCAGATGAATTTGAGGTCAGAAGAAGACTATGGCCTAGGTTCTCCCTAGGATAAATAATTACCCTTAATTTAAATATGGGCATTTCTAGAATTTTTGATAATGAAGAATAGGTGACTGATCTGAAATTTAAATAGATAAAACAATCACTTATTCTAGAAATTGACTGAGATAAAAATGAAGAAGATAGGATCGATGTTAAGACTATCCCGGTGATAAGGAGAACTGAGAAATGGTTAAGGGAATAAAAACTAGAGGGAACTCAAAATAAAGTTTCCAAATAATGTACATTAATAGTTGAGTCAGTATCCCTAATAAGCTCCTCTAACAAGCTTATTGTTATTTGTGATGTAGGTACTTCCAAATCAAAAATTGGAAGGGATCCTATCATCAAAGAATCTAAAAAGGCCCTTACAACTACTCTACCTCCTCATGCCACCAGATCAAGGACTAAAAGTAAGAGAAAGAGTCAAATTTCTAAAAAAATAACTGTAAATTTAAATTTTGAAGATGATTCAGAAGAAGCAATAGGTGATAAAGAATCTGATTCACCAATGGCAGAGGAGGTTAGTGTAAAACAATATATAGAGATTGCTTCTGATTCTATTGACCTGATGATTATTTCAAATATGCCTTTTGATTAATCAAATAATGGTAAAGAATTGTTTGCTTTTGCACCCAAGTGGCTAGAAAGCTCAATCAACAACAAGAGAAAAATAGTCCCATTTTCTTTGCCATTGGAAGACATAGTGAGTAGATGTTTAGGAAAAACTCCTAAATCTAAGAAATTAAAAACAATATCCAGGGTAGATGTCGACCCTAACATAGAGAAATGGAGTGTAAAAATAGCTCGGCCAAGAACTAATGAGGAATTTTAAGATCCTACAGTTCAAGATTTTATAATTGAAAAGATAGATCTTGGGACTGCATCACATGTCACAGATGTGCATCACCTTGAAACATCCACCAAAAGAATAGTCAACAGGACCTAGAAAGATGAGAAAGATAAAAGGGAGTTGAAACAGACCTTGTGGTCAATGGTAGAGTACATCAATGCCATTCATAATCTAAATCCACAACCTATTACCTAACTGCCCCTATCTTTCGATCCAAAATCACCTATTAATCAAAAGATGCTGGAGCAAATACACAAAAATAAAATGGTTGCCAGAGTATTTGATAATTGGTTGGAGGGCATCATCCAAAAAGGTATGGAATACATTCATAAATTGAAGAATTTATATGATCTAACCATAATTACTATTCAAGACTTAAAAACACAAAATGCTCTATGGATAAAATATGAAGGAAAATGGATGAGTGTGATGAACCAAATTGATGAGGTACAAAAGTATGGGATAGAAAAGTTTTTATCAGAAAATAATTTGATAGGTCTGGATGAAGATATATTGTATGTAAGAAAAACATTGAATGAATGAATTCAGTATCCCGACAAGGGAAAATTGAAATTATAAAAATGATCAAATAAATTATTGAATTCACTCAATCATTACAACATGATCTATAGTGTATTGATGTGAAATATATAAAGGATGATGGAAAACCAGAAAAAAACATCAATACTATGATTCAATCCTTTAGGGAAAAGATCAACATCATTAAAGAAAGTGACAACTTATTAACTAGAAATTTGGAGCACATGGAAAATATGGGTAAAATTTGGAGGAAAGAAAACATCTAGAAGGCAAGGATAAAGCACATCAGTATTCACAATCTCTAAAAAATCTAGGAGTTTGTTACAACATTTTAGGAGTTGAAAGCTCAACGTGCCTACCCAACTGAACACAACAAATCTGGAGATTCTAATCCATCACTTCAGGCATGATCTTATTTACATAGTTTCTTTTATTTAGTTTTTCAATTGATTTTCTGTTTAAAACTTGATCTTTAAATGAATTTGTAAAAACTAAATCCCATATGGGTTAGAGTTACTTTAACTCTAGTTTAGTTTTAAAGATTGATTAATTAGGGTATATATATATTGAGTTGTTAAAAACAAAAAAGAGTGAAGAAAAGGGAGATAAGAAATTTTAGAACTAGAGTACTATGGCTTGCAATATATATGATGTTTGTCTAGAATATTTTTCATCTTTGAATGAAAAAGAGAATGAATTATTGCATACTTGGATCTGTGCATTTGAGTATTTAAAATTGGGTTTTCTATATGAAATCTTCTTTCATATGGTAATTACTCTTTCACTAGACAATTCATTGTATGTGTTTTATCATTTATTGGTTCAAAAATGTGTGTTTGTGTGTGTGTGTGTGTGTGTGTTTATCTATTTTATTATTATTAAAGGTAGAATCTGTGTATTCTATTACCCACTGCTGTTATAGAAAAGAATATTGCATTCATAGAATGATTATGTATGGATCTTAGTTAACCTTTAATCACTTTCTGGTTAAAAGTGTATCATGATGCTTAAAATAATTTGAATTCATTAAAAATCTTAAAGGGAGTTGTACCTTAATTTAGAGGGGAACTATTCTTGATAGTTCATCCATTTGTTGTTTAACTTATTTGTTCTTAAAAGAAGAAGAGGATTGAGTCAAAATAAAACATTTTTAGTTAAGGACAAATCTATTAGCCAACAATAGTGACTATGAAGTATAGGAAGAAAATGTTGATTCAACCATGGTACACCTTCATGCTAGTGTTTTTTTTCTAGATGAAGGACCAAAGTCTTATTCAACCATTTTTAGGCATGAATCTTCTATTTTGGTTATTTTTCAGACACTTGAGTCTCTTACGGCTCAACTTTTTAAATTGGTTGTGGTTTGGTAAAAGAATCCATCTGTTCTAAAATATTTTGTGATAGCTAGAGCATAATATGGGTCTTTACAGGGTTTGTTTTAGTGGTAAATATTTGTTAATTCATGAATATTCTATTTTTAAGATTTTAATTTTAGCAATTTTTTAGGGTCGATAGATGGGATCGGATCACCAAAATTTTAAGGATATATTTTTGTAGGAGTCATCTCACCAACCCTTTACAATAATATATAATATTACACTTAAATTCATTAGATATATATATAGTATATCCCATAAGATACTAGCCAAGGCAACAAGAAAAACCAAAACTAGAAGAGCACAGAACTGAATGACAACAACAAACAAAGAAAATAAATGGTAGTGTCAAATAATAAGCCAGATGAGGACTACATCATCAAATAATAGATATGAATGATAGCATTAGATGCTAGATTTAAACAACATGTTTGAATGATAGCGCTAAATGATGAAGCCAAACAACATAGCCGAATGATAAAGCCTAATGACATAGCCAAAGAACATAGTTGAATGACTTTATTGAATGATAGATTTGAATGATAGATCCAAATAGCAGAGTTGAACAACAACACTAGGTGATAGAGCTAAATGTCAGATCTAGAAGCTAGTGACAAATGACAAGTCAGGTTACATAGCTAAATGATAGAACTGGATGATAGCTCTGGGTGAGATAATTGGTAAAACAAAGCCAAAAACCTTCTATTAGACTATAGTACCAAATAGGTTACGAGAGTATAGAATGATAGATCCAAAAAGCACATGCCATTATGGCATCTAGTGGGAATGGTAAAAAATAGGCCAATCATCAGAGAAATCATTTATATTATCTTATTTTAAAGAGCCAACTAAAAATTCCACACAATCACAATGCACTCAAAATCTAGGTATTGATTTTGTAATTTTTCATAAATTTGATTTCAACTATTTAATAATATTAAAACAATTTTACATGCAGAAATCCCCACTATTATCTCATAAGAAATAATCAACTAGAATAACATATTACCCCCTAAAGTTTTTTTTTATGATGACATGCCACCATTCAAAGATGCTCCTCTTATTTTTGATGAAAATGATAATGACACTCAAGTGGTAGAAGATATTTGTGGTTCTCACCAAACATAAAGTTCAAGTGAAACCTCCACTCATAAATATTTTCAAAAGAAGAAAAGTAGATGGACAATTGGAAGGTCCTTTAAGGTGGACTAGGCAACAAAATTTCCCTTCATAGAACTTGTAGAGCCTAAAAATGTTGATGATACTCCAAAAGAATGTAGATGTAGAATATGTAGCTAGAAACTAAGAAAAGAACACATAATGCAATTGAAATTGGACATGATTGAAAAATATTATAAAAAAGTATATGAGACAATGAATCACTCAGATGGATTGATAACAAGAACACACAGATGAAAAACTATAGAAGAATGCATGCATGTAAGATATCCATGGGAGCATGAAAATGAGAAGAAACATCAAAAACATCTTGTGGAATAAGGGTGAATAATTGAAGCAAATTTTGGAAAAGTCAAGCAATCCCATCTAAAGCTGAAATACATATAATTCTCTACTATATACCATATTTTAAAAAAAGATAGACCTATTTTTAATTTTTAAGATTATATGATTTTGTTTCAACATTATGAATCTCTAGATATCCCATAATCACATTAGTCAAATAGCAGTGCTTGGAAAATGGAAAAATTTCTAGTAATGGTTGAAATTGAAGATTTGAAAAAAAATGTTAAGAGATCATTGTTTATCTCACTATCCATCGATGAGGTCACAATAATTGACAACACAACCTAGGTTTGCATTTATGTGTATACTTTTGAGAACTATTCAAGGCAACCTCATTTATTAAAATTTCATAAAATGATAGAAAATTTCAATGCTTAAAATCTTCACAAATTGGTTGTATCAAATTTGAAAGATAAAGCTAGAATGGATGATTATGCAATAGCTATAAACCTGGTGTGTGTTGGGGTTAATGGTGAATCAATTATGCAGGGGCATAGAAATGGTTTGTGTGTTCAACTTCAAACAATAGTTGCCCCATATATGATTCCCATTCACTACATGGCTCATAGGATGAATCTTACATATAAAATGGTTAGAAAATTTGATAATGTGGCCAAAGTGGAGGAGCTCATTCGTGACCTACATGCTTATATGTCAAGCAGTCTAAAAATAATTTTAGAGTTCCAAAAATTTGCAATAGGAGTGACTGATGGTAAGAAACTATTGAAAGATGTTGATACAAGGTGGCTTTCTATGTATGAACCTGCATGCCAAATTTTTTAAGAACATCTGTCATTATTAAGTTTTATGTATAAATATCATAGAGAAATTGACAAGGCAAAATATTTCTTATACCATTTAACAGATTTGGAAACACTGTTGACTTTATGTGGAATTCTTCTAATGCTGAAAGAAAAGAATTATATAATGAAACATGCTCAAGAAAGGTCCATTTATATTGTGGACTTCATATGGCTGAGAAAATGAGTATGTCAATCTCTAGACATACTATACACTTTGAATGAAATGTCTTAAGGCCTTATTTTTAGTAGTTGGAAATGTTTGACCAATTAAAATAACCTTGATAGTTATTTGAAGTTGAATATCAATGATCATCTTTGTGTCATTAATGGAAAGGGTATTCCAATGCACATTTTCTACAAAAGACATGATCTTATGGGAGTTAAATCTAAAAAACTGCTCATAACACATATTCTATATAACACTATTATATCTAAAAACTAAATGAAACTAAGTAGAGTTTCCAAAAAATTATCTATGGAGATGAAAGATCATTTTGAAAGGGATGATTTTTTGGAGGCCATAGTAGTTGTGAATCCCATTTTTTGTAACAGTAATAACAATCAAAATATGGTTAGCAATTTATTTCACAACTACATGGGTTATCTTGTAATGCATATTGGTAAATATGTAGAGGTGAATGGAGTATAAATTAAAGGTATTTTGTGAAAGGATTTACTAACATCCCAATCAACCCATTTTGGAATTACAATGTTTGAACAATATCATCTTCTAAGTGAACCAACAGAGAATGGGGCAATTACAAGACTATGGAAATTTTTTTATTCTAGTAGTATATTATAGAAAAGTCTAAGTGAATATTTTTGATTATATGAGCTCTGTCAAATAATGAGTATGGGCTCAGTGGAAGATGAAAGAGTATTCAGTGCATTATCATTCATAAAGTCAAAACTTTGAAACAAATTAGATAGAAATTTAGAAACCTGTTTGAGATTATATGTTCATGCTATGCAATGGATATGTTTCCTTATGAAAGAGCTATGTAAACATGGATTTATCCAACTAAAATAAGAGGCATCATCAATACAATGAAAAATAAAGAGGATGTAAATAATGACACTAAATATGGCACTGACATAGAAGATGCAAATGTCACTGCTGATGATCAGGTTTGTGTAGGATTATTAAACTACTAGACTATTAGTTTTGATTTTCTGAATTTCAATTTCATATAATTTTATAATTTGTTTGTAGAGAATACTATTGAATGTATTCATGTTTTAATTTATCTAATTGTTTAAGTACTTGTCAAGTTGTCACATGTTTATCATAAGATGTAATAATTATTATACATTTTTTGAAATCATTTCCTTGTTTATTGTTAAGTGTTGAATGTAAAAGATTAATATATTGTGATTTTGTTAGGGGAAACACTGTAGGTTAATATGGTTCTTTTATCTTTATGTATTTTATACATATTTTTTATAGATATATTTTTTTCCTACATAAGTGATGTATTTAATGTGCCTTCATAGTATGTCATATGTGTCTACAATGTGTTTGATGTTCTTATTATGTTGTTTATTTGGACTACTTACAATCTATTATGTGCCTTCAATGTACTCATGTTTTACTTTAGCTAATTGTTTGTAAGTAATTTCACATGTTTATCATAAGATGCAAAAATTATTATACATTTTCAATTGTTCAAAAACTATAATAACTATGTCAATGCCAAATCACTTTCGTGAGGATATTTAAAAAACTATTCAATTGTTTAGAGTCCTTAAAACTAATTATTCTCAGAATAAATGTGATCAAATAAAATATAACCTTTGAATTACATATCAATGAGTATTAATGACACTCATGCCATATAGGATACCTGTTCATAGATTTGTAAAGACCTTACCTCTTGTTTATACCAATTTTCATATGAATAAAATTGATTTCATGAGTCCTTATCTATCTAAACATCCTCATAACATTAAACAATCCATTAACCAATTCTATAGTTCATGATCACAATCAATCATGCATATTTTCAACTTTAATGAATCCTCATTATTACTGACTAGCGCAATTTACAATTTTATCTTTAACACAAACCTCTACCATACATGAATATATTTTTATAATGGCCTCAAACACATCTCAAATCATGATTTACTTAAGAAACAATCCAAATATAATAAATAAGATATCTTTCACACAAAATAACTCACTCTTTTATCATAACATGTAATAACTATTATACATTTTCTGAAATGCATTTTTGTGTTTCTTGCTAAGTGATGATTGTAAAAGATTAATATATTATGATTGTGTTAGGGAGAACACTGTATAAAGGAATATGTTGACAATAATCCATTTATATTAAGATGTGAGCTTCACAAGTGCATCACAAATATCAAAAGAGGGCCTAACACCATACAAGTTTACAACATCATAAAATTGAAATTGAAATTGCAATCTATGTGGCTCATCTAGTAATTAAAACTCAATAAATTGATCAATGCATCTACAAACCTGAAATTGTCATTCATAATATATATTTTAAAAGAAAATATTATTTGTAAATATATATAACAAATTATCAACTACTCAACTAGTTTCCCAACCACAACACCCTTTGTACCACTATTGTCCTTCAATATCCCTACCTTTTCAAGATCCAAAGTCACAACATAAGATGATCAAGATTTTCCCTATCTTCTTTTCCAACATCTCCTATAGAAATTAGACTTGGATCAACAACTATTTTCTACTTAAATAAGGCATCAAGATCTCATCCTTTTTCTTTAATGATTTTTCGTAGTGTGTTGTTATGTTTATTCAATAGAACAAGCTTTTCCTTGAATTGAATGACAAATAATAAACTTTTCCATGCATTTTTTAGATGCAAATTGAGGATATCGACTTCTTTTTTCAAGTTTTCATATTTTGACTGCATTTTAAAATGTAATGTAATTAGATGTGAACAAAAATAATAATGACATGAAATTTGATTAAAATGAATATACATTACCAAATATTTTTCTTTCTCTGCATTTGCAATCACAATAAGGTTGGTGTCTTTTTCCCATTTATTAATATGCCTGGGCTTCTGCATTCAAATTCTCCAACTTGTTAAGCATGATAGTCAACACATTATCATTTTAACTATTAGCAATAGTAACTAACCTAGACAATCTTTGTGGGTTCTTATTGCACTAATGCAAACAAATTTTTTCATTTAGAGTGGTTTTGATAATGGGAATTTATTTCTTTTACCAATGCCTTTGCATGTATCTCCCACACATGTAATTTTTTTAATTCATCAATTACTCCCTCCTAAATATTAGTAGTAATACTATCTGGTACCAAATTATTTAATGGAAAAGTTATAATGACATCATCAGATCGGACAACATTCTCTATTGGGGTTAGACTGTCTAGTGAACTATGTGAAGGTTCCTTCTGAGCAGTCACATGAACATGTGTTGTTTCTCTTTAGATACAATCATGTGGATTGAAAGCAATTTCAACATCAACGTCACTTTTAAACCTCAGATATTCCTCATCAAGTTCAATTTCTGGCAAAGAAGTCAATCCCTACACACTTGATAAACCTCCAATAGAGAAAGAGGGGAATTGGGAACTTGATAGTTGCAATGTTGTGGTTTGTTGTGGGGGTTGTAATGGAAAAGTCTTCCCCCTTCTGTGAAATGAGTTTAGGGGTAAAGTTGGTGCCATAATGTTCTTCATAGATAGAGGATGACCTAAAAAATGTAAGTTATTTTTAAAAATAAATATTTTGGAAAAACAAAGTTATATGCTATTTTGAAATTAAAAGTTTAGTACTTATATTTGGAGATAGTATATCCTCTAATCTACATGATGTATTGTGAGTAAAAATGATGTTTTTAACTAGTACATTGTGAAAAAAATTGGTATTAAAAACTATAATAAAAACCAACAAACAAAAAAAATAAAATATGTAATGTAAAATACCTTTTATAGAGGGTCAGTAAAGCACATGAGATGTTATTATTTGTTGTGGTGGTGGTTGTTCCACCATCTAAATTCTTATCGAGTCAACTAAAAGAATAAAACAAATAACTAAAATAATGCACTTGAGTCCTAAAAATTAAAATCTCATTTGAAATTTTTAAATATCAAAGTTGCATGTGAAGATGACATTGAAGAAACTCATGAATGTTTTTTAAGCTGATAGGATTACAAGGATGATTCTGCAAACTCTAAATATATAGAT
The DNA here is from genome assembly GCA_037957365.1 of Torreya grandis. Taxonomy (NCBI): domain Eukaryota; kingdom Viridiplantae; phylum Streptophyta; class Pinopsida; order Cupressales; family Taxaceae; genus Torreya; species Torreya grandis. The sequence goes on along the minus strand of JARHVA010000016.1, from coordinate 3,789,301 downwards.
TCTTCAACTACACGCTATCATTTTGAGATAGATTATTTTTGTGAGGCATGCATTCTTTCCTATAATTTGTAATAAACAAATTTTAAATATTTATCAATATTTACCTTGGTAACCATTTAACAAACAAACAAATATTAAACTCTAGATCAATAAATGAACAAATAAACTAACCTCCTACTCATCCACAAATAAAGAGTTTGTCATTATTTTTGGATCAAGAATAGTTGGACCTTGTGGTTTTTGAAGGTTCATGTAGGCCTCATAGTAAAATTCCAAAATAAAATTTGAACAAGAAATAGTGGAACTAGGATTGGTATAAGCACAATTCAATTCAAGTCTTATCCGAGCAGAAATAAAAGAGCACTAGTCAAATTTATATTTAAAAAGAGTACAATAATGTAAAATAGTGCCCAATAGGGAATATTTTTTGGTCTTCCTTGAATTATTATTTTGTCTTGTAAAAATTGACCCATTGCTTTAAAAAAAGGGTGAGTAATGGCTTCGGCATGGAGGCCCCTCTTTCGACTATCTAAAAAGAAAGACAAATTGAGGATTTTAGATTGCAAAAGTTGAATTTTGAAAATATAAACAAATTTATAAGTACATACCAATTGTCGATGTGTAAATCAAAATTTGTCACCAAAAAATTTGTGTCTTCATCTATCAATATTGATTTTAAACTCATTGGGGTTACATTGTGAAATATAAGGCATGTTAGATTAGTAATATCCTCTGGCAAAGTACCCAAGGTAAACATTCTAGAATCCACTTTCACTATGAATATCTTATCATTATGGTCATAAAAATACATGATCATTTTCAATAGAGATGTATCTATGTCATACTGGGGCATGTAAATCAAGCCAATGAAATTGCATTCCTGAATCTAATCATTGTACACATTTGGTTATTGCACAAGCCTCAAAATGTCTAGGCATAGTGGGTTCTTGAAAATGATTTTTATCTCCATGACTACAAAGGGAGATGAGAAATGTCCAATAAAATGTAAAAAATAATGGTAGGTATGAGTATTTATAGAGAAGGAGAGGCGATCAGGCAACCAAATAATAGACTGGTTATATAGGTTACCTATCAGTATGTCCCAATCATCTAGTTCTATCATCCAGCTATGTCATCTAGTCTAACTATTTATTTCCACCATTCAGTTGTGTCATTTAGCTATGGAATTTGGCTATGTTGTTTGGATCTATCAATTAGTTGTGTCATCTAGCTATGTCATTTGGTTGTGTCATTTGGCTATGTCATTAGTTGTGCCATTCAGCTATCATTCATATATGTCATATGGTTGTGTCATTCATCTATGTCATTTAGCTATGATGTTTGTCTATGTCATTCAGTTGTGTTGTTCATTTATGTCATTTATTTAGTTCATTCATCTAGTTTGTTTAGTTGTGTTATTCGAATGTGTCATTCATTTATGTTGTTAAGTTAGTTCATTCATCTAGGTTGTTTAGTTGTGTTATTCGAATGTGTCATTCATTTATGTTGTTAAGTTAGTTCATTTAGCTATGTCATTCAACTAAGTTATCCAGCTATGTCTTTCATATATGTTGTTTAGTTATGTCATTCATGGTTTGGCTTTGTTGTTCAACTATGTAATTCAGTTGTGTCATTTGGCTATCATTTGGCTATGTTGTTTAGTTCAGCCATTTGGCTCCATCATTTGGTTTAGTCATTTGGATTTGTTGTTTAGCTCAGGTGTTGTATAGGGAAAAACATTGATAGAAAAAATTTCCATCACCCATAGATTATTCACCATACCAATGAATCAAATTTCCTTAGATTTACCAAATATTTCCAACAAGTTTTCCAATAGGGCCTCTTAAAATGAACCCTGGGTCCTTCACTTGTGTATCAATGGATGTTGTGGGTTTCCTTACTATTGTGGGCTTATTCATACCTGTAAGACCCTACACCTAGTGCTCCCTCAAAAATCATCATCTTATGTTTACATTATTGATTTTCTACCACTGTATTGATAATTATCAATGTAGGAGGTGTGGGAATTTCCACCAAAAGGATATTTAGAACATTATTTTTTGGTTTAAAAAATACTAGAGCTACATATCAGTGGGAAATGACCATCATTTCCCATGACATTATAGAAGACTATGTAGATTATATTTTTGCTAAGTCTAAATTTGAGGAAGAGCACCCTTAAGTGACTTACCATATTTTTGAATGCATGAGAGAGTAAAACATGATATTAACTCCTAATAAGTGTGTGTTCAGGTGACATTAGGAAAGTTGTTAGGGTTCATTATTTCACAACATGGCATTAAATTTGATCCCTCTAAAGTTTTAACTATCATGAATATGCCTCCAACTAAGAATATTAAACAACTTAGAAGTCTATAAGGGAAAATTCAAGTAATCAAAAGATTCATATCTCAACTTGCATACATCTATCACCCATTCATACTTTGTTGAAGAAGGACACTCATTTTACATGGAATGTGAATTGTGAAAAAGCATTTGACAATATCAAACAATATCTTTTCAACCTACTAGTACTAATGCCACTTATTATTGGTAAACCTTTTTTGTTGTACATTTTAGCTACTCAGTTTACATTGGGGGCATTATTAGCACAACATGATGACAATGGGAAAGAATGAGAAATGTACTACCTAAGCAAAACCTTGATATCATATGAGCTCAAATACTCCCAGATATAAAAATCATGTCTAATAGTTGTTTTTGTTTCTTAAAAACTATGGCATTACATGCTCAACAATCAAAACCAAGATTATTGTAAGATTGACCCTCTTAAATATCTTTTATCTAGAACAACTCTAATAGGTAGGATGGATAAGTAGGTTATGCTTCATAGTGAATTTAATTTAGAGTATGTCAACCAATAATCAATCAAAGGATAGGTTTTAGCAAATGTATTGGCAAAAGCACCACTCAACGGCAAAGCATGTCTTATTATAAAATTCCTAGATGAAGCAATAATATCTATAGATGTGTCATTGACATCAAGAAGCATGCGTCGAGTGTCCTAAGGTTAGCAGAAGTGTTCATGCCTCTATAAATAATATTTACTAAAATTGATGACTGGATCTTGATCTTATTCTTGCATGTTTCCACCTTTGCACTTCTTAGATATGCCTACACATTTGTAGATAAGCTATGTATTATCTCTTCTTTGTGTTTATGTAATCAAATTATTGTTTTGATTTTTCTTTATATATTTATCATAATTCAATGTTTTAATTAATAATATTCAATTATTTGAGTACATTATCTCTTTTTGTCATTGAAACAACAAAATTCAATAAGGTACTAGTAATGGAACTAAAATTTTGGCTATAATCTAATGACCACTCACATGTTAGTTCTTCATTCATACTAACTCTTAAAAAAAATTACTATGGAATATCATATAAGTAATCCTTGCATACGCACCCAAAGTGCAGAGATGGCCACCCAAAAATGTTAGGGTTAGTTGGAAATGATGATGAGTACGTTGTCTCATGTATTGCTACTTGTGCACATTAGGACTTGGTACATACTTGGTATTATATGATCAAAATTAAAATGATTAAAAAATTAGACATGTGAACAAGATCATATAAATAACACTGTTAATCATATATTCATCCTTCTAATTAGGAATGCCTCATTAAACATAATAATAAAGTTATATATCCATAAGCAAGAGTAGTAATCGCAAAAATCATTCACTTTGTCCATTAATTAATTGTTCAACATCATAAGGCACTCATGGCACTTATCATTATCATAATCTATCTATGCATCTCTCTCTATATAACTCTAAAATTCTTCAATAAATTTTCTCCTAAGGATTAACTCTCTTTCTCCCTTATGTTCCTTACATTTTATAGGCTTCCAAATTCCATGCATGTCACCTAGTAGTTGGGTTGCCACCAATCAACATTTAATGTTGTTTCCACATATTTTTAATTTAATGCAAAACTATGCTTGAGTTTAACTCTCCATTTTTTGTTTCCTCATAATTATCTATTATAATCAATCCATCGATCATAAAAAAAATTATTTTTCTATACGATCTTCATTTTGGTTCTTGGATTCACATGTTTTTTATTTTCTCAATCATGTCATTTGATCATATGCACATGTGGACTTGATCTATGTTGGTTCATCTTGTGCTTTTTAGAAATATTTATTGGGCACATCTATATAGAATAGGATGGATAGGCCAATCCACTATCTACATCCTTGGGTCATTAGTGTCAGTCTCTATCTACTTTTATCATGCACATGCTCTAGGACTTGGTTGTTATTATCCAAACTATGGTGTCAACATATCTTTCTAAAATGTGTCTTACTGATTCCTTACCCTTATACTCATTAAAGAGAGTAAAAAATTACATAAATAAGTTAATTCAATACTATCCATGTAATAATATCTATAGCATTACCATGTAATGATATAGAAAATCATTAATCCCTTCATGAAAATATTTTTAAAATCAGCCATTCATTTTGGTCTAACTCACTTTAAATTCAATTACATGTTCTTATAGTGAAATCAGGATACAAATTAATATGAAAATCAAAGTGTTTTTCCCTTCCCTCATGAAATATATAGTTGTGTTATGTCAATTATACCATCATTATAACTAAGTTCACATCATTCTTCATTTGCAAGTACAAATGTAACACAAGTCAACTTTATTTATTTTGAATTCAACAATCCATTTCCAAGGTAATGTACAAATCATATTTTCTCAAAATAATAATAAAGTAAAAATTTTACAACATCAATTACTAATACATGGCTTTACCTTTTCTAGTCAAAAATAAAATATTCAATAATTTCAATTATCTATACAAAATAATCATATGTGAATAAGTCTTCATGAGGAAATCCAATAAAGTTATGTAAATCATCATTATCACTAGAAAAAAATAAGAAACCAAAGAGGGAGACCATCATTGGAGATATTTTTATCCAACCAGAAACCTTTTGAATCCCCTCACACCTCTCATCCACTAAACATTTCCTTACCCTTCCAGGAAGGTATTTGATATAGATAATTGACATAACATAGAAAATCCATGAAGATAGGATGATTCTGCATGCAGTTCCCCATAGAAACATAATATAGAATGGCATAAAATTCCTCAAGGTTATTTAGGTTTAAACATATAGTCATAGGACTTAGAAAAATAATAGGTGACCCCTAAATACACTCTAACTTTAGTGTTCAGAAATGCATTGTAATTAAAGTCATTAAATATTAATTAGTGTCATTTTATAAATTCCAACTCTTACTTATCGGGTTTCAAAATTTTAATACAAAACTCTTAGGTAAGCCAATCATCTCATATAATTCTAATCTCATCAATCATAAATTTATATTACTTTGGGAATATATAAGAAAAATTATGTCCCAACACTAATTTTAGAACAAAGATCTATATGTACCATACATGAAGTGTATAGGCAACCAAGGCATAACCCAAAAATAAAATCCAAAGACCATAACCATGTTTTAACACTAGGTGTATGAATTCCAACTGTGTTTTGACATCCCAAACTATTGGAATACCTTAGACAAATTTATAAATATAAGAAGATGTGATTATTAGCCTTAAAAGGAATATATTATAATGCATGATTGAGAGTAACAATGATTATCTTTCACAATTGTTTTATAATTGATGTTAAAGGTCCATTTACTTAGTTTTGTTTTTAAAGGATGTCATGTCATGATTCCCCTTTTTAGTAAAGATCTCATTTCTTGAGGATACAACAAAAATTCAATAAAATAGAGTAAATATTACCCAACATCCAACCTTAATTTTCCACTTGGGAATTCTCTAATGTTTCATAGTGTTTTTAACTCTACGAGTTATCCAATAGAAAGTTCACTAACCAAAATAAATTTTAAATTTTAATAAGGGATTAATAACCTAAAACATGATTTAATGATTGATTATAGTCAAAATAATACTTATAAAATTTTATGACTTTATAATCCAATATAGGCTTATTGATATCAAAATTGATTTATTATTATAATTTTTTATCGATCCTCTAAGGATCGAATGTTCATTATAATTCCACCTAAAATTCTTAATTTTCCTATGATCAAAAGTTTAGGATTATTTTTCTAACAAGTTTGTGCAATGAACCAATTCAAATATAATGCATGGTTAATAGTATACTACTTATGAGATCTATTATCATAATATATTATACAAGGATAGATATCAAATTAAATTTATATAAGATATTGCACAACTTAAATTGTTAAAACCCAATCTTAACACCCATACCTTAAATAATCTAACAATTAATAATTCAGCCCCTTTATGTTTTCCCACTATTTGATACATATGAGTAATGGATATTCTATATGAATATGAATAATATTAAAATCCCGATTAGACCTCTTATTATGTCCAAATGTAACAAGTTTTATGAATGATACTCGATAGGTTCATCTTATTCAAAACATGATAGTGATCTAAATTCAATAATTGTTTGTTGGTTATAACTTACATGTTTCTCACTTCTTGATAGTTCACCACAACTAAAGATTCTAAATTTTAATCCTACATATATAAATTTTAAGAGTATTTGTTGATAAAATTATTACCCTCATGTTATGTCTTAATTTTAGGCTTATCATGTCTTTTTAGTTAAAAACTCCTACAATATCATATGACTTATCATCATATATGTAGATAGTGAAAGATAACATAAGGAGAGGGTGTTATTATGTTATTTATCCATATAATAACATGAGCAACCAACTTTATATTGATGAAGTTGTGAGTTATCCAAAAATCAATCAAAATAGTGACCTTCTATTTCTGAAGGAAACCCACCACCTTAAGATTTTGGTAAGTACGAATACCTAAAAGGGAATTATAGGAATAGTAGGTTGAGAGTCTTCAAATTCCTCCTCAGATCCTTCTGCATCCTCACCAATTGCATCCTCAGCATCTACATACTCATTGGCACCTTCGATGTAAAATATATTCTTTTCATCACAGTGATGTCCTTCGCTCCATTTTCTATTGCACCCATAATATAACCCTTTGACTCACTTCTCCTCAATTTATTAAGGTGTCAATCTGGTGGGTTGAGGAAATGATGGTACGATAAAGGTGTGATCATGACCAATAGTGAAAGTTTTCTATTTGACCATTCTTATACCATGCATGCCCTTACAATAGCTTTTGATATAGATGATGGATTAAAAATCTAAAATTCCAATTATCTTTGAGTCCACCCAAAAAAATATCAGTCAAATTTGCCTCAATGATGTCTTCCACCTGTAAGGATAGATTCTGAAATTGATGAATATAATCCTGCATAATTCATGTTTAACACAATTTATCTATCTAGATGAAGTAGTTCTCAAAGACATTATTCTAATAATGATCCAAAAACTCATCAATGAAAACATACCATGTAACATGACTACCATTCTATTTCTTTTTAGCACACAACCAGTAAGACCAAATGGACCCACTTAGTCTCAAGACTACCCCTTGCCAATGGAGTGGGCAAGGTTTGAGACAAATTAGTGGATATTTCCATTGATTTTATTACCTTTAGGTAACCATGAATACATTAATCCACTCATGATAACCATTTTTACCAATTTTCAAAGCCTGGTCACACCTATAGAGCTTTCAAAACACCATTTCATCTCATGACTGGCTAGGACTGCCTACGTGCAAAGAGCCTAGGAAAGTTATTTGGTTCAAAAACCTCATAAGTCACTTTTTAAAAAAAAATTATCTCTTTATCATGTTTTAAAATTATCCATTAAATGATATATGATGATTCTCCATCAACATTTACCTCTCAAAAGGTCTAAAACCTTGTATCTTACCACTGAGGGTATGTATGCTAAATAGGCCTGTTAACCCTAGAGGTTAATAAAATGAGTTTATCATTATTATCCACTATGTAAACCTGATAAAAATTTAATTTAAGTTATAATAAGGTCATCCACACTCTTTCTCAACTGATACTATGCCAACTTAGTGAAAAAATACTCTTCTTACTTAGTTTGTAAGTGGGTTAGTAGGTCTCTAAAGGAGGCTTTATTCTCTAACTGGATATGTCTGACTAAATTTTTATGTTTAGGTTTCACCTTTTTTATGTTTTCTTTAGTCTCATTACCTTATGACCTTTTTTTATTACTAAAGTAGACCTCATATCCCTCAAAACATCTTTATCCTTTGCTTGAGGCTTAGGACTAGCCTAGATTGAGTTATTTTGTAACCTCTCAATATCTCTATAGGGTCTTTGATTACATTATTTTGTATAAGACCTCACTCATACCTAAATAATATTTAATCTGAGTTGAATTCCCAACCTATGTTTAGAGTACCCTTCAAACACTTTGTCACTTCTCTTTAGGCTTGAGAATGAACTGACCCTAAAAAGGCTTGTATGTGTCTTTAGAAGGCTTGTATAGATTGAAAAAGAGGTTAGATGCTTCAAGACCTTGATATGGTCATTGAATTTAAGTATGAATATATTTGATCTATTTGAAAACATCTTAGGAGGTTCAAACTCCTTTCCTACCTCCAATATCCTCTCACACACCACTTCCTTTTAACATGTTTGACTATGTAGCATTCTTGGTGACTATAGATGTAGAGTTAAGGCTATCAACCATGTTAGGTGTTTTAAATACTAATTTCCCTCTATTGATATTAAATTTGAAGACACCCAAACTAGGTGTCCAACTTCATTATCTATAGGGTCTTTATTTAATCTCATGACACTCTCAACTTCATTTGTCTCTTTCAATCAAGTGCATAGTCTAAACACAAGCTATAGATGGTCTTCAAACTATCACTTAGTTTTATTTAATCCCTTGACCTTTTAAGTGGCTTAGATATCTTAGGTGATTTATAACTCCATCTCTATTTTCATAGGCCTTAATATTTTCATGTCTGAAGGTCCTTTCTATTGATGGGATGTTGATCTCAGTCTCAAAATGTGGACCTACAGGCCTAGGGGTTGTAGATGACCTTTTGATTGCTTTGTGCCATACTAAGAGATAATTTATCTTTAAAATATCCAAGTCTATCAACTTAATTCACACTCTAGTCACTCTTTCAAGGATCCATAGGACATATGAAAAATGTATGACTATCAACAACCCAACTCACAAGCATTATGACAAGCATATGGCTATAGGTGGGCATTATTTAAGGTCATCAATTTTTTGTCTGATTCAATAACCTATTTATGATTTATGGCATCAATTCATACTTTTTCCAACCAAGTCACTTTCCATATCAATCAAATTCTTTCATCTCCTTCACAAACTCTTCATACTTTGAAACCTGATTGACTATAGGCCATTGGGTGACAATAAGTTTCATTACCTATAGGCTTGACTGTAGGTTTTATACAGAATTTCACTAGCATTTCATATCCCTCACTAGAGTCTAAAGGTTTTGTTAATACCACACTAACATTATGAAACTAGGATTAAAAACTTTCATCCCTTGAATATATCTCCAAAAACTTCACTCAAGCAGGATTCTCATCGAGAATAGGCAAACTTTTAGGTTGCCTTTTGATTATGCATGAAGTTTTTGAAACCTAGATTGATTAATCCTTCACATTAAACTCTTTGTGTCAATTGAGGTGAACTCAAATCTTCCATAAGAGTTTTTTTCTTCCCTATAATTATACTTTTAGCCTTTAAACACACTCTCACATCAAATCATTATCCACCTATGTTGGAATACAACTATCTCTTGAGAGGGGGGTGAATCAATAAATCAACTAAAACTAGTTCTTTAATACTTTTAAAGCAAATTCAAAAGTATATGTAGATTAAAATATAAATGTAGAGATCATACAAACACACAAATACACATGACACAAGATTTATATGTGGAAAACCCAAAGGGAAAAACCATGGTGAGATTAGCTTCTAGAATCTACTATTATAATCCAACCTCACTGGCAAAACCTCACTAGTTACATTTAAGGACACCAAAACTAAGGAGACACCAATCCCCTAGTTTAAGAGCAATAACTCTAAGGAAGCACCAAATTAGCTTAACCTCACTGGTTATAATGTTTAAGGGCCCCAAACCTAAGGAGACACCAATCCCCTAACTGAGCACTAACTAGCTTGTCTAATGGCACTAACTAATCATATCTATGGAGATACAACTCTAGTATACAAAACAGATTCATAAATGAATCTAGGTCTTTGTTCTGTGTTACAAGTTTTCTATAACTATTCATACTTTACACATTATCTCTATATGCTTTTCTTCCTCTTTGTATCTATATGTCTCTATTTGACACACTCCATCTCTCTCATTATGCTCCTTTATGTCACTATATTTTATATTTGACACTCTTCAATAGTAGCTCATCTTCTCTACACTTTTGCCTCTGTGTCTATATACTTTCATTTGACACAATTCCAACAACAATAACTGTATCCTAAATGTTGTATTTATAAACAATGGATCTAAGGTTTGCTTCTTCTCTCTATGTTCACACTCAGACTATAACACATCATGAAATTTTTGACTTTATTTCATTAAGACCTGAACTTTAACTTTCTTGTGTCTTAATTCCATGCAACACATCATAATTACATGTCTCTTTACTATCTGTAGCATCCATTGGACTCAAGTTTTGATGTCAATGCTCTTTAATATAGACTTGATCAATTAGATCGATCAATCTCCTTGTCTATATCAATATTCATGGCTTACACACAAGGTCCTACATGTTACCATTTATATTTAAACACTTTAGATACTAGCCTTTGATCTTTTTCTTTATTCCATCTCCAAACTCTCTTGATCCATCAAATCTTTGTATGTTGCTAAACTTTAATGTTCCTCTCTTTCAAATGCATCCATCAATCTCTAGATCCTATCTTCTACATGCTATTATATTTCTAAAGATGCATGTGCTTTATCTCTACCGAGATGTTAAATGTGGAGCTCTTTATCCTATCTCATTGCTTCCTATATCTTTGGATCACTTCTACTCCATCAATCTCCTCAAACCTACTCAATCTTTAACTTGTCATTGTATCAATAAACATTGATCACTTTGTTCCATCTAAATCTACTCATTCCATTAGATTTCCTTTGCATGATCACCCATACACCATTAAATCTTATGATAAGCTTGATATTTATCTTTGACAAGCTCACTCTCATTGGTCCTCTATCTGATAGGCCCATGTGTTTGTGACACTTGGCATTAGCACATTCAGTCATAAAGACCTTTGACACATTGAATTCATCATGCTCCATTGGATATCTAATATTTAATTAAGCATGAGCCATTGATCTTCTTAACAATCTCAAACTTTAACTCTAACAAGCTTACACTCATTGGGTCTCTATCTGATAAGCTCTGTGAATGTGACACTTATCACTAGCACATTTACTCAGAGCTCCTTTTGACAATTTGACTTTACTTTACTTCATTAAATCATCTATGTATGATGAATCATGGGCCATTGATCAATTTGGGACATATATTAACTCTTAGACTTAGGAAAATATAAAGTCCTTTGATCATTGTTTAGAGCCAATAATTGGTAGGTCGAGGGGTTGGTTTCTTAATGATGATAAAGGCTTAAGTTATAACTTAAGCTATCGAGTCCATGCTATATCTAGTCACTATCTAAATATAAAGTTCTTATGAGTGACAAGATTTAAACCCTTAGGGTTTTACTAAGAAACCCTATCTAGTCTAAGAGCAAAGATAAATCAATTCTAACCTCATTCCTTCTCTTTTAAACCTACAGTCCATATATTCAAGATACTCATGAAAAAACCATTATAAATCTACCATCTATTTATATTTCAAATATCCATAGATGAGATTTGTAAAAGCATGACCACTTTGCATTAATCTTGTGCATATTTTGTCTAAGTATGGAGACCATCTCAATTATGCCTAGAAGGCTAACTTTGCACCTGCATAACTCTTGTCGCACTTAGATGGATGCCTTGAAAATTAGTGCATATGATCCTTTTACATAGGGGATTCCATCCATATATCCATTTTCTCTTGAAGCCTCCATACGTGCAATATATGACATAATAAAAATGTCTTCTCAGCTTTTTCTTGTAACATGTAAATTTGATTATGGGAAAATATTATCAAAATGCCTTGGAGCCCTACTTTTCTCAAGCATATATTTTATCACGCTACATCGTGTGACCTAAGATTTAACACATATAAATTAGGCATAAAAATGAATAGACCCATGTGATCATTTTTTCCTAACACCTCCATGTGTGTAAACACTGACCTCATCAATATGCTTACTTGGCTCTGTTTAGCCCTTTTTGCAAATTTGGCCAAGTATAGAAACTTAGTGATTTTTGTCTTAGTAGACAATTTTGCATCCCCATAACTTCAACTACACTTTATATCATGTCTTCAAATATGGTGCATAATAACTAGGGACTATTGTGATCACAACCATGTGACCAACTCCCCCATACTCATTCACATGTGGCAATGGTGAATTTAGAAAAATTCCTTCTCATATTTTCTATCATAGACCCAAAATGTCTAAATGATCAATGTGAAGAACCAGATGAATTTCATTCATGCACATAAGCACTCCAATCATCATTGACCTCTAATAGGATGCCTTGTACATCCTAAAATCACCATACTCATCCTTGAGTTCAATGACATCCATAATCTTTATTTTTACATCAATGAGATGCTCATAATGTCCTTTTTGGCATTAATGACAATCAAATTGCCAACAATCTCCCCCTTTGTCATTGATGGCAAACTAAATGCTCTGATCTTCTAATATTTTGATCCTCTGACATTGCTTGCATTGGATTCTAATGGATATGAATTGAAGCTATTCATACCATAAGTTATCCCTCTTACGCAATGACACATTTTCCTAAACTCAACTTGGACACTTGTTCTACTTCTTCTTTAACATTTACACTTTTTGCTCCAAACTTTTACAAAGAGCATTTTGCTCTTCTTCTCCCACAGAGAGTGTTTGCACTTTTTCTCCCCCTTTGACATCAATGTCAAAGGAAGTCCTCACTTTTTGTCCAAATTTTCTCCCCCTTTATCAGATAAAGGAGTTTGTCTAAGAAGTTGCAACCATCAACTCATTAGAAATTTGTAAAATATACATACTTGAGTTGCCTTTTCTCTTCTTATAGTGATCAATAAGGCTTTTATGATCCTTTCTCTAGAATTATACTCCATCACTAATATCTAGTGATGTGATGTAGAAGATATCACTCCCAAATTTTATCTCATTTCATCACTTGAGCATCTGTGGGTCTCCATACATAGTCCTCTGATCCTAGGACCTGACCAATTACAAAGTTCCCACTTTATTTATGTATGAGGATTAAATACATTGTATAAGGACCTTGGTTTATTCAATTTATCATCTCAACATACTTGAGTTAACATCTGTAGCAGATAGCACCTTATCTTTCAATCATGACTGAAGCATCTCACAAATGCTTTTTTTCATATCATGCGTAGCTCCTCAAGCCATTCAAGCTATCTGAGTTAGGTCCCTCTAACTCCATGGTATATACAACTTGTCATCTTTAGAACTTAGAGACATTCTACATGATTTTATTTGTTATGTAACATAGACAAGTCTCAACTAGCATCCACCTAAACATTTTCAAATCTACCACCATAGCATATACAATAAGCTCCTCTATTTTGATCCTTCTTGATTCTAATAAACTAAACATTATAGCTCCCCTTGTTTCATGCTCCATATTTGCATCAAGGGCCTACCTATAACATACCATAACTTCATTTAACACATTTATGTCATACACATGTTCACTAAGTTTTGTGACCCAACTCATTATACAACACAAGATACACCATGTCAAGGGTTTCTTGCATTAAAACTCAGTTAGGTTTTCTTGATTCTAATAGACTAAACAATATAGCTCCCCTTGTTCCATTCTCCATATTTGCATCAAGTGCCTACTTATAACATACCATAACTTCATTTAACACATGTATATCATCATTTTACACATGTTCACTAAGTTTTGTGACCCAACTCATTGTACAACACAAGATACACCATGTCAAGGGTTTCAAGCTATCTGAGTTAAGTCCCTCTAACTCCATGGTATATACAACTTGTCATCTTTATAACTTAGAGAACTTCTACATGATTTTATTTTTTATGTAACATAGACAATTCTCAACTAGCATCCACCTAAACATTTTCAAATCTACCACCATAGCATATACAATAAGTTCCTCTATTTTGATCCTTCTTGATTCTAATAGACTAAACAATATAGCTCCCCTTATTCCATGCTCATATTTTCATCAAGGGCCTACCTATAACATACCATAACTTCATTTAACACATTTATATCATCATTTTACACATGTTCACTAAGTTTTGTGACCCAACTCATTGTACAACACAAGATACACCATGTCAAGGGTTTCTTGCATTAAAACTCAATTAGGTTTTCTTGATTCTAATAGACTAAACAATATAGCTCCCCTTGTTCCATGATCCATATTTTCATCAAGGGCCTACCTATAACATACCATAACTTCATTGAACACATGTATATCATCATTTTACAAATGTTCACTAAGTTTTGTGACCCAACTCATTATACAACACAAGATACACCATGTCAAGGGTTTCAAGCTATTTGAGTTAGGTCCCTCTAACTCCATGGTATATACAACTTGTCATCTTTAGAACTCAGAGACATTCTACATGATTTTCTTTGTCATGTAACATAGACAAGTCTCAACTAGCATCCACCTAAACATTTTCAAATCTACCATCATAGCATATACAATAAGCTCCTCTATTTTGATCCTTCTTGATTCTAATAGACTAAACAATATAGCTCCCCTTGTTACATGCTCCATCTTTGCATCAAGGGCCTACATATAACATACCATAAATTTATTTAACACATGTATATCATCATTTTACACATGTTCACTAAGTTTTGTGACCCAACTCATTGTACAACACAAGATACACCATGTCAAGGGTTTCTTGCATTAAAACCCTTATCCCAACTAAACCTATGGACACATATATGAGATGTACTCTAATCTCATTATGTCAAATTGAATCACTCGTTTTGTCCCTATAGACACTGTATACACATCATTTGACTTGATTTAATCAAGGCATTATCACAGCCAACTTTATTTATAATTTGTAGCATACATCACTTGCTTATCCACTAAAAAGGGGTTTTTTAAGAAGCATAGATAGAGACACCTTACTTCACAATGTCCTAGAACAATGTGAAACTAGGAGTTGCCCACAACTCCTCATATTCCTTCTCCTCCTTGGCTATCTTTTGAGTTTGGTTCTTCTTCTTCTTCTTAGGCTTAAGAAAAGTAACATCCTCATCCACTATGATATTCTCCTTTGGATTAACAATACATGGAGACACTATGTGGCACACCTTTTCATCTAATGAATCTTCCTTACAACTCAAAATCTTATCACTATGCACAAAAGATTGATGTTCTATGCTTGATACTTACTCTATAGCATCAAGATGTTCACTTAAATTTGTACATACCTTAGAACTATCCTTGGCTAACACCTTGGACTTATACTTGAGATTTGTCTTCTCATTCTCAACATGAGTAGACATTGAGATCTCTTGACATTCTCTAACCTCTATAGAATTAGCTTGATCTTTCATTTTCCATACGTGCTTGGGTTTCTTGTATGTCCTATATTTATCTTTATCAGAGACTTGTGAACCTTTGTTTACATTAGGAGGCATACCTTTCTTATTACTTTGAACTTTTGATCTTATAAAGCTTATTATTCATTAGTTAGCGATGTGACCAAAATTACTACAATTATAACACATTACATTTGTATCTACCAAGGGTGAAAATGAATTTTTGATTACAAAGTTGGTTCTCCTTGTAGTACAACTCTACATTTACTAGCCTTATGACCAAAATGATTATAGTTATAACAATAACCATAGAAAGATGAGGAATACTTGGTCATAGATTTTCTTTGTGCAGGATGGAGAGTTCTTCTCAACTATTGCTTCTTCAAGTTGCTTACCCTTGTGTAACCATCTACATCAGTTGCCTTTGTCTTCTACGTATTCTTTGAGTTTGTAGAGATGGACTCATTATTCTTTTTCCTTTCTTCAGGCTTATTTTCAACCTTAGCCTTCTTCACATTAGCATTGCTTGTGTTTGTCTTTGTATCCTTGAAATATTTCTCTTTCTTTGCTCTTGATCCGTCTACTTTGCAATTATCATAAAACTTAGCAAATGTACTAGTTATGGGACTTTTCCCCTTTTCATAACCAAGACCAGATTTCTCTTTTGATGGATTTTGAGATTTGATCAATTCATCAAGAATGTTTGATCTTCCTATCAGCTTCAGACCTTTATCCATCTATTCTTTAGCCTTTTTAAGCTCTTTTCTCAAATCCACTATCTTTGCTTCTAGCCTCATACACTTAATAGACTTAAGGTGTAGTTTAATTTTGACTATAGATTCTATTTTTCTAGCCTCTTCAACCTGAGTCTTAAGGCTTACTATCATTTAATCAGATCTTTCAAGACTTTTGGACAGTTTTAAAAAAAAATTGGTCTAATCTTCTTTTGTCTTGTGTTCTCTTTCCTCAACTTATAAATCTCATCTAGAGCACATATGAGTTCACACTCAAGGTCCACTTATCCTTCCTCTTCTTCATCATAGTCTTCAACTTCCTCTTGATCCAAATCTACAGAAGTTGATCATAATGCCATGAACAAGGATTCATTTCCCTCAGCCATAAAGGCATAGTCATGGTCATCATCTAAGCTATCACTATCATCCAATGAGTCACTATCTTTTCTTATATATAAGATTTTATTGTTTTTAAAGAAGTTACTCCTTTTTGAATAGTGGGGATTCATTATTTTTCCATCCTTTTATTGCTCAGAGTTATCCTTTTTCTCATAAGGGTGTTTAACAACAAAATGTCATACTTTACCATAATTAAAACATTTAAAGGGTAACTTACCTTTGTACTTTCCAGATCCTCTTTTCAATCTTCTAACAAAGTTGGCTTCTTCTTCATTAGTATCCTTAGATTTGGATGTAGACGATTATGCTTTTTCATGCTTGGATGCTTTGAATGCAACTTATCTCTTGGAAGTATCTGCTTTTCCCATTTTCATCTCATAGGAAGTGAAGGATCCATGCAACTCATATACTATGATCTTATCTAGATCTCTTGCTTCCTCTATTACAGATATTTTATAATCATACCTTGATGGCAAAGATCTTAGGACCTTTTTGACAATGATTTATTCTTTCATTTCTTCTCCAATGCCTCTAATTGCATTGACTATTTCATCTACCTTAAGAAGGTAGTCTGTAATCTTCTCTTCTTCAATCATTTTAAGACTTTAAAACATTCCTTTGTATGTTTGTAGCTTAGTCAGCTTTACCTTTTCATCACCTTCATAGATGCTCTTCAGCTTATTCTAGATCTCTGGTCCATTTTGACAATGCATCACATTGGCAAACTCTAATTTGGATAATCCATAGATAATAGAATTCTTTTCCTTGGCATTGATCTCATATGCCTTTTTAGAAGATTGATCAATAGGAGTTGTAGCAAGGGCTATATATCCATTTACCATAGACATCCATACATCAAACCCTAATGAAGATAGATATACTTCTATTATTATGCTCCAAAATGCATAGTTAGATCCATCAAAGAGAGGTTCTTTGTTTGATGAAGATCCTTCTTGACTAGAAATTATATTCAATGTTCAGAGATATACCTAAGCTAATTAAGATTCCTTTAAGGAACCCTAGGCTTTGATACCAATTATTGGAACACAACTATCTATTGAGAGGTGGGTGAATCAGTAGATCAACTAAAACTAGTCCTTTAATCCTTTTAACATAGATTCAAAAGCATATACAGATTAAAAGATAAATGCAGAGATCATACAAACATATAAATACACATGACACTAGATTTATACATGGAAAACCTAAAGATAAAAATTGTGTTGAGAATAGATACTAGAATCTACTATTCTAATCTAGTCTCACAGTCAAAACCTCACTGGCAAAACCTCACCAGTTACATTTAAGGACACCAATCCTAAGGATACACCAATTCCCTAGTTTAAGAGCACCAACTCTAAGTAAGAATCAACTCCCTAACTAAGCACCAACTCAGATTAACCTCACTGGTTATAATGTTTAAGGGCACCAACCCTAAGGAGATACCAATCCGTTAACTGAGCACCAACTTGGCTTCTTTGATGACACTAACCAATCAGATCTATGGAGCTACAACTCCAGTATATAAAATAAATTAATAAATGAGTCCAAGTCTTTGTTTTGTGTTACAAGTCTAATCTATAATTTCTCATACTATGCACATTATCTATGTGTGATTTTCTTCCTATATGCCCCTATCTTTGTGTATAAATATGTCTCTATTTGACACACTTCTCTCTCTCACTATGTTCATCTGTGTCACTATATTTTCTATTTGACATTCTTCAATAGTAATTCATCTTCTCTGCACTTCTACCTCTATATCTATATATTTTCATTTGACATAATTCTAACAAAAATAATTGTATCCTAGATGTTTTATTTATAAATAATGGATTTATGGTTTGCTTCTTCTCTCTGTGTTCACACTCAGATTATAACACATCATGCCAACTTTGGACTTTAGTTCATTAATACA
The DNA here is from genome assembly GCA_037957365.1 of Torreya grandis. Lineage (NCBI taxonomy): Eukaryota > Viridiplantae > Streptophyta > Pinopsida > Cupressales > Taxaceae > Torreya > Torreya grandis. The sequence continues at coordinate 3,770,551 of JARHVA010000016.1, read as the reverse complement.
TGAACTATAAGTTTCTTGTATCTCAATTCCATGCATCACATAATAATTTTAGGTCTTTTTACCATTTATAGCATCTGTTGGACTCAAGTTTTGATGTAGAGGCTCTTTAATATAGATTTGATCAATTGGATAGATAAATCTTATTATTTGTGTCAAGATTCATGGCTTATATGTAAGTTACTGCATGTTCCTACATGTTACCATTAGTATTTAAAAACTTTAAATACTAGCCTTTGATATCTTTCTTCATGCCATCTTCAAGCTCTCTTGATCCATCAGATCTTTATATGTTGATGAACTTTATTGTTCCTCTTTTTAAAATGCATCCATTTATCTCTAGATTCTATCTTCTATGTACTATTGGATCTCTAAAGATTCATGTTATTTATCTCTACCACGACACTAAACGTCAAGCTCTTTATCCCATGTTTTTTCTTCCTATATCTTTGGATCGCCTCCACTCCGTTGATCTCCTCAAACCTGCTCAATATTTAACTTATCACTATGTTGATAAACATCGATCACTTTATTCCATCTGAGTCCACTCACTCCATTAGATCTCTTTTGCATGATCACCAGTGCACCATCAGATCTTCTGATAAGCTTAATATTTATCTCTAATAGGCTCACTCTCATTGGTCCTCTATTTGATATACTCATGTGCTTATGAAACTTAGCATTAGCATGTTCACTTGGAGAGACCTTTGACACTTTAACTTCATCATGTTTTGTTGGATCTTTAATGTCTAATTAAGTTTGATCCATTAATCTTCTTGATAAGGTCATACTTTAACTTTGAAAATCTTACACTCATTAGGTCTTTTTGTGACAAGCTCCATGAATGTGACACTTGTCACTAATGCATTTACTCATAGCTCCTTTTGATAATTTGACTTTGCTTCCTTTCATTGGATTGTATGTGTATGATGAAGCATGGGCCATTGATCAAGTTGGGACTTATATTAAGTCTTAGACTTATAAAAATATAAAGTCCTTTGATCATTTCTTGGAGCTAATAATTGATAGGTCAAGGGGCTAATTTATTAATGATGACAAAGGCTTAAGTTATAACTTAAGTGACCAGGTCCAGGATATAGCTAGTCACTATCAAAATAGAAAGTGCCTGTGAACACCAAGATTTAGACCCTTAGGTTTTTATTGAGAAACCCTATCTAATCTAAGAGAAAATATAAATTAATTCTAAGCTCATTACTTCTCTTTTAAACTTGTAATCCATATATTTAAGATGCTCATGAAAAACCCATAACAAATCTATCATATGTTTCTTTTACAAATATCCATAGATGAGCTTTGTAAAATCATGACAACTTTGGATTGACCTTGTGCAAATTTTATTTAAGTATGGAGAGCATCTCAATTATGCCTAGAAGGGTAATTTTGTACTTGCATAACTCTTGTCTCACTTAGATGAATGCCCTAAAAATTATTGCATATGTTCCTCATACATAGGGGATTCCATCCATATATCCAATTTCTCCTAAAGTCTTCATACGTGCAAGATATGACATCATAAAAATGCCTTCTCAGCTTTTTCTTACAACCTAAAAATTTGACCATGGGAAAATTCTATCAAAATGCCTTGGTGCCCTACTTTTCTCAAGCATATATTTTATCACGCTACATTGTGTGACCTAATATTTAGTGCATATAAACTAGGCATAAAAATGAATAGACCTATGTGATCATTTTATCCTAACACCTCCATGTGTGAAACTATTGACCTCATCAATATGTTTACTTGGCTCTATTTAGCCCTTTTTTTCAAATTTGGATAAGTATAGAAACTTAGTGATTTTTGTCTTACTAGCCAACTTTGCATCCTCATAACTTCAACTGTGCTTTATCTCATGGCTTCAAATCTAGTGCATAATAACTAAGCACTAATGTGATCAAAACCATGTGACTATCTCCCCCATACTCCTTCACATGTGGTAATGGTGAATTCATCAAAATTCCTTCTCATCTTTTCTGTCATATACCCAAAATATCTAGATGATCAATGTGAAGAATCGGATGAATTCCATTCATGCACATAAGCACTCCAATCATATTTGACCTTTGATAAGATGCCTTTCACATCCTCAAATCACCATGCTTAGCCCTAAGCATCAATGACATTCATAATCTTACTTTGGACATCAATGATAGACTCATAATGTCCCTTTTGACATCAATGACAATCAAATTGCCAACAACTTGTAGGTTTATTCTTAGTATTATGACTATGTATTGAAGTTGGAGACTTCACGTTGAAATTATTGATCCTATTTAATGGACTTAAACTTTGTTGGTGTTCCTATAAGGTATTAAAACTCCACCTCATACATACCATAATATTCTCCCTCCTATCAAAACATAGTCTGATTAGGATAAACCTGGATAACCTGAATGTAGATGGATATATCATGATTGTACATAATATAGATGACCATCTTAGAGAATATGAAGTATATACTTGAATGAGCATAAGCCATCACATTTGCCTTCGAATATTTGATTCCATCTTCCCTTATATCCTTCCACTATTTTCTTATTTCCATGATCAAAATGACACATTTTGAAATATATTCATAGGTGACTATTATAGGTGAAGATTCTATGTGTGATGAGCATTCCATATAGCTCATTATATCTAATACAAACTATCCGTAAGTGTTGCCTTTTGGTTATATATTTCATTGCATTTAATAGTTAAGGTCTTATCTAAGTAGGAAATAAATGTAATATGTTCTTTTTTGGTATATGATACATTATTGATTCTTTACCTTGCTATTGTTTCTAACTTGGATGAAATGAGCATAGTTTTATGTATAGAAAGACATCCCTATGGTGGGATAATTTTGAGAAGATATCAAATAATTTTGGCAACATTTTTATCTATAGTTTTGAGGATTTGGAGAATGAGATACAAAGATTTGACACTCCAAAGATGATCTGAATATGATCCAAAGATGCTCTAAAGACCTGTGCATAATACTTCGAAGATGCCTAGGCATGCTTCAAAGATGTCTAGTTGGATCCTACTGATTGAGATAGTTATTCTAAAGATATTTATTGTATATAAGTAGACTTTTCATATTTGTGTATCTTATTTTAGACATTATTATTCATAGTAATGGTCTAAAATGATTCAGACATATTTGTACTTCTATTTTTAAAAATTGGATAAATCTCTTCAGGTCTATGTTAGTTATTTTCCATCTATCATTAGTTGAGTCAGTTCCAATGTCTTCCAAGAAGCATGGGATCAGATTCCTACATTGTCTATATTTTGGTCATTTTGATCACCATATTTTGTACTCTATGAATAGATGTTGAGATGTGCTTAAATACATATCTCCTTCTCATTCCAAATAGTTAGTTGGTGAATTAGAAAGTTTTAAAAGTTTAAAATCATAAGAAATGTTCAAGTTTTAAATATCTATATATGTTCATTTGATAATGAAATAAAGTTTAACATTCATATTCATTATTGAGTAAATTAGTTCATATTCTGAGGAAGGAGCAAGGGTCCACTTCTCTCTGAGGATCAGGACAAATTAGTACTTATAGTTTTTAGTTTAGAAGTATTTATTTAATTTAGGTATAATTCATTTACTGAAAGTGTAATTTTATTTTAAAATGCAAGAGTGGTTTATTTTAAATGCAAGAGTGATTTCCTTTAGATGCAAGTGTGATTTTATTTTTAAATGGAAGAGTGATTTTATTTTCAAAAGCAAGTGTGAATTTCTTTTAATGCAAGTGTGTTTCCATTACATGTAGAGGTTGTTTTCTTTATGAAAGAGTCTATATTTTAATTTCATGGAAAGTAGATTTTTTTTATTCATCTCATATTCAAAATTTGTCAGAAGCCATTTAAGTGAAAATAGACAACATTCTCATATTCTAAAATATCACACTATCCTACCTAGTTGGGCATGTCGAGTGAGGACATCATATGCCTTATACCAGATGTTTAAGTTCTATATGTTGATGGTGTGAATGTTATATGATATCTTTAGTTATCAAACCTTTTGGATTTAATTTTATGCAAAATAGAGTTTGATATTTATTTATTATTTTTAGGATTTAAAAATTGTAACAAAAATAAAACACCCCAAATCATGAACTATACAACTCTAATATCTAATAGTCTCATTACATATAGCCTTTGGACACTGGCCCTAGTAGAAATTGACACCAATCTATTGATTGGTTAAATGAGAGGTATAAAAATAACCTATTATTTCTAATATCATTTTTGGGGAAATAATCATTAATAAGTGTTTGTGAGATCCTATATTAGAGTTCTCTAGGGAAATTTAGAAACATTCATAAAACCTGAAAACACAAAAATAATCCAAGACTCTTTATATTTATGAATCACCCAAGGGCTTCTCAAGTATGGTTTGTCTCTAAGGGATCCTAAATAATTCAAGAAGAAGAGAGGATCTAATCCTTGATAGATAGATCATGAAGTGAAAGAAAGACAATTAAAAGCCGTATACAATATTTTTTAATTCCTCTCTTGAATAAGGTTCATCCTCACAAATAGATCTTACAAGAAGAATCTTATTCGGGACATCTTCTCCTATAGGGAGAATTGATCCTTAAAATACCATTTTTAGAATAATTAGATTTGATCCACAATCTCTACAAGAAGAAGATTTGATCACCAATAAAGATTTCCCTCCTAGGATAGACCATAGGTTAAACACCCAAGAAGAAAATTTAGATTGGATTGATAATCAAAGTTGGGAATAAAATATGAGAGACAAATATGCATATGTATAAAACCCTAATTGACAGTCCCAATAGGTCAAAACTTTTTCCTATCCAATCAACCTAGGTCTTGATGATAGAAATTCCATGAAAAATATTTCACCATCCACTTTACCTACTTTTAAAGGTAAATCCTTTGAGGATTCAAATCAATTCCTCTTTAAATTTCAAGTTCTCTGCTAAACATATGATTATGTCATAGATGGTCAAAAGTTGAAATTATTCCCATCTACATTCAAGGATGTAGCCATGAGATGGTTCATGAGACTTGAGGGTAATTCTATCACCACTTAAGATGAAATAGAAACTACATTTACTGACAAATATTAGGATTATTGTAGAGTAAGATAATGGAAGGAAGATTTTTTCAAGATCAAACAAAATGAAGATGAAACATTAGAAGATTACCTCGATAGGTTTATATTTACCCATAAAAGGAGTGGCTACCAACTAACTAGGGAGGTTGTCAAAATAGTCTTTCTTAAAGGGTTAGATAATGATGCACATGATGCTTTGAATCTAATGGAAAAGGGCGACACTGACAAGTTAACCTTTCATCAAATTTTAGCATTATGTACTAAATACTCCAAGATAATACCTAGCATAAGGAAATCAAGGTTAGGAAAATCACTTGAAATTAGCCAATTCATGGAAGAATTTTCTAATTTTAAAATATACATTATAGTATAATTGACATCCACATTAGATGGCCTCAAAATAAAGTTCAATGCTACCAATACTGAATAGTTGTCAATCTATTATTCTAGATATAGACTTGAACATGCGATAAAATATTACCCCTTAGATAAAATTGAGGTATGTGGTATTTATAACCTAGACCATGACACAAAGAATTGGAAACACCTTATCACTATAACAAACCAAGAGAAATAAGTATCACATACAATTAAGGAAGTGAACTTTATCTAAAGACAAGGAAATCAGTACTCCTAACCTCAAAATAAATTTAATCCAAGATTTCCTCCCAATCCATGGATGGCACCATGGGCTTGACAAGTCATACCACCAATGTGGAACCACCACAACCATAACCATGGGGTACTCAAAAATGGGTGCCACAAATGTGGGAAATGACTCAAAATCAACCTTGGGTACAGCGGTCACCACCTCAATGGTTAAATCAACAATATCAACCATAAAGAAGATTTCCTCCATAGTAGGCCTTGATGCCTTTACAACCTCAGCCACCACAAATTGAACAATAGATTAATAAATCATATTTACATACCCAACTAGTGGTAAATCTAAATAATATGCAAAATATAGTTGTTTATGGAGCGAATCAAGAAAATATTATTGCAAGTGGCTCAACTAGATGTAATAATGTTCAACTCATATCAGGTAAGGTAGTAAGAGAATCACCCATTACCATAACTAAAATTATCAATGATGAGAACACTCTTGAATCACATGTAGTCTAAGAACCAACTTAAAAAAAGGTAGAATCCACAACCACACTAACCATAATTCAAAATCCCCTTGCTCCATTTACGGAGAGACTTAAGGAAGAGAAACCTAGGGAAGATTATGAATTGATGCATGGATTAAAAGAGATGATATAAATTCCACTTCTAATAGCCATTAAATATATTCTTGAGTTCAATTAAATTATTAAAGTTTTGTGCATCAAAGCACTAGGAAGAAAGAAGTAGTATCCTAAACTTAATTAATGTAACTTGCAAAATTATTGATTTAATAAAAGAAAACATACTCATTCCTAAATATGGAGATCTTAGCAGTCATGTGATAAATATGAAAATTGAGAACAAATTTATTCTAAATGTGTTTTTAGATCTAGGTGCTACCATAAACATAATGACTATCAACACAATAAAATCTTTATCTCTCACAAGACTTCAGCCTACTACAATCTTGAAAATGGAAGATCAATCCACTGTTACCCCTGAAGGAACCATAGAGAATGTACCATTCACCATAAAATACTAAGAACACCTTTTTAATTTCATGATCCTTTAACCTAAACCAAAGAAGGTAGGATATCCAATCATTCTTGGTAGACTTGGTTAGCTATAGTTACAACATGAATTGACTGTCGATCTGGAAACACAACCATTTCTAATGGAATTCATTCCAAATAGATATATCTCTATCCACCCACTAAACCTTTAATGGGTGTTTATAAATAAATATGGGTAGATTATCCTAAACAAAATCAAACTAGTGTGTCTTCCTTAGCCATAGTTACCATCAAAGAACATGTCCAAGAGTTTGGAGAATAAATAACATAAGGTTTAAACTAAGAGAGCCTAGCTTTGAATTCCAATAGTTTTACTCTAAAATTTGATATTTTTTCCATGAATTCTAATAGTTTTTCTCTAAAGTTTGAAAACTTAGCTCTGAAGACTAGCAGCTTAGCTCTAAAGACTAGTAACTTATCTCCAAGCTTAGCCTTGAAGAGTGATAGTTATGCTCTGAAGATGAAAAATCATGAATAAGAATAATCCACCTCCATTATTGAGAATTAATACAAGGTCATAAGATCACCAAACATGTTATCTAGTCGACAAGAGATTCAACAATCCATAGTTAACTAGGCTCAAAATAGGTAGAATTCATTTTTACATGATTTTCATTGTCCATTGACCAATATGTTTTCTACAAGTGACACATTTTACAAAGATGTAGCCACATTTCACATGTTAATACCTCACATATGTTCATTAAAAACTTTGATGAGTGAATACAAATAGTTAAATTCCATTTGTCCAAGCACTAAATAGATTACCTGGTAAACTATTAACTATCAAAAGTTGTTTAACTGACCAACAAGAAAGAAAAGTATTTGATGTATTGGTACAACACACAAAAACTTTTTCTTGAGATTATAATAACATGAAAGGACTACATCCCAATGTCTTTACACATCACATCTACACTAAAAATGTTAGACTAGTCAGAAAACCACAATGGAGGATTAATCCACCCTTGAAATAAATTATTAATAAAGAGATAGAGAAACTATTAGAAAATGGTTTTATCTCTCCCATATCTAATAGTCAATGGATTTCACCTCTAGTCATTATGCCTAAAAAAATGAAAAAATGGAGCATTTGTGTAGACTATAAAAATATTTAATATAACCACTGTGTAAGATTATTTTCCCTTGCCTTTTATTGATCAAGATTTGGAAAATTTGGTAAGAAAATAATATTTTTATTTCTTATATGAATTCAGTAGATACAATCAAATTAGAATAACCCATGATGATCATGATAAAACTATATTTACCTACCCGTAGGGAACATATGTTTATATAGTCCTTCCTTTTGAATTGTGTAATACATCTACTACCTTTCAGAGAGAAGTGTTAGCCATATTTTTTGATCTTACAAATGATTATGTGGAAGTGTATATGGATGATTTCATTATCCATGGTACTACATTTGATGAAGCTTTGAAAATTTTGGATAAAGTACTTACTAAATGTGAAGAACACCAAGTATATTTGAGTTATGAGAAATGCATCATAATCATTGATGAAGGGATAGTATTAGGAAATCATATTTCTTCTTAAGGAATAAAATTAGATCCCAAAAATATTGAGGTAATTTTTAATCTCCCTATTATACAAACACAGATTGATGTTAAAAATTTTCTCAATCATGCAGGAAATTACAAAAGATTTTTTGAAGACTTCAGTAAGATAGTTACCCACATTTTTTCTTTGTTAACAAAATATAGTGAATTTTCATGGAATGATAAGTGTCAAGAATCTTTTGAAACATTAAAAAAAAAACTCATGATTGCTCCAGTCTTGAAAGGACCTAATTAGGAAAATATTTTCATATCTATATTGATGCTTCCAATAATGCATTAGGATTAGATTTAAGACAAAAAGATGAGGATGGAGAAATGTATGCCATTTATTATATCAACAAGAATCTTACTCCCATAGAGAAGAACTACACTACCATAGAAAAAGAATTTATTACTATTGTCTATGCTATAAATAAGTTTAAGCATTATGTTATTCTTTATCAGGTATTCATCCATATAGATCATTCATCTATTAAGTACTTAATGAATAAACCAGTAATAGGTGGGAGAATAATTAGATGACTATTTTTGTTACAAGAATTTGACATAACCATCATAGACAAACCAAGGAAGTATAATGTTGTTTCTAAATTTTTTCTAAAATGATCACTACAAGTGAAGATGAACTTGTACAAGACTCTTTTCTAGATGAACAGTTATTTTCTATATCTACATACTCCCCATGGTTTGCAGATATGGAAAATTACTTAGAAATAAGGAAGTTTCCTCATTCTTTTACTTCTAAATAAATAAAATATTTGGTTAGATCTAGTTTTCATTTCAATTGGTTTAAATGTATGCTGTTTATAATTGGACCTAACATGTAATTCATAGTTGTGTTAGAGAAGATCAAGTATATGACATCAAAAGAGCATGCCATAGTGAACTAAGAGGAGGACATTATATATCAAAAATGACCATTCATAAAAAATTTGGTGTAAGTTATTAATGGCCATATCTTTACAAGATTGTCAAAAGGTTTAAATGGCAATTTAATCCTTGCCAAAGGATGGGTAAGCCTACCCTGTCCTCTAAAATGCCTCCCCATCCTCAAATACATTTAGAACCATTTTAAAAATGGGAGTTGGATTTTGTTGTACCAATAAACCCACCATCTCAATTAAAAGAATATTTATTAGTATGTAATGATTATGTTACTAAGTGGGCTGAAGTGCAGGCACTCACCTTTTCTAGGGAAGAAATTATTGTTGATTTCCTATATCATAAGATCATGTTGAGATTTAGAGATTTTAGATCTATTTTTTCAAATCAAGGGCCCCAATTCATGTCCAACATGATCAAGGATTTCATATAAATTTACTAGATCAATCACAATAAATATTCACCATATCATCCCCAAACTAATGGGCAAGCAGAGGTCACTAATCAAGAATTGGAAAAAATTCTAACCAAAATAGTGAATAACATTAGAAAATATTGGGTACAAAAAGTTCTTGAAGCTATTTGGGGATATAATAAAACATAGAATATAACTACTATAGACACCTAAACCTGGCCATCGATAACCTCTAATCAGGGTTTTGGCCAATTTCCACCCAAAACTCACAATTTGACCTAAAAACACTAAAACAAGCTAAATGATGTGAAACTGACATATTCAAGTGCTGATTTTGGCCAGGGTATCCCTAAATAGGGCAATACAATTTGTGGGCAAGCTAAATTTGATTAGATCATTTCGAGTCAAAATGCTAAATTTTGCACCTAAGTGCTCTGGATTGCTCTTTCCTATCAAATATCTTGCACAAGATGCATGTCTTTGATATTTATTTTCAGTAACATCCTAAATGGGAATAAGGCTCCAATGCATCTGATGTGGACTTTAAATTGTAATCCAGTGAAATTTTGGACCAATAAAAAGGCATTTTTATCAATTTGAGTAATTTGTGCACAAAGTATGTAATCATGCTTAAGAGTTAATTAACCCAAATCAAAGCTTAATAAATAATTCCATGAAAACTTGTTAAAAACTTATTTTTGGAAATGGATATTGAATATATGCATCATTAGGTGACCTCATTTCTTGGGAAGACATCCTTAAGCCATAAATAGCATAAATATTAGGATTCATGCCTTCCATGCCTCATTAATGCCTTCAATAATGCCCTATATGCCTCTTAATTGTCCCTTCTTCCAATGTCATGATGAGGATAATTACAAACATATTTCTTAAAATTGAATTAATCCTCAACCATACATCTCAATCTTGAGATGGATGGTTGAGGTTGTTTCTGATCATTTCCCAAAATCTATAAATAGAGAGGCCATGAACATCATTTCTAAGCTTAATTTATGCAAAGTTATAATGCAAGATAGGTTCAAGAAGTTTCATGAAACTAGTATTACCATGCCAAATTGATTCCAAGCCAAGCCAAGCTAAAACCAAAGGTTCCAAGGAGATATGGAGGTAGCCAAGATTTTATTGCCAAGGACTTCATGAGCACAAGCCGAGCAACCCACTACTACAAAGGCATATGGAGCATCCAAAGAAGGTGAAAGGATTCTTTTGTTTTCATTCCTTGATTTTTAGTTATGTTTGTCATTTTATTTTGTTAAATAAGCTCTCCCTAGTGTCTAGGCTTAGATATGTTATGATATTAGTGTATTTATTTTGTTTTATTTTTATTTTGGAACTAACACCATACTAACCATCCTCTCTTGAGTCAAACCCCTAGATCACATAATGGCATGCCTAGTGGGATAAAATGCATCTTATATATAAATACGATCACTTTGCAACTCTAAAATATTTATTTAGACCTTTAAAACTCTTGAAAATTGATTTTTTAACTTTATTTTTCCATTTTTGGTTGCCACAATTTTACACAATAACCAGCGTTGACAAGTAACACTGACATCAATTACATGGCTTAACTGATGTTGGTTAGCAAAATTGACATTGGTTAGATTTTGGTTAGCCAAGGTAACCATCATCGATGGTAATAACTGACGTCAGTAACTATGTTTTTTTAAAAACATAGACCTGAGAGCTAATTTTTTTAAGTTCATTATTTCAAGTTAAAAAGAGCTTCAAAACTAAAGGACATGCTAACAATTTTGCTATAAGACCAAGATTGATATTTGTTAAAAACATGTTTAAATCACCTTTGCATGCTTAAAAATTAATTAGGAACCTTGTTTTGGTGTTTAACAAAGGACTTAGATGTTTTGGTGAATGTTTTCAAAGTTTGCAACTAAGACCAAGGGGTCAAATGAACACCACCAAATCTTTCATTTTGGTTTTAAAATTGAACACAATTGTCAATTCTTATTTTCAATAGTTTTTTAATAAAATTTTTGTTTGTAAAAAAGAAAAATGTATGCTCTTTAATTTGTCCCCTATAGGGAACCCTTGGAATCAAAAGTGTCATTCCTATTGCAAGTATCCTAGTCCAAAGCTTAAAAAGAAAGTTGTCTAAATCACTCCTTAAAAACTCGTCAAAGTTTAGGTGACCTTGAAAATGACCCTAAAGCCTTTCTATTTTATGATTTCTTTATTTTTATGCAAACTTAGCTTGTAAGTGGGACTTCATCACCTTTCATAAGTTCTTTAGGGAAGCTTTGACCTAGGGTTTCATTTCTAGCATTGACTTCATTTGGCTTCTTTGGAGTTGCACACGGGATGTAATGGCACTTTGGACATCACACTACATTGAGTGAACATCAAGAAGTAGTGATTGTAAAAAGGACTAAACACTTTTGTAACAGGCCAAGTGATATGGACCCAAAATATGTATTTTTCTTTTGCATTGTTTGGAATGAAAGTCATTGTGTAATTGACTCTCCTAGATCATTCAAAAACATGTTAGATATTAGACAAATCCCTACTTACCATGAAAGTATTATTGGTGCAAGGTGCACCTCAAGGTCCATGTCACAGTATTGTCATTTGAGAGAAATGAGGGTGTAAAACCCCTACTATAAAATGTGTATTTAATTTTGGATGAACACTTAAAAACCTCTCAAATAATGTATATTGATGGATTCTAACAATACCAAACAACCTTGTTAGTTTAGGATCTAACAACAGTTAATTAGTTGGTCGTGTCCTAGATTAAATTTTTTTTTGGAGTCAAAACTTAGTGTAAACAAACAATCCAAACAAAACACATAGTCCAAATTTTCCTTTGAACAAAAAGGTGTTATGTTGTCCACGTGAGATCATCAATTTGCCTTGTTTAAAAGTTTATCAAAAGATTGAGAATCATATCATCCACTTTGGTACAATTATGCTACCCAATTGAGTCTACACCTTTACCAAAGTTGTTCAACTCCTTCACTTATAATCTAAATTTGGAATTACACGTTTATAAGTTTATAGGGTTGATGTGTTAAGTGGGTTCGTCATTTGCACTAAACTTGAGGGAACTTAGGCTTAATTTCTAATTTAAGTTGAAGGCTATTTAAAGACTCATAATCATTATCATCACTTGATATACTTAAGTCATTTCATGCTAAACACTTGCACTTTGACTCTATGCACCATAAGATTTTTGAGTCAAGAAAAGTATTGTTATGCTACCAAAATTATAGGAAAACATCTTTGCCTTAGAGAGTTTTTAAAACAAACCTTTTGGGTAGTATAGCATCATTATGCTACCCAAAACATTTTAAATATTTTTTCATAGACCTTGCATAGGGTTCAAATTTTTTCCTACATTTTCAGACCAATCCAAGTGTACTTTTGTGATTTTTTGTTTAAAATGGTTATACTACTCACTTTTGTCTAGCTTATTTGTCAAAAAGAACCCAGTTTTATACCATTTTTTGTGAGAAAATAAACCATTGCTAAAAAGTGCCTTTTGTTTCATACCTTATACCTATTTGATCATGCTCATGTCCAAGAATAAAATGCCTAATGTTTGTTAGAATTATTTCAAATCTGTTAGATTAAAACTTTCATCTATTTTCAAAGTCTAGCTTTTGACACCATTTGGCCAAGAGTCCTAGCACATGCCTTGTTTGAGCCTGGATTTTGACGCTACATTTGGCTAAAAGACCGATCAACTTTTAAATTCTTAGATTAGACTGATTTGAAACACTTCAACCTTGGAGTTTGACATTTTGATTTTAGGTCCATTTACTTTCTTATCTTTATGTGAACAATGAAACGTTATATACTTCATGCTAGCTTGTTTCCTCACAAAACTTTGCATAAACCTTTTGATCCTTTTGACAAATCTAGACCAAGTTGGGACATCATCTATTTTTGACATTGTCCTTTTTAGATTTTGTAGAAATCTTTGGACTTTTATCATAAAAGCATTGACTATGGATCCCAACATGTATTCCTACACTCGTAGTGGACTCATGTACAATCTAGGGATTAGTAATGTGGTTGCATAGGAAGAAATTGTGCAAGACCCCTATGTGGATAATATCACTTATGAGATGGATTCTTATCCCTCTTATAATACTCAATCAAGGACAAAAATCAAAGATCCATTAGCCAACTATCTAGTTAACACACTACCTTATTAGAACAAGACCAAGAGCAAATTGTGCAATACCTAGCTATAATAATTGTAGTGGATGAACCAGTATGATCTATTGGCCAACTATCTAATAATGTGATTTCCACGTATGATCCATTTTTGTTTGAGTGACATTTTTTAGAGAACAAAGATGAGATTTTGGTTAGAGCCATAGAGGTAGAGGCTAATTTTCTAGTAGATTTCCCCCATGAAAATTTACCAAGTCTAGTAAGAGTGCCCCACAATATCATTTATGATCAACGGGCTTCTTCTAGCAATCCTATGGATCTATTCCAAACAACATACCAAGATTTTAATATATCTAATTGAGGTAAAAACATCATGAAAGAACACTTTAACCAAATATAGACAACATATCAAACATATTTGAATCTAGCACATGATTTCAATCAAATAAACATGGTAAGTAAGCCTCTCATTGACCTAGTTCCTTCAACAGGAGTATTGATAGAGTAAAATATACAAGAGAATCTAAATTTTAGCCCATTTGTACAAACCATTTCAATAGATAACTTGGTGTGTATGCCTATTATTGAAGAAGTGTCTTCGGCTTCTACACTGAATAGTGAGCCAAATGTAGTGGACAATGTGCAAACAACGTCTAGTCTTGATCAAAGTGGTACTAATGCAAAAATAACTAGCCAATAACATGTACCTATAGTTAATCCTATGAATAAGTCATCATACCAAAGAGTGGGAGTTTCTACACCCTAACCTCAACTGACTGCTTCCTCATATGTACAACCTATGGGATTAGGTAATCAAACAATGACCAATGTCACACCTCAATAACATAATGTGATGAATCATACTCCTTAATAAGTAACAAGTAGTATTATACAACAACAGGCACAATATAGTGTATCAACATAATAGAGGATAACTATATTTCCATCTCAATCAGGGGTAACTAATATTCCACCTCACCAAGTAATGATAAACATACCTTTTCAGTCACAGACTAATATGCCAATCCAAAACCAAGTAATGACTATTCAATAATTTGAAAATACTGGTCAATGATAGATGTTAAATCTATAACCTACTTTAACCTATTCATAGGGATTTGTGTAACAAGGATGTCCCCATGTTTCTCAAGTACCTACTAGACAATCATTGGTTTAAAATGTGCCATAAATCTACAGATAGGGTCTTGGTCCACAAGTTCTCACTCAACAACAAGGTTTGATTAGTTAGCATCATATCCCTTTTCAACCATACTAGGCATAATATAGTTATATCCCTCCATCCTAACCATAAAATCCCCCAATTCAAACCTTTATCGCTAACCCAAACTAGAATATCGCATAACCAAGTGTGTAATTTCAAGTAGATCCTAATCCATGTATGCATATTTATAATCCATTCCCCAACCAAGCCAATGTACCCCAATAGGTAACTCCATCATACCTTGGTCAAAATGTTCCACTTGTGACCTCCCAACCATCTATCCAAACCCAAACCAATATTCCATCTAGTTTCCTATCCTAATAATTACAGTAGATGAAGGATGCAATTGCTACCATTCAAGATGGTAAACAAACTAAAAAGTTCAAATTAGATGGCATATGTTTCTATCCATTCAACATGGATTATTTTTAGATACCATTTCCTCTAGGATATGAACCACCCAAATTTGATAAATACAAAGGGAAAGGTGATCCTAAAGCTTATTTGACCAAATTCTTTGTCGCATGTCAACCAATGGCATATAGTGATATATACCTTTTGTTGTTGTTTCTAAGGAGCTTCGTTTGACAAGTCTTGGAGTGGTTTTTAAATTTTCCCAAGAACTCAGTAGCAAATTTTGATGATCTTTTTGATAAGTTTATGCAGCACTTTTCTTATAATCTCAAGCATGAGATTTCATTAGTGGACGTAACACAAGCAAAGAAAAAATCTAGTGAAAGTTTTTCAAGTTATTTACAATAATGGAGAGCCATTGCAAGCCATTTCACCCATAGTTTACTAGATAAACAATTAGCCATTGTGTTTACTAAAAATTTGCACAGTGAAATAACTTATCACTTGGAACTATAATATGCACATACATTCAAGGAGATCATTGATAAAGGTTTGTTGATCGAGAGGATGCTCATCAATAAAGGAGACATCAATATTAATTCAACTAATAAAAATCAAGGTAGTAATCAGGTAAATGATCAAAATCTCATTCAAGTACTAGCATTGCAACCGGCACAGGCCAATAACCATGAAACACTGAGGTAATTCAACTAAAATAGAAATGTTGTGAGAAATGGAGTAATCAAGTCCCATCATGTCCAAATGGTGAAAACATCATCTGTACCACATTTTTATCTTAATCCTACTCAATTAATGCCACAAGTACAACAACCAAAACTTGCACAATAAATGCAACAACCATGAGCATTATAAACCCCTCCTCTTAGAAGAACCGTGCCTACACGTCATGTTTTTAATGACCTACGAGAACCTATTGAGTTTATATTTAGAAATATTTTTGACACTAATTTGATTAGTTAGCCTATACCAAAGCATTATCCGCAAGGCAGTCCTCATCCTGATTGGTACTGTGAAAATGAGTTTTGTGACTATCATCATGTCAATGGGCACAATCTATGAAGATGTGTCCAAATCAAGAATTTAATTAAGAATATATTAGAAAAATGGAGAGATAAACTTGAACAATTGTGTTTCCACTTTCAATCAAACTCTTGGGATTTGTCAAAACCCCTTTCCTTGACATAAAAATAAATAATAAAAAAATAATCAACAACAACAACAATGGCTAGTGTAGTAGCAAAATCAACAATAGAAAAATCCACAAAATCAGCAATAAAACCCATAATGATAGAATAATGGACAAAACCAAGGTCAGAATGGTAACAACCAACAAACCTACCATGAAATTGTACATGACTATAATAGGGTTTCAAGTTATATTGTATGGGGTAGCAATAATACCATCTCCATTAATCCTAGACCAAATACTAATCAGTTTAGACCATTGCTAAAAACAGCATTCAGCCAAATTATATGGATAATCCTTCTTTGACCTAGGAGTACATATAGGCAAACCAGTAAACTAGGACTTCCCCTTTTAGATCTTATAGCAATAACTCATTCTTCCCACATGACCACATGCAAGTGCACCAACAACTGAGACTGGTCCTATCTAGTCCCACACCATTTCCAACATTGGTTAGTAGTAATGGTCCAGTATTTAATCTTGATTGTGTACAACTTGGGGGTCAAAGATTACTATCCCAGTCCCATAACCACTTGCCACTTTGTCTATCATCCAACCAACCATTCAACCTCAGAATGAACCATTCACTACTGACCAAGATAGGAAATTTAATATTATGGAATAATTACAAAAGACACTAGCACAAATTTCTATTTTAGATTTGCTATGAATGTCAATAATCCATAAGAATATCTTGAATGATTTTTTTACCCAATCCACTATTTCTAGTGATATATCTCCTGATAAATTTTAAGCCTTGGTTGGACACCTAGCTCCATCCCAAAAAGTCACATTCAACCAAAGCGATATGTCTTCTTTTGGCCTAGTCCATAATAACCCATTGTACATAGAAGTTTGTATCAGATGGTATAAAGTGAAATGTGTCCTTATAAACAATGGATATGGCCTCAACATATTGTCTTCAAAGCTCATCAAGCTTCTTGGGTACACAATGGTAGATCTCTAGCCAAAAATAATAACCATCAAAGCTTATGATAATTAGGGAAGAGAATCATAAGGCACCATTAATTTGTCAGTTATCATTGGGCTTTTGACCCATGATACACTTTAACATGTGCTTGATCTTGAGTTATCATACAACATGCTTCTAGGTAGGCCTTGCTTACATGAGATTCATGCAGTCCCATCAATGTTGCACCAATGTATCAAGTTTTTCCACTTAGGGATGGAAGTGAATATTCCAGGAGATTTACACCCATATGAACACTACAAGCATCTTGAGGCCAAATTTCAAAGCTATAATTATCAGTACAATATGAATCTAAGTTTTAAACAAGATAAAGGAAAAGATATACTTATTTATCCCTAACTAGATAATTGAATAGATCCTAATACCTTGGATTCCCTTTTCCACATGCCACCTCCTAAAGCTTTTAATCATTTCACCATTTCAAATAATGGACCAGGAGAGTATGTGACCCATGATACATTTTATATTGCTAATCTTCTTCAAAATTTGAAAGCCTTTGGGCAACCTCAAGTCATCCCACATATGCATTGGCAACAAAAGAACAAAGATAAGGGACCTATTACATTTGTACCAACATCTAGCCTAAGACATGACCCTCTTGAAGGAGATGAATCATGGTTATATAATGACAACCAAGTTGATTTTTATAAAAAATCCAAGTATCCTATACCTAATAGGATCATGGAGCATCACAAGTATGAAGGAAGAGGCCTCAGACCAAATCAACAAGGAACCATCGAACCAATTTCTATGACTAAGTATGAAAGACCTTATGGACTTGGATTTAAACCACCTGGGGGTGACTCCACATATCTTATTCAAACTCCATCATCGATGACTAGTGATGATGATGTTGATAGTGAAGTAGAGTCTGATCATAGCCTCACCTTTGATAACCTAGCTAAAACCAACATGTTTGATAATAATGCCATTTGTACCCTTACCCTAGCCATTCATCATAATCCATTGCCATTATATTATCCCCAACTAATAAATTAAGACCAACAAGAATCTAGTATATTGATTGATGAGTTCTAGAATGATGAGGCATTCTGTGATTTTTTAGGCCTTAGAAATAATGTTCTATTGCGAGATCACAAATCAAGGTTTTCAATCATATTAGATCCTATAGCCTATTTTGGAGAGTGATTGAACACCCTTAGACAAAAAAATAAGTAAAATATTGAGGTCCTAAAGTGAAAACCTCTTTGAGGCACTTTATAACCAAGGAAAAAGTAAAGATAAAGGCCAGTCTAGTGGTGAGAACCTATTTTAGGCACCATTAGATGGGGGTGTTCATTCTTCTTCAAATCTATATCAAGAGACCACCAATGATGAACTTGCCTATGGATCAGAGTTCAACTTTGAGAAATAATAAGTATTTGATCAAATTTTTCAAGAATTTCTAATTATTTTTGTCACATGGCTAGATCTTCCACTAGGGGACTCAAATTCATCAAGTCTAGGATAAGTTGAAGAGCAAGTCCTAATAGAGGACCCTAATATAATCTAATACTTCAAGACATTGCCTACTATCTTAGAAGATGGTTTAACCCTTCTAGTCAAAGATACAATAGAGGTAAACATCAAGACTCCATTAGACCTAAAATAGATAAAATTATGAGTGTCTCTTACTAAGGAGGAATGTGACATTTTTACAGCTTTATTGAGAGAATTTGTAGATATCTTTGCATGGGACTATTCTAACATGATAGGTTTAGACCCTGACTTGGTTCTGCACCACCTTGTGGTTAATCTTGATGCCAAACTAATAAAATAAAAATTACAAAAGATGCATACTTGCATTATTGTATTGATAAAGAAAGAGTTAGAAACTCTTAGAATTAGGATGTATTCGATCTATTGACTACTCTGAATGGATCTCTAATGTTGTACTTGTTAGTAAAAAGCCTAAAGGGATCAAAATCTATAGTGATTTTTGAGACATCAACAAAGCTAATCCCAAATATTATTTTCCCTTACCTATTATCAACATGATCATCGACTCCATGACTAGCCCACTATAATTAAGAGGAAAAGTCTTTTGAAGAGGCCCACTATAATTAGAACCTACCATGTTAGTATAGATACTTGGCATGGAGGTTGAAGAAGTCACAAAAAAAAAATGTCATGGTGTGTGAAGGAGACATAATACAAAGAAAATGTTGAGATGCAAAGAAAGTGGTTCCCCCAAATCCATGAGAGAAGATAGGGGAGGGTGAAGGAGGTTATTTCACTTGGGGACCTATCATAAGACTAAAAATATTTTCCTCTAAGTTGAGGAAATTTGTTTATGAAGAAGATAATTTCAATTGTGTATTCTAAATCATGATTATATTCTAGGGAAAACAAAGGATTATAAATTGAGGATGAATGGGGAGGAGTCCCATAATTGGTAGTACAAGTGGAAATATGGGCATTACTTTCATCTAAGGTTGGTGCCACAAGCTGTGTCTTGGAAAACCTATTAAAATTGGTAAAATTCATCATGTTTGTTTGATTTAACTCTATATTATCCTTAAAAAATAAATTCATGATGAAATAAAGAGGTTAAAAATTGATGAAAATAAGTATCAGTTGATAAGATACAAAATCAAACCAATCGATAGTGTTCTATAAAATTGGAAACATAATAGGGAATAAAGGACACAGTCATATAGGAAATAGAACAGGATGAAAAAAGAACACAGTTAAACAGGTCAACTATGTAATATAAGATAGGAAACATATTAGGCTGACAAGATACATAGTCATACATGTTTATTTTATTCTCTAGAGGGATAAATTGAATAAGATGAAAAAGATACATAATCATACAGAGTGACTATGTACTAAAGAGAAGCAAGATTAACAATATGTAAGAGACTGTGTCGACAGAGATGATAATGTTCTAAAAATATGGAATAAATTTTCAAGATAATAACTAAGCAAATAAAGTTAAGCATGCAAGAAATTAGATCAATGTGGTTGATCTAATTCGAACACACAACACAAACCTTACACTAACGTTGGCTAGTGCAAGTTTTACAATACAAAATACAATGATCAAAGAAAAAGCATCAAAACTTGAATGTAAATGCTACCTAATTTGTTATTCCTAAATGTTGTTAACTTATAATAAATTTTAAAATTAATGTAATGAGGATTTATCTATAAGAAGGAACTAGAAAGTAATATATGGATAGTTTTAGGTAGTTTAAGCTGAAAGGAATCTATATTAGTGATGGTATTGGGGCCTATCCCCTCACTTCAAAATCCCATAGTGATAAAGGTATCAAGTTATTTTCCAATATATACCATCAACCACATCTTTATACTTGTCCAAAAAACCAAGTTGGCTTCCCCTTTGGTGATGAAATTCAAGTAGATAGACCTTGGCTATAAAAATATTTAATGATTTTTTAGTGTAAATCAATTTAGAAGTGTGTGCAAAAGATAAAATAGTGTGACTAAATTAGTAAATTAAAAAACTACCTAATTAGTCTATGTTTATTACTCTAATCATACAAACAACTAAAATGAAAAGTGAATTAATTAATAGCAAAAATAGGTTAATTCCTTTACTTGTGAAGAGTACAGAGTCAGTTCAAGTGACACTATATGCAAACAATATAGATTAGATTCCATAGATTTTTATTATTATGAATAAGTAAGATATAGAATAACAAAGTTTAACAAGTTGACTATGTATTATAGAGAGAAGATAGGATACAAAACTGTGTCAAGATAGTTGACCCAGTTTCTATAGGGTTGTAGTTTTATAGACTACAAATTTGTGAAAATTGGTACTGTAAATGAAAAATAGAAATGATAAAGAAGGTAAAAATAAACATTGGTAGTTTTGAAGATGATTATTTTTAAAATTTTATTTTGTGTTGTTTAAATTCTTATTTTAAATATTTTATGAAAAAATTCTACTGGGTTGATGCAGTCTGCAAAAACTGTGTTGAAAAAGAATCTGCAAATAGGGTCGACTAGCTTGACTATGTCTACAAACCTATATGCTGAAAAAGATAACTATGAATAGATTCAACTAGCTCGACTATATATGCAATTTTTTAACTAAATAATAATACATTGTTGAGTTGATCGATCTAGTCACCTATATCTAGAGAAGAAATGTACAGACAAAATAGAGTCATTTGGGAGTGACTATGTCTTAAACCTACACATAGAATGTTAGACTATATTGATTTGTTCAATATAGTATTGCAAAAATAAAAAAATTATAAGATAATAATAAAATTAATGCATGAAAGAAAATTGAAAAGGGTTTAATTCATGTTGGGTTCACCAAAATATGTATAGAGAAAAATGTAGTTGATCTATTAATCAATCTTAGCTTAGAGAAGATAAATCCTACTTACACATTTGTTTGTTGATACATTTATACATTTGGGGTCACGACCAATATGGATATTATAGACATAAATAAGAGATATATTATCATAATAAGATCACTAGGGAGGGTTCCAAATCCTCTAGTCAAGCAACACCATGCAATAACCCTAGATAGGTCTTATGTTTTCATATTCACTGAGTAAATGACAAGAAAAACAAAATCTAATATAATGCTCAATAATTTTGGTGGCTCAAATTAGAGGTAATAAATTTAAAAAGTATATATCCATAGAAACTTTATACTTAAGTCAATTTATAGGAAATCCTAATGCATGGGAGAGAAGTACAAATACAAATATATCTACTTCAACAAAGGAGGAACAAAATTAGGAATAATTAACTTTTAAGATGAACCCGTCAAGCCTCAATATCTCCCTTGGCCAAGGTGATTTTAAATAGTTTGTTGAGTATGTTGAAAAATATAAGGATGAACAATGAACTACATTTTAGCCAAAGACCTCCAAATGAATCCCAAGTTTTTACAAGATAAGATTTGTATCTCCAAAAGAAGTATTAGATCCCTAAGCAATGCTCCTCAAGTAGAATGGTGGATAAGAAAATGCATAATATTTATTATTCTTCTTCTCTTCCTCTCTAAATGACAAAAATAGATGTGTATATATAGTTTAATATAACCCTAAACCTTTCTAAAAGTTTAGCTGACAGGGTCGATCCAATTTGACCTTGCATCATTAATTGATAAAAATAAGTTCGGTCCTAGTTTAGGTCGGCCAAGGCCAACCTACACCCATAACATGAAAATATAAATTAGAGTACAAGGTCAGTCTAGGCCAACATTATTTGATAAATGTCAAAAAAGGTTTTAAGCTTAAGTAGGGGCTAAATAAGGCAATGAATTACTTAGAAGAGTCTATAAAGAAGGTGTCAAAGCTTAGGGAAATGTATAGGAGATGGTTGTGTAGATAGGAAGTGATGGTATAGGGGATAACAATCTTACAAAGAACTAATAGTCTTCCCACCCCTTTCTTGGGGTAACCTATAAGGTATGCACTCAGAGAGATTGAGACTCGATGGGTTCTTGTAAGAGAAGCATTAGTAATTGATAAAGTTTTGAAAATATTATGTGTATACATCTTCAACTACTTTAGTTTCTACACCGATGATGCAACCCCCTTATTATTTAGATAGTGTCAATTTGTCATCTTAGTTAGATATAAATTTATATATTTGCATGTATTCTATTGTGATGGAGACTCAGATCTCCAAACTATTTTGAGAATATATGTATTTATATTGAAATTATGTATTTTGGGGGTCATTTATATTATTTATATCCTATACATGCATATTGTGCATGAGTTCTAAAATTGGAAATGTAAATTTAAACTTTTATTGAGAGACGAGGCATCTCCATCCCAAGCATGTGTGTGTGTGTGTGTGTGTGTGTGTGTGTGTATGTATATGTCTGTGTGTGTGTGTGTGTGTGTGTGTGTGTGTGTGTGTGTGTGTGTGTGTGTGTGTGTGTGTGTGTGTGTGTGTGTGTGTGTGTGTGTGTGTATCCAAAACAAAGGTGAATTTTGACTATTAAGATGAATAATAAGTTATATAGATTGTTTTGCAAGTTTTTATTGTCGATATGCAAATCTTGGTTCCTCTCCAAACATTCTATTTCATTGAAGATGTTTCATCACTCTAGTAGTTTAGTATATATATATATATATATATATATATATATATATCCAAAACAAAGGTGAATTTTGACTATTAAGATGAATAATAAGTTATATGGATTGTTTTGCAAGTTTTTATTGTCGACATGAAAATCTTGGTTCCTCTCCAAACATTCTATTTCATTAAAGATGTTTCATCACTCTAGTAGTTTAGTATGTGGAATGTGTATGAGTATTTCTTTCAATACATGTATTTAAATTATGTTATTACTACTTTAGATGTTTTAATATTTGATAATCATAATCTAACTTTAAATATGTGAAATTACAATGTTACATCAGCAATTTAAAATTCCTAACACCATCTATGTTGAAATTGTTAATCTTACTCAAAATTTATGAAAATGCATAATTTGGGCCAAAATCACTTAAACTTGTTAAATGCTTTGAGCTTGTTGTATATAAGTGTCAATTTAGGCTAATTTATCTCTAAATGAGGAAATAAAATTTATGTTATTATTAACTTTGATCAAATCATTTTGAGTCAAAATGACAAAAATGCAGGTTGGTGTTTTGGATCACTTTTTTCTTTGAATTTGGAAGCACACAACATGTTCATGTGTTATTTTATGTTGATAACATCCTAATGGGATGACGATCCATATGTAACTAACATCACCTTCTAATTCCACTCCAATAAAATTATGAACCAGTAATATGACATTCTAATTAGTTTGATTTATAAAGTACAACCAATTTCCAAAGAATTACTTAAAATTTGATTATTCTTACTTAGGAAAATTAAACTAAATTATGAGCTTAAGTAAGAATTCCATGGAAGTTATGAATATTTATTTATTATAAATTGATCCCTATTATTTGCATCATCAAATGACATCATTTGTGGGGTGGCATACATAAGCCATAAAAGCAACAAATATCAAGATTATGGCTTCTTATGCTTTTTTAATGCCCATTCCTTCTAAATATTGATGAGGGTGTTTATGGATTAATTATGTAATATTGGATTAATTCATAAACACACATCTTGATCTCAAGATAGATGATCATGGTTGATCCTGATCAATTGAGAAAATATATAAATAGGAGGACTAAGACTACTTTGATTAAGCTTCAATTGTGTAAACTTATTATGCAGAATTATCTCCACATGCCATTTGTGTGTGTTGTTTTTTATGATTAATTTACATTAGGATAGCTTCAAGATAGTCATAACATTGATTTTCATATCATGATCTTAGTTTCATTGGTGAGCAAGGGATGATGGAGGAGCTTTGCCTTGCATCATTTTTGAAGACTTGAGCACCAAATCAAAGGAAAAAGCATGTTTTAAGATGCATTTGGGTGATGGGATGATCTTGAGAAGGTAATGTATATGTATTTTCTTTCATTTTCTCTTTATTGTCATTTTCAAACCCCATTTGAATAGGTTGGCTTAGATTATTATGTTCTTATGTATTTTTCCTTGATTTTCTTGACTAATGCTTGATCTAACCATCTTTGTAATCTATATCTACATCTTGGCATGCTTGGTGACACCATGCATCCTATTAAATCAAGTAAGACACTTTGGAAATATTAAAAAATCTAAAAAGTGTTTTAAAATCCTTAAAAACAAGATTTTATCACCATTTCCCATGTTTTTTAACATTTTAATTGATACACAGTTCACATAGTGATCGACATCTCCATGTAATTGGCATCAGTCATGGCTAACAAGCATCTATTAGGTTATAGGGAAAAACACAGTTAAAATCACATTTTAGATCTTTCTCAAAATTAAAGTTTGTCATTTTGGTTTATAAATCTCTGTCTGAACATATATTTCATGATCCAAAATTTTTTATGGAGATTTTATTCTAACTTGGGATAACAAGTATTTTTTTTAAAATATTTTTTGCCTAAGGGTTCATAGGTGATCATTATCAATTATTTTCAATTTATATCAATTTTTTTATCACTAGTATCAATCTTTTCATAACCAACATCAATCACTGTTGACTAACATTGGTCTCCATGTTTTAAAAACAAAGAACCAAAGAGCATAATTTTAAAAATTGCTTGTTTCATTATCAATTATGCTTCAAAGTGGGGGGGGACTCTCTAACCTTGCAGAACCCGCATGGAAAAGTAATAAAGTTTGAGCATGATTTAAGTCTTGAACATTCCCTTTGATGTTTAAAAGGTACTTAAATAGTTTGTTTACTTTTTTTCTGAATTTATTTAAATTTTTTCCAAACTAAGGCCAAAGGGCCAAGGATTTCACTTAACATCTAAATTCGACACTTAAAACTAAAAATTCATTTAAATTTCAAGCTTTTAAAAGTGTGTTATTTTATGCTAGATCAATTATTATTTGTTTGTTCTTTAAGCAAAATGAAATTTTCATGTATGCTCTCCCCCATCCCTTTTAGGGAACTTAGGTAACCAAAATTTCCTTTTCATTACAATTATGACATTGTCCAAGATGTGAAAATAAATTTATCTAGGCTCTCCCCAAAACCCATATGGTTTGGGTGATCTAAAAATAACCTCTAAAGTCTTTTCACTTAGATCATTTATTTTTATGCAATTTGGCTTATGGAAGGGAGTTCATATCTTCTTCATGAGTTCTTTAGGGAAGCTTTGACCAAGAGTTTCATCTCTCATCATTATTTCAACCCCACTCTATAGTGGGGTATATAAATTAGGGTACGCATACTAAGAGAGTTAGGGGATTGAGCGACTAACCTCTCCTTCAATAAAGAAAACATGAGTTAGGTCTTGTTAATAGGGGATTCCACTAAGAAGTGCATGGATGGAATCACTATACAAAATAATAGACCCTTGCATAGTAAGTTAATCAATATGAACTCAATTAACGTGAGGCATCTCTATCATTAGCCATGCTTTGGAGCATCTAGATGGTCAAAAATTTAAGTTTTAGAACAACCCCACTTGTCACAAACATATTATTGATGTAGGATGAGTAACTTAGAGGTCCATGTCACCATACAATCTCTTGGGAGGAGGGGTGTAAAAACCCTATTACTTCATGCACTTTTATTTTTGGATTAACAATTAAAATCCTCTCAAGAGCACATATATAGATGGATTTAAAAAATATGATGCAATATTGTCAGTTTAGGGCTTAGGATGATTTACTTAGTTGTATTTGTATTTTCTTTTACTTTTTTGGTCTTGATTTGAGTCTAAAAAAATATGTGTGAATAAAACACATCATAACCAAACATAATTATTATCCACCATTTCTTGAATAAGGAGGCATTACGCTAGTCAAATCTAAATCATTTTTGCCTTTTTAAAATTTGCATCTTAAACATTGTGTTTGTATTTGAATAAACAACATAGTTTGTTGTCCATTTGAATCTAAACCACTTTCCAAAAATCTTTAATTCTTTGATTGATAATTAAAATTCAGAATTTCACCTTTTTAAGTTTTAAATCAACGTATCAATTGGTTTTACCAGTTGCACTTGGTTTGAGTTAATTTGGTTTCAATTTCCTATTTGGATTGGAGGATTTTTACAGGCTCATCATCATCTAATCATTATGAACTTAGGTCATCTTACATGTCATTTATGCTCTAAGTTCTATAAAACATTTTATCCTACCTCCTATTACCATGTGGCAACATTTTGATCCTATTTGGTTCTAGTTTTATACTTAGAAATTATTACATGTTTTCACATCTTGAGTTTCTTAGTTCACATTGCCACCTTCCTAATCCAAAGGGCTTTCTTCTAATTTTCTAGTAGCAATTCAATGAAGTTCAACTAGATTTTATGGTATTGGCATATCTCTCAACCTATGTTTGGTGTACTAGTTTACACTTAGGTCTTTGAGTTATCATACCCTCTTCCAAATTATATGATTTCAACCCTACCCAAGGTTGATTAAATTCATAACCACATTTATTTTGATTGTGTGTCACTACACCATCTCCTTTTTCTTATAGTTTCTTTGTTACCTTGTAACTTGTTTAGATAAACATCAAAACACACCTTGCTAATATTTTTAAAACATTTTCCAAAACTTTCCAAATGTAGAGAATAACCTCTTAGACATGACTCAAAGGTACACTTGTAGTGGGGTCTCATATAGCCCTACCTATGATGGTCAAGACAATTTCATGGTCTTTGAATACATTCCCATAACTATAGGATCTGAGGAAGACTACTTGGAATATAAACCCTAAGAGGACAAGGATGAAGCACTCCTAAGGTTGATTGAATCAGGGGCAAGATTGCCATCAAACTTTCTTATGAAATAATTGCATACCTTGGTTAGGGTAGAAGAAAAATAGTGGAAATAATTTCTCACTAATATTGCAAAAACAAATGTTGATTATTCTAGCAAAGGAAAGGAAGTACTTATAGATTCAAAACCTAATGATCAAAATCTTGTCACAAAGATCAAGAAGATAAGTCAATGATATGCAGATCAACTTATCATAGACTTAATAGACTCTTTAGTTGCCACTTCAATATAAGATGATGCTTCCAAGGAGCAAGGGAATGTGGTTGAACTAACACAAAATTTAGTTGAAAACACAATAATGATGGATCAAAATGTCTCAATTGAACAACCTAAGTCCCAAGAGGTTCCACAACATGCTTCACTAGATATGAAGCATACATTTTTCAATCATCAAAAACCTCTTATTCCTTTACAAAACCAAGGACCAAAACATTCAATGTGCATTCAATAAATTCTTTAAAACAATTTGGCTACTTCATCTCAACCAATATTTACTTTAGTGAATAGAACATGGACTCCCCAAAATCAATAGAACACTAGTTATTCAAGACGATCGACTTCAGGGAATGTTTCTCAACACAAAAATCAATAGCTTACTTACTCAACTCAGAGAATAAACCAAAATAAAGTCATAAATTGTAAGGTGTATATCCATAATAAATCCATGCAACATGGGCACATACAACCCCTACATAATTATATTCCACCCACCAATGCACCAAACATATAAGAGTGGAATTCCATAAAAGAGATTATGTCATGGTTGGAGATAAGAAATAGAATAAATAAGTACAAATTTGATGAGATATATCCATATCTATTTGATTTGAGTATTCTCCAATTCCCCTTTCCACCTCATTTTGAGGCACCCAAATTTGACAAATACAAAGGAAAGGGTGACCCTCATGAACACATTCAGTCATTTTTTGGACTATGCCAAGAGGTAGCTTATAGTAGTGTTTTCTTACTTCGATTGTTTCTACAAGATTTAGTAAGCCAAGATGTAGATTGGTTACTTGAGTTACCCAAGGGATAGGTTATGGATTGGAATGACCTATATGAAAACTTTGTCAACCACTTATCATATAGCACTGAACATGAATTGACCATTGTTCACTTGTACAAAGCCAAACAACGAGATGGAGAAATATTTTTAGCATATATATAGTGGTGGAGAGCATTTGCTGGTCACTTTCAACATAATTTGCCAAATAAATAGTTGGCAGACATTTATGCACAGAACCTACACCCTGAGATGGCACACAATCTATGGCTTACTTGCGTAAACACATTTAAATAAATCATAGACAAAGGTGTACACATTGAGAAGGCACTTATTGTAAAATGCCTTGTCAAGATTTATTCACAGAGTTAAACATCAAATCAGACCCAATCTCCTAGTCAAATGGTTACAACATAGAAACTTAAGGGTTTTAACAAGAACAAAAACATGGTAGGGAATGGAGTAACTGACTCAAGACATGTACAAATAATACATGCTTTGCAAGATCCAAATGTAAAATTAGCTCCCCCTAATTCACCAAATAATTTGCAAAGAGATCCTCCATGAAGGACATTCCAAAATTGATTCAAAGTCTTTAACAAATTGGGAGAGCCTATTGAGGTAGTGTTCCAAAAGCTTGTAGCAGCTACCTAATTGCATGGCCTATACCAAGGCCATTTCTTATAGATCAACCAAAGATAGACTGGTACAAGGAAAATGAATTTTGTAACTTCCATCATGTTGTTGGTCACAATGATTATCATCACATCCAATTGTGACACCTTATTGAAGATCTAATTAAAAGTGGCAAAGTTGATATTAAACTTGATCCACAAGGCACTAATCAGTATATGGGAATCTACAAAGATCTATTTCCTCAACATAACCAACAACCACCAAGGAAAAATTAGAACCAAGGATAGAATCAATGACAAAATTAGAATCAACATCAAGGTCAAAATCATAATCAGCATGATCATAATCAGGATCATAATACCCATGATAATAACTTGGGTTACAACAACATGCCTTATGATTATAACAATATTATGGGATGCATTTTTGCAACCCACATTACCACTATTATTTTTAAAACCTATTAATCATCCTGTACTCCTCATAATATTGGACCCATTGTTATAGGGTCAACACCTTCTCCCTCTAGTAATGTCACATCGAGTTCACAAAATTCTATTGCAACTCCATTTGCATGGGTTAGTATTTTTGGAAAACATCCTTCATCTAAATTTAATGGCTCTTCATTGACTCAAAATTGATCTAATTTAACTAGACACCCATGAGTCACCCTCCAAGGCACTTCACTTTCATCTTCTAATTATGATGGCTCCTTTCCACCTGAAGATTACAAAATTACAAGTAGATGCTCACGAGTTACCCTTCAAGGCCCTTTGCCATCTTCTTCCATTAAATCCAATATAAATATTGGGCCTTTAGATCTAAATGTGAACACTATGCAAGATAAGGCTAAGTCATCTTGTAC
This sequence comes from Torreya grandis, assembly GCA_037957365.1. Lineage (NCBI taxonomy): Eukaryota > Viridiplantae > Streptophyta > Pinopsida > Cupressales > Taxaceae > Torreya > Torreya grandis. The sequence goes on along the minus strand of JARHVA010000016.1, from coordinate 3,740,138 downwards.
TAATGTTGAAAAACCTCATAGTCTATCAAACCAATTGAGTCAAAACCCTACAAAAATTTCTATTTTGATTCTCTTACATATGTCTGAAGTCCATAGAACTATTTTGAACAACCTTTTACAAAAATATATTATTGCCAATGATATTAATCCTAAATAGTTCCAAACAAGAGTGGGACTTTGTCTTCATTTTGATAGTTCATGTTTGATCAAAAATACACGTCCACTCTTGGTCTAAGCCATAATAACCCATTGTAATTGAGGTCATCATTAAAAACCATAAGATCAAGTGGGTTCTAATAGATAATGGTTTGGGGATGAATATAGTGTCCTTCAAACTAGGATAGAGATTAAGCTACACCACAAAGGACATTCAGCTCTAGATGATCACCATAAAGGCTTATGACAATGTCAAGAAGGAGTCTTCTAGTACCATTTATTTACCAATCATTGTTGGGTATGTTTCCCATCACACATTGTTACATATTATGTATATTTTTTTGCCTTATAACATACTTCTTGGATGTCCTTAGATCTATGAAGTATACGTCACTCCATCCACCTTACAGCAATGCTTAAGTTTCCCCATCATGGGATCGAAGTTATTGTTCCTATTGATCTACAGCCTTATTAGTATTGCAAACACCTTGAGGCTGAGTTCTAAAACTATAACTATTATCCTAGATATGAATTTGTCATAAATAATAATAAGGAGATAGTTTCGCATCCACTTAAATCCAATTATATCAACCCTAGTGACCTTGCATCCACTTCAGTTGATCCATTTCCTGCAACTCTTACAAAATAGGTTATAATAAAAGACATGGGCATTTCCATGTACCATCTTAAGGATGCCTTCCATGTTGTTAAGTTTTTAAAGTCTCCCAAAACATTTGGTATACCCAAATCTTATAAAATCCCTAACAGACCCAACTTGATTTGGAAACAGAAAATAGAACAATAGAAAGCACTGATGGTATTTGTACCTACTACTTCACCAAAATAAGATCGATAGGCTTTCACTAAAGGAGACTGGTTATATTCTGATGGCATTATTGATTGTTTTCAAAACCCAAAATATCTTATCCCTAATCAGATCATGTAAAATTTTGATTATATAGGAAAGGGCCTTAGCCCATAAGCCTAAGGAATCCTAGAACCTTTATTAGCTGGAATACCTAATTTAAATCATGGTCTCATATTTATACTGCCTGGGGGTGACCTCATGACTTTTAATACTACTTCTTTTGAATTGACTTACAACAAGAATCTTGACAATGATGTAGCATCCCATTATAGCCTTTTTTATGAGCTTGTGAACATGGACTTATTTAATTCAAATGCCATTTTGACTTTGATGCCTTATTGTTCTTTATGCCTTTGCCATCCTAAACTCTTTGATTGGGACTAGAAAAATTTGATCACACACCTTGATGAATTCTAGAATGGAGAATCAATTTTAGAGTATATGGGCCTCAAAGATAGATTTCCCATTGGATGTCATAAGTAAGGCTTTTATTTTTCATTGTATCCTTATACCTACTTTGGAGAGCAAGCAAACTTTCTTGGTTATAACAAAGATGAAACATCGAGATCTTTGGGTGAAAACCTCTTTAAGGCACTTGTTAATCAAGGGAAAAGTAAAAATAAATACAAGCCCTCAATTGAAAAACTATTTAAGGTGTTCTTATATGGGAAAGTTTGTTCATCCCCAAAGGATGCATAGTGTCCATCAAGTCCTAGTTCTATCACTAGTACTAGCATCACATCAGAACAACAACAAGTCTTTGAGCATCTTACTCTTGGATTTCTTGAGATTTTTGTTAGTTGGCCATTACCTAAGATGGTGGATTCAGACTCATCATAGTATCCAAAGATTTTGGAGGAACAAAAAGAAACTATAATAAAACAAATTGATCATGATCACACATTGCCTACTATTCTTGAATATGGTTCTACACTTCTCATAGAAAACATTATTGAAGTGAACCTGGGAACATATGAGGATCCCTAAATTGTTTATCTTGGAGCTTCCCTTATCAAATAAAACCATGAACACATTATATCCATTTTGATGGATTTCATTGATATTTTTGCATGGGCATATTCAGACATGCCAGGCTTAGACCCTCACTTGGTTGTGCATCACCTTGTTGTTCATCCATATGCCAAGCTAGTCAAATAGAAACTGAAAAAGATGCATTCATGTATCTCTCTTTTAATAAAATCCAAATTGGATAAGTTATTGAGAGTAGGGTTCATCAAACTTCTAAACTATTCTAAATGGATATCAAACATTGTTCTAGTCAGCAAAAAGCCACAGGGTATATGTCTTTGTACATTTTTTAGAGACATCAACAAAGCATACCCTAAAGATGATTTTCCTCTGCCCAACATCGACATGATTATTGATTTTACTATTAGGTATGATATTATATCCCTCATAGATGGATGTTTTGGATACAATCAAATCAAGATAACCCAAGAAGATCAACACAATACTATGTTCACCACTCCATGGGGAACATTCAATTATCAAGTCATGCCATTTGGCTTGAAGAATGTTGGAGCCACATATTAGCATCCAATGAATATCATCATCCATGACATGATGCATGATATTGTTGAGGACTATGTTAATGATATTATAGAAAAATCAAAAACACATGTTGGACATCCTAACATTCTACAGAGAATCTTTGAGAGACTTTGTGACTATAAAGTCTACCTGAATCTGAAGGAGTTTGTCTTTGGCATCACTTCAAGAAAATTAATAGGGTTTATTGTATCATAAAGAGGGATTGAATTTGATCCTACTAAGGTCAAGGCTATTGTTTAAATGTCTTCACCATCAAATCTTAAAGCTCCAAAGCCTACAAGGAAAGATCTAATCAATCTACGGGTTCATTTCTCAATTGGTAGATAAGTGCCAACCATTTACTCATCTCTTGAAGAAATGGGTCATGTTTCAATGGGATGAATATTGTACCAATTTTAATTTTACCAACAATATGGCCGAGTATGAGGCACTTATTGTAAGACTTAATGTTACCATACAATGGGATATTTAAAACTTAATGGTCTATGGTGATTCCCAATTGATCATAAATCAAGTCACTAATCAATATCAAACTAGAGATGACAAGCTTGTACCTCACAAATAAATCATGGATAATCTCAAGACTCATTTTTAATATTTGTAGTTTAAATAAGTACCAAAAGCCAACAATAGATCAACTGATGTAATGGAAATAATTCGGTCCATGATATAGATTGATAGCAGTGATAAAGAGTATCAGTTTCTCATTGAAAATCTTCTACAAACTACACATGTCTTACCAGATTTAGAAAGGGTATGCACCATTGTTGGTCCCAATCCCCTACTTGAGCTGCTTTGGTATCAAGATTTTTATAATTATTTCCATGATCACATTTTTCCACTAGACCTTTCAAATAATCATAAAAAATTATTCCTTCACCATAGATCATTATACCCTTCTTAGAAACACACTTTATTACAAAGGCTATGATGCAATGCTACTTCATTATTTATCTTTGAAAGAATCCAAGATAGTGCTTATGGAGGTTCATGAAGGAATGTGTAGGGCCCACACCAACAATGTAGTATTAGCTAAAAATCTCCTGAAAATAGGTTATTGTTGGCCAAAAATGGAAACAAATGAATTTAATTATGTGAAGATGTGTGTTTCTTGTTAGCAACATGGAAATTTGATACATGCACCTTCCTTGCCACTATATCCAATCACAACACCATGTTCATTTTCTACTTGGGGCCTTGATCTCATTATGAAAATAAACCCAACATCTTCAAATGGTCATAAACAAATTTTAATTACTACCAAGTATTTTACAAAGTTGATTGAGGCCATTCCTCTCACTTACGTCATCAAAAAGTAGATAGCCAAGTTCATTCATTACCATATCATATGTCAATATGGCATCCTAGCTTTCATTATATTCGATAATGGTAGATCCTTTGTAAGTAGATATGTTAAATACCTTTGTGAAAAATTCAAAATCAAGCACATGAAATCCACACCATATAACTCGCAAGGCAATAGACAATCTGAGGTGTCAAGCAAAACCATTGTATCCATTTTAAAGAATATTTTCAATGACACTAGCCATAATTGGCACTTGTAAATTTTTATTGCCCTTTGGGCTTATTGTACTAGTCATCAAACCCCTATAGGCCCATTCCATACTCCCTTATATATGGCACAAGTTATTATCCAGATTGAGATTTAGTTGCTTTCATTGCAAGTATCTTTGGAGAATATTGAAGATGATGAAGAGTATAGAGTCTCAAGGTTTCAAGAAATAGAACTCCTTGATGGAAAGAATTTGTCTACCCTAGAAAAATTGCAACCCTATCATAATAGATTATGAAAAATATACAACAGTCACATTCTCCCTTAGGAGTTTGAGATTGGCGATTTGGTCTTGAAAGAGAACCAAAAGAACACAAATACTGAATGCAAGAAAAAGGGAAAGTTCTAACCCAATTAGCTTGGACCTTATGTTATCATAGTGAACTATGGATTAGGGGCATATTGATTGGCCACTCCAAATGGTGAATAACTTCTAGAGCCCATGAACATTGTGCATCTTAAGAGGTTAGCTGCTTGACATTTGTTCAAACCATTGTCTACAAGACCCCTTACCTGGGGAAAATTATGTTGAAGTATTTTATCTTATCATTATATCTTGGACCATCCTATGATGGACTATATTCTTTGTGTTTTGACCTAATCTAGTCCATTATTTTGAGAACCATACTCTTTTCATGATTATGAATAGTGAAAACTTTGGATCATTGGTACTCTGAACACATTCTATCCCACCCTAGACCATCCTCTTTTGGACCATATTCATTCTAGACCATCCTCTTTTGGTTCATATTCATTCTAAATTGTTCTCTTTAAGAACCATATTCTTTTAATATCTTGGGTTGTTGTAACCTAGACATCTTTTCTCCTTGACCAATTATGATCCTAATTATGACTCATAGGCATTATGAACACATTCAACACTAGTTGTATAAATCAGATCAACATGGATAGTATTTTGTAGCTTTTTTCTTATAAACAAGTGAACATGGATGCATTTGCTCAAGATTTTTTCCTGTAGGATGGTTCTTCTAAGATCTCTCATGCTACGTATTGTTTTATTATTTTTCTATTATTTGGTAGACATTGTTCCTTGATAGGACCTCACTCTCACCAATTTACGAGCATAGACCGTTATAACTAGTTTAGCTATTATTTTAAATTCTACTCTTAGGTGAACATCTCATTGATTAGTTGGTTCCCCTAGGCATTTTATACATATTTCATCCCAAAAACCCAAAAACAAAAGAAAATGATCGATGAAAATAACAAAAACATTGTCTCACATTTTTTTTATTCTGATCTCCTACACTCTTACCATTTTGCAAAAAATTATCCCACATGCTTGTTGTTTTGTAATACTATTCTCATTTGTATGCTCTCACCATTTTTTGAGCCCATATTCCCATTTCTTATAAAACATTGATCATGTTTTCTTATCATCAATTTTATTCTATCCCATTTCTTAGGAAAACTACATTTGGTCTAAAGTTCATGTTAGATCTCGCGTCCATGAAACTATGTAGGCAGCATCCACTTGTCTTGCACATCTAGAGTCAGCATGGCCACCTCATTACTTTTCTTTTTTTCCCCATGTTTTTCTTCTATGTTGTTTCCCTATCACTTAGGGGCAATGTTGTGTCCATTGTTATTGCTAAATTTTGGTGGAAAGTGATGCCTCTACTACATGTACCTGAATAATTATTTTCAAACCATACTAACATTGCTCTTTTTTGTGTGTGTTTATTTGATTTGCATTAGTGTTTTTTTATGTTTTATTATCTCTTCATTTCTTCCTTTCTCTTATTTTGCTTCCTTTTGTCTCTTCTTGGTCTTTTGTTTTCTTGTTTGGTCTTGTTCTTTTGTTTTCTTATCCAAGTACATCTTGGTAGACACATGGAACTTGATCGCTTTCGTGTTGTGTTTTGAGTTTTTCTTGCTTTGTTTTTTAACATTGTTGTCCCTACTTAAGTCATGATTGTTCATATCCTGATTTTAAGTTTGGTTCATCTATGTTTTTTAAATTTATTTTTGTTTGTTTTTGTTTAAATGCAAATAATTGTAACTCTAGTATTGGTAGCTTTTATCATTATACTTAGTTATAAATATTCACATTTGAACTACTTCCACACAATTGAAATGCCATGTCATTATAGGTTACTCATGCTTATGACGCATAATTTCATTTTTGATATAGCAAGCACTATGTGCTTTGGATCTAAGTCTTAAATTCAATGTAACTCTGATAAATAGCTCTCAAGTGCACCAATGAAACTAGGAACTAATGGCTTATCTCACACCCAACTCTATGTAAGACGTTCATCTCTTAGCATACATTATGAGTCTAACTAAACAATGGTTAATTTTCTTCATTCCTCATTCCATTCTCTCCTGCTTCTAAGTAAACTACATTGGATTAAGGTCCATTTGGACTATGTAGGTAGCTCTTGGATACATGACATATCTCAAGTTAGCTTGACCATCTTCATTCTCCTTTTCATCTCTTTCATCACTTTGTGTATCCTTGTATGCCTAGTTTTTATGATTTTTTCATTTATTAGACCATCACAACTATGTTTTCACCTGCTCATCTTTAATCTATGCATTAGATTATATCCTTGATTTGTTTTTTTCCAATTTTTCCTATAGTAGCACAACATTTGAACCAGTCACAAATCTATATCGACCCTACTAGGGAAAAACATTCTTTATTAATGATTAAAATCAGCCCTACTGGGGCAAAATTATTTTATCAATGAATCATATTTTCTCTACTCAAGCACATTATTAATTCCTCTCTCTAGAGACAAGATTCTCCTATTTCTTTTAGTTCCAAGCTCTACAAAATTTTACCCTCATTCTAGCAATATTTTAGTGTGCAAGTTATCTTAGGATTGATCATTATATAAGGGTACAACTTGCACCCTAGCTTTGGGTGTGTTCAAAGTGTGTCACTTATATTTTTGGATTGTATCCTTCCCCTTCCCCCCATCCTTAGGGCCTATTATATTCTAATTATATTTTGATCATTGATGGAATAAATACATGCAAGAATTATCTCAATCTAGATTTAATATATCACATGGGTTAATCTCACTTTCCCTCTATTTTTGAGATTCCATCTGATGTAGAGCATATACCAAGTTATCACTTTGTCAAACTTTCTCACTCCTCTATCTTGTTCTTGTTTCACTTCTTGTTAATAACTCATAATTTCACTTATCCATAGGGCTTAATGAATTCATTAACTATTTTAATGCCTCAAAATCACCTAAAACATACTCATCACAATCATCTAGTAACCTTTGTTCAAATTTTCACCTTATCCAAGTATCAATTCATCTGCATTCACAATTCTACCTTTTATTACATAGTCCTACTAGCCCTTTCATAGTCATTAATGACTAGTACAAAAAAAGTACATACATTTCGGAAAATATAATGCTTAAATATTATTGAAATTCTCAAAATGCATTAGTGTGTAAATTTTTAAAACCTAACTCTTCTTCTAAGTACACTTTCTTTCCTTTAACATACTCAATCAGGTCTCCTCTTAGGCCTAATCCACCTTAGCTTCTCAAAACCATACTTGCTAGTCTTTACACCTTTTGAAACTTAGTTATTCAGTTAGGGAATATGATTTTTAGTAAGATTATAATTTTTTGTCAAGTTTTGATGGTTAGAACCTTAGTTATGGGTCAAACCCTAGTTTAGGGTTTCTTGGAGCCTGTCACAAGCCGAGAGCAAATAATATCTCATTGTGAACGTTAGGAATTGTTTCAAAACTTAAAATTTATTTTTAGAGGTCTATTTTAACCTTTTATAGATTATTAAATCATATAATATCCTTTCTTTCTTAATTGATACATGTTTCCTAGTCAAAAACACTTGACTATGTGGACAAACTAAGACTTTATAGTTTTGTGCATCTACAGTAAGGAACAAAACACAGTGTCATATAAACCAAGCTTCAATAAATATAATATCATGTTCCACAATAGCTTGCTTATATTCTACTATCATACCAATGGACTTGACTTTTGGTTAACTGACCATTTCCTTCTATGGATTACACATATAGCCCACTGTCTAGTTCTTGACACATGCAAGAAAACAATTGGGTTATAAAATAGGTTTTAAAATCAATGAGTTCCTTTTTGCTTCTATAAATATAAGTATAAAAATCCATCCTAATTCATTTAATAACCATATACATAAGTCATAAGACCATATATTCATCAAAATATTACTACAAAGTCTAAACAAAAATAAGGATCTATTTGAAATCTTTAACCAAAATTATTTTTGTATATGTCTTAAAAATATTTTCTCAAAATGAAACATTCTCTATCCTTTGAAACTCATTATAAAATATTTACCAACATATTTATTTTCCAACAAAACACATACAATTTCAAATAACTCTCTTGATCAACCCAACAGGAAATTGAGTACTTAGTCTGCAAAATAGGGACTATATTCTCTCAAAGTCTCTTTCTTCAAACAAGTCAACGTTAGTCTCAAATTATAATTGAATTATCCTTCAATATTACTTTAAATCAATTATTAATATCATTCTTACATTAATAAACACTTACAATCAATAATAATACCAAATGACCTAAACAAGGTCTACATACTTTCATCCAACAATAGAGTTTTACACAAAACATTCTTCCTATCTTCATTCAAAAACTTGTCATTACATCCTCAATTAATCTAATTTAAATATATCCTCAATATATATAACACAAAAAATGACTCCTAGACCTTATCAACTCCAAGAAAGTGCATAACTACTTCTTGGTCAACTTTTTCACGTAGAGGTTTCCTGCAATATATCATTTTTGTCTTAATTTTCACACACGACTTACAAAATCATAAATATAGGATAATAACCATCTAATGGACCTTAAATATTTTTTTAACCCCTTGATACACTTGATACATCTATCACCTTCATCAATTTGCACACAAGTCCTTAAAGAAGACTTGTTAAGATTCAAATATTCAAAAAGGAACTTTTGGAAGGAAAAGGAATAATTCAAATTATATGCACTAGAAGACAACGTAGACTTCACATATGGACTATTTAGTACCTTTATCACTTGTAAAACACCTACTAGACCAACCTAAGACAAAATTAAACAAATTTTGGGGTCCTTATAGGATGCCCTTGCATCATACTACCAAGCTGAGAAAGCTTTGCCATAGGTGTTTGAATGTTGAACTTGGTATATGTTGTTGTCGGATTGCATTGAACCTCCTCATGTAATGTATTATCTTATACTTTCCTCTCATATAGGTTCACATGTTATTGGGCTTGACATTTATGCATTATTTTCTTCGTCTCCTTCAATAACATACCTGCACATGAAACCAACTTGTTAAGCAAAACATAGCTATTGGCATCTCCTTCTTGCTTGGCAGGTGTTTACCAATCTTCTTCCTCTACAATCTAATCCATCTTCTCCTTATCTCTATCATTCATCACTGATACAATTATTCATTCCCCTTCCTCCTTCACCAATGCTCTTTTTTTTTCCCATTCTACTTCATGGACAATATTTTCTTGTTCTTTGCATGCCTCATTCTTATGGAAATGCTTAATTTGTTATTATATATCAACTTCTTCATGACTACCCACTATCTCTAGCATATGTAAAGGCTACATATTCACCTTCACTATCTCACCTCCTTGATCACTTAACTATCTCTCATAGGCCTTTTGCATATGGCCCCACTCTTTGACATCTTTACTTGTTCAATACTCTCTTCCAAACATGCAAGCTCATCTACTACTACTTTATTTGCATGTTTCATACTTGCATTTTATTCACAACACAATTCATTAGACATAAAAATTGGATCCTTTACTTTTTACCTTTCAATATCCATCTTCTTTACTTGCTTGGTGTCAATCCCAATCCATTTCTCATCCATCTTAACTGTTATATCTATCATTATCCTATTGTCTTCTCTCTCACATGTTTGGTTGACATGCTTGTCTTGGATTTATTTTCTCTTAAGCACTCTCATTGGTGCTATGCTTTCTTCCTTATATTAAAAACTATTTAATACCACTTTTTATCTTTCTTAACCTCTTTTATGTCCATCTTTGTGGACTCACAATGTTGCATACGAATCATCTCAACACAACTCACCTCTTCTTCTTTCTTGAGTGCTTTGATCAAACCCAAAATCTCCATTGCTTGACTCCAATATTGCCTTGTCATAATCATCATCATGATCCTCTCATCTCTTTTATCTTCTTCATCCTTTAATTGTATTAGTGTATGTGTCTTTCCATATTACTTAATGGTGTATGTGTTTTCTTGACCGTCATGTATAGCATGCCTGTCAAATTGCCATGGTCTCCCTATAAATAAATGACACACATCTATAGGTAAAATATCATATAACACTTGGTCTTTATACCTTCTTATCTAAAACTCAACCCAACTTTGTTCACTTACTAGTATTTTGTGTCCTTGCTGAACCCATTTAACTTTTTATGGTTCTGGATGTAGCATTCTCTTCAAACTCAACTTTTACACCATTTCCAATTAAATAATATTATTAGTAATACCTTCATAAATTACCAAATTATAAACTTTACCTCTTATTTTACACCTAATTTTGAATAGGATTCTCCTTTGAATTGGTTCCTTGACTTGATTCTATTGCAATAGTACTCTCCTCATGAGTAATGACTCATTCATGTCATGCCTTCTATCCTCATTATTTTCTCTCTGTGGCTGCATACTTTTTCTCACATTCCTAGGACACTCTACTACCTTATGTCCCTCTCTATGTAAATTCCAACATTTCCCCTAAAATATTTGTCTTGGTTCATGCCTCATTTGACCTTCATCTCTTCTCATTCTACCATCTATAAATGGTTTGAATTTCCTTGCATGGTGTTACCCCATGCCATTTTCTTAAACTATTGATATATGCTCTTGTGGTCTCCCTTGAACCACCTCTCTATTTACTCTTTATTCCATTTTTGATTGAAAATTTACTACTTTACCTTGTTGTATATCATCTACTTCTTCTATTTTTACTCTTGGTTCTCTCTCCCTAAGAACATCCTCAATAGCCTCAACTCTCATAACTAATAGAGCAATCAGGTGGGTCATTATCCTGACCAAGTCATCATCTTCTCTACTAGATCTCTCCATGGAGAACTATCCTTGATTACATGTTATAAAATTGAATTCAAAACACATGTTTTAAATCTTTCACAATCTTAAATAATCTTTTACTTGGATCTGATACCAAAATGATTCAAAGCATATACCAAGTTATCACTTCCTTTGTCAAACTTTCCACTCATCTATCTTGTTCTTGTTTCACTTCTTATCAATAACTCATAAGTTCACTTGTCCATAGGGTTTAATGAATTAATTACCTATTTTAATGCCTCAAAATCACCTTAAAAATATTCATCATAATCATCTAGAAACCTTTGTTCAAATATGCACCCTTTCCAAGCATCAATTTATCCTTATTCACAATTATGCCTTTTATTACATAATCCTACTAGCCCTTTCATATTAATTAATGAATAGTATATAAAAATCACATTAATTAAGTAAAATATAATGATTAAATATTGTTCAAATTTTCAAAATACACTAGTGTGTAAATTTGGAAAACCTAACTTTTCTTATAAGTACACTTTCTTTGCTTTGACCTGCTCAATTAGGTCTCCTCTTAGGCCTAATCCACCTTAGCTTCTTAAAACCATAATTTATAGTCCATACACATTATAAAACCTATTTATTTAGTTATTTCATATTATTTTTATTAGTATTACAATTTTTTTTCAAGTTTTGACAGTTAGAACCTTAGTTATGGGTCAAACCCTAGTTTAGGGTTTCTTAGAGCCTGTCACAGGCCGAGAGCAAACAATATCTCACTATGAACGTTAGGAATAATATCAAAACTTGAAATTTGGTTTTAAAGGTCTATATTAACCTTTTCCATGTTATTAAATCATCCAATATCCTTTCTTACTAAACTAATACACGTTTCCCAGTCAAAAACACTTGACTGTGTGGACAAACTAAGACTCTACAGTTATGTGCTTCTACAGTAAGAAACAAAACACAATGTCATATAAAAAAAGATTCAATAATTTTTTTATAATGTTCAAAAATACATAATTTATCTTCCACTGGCATACTAATGCACTTGACCTTCACTAAACTAACCATTTTCTTCTATGGATTACATATATAGCCCATTGTCTAGTTCTTGACACATGCAAAAAAATAACTGGGTTATAAAACAAGTTTTAAATCAATGAGTTCCTATTTTATTATAAAAATATAAGTATATAGATCCATATTAACCCATTAAATCACCATATACACAAGTCATAGGACCATATATTCATCAAAATATTGCTACATAGTCTAAACAAAAAATAGGGATCTATTTGAAATCTTTAACCATAATTCTTTTTGCTTGTCTTAGAACAATTTTTCACAATGAAACATTATCTATAATTTGAAACTAATTATAAAACATTTACCAATTTATTTATGTTACAAAAAAATACATACAATTGTAAACAACTCTCCTGATCAACCCAACAGGAAACTGAGTGCTTATTTTGCAAAATAGGGACTATATTCTCTCAAAGTCTCTTTATTCAAACAAGTAAACATTAGTATAAAATTATAATTGAATTAACCTTAAATATTACTTAAAATAAATTATTAATATCATTATTTCATGAATAAACACTTACAATTAGGAATAATACCAAATGACCTCAACAGGGTCTACATACTTTCAACCAACAGTAGAGTTTCACACAAAACATTCTTCATATCTTCATTACAAAACTTGTCATTAAATCCTCCATTAATATAATTAAAAAGGATCCTCAATATATATAACACAAAAACTAACTCATATACCTTATTAAATCCAATAAATTTCATAACTAGTTCTTGATCAACTTTTCCATGTAGAGGTTTCTTGCGATATATCACTTTTGTCTTAATTTTCACACACATGACTTGTAAAATCATAACTATAGGCTAATAACCATATAATGGACTTTAAATATTTTATAAACCCCTTGACACACTTTATACATCTGTCACCTTCATCAGTTTTCACAAAAGTCCTTAAAGAAGGCTTGTTAAGATTCAAATATTCAAAACAGAACTATTAGCAGGAAAAGGAATAATTCAACTTTTATGTACTAAAAGATAACCTAGACATCACATATGGACTATTTAGGACCTTTATAACTTGTAATACACATACTATACCAACCTAAAACAAAATTTAACAACTTTTAGGGTCCTTATAGGATGCCCCTGTATCACCATCCTTCTCTTTCATCCTCGTATGTCCTCTCGAGCAGGCATCATGGGTCATTTCCTTCTAGCTTCTTATTGACAAAAATTTTATTTGAAAATATGTTGTTTCACCTAAATGTCTCATTAAACTTTCTCAAATAAGGTAAAAATGTAGACATCCAATTCCTAACACCATCTATGTTGAAACTGTCAATCTTAGTCAAAATTTGTGAAAACACACAATTTGAGCCAAAACCACTTAAATGCGCTAAATAGTTTGAGATTTTCATATAAAAGTGTCAATTTAGGATAATGTATCCCTAAATGGGTCAATGAATTTTATGTGATTATTAACTTTGATAAAATCATTTTTAGTCAAACTGATGAAAATATATTTTAGTGCTCTGGATCACTCTTTTCTTCTAATTTGGAAGCACATGACATGTGTATGTGTTATTTTATGTCAACAACATCCTAAATATGATGATGGTCATATGCAACTAACATCACCTTCTAATTCCTTTCTTGTCAAATTAAGACCCAGTAATATGACATTTTGACCTATTTGATTAATGAAGTGCAACCAATTTCCAAAGAACGACTTAAAATTTAATTATTCTTACTTAGGCAAATTAAACTAAATTATGACCTTAAGTAATAATTCCATGGAATTTATTTAATATTTATTTATTGGAAATCAATTCATATTATCTACATCATCAAATGAAATCATTTGTGGGATGGCATCCATAATCTATAAATGCAATAAATATCAGGATTATGGCATCCCATGCTTCTTTAATGCCCCTTCCTTCCAAATATTGATGAGGATATTTATGGATTAATTATAAAATATTGGATTAATTATGAAATATTGGATTAATTATGAAATATTGGATTAATTCATGGTCACATATCTTGATCTCAAGATGGATGATCATGGTTGATCCTAATCAATTTGGAAAATCTATAAATAGGAGGGCCAAAACCACTTTGATTAAGCTTCATTTATGTAAACTTATTATGCAGAATTCTCTACACATGCCATTTGTGTGTGTTATTTATTATACTTAATTTGCAATAAGATAGCTTCAAAATAGGGATAACGTTGATTTTCATATCATGATCCTAGTTTCATTGGTGCACAAGGGATGATGAAGGATTTTTTCCTTACATCATTATTGAAGACTTGAGCACAAAATCAAGTGGAAAATTTTGAGACGCATTTGGGTGATGGCATGTTCTTAGGAAGGTAATGTATATATGATTTCTTTCATTTTCTCTTTATTGTCATTTATAAACCCCATTTGAATAGGTTGGCTTAGATTGTTATGTTCTTATGCATTTTTCTTGATTTTCTTTACTAATGCTTGATTTAATCATCTTTGCAATCCATCTCTATAGCACCAACCTTTGATTATGGGCACTGAAGATTACTATGTTTTGGTTTCCTTTAACTCATAACTATGTTTGTGTGCTCTGTGTGTTAATATCAACCTATAGCAAGTATTATCTCTCACTCACCTGTCTAACCCATAGTACATGTTTCAATTTAGAAAGGTTCAATCTATATTTGATCTTTAAACCTTCTTTACTTCCTTACATTTCTCTCCTTTTTACACCTTTTTTGATCCAGTCCACCTTAGGTTAGTTTCCACCCAACCATATCAAGTAGAATTTTGGTTTCTTTTAAACTCCATTCATCCAAACCATCCAAGGTAAATAACCCGTTGTTCACCATTGTTCCACCACCAAGTTATTTACAAAACTAAATACCCTACAACTCATGCCTTGGAGTGAAGTTTACTCATTGATCCTAAAATGTTAGAGGTTACCTCAAAGATTTTCCTAATGTGCATAAAACCCAAAATAATAGAAAATTATTTTGGCACTAGAAGGAGGGCCTTTTTCATTGAATAACAAAAATCACTTGAGTTATACTAGATATCCTAAAGATATTAACCAGGACCATTTTTTAAATTGGTCAATTGGTCTTGCCTTTGCAGTTCCATAAAATACATAGGCTAGGTAAAGGTACCTCTAGAGGAGATCAAACTCACTCATTTTCCCCAACCAAAATATGTCCACTCCATTGAATTACCATGTCCCTAGCTTGGTTAGATGGTTCTTCTATTATTGTACCTAGTGTTACCCATGACTTTCTTAGGAACATAGAGAAATATCTTCTTACCTTATCCCCTTCTAGAGGATGGACTGTTGAAGAACATATAAGGTATTTCAATACTACCCTTGGAATAATGCATGTAGTGCATTAATATGTAGCCTGCAAACTATTTACTTTCACTTTGTAGGATGTCACTTATTATTGGTTTTTTAACCTTCCAAAAGCTTCAATTGTCTCCTATAACCAGTGTGAAAGCACTTTTCTATCCTAATTTGGATAGGTTACTAGCACAAATGTCATATACAAATATTTTCAAATATGATAAGAGAGGGCAGTGTATCCATCATAGCCTTTAATGTTACATTACAAAATATGTATATCTGAATAGATGTTTCATAAAAGCCTAATAATGTGATGGTCCTTGAGATGTATAAAAATGACTCAAATCCTATGACCTTGGTATTCTTGTGTAGGGTAGAAAATATCACAAATCTAACATAGGCCTATGCTAAATTTATAAATATTGATCTAAAAATAAATCCCCAATTACATACTTTTATTGGACCCAATGTTATCATAATTACCCAATGTTAAATCCAATCTAAAATTCTAATCAAAACACTCTAGCTCACAACCAAAACTAAATACATATGCAGTTACCCTTATTTCATGTTGTACCAAACCAAAGTTGAATCTTTTTGAATAACTTTGTTCAGACATCTAATCAACATTAAATAATAGCCTTGGTCCTAGTCAATGCTTTCACCACTTAGGTTAAAACCACTAATTATAATAAATATAAATTATATGTTATATATTAGATGGTATATAAGTTAAGAAATGAGTTTTTAAGCATACAAAAGTGTATGGGGAATACCATGGGAAAAAAACCAACCTAATTTTTGGATTCTAAAGTTACAATAGGCATTTCAATGGGTCTATAAATAACATATATCAGCATCCATCCAATAAGATGATTGAAATACATATCTTGGAAGTAACACTACCCAATTGGTGTAGTGTTCACAATACAACAAATCATAGTGAGTTGGACTGCTTAAATTTATGCAATGCTTTTGAGATTTTTCAAAAAGAAATGGACAACAAGATAGTTTTTAAAATCATCCAAATCCATCATCTTCTAATCTTTTAGGTCCTTATACCACCACAATGGTATTTGATACCTATGATTTTCCATTTACAATGGAAGATGAGAATGAGCTTGAAGATAATACAAATGAAATCCATGCCTTTCAACAGTTTCATAGAAACAATTACAACTTGAGGAATAATAAAATTACTACTAATTTTGAACCTCCAAATAATAATGTGACTACTCCTCCTGATCCTAAGGCAAACAAAAATCTACCTACTCTAAAATGGAAAGATCAGTAATAATGTATAGATTCATAAAGCAAATTTGGATATAATATAGTTAAAGATATGAATAAAATCAAAAAAAATATCACATGAGTTTTCCCAAATCCCCAAAGAAAGATAAATTCTACTCAAAGCATTCATAGGTAAATCTATAGCTAAAAAATAAAAGGATGTTCATTATAACATAGTTGTGTATAAAGACAAGCCTAAGGTACCACCTTTTATACTGACCATTAGAATGTTTGGGAAGAATGTGCATAATTTTTCGGTTGGATCAAGAGTCTTAGCTAATGTGATGCCTAAAAATGTGTGAAATAAATTGAGGTTGATTCTAGATAAATCCAAAAGATTGGTCCTATAGATGGACAAGTCCTCAGCGCTATGTGTTGAAAAGTTGTTATATGTAAACATACAACCTACTTCTAATCCACATGTACAAAAATACATAGACATTCTATTGGTTGACATTCCTAAAGCTTATGACCTATTACTGAGTTATGATTGGTCAAAGATATTGAATGGATATATGACAAAAAAAATTCACACATGTGGCTACCTTGGAAAGGAGTATCCAATTATATTTGAGTGGACTGAGAACCAAATATGAAATACCTAATTATAGAATAAAACACCAAAAATTAGAGGAAAAAAGTTATCTCCTCACATGTAGGTTTTCACACATTTACTAAAAATCATAAATCTCATGAATAATAATTTGAAGGTGCTTCACAATTGTGGAGTCTCCATTTCAACAGTGTTAGATCTAAGCAAGGTTTAAGTGTTGGCATAACAATAATCAACCTAGATGTGAAACAATATATTTTTGCATACAAGTTGAAATTTCCTTTCACCAAAAACCAAGCTAAGTATGAGGCTCAAATTTTTGGCTTACATTCACTAAAGCACAACATCAATAAGTTATAGATATTTGGTGATTCAAAGCTAGTGGTTACCAGATCAAGAGAAAAAATTAGTGAAACTTGCATACCTAAAATAGTATAAACATAGAGTTTGGGATCTAATTGAGTCCTTCAAATCATTCAAAACTAGAGTTGTCACAAGAGAATAAAATTAGATAACAAATTCACTAGTAGCTTTAACCACCAACATGGCACCACTCTAGGAATCTAGAATGCAAAAGTTTTATGTGGATCTAGTTACTTATCCCTTAATCCCAGATAATATAGATAATTTTTCAATGTTTTATGATGATCAATAAATCATATAGTTCATGAAAAATTATAGAGCCATTGAATATTAGATAATAAATGGAAAATACTTTGATCGAATAAACATAAAATACTTAGGAGAGGATGACATCCTACAACTCAAAAAAAATAGAATACCTATGGGTATGGTATCATTAGAAAGAGATTTTGGCATGGATCCACAAGCTGAGAAGTAGAAATAGCTAAAGACAAATCAATCTATTCTTTTCAAAGAGAACCTAGGAATGAACAAACATCCTTAATATGTAAACATCTGTCTGAATTGCATTGAACCTGAGAAATAGAGACTACAGGATTTATTGATATAATATAAATATGTGATTGTTTAGACCTACAAAGACCTAAAAATATTTGACCCAAGGTTAATTACACATACCACCTCTCTGAATCCCTTAGTATGTAAACATTTGCCAGAGTTTCTCTAACCTCAAAAGTAAATACTAAAAGATTTATTGATATAATATAAATATGTGATTGCTTGGACCTATAAAGACCTAAAAATATTTGGCCTAAGGGTAATTACACATACCACCCTCTAAATCAAGGGAGTAAGCCATTCAAGCAATGTCAAAGGCCATTGAATCTAATTTTAGAGCCTCTCATTCAGACTAAAGTGTAGAAGCTATTAGATGCTAGGATTATATTCTCAATCAAGCATTTCACTTGGGTTGCCAACTTAGTACGAATCAGAAAGAACATTGGTGAAATCAGACTATCTATTGATTTCAATTGAATAGAGCATCAAAGAAGGAAAACTATTATTTTTCTTCCTTAGATGAAGTAATTCATATTACTAGTGGGTCTAAGATGATGTCCTTTTTAGATGGTTTCTTAAGCTCTAATCAAGTGCTAGTAGAAGCAGAGGATCAAATGAAGACAGTTTTCACCACCAAGTGGAGAACTTACGCATAAAAAAGGATGCCTTTTGACATGATAATTATATTATTAACATTTTAGTGTGTCATATAATTCACTTTTGAAGGACTAATTAGTAAATGCATCATCATCTATATGTATCGCCTTACTATGTTTTCAAAAAATAGAGCTAATCATGTGGATCACTTGTATAATGTATTTGGTAGATGCATGAGATATAGTGTCATTGATTCCAAAGAAGATCATCTTTGGATTTATAGAGGGAAAATTATTAGGCCACATCATCACAAAGATTTGGATTTGCATTGATCCTAAATAAATCCAAATCATTTCAAAGTTAATGCTTCCTAAAAATAGAAAATAATTAAACTCTTTATTTGGAAAGATAAAATTTGTGTGAAATTTTATTTATGGATTTGTAGAGATTTTCAAGCCATTAAACACCATGTTAAATAAGGATGATAATGTAGAATGTATAATTGAATCCAAGAAGTAATTTTAGGGCATCAAGACTACCATTGCTCAAGATTTAGTTCTTATCAATCTTGATTTTACTAAATATTTATTTATGTATTCATTTGATTAAAAGCATACTATATTGGCAGTTCTCACATAAAAGGTAAATGGAAATGAATATCCAATTGATTTCATGAGTACTAATATGAAGGATTCATAATTTAAATAATGATAAACAAGCATATACATGCCTTGATCAAATTAGTGAAGAAATTTAAGCATTACATCCTTTACAACAAAACCTACACCATTGTTCCTAACCTAGCCATCAAGCTTACACTCAACCTAAATGAATTGGGTGAAAGGAGAGGAAAGTGGATTTCCAGATTACAAAAAAATTATCTTAAAATCAAATCTACCACAATGGTATGAGGCCAAGGAATCAAATATCTCATGACTACAATAGATCCATGTATTCACATTGATCAAATCAACAAAGCATAGATACTTGTAAGTGACTGTTATGCCCACATTCCACCTTGAGCTAAATAGAGAAAAAAGTGAGATCTCAAGACCAAATCATCCCATTACTTGATCAAAAAGGGACTTTGGAACATAAATAATTATGAAGGCATATATTTTAGGTGTGTCTCAAGAGAATAATCTATAGGCATCCTATATAACTTACATTAGAATATAAGTATAAGTCACTCTTATGGAAATTCTACAACTCACAAGATCTTAAAAATGGGATACTACTAGCTTACTATTTTCAAGGATGCCCAAAACCATGTCATATCATGACATGAATGTCAAGTATTCAATAAAAGTTAAGTACATGTTCTTATGCCTTTACATCCTATGATTGAGAGACACCATTTTTTCTAATGGGTTCTTGACTTTGTTGGAGTAATTAATCCAAATTATTCAATAGAACACAAGTTTATTATTAGAGCTACTGATTATTGCACTATGTGAATATAGGTTATGGCCATAAATAAATATTGAGCATAAGATGTGATTAAATTTCTAGAAGAGAACATACTGACTAATTTTGGCACTCCAGTTTATTTAATATGTGATAATGGTACAACTTTCCAGCATATAGAACTTATTGAGTGGGACTAAAATAGCCAATTTTCCCTATTACTCTCAAATTACCAACATGTCAATTAATAAAATAACATCTAGGAGAATATGAAATAATCTATTCTAGGCTATTATATATAGTCCAAATGGAGGATGCATGAATAGAAGCAATACACAACTTCATCAAGCACCAAGACATTGTCAAGAGGTGGTTCAATAAGATATCTAAAATCAAATCTTTCAGGATTTTAGACTTAGTGCTCTTGTGGGATAAAACATATTAAAATAAAGGACAACATGACAAGTTCACTCCTTTATGGATTATACCATATCGAATTTCTAAAATTTTATGTAACAATACTTTTCATTTAAAGGACCTCCAAGGCAACGATTTTTTTCCAGTAAATGGGTAGTTTTTGAAATATTATTTCATGGCTGCTCCAACTAGAGACACTTCTAAATGACTATGAGTTCAAATTTAGAAGTAGGAATAGATTATATTTCTAAATTTTTAGAATATATTTCATGTTTTATTATATTATATTGCCATCTTTCATATATTAGTTTCCTTCTTTCAACATTTATTTTCGAAGTTAGTTGTTATGCTTTCTAGATTAGTTTGCTTAAAATGCAGACTAGTCAAAACTATTTTTTATACTAAATTAGTTAGAATTCTACCAAATGAGGGTAAACAAAGGGTACATGCATGTTGGTATTCATTAATGATTTATCCATATGGATATAAAGCTTATGAATTAAGATACGTATTATGATTGAAATCAAGTTCTAATTTGATTTGAATGAGTTTACCATGTTTTTGAAAGTTGCTCTGATATCCTCATGTAAATTTTAGAAAGACTTTTTATTTTCAAATATCAACTAAAATTTTACATACTAAAAATTGGATGAGAGATAATAAATATTAAACTAAATATATTTTAGTAGATATGTATTGATAAAAATAAGTTCTCTTATAGATGCGCCCAACCAATGGTGGTTCCCAGCCCTTCTTCCATCTAGTTTATAATAAAATAAAATAAACAATCAATGGATCAAATCATATAAACTAATGGAAAGAGGGTGATTCAAGTAATCTTTATCAGGGCTATGGATGTCTAGATGGCAATAGAGAAATGTTTAGAGTGGAATTAGAGGTATCTCTATCAGGACTATGGATGTCTGATTGGTAGCAGAGCAATGCCTAGATTTCCCTTATTGTTGTTATAAAATCAAGAAATCAAAATGAAACCTATAGTATATGTCCAGATCTCTATCAATCTCTCATAACAAGGGGTAAATAAATTATAAATAATCACACAATGATCCTAGAAATGAAAAGGGTCAATATGTTACATGAGGGATTTTGAGTCCCTTTAGGTTGTTTGGTCTATTTGTTATTTTCATATAAGGTATAAAGTTTTATTATAGTGCATTATCCAATATTTTGATTCTTGAATACTCAAGAGTATTTCCCTTTGAGTAACCATTTTCCATGCCCCAACACACCCCCATTTTCAAAATTCAAATAGGGACCCATTATTTTTATAAATATTCATTCATGGTCCATATCAACCTTAGGCCTTCTAATATTGATCTAATATGCATAAGCATAAGGTTGTTTTCAAAGTCCAAATTAAGTTTCAAAGTTTTAAAAGAAAAAATATCAAAGCTTGGGCATTATTCATGATTTGTGTATCACATTTGATTCTTTTTCTATGTTTATTTGAAGTTGGGTTTTGATTTATTGGACTAACAAGATTAATGCAAAACTAAGTGTTTGAGATTTAACTATGTAGGTTATAAGTTCTTGGACTGTATGTTTCATTACATTCTCCAAGATTTTGACATCTGTCCCAATATTGTTACTTGAAGCTTGTTTTGGTCCAAGTAATCTTATAAATTTAAAATAACCTGAGAGTCCCAAGATCAGGATAGGTTTCATCATTGTGTTATTCAGAGTTTGACATAACCATATCAAAATTTCAAGTCTTCTAAGTTTCTTGAGAATCTAGATTCCTATGAGTTGTCCACCTATCAAGATTTCATTCACTCGTTATACTAGTCTTCATAACATTCTAAGTCTTATGATTTCCTAGAGCCCTGAGATCACATCACATGGTGTAATCCTATTAACTTAGAGCCCAAAATATCAAAGTAGTTTGATATACTCAAAGTCCTTAAGTAGCCAAGTAACTGAGATCATGATAGGTGGCATAATTTGATAACTCAAAACTTTTCATTCAAGGTTGCATTGTCATAGTTATATTTTTTGTAGATACCTGAAGAACATCCATGTGTCATCATCTAAGAATCCAAAAATTTGGCAAAGGAAGGTACAGGATCAAAATGTAAAATAGCTCAGGAAATCCATAACATAAATATCACTCCAAATGGCACCATACGATGCACATAAAACACACCCTAAAGACCTACATAATTTAAATTTCAAAAGGCCTCAAATCCATGAGATCATGCTAAGTGACTAAATCTCATTGGAAGTCAAACCAATTCATCTCCCTCGAGATTGGTGACCTTCCACATCCTCCCCACACCCTCAAAACATGTATAAATGAATATGTAACCCAAAATGGAAATCAAACATCTCTTCTTAGAGATAAGCATATGTTTGGGTCTACAAATTTTATCAATAAAACATCTCTTCTCAAAGATAGCATTATTTGAATTGTTTTGTTCTTGTTTATTGAATTATCTTCAACCAAAGCTTTCGAGTTTTGGATCACTAAATCTCATTAACTTGTGGCATGTGAAGCATACATAGTAGAGTTATAAATTTAAATACCCTCAGGTAAGTGGGATTATGAAAAGTGTCAATCATGGAAAATTGGGAGCCAAAGTGAAAATGTATAAATTGACACCTATCTTAAGGTGATGATTGAGCATTCAAAGTTAACAAAAAGCTACCACATGGTTAAAGTCACCCATCAAAATTGAATGGCAAATTCAAATCAAAACAAAATTAGAGCTAAAATTTATTCTTGCATTAATTTTTCATGAGCTTTGTATTCAAGTCTTAAACTTTAAGTAATATAAGAAAAATTCTAAAGGCATCAAATCACATTGCCTATAATCAACAAAGTTGTGAACTTTAAATTTGAGTCATCTAGTTATCAAAATCCATATCTTTTTTATCAATACATTTATGATCACCCTCAATAAATTTATGATAAATTATAAATAGAGCTTCACAATTCAGCCATGGCCTCTTCATCTTGAGCATCCAACCAACATCCTTATCAATATTCTATAATATGTGGAACTGAGTACTTAGACACTATTTATGATAAAGTGATATTATATTTCCCTCATGATTATGCACTCTAGGATGACATGGATTGCATCGAGCCATATTTAGCTTGGGATCAGTTTGATGAATATACAAAGAAATACATGAATGATTTGTTACCAGTCAAAGCAATGGGACTACATAATGCAAAAATTAAATCTAAGGTAATGCCCTGCATTGCTTTACTTCAATATTTCTTTCTGAATGACACTATTATTAGGGATTTTTTCCACTTTAGGATTTGTATAAATGAAGTCACTTATGTTTATGGGGAGGCATTTGAGAGGTATTTGCACCCCCCAATACTTAAAACAACCTATAACCAGGTTGCATCTAATGACTGGTTATAACATAACACAGTTGAAGGGAAACTAAAATAATGGATGAAGAAAGGTGAGAAATTGAATATTTGAGGTTTATTTTCTTTACTCCCTATAGTGAATTTTAGGCCAAGAATCAAAATCTCATTGGCATTAATGAATATGTTTTATGAATTTTATATCACTACTTATGTACATGAGGAATGGGTGCCCTTATTGGAAATCATTCTAACCTCTAATAAAATTATTACAATAGAGAAAGTGATTAGTGTCAATCTCAAGGCATAGATGTTCAAAACTGATGAAAAGCCATTTAATGGAAACTTTTGTACGATGTCTTATGTAGTGGATGAAATTATGGGGACAAGTCACAATGCACATGACTTATGGACTACCCTAGGTAACATCTAGTATGTGAACAATAGGATTTGTGATCACTATCCCATGCTACATGTGTATAAATTAAGAAATTATAAAGGACATATACCCACAAATATACCAAGCCATTTATGGGTGTTCTATGACCAGGCTCTCCAACAACATAAGAAGAAATATTTCAAAGATGGGAGATTATCGATATTATCCTGATTACATTGTGATTGGGATATAGGGGACTAGGGCACATCCCTTGTATTTACCTCAATATGTCCCTGATAAGGTGACAAAACAAGAAATAAAAAAATATATATTCAATAGTTTGGATGAAATATTGGTACCAAGCACCAAACCTATTATCACAAGATCCCTTTGAGCCTTGGTCAAATTCAATACTCAATAAGGAAGCATCTTAATTTAGTTGTCAAGATTAAGACCCATTATGGTCTAAAACTAACACAATACAAAAATTGGGACCCTAAAAATAGGGTCAGGGAATACCTCAATGACCTTAATAAAAAGGGGGTTCATATCCCTTATGGACATAAGAGTTATGACCATGATATAATCTTCATCAATGATGTCGATTATTCAAAAGTCTACATTTTCATGAATCATCATCAAATGCCAATGGCAATGGCCCAGGAAATTTAATATGCTTCCTTAATCACTAGGGTGTGGTCAAATAAGATTTTTGAGGAGGAAAATAAAGATACAAGACATCAATGATCCCATCCATAGGTTCCATTATCACTAGAGAATGGCCATTCTTCCTTTCCTTAACAAGAAGGAGATGAACCATTAAAGAGACAGGCCCCTCAAAGGGCTATGGATCCTAGATAAGAAACAACATTATTAAGGGACTTTCAAGCCCTCAACCAACATTCATAATTCATTTACCTATAAAAATTGCAAGGACACCATATCTTATAGGTGGAAAGGCAGGAGTATTTTCTTTGCCACCTCTACCTACACTGACCATAGTTCAATAGGTAAGTCTTCCTACATTTCTACAAAGTTATTTTGTAACCTTGACACCTAAAGTTTCAACTTTGGCACCTTCCACATCTCCACCAATGACACCTAAAGTTTCAAATTTATAACCTCCACCTCTCCACCTTTCATTACTATAGTCATTTCCATTACCACATCACCTTCACATTCAACTATTGAAGCCCCTTCATCTTCCATCCCATCCACTTCAGATTAAGTCCCCAAAACTACTAAGCCATCATTGGTTATAAAATGAAGCTCAAGACTCCTTATGTGTCCCCTCAAAAGGTGAAAATAGGAGAAATACCTATAGGTGTAAAGGGAGAAAAATATGAAAAGAAAGGGAGATAATGATTAGATCCAATTAAAGTATATGATAACAATGAAGAAGACAAAAGGTGGTAAACTGAAAAAGAGTGGTTTCCTAGATAGGATATTGAACCCAATGGAATATAAATATTTAATGAAATAATAGATGAAGATAAATCAAGAGATAGATATATTAGGAGAAGATGAAGAAGTGGAACATAAAGTAGAAACTAAAATAATAGATGCAAAATTTGAAGGGGAAGTTGAGCAAGAAAATATTGATTCATTTGATACTAAATTATTGGAGGGAGAAAATGAACTTGGAGACAAAGCCTTAGTGATAGATGTTGAATCTACATTACAAAATCCCCTACTCTAGGACTTACTCAAGAACCTAAAACTTCAACTCCAAGTCTCTCTCGTGAAGTTACTGCTACATAATAATCCACTCTAGTAAAGACACCAACTATCAAACAAAGCACAAATATTCTTATTGAAGAAGAAAGGAAATATTTAAATAATTTAGTGACTTCTTTTATCTCCTCAATTACAATTGTAAATTCTCAAATGGTTGATTTAACATCCACTAGTATAGCTTCCACCTCACTTTCTCCATATGATTCATTAAAAGAATATTATTCAAAGACTAGATCATTATATTTCCATGCTAGTATTGAGGAGTTTGATTAAAAAGTTACTAGTTCATCTAGTTCTTTAATTATTTCTACCACTACTCCAATAAAAGTCAAGCCCCATGAATCCATAAGGTAAGTCTATTTTGAAAATCTAGTAAATGTTCCATTTTTTATCATAGAAGACGATCTACATCTTTTAAACCATCTTCCATATTGGGCATGTCTATTCCTCAATCTATTCAAACCAAGTCTCCTATTGTGACAATTAAGAAGACTCCATAAGAGAAGGAATGTTGTGGAAACTACACCTTAAAGGGACACATTAGATTTGAGTAGGGTCATTCCTACATCTCCCCAATTTTCCATTCATATAAGTGCGTCAATGCTACCTCTAGGAATCACTCCACATTCGACATCATCAAGGATTGACCAGCCTAAATAATAAGGAAAACTCATTATTCCTTATTGGGTCAAAGACTCTTAGTGGAAAAAGGATAGAGTGGGTCTGGTTCCTATATAATCACTAATAATAACCAAATGCTTTGACAATAAGACCAACACCATACAGAGGGTCAGGAAGAGAAATTAAGTGGACAATAAGGATAAGAGGTAGCATTGGAACATAGGGAGAACTTATTCCCTTTGGCGAAGAAACAAAAGAACCCCAATGACCCTGATGAATATGAAGAAGTTTATTCTTTTATGGATACATGAAATAAATGTACATGAGTCAAGCAAAATCCAAGCAAATGATTTTACAAGCACAAATCATTCAAGCTCTGATGGAAATAGTGGACAATGCCAAAATGTATCCAAGAGGCTCCATGATATCATGAGCACAATAAGAGCCTCTAAAGGTAAGTCCAAACCTCATTGGGAAAGGGTAGTCACCTTTTGGAATTAGTTAAAAGAATCATAAATAAGGCTCAACTTCTTGGTAGAATGTTAAATAAATAGTGCCTACAACCATCTAATCTTAATGATAGCCCCAAAAGCTATATGGGTCCTAAACTAGGTGATTCCTAAGAGAGATGGTGCATTCACATGGCATAAACAAATGAATTTTTTGGTAGAAAATTTTATAAGCCATGAAAGGTAGGTGATATAAATATTGAGAGATATGAGGGTCACGATTTTGACCTCTTCCATAGGAACATTGGCCAATAGGCCCAATTTTGAAGGGTTATTTTAGGCATCTACTAATAGCTTCAAGGTAAAAGTTAAGGGCACTATGCACAAGACTAGTGAAGAAATTCTAAAATTGATCAATTTTACAAAAGATATAGTGATAAAAGAAGAAATTCTCAAAGCAAAATTCAAAGATTCAAAGGTTGAGTATAGAAGGTTAATGGATGAAATCCTACAAATATTCAATCCACCTATGCACAATTTTGAGGTAATAAACACTGAAATTAATGTTTCACATGCACTATATGAATGACTAAAGGTTGTCAAGGGATCCACTACTATAGTGTAGTGCACATCACAAATACCACTTAAAAGTACTTAGCCTCAGGTGAAAGTTCCTATAATGGTTCATATTCATACTAGTTCCAGTAGTGCCACTCAGATAATAACTACTACCGTGTCATAATCAGTTGCCACTTCAGCTAGTTTCTCACATACAATGCCTCCAACTACTTTAGTTTCTACATCAAGCATGCAACCCCCTTTTCCAAATAACACTAAGTTGGCACCATATATATATGTCTAAAGTTACATATCCAATTTTAGAACTCATGCACAATACGCATGTATAAGATATAAATAAGATAAATGGAACAAACTACATAATTACAATATAATACATATATGATCAAAATATAATGGAGATATGAGTCTTAGTAACAATATATATATATATATATATATATATATATATATATATATATTGTTACTAAGACTCATATCTCCATTATATTTTGATATAAATAAGATAAATGGAACAAACTACATAATTACAATATAATACATATATGATCAAAATATAATGGAGATATGAGTCTTAGTAACAAAATATATATATATATATATATATATTGTTACTAAGACTCATATCTCCATTATATTTTGATCATATATGTATTAAATTGTAATTATGTAGTTTGTTCCCTTTATCTTATTTATATCAAAATATAATGGAGATATGAGTCTTAGTAACAATAGAATATATATATATATATATATATATATATATATATATATATATATATATATATATATATATATATATATATATATATATATATATATATATATATATATATATATATATATTCTATTGTTACTAAGACTCATATCTCCATTATATTTTGATCATATATGTATTATATTGTAATTATGTAGTTTGTTCCATTTATCTTATTTATATCCTATACATGCATATTGTGCATGAGTTCTAAAATTGGAAATGTAACTTTAGACTTTGCTTCAAAAATGAGGCACCCCCATCCCAAGCCTATACATATTTGTATCCTCCTAATTACAAATGAAGGGAAAATGTAGGCTATTAATGCGAATAATAAATTCTACATATTGTTATACAATTTTATCTTGATTTTCAAATATTTTTTCTTCTCCAAACCTTATAATTCAATGAAAAAGTTCCATCACTCTAGTAATTTATTATGTGGGTTGTGCATGAGTGTTTCTTTTAATACAATTATTTAAATTGTGTTATTGCTAATTTAGGTTATTTTTTATTTGATAATCACAATCTCCCTTTGAATATGTGCAATTGTAATCTCACATCAATAACAAACTTTGATTATGGGCATTAAAGTTTACTATGTTTTGGTTTCCTTTGACTCCTAACTGTGTTTATGTGTTTTGTGTGATAATATCAACCTGTATCAAGCATTAGTTCTAACTCACTTGTCTATCCCATAATATAGGTTCCAACTTATAATGGTTGCATCTATCTTTGATCTACAAACCTTATTTTTTTATTTACATTTCTCTCATTTTTAAACCTGTTTTGATCCATTCTACCTTAGGTTAGTTTCCACCCAACCATCTCAAATAGAACTTTGGTTTCTTTTAGACTCCATTCATCCAAACCATATGAGGTAAATAATCCATTACTCATTGCTTTTCCACCACTAGGTTATTTACAAAACTAAATACCCCACAACTCATGCTTTGGAGAGAAGTTCATTTATCAATCCTAAAATGTTAGAGGCTACCTCCTATATCTCCCTTATTAATAGTTTTATTAATATAATAATTTAATATCAATAAGAATGTAAAAATTTAGTTTCTATTTCATATTTATGTACTACATTGCAATGTGTAGGTTGCATTTTTCTTAAGATTAGTATACATGGATACTCTCTCTTGATGTTTGTTTCATTATATACCTTCCTTGTGAATGTCAAGGAAACTATCAAGTTATGAGAGGTCTGTGGGGGGTAATAAATTGGTTATGTGGTTGGAGTTAAAATACTTATATGATTTTCTCCCTTTCTTATTTCATTACTAAATCTTAAGCGTGATCTTCTTTGTTATCTCAATGTTCTCCCATTGAGATGCTCCCATGTAGTTTATGCATTCCTTTCTTTCAACAGATGAATGTATTCTCATTTTTAATCTATATTTTTTTTAAATTAAAATATGATGTGTGGAATGATTAATTTTTATATCTAAGCCTTTTTTTTTTAATTATTATAATTTTTTTAAGAATTACCCTTTAATATTACTTAAAATATTGTTTCGAAGACTATGCACTACTACTCCTTTTATTGAGTCAATTGAAAGAAATGAGTTAAATTGTAATTAGGTGTAAATTGGTGAATTGATTATGCAAAATGGAAATTGGTGTTTCATTTAGTTAAGGAGTATGGGTTGATGGTAATTGATTCCCATCCTTGGTAAAACTTACTAGGAACTCGCATGGAAAAAAATTCCAAGGCATTTTCTAGTATTTTACGAATGGAATTTTATAGGTTGCATATAAATCAAGAATGAAGAGAGGGATATTGGAGGATTAAGGATGAGTTTGTTTAACTCCACCTTGAGAATAAATATGAGGATGAATAGAATCATTGTGGTCTATTCCCTATTATGTTGTTGCATCATATATCTCATAGTGAATAATCATACAATCAACAATACAATAACTATCACTTAGAGGTGGTAAATAAAAACTACAAATAAGGAGGGTATCATCATATAAATAATTTTTATTACACATAACACTATAATATTTCAATCGATTAGATAATATGCTAAGATAAATGTGAGGAAATATCAACATGTAAACATTTGATAATAATTTATATAACCATATCATCAATACTATAAATATGTTAAAATGACATAACCCCCATGCCATTTGTAAAATTAAAATGATATATAAATATAATATATGCATGAGATAAGAGAAGAGATAAAATCTCAAGTGTGAACTATAAAGGGGAATAAAACCAAAGCTAAACAAATATAACATGGTCTAGGCCAAGGGAGGCCTAATGATAAGGCCAAAAAATGAGAAGTTTTATGAAAACCAAAAATAGACATAAGTTAGCCAAAATTTAATCCTATTAAATAATGTAATGAAACCCTAGGTTAGTTGTTTGAATAATAGAAGGTTTCACCAATATATTTTAGCTACTTAGTGAATATAGGGATAATTACATTATGTACAAAATTTCAAACCAAGGCACAACAAAGATCTATAATATTAGAATAATATCCAATATCCATGTATGATTTAATGCCTGAAATAATGAAATTTGTATAATGATCCAAGTAATAATGATAAATAGTGATCACCAAGAGAATAAATATTTTAATTACTATATCTGATCATTGTTTTTAAATTATGAGACTAACAGTAGCTTCTAAAGATGGATACACAAAAACTACACATTTATACATGAGTTTTTGAAAACATGAAATATTTTTATGACTAATAATATCTAGAACAAAATTGGCAAGTTGGCAATTGTGTTCCTCTATTCTTGCACTGTTAATAGTGTCCTTTGTATAGTTCCTAGACTTGTAATTTTCAATGTTGCTTCATAGTTTGATGAAAATTAGGGTTTTTGCTTTACTTAATTTAACTACCTTGTATATATATCTAATTTATCTCTCCTTTATCTTGACCTAATATTACACAATGATAAAATAATATGAATATGTGTAAGTTAATGGCTTAGGAAACCTCTTGAGGATTTACAACTACATATATCATGCACTTCGAATAATATCCAATGTAGTTCTAGTGATTCATGAATGGATTTGAACCCAAGTGAGAGAAATGGATTCACCTCATCTCCTAGATAATCAAATTTAATTACATGATTTGATATGACCTTTTCAAAACCTTTAAACATTTTAGTAGTCGAGAAGAGAAGAAATATAGAATTTAAAAGTGTTCTTATGACTTGATCCTTGATACTTATTATTATAATTTATATAGGATTTTTTTTTTATATAGCCTTATCAAATATAAATTAGCACATATTGGTGCCAAATTTAACCAAAGAAAATGAAAGAATTGAAAAACACAAGAGTGGACATTAACAAAAGAGGAAGAGGGGAAAAGGACTCACAAAAGGCAAAGTCTCAAGGAAAAACATAGAATGTGACACATATGGGAGGACTCCAAAATCCAAATTCAAATACAATACACATGAGAGAGAGAGAGAGAGAGAGAGAGAGAGAGAGAGAAGGATGGGACCAAAAAGAGTCAAATAAGACACACAAAAAGACATGAAAATGGTGTCAATTAGAACATAATCTAAATTGATGGAGTATATGCACATAACCACACTAAAAACATTAAAATAATAATCCTTGAACCAAAATTATGTGTCTACGCCTATAACAATAGTAAAGAGATAATAAAAAGAGCTATAATCATTCACTCTCCTAAACTTTTTCCATGTTGGGTTTCTCCATGGTGAATTGTGTTGTATAGTTATGTTCTTATTATTTTTTATTCGATTTCATGTCCATTTTTATTATTATATTTAAAAGGTAATAATTCGTTATCATTTTTTGTGCAAATACATAATAAAACAAGTTGTAATCAAGTGTATGTTAGGAATAATAAGAAAGGGAAAAATGAGAAAGAATACCATTTTGGGACATAATAAATTCATACCACCAATTAGTATTTTAGATAGTGCTCTATTATTTATTAAGGGTTAAATTAGGAAAAAAATGAGTTGGAAACTATTTCCCAAGGTGCTCAAAAGAGTATCTTTCATTTTTTTGTTTACTGCAATTATTTTTGAAATATCAAGCCAACTAAATTTTTTTTTTTGGGTACTAAAATTTTAAATGGTATATCTTCCTCATGCAAAATAATTTTAGGATAATTTAACTTTTAATATATGTATTATTCCAAGATAAATGTAGTGGTACTATTATTTTTCATATTTGATCCCATTTGTAATAGTTTTTTATCTTTTCATTTTAACCTATTTTTGGGTATTTCAGTCCAAATTCCACAGTTATAATTTAATCATGCACTTTGAATAGATTCATCAAAGGTTATAATCATGATGCCTCAATCATACATGGGTAGCTTACTAGCCTCATTTTTTTTTCCAACAACAACAATAAGGACTATTTTTTATCTATCTCATTTTTATATTTTATTTTTGTGTTTATCTCTCTTTACAATTTTGGACATTGCATCTAATTAGTGGATTCAAACAACTCATTTAGATACTCGATAATTTAAATAGGTGTCCAATCCCTTGTTATGAAATAATTTTTTTTATATGTGTGTGTGGATTAGTTCACCTCACCTTTGTATGATGTTATTTTTGTGAATAGTGGTTTCAATATACTCTTGTAATTCAGTAAAGCTCACTATTATTGGAGTAGTTATTGACCATTGACTCTTGCTTCCAATACACTCAGTTAGTGCATTTCTTGAGTTTTTCAAGTATTAAAATTCATATATTAACCATCATTTGAGACATTTAATATACATTCACACCTAATTCAACATTACTTGGGACATTGTGTACTTATTTCTTAGTATTATCCCTAATTTTGATATCTTAGTGATTACTTCCTACATGTATCTTTGGCTAATGGATCAAGCCACTTGTGAAGATTCATGGAGTATCATCCACAACACTTTGTTTGGTGTATCCTCATTTTTATGAAAAAAATATGTATCCCCAATATCAATTATTAGTTTTGACGCATAATCATATTATACATATGGGTACTTAATCATGCCTTTGTTATTGGGGCTCATTTCATTAATTTCTCATTTCATCCATGAGTAAATATTATAGGGTATTTTTTCATATTTAAGTACACCTATCTTTTCGATTAACTTATGATTAAATTTATTTTCCTAAGTTTATGCACTAATTAAATAATTATTTTTAAATAATATATAGATAAATATATTTTATATAAAGTATCTTGATCCTTTAGCTAGAATTAGTCAACTAGGTGTCATGCCAAATTAGTTTAAAGTCTTAATATAAGGTCTATGTACGTGCCTTTCTTGTTCCTTGCTTGAGCTTATCTTGATTGGAAGAATATTTGTTATTTTTAGAGTTCAATTATTTGTCATTCCTAGTTCCACCTTGTAGACACTAAAATTAACATTTAATGCTAAAACAATGTACCTGTGACCAACCATTATGCACATTTAACCTATGATCAATTCGATAGTTTTGAACCACTATTCCTTTACTTCTATAGGATGACCCTATATCTTAAGGCAAATCCGATAGTAAATGTTATTATTGCTCATTAAAAGAAACCTAAAATCATTGCTTCAATGATTCATAGTTCCAATTTAGTTATCTTTATTGCTCAAGTGAATGTATTCCTTCAAGACAATCTCATAGGCCTATCATGTCTGAATCCACAAATTTCATCCTCTCATAAATAAATGGATAGTTTCCCAAATTCAAATTCATCTCAAAAAGTCATTCTATACATTTCAAAATCCCAATTAAAGTAAATATTTACAATTCCATTATGTAGGCACATTTTTTACCCATTTGTAAAAGAGGCTTATATTCATTTCAAATACCATAATAATTTAATTGCACATTGAGAGGAAATTACCAATTCTTCCCAATATTAAGTTCTTATAGCCTAAAAAACACTAATCTAGGTTTGAATACAATAACAAGGTCATAATTTATTGTGCAAGCATATAATTACACTAGGATTGCACCAACCTAGATTATTTCACTATTATTATACACACATCACCATAACATAGGATAAATACATTTAGTTTGATCCCTATTTGGAGTATTGGTATGTAGGTAGTGATCAACACACTAGGTGTTGAGGTCAAGCACAAACCCATCTCATTGTCCATTGCCCCCCATTTTATTGCACTTGTTCTCTATTGACATTGAGTTAGGATTTTAGTGAAGAATAAGGTATACAATGACTCCCACAATGAATCAAAGACATTTGAATAGACACAGGGACTGTATGCACCCAAGAACTACATGGTGCAACATTTCTAAAACAAGTTGAATTATGATGAATTGATCTCAAAAATACACTCAAGTGGGGTTCTTGTTGATGTGTTTCTCCCTATTTTTTCCTTAGCCCTCTTTGTGCCCATTCTAAGCCTCTATTTTGACCTTTTTAGCTATTCTTGGCCTCATTGCTCAACTTATTTAATCTAAGATAAAATTGGCCCTATTGGTGATGAAACTACCCCTATTAATGATGAAACCACCCCAAAAATTCTCAATATGTCATAGTGGTTTTGTAAACCATTGTAGTAAAAGCGTCATAAATAGGGTGGTTTCTTAGTTTTCTAGGGTATTTTCATATTCTAACTAGGTAATTTCATCATTGATTAGAGCAGTTTCATAGTCATCACCTACATATTGTGGTGGTTTCTCCATAGTTTATGTCTTCCACAATTAGCATCCAAAATTTGAGGCATCACATGTTTTACATGCTTATATTCACATTTATTGTTGATTTCACCTCCATACTGACCCATCTCACTTCCACTCTTAATTCTATCAATTCTTGTTCCTCCTAAGTTCAACTCTTATTCAAGTTCAACTAAACAACCTCATGTAATCTCCTTACATGTTCTACAAGTATCTCATTTTAGGATTATTTTTGGATCCAAATTTTGCATTAAAGATTGGTATTTTTAAGCTATATAAAACCTTATCCTGCCTAATTTTAGTTCTTATAAATATTTTGCTCTACTATTGGTCATATTCATGATCATTATACATAATTTTTGGAGAGAAGAATTCATATGAATTATCAACCAACTCTTTGTTATCTGTGAATTAACCCAACCACTATTCAGTTGCTCTTATTTTTAAAGATTATGTCTGTCTTCCCTTATTTTCCTTTCATATTTTTGTCAGAGAGTTTCAACAGTTATGATTGAGCCATCAAGGAGCTAGCTATGTGAGGATAGCTTATTTACTTCAACAAATAATTGCCTTCATTTGGTCATCATCATTAATTAGGTTGGTGGATCTCATTTTTAATTTTGATTTATTAGATTAAATTAGTTTAGTTTTTTCTATACTTATTATATTACAATTGACATTTAGAAAATGTAAAAGCAACTAAAAATAAATCTCTCTTCTTTATTACACTAAAAACATAGTTTAGAACTCTTCTCTTACAAATTACATTTTAGTCATTTTGAAATAACATAGTTTTCATCACAACCTAGGGTTAATTTTAGAAATAGATAAAATCATTTTTAGTTTCTAGACAATTCATTTTTAGTCTTATAAACAAGTCTCACATTCACAAGAAATAATACACATACACCTAGAAAAATCCTAGACAATATAGACAATCAAAACCTAACATACTAGATCTAGAATTTGTTGGCAAGTGTTGTCATTGATGTCAAAGATTGATGTCATGTGTGCATTGATGTCAAAGGTAATGACAAGGTGGTGATGTCATGATAATGATGAGTTTCAGTCTGAAGTTATACAAGGTATGATTTGGATGCATATAAGATAAGGTAAGTATTGTTTGAGGCTTATCATATTGTATCTAGCATGTTGGTGTGGTTTCAAGTTAAGAAGAGAAGACAAGCATGTGAATAGTGTATTGGCATAGGCTTGGTAGCCTAGTATGTAAGCATGGTTCTTCAGTATATGCTTAGATAGGAAGTTGATATGAAGAGATCATGTTGTAGAGGTCTTATGGGGTGTCAGTAGTATTTAAAATGCTTACGAAAATGCATGGTGTTTTATTCAATTCTTCATTATGTTCATCTTGGCATAGTTGGTTTTGTGACAAAAAAATCTGAGTAGGCAGTTTGTTGATGTCACCATTGCTATGTATAGATGAGTCAGGGGTATTTTGTCATATATTTGTGATCACATTAGTCATAATTTGTTATTTTTTAAGTTTAGGGTCATGAATTTGTGTATAGATAAAGATATATGGGTGCAAATTTGGCATCTCAAACAGAAGTTCACTAAGTTTCTATACTTAGCTAGACTGTCACTACACGTCTTGCAGATATGAATGAACCAAAAAGTTTATGTATTTAATCAAGATACAAATAAAGTCAATAATAGTAAGAATTTTACATGGATATTTTTTCTATAGTACTAAGAAGCTATCCTAAAAATTTGGAGTCTTGAAGTGATTTCTAAGTCAAGATATAAATCTTCAAAGTCACACTTATAGACTATGATGGACTAGATACCATCAAGTTAAAGTACATTGAAGTCTAAGGGCATATAGTCAATAGATATAATGATTCACATTAAATCATAGATATTTATATAATTGTATGCATAAAAATCACCGTGTCAAAGAATGAATGTGCTAGTGACATGTGTCACATTCATGGAGCTTAGACAAAAGATCAACGATGAGCATATGATCGTGCAATCAGAATATCAATGATGAACATTAAATTAAATGATTAAAATATATAAAAGGAACATGGGGATACCAATTGGCATAATAGTGGGAGCTCATAGCTTAGATCAATGGTGAGATCTGCAAGATAAAAGACCTAGTTAATCTGTAAAGATCGATGGAGCATGTTTGTTTCAAATTATCAAGAAGCAGCGAGATGATGACAAGTGCTCAATGTTTAACAATAAGAAACGGTAAATACCAAGATAATTTCAAGGGATATAAATTATTCATATTATTTCAAGCTATGAGAGTGCACAAGATGTTGACAAAGTGTTTGATGTTTAACAGTGACAGAATTTGAATATTCAAGTTAACAAAGGAAAACTAGTGCTTAGTTTTTGAGCTATAACTTTTGATCCAAGATGAATTTCTTGATGTAGTAAAAAACAAAAAAATTATAGGAATTTAAGGTGCATCCATTGAATCTATTTATAAGGTTTGAATATTTTTACAATCAAAGTTATTAAGCTTCAAATTTGATTGTGTGTTTAACCATGTTCTATAAGTGACCCGAGAAGGATAATTGAGTTGTTATTGATGGTATTTGGATGTTTCAAGGTGGCTTAGACATTGTAAAGTTTTTTAGACTCCATGAGGATCATCT
This sequence comes from Torreya grandis, assembly GCA_037957365.1. Classification (NCBI taxonomy): domain Eukaryota; kingdom Viridiplantae; phylum Streptophyta; class Pinopsida; order Cupressales; family Taxaceae; genus Torreya; species Torreya grandis. The sequence goes on along the minus strand of JARHVA010000016.1, from coordinate 3,702,112 downwards.
ATATGTAGTTTTTAGGTTTGACCAATCTATATTAATTATGAACAAATGCTTCAAAGTTGATTGTTTATTCATTAATGGTGATATTATGTATAAAATGTTGTTTGAGCAAATTGTGTTTTAGCAGAAGAGTGTTTTGGTGGGAGTAATCATCTAAAGATGTCATAGGGGTAATATAAAGTGGACCCATGTATTTTAAAGTGACTGATCATGTGTTCTTGTTTTATTCAATGGAGTGTTAAATGGGTGAATAGGTCTCCATGATACCTATAAGGGCTACTAAGGCATAATTGCTTAAGTATGACTCATAATTACTATGGATGACTTATGTGGATGGTATTGAGATATATTATATGTCTTAATGGATAAGAAAAGTATTATGGCTAACCTAGAAGATAATAATCATGATGGCTCTATAAAATGTGAAATCAAAGGTAGTGATTATTAGACTTGTGAGAAGGGGCTCTAAGTGGAGGAAGAGTATAAAGTTGAGAGATGGAGAGTAAGGGTGCCTAGTGGATGGATTTAAGAATAAATCAGGTTGATGACTATTTGTATGACCTATAGGTCATGTTTATGATGTCATAAATAGTTCTCTTGCATGTTTGAAGACTTGTGAAAAATAAGCATGTGTGAGTGTTATAGAGTGAAGGATAGAAGAAAGGAAGTGTGCCTAGTGGATGGGTTGTATAGAAGAGTAGGTTTTTAACTATGTATGACCTATAGGTCATATTTATGATGTCAAATATATTACTCTTATAGTTTTGAATATTGAGGATGATAGAAGAGGTTTAGAGTGATCCAAACGGATGTTTTGGATGCCTTGAGTGTGAGAGAACTATGATGATGTCTATGTAATCTTGGTGGTTTATTTGAGAGGCAAATCAGAGTGTGGACTATGTGTATGACAATTTGGTCATGTTGAAGTTATGAGAGATTTATTGTTGAGAAGTGTAGAGTGATTCAAAAGGTGGTTTTGGATATTTGTGGTTGTGTGAAGAAGTGAGGGGGGATGATATACATTGTATCTCCATTAGATTGGTAGGCAATCAGTGTTCAAGAGATGTTCATATCATAGGTGTTAGGAGGGTGCTCAACATCTAGGTCAAAAGGACTTGACCATCCTAGGGGTAGGTACTCTTTGTGAAGCAGGTGTTTCACTAAATCCAGGTCAGAAAGACTTGACCATCTTAGGGGAAAGTGCTCCTTGTGAAATAGGTGTTTCAATAAAGTCTGGTCAGAAGGACTTGACCATCCTAGCGGTAGGTGCTCCTTGTGGAATAGGTGTTTCATTAAATTATGGTTAGAAGGACTTGACCATCTTAGGAGTAGGTGATCCTTATGGAATGAGTGTTCTACTAAAGTCTCATGTTTGTAATACTTTATAGGATAAGTAGTTCATGTGTTTCTAGGGTTGAGAGTAGGTTTTATTCCCAATGATCATTTTCTACATTAGTGTTGTGTTATGATGTGCTTCTCTTATTCATGCTTTATGTGTGGTCTCCTTATTTTGATCATAATATAGTTGCATATGCTTGTTGTGTTGATTCATGAATGTCAATGAAAAAATGATAAGTAATTAGAAACTGAAAGATTGATTGACTAATTCACCCACCCCCCTCTCAGTCATCTTGTACCTCTAACAATTGGTATCAGAGTAGGTCCTTTGGAGGAAGCTTAATAGCTTGAAGATCCTAAGTAGCATAAGATGGCTAAGTAGTTGAAGAAAGAGAATCAACAGTGGAAGGCTATGATTAAGTCACTTGAAGAGAAGATATGTACTTTGAAGAAATATGTCAAAGAGGATGAGAAATTTATCAATGATCTCAAGGTTCAGCTAGAATATACCAATGCAAGTTTGAGTTCAAAAGAGGAAAGTTGTTCAAAATAAAAGGACATCATGTTTGATGAAAAATTTTGCCATGATAATGGAGAAGAAGAATTTTTCTATGAAAACAAGGAAGAAGTGGATCTATAAGATGAGCTCATAAACATGAATCATAAGATGAGGTATGTGATCAAAGGTCTTAAAGTACAAGATATTTTTCTTGAGGGAAGTTTGTTAGGCAAGACTAAGAGAGATGAGAAAAATTATCAAGAGATGATCAAGTCTCTTGAAGAGAAAACATGTAGATTGAAGGATGAGATGGCTAAAGAAGCTAAGGATGATAAAGAGGTCATCAAAGATCTCATAGGCCAATTAGAGGTTTTAAATGGTAGCCTAAAATCAAGAGAAGAAGAGTGCAGATATCTCAAGACTCAGTTAGAAGAAGCCAATACCAAGGTGAGTTCAAATCAAGGTGAGCATGATGATTTAAAGACTAATATTAATTCCTTGAGAGTAGATCATAAACAACTCATATACAAGTTAGACAAGATGAAAAAGGAACATGTAAAGCCAAAACAAGCTAAGAATAATGTAGGCTTTGAAATCCATGCAAGAAGGTCTATTAGACAACCAATTTCTTCAAGGCATGCTAGTTTATTCTATGCTCATTGTTATACAAGTAATAATTATGGTCATAGAGCTAAGGACTATAGAAGGAAGTTAGTCAAGTATGGACATTCATGGAGCTATGATAGAAGGAGTTTTTGGCCAAAGATTGATCATAGTTCAAATCTATCAAAAGGTACAAATGATGTTATTGTTTCATTTGTGATAAGAAAGGTCATATTACTAGACTTCATCCTAGTAAATTTGATAAGATCTCAAGTCATTTGAAGAAGGAAGAGACTCTTAGAAAGCATATCAAAAGTAAAAACATAATATGGAGACCTAAGGTAGTGAAGGCTAGTCCTGTTGAGCTCAAAAATCAAACTTTTGATACTTTATAAAGGGAAAAAAATGTATAGGTGTCTCAAGAGTGATAAGGAGGCTTGATATTAGTCCAAATGGATAAGAAGGTGGATGATCCAAGAATCAAGTTTGTTATACAATTCAAGGCCAAGGAGAATCTGAAAGAAGTATCTCAATCTAATGGTTTATTACTATATTTGAAGAATTTTTAGGTAAGAAGGAGTTTCATGATTGTAAAGAGTTCTTGTTGTCTTAATTTCAAAGAGGAGGTGTTAGTTGAAGAGATATGCCAATAACCTATGTCTTCATCATGTAGTATCAAGGAATCCAAATAAGAGATGGATGCCAAGAAAGTTGTTTCAATCAAGAAAAGGAAGATGAAGAAGAAGATTCTTCAGTCCTATGATGAGGACTGGTATGCTCCTCTATTCTAGGTCCTTGTGAAGTAGAGATGTCTTTGTTATGCTTCATGAAGACATTTCTCAGTTTCAACAATCATGTGGTCTTGCAAGGGTGTTTTCAGTTAGAGTAGTCTAAAGGGTTAGATTGAAGGTTTCTAGGTGGAAAAGTAGGATTTATGAGTTTTCAAGATGATCTTTTTGCATAGAAAGGTCTATTGACCTTATTATAGCATGCTCCAGGTGGTTTTATCATTTGAAGGCATGTTGAAGTCAAATTGGAGATTTTTGAGTGCTCTCAGTTTTCTTAGTTTGGGATTAAGGGCAAGCAGGATTAAAATGGGTTATAGGATGTATGGGTTTCCAAAGGTTTGAAAGCTCAAAAATTGGTCTAAAGTGTGTGATGGTTGTCTCTAGGTGTGCAAGAAGTTTTAGAGGTGGGCATTGAATAGAAGGAGGTTTATTGACCCTATTTGTTTTGAGATTCTAGAGTTTTAGGATATGCTAGAAAAGTGGTTTGCCTTATTATTTAAGGTTTGAGTATTATTAATAGATTTAATGGGCCAAATGGGTTTTAAAATCAAGCTTCATAAAGATTTGAAGGTTTGTGGTTTTCAAATTATTCATGTTTTTGTCAAGATGGAGGCTTAATTGGCTAGTAGGTTTATGAAGTAAGTCTGTTTCAAAGGACGATATAAGTGATGAAAATTGGTGTGATTGAGGGAGAATATGAGAGTGCTCTATATATGAATTTTTAGGTCTTGAAGATGTGTCTACTAAAAGTTGTGAGCTCTACAAGTTTCAAGTAGGGCTATAAGGAGTCTAAATAGGCCTAGTGTGAAGAAGAATGTTTTTTTATCGATTTCTCCAAAATATCATGGTATGAGTGTTTAAATTTAAGTTTTATAGTTGATTTATAACATAGTTAATTTTTAATGTGTGGCTTGCAAGTGGAGTATGAAAGTAGAATGGTGTTGTTTGAAGACCTAAAGCAATTTAGTGTTCTGAGTTTGATACTTTCATGTTGTTGAGGCCGTGGAGGTGTTATCAGAAGTTATATAGGTGTGATTTGGTTATAAATGTCAATGGGGAGTCTTTTAGGTTGGCATAAGGAGGAGCATGGAGTTAGGGGAGCTAACTTAGATGGCTTGAGAAGTTTGCATGATCAAAGAGGGAGCTAAATTGTTTAGTTTGCCAGGGCCAAAGATAAAGAAGGATTAGAGTAGAGGAGATTGTTTTAGGTTTAGTGGAATGAACTTATATTGGTGATCCTTGAAGTGGATTTAATGAGAAGGATAGTAAGCTTGTGTGGTAGTTCTTTATGGTCTATGGAGATCTGAGGATGCTCAAGAGATGCAATGGCTTATAGATCTTAGGGTGATTCCCTTTCAGATGTTTTTTGGTGAGTTCCATCATATTTCAATGTTTGTATGTGTTATTTATTCATTAATATCAATGCATGATAAAATAATATTTTTTCCATGGTTCATGGTTGAGAAGTACAAGGTGGTATGCACAAAGTTAGGGGGAGATAACTCAGATAGTTTGAGTGACTTGTGGATCCATGCATGATCTAAAGACAAGCATTTGTGAGATGTTCCAATATTTGACAAAATGTGTTGAATATTCATTCATAAGCAAAGATAAATTATGAGTTATGTAGGTTAATAGGTCCAAGGATTAGAGAAACCCAAGTTCAGATTAGTGTATGTCAAAAGGGGGAGCAATTTTTTCATATGAGTTATGTAAGTATCATGAGCACCTAGAAGTTTATTTTAATACATTCATGGTGTGAAGAGGAGCTTGGTGGTTGTTTATCCTACTTTATCATTAATTTCAAATAGGAAGAAGTAAAATAAGATGTTTCCATCAATGACAAAGGGGGAGATTGTCGGTAATTGTTATTATTGTTGTCAAAGATTGATGTCATGTGTGAATTGATATAAAAGGTAATGACCAAGTGGTGATGTCATAATGATGATGAGTTTGAACTTGAAGTTATGTAAGGAAAGATTTGGATTATATAATCTAAGGTAATTATTTTTTGAGCCTTATCATATTGTATCTATCATGTTGATGTGGTTTCAGGTCAAGAAAATAAGACAAGCACGTGAATAGTGTGTTGGTATAGGCTTGGTAGCCTAGTCTGTAAGTATGGTTCTTAAGTATATGCTTAGATAGGAAGTTGATATGATAATATCATGTTTAAAATGTCATATGGGGTGTCAAGAGTGATTAAAATGATTATGGTAATGCATGGTGTTTCATCTAGTTCTTCATTATGTTCATCTTGGCATAGTAGGTTATGTGACAAAAAAAATTGGGTAGGAAGTTTGTTGAGATCATCATTGCCACATATGGATAAGTCAAGTGGATTTGGTCATATGGGTGTGATCACATTAGTCCTAAGTTTATATGTTCCAAGTTTAAATTTGTGAGGTTGTGTATAGCGAAAGATATGTGGGTGCAAAGTTGGCCTCTTAAACAAAAGTTCACTAAGTTTCTATACTTAGCCAGACTATGACTACACGTCATGCAGATATGAATGAACCAAAAAGTTTGTGAATTTAATTTAGGTATAAATAAATTAAATAATGGTAAAATACATGGATATGTTTTTTATAGTTCCAATAATCTATCCTAAAAATTTGAAGTCTATAAGTGATTTCTAGTTTGAGATATAAATCTTCAAAATTGCACTTGTAGACTGTGATTGGCCAGAGATCATCAGGTTAAAATACATTGAATTTTTATGTCATATATTTATTATATATAAAATTACATGTTAAATTTAATATATTGATCCAATGTTGTGAATAACAATCAATATGTCAAATAATGAATGCATTAGTGACATGTCACAGTCACGGAGCTTGGGCAAAAGATCAATGATGAACGTATGATCGTGTAATTAGAAGATCAAAAATGCACATTAAATTAAATTAGTAAAATGTATAGAAGGCATGAAAGGATTATAAATGGAACAAACATGGGAAATTATAGCTTAGATTAATGGTGAGCACTGCAAGATAATCCATAAAGATCGATAGGGCGCATTTGCTCCAAATTTTCAAGAAGTAGCGAGATGATGACAAGTGATCGATGTTTAATAATAATCAAAAGTAAAGACTAAGATAATTTCAAGAGAGATAAAAGATTCATGTTCATTTAATATATTATATGTCATGATATGTTGATAAAGTGTTTGATGTTTAACAATGACCGTTGGAATTTGAATATTCAAATTAATGAAGGAAAATCAATGCATAGTTTTTGAGCTATAACTTTTGATCCAAGATGAATATATTGATGTAGTAAAAATAAAAATTATATAGGACTTCAAGGTGTATCCATTGAATATATTTATAAGTTCTGAATGTTTTTACAGTCAAATTTATTAATCTATAAAGTTGACTATATGTTTGACCATGTTCAATAAGTGACTCGAGAAGAATAATTGAGTTGTTCTTGATGGTATTTGGATGTTTCAAGGTGACTTAGCTACTGGAAAGTGTTTTAGACTCTATTAAGATCATCTATATGGATTTTTGAGGTTTTATCAATCCATCTTTAGTATGAACAAATGCTTCAAATTTAATTATTTATGCGTTAATGGTGTTATTGTGTACAGAATGATGTTTGAGCAAATTGTGTTTTAGCATAAGAGTGTTTTGGTAGGAGTAATCATCTGAAGATGTCATAAGGGTCATATAAATTAGACCCATGTATTTTAAATTGATCTTGTGCTCTTTTTTTACTTAATGGAGTGACAAATAGGTGAATAGGTCTCCATGAGACCTAAAGGACTACTAAGACCTATAGGGCTATTAAGGCCTAATTGAAAGGCATAGTTGCTTAAGTGTGACCCATAGTTGCTATGGCCAACCTCTGTGGATGGTATTGAGATATTTTATATGTCTTAAGATCTAATATAATTATTATGGATGACCTATAAGATAATAATCATGATGGCTCTATAAAAGGTGAAATCAAATGTGGTTATTCCTACACTTGTGAGAAGGGGCTCTAAGTGGAGGAAGAGTATAGAGTTGAGAGGTGAAGGAGAGTAAGGGTGCCTAGTGGATGGATTGAATAACATATCAGGTTGATGACTATTTTTATGACCTTTAGATCATATTTCTAATGTCAAAAACATTACTCTTATAGGTTTGAAGACTTGTGAAAGAGAGGCATGTATGAGTGTTGTGGAATGAAGGATAGAAGAAAGGGAGTGTTCGTAGTGGATGGGTTTTATAGAAGATTAGGTTGATGACTATGTGTATGACCTATAGGTCATATTTATGATGTCAAATATAATTCTCTTGTAGGTTTGAATATTGATGATGAGTGAAGAGGTTTAGAGTGATCCAAAAGTATGTTTTAGATGCCTTTAGTGTGAGTGAAGGATAGATGGTGTTTATGTAAGCTTGGTGGTTGATTTGAGATGTAGATCAAAGTGTGGACTATGTGTATGACCATTTAGTCATGTTTTTGAGGTTGTGATAGAGCTGTTTCTAAGAATTGTAGAGTGATCCAAAAGGTGGTTTTGGATATTTGTGGCTATGTGAAGAAGTGAGGGGGGATGATATACTTTGTATCTATATAAGATTGGTAGTCAATCAGTGTTCAATAGATGTTCATAGCATAGGTTTTAGGAGGTTACTCAACATCTAGGTCAGAAGAACTTGACCATCCTAGGGGCAAGTGCTCTTTGTGAAGTAGGTGTTTCACTAAATCTAGGTCAAAAGGACTTGACCATCCTAGAGGCAAGTGCTTCTTGTAGAACAGGTGTTTTACTAAAGTCTGGTCAGAAGGACTTGACCATCCTAAGGGTAGGTGATCTTTGTGGAATAGGTGTTTCACTAAATTCTGATCAAAAGGACTTGACCATCTTAGGAGTAAGTGATCCTTGTGGAATCAGTGTTTCACTAAAGTCTCATGTTTTTAATACCTTATAGGACAAGTAGTCCATGTGTTTCTAGGCTTGAGAGTGGGTTTTATTCCCCATGAGGGTTTTCCACATTAGCTTTTATGTTATGATGTGTTTCTCTTATTCATGCTTTATATGTGGTCTCCTTGCTTTGAGGGTAATCTATTTACATATGCTTGTTGTGTTTATGCACAAATTCCAATGAATAAATGATAAATGATTATAATGTGAAAGATTGGTTGATTGATTCACCCTCTCTCTTAGTCATATTGTACCTCCAACAAAATTTTGTAATTACATAGTGAAATAACATTGTTTTATATCATTGTATTCAAAAAATAAGAATATTATATTTTCATTCTTTCACTCATAGGCATATTTTTTTCATACAAAGATGTTCAAAGCCATCAAACTAGTCTCTAGCTTGCATACAAAAAAAAATTATAGATATTTGGAAGTTGTACTCCCTAGGGTTTGGATCTTATTTTGTTTTGTTTTAATATTATAAAATTATTACTAAAATATTAACTTCATTAATTAATTATTTAAAAATACAAAAAAAAAAAATAGAGAGAGAGAGAGAGAGTTTCATTTAGCTTGCTTATAGATAAAGCTTGCATCTAGAAAAGGGTAAAAATCAGCTCTTGAACTCTTAGTCTAGATTTCAAGTTTTAGTGTTGCATGCATCAAAATATCATTAAAAATACCAAAAATAATAACACTTACTTTCATATTTCCTTAAATCATTTAAAATTACATTTATTTCAACAAGCAGTTTAGTTTCATTTGATTTACAAAAACCTTCTCAAAATGCACACAAGTTAAAAAATAATTACTAATAAAGCCTTGTCAAGTTGAGCACAAGGAAAATCATTGATCATGCCTTTACAAATAAAATTCACCTCATTTACAACACAATCTATGCTTAGCATATTCCCAACCAATATTTCTATATCATTGGATGACACTCACTGAGCATAACTATTCCCATAGTGCTAGTCCATTTCCTTGAATGTCTACTCCTATTCCATCAAGTGGAATTCAAAGTGATATTGAGTATGAACTCATAATTCAAGTATATAAATCCACCCATATCCTATATATTATCCTTACTCAACTTGAATCCATATATGAGTAATATATACGCATCTTGTTAGTATGACCCCTCCATATTCTTCCCCACCAAGTGAATAATCTCCAAATATGAGTCATGTGTACTCTCTTTCCTTTATCCTCAGTTCTAACCTCATCTTATTTAATTTAGGCTACCCATAATCTTCCATTAATTTAGATATCTTGACCAAATCTTGAGAAGTTGAGTGCACAAGTAAGTGTGTTACTTTCTACATGTATAAGGGTGTATAGGAAAAGGTGCACCTACCAAAATTTACATAAACAATAAAACCCTAACTGAAAACTTCATGATCTAGAGACACTAGCGTAGGTTGATCGAGTCTAGATACAGTGGCTTTGTCTAAGGATAAATTGAATCCCTATTCTTGATTCACAACAACCTTAGATAGTCTCACATTTAATTTACAATCATTATTGTAGTTATGTGAACCCAAGATCTAGCTACGTTATTTATCTTGTAGTATTTCCTCTTTTAGTTTACTTCTATAAATAGTAAGTTGAAATCAATTTATGTGTGATTTATTACATATCTTATACATTCTAATTTTATTAGCATTTTTTCATAATTAGATTATATAAATCCCCTAATCCCCAATTTTTATAATACATATTGGTGAACCCATTTATTATTGAATATTGAAAAACCCTAACTATTCATGTTGCTAGGGTTTCTTTCCTTATTTTAATTGTTTCCACTTGTTTCATTAGGTTTTTAATATTTGGTAATTTATTTTCTAATAAATATTTCAAGTTTTTATTCACTTTGTATGTAGGCTAATAGAGTTATTTCTACCTCTCTTAGAAAAAGTGCTAGACTAAGTGGTATTCAAGTTGAGCATACTCATATTTATTTTTAAAAAGGTATTTAAGAAGGATAACAACAAGGGTATATCAATATATTTAGATAATGAAAAATCTCAATATATATAAGTGCATGACAACACTTCATAACATGAACAACATAATCAAGACAACACTAACTCTCAATATGGGCCTCATGATGTAATTCCACTTAAAAATGATGAACACCCAAATCTTAATAAAGTGCAAGTCATTAAAAAATTATAGAAAATAATTTAGGAACAACCTTAAGATTATCATAATATTTTTCAAACCCTTATTTAAATTAAAATTTAAAGCATAGTTAATATATCTAAAGTTTCCACTGCTATGGGTTCCTTGCCTTTTTCTACATCACTAAATATAACTTTTATACCAACATATATTATGGGATAATTCCAAGGGTTATATTAAATCAATATGCCAATATTTACTCAATCAATTTTTACATAGCCTTTGGTTAACACACATTCTATTTCTGATTCACAATCACTTATAAAAATTATTTTAACTCTATAGACTAAGGTGTTGCAAATGAAAAAAGTTTCTTCAAGACCTAATTAGAAACTTGACTCACAAAATTTACTACATATTCCACTGGCTCAACATATTTTAGCATATTGATTACTAATTGGTTTTTTTTCACCTAAGCTTACATTATATTATGGAAATCATGACCTTGAGAGACATTTAAAAGTATTCCATGCATCATGTTTGGAATATGAGTCCAATGATAAGTTTTGACAAATTTGTTTCCTAAGAGTTCAAAATACTATGATAGAATATGGTTTTTTGATTTACCATATGAGTCAATTCATGCATTGAGTCCTTTGGTATTTTTTTTCCTTGCACATTTATCCATTAACATAAGTGAAAAGATTACATATACTCATATTGCTAAGCTCAAACAAGAATCCAATGAGCCTATCGCATATTATGTATTATGGTATAAGACCATATTGTCAAAGATGATGATTCCTATTGTTAATAAGGAATCTCAAAGCAAATTAGAACCACTTTTGAAGAACCATAACTCATAGAGTATGACATGTGAATAAATTTTTCATGAACAAGAGACAATTATCAAGGGGTACACAGGGACTTCTAATTAAGTCTAAGAAGGTGGCACTAGAAACTGAGGTATGGTGAAAGGATAATCAATGGTCAGGTAAAACAATTAATGATGACACACTTCAAAGATTGTAACTTTCCCAAATCAGATCAGTTGTCATAATTTAAAATGAGTACAATAAAGGAAAGTAAATCGATGAAAATATGGTGTGTCACATCAATGATTGCCATTGGGTATCATGATGCTTGATATAGAGAATTCTAACCATCCAATTACTAGCAACTAGCTAACATTAATTCTTCATGTGAAATCATGCATAAACAACTAAACAAATTCAAAGCACTATGTCAAATGGATTCGAGAAATATATATATATATATAAATAAGATTAAAAATAACAAAGAGACACTACACACTATTATGAATGAGAAATATTTATGATATTCAACTAATTCAATTAACCATCCACAAATTTATCATTGACATTGATTCACATGAAGAAATTTCTCAAACCCATCTACAAAAAGCATAGACCATGCACAATTGTTAATCCCACTAAAAAATGCGTAAAAGGAAGAATGGAAATTAGATTAGGCTTTAGGAAAATGAAATATCATGACCCAGACCCTTTCTACTTCATTGACACTTCTGAAGCTACTCTTTATCCTAAATGAACCAAGAACAACACAAGTAGGATTACTAGTGGTCCAACATCCTTTATGAGGCACTAATGTTGAGAGACTCATCAAGTTTCCTACCTTCAAGTAGTTTTATGAGGTAATGCTCACCCTACTCAATAGTTATAATGAGGGAAAATACACCTTTCATAGGATGTTACTATTTTCATCAACATTATGACCATGGAATGAACAACAAGACTACCATCTCAAGGTAAATATCTTCTAGCCTACTAGACAAAAACACCTCTAATTCACTCAAATATGAAGGAAAAATATATTATATCAGGCAAAGGGATCCCTATTGACACATTAAAATATACTTTGGTGTGTATTTTATCTAAGTGCATGACCAAATGGTTTTGGCAAACCACCAAAAGTGTCAAGCAAGCAACAAAAGGTGTCATTTACATTACATGAGTACTTCAACTAGCCTAGTTTTTGGACTCAAAACTTGGTACCAACATTGAGAACGTCTTATTTGGAACATCACAGGTGTTCTAGTATCAATTTTTGGTCCTAATCCTCTATTTTACATAGTGGAAGTCACCTAAGGGCCCAGTCAATCTAGATGAAGACTTTTGGACTGTGACCACATTTTCTAACTTCACTTGGACAAAGATTAGCTAGTAATATGAGCAGTTATGAAGATTCAATAAATGGCGGATTGAGATTTGAGCCTTAATCATCTCACACCCTAGGATCCCAAGGATGTCTAAAAGTATCTTGGGTAACATGCATCTATCACAAAGTTGCATGATGATATCCAAATCAAGTTCTACAAGTTACTGAAGGCAACAACCACTACATTGCCATTTTTCATCACAACACTTGATGCTCAGGCAGAAGTTCTACGACAACAAGCTCTAGCTACCAAAATATTACAACCTTTGCACTCAATTCCTACAAGATCATAATATTTGATGCCCACACAAGTAAAATCATCAACATAGCCATAATTAGAATCAACCCCTTTATAAACTATTACTAGCAAAAGGAAGGCATCTACCCAATGAACTTTGCCACCACCACCAAACAAGAGAACTCACAACCCTAAGTCTTGGATTACTAATAGGCATGTTCCAAAAATTATTATAGATTAAAATCTGGTGGAGCTCAATGTGGAGAAGAGGAATTCTTCTAGTCAATGTCACATATATTAGCAAGGAGGTTCATGATCAAGAAAAATAAAAGGTATTTTTCTTTTGGAAGGCAGTGCATACCTACCAGGTGAAAAAATAGGTGAGACAAGATTTATGGGTGGATATCACCCAACCTCATCCATCTATTTTCATAGATATTATGGGGTAGGGGTAGCTAATGAAAACTACAAGCTGATATCTTCCATGCAAACCTAGGTGTAAGACCTTCAGGTGCATAGGAATAAGTCCCACTATAACTGTAAATCTTGTAACCACCCTTGGTGCATAAACAATGAACTCATTTCAAATCCTGTGTGTCACCAAAAACTAATAAATGAATTGTTTCCTTTGTATATCCACTTGGGGAGGTTGAGGCATAGCTAACTCAGGGACCCAAGCAATAGCTGCAAGAGATAGACCGAACTACAAAGAAAGTAAAATAGACTCTAACTCCCCCACCATCATCCTAAATGAAGAATATATCATGTAGATCACTATTTTGGACTCATCCTCCTCTTTTTATTCTTAATTACTCTCACTTCTTGATTCATCCACTTTTATGGAAGAGCTAGAGGAGACCCATTCACTACAAGCTGAATAGCTAGCCAAACAATTGAACATTGAAGTGTATGAAAAAGACATGAAGGACCAACATGAATAAGAAAAGGCATAGAAGGTATCTATGAATAAGTATTAAAATGAGGAGATGAAGCATAAAAATAAAGAGGTAAAGCTCAAAACTATCAAGGATGAGGTACAATGCAAGGCAGAGGAGGAAAGCAAAGAAAAAGACAAGGAAGCTAAGGCACAAGTGAATAAGGCTAAAGAAGCAGAGGCAAAAAATAATCAAGAGGAATAAATAATGAGGCATAAGAAGGAAGAAGATAATCAAGAGGTGTAGGTATCACGACAAAATAAAAATGAATTAGAGGCAATTACCAAGGCTCAAAAAAGAGAAAAAATCCAAATAAGCATTGTGAGATTAGGAGGAGCAAGCCAAGAAGAAGGCCCAAGAGAATGAGGCCAAGAATAAGGCTAAGGTAGAAGCCAAAGAAAAATTTGAGGTAGAAGACAAAGAAAAATCCAAAGATAATACTAAGGCAGAGGCAAAATCCAATGTGGAATCAAAGTGCATAACGCAGTAAGAAAGCACATCTATTCAAGCACCAAACACCACCAAGGTGGTGGGAAGAACTAAGACCCAACAACCATAGTCCACATCTCAGGTCTTAGATTCATCTCAAGGATGTACGTAGGAGGAAGCTTCAAAACTTAGGCCTTAAATTTATATCCAATCGCTATGGTATGTTCTTTCATCCTCCTTGTGTCGCACAACATTTCCCTACCCATGGTGTAGATAAAAAAGGCACCTATGTCAGTTGCAACTTCCACTTTGTCTTTGGAAACATCAGTGCATGAGACATCTTTAGATGCCTCTCAATTTCACTCTCCAAGAAAATTGAAGGAGAAGTTTCCTTTCAAGAGTCTATTATGCAGAAGGCTTTGACCTTAAATAAATAAGTTACATAGCTCTAATAAGAAAATAAATGAATACACCTTCAATTCATGAAGGCAAGGTAGATCATTGATAATACTTACCCTTCATTCCTCACTCAAGTCCTAGGTGACCAATTAATGTTTGAAGAAAAGTAGTTTGTATATTTTGTGTCATAAATAATGAAAGACTGGCTGGTGGTGCCAAAGATACAACCATTTTACACCCAAGGATGTAATATTAGAAATGGAGGCACTTTTTGAAATTTTGGATTAGTAAAAACAAATATTGGACATGGCTATAATCCAAGTCTAAAAAATCGCACAAGGCATGGTTGACTAGAAAATGCAACTCAATAATTCATTGTCTAAGGCCAAACCATAATTCGACAAGGTGGACAAAGCTAAAATAGTGATTAAGGCTCATTCGATAGCCTCAGACACACTATAAATTTAACTCAAGCAATCACTTTAATATCGAGACAGTGTCATGTAAAATATACGAACATGGAAAAATGAGATGTTGTGAAACACATTTATTGACATTTAAATGTAGAGGTACGTAGATCGATTGAAGTAACTAAGCCAAGAAATCTAAAATAAATTCATGCACACTAAGGCACTCATCACCATCACCAAAGATGAGGATACTCAGAGTTTTATGGTGTCCCAAATCCCACTACATATAATGCTCTCTATGGTTTAGGAAGTGTTTATTAATTGGAAAAAATTAAAACATGATTTATCACATTTGGATAGTTCTATTGCATAACTTGTTGAAGATCCTCAGCTCATTCCTCCAAACCATTTGTAAAAAATAATCCATCAAAGAAAGATGAATGTGATCTCAAATCTAGTGATCCAACCATTGCAACCACCTCCACAACCATATTTTATAGCAACAAATTCTTATTCATCATCCCAAGCACTTCCAGCATCACAACATTCTCTTGATCATACGAAATAGCCCATGCTTCCTTAGTCTATTTAAGTATTGATAAAGTCAAATTTTTGAAATGTTGATCATTTTTTTCAAATTATGAAGGATAAAACATTAGGAGTAGAGTCTAGCTAGTTAAAAACCTATAAAGGTCATCCACTTAGTTATGCCAGTCTATTGAAAACTTGAAATGGAGGTAGAATGGTACACTACTTAGTTGAAAACCCAAAAAGGTGCATAATTAGTGTGCAAAAGGTGAAAACCGATAAATGGCACCTTGAATGATACTGGAAGTAATGTTTTAGTCCAACCTTTTTCTCAAACAAATCCATTAGATTCAACGTGTATGATCTTGTCTCAAGATGAGATAACCTTTTAAGTCTAGCAAAGCATTGGGAGGAAACAAGCCTATAAAATCATAGATTTAATTGGTGAACACATGTGTGACTCACACTATATTTTCTTTTGTATCTCTTTTTGACTGTATTTATCACTTGAAATCATAGTAAGAGTCTAAAATCATAGTAAGAGTCTATAGAATGCAAAGAGTCTTTTATTTTTTTCCTATGAAATACATAATATGAAAACAATAGAACCTTGTAAAAGTTCTATATAATGTGCTTAGTTTTATTGTATAATGGTTTTTATGTGATAGATATTAATAAAGTGTTGATAATGGTTGTTCCCAATCATATTTTAGCTTTGTTTTATGCATAGTTATTTCCCTATTCTGTCTAAATATGTTAATCATGAAAAGTAAAATTGAATGGTCTATATTTATTAATATTGTATTTCTCTACTTAAATATATAAATCTTCATTGAATAATAGCTTGGTTAATTATGTCCATGCCTACGATATGCTTATGTGTCATCTCATTTAAGTTATCCCTATATTATCATGTTTTGATGGGTTTTCCATGAACTTCTACTAACATTCAAGATATATTTAAATAGAGCTTTCTTCTACCTTTACATGAATTTAGTATGTTTGATAAGTTTATATAATTTTATGATTTATGTCACACAATTAAGTAAAGAGATCAAATTGTTAGAAACGAATAAGTTTTAATATATGACCAACCCATTTCTCTTTATAATACAAAGAATCAAAGTAATCCACCATATAAGTTAAAGCCAAATGAAAATAAGAGTGATCCAAAGATAATGGTGAATTCAGTGTTAGAATCTATTCAACATATTGTGTTATTAGATCCTCCATGGAGAAATTTTAATTACTTTATAGAAGCTCCCTCTAAGCTGTTACAAAATTTAATGGAATTTCACCTTATATTGCTCCATCCCATTAAAGAATTTGATTTGAGTAAACCTCTTCCAAAAGGACTTGACTAACATGATTTTCGTGATTTTCATAGAGCACCAAGGCATACTACCAATAAATGAATCAGTTTGAGGCATATGATACATGATTTTATAGATGAGAACATCATTGATGTGGGTACATATACCAAAAGTACATAACCACAACCAAATGAGAGTAGAACAATGAATGTTTTCATTTATCCCTTCCCTAAGCATACAAATCAGTAAAAAATGGATAAATAATAAGCACATTGCACTTATAATGCTCATCCTCCACCGGCTTTTTATCATTCTCAGCTAGAGGCACAACATCCTTTGAATGGAATTATTGGTAAATATCATGTTTCAGGGCCATCTGACCACTTACTACATTTTCAGAACATGAGATAGTAGATGATGATTTTGAGTTACACTCTTTATTCATTCGAGATTACATTGATCATGAACCTATATAAATTTTTATGGTTTATAATGTGTCAAGTTTAAATATATGCATTATCACACTTCTTTCACATTTTTGATACACAAATAAAAACATAATTCCTTAGAAAATAGAAATTAATGGATTTCATGTACATGTTCAGAGTCATATTTTTTAGAACACATTGTCACTATAGGTTGGTACAACACATGTGGCCACAAAATTTATAGTAATACCCAGTGCAATATTATTTGATATGTTATTGGGACATCTTTGGATTCAATAAATTTGTGTATTACTTGCTATAGTACATAGATATTTGAAATAAATTTTCACTAATGAAGTTGTCATAGGGCATCGTATTCCATATGAATACCCCATAAAACAAAAGGTTATTATTCCTACATAGTAGATATCAATTGAATAACCTAAAAAAATTCACCCTATTTAGAGAGTTCCCATGAAAGTGGTCAATTTTACAAGGTGACATCCTTGAGAAGTCACTTAAGTAGTGAATTTTCATAGATTCTAGAGAGCCACTCTCTACTCCAGCATGTCTTATATTGGTATTACATGAAATTAAGAGTGTTCCACAAAGAGCACCAACAAAGAGTTCTCATGATACATGATGGGTTCTGAAGAGTCCTAAAGTTAGCAATATTAAATAATATACACATGATATTATAGGTTATCATCATGGCATTGGTACTTATGTTATAGAACCAAATCAACTTTTAGATACCAAATTGAGATCATATACTTCACATTGACATGATACTCTCCATTAATGAGAGATAATTCTTCCTATGTTCAATACATGACTTATTGATTATGAGGATCTTACAAGAGTCAATGGTTAGTATGATCTTTTACAATCATATATATTTAAAAAATATAATATTTCAAAAATGATAAAATTTAAGACTTATGCATGACATGTGTGTTTCATTTACATCAGTTGATTTATGCTTAAGTATATGTCGTACTTTATATATATGGTTTTATATCAAATATGATTCACAAGTGTACTTGATTGAGTTGTAGAGCATACTAGTTGTCATTTAAATATGTAGTTTCAAATTTAGATACTATCTCATGCCCATAAAATGTGTACAAACAAAACTGCATTACTCTAAATAGTCACACACTATGCTCTTGTCCCATCTAGTAAACTTGGCCCAGTGAACATGGGCTCTAATTTATCAGAATGAAAATAATCACAAGCCTTCTATAAATTTTGTTTATCACAACAAATTCACTAGGGGCATATTTTACATAATTTTTTATCACTCTATGATTATCCCTATTGTTCCTTCTATAGTACAATACTTTGTGTAAAAATCTCATTATTTTATCACTTTTTTTAATATTGTTATCTCACTGGATACCTGAATTACTATATATGATGACATTAAAAATTACTTATGTAGATCAATCTCACTTATTCATGCATGTTTATCATGTTTTATTCTTTGCTTCATGGTTTGTATGTATTCAAATTCTTCAGATTGTGGACATTTAAACATGTCCTTGTTTGTGGATTTAAGAAATATTGTGTGTTTCTATGTGTGTGGATGATATTTAAACATGTTCCTTGTATGTGTTCCATTGGTCTTATAACATGATTTGTGTGCACTTGTGTGTATTATTTGTGTGTGCTTCATGGTCATGACTCTTGTTTGTTATTATTTTACTTAGTTTTTTGATGCCATGAGGGATACAATGCATCTTCCTTAAGTAGTTCTATATCATTTTCAAAGTATCCAATATATGATCATTATATACTACATGCCTAATTGCTAACATCTATCTAGACATGACACTATGTATGGTTAGGTTTACGTGTATCATACATAACCATATTGTTCATATTATCATTATGATGCCATAATTTTTAATATATCATTATCATTTGTATTTAAAACTTTTTATAACATTATTTGTAAAACTTTTATTTTGACCTAAGTTATTGTGCAAGATTCACAAATCACCTCAAAAAGGGGGGCATACACAGTGTCTTGTCTTGGAGACTAAGTTGCAATAGTCCACTACACAAACAAAAAATATCAGTATTTTCTCAGTTGATCACTTTGCATACTCATTTTTTACTTTAAAATCATATAACAATAACACTACACCCTAGGACAATGACATAAGCTAGGATTGTCCAAAAAAGTGCCTTTCATCCTAGAAATAATCAAAAATTTATACACATGTTATTATATATTTATCTCAAATAATGGGCATCATGCACATCATGAGTTCCAAAATTTAGTTGGTATTACTTATTTATCAGAAACAATATACTCAAATATCATATTGGGGGCATGTGTGTGGTACATGATCCCTTTCTTACTCCATTTTTTCACTAGTTTCTATAAAAATATTGTAAACTTGTGTCATTCTATACATTTTATACACTAGACTAAGTTCATATTATATTTCACTAGTTTTTCACGAGGGATTTCACCAATTTCACACTAGAATGAATTTTATTCCATTTGTAATAGTTGATTCAATTTTTTCCACCAATTTTGGACCACAATGAAACTTATTTTGTCTATAATGAATGATTCAAATTGTTTCTCCAATTTTGCACAAGAATTATCTATTTTAATTCATACAAGGATTTCAAACTACTTACTACCTTGAGTTATGTGAGATATTGATCGAATAATGTATTCAGCTAAATATGAAATATTACATAGGATATTATATAGCCACAAAAACCTCCTACAAAATAGGAAGGAGGAATTACAAATATCCTAGAATAAAGGCAAGGGTAGAATAGAAAAATAACTAATACATTAAACACTATGGTGAATTACTTTCCATTAATATAATATAAACATTATCCCCCTTAATTAAACATAGCTTGAAGTGAACATGAGATAAATCCTCTAAATGTCTCAAATTTGTCACATGTAAGTGACTTGGTGAAGACATTTATACGTTATTCCTCTATCAAGAAATATTAGAGTTAGATGTTGTGTTTCTGAACATGTTCATGTGTGAAATGGACTTGTACCTCAATGTGCTTTGTGCATTCATGAAATATTGGATTGTGAAAAAAATTAAAAACACCCTCATCATCATAATACAGGATGGTAGATTTATTTTGTGTTACTTACAATCCTTTCAGTATGCGATGTAACCATATCAATTTGCAAATAGCTCCTCCTGTAGCATGATATTTTGCTTCAGTGGAAGATCGAGAAACAAAAGAAAATTCTTGTTCCCCCAGGATATATGACCAAATCCTAAAAAGAACACATCCAAAAGTGGATTTTCTATCATCAATATTTCTTGCATGATCTAAGACTAAATATCTTGTTAATAAGAAATCATCATTCTTATTATATTCTAGGACAAAGACCATTTTACCCTTGATATATCTTAGTATTCACTTTGTTGCTTTCCAATTAGACATCTTCAACTCCTGCATGAACTATGAAAGATAGCTGACAACATAGCTAATGTCTAGTCTAGTATATGTCAAGTAAATAAGACTCTTACTCAATTATCAATAGATATTTTTATTCACTTGAGGTGATGGATCTGTATGAGATAATTGAATTCTTATCTTCATAGGTGTAGCAATTGTATTACCATCCATCATCCAAAATTTCTCGAGCATTGTCTTTGAATATTTCATCTAGGAAAAAATATGTGGTCTTCTTTTTGCCATATTTATAACCAATACAATAATGTAAAAGCCTGAGATCTATTATGTTGAATGATTGATTAAGATATTTCTTGGTTGCATCAATCATCTTCATTGAACTACTAGTGATGATTAGATCATTGACATACACAACAATAATAAAAAATATCTACCCTTTTTTGTTTAAGGTAGAGATATGGTTGAGATGCTCATCGATTTTTATGTATCAGGCTCAGGGACCTTGTTTGAGACCATACATAGATTTATGTGATAAAACCTTCTAGTTGTGTTATGTAAACTTCTTCTTTTAGATATACATTGATAAAGGCATTTTTTACAATAATTTGGTGAATCCTCCAACCAAATTATATAGCTAGCAAAAATATCATTATGATTGTATTTATCTTCTCATAGGATCAAATGTCTCCTAATAATATATGCCTTCCTATGTGCATATCTCTTTGCCATAGGTCATTCCTTGTGCTTGTCAATATTTCCATCTACTTTTTATTTTGTTTTGCAGATCCATTTACAATCAATTAGCTTCTTCCCTGGTGAAATATCTTCTAATTGTCATGTTTTATGTTTCATCAGTGATTGGGATTTTAAATATGTGGAATCCTTCCAAGGTTTATACTTTATAGATCCCTAAACTATATAGGGATCTAGTGATTTTGTAACTGTGATCATTAGGGTCAAATTGACCTTGTCTTGAGTCATGTTATGATTCCTTGGTCCAGTAGTTGATGTGTCTGGAACTCCATCTAGTTTAGCATCTCTTAATGTACTTATATACCATTTAGGCATATGATGCACTATTATTGTGGATGGATTTGCATTATTTGACTCATCATCCTCATCATCATTGTCACCTTCTATGTTATCTTAACCTTCTAAATTATTTAGAGGTCTAACTATGGAATCATGTGGGTTTGTCAAAGGCAAACTATTTTTACCTTTCTCAACAAACTCTACATCCCTACTTATGGATATTTTCATTGTTTTAGGGTCCATAACTCTGTAGGCTAATAACTCTTCACAATATCTTATGAGTATCAACTCTATACTCTAATTTGCTTGTAGTTACTTACCTCTATCTTGATCTCTCTTTTCTAAGCCTCTTTGTTGCATCAATTAGTTATCCTCTTTCTTGAAAAATTCACTCCTTATATATATTTACATTATTCATTTCTTGTTATCTTTAACACCCACATCTCATCCACATCATTCAATTGGCTTAGTCCTTACTTGAATCTTGTTCATCCTTTGAGTTAGATACATAGGCTAAAAACTTCATACCTAGTTCCAATGTTTATTATCTCATCATAAGGAACATATGGTCATTCCTCTACATATTTCAACTTCCTTCAATCATTCTATCCATTAACTCAATTTTTATGACTAAACTATTAACTAATCTTCTTTTAACCTAGTCTCTTGTAGCCCTCCTATCATATAAAACTCTTTTGTTTGGACAACATACAACATGTCAAATCAAACTAGATACACTTTTAAGTAGTCATTAACCTTATACAATCTCCATGCAAATTTTTAGTGTCCAATTCTTAATAGAGTCCACTTAACTCTATACCCTTCTCTAGCAATTAGGTCTTTAAGCCTAGTTTAGGTACTCAAACTAGACAAATGTACTGTATAATATAGTATCAACCCAAAAATTCTTAAATCCTTTAAATGAAATGAAAACACATCAAATCCAAAAATTTCAAGTATTTTGGTTGGTTGAATCAAATTTTATACTAGTTTCCATCTTGAAACCCTAGCTTTGCTCTACACAGGCCTCTAGGTGGCTGAAAGCAAAAAAAATGATCTAAATTGAATATATAACCATATTCATCTCTTATAAATCATGGATGAGGTCTTTCTTAACATGATTCACCTTCTCCAATTCTTATTTGGTCTTAAACAATCAATACAAGACTCTCCACCTCTATTTTACAGAATTTTGGGTATGTATGAAAGGATTTAGATAGAATCTTGCATTATAAAGACTTTCAATATTTCAAGTTTATTTCCTCATCATGAATGCCCCTTCCAATATGATTATGAAAAATTCAAAGATCATTTGAAAAGCCTTGCAAACAGATCATTTATTAGATAATTTTGACAACGTAAACTTAGAACTATGCATGACTAGATTGTGTTATTCTTGAAACTATCCACATCAAGAAGTGATAATAAGATGTCCATGAAAACAATTTAATATATATCCAATATTTTTCAATCACCAAAACTCTTCTAAAATCCCTTGTTCTCACTTATACATGACTAAGTTCAATACATAGTTCTCAAAACTTATTTAGATCGTGACTAAGGATCTTAACCAGTATATTAGAACATGAAACCACTCTCTGTTTAAATGAGACATGAATATTAAGTTAAACACATATCAACAATCTCAATGGAATATTAAACACTTTCTCAAAATAATCTTATACTCATTGTTGTTATTTCTCACACAAGAACCATACATAGAATTCTCTCAAATGAACCTCTACTGTAGATATTCACCTTGTCATCTGGAAAAGTGATTATAAAACGTCAAAATTAGAATAAATAAAAACCTACCATAGCACTAATCTTCATTTTCAACACAAAGATACAATAATTACTCTACAAACACTATTCTCTTATTCAAATCTCTTGAATATGCATAAACTATGTACAAATTTGTTGGGTTAGTAGAGTTCAAAAAAAAAATTAACTTCTTATGGGACTCTCCACCCACTTTCTCTCTTTTTTAATTATACTTCCTTCCCCCACTTATGACACTCCAACATGCACTTTCCCTCTTATTCCCACACCAAATGTGTAATCACTCCTCTTTACTTGCCACCTTCATGCATGGGATAGTTACCACATTCTTGTTTCTTAAAATTTCATTGATATGTTATGACTTTCATGTTGGAAGATCACTAAGACACTCCCCTAGGACATTCTATGACCCCTTCATAACATTAATCAACCTTGATAATTTCTATAAGGCTCCAAAATACCTACAAAAGCATTCGAGAAAATTCAAATTTTTAAATTCTTGAATTTGGTAGGAAAACTTCACGAAGGCTAAAACTACACAAACAAGACCTACTAATGACTTCAAATCACTCTCATGATCCTTATAAGATTACTCACCTCCAAAAAAACTTTAAAATACCATTAAAAGATTATTAAGATTATTTACATTAATTATTCATTGAGATGGTTTGCATTAGTATCCTAAGAAGACGTAACTCATGGATTTATTATCCAATTTATTTCTCTTATTTTTAGGAACATGCATATAAGCCTCACATCCAAAAAATTGAAGATGAGCAATGGAAGGTTTATGTCCTACCTAGGATTCATGTGGAGTCATATTTCATGAGTTTAAGTGGGTGACTTGTTCAAAAAATAATATTTTCTTCACTACTTCACTACTAATATGTTTGTGTCAAACTTGAATTTTCAATCATGCATCATACCATTTTCATAATTCCACCATTTTACTAAGGAGTGTATGGTGGAGTCATCTATCTATGAACTCCATTTTATTTTTAAAACAACCCCCAAAAAAAATTAGAATTGTATATCAAAGTGTGTTTTGGATGCATGTTGGACCCAATTAGCTCGCATGCTAACACAAATGATAAATATTTAGTGCACTTGTGTACGCACAACTAGAATCGAAGGAAGTGAACTGAGGTAATTAGCTAGAGGTAAATACATATAAAAGGTGTTATGGGGAAGTGTATTTATTAGATGTTTTATAGATTTTGGGACGTATTAGTGTACGCATACATAGATAAGACCTGAATGCCATATGTGGCACTCGTACTTCTACATAGAACCATTTTTAAGTCCTTAACTTTAATTCAATAGCTGTCTCCTCAATGGGTTTTTGGTCTACACGAGGATGGTTAAGTTTAAAGATTAGTTTAATCAAGAAGGATAACTCTAACATCCTAAGTTATCATTCAGGGTAACACATGTTTACATTAAAATTACAAGTTATTAATCTTACATTTAAACATAATTTAAATAAAGAAACATAATTAGCAACCAAAAAATAATTCAACATATGCAGATTTCTAAACATTCATGGCGTAAAAAATGTTGTTTTATAAAGAGAAAATAAATTTAAAACTCAAGGTTTCATAGTGCTACCAACCAAGGTTATAAACATCTCATGGCCTTTGAGATCACCACACCACTTGTTTATATAATTCATATATCATTGGTTTACTAACACGAATGCCATTATTTAAGATAACGATTAATGATATAGTTATGATCAGCATCATTATCCTACAGATAGTTAAGAACAATTTCTTATAACCATTATATTGGCATAACCAATACGATATTATGAAACAAAAGAGACTAAGACATCTAATCAATTAAACCTTAATTACCTGATTATTTTAAGAGAAGAAAACCTACATATTCATTCAATAGCTAAGTCATTTCAAAAAACTATATAGGAAAGAAATCAATTCTTTTTATACAATATTTCATTATTATCTAAGTAAATGTATACTTAATAAACCATCACATTCAACATTAAACTCATATTTCAAATAGACTAGAAGAGGACAGTAGATGATTTATAATAGCAGAATACAACATAATCAAAGAAAATAGAATCCAACCGAGTTTCAAGTCAAGTGGAATCTAAATAAAATGTTTCACTTAAGGAACTCTTACAATTTCCCTGTTGGGCAAGCCAAGGGTAGCAAGGCAAGTATGTTCAACTAATGGATGGGAAAGTGGAAGTAAACATATCTCAATGTAAAAGAAATCAACAAGCATGCAAATGTTAGTTATATAACTATGTAACATCAAATGGAGTATAAATGTTATATAACTTGTTTATTCCCTTATATATATTCATAATGATGACATTGTCTTCATTTCATTTAAGTTATTTCACTTAATCATATGATTATTCTATGCAGGAATATTACATAGGGTTATGAAATATTTTGGTGAAATAAAGGGATTAATTTAACCCTTAATTCATTAATTATTTAATGCAAGAATGAAAGTAATAAATTTTAAGATCATATGTATGCAACATACTGACCTTAAACGCAACTAGGTATCTTTGAAATGGATGTTAGAATGAAGGATTTTGGTTTATTTTTTGCATGAACCAACTACCAAAATTTTGAATAGTTTATGCTTTGTTGAAAATGACAAAGAGATCCATATACATGCATCTATGTCAATGAATTTATCGTATACATAATGTGATAAACCAAAGGTATTTATTAAGCTTAGTTTTCATGTTTAATTTAAGACTATGTAATGATGAATCAACAACATAATTTATATCTAATTGATTATATAATCTGATCAAAAATCATTCTGACCTTGGAATTCAAATCAGATTTGAATGATATGTGGTTAAGAAATCTAGTATAATTCATCTAAGTAAATCCTACTAAAATTAACATTCATTGATTTAAAAGTATATCCAAGTTAACTAGATAGATTAAGGAATCAATGTGATAATGATTGTATAGATTAAGTACATACAATAACTCTTAATAATCCATATTAGATATAAATTAGCATTGGAATAGTAATTCCATATTTGATATCAAAATGCATCTTAACCAAAAATCAATAGCCAATAAATTTAATGTACCTAATGTGTATCACCTTCAACAATATATATTTATCCATCTTACCCTCAGGCAATTTTCAACTTCTTTTTTAGTTTCACAACTCATTAATAACATAGGTTAGCATTTAACATGTTCAACCTATATAATAAAGATTGCATACCAACTAATTCAATATCAATGTTAACAAAAGATACTAGGTAATTAAATGCTATCTAACTATTAATGCTAACAAAATATACTAAGTAATTAAACATAACTTAACAAATTAAATTGTTAGTCTTGCTTTGTGCATGTGTAAAATCATCAAAGCATAGAGTCGAAAGTGAATGAACTGATCAGGGCAAGTCCGCCCAACCAACCCTATGAGCCCAACCATCGATGGCCCTCACCACCCCAACCATCAACAAGATGGTGGTTGTGGTAACCAGGAACATGAAGAGAATTTTAAGCAATTATATATTCAATAAAAATGACATCTTAAAATAAAAGAATAGAAGAAGACAACTATACCATTTCAAGACGAGATGAAAAAAATTAATCTGTCTATAATATACATCAGAAGTAGGAAAGGTTAATCATAGTTGTCGAATGATATGTAATAGATTAAAAGTAATCCATTCTTTAGTCTTCGAATTAACCACTTTAGATTCACATCCAAGTTATGGTCAGTTTTAACTATCCAAACTGCCAATATATACTCATCTATTTTAATCATTCAGGTATAGTCTATGAATGGTAACTAGACAATAGCACCACAAAATAAGAATCAAATAAACATCCAAGTTATTCAAACTAGAATAATAATTCAATCAAAATATAACATTTCAAAGTTAAAATTTTAACACAAACCCTAACAATTCAAGTACGTGAATGAAAACTCCTTCAGGATTTTTGATGTCCTCTCAGACCCAACAGAAGATAGCCATGTATATTCATGTCATTTTAATAGAGGTGAGTCCATAAGCTTTGTACAGTATCCAATCACATGACAATACCCAACTTAAACATGCTTTCAAAAATAATAGGCCCGAACTATTAAAACGTAGTCATGGTTAAACTTTCAAAACTTATTCCACTTATCCTTTAGCCAATCAAAACTTATTTTAAAAATGCAATTAAAGATAGAAAAGAAATCTCAAAGAGATTTAAGACCATAGAAAAAAAACATATGTAAGACCTTCGAAATAAAACATTGTCATAAAACCCAATTGTTTAAGAATCCATCATAGTCACCAATAATAGACCCACCTCAAAATATAACTTCAAAGCCACTATATATGTACAATTAACATACATATATGCACAACAATTTCATAGTCATCATAAAACGTAATCAAATAACCAAAACCTAGTATATTATCAAAATATAGTGATCAAACGTAGTCTAAACAAATTAAAAGCCACGACATATAATTAATCGGCATAACTCATTTAAATATGTCATTGAAACATAATATAAAATATAAATGTAGTTATCAACAAAGTTTCCATCGATGTTATCAATTATTCAAGCCATGATTAAATTCTTCGACAATAAAGATGCAACATGAAAAACCCAGACCAAGATAATGCAAGGATATAACACAAGTGAATCACATCATTCATTAATATGACCATGAACCCTATAACACTTTGAACAACTTGGTAAACTGACAAAAGAGACATTCCATAAAGGAGTTATACAAAAACCCAATGAATTAATAAAACTTCCACATATTGATATAATAAGCAAGGTTAAATTAAACAAATCAATAATAACAAAATGCGCAGCTGACATTGAAACAAATATCAAGTGGTTAAATGAAACCCAGATACACTCAAGAAAATGTTGTATATAACACCTATCCAAATTCCATCAACCCAAAGTATTGGAAACCCAAGTAAGATAAACCCGAGCCATACTATATAACAGAAAATGCAGTTACTATTTTTGGAAAAAAACCTATAGGTCTTTGCATGCAAATAATAATGTATTTTTATAAATTCCAAACAATCCAACAGGGGTTATCTTATTTAATCCAAAAAAATTTATGCAGTTGGATTCAACCCACTAGTTTACACAGCAACAAAATCCACATCGAGAGAAACCACACAACTTCCATAACTGGTATAAAACTCATATTTTCACAGAAAGTCAAAGAAACCATCACAAAACAAGTAAACCCTATGGGTTGTTAAATCAACAAAAACACGTCTATGCATGCAGATTCAAATCCTTCAAGCCATAGTAGAAAATAATAGATTCAAAATAATAATAACCATATATTCATGTATATATCCTTTTTCAAGTTTATATGTAAATGATACATATCGATATATCAATTCTTAGGGGTCTGTGTATGCATCCATAAGTCTTAAGACTTTTGGATACATAAGCAACCCCTTTTTCTTAATCTTTATTTCTAGATTTACACGGTAAGTAAATAACCAGAAAAAAAATATAACTCCCCTAATATTGCATAGAAAACTCAAAAGCCAAGATAGAAACCAGAACCTCTATTCTTTCCAAGCAAACCCTCTGTGCAAAAATCTTGCATGGCCACCGTAAAAACCAGTCCAAATTTCATTGTTTTCCCCATTTTTATTCCATCTTCCTAACCCTATCAACTTCCTGTGACCACCATCCAAATACCCAATCCTTTCATCCATTTTCCCCATACCTATTCAATGTTCGCATTGAATGGGAGGAGAGAGAATCCTCCTCCATTCCCAAGTAAATCCCCTACCAAATCTATCATAAAGTCATTAAAAGACCCGTCTAGAGAACTCGATCCATAATCCAACCGTCGACCAATGAAAACATAGCTTAGGGTCTTGAACCACATGATTATTGCTAACAAGTGGATTAGCAACATAACCCCCATGACTTATGTTAACCTCCATATTAAATGGCACTAAAATAATGACTGTATCAAGCAATCTATGTAATTCAATTTTTAAAATAAAAGATTTATACTAAATAAACCATGTTTAAGCTAAAATTGATGCCACAATAAAACCAAACCACTTAATAACATGCTACCACCTTAGGTATAAGGTATTTATAAGGTCGAGGGGTTAGTCCAAGGGGGGCAAGGTGTTAAGTGTTCTAAGGGGGTGCCAAGGGTAGGTCTAGGTAGGTCTTAGGTAATGTGTCTGATTAAGCAATTAGGATCCATGTAGGTGTGCATAAGAGAATGGGTGCCAACACAAAAAGATATTTTAGAGTTGAGCATGAAGGTCGGATAAATACTGCATCCATAATAATAATAATGATAAAAAATAACATGTGATAAGGATAAAGTACACCAAAAATAACAAAGTAAAGTACAACAACAACCAACAAAAAGAATAAGGGCCAAAGTCAGCTAACGATATAATTAATGACCAATCAAGATGTTTGAAGGACAGAAAATATAACTAAATAAGTATACCTATCGAACATGTCCATTTTTCTTAGAATTCTTTCAATATTAAGGTATAGTCACCAACATTTGCCTAGCTCATAGATAGAACCTACAATCACCAAAAATGATAGCAATCGTACCATATCAAAAATCAATAAATAATTTATAGACTCATAATAATAGCAACTACAGTAATAAGTCCATGAAATCATTAAGTATAAAAGTAAACATGTAATCCAATACCACTGCAATATTTCCAACATATAGTCCAACTAAGTAACAACCAATAATCAGTTTAACAACAATAATAATAATGTTTTTAACAATAAAATAAATTATAAAAAGGTGGGATTGTAACACTTTTAAATAACCATAAAATGTTTTCCTGGTATGTTCTCCACCTCGATTTGAGTGGAGAGCCTTGATTTTATGATCAAATTTAGTTTCCACCACTACTTTTAACTATTTGAAAGTACTGAAGGCTTGGTCTTTGGTTTTTAGACAATATACCCACATTTTCATGATTAGTCATCAACAAGGAGCATAAAATATTGAAACCCATAGTGATTATATCTCATTGGTCTGCATAGATCAGTATGCACCAAATCTAACTTTTTGGATGCTCTTGAGGAACTTTGACCAAACGATGTTCTATGTTGTTTCCTTGTAAGACAACCATGACAAAGATCTATATTTTTATTCAACGAAGGAAGTACATAGACGATGTTACGATGGCTTAATTATTTTTGCCCCAAAACACCATTTTAATCCTCAAAACCACCCCATAAATTATTCTTTTACTGTATTTTTATCTAAAACCACCCCAGAAGCAAACCCATGGTATTGAATAGGAAGGTGGTTTTCCTTTAAAAACGAAGTTTTTAATCCTCTAAATATACATTTTGTCTTTCATAGGCTCTGATACCAAATGAGAGTTTGAATGAATACTTTATTCATCAAGATACGAAATATTTCATAGGCTATTATATAGCCACATAGATAGCCAAACAACCTCCTAAAAATAAGAAGAATAACAAATATCCTAGAATAAAGTTATGGGTATAACAAAAATAAAAACTAATACAACAAACACTCTATGTTCAAATAATTATTATTAATATAATCTAACATTGTGCAATGATGAATTTTAAGTGTATCTTGATTTTTTAAGCACACTCTCCTATCGATGAGGATTGGGGCACGCACAGTCCAATCCAAGTGTTTCAAATAAAAATAAATGTCAAAGGGTTCCACCTTTTCTAGTCATTACTTTTACCCCTGAAAACATAATGGTTCACTACATGAAAAAGTGTATTTATTCCTTTTCATTTTATCTATAAGTTCTTGTCTTTAATTTCAAATTTATATACTAAATAAGGACAAATTCATACATGTTTCATTGCAAGGTTGCATGGAACATAGTTCAACGTGTCATCTACATTCAAGACTATTATTCACATGTAATCTCAGGTATAAAACTCTTCATTTTACTTTAGTGATTTCTATTTGTTGCATTACTATAATAAATTAGGAAAAAATTTAAATACTGAAATTAACATTTAATGCTAAAATAATGCACTTGTGACCACCCCTTATGCACACTTAAACCATGATCAATTCCATGGTTTTGAACCATTATTCCTATGCTTCTATAAAAATGACCCTCTATCTTAAGGAAAGATTGATACTAAAATTTCTTATTCCTCATTCCAAGAAGCCTATAATCATTGCTTGATTGATACATACTTAAATTTTAGTTGGCTTTATAATTCAAAGGAAATTGATCATTTAGGAAAATCCCATAGGTCGATCGTGTTTGAATCGACCGGTTTCTTTTTCTCTCTAATTAATAGATAGTTTCCCAAATTCAAATTCATCCCAACATGTCATTCTATACATTTTTCAATCCCAATTCAAAGAAATCCCTAACAATCCACTATAGAATCACAATTTCTACCCATTTATAAAAGAGGCTTCTATTCATTTCAAATACTAAAATAATTAAACTACACATTGAGAGGAAATTTCCTATTCTTCTCAATATTGAGTTCCTACTACCCAAGAAGCCTTGAACTAGGTCTAAATACAACAACAAGGTTACAAGTCATTATTCAAGCACATAATTACATCAAGATTGCACCAACATATAGTATTTCACTAGTATTCTACACACACCACTATAACATAGGGGTATTATATGGAGTTTGATTCCTCTTTGAAGTATTGATATGTAGGTAGCAATCAACACACGAGGTGTTGATGTCAAACACATTCCCATCCCCTTGTCCATTGCTCCAATTTTTATGCACTTGTTCCCTTTTATCTTTGAGCTAGGTTTTCAGTGAAGAAGAAGTTATGCAGTAGCTCCTATATTTAATCAAATACTTATGAATATACACGCAATGCCTATAGGTGAAGGTGCGCCTATCAGAATTTACACAAATGGAAAAAACAATAAAAAATGAAGTCATGCCCTATAGATACTAGTGCGAGATATCAGTCTAGATAGTGTGGCATTGTCTGAAGATAAAGTGAAGCCCATTTCTTAATTCACAACAACCTTACACATCTCGACAATTAGTTTACAATCATTGTCACAATCCTGTAGACCCCAATTCTAGCTAAGTCATTTATTTTATAATATTTACCCTTTTAGAATATTTATAAAATATTAAGATTCAATCAATTTATGTGTGATTTATTGTATATCTTATGCATTCTTATTTACTTATCAATTTGTCGTAGTTAGATTAGATTAATACCCTAATCCTCAATTTTGATAAAATACACCTATATCCTATTAATGTTATAAATAGATGGCAAGTGTGTACACAATAAATTATATGTTGGTTGATTGAGAATTAAGGAATATTTTTTAAGTTATATGTTTTTATTATTATGATATTACATTTCCACCATGTCTTTGTGTGAGGTTACATGAGGAACACATGGTCATGGTGGAATTCCATTGCATAATTACACAACTTAATTTGTCATTTTTCTTAATAAATATACACTCACATTATATAATGACAAACTCTAATTAATTGGTTGTGTGCATCCTATAATCGACCTTCAGTGCTCTAATTACACCTAATTGGAGCCTTATTTTGATGATTTTGATCTAATAGCAATCGACATGCACCAAATAATGACAAAAATGCATCTATTAGTTTCACATAGCCCGAAATATAACTTTATGTATCCAATTGCACTAAATTAGGCCTTTAATTTATCCATTTCAGAATAATAAATACCCACTATAGTTTGTAGTCACTCAAATTTGGCAATGAATAATTGATTATGAAATTTTTTGCCCATTTTTACTTTAATTGACTTGAGCACTTAATTTGGATCTATTTTCCCACCTCATTCTATCATATGTACATATATGGACATATCCCTTTCTAAGTTGTTTTATGCCTATATAAATGTTCTTAATTATTAAAAACCTCTCTAAGCATATGTACAGACATCTTGGATCTTTAATTTCAAACGTTATCCTCTATGACAAAATCGACTAGTATAGGACATGACTGATGGTTGATATTCACCCTATGGATCAATTCTATCCTCCACCCTAGTAATGACTATTTTTGAAATTTATACCCTTCCTTATAGGTTGGTCCATATTTTTAGGATATATAGTGTGAGGGTTTTTCCTTTTAGATTGCTATAAAGCTACATCCAAGTCACTTATTTTATCAATTAAAAAAATCACTATTGAGGCACACTTACACTATTTCATAATAAGCAATGTTAATATGTTTCTAATCATTTGAAGCATCCCTTAGCCAAGTCAAAATCATATTCTATCCAAGTGAAGCAAAACATTAAGTATTCAATCCATCTCTAGATGCATACATGTAGTTAAAAGAGCACAAATGCACTAAGCAATCTAAGTGGAATCATTACTTGGGCTTGATTTACCTCTTCTGAGTATTAGAGATGTAAGAAATTATAAATCATCATGGGAAGTGGTTAGGGTCAACTCAATTGATTACACTCCCCCGTTTATTTTTGCAAGTTTTTAACTATTGCAAGCCCTATCAAGGTTTAAACTTTTAAGAACTTATTAGCAAGTCATTAGTGCACATCCGAAGGCCAAATATTTGCTCATAGGCATATTCCAAGCAAGTGTAGACCACTATGTTGTTAATTCGCTATTTTTTTTCAAGCAAACAAGATTGAACCAGAGAGGACAATTATGGCAGTCGATCCTACCCCCTTCTAGTTGGTTATGACCTTGAGCAGTATGGTTATAACTCATGTTGAACATGCATGATCATTCTAAGTTAGTTATTTCCAGCCATCTTTCAATTGTACATAGGTAACATATAGGCATAAATTAGCTAAGTCTTCTTGTGTTTATAGTTAACCTAATTTATTTTGTTCATGCTTCTTCCATTTCAATACTTTACTTTCATTATGATAGTTACAATTCATTTATGACATTTTCTATCTTTTAATTCATTTTATATTAATTAAAGCTAATCACCAAGTTAATTTAAATTTTTGATAAAAACATATTAGTGGATCCATGCATTTTATTTGAGCATTGCTTCAAAAAAAATTCTCTTAGGGATTAGATAAATTCTTGAGCATCTAGCACTAAAATAAATTTATTTCAACTTTGGATTTAATAATTGATACTAAAATAGTTTGCTTTCAACCTCGAATATAATATCTAACACTAAAAACACTTTATTTTGACTTTGGATATAATTTTGACACTGAAAGCTCTTTGTTTTGACCTTTGATAGAAGCTTTAAGGAATGTTTTAAACTTTAAGGATACTAAAAATATTATCACTTTTGAGGAATAAGAATTTTCAACACAAAATATTCCACTCTTATTTCAATTTACAGTATAAAATAAGGAATTGAATGAATATTAATTGATGTTGGTTTTAAAGTGAACATTTTTAATAGTCCTTTTTTACAACAATTGGGTATTAACACTGAAAGTATCCAACAAATAGATCAAATTGTCAAAGGATTCAATGATTCTTCATGAAACGTACTTGGAATGATATATTTAGATGTAACACTGGGACCTAAAATAGTATCTAATTTATTTTATGTTATGCCCAATAATCTACATTATAATTTCATATTGGGGAGACCTTGGATACATATGATGTTAGTAGTACCATTTACATTACATAGGTCTCTTAAATTTATGCATTAAGGATACTCATATTATTTTTCCTATGAGTAATAACCCTTGTATATATTTTAAAATCAAATAATCTCTACCAAAGTTAGATGATCCATCTATCATCCCTCCTTCTCAAGTCATCCCTTGGGACCAAAAATACACATATGAAATCAAAGGGTCAAGTACTGATAACAAGAAATAAAAAAAAAAGAGAAGTCACAAATAGACCAAGAAGACTTATATCAAGCACAAAGAAATTTGAAAAAATGAAAATAGCACAAGCAAGAGTACAAATAGAACTCCAAAAATCAAAAGAGGAACAAACAAGATTGCATAAAGAACAATTACAAAGTAAATAGTTAGAAAGTCAAAAGTTACAAATGGAACAACTTGAATATGACAAGTTATAAAATGTGGTGTGGGCGGGCATGGGGGGCGGGGGGATGGGAAAGCTCCAAATGGAACAAGAAAATTTACATAAGGTACAAGTGGAAGAATAAACATCAAGATAGTGTGGATCAACAATAGTGTGTTCCTAATCTCCATTTACTAGCCCATTCAGAAGTCAATGATGGCAATGTTTCATATTATTATTATGATGGTTAATATGATGGATGATTAAATATGCAACCTAAATTTAAACCCTTATGTGAGTATTTATCTCATACTTTATTCATACCCATGTGTTTAGGGGTATACCATGATGATTCAGGGGAGAAAGCTCCAAATGGAACAAGAAAATTTACATAAGGTACAAGTGGAAGAATAAACATCAAGATAGTGTGGATCAACAATAGTATGTTCCTAATCTCCATTTACTGGCCCATTCAGAAGTCAATGATGGCAATGTTTCATATTATTATTATGATGGTTAATATGATGGATGATCAAATATGCAACCTAAATTTAAACTCTTATTTGAGTATTTATCTCATACTTTATACATACCCATGTGTTTAGGGGTATACCATGATGATTCAAAATTAATTGTTAAAGATTAGAAATATTCAAAGGGCAAGCATATTTAACATATGCCTAAAGATGATAACGCAAAAATATTTTTGTAATAATAGATCTCTTATGGAACTTGTGAAAAATTCAGTGAAGAATTTGGAAATATCTGGTACAAAGGTTTCACCACTATTACAAATAATGTAACATCAAGATACACCCACAATAATTTTGTAGATGTTGTTGGATAGCAAGCTTATTATATTACCTATTATTATACACATATCAACAACACGCCTTTTGCATAAATTAGGCAAACCAAATTGTTCTTATCATATCACTACATGACATGATACATAACAATGTGAAACATTACAAAATAAAATTCATAAATATAAGCATGAGGGAATTATCACATTAATACATAATCAACAAATATCTCTTATAGCAGTGGTTCGAAGGACATCATCTATAGATACGACACACAAAAATCATCGTCCACAAGAGTATTTAACCATTTCAATATACATGAAAGAAATTATTATTAAAACAATCCCATTAATATTAATAATTGGGAAACTATTTGCAGTGTTAGAAGACTATAACAAATGGGGCATAATATCAATGAATTACATCATAGTGCATACTGGGACGAATATCTTGGATATATTATATACACAATAGATTATGGACCAAATTTTGTCAATACAAAAGTATGGGTTATGCCTCATGCACATCAGGTACCATTCACATTGAGATGATCATGGTTACAACAAATGCAAGACACAATGGATACTACTAAAAGTGCATCACTTTTTCACATGAAGGAAGAATAATTCACATAACACATGATGGCACTAATGCACAGGATCGTATCTTCAAAAATAATAAATAGAATAGAATATGTGCATTCATAAGGTGAAGAGGAATATCCCATGTACTGTCACAACTCTAAATATTTCAAGCTTGATCAGGATGACTTGTATGATCGTTGTTTACCAAAAAAATTCAAATAATTCAAATGATAATAGAAAATTGATTGTGCATATCTTATTGATTACTTCATCATGTTATTCTTCTACTTCTTGCACATGATCAATTCAATCAATATTTTAATCTCTCGGTTATTTTTGAATTTTTGGCCTCTTGAATAGTCTTTCTCACTTTACAAATCTAAATAGTCCAACATAGTGATCTATACTACCATAATTTTCCATTTACCGTGTTGTTTTCCTAGTCTGAATAGAGTAAACTTAGTTTTTCCCATCATAAACAATATCAACTAGTAACAGTCAATCAAATATATATTGTCATAAGATAGTTTATTATGTTCTATAACATTTGACACAACCAAATAAAAAAATAGGCCGTAAAATTCATAATACATCTAATTTTTTGATATTAGACTCAGTTATAGTATACATAACAATACTTATTCATTGAAAATATTTATTTTTGTCCTTATATTGATCATATATTTGTATTATAGACTTCTAAAAGTCTACATTTGATGATATGATTAGGTACAATCATTTCTCCACATTCTTATTCAATCTCCCACATGCCTTGCAACTATGATTCACATATACTTTGGGGGATATTGTTCATACATGGCTAGGTCATAATATTTAGCACATGTTCTACCATTGACACATGTTGAATATTATTCAAATTCATTCTCTTTATTCTACTTTTGAGCCCATGGATACTTAATCTCTTTTTTTCTTGTTTCAAATTTCAAAAAGTACAAAAAAAATCAAATACTTCAAAAATAACAAAACATTCAAAATATTCTAAAAATCTAAAATCAATTCTTGAGCATGATTAGACAGCTAATTTACATCTTTAGAATATGTTATTTATCTCATAATTGGTAGATAACATAATCATTTTTTATCACACATGCATTTCACTAGTATTTATGAGTGTTATGCAAGACATACAAATTTTACATTGACTAAGATGTTTGACTTACCTCTACCTAGTGGCCATGCTCTATTGGGGGCATCTTATCTAAAGGTTATAATATTTACAATTGTTTCCATTATATAACTCATATACTATGTTGAGCTATATATATCTTTACAAATTTCTTGCTAACATCTATATTGTACATTGTGTATGATATGTTATTTTCTACGATATGATCACATTATATATACACGGTGTACACTACATTTCTAGTTCTATGATCCATTAATGCTATTAGTTGTACAAAATAGATTAAAAATTTTCTTGTCTATTGTATATGGTCCTTGGCCCTTGTGTGCAAATGTGTTGAACATCTCTATGAGATCTTACTTGGTATGTGCAATGATTGAACATGTCCATTGCTTGTGGACTTTGGCCATTTATTTTGTAAAAAATTTGAGCACGTCCCTTGTTTGAAGCATTATTAATTTCTTTTGTGTGTGGCCCTTGTCTTGTGTGTGTAATATTTGCTTATGTGACACTTGAACATCCCCCTTGCATGTGGCCCTTGGCCTTATTGAGTGACATTATAATTGTTGTGTTTTTGTGTATGTTGAGCTTGTTGAGTTTGATGAGTGTCACGATCCATCCTATGAAATGCCTAGGCTTATTTACAAAACCACCTAAATCAATTTATATATATGGTCAAGTTTGAAATAATGCTTACTTGAATATAATGCATGGTCAAGTTTGAAATCAATCATCTACCTAGTCAAGTCCAATCATCCACTTGAATCTAATCAACCATCCCACTTAGCCCGAATCCAATCATCCACGTCAACCAATCCAACTTGAGTAAAAATTAGATTGAAGTAAAAATCCCCTTACTTAAGCTAGCCCATGGCACTTATTTGAATCGGGATTTGGGGAAGTTTCTTGCCAATCATTTTCCATGGATAAGTTTTTTTCCTAGGTGTCACCTCAGCGAAAAATTTAGTCAAACCTTGGGTTATCTCCATAGTCATGGTTGCTTTTGATAGGGCCAATGGTTGGGGCATGGGAAGTTCTAGTTGGGTTAACTTCTTTCTAGGGGTTAGTGGCTTATTAAAAATAGAAACTATAACCAAATTCTCAAAATGGACTTTTCTAGGAGTCCTTATTAGTTTTGGTGAGGAAATAATATATGAATCCTTACTAGTGACAATAGAAGTGGAAGATACAATGGTAGGCATTACTATATGTAAAATTACAGTTAGAACTTCTACACTAGGCACTGAAGAAATGATAGAAGAGACTACCTCAGAAATCTTTTGACTTTGTTCAAGTGTGAGCTCGACCAAGGTGTCTCCTTTTTGTTCACCCATACTCAAAGCTTTTGCTTTCTCTAGCTCAGCTTCTTCATCATCTGGTTGTGCCATTCCTATCTCCTAGTCTTCTTCCTTTGATGGATAATCAACCAAAGATATCAATTGCTCTTGTTCCTCTTCCCCTTCCAACTCCATTGTAGCCTCTATGTGTTTCTCTTCCTCTTCAGTAGCTTCCTCAATGATAGGGAGACCAAGTGATGGTCTCTCTTCTAGTTTTTTACCCTAGGAAAGATCAGGGGAATCCTTGTGCTTCCTTTTGTATGTGAAGATAGGCGGAGTAACAAATCAATCTGACATTATCAAGGGTCCTCTA
Source organism: Torreya grandis (assembly GCA_037957365.1). Classification (NCBI taxonomy): domain Eukaryota; kingdom Viridiplantae; phylum Streptophyta; class Pinopsida; order Cupressales; family Taxaceae; genus Torreya; species Torreya grandis. The sequence continues at coordinate 3,662,570 of JARHVA010000016.1, read as the reverse complement.
TCAACTAGTCAATCCATCGAAACCTATCAAATGTTACCAACTTATCAAATCACATCTTTTCTAGCTAGTCCAAACCTAGCACCTGTCAACTTCAAAGGTTACTTGTGAACCATAATTAATCAAATGAATCAAGTCAAACCAGTCAATCAAGTTTGAAGTTGCCTCTAGACAACCCAAATCAAATCCAAGAGCTTTTCTTAACTCATCATCAAGTCAAACATAGGTCAAATCCAAGGTTATCATACCCTAAGCAAATCCAAATTAACCTAGCTCACATCAAAAATAAAATTTTCTCAAAAATGCCCCCAAAATCTATTTTTCATCCTATTGAGCCAAATTTGATTCAATCCTAAATCTAAACATAAGCAAGTTTATCATCATCATAGATTAATATATATTACCTTGCATCATCTTAACTCATCCTATGTATCCTAAAATAATTTTAATGACACCCCAAACTTAGACATCAACTTAGGATCGAACAATCATCACATCACAATAACCTTGAAGATCTTTGGTGGGATGACTGAAATCATGATAATGATGAATAATAACTTATTAATACAAAAGAACACAATCAAGAGGTTCATAATTACTTTGTAAATAATGACCATGGGAGAGCCCAATTAAAACAATATGTATATGATAATAGGGTTGAACTACTAATATGTCTCAGCAAAGTCAAAGCTAGACTCCCTTTTGAGATAGCATCAACTTAAGACATCATAAAAATTGCCAATCGAGAAAGACCTACTCCTAGTTGAAATCCCTTTGAGGAAGAAGAGCCTCAAGCTGAGTCTGTAAATATCAACCACATCAAAATTGGTAAATGGAAATCCACCTTAGATGATTATGTTGAACATGACCATAAACAAGCCTTGCTTGATCAATTAAACCAAATCACCTAGCAAGTGGTATCCCTTGCATCCCAAATAAACCTGACACCAGCAAGGTGCTACATCCTAAGAATCCATTAAAATCTAATCAACCTATCATGAATCAAGACCAACAGAAACCCAATCCTCTTTTATCATCATCAACTCCATTTTCTAACCCTTCACTTTTTCAAAAATGACAAGCAATGAAGGATACTCTTCAAGGGATCCAAATAGATTCGCATAGCAAAAAATATAAATATAAAGATCTATGACACTATCCTGTTGACAATGATATCTTACGTATTCCCTTCCCTCCTCACTATGAACCACCTAAGTTTTAAAAATATAATGGAAATGGAGATCTAAAATAATGTGTCAAATAATTCTTCATGTCCTATTAAAAATTCACTTACAGTGATGCCTATCTACTTAGGTTATTTTCACACGATCTTGGAGGACCAACAGTTGAATGGTTCATGTATTTACCAAAGGGATCAATCACATCATTTGCTAACTTGATTGAGAAATTCATAAAACATGTCTCTTATAATGTATCACATGAGATTACCATGATGGATTTATATAATGAAAAACAAATAAATGTAGAAAGCTTCGCATCATTCTTTCAAAGATGGTAGTCTTTTAATCAAATTTCCATGCACAGTCCTTGAGATGCAACTTGCTACTATCTACACCAACCTAAACTAGGAATCGGATTTTCATTTGCAAATAAATTGTGTAAATTCTTTTGATGAGATCGATGAAAAGGGCATCCAAATTTAGAAATCCCTCATTGCCAAGGGGGTAATCAAAATATTTAAGAATTAAAAAATCAAACTAATGTGTCATAAGAAAGGCCAAATTCATTCATTAAGAACAAAAATGTGGTTGTCTATAGAGTCTCATATTCTAAGCATATCCAAACCATTCAAATTTATAATCCTCAAAAATCTCAAAAAACGTCTCGCATCACTATACCAAGAGGCAGACTGAAGCAAGAGCCTAAGAAATGATAATATACACATATTGGTGAACTAGTTGAAAGTGTCTTTTGAAAGCTCTTAGATACCAACATAATTGTCTTCCAAAAAATGAAACCTCTCAAGAAAGGTCAACTTAAACATGTGTGGTATTGAGAGGATGAATATGGTGGCTTTCATAGAGTCAAGGGTCATGACACTAGAATATGTATGCGACTCAGAAACTACATATAAGACCTGACTCATTGTGGTGAAATAGAAGTTGAACGAGAGGCACCTTCTTCCAAGAATCAATAGTTGGGTATCAATCAAGATCCATTTTCCAAACACAATCAAAGTATAAACACACACATCAACGCCAAGGTAAAACTTCCCACACCAATCATGTTGATTATAGAAATACCCCCTACCACTATCACTAAGTTATTGGTCATATCGACTACAAAAAGCATAGTCTCCACTATAAAAATAAGGGCCAAATTCCCTGAGCATCCCCTGACCAAAACTATCATGTCATTAAGATTAAAGGAAGAGCATCAGAATGCACTTGAACTAGTGAGTGTCTTGTCATCATTACCAATGGTCCATCATTTGACTGTGTCATCACCACATGATGTAGTAAAATCATTATATCGGGGGCACCTCCTAAAGTTACCATTAAAAAGACACCTCCAAAATTGAATATCCAACAACCTCCTCTAACAACTCATGAGGGAGAATATGATATCATTTAACAACCTGAAAAGACCCCAGCTCAAATTTATATAATGGATCTTCTCAAATTGTTCTCCATCCATCGTGACATCCTCAATAAAACCCTACACAAGTCAAGAGTTCCTATAAATATTGACCCCCATAAGTTCTAGGTACTCTTTGGTCATCTCTCATCTATAACTTCAAAATGTTGGAGGAACGCTCCCAAGATGCAGACTATCCTTGGAGACCTGCAACCTTACCAATACTTCAAAATGTTGGAGGGATGCTCCCAAGATGCCATCTATTGTCTTAACACAGATGGAACTTCCCTTGTCAAAGATAAGTCCAAATCTTACATCCATCTAGATAACCTTCCATCTACATCTACAAATATGCGTGCAATTTCCCACATGAAAATCATTCACAAAGGATGCGACAAGTATGAATATCACACCTTCCATATTGGTGAACTCCTTGTGTCACCACACAATTATGGGTGCCCCAACATGAAGGAAGTTAAATCAACATCCTAACAATTTGGTGGAACAACATTTTCAAAATCTAGGCTCTTATTAGATGAAAATATTGAAAGATCAGAGGATTCTTGGTTATCTAATGGTCTTGCATCTTATTTCAAGCATCCAGAGTATCGTAAAGCAAATCAAATGTGAAAAAACATGAACTATCAAGGCAAAAGACTTGGGATCCATGAACTTCTGGAGCTTGTATTAGTCAAATATCATTGAATATATTGTGATCTAGGATACAAACCACCAAATGGTGACCCCTAAGATGTCATTTCTAATACTTCCACAGTTTCTAAGGAACCTCATCCAGTGATGATGTTGAAATAGGATCTTTCCATAGCCTTTAGAGAATCTTTTTGCTACCAACCTTTTCATTGACACAACCATCCTTTCCATTAACCTTGAACTCAATTACCCTAACCTTATTGACTGGAACTAACAAGAGGAACTATCTTTTGATCTCTTTCAGAATGAAATATCAATAGTTGATTTCATGGGTCTCCAAGATCATACACTAGCTGGTGACCATAAAAAGGGGGTTTACATCAACTTGTATTCATGTGCATACTTTGGGGAACAGGTAGAATACCTAGTCACAAAAAATTATTAAAATAAAAAATATCACTATATCAAAAATAAATAAAAAAATCAAAATATGGAGTCCTCTAAGGAAAACCTCTTTAAGGGGCTAGTGGTTGAGAGAGAGAAAATTTAAACAAATAAAAATAAAGATGGGTTTGTTGGTGAAAATCTCTCTAAGGTGCTAACAAATGAGGAAATTTTCATGAGCCTTAAGCATGACATCAAAGCATCGTATAAACCCCAAATCATGCAATCAATTAATTCTCTTATTCTACAAGAATAAAAATCATTTGATGATATATTTACAGAGTTTTTGGACATCATGCAAATACTATTAGAATATCAACTTCCTCCTCCACTAGCAGACATGTAGGATGAGTATCCATCATTAGTCAAGAAAACTATTGATGTCAACATTGGAACAGAAGACAACCCAAGGATAATAAAACTTTGCCGCATTCTCACTTATAAAAAATTATAGATCCTTATATAACTTATACAATAATTCAATGATATAGTAACTTTGTCATACACATATATGTTAGGCCTTGATCTTTCTCTAGGTGTCAATCATCTCTTTGTGCATCTAGACACAAAACTTATCAAATATAAACTTTGAAAGATCCATCCTTAGTTATAACTCTTAGTGAAAGGAGAGCTATAAAAATCATTTGATGTGAGCTTCATTTGTCCCATTGACTATTCAGAATGAATGTCAAATATTGTACTTGTCAACAAGCCACAAGGTGGTATTCACACTTGCACTGATTTCAGAGACATCAATATATCCTACCCAAAAGATTTCCCTCTTCCAAACATCAACATGATTGTTGAATCGACAGTTGGTTATACAATTTTTTCACTCGTGGATAGATTTTATAGATATAATCAAATCCGCATTGCACCAGAAGATCAGGATAAAAAAAAATTACAACTCCATAGGGAACCTTATGCTATTAAGTCATGCCCTTTGGATTGAATAATGTTGGTCCAACCTATCGAATATCTATGGCAATTATCTTCCATGATATGATAATATTCTTTAGGATTATTTCCATGACATCTTAGGCAAGTCTAGAACATACGTAGAGTATCATGTAATCATCAGAAGGATATTTATAAGACTAAGCAAATATAAATTCGAGTTAAACCAAAAAAATGTCTTTGGCATCACATCAGGGAAATTTTTTATTGTCATTGTATCTAAACGAGGCATTGAAGTCGACCCTACAAAATTCAAAGTCGTTACCAAGATTCCTCCACCTAAAAATCTCATGAAGCTCAAAATTCTACAAGGAAATCTCTAGGAAATTTGTCGGTTCATATCACAACTAGCTAAAAAATGTCAACCATTTACAAAAATCTTGAAAAAAGGCATTGAATATCAATAGAATCAATAATTCTAGAAGGCCTTCGAATATCTTAAGAAATATATTTTAAGCCCTCCAACCTTAGAACTGCGAACATTGGGAAAATTGTTGCTTCTATACATATCAGCGACTCAATGTGCATTGGGATCCCTCTGGGTTTAACATGAGCAAGGAAAAGAATGGGTTTTCTCTTACCTCAACATAACTCTAGCATCATATGAGCTTAACTATACTCCCATTGAAAAAGCATGTTTAGCAGCCATCTTCACATCTAAGAAATGTTGTCACTACAAGCTTAACAATAAAAGAAAACTCATTGCAAAAAATGTTCCTTTAAAGTATAGCTTTCAAAATTAGCCTTAATAGGAAGAATGGCCAAATAGATCATGATTTAAAGTGAATTTTATATTTAGTACCTAAATCAAAAAGAAATCAAAGAACAAGTCTTAGAAAACTAGTTGATGGAAGCTCCTATGTCTAACATACAACTATTGACCACATGATTCCTAGATGAATCCATCTTAACCACTGATGAGTCACACCGGTAATGAAAGGGGAATCTGTAAAAACTTGGGATCTAACAACATGGTGGAATACTACCCTTGTGATTAGACCATGTCCTTGGGATTTGATAGAGCAAATGTCCATTAGCATTAGAGTTGGTGAATACATTGTAATTGGGAGAGTTGGAAGGAGTATGACGAAACGAAGGACCAAGGAAAGGAAGAAGAGTGCACAAAAGGTGAGGTGAAGCACCAAACGTAGTTGTTTCCTATCCTAAGCGGATGCAACGAAAAAACCTGAAAGTTATGAATAATGGCACAATTCATTTACTGACGATCTTTTGTGTTCATTCCCAATCTATTGTTCTTCCCGAATGATCACATATGGAAGCTCTATTTTTATGGTACCTTCAATACCCATGGTTCAGGAGCTAGAATACTTCTTATCATGCCTCAAGGAAACCTCATTCCAAAGACCTTTTGAATTTATTTTCGTTTCACTAATAACATAACTGAGTATGAGGCGTGTATTGCAAGGCTTAAACTCACCCTTCAATGGAATATCCAACATATTATGGTCTATGGTGACTCTCATATCATTATCAAGTAGGTTAAAAATGATTTTTAGGCAAAGGATGATAAAATTCTCCCTTATAAACACATGGTTGACTGTCTCAAAAGGCAATTCCATCATATCACATTTGAACAGAATTCACGTGTTAGAAATAAATCTGCATATGCAATGGACATAATTAGCTCTCTTCTTAAATTGTCCTTAGGCTCAACAACATCAATTCTTGACTAAACAACTATTACCCAACCCATCAAAATCCGAAAACCAAAAAACATCTATGAAATCGTTAGTCCCAGTCCCTTGGTATCAAGACATTTACAACTACCTTTGTGATAATATCCTTCCACATAACCTTGTTTGACACCATCATAATTCCTTCATCCAAAAATATTCCCATTTCACCATCCTTGGTAGCATGTTGTATTAAAGAGGACATTACCCTATTGAGATGTCTAAACTCAGACAAGCCCTGATTAACTATCAAGGGTGTTCGTGATGGAATCCATGGAGTAAATACCAATGGGATGGTCCTAGCCAAAAAGCTCCTTTGAATCAGTGACTATTGGCCTATTATAGACCATGATACATGTCAATTCAAGAAATGTGTGACTTGTCAAAAACATGGAGAGTCATTCATGCTCCATCACTGGAATTGTAGCCTATCACAACTTCATGGCCTTTTTCTACGTGGGGATTTGATCTCAATGGTAAGATTAACCCCTCTTTTCATCAAATAGCCATAAACACATCATAACAACCACAGAGTACTTCACTAAGTGGGTGGCCTATCGCCTACATCATCAATAAGTAAATACCAAATCCTATCCTTAATCGAATCATTTTTCGTTATGGTATTCCCTTAGTCATTATCTCTAATAACAAAAGTAATTCAAAAATAAAGATGTCAAGGCCCTTTATAAACACTTTCATATTCATTATAAGTGGTCCACATCCTACTACCTATAAGGTAATGACAAAGTTGAGACTACTAACAAAACAATTGTCAAAATTGTCAAAATGATCATCATTGATGTAGGTCATGATTGGCATCTACAACTATATCCTGCTCTACGGGTTTACCACATGAGTATTTGTATTCCAAATAGCACCACTCCCTACCCATTGCTATTCGGTTCTAAAATTGTCTTTCCAATTGAAATTGAATTACCCTCTTTGCGCATCTCACTACAAGACCTCATCAATGAAGAAGAATATAAAGCTACGCGACTTCATGAATTTGAACTCTTGGATGAAAAATTGCTCAATGCCCTCAATCACCTAAAGTCATATAAAAATTTGCTATGCAATCAATATAATAGAAAATTCAAGCCAAGAAAAATTTAAATTGGCGATCTAATCCTCAAAGAGAATCGAAGGAACATAAATGCAAATCATGAAAAGAAATGGAAGTTCAAGCCTAATTGACTTGGACCTTATGTTATCATTGTTGAATTCAGTTTGGGAACTTCTAAACTAGTTACTCAAAATGGCTAGGAGTGGGAAGAGTAGATGCATATAATGCATTTTAAAAAAATATACTCGATTGTATAGTTTTCTAGTACATGGGGGTAAATACAACAATTATATTAGTCCCCAATATCACTTATCATGTGTTGTCTACAAGCATCTCATCTAAGATATCTCATATACTCGGTGATTATCCATCCATCATATCCTATCCTTTCTATATGATCCCATCATACCCTTCATATACATATTGAATGACCTGTCTTATCATGTCCATCATCCCCTTTTCCCTTATTTGACTTGGGTAAAGATTGTGCATACAATTGTGGTTTGAGAAAATTTTCAAGAAGACAACAATTATTTGGCATATCACAAGCACAACAATAAAAATAAGTCTAATCAAAGAAGGAGAATAGAACAAAGGGGCATGAAAGATAACCCTTGAAGAGTTGAACTGGAGCTTCCTTGTCACCCATCCATTATCCCTCATCCCCAACCATTGTACGACCCCATTTATCATTATCCTTACCTTCTTGGTCACTAGGAATAGATTCCATTTTGTTAGCTTTTACATTTGTGTTTACAAATCTGTAAATATTCTCAAGCCTATAAAGTCGTAAAGTTGAGAAAAACTCATGTCATAAACTATCTTGATCTAAGCTTTAAAACCCTATCCCATCCTATATCATTATTTATCAAGTCATTGTGAATGTCTTACCTTAATATTAATTAGATTGCACCCTAGGAAATCTATCATTGCTTAGGGGAAAGATCAAATAAGGTCGAGTCGTGATTTATTCATCTCCAATTCTAGGGATTTTCACTCGACAAAGAATTATACACAATGACAATCACAACTCCATTGTCCCTTGCATAATTATGTGACCATTTTGTAATCTTTGTTTCTATGATTGTCTTAAAAAGCATATCTTTACTTGATCATTAAGTATTTTTTATCAAATGTTTGTATCTTTGTAAATATCATTTTTTTCAAGTCATTTTCGTTTATATTTTTATTTTAACTTTTTTATCTTTTCTTGTACTCAGATAATGGTATAAAGTACATGCATCATCTTGGTATATCATACCAATAGTACATCATGTTATATGTTATTTTCACATTTTGCCTTAATCTTTTGAGTAAGTCCACTGTCCATTATGGCAAGAATTCATCATGGTCATACATATATCATGGTGCATATTTCCTAGGGATACATTAAAAAGGTTGCTCTAAACATATGCCTCAAGATTGATCAACACAACCACCTACATCATCATAACCCAACATCTAATCATCATATAACAACTCATTGGATCACATAACTTTATAATCAAGCACTATTAATCATAATCATCCATTTAAATAATAACACATTATCTATTGTACATCACGATATTAAAGTACAATGCATCACATAAATCCTATAAATCATCATGACTACTAACGACATCATGACATCATAGTAAGCTGAGTATGTTGACATAAATATTTAAAGGGCATGAGCATATATATATGATTATGCTCATGCCCTTTAAATATTTATGTCAACATACTCAGCGTATTATGATGTCATGATCATAATCATAATCACCATACATATATATATATATATATATATATATATATATATATATATATATATATGGTGATTATGATTATGATCATGACATCATAATACGCTGAGTATGTTGACATAAATATTTAAAGGACACACAAACACACACACACACACACACACATATATGGTGATTATGATTATGATCATGACATCATAATACGTTGAGTATGTTAACATATATATATATAAGCCATGGCACCATAAGTCAAAGTCAAGTCACATCACGTGTGTGTGTGTGTAAGCGCACGTGTACATGAGGGGGTGTGTGTGGGTGGGTGTAAATCTTATGTGTGTGTGTGTGTGTGTGTGTGTGTGTGTGTGTCCAACAACCATGAATACACTAAAAACAAATGAAGAATCGTGATCTATACATAAAATATCATTTATTCGTGAAAAATATCTCAAGCCAAAATCTAACCATCTTTAGGTGGACCTCTCCTTGGAGGGTCCTATACAGAGCTCGTAGATGTCCTTGTCCATGAGGAGCCCCCAATACATCTACTCTTTGCATATGTTGTTGTCTGACCTGCTGGAACTACCTGCTCATATAAATCTTGATAATATTGAGCCTCTCCAGTAACCTCATCAAATGAGTACCCATCTAGCCTAATTCCTAAGTTTCAAGCAACCCATGTGTGTATCTCACTTACCCTGAAAGACCTGTGCATTTACATCTTGGTAGTTAATGTTATAGACAACTAAACAATCTATCAAAGTTGCAATCTTCTCGTCCCTTGTTGTTACATCTATATCCCTAATAAATACTCTTTAGGATAACCCAACTATCTCAGGGACCCTCACCACTATCTCCTCCTGTATCTCTATCAGTGCTTGATCCTCTATTGATCTAATTGGCCCTAAAGGACCAACCTCTTCCTTTGTACCCACACCTGTCTTTGCCATTCACTACAAGGTCTAGCTCATACGATGTCGTGGCCCTGTTCGTCCACATTGTCATCCTCTATGCCACTAGACATGTCTTCATTGGAGAATATGGAATGATGATCAATTGTTGGCCTCCATAATTGTCTCAATCTCCTCCACCATGTTCTTGCCCATCACCATATCCTCCACCCTACCCATATCCTCCTCCACCCTCCCCCTGCTCATCATTAACCCCATCTCTTTATCTCACTAACTGTCTAATATGTACTTGGCCTCCATCTACATCTCAAATCCTCTTCCATATCCACCAATCCTCTTCCACCTCCTCCTTGTGTCAATGTCAATTGTGCCATACAAAGCGATGTGACCATCAGTGTTGCAACCACAATTGTGCATGAATTTAGGTTTGCACATGGGCTATTGTAAGGATTGGTAAACATTGTATTTATGTAGTATGTGCACATGAAGGGATCCCTTAGTGAAGCCACATATACTTGTAACGGACTCCATGTTGCCACTTGGAGAATTTTCTTTGCAATCGTAAGCCCCTCTTTCTTACATTATCTTCACCCCAAGTCTTCAAATGCACCTTCCCCTTTGTATTTGTACTCAGTGTTTATAAAGTACTTAATTAATTCAGCTCATATGTGGGATTAATTTTTACAATTTTGGGATTTGATCGAAGTTTGCATGCATCTCATGTATAATTTAGTTATCTCTACAAAGAGCTCTCATTTGTAGTCTTTTTCATCATCCTCATCCTAATGATGGGTGCCAAAGGATATCCAAAATGTTGATGAGTGTTATCTCTATGTAATTATTTCCAAAAAGTTTTCTTTAAGCAAGCATGGATTGTTATCTCTATGTAATTATTTCCAAACAGTTTTCTTTAAGCAAGCATGGATTGTGGACTACTTCCAAGTCTTCAAATGCACCTTCACCTTTGTATTTGTACTCAGTGTTTATAAAGTACTTAATTAATTAAGCTCATATGTGGGATTAATTTTTACAATTTTGGGATTTGATCGAAGTTTGCATGCATCTCATGTATAATTTAGTTATCTCTACAAAGAGCTCTCATTTGTAGTCTTTTTCATCATCCTCATCCTAATGATGGGTGCCAAAGGATATCCAAAATGTTGATGAGTGTTATCTCTATGTAATTATTTTCAAAAAGTTTTCTTTAAGCAAGCATGGATTGTTATCTCTATGTAATTATTTCCAAACAGTTTTCTTTAAGCAAGCATGGATTGTGGACTACTTGAATACTTTTTATTTATTGAAAAAATTAGTCAAGGATTTTGAAAGGATATTTTTATTAGATTTGACTAGTTTGGACTTGATGGTGCCACTTGATTGAGTTATCATACATATAGGTATAATTATAATGCCAAGAAACGAATCGTTGATGTCATGATGATAGCATCTTCCTCTTTTTGTGTCTAAGATATCCTTCCTATTCTTTTGTTGGAGATCTTCCCCACCTTGAAGATACAACAAATGGATTTATGGTTAAGTGAAAAGGCATTGGGATGTAATATTTAAATCACTACTTTATTTCATTGATGCCATATATTTGTCATTACATTTTACTTTAGTGATAACCATCTTATAAATTGTAGTCACAACATTAAGGAAATAATGTTCACATAAAATTTTTCCATGCCTCTTCCATGGCCATTATCATTACATATATGTATTGTGCATTAAGCAAATCAAATCGTACATAAAATTAGAATAATATGTAAAATGATTAATATAAAATTGGGGTAGTAGTTTGTTGTTAGTATTACACTATTAACATAACCAGAACCTTACCATGATATATGTTTGATAGTTGACAAATACACAAACAATATTAATATGCTAAATAATTGATAGGTAATAGATTGAGAAATTATAGATATTTAAGAAAAGAAAAAAACTAAATATATCTAGGATTATGGACCCTAGATATACAAAAAAGGACTTCATAAATTACAAGAACCCAATATTTAACTCCAAAATCCAAGAATTGATAGTGAGATTTTATCAAACTCTTCAAGAGCTCATCAACTGATACATACTATTCACAAGCTCACTTCACATACTTGGCCTTAAAAACATCTGCCATTATTAACATGTAGACCACTGCCCTCTTGCCGAGCTAATTTTAATGTTCTCTCCATCCTTTATTCTCAATCCCCCCATCTTAGTCATAAAGATCTGGATGTTATTTCCAAGCCACTGGGATGAAGGCAGAAACTCGACACGTAGAGCAGTTTTCTACACATCCCCCACTTTTCTCACCCACACTATGTACCTTCATGCATTTAGCAGAATCCTTAATCTCAAAGACATAAGTGCAATACCTTCTCTCCTTCACACTCCTCTCAATCAGACCCATACCATAAGGATTTCTTACACAAATGCATTCAAACTAAAGAAGCACTCATCCCTTGAGAGATTAAATGGATCTACACTGCAATCTTCAACAATGCAGATGAATCCATCAATCATTATTAGCAATGTAGGGCCTAAACAGAAAAAACTATGCACTCTCCTCTCCCTGCTCTCATTACCTTTTTCATAACTCACTCCCATTTTTTTCTCAGAATTGCTACTTTGCACACTCTACTTGCAAAAACAGAGACATTGTGCATTCCTTTCCGGTCTCTCAATCTCTTTTAAATCAAATTACCACTAACCATTTACAAAACAAAAACTAATAAATATCCAGATTTTTGTATAAATTAAATGAAAATGCAACGCAATATTATTATTCTTATTGAAGATAAAAAAAACAACATTTTCTACCATCTTGCACACTCCTCTCTCATAATCCTTTCTCAAAGAAAGGCAACTACCTACAAATACATTATAATTGAGAAATAAGCATCCTTTAACTACTAGAGAAGCAATGCATATTATCCAACACTCACCTCTCTCCCTTTCCACTATCATTTTATCTTTTACCTCATTTATCTCATGATTACTCTCTCCATGCAATCCGTTTTTATTTTAACAATCATACCACACTTCTAGGCAGCACACATGATCAAGGAAAGCATATCAAATATCATATATATATATATATATATATATATATATATATTTCATTTGTACTAGCTTAGATAAGGTAAATTCCCTATTAACATGTCCAAAGCTATACCCTATTACTACCTATCAACCATCGATTTTTAGTCAAAACAAAAAAGGCTGCCACATTATATGGAAAATTAGCCTAACCAGGTAGTTTTCAACGTTTAGTCAATTGTTTCGTTCTAACAACCTTCCTATCATTCAGTCTCTGTTCAACACTTACCATTTTAAGAGAAGAGCATCGACAAGAAAGTAGCATTATAGTTAGTCTATTATTATAATAGTCTTCACATGGCCTGCAGTATCTGGATCCTCTGAATCTGAATCTACCAAGTCATACACTGGTGGCTGGGCTAGTGCAATTTCAAAGGCTTGCACTAGTGTCAAGACATTCATACAAATGATCGAGTTCATAGTTATTTTTCTTTACCCGATGCTTGGTTCTAACATGATTCACTCTGCAGTTTACGTCATGCACCACATCATGCACATTCCTATGTCAATAGGTGGTCTTTGGATCCTTCATCAACAAACTTATCAATTGTTGGACTGCGACTATCATTCTCATTCAAATTCATACCCATTTGCACACATCCTTCAGCCAAACTCTAATTTTATCATGATGAATGAGATGGTGGAGATGAGAGTAAAATTCATTCATCCGATTTTTAGCATTGGGGCTTATATCCCTGCGTGTAGTGCATCCATGGCCCATCAATTTATTGCATCCACTAATTGCAAGGTTTTCGAGGGGAGGAGCTTGCTATCCCCTTCCCCTTTTTATCCTCTCTTTCGGCAATCTATACACAAAGATGTAAATTAAAGTTTATCAACTTGGAATAGCGGATGAAAATACAAGTATAGGGTCCACTCTTCACATTACCTCTCCTCTTTCCACTTTCACCGGAATACCTCACAACAAACCGATTCTCAAATTACACAGACCACAAGCTGTCTTTTGGATTCTCACTTGGACCTCTCATCCTTCACTCAGCATACAAACCGAGGAAATATCTAAGCGAGCAAGGGAATATGAAGGTCTTCCTCTCAAAGTCCACCTTGGCATATTCTGCTATTCACAAGCAGAAGTTTTTCTCAGAGGCTCCATTAAGGTAGTAAAAATTTAAGCACATAGAAGAGCTTTACATAAAGCTTTTGGAGAGGGAAAATATCCTTATTTCCAAACCAAAAGACTTACACATGCAAACATAAGAAAGACTGAAGATTAAAAGCAGAAATGTCTCTTGAAAAACCGAGTCTGAAACTGAAATTGAACACCTGCGAGTAACTCCTTCCATAGAAAAAAACACAAGGGAAAGAGTTAGCTGCATGAGCTGCATCCATCCCCACAAAGCATTCGTCCCCTACCTCCTTCCTAGTTTTCTCACCACAGTAAAAGTCGTGCATAAAAGATATAGTAAGTGGTATATATACATCACCTTACCATATCACTCTGTTGCATGTTCCATCCCATCGCTGCATTTGTACCAATTATGGTGGGGTCACAATGATTGTGTACGGCTAAATCATAAAATGATTATAGCCAATAACATTTTATGAGTGATTTAGCACATTAGATGGCTTTTCAAGGGAATAGGATTAGGGGAGAGGGCTATCCAATTAAAAGGTAGGGTCTAAGAAGGGGTATGAAGAGGTGTTGAAGACACATCTTCAACCAAAAGACGTTGAAGCCTATCTGAGAAGCCGCCTTCCCAAAATTTGTCTGGTACGCTTTTAGAAGCCATGATACCAACCCCCAAATTGGCAGCAAGATCAGACATTTTATTCCCAACTTGCTTCACATGAATGAAGGTTACCTGATATAGTTTTCCAGAAAGCCACTTGACCTCTTCCAAAATCGCCTTTAGCTGCTATAAAGAGATTTCCTATGTTCATGGCATTTATCCAAATATAAGAATTCCCTTCAATCATCACTTCTTCCAACCTCTTATCATAGCCATTTGGATGCCTTTAAGTAATGCTTCATCCTGATTATTTGTGTCACATCCAACATCTATGGAATAAATCAGCCACAATTGACAATATTTGTCTCTAAAGACACCACCACCACCTACCAGTATAGGGTTCGCTTTGGCAGCCCCATCAAAATTGAGCTTAATGAATCCATTGAGAGGGGGAGAACAAAAGACTCTAGGCTTATCCAGCCCCTTCAAAGTAATCCCATTACTATGTAGGACATTAGTCATGCCTTTCTATGCAACATGATCCCATTATAGGCGAGATATTTTCAAAAATTATAATACATACTTTAGAAAGAAAAAGTAAAAACATTATAACCTATTTGTTGGAGTAAAACAAATTAAAATTAAACATTTTAATCCATTGTTATATTGAGTAAAGAAGTATGCTATAAATACAGCTATTCTTTATGCATATAAAATCTGCATATGGCTATTCTTTATGCAAAAATCAATAAAATGTCCATAGCTAGGCTAGCAACAGAAGTAGCTACTTGGGGGGTTTACTACAGGGAGGTCTCAAGTTGGATAGTAGCGGGCAATCCTTGGGTGTGTGCGCTAAAGCATTAACTCCCCTCTTCATCATCAAAATAGGTTTACTGGGCCAAAAAAAATGCCCATACATCCATGGCTAGAACATAACATGTTTTGTGCATGGATGAGAAAAGTATGATTTATGGAGAAAATTTACACTCCATATATACTCAGCTATTATATTTGTTAAGAGATCATAGGCGCATATTCCTTTCTTTTCATTTAGGTAGTGATTTAAGAAAAGGTGTCTATATTTATAACAAGAGAAAACCTCTATCAATAATCTCATAGCTGAAGTTAGGATGATCACTCAACCAAAGCTTGTTAGTACATTAATTTGTCAAATAAGTAAACTCACTACTCACCACTCAGTGTGTGTAACAGAGCAAAAGGATACTCATGCCTACAATTGAAAGGCAATTTCAGCATGCAACTGTCGCTCAAGAAATTATGCATTGTGAGCTAAGAAATTATGCATTGTCAAGTTTCATATTGTCTTTTCTGAAATGGAATTTTCTCAAATTACCAAGACATTGTGGTCTGTTTGGCCTTCAAAATTTTTGTGTACCAAGATTGTTTACATCGTGTTCCACTAGGAGCCTTAAACTACATGGCAAGAGCTCATTTGTCTCAAGAATGAAAATGACAAGAACAATGGAAGCTTTTAGATTGCAAACATAATAGAAGCTACGGTTCTTGGCTGGAAAGAATATATAATCCATTTTGACATATCATTCATCTAGCATTACAATTATTTAAATAGTAAATATTAAGGATGTAAAACGTAAATATGAAATGCAATGCCATGACTTAAGTCAATCCATTTTTTATCAGATTATCTGAAGACAATGAAGAGTTGCAGCCATTCAGCTTTACTTGAATATCTCTGAACACGTATGCAAAGCATATAAACAGAAAGAAATATAATGGAGGAGAAAAGAAATGGCCACTAAGAGGAGAGTTATAACTTGTAACAAAAGGATATTCATGTGACAACATGGTTTGTAAACTCATGGAACTGAATTTGTTTCTTGAACTCCCTGACCTGCAAATTTTCCCACAAAACCAATTTCCATTACAAACAGAATTGAAGCCAATAAATAACAAAACATATTTTCAACATAACTTCTCTTCAAACATTTCTGTAATGCTCCATACAGTCGAAAATTTATAGTTTGGTATCACTTCAAAAGTATCTCTTCAGGAACCAGCCAAAACAAAAGCACTCCAATGACAACGACTTGAAGACAGTCTCCCTCTCTATTCGGCCAAAGGGGCCACAGGGAGAAGTACCCGCCTATGAGAGTAATTGCTTGAAATCTGATTTGCCTCTTGATGCTAATCCACCAGTGCACTTATCCTATGGCTTGGAGTCAACAGGGAAATGAGAGAATGGATAGATCCTAGAGCTTTATTTAATACATAATACCCACCCGAATCTGCAACTACTTCAGCCTTCCTATCATGCAATAATGGGGGAAAATCTACCGATTGCAGTACTTGCTGAAGTTAAAAATTCAGAGGGGAAAACTTCTTGTGATAACAATCATCTACCATAAGATAATCAGGAGTAAAATGCATGATACCAGCAACAATTTTCTGAATTAAACAGTCTGAAATGACTAGAAATTCAAAATCAAACTGCTCTGCTAGCAAAGGAAAAGACCATAAAACAGCAAACTCTTCATAAACTTCAGTAATTAGTGATATCAACGGCAAAATGATACCACAAAACAGCTGGAATGCAAGATTAAGGGCAGAAAAGGACTTCATTTCCATTAAATAAGTTCCAAGCCAGATCAAAAGACCCTTTTGATTACAACCATCTCATGAGTATTTATAGTTATTTTTACCTTTTTGGAAGCTTCATGAGCAATTTTCACCACATTTATTACAATTCTTCCAAAGGGACTCACAAGGGGCCAAATACATGCAAGTACAAGATGTAGTAGGTGGCGAAAGAGAGAGAAGAGAATTCAATTTGCTCATTGTAGTACCAATAGGAACTTCCACACCTACCTCACATGTGTAAGACGAACTACATTAAATGAAGATTAAATGAGTGCAAATGAGCAAATGATAGGAAGCTGCCCAGTGGATGAGAACAACCAAGTCATGAACATCCTTATTTCTTCATCTCAAAACATTACCAAGCTCTCTTGGAAACACATGCATCCCTGTCTTGGAAATTGTACCGTGGAGTGTGAGGTGGACTTTATGATGGCAAAAGATCAATTAACCACCCTACCTACCCAAAACCCACAAAATGACAAAAGCATGGTACGAAAGTACCTTATTGTGCCAACAATGGCTTTGCATGAGGACATCATGATCTACGGAATGCTGAGAATCCAAGAACTAACTACAAGACCAAACCCATGACAAGACATACAAACTACGACAACAAGAGGCTGCAAATTATTGGACTAACAGCAGCAAGAAGATGTGTAACCTAACGAAGAAATAGGACAACACATGACTCAAAAGACTAATGATCTCCTACCATGTATACCTTTGATTTACAAGATATGGCAAAGCCTCCTAGTTGAAGAATTTGTTCAAGTGCTGCCCATTGATGGTTAGCGTTAATTGAATTCCTTCAAAATCAGTAAGGTAGTAACTATTGGGGCCAGCCACCACAAAGATCCTCAAAGGTCCCAACCAAAAACTATCAAATTTCCCATGCTCTCCCTTGTTCTCATGCCTCTTGTCCCAAAAAAAGACAAGGTCACCTATGCTGAAAATCCTCCTCCTAGCATGCTGGGCAAATATTCTTCTTATCTTCTCCTAATTGATCATAAACTTGTGATGAGCCTCTCTTCATTCTTCATCAAGCTCTACCAGCTGATTGATCCTTGCTTCATATACATTTCGTTCATCAGAAGTGTCTCGGAGGAGCTTGTACACAAATAACTCAAGGCTAGGTGGAAGAATTGCATCCATGCCATATACAAGCTCAAAAGGACTTTTACCTGTTGATTTCTTTATTGTGACACGATCAGCCCACAATGCATATTTCAAGAGCCCATCCCATTGTCTTTTGTTCTCATCCAAGATTCTTTTCTGAATACGAATGAGGTTCTTATTTGATGACTCGGCAAGGCCATTACCTTGAGGATAGTGATTGGTTGAATGTGAGAGCTCCATTCCATAGCTGCCACAAAACGCAACCATCTCAACTAATCTAAAGGCCCATGCTTGTCCGTTACCAACTTCAAAGGGACACCAAATCTTGTTAAAATGTTAGATTTTAAGAATTTCATCTAAGTAGCCGATACAGGTACAAGTATTGGGTACATGGATACAGGGGATACTTTTTTTTTTGGGGGGGGGGGAGGCGAGGGGTTGGGTACAGCTGGGTACGGCCGTACAAATATATATATATATATATATATATATATATATATATATATATAAAATTAAAAATATAAAAATATAGCCATATATCCAAAATTAACCACATAATATGCATAGAGGAAACATAATAAGTTTAAAACTACAAAAAATACTAATAATTCGATGCCAAATATCATAATATTCAATTGTCGAACTTAAATTAGTCTAATTACAAGTACATAGTGCAAATGTTACAATGTATGGACAAAAATAAAGACAAAAGAAAATGCACTCTCTGCAATTTGGTGAAGATTACAATGAGATGACCTAGTGTTAAATCAACTTAAGACCATGCCCTGTTCTCTTCTTTGAGCTTTTTCACAAATTGAGCTTTCGTATTAAACCTGTGCAAATGATCTTACTGTATGTACTGCACAAAAAGAGTCCTGGAGAACCATATTTTTGGGACATAGAGGATAAGCAAAAAAAGACATTATTGATTTCAACCTCTCCCTCATCTTGATCATGTTACAGACATTTATTCCCTTTATTTTGGCAAGGCTGAAACATGATAAAATAACTGGAAGACTTGTTGAATTGCTCTGGCAACCTTCATAGCTGTTACATACAGCCCTAATAAAGAGGATACAGATGAATCGACTGAGGCTCATATTTTGAAAACACAGCCAGCCATTGAAACAACAAGAGTGAACAAATAAGCAATGGGAGGTAAAAATGCAATAAAAGGTAAATGTGTAGTTATCTTTTGATAAAATTACTGATTCATGCTTGTAGGGTTGCAAATGCACTTTAAAATGTTTTTAAATGTTTTTTGAGGTCCATAATTGACTTTGACTAGCAAAATGAGGAAAAAATTTAAAAAGGAGCTTTTTTGGGGGGGGTACGCCAGCCCTATGCCTAGGGTACGTCCCAGCCCCTGCAGGTACGGCCGAGTACATCTCTCAGATGTACCCATAGGGGCTGGGGCGTATCTTGGACGTAGGGCTGGCGTACCGCCCCCCGTACCCGTATCAAAACACCGCATACCCATACCGGGTGGGGTGTAGGGGTGTATCTGGTAACATAGAATTGCATCATCATTGTAAATGTGGCTTTCCTAGCAGGTATGACTTCAACCCACGTTGTAAAATAGTCGATGTCTACCACAATCCAAGAATACCCAGCACTAGAGTTCTCTTTGAATTGTCCAATAAGGTCTAAACCCCACATCATGAAAGGACCACGAGCAACAACTAGTTGAATTGGTAAGGCAGTTGGCCTTTCTCTTCATGCAAAAGTTTGATAAGAAAAACAAGACCTTATATATTGGTGCACATCTGAGAACAAAGTGGGCCAATAGTAACAAGCCTGTAGGACCTTGTGAGTTGTTTTTGCAGCAAAATGCGGACCACAATAGCCATTATGAAAGTCATGAATAGAACTTGTCAGATTCATCTTTATTCACACATTTTAACAAAACAAGTAGGACTTTTCCAAGAGAGACCAGCTTGTATAATATATTAATAATACTCGGTAGCCTTCAATTTCAAAGATCTCATTTCAGATTTGCTCATATTTCCAGGACAATTCAGAATCTACAAAAATAAATGATATCAGCATATCAATCATCATGAAGAAGCAACTGAAGTGAAGCATTTACCTGAACGCCAACCTTATCATCATCAATCAGTTCCAAATCTTTCTCAGTCATGAGTTGTGCCAAGCCTTTCCCTTTGATCTGTTTAGTGGGTTTGGCTTCCATATCAAACTCCTAAATTTTGGCCATACATTTGCCCCTCTTCCCATTGAGTTCTTGTTGTACTAACAAATCCTTTACAGTTGCATAAGAAATATATGCAATGACCTTTGCAATCCAAATGTAAGGTCTGAAAATTTGGAAAGCTTTGACAAAAGCGTAAGCATGCTTCTCCAACAACATATACCTTAACGCAACATCTTTCAGACCTTTGCTCATGAAAGCAGTTGGCTGTTCATAGCCCTCATTATTCTTCTGTAACAAAACAGCAGTTATTGTGTGTTCCGATGCAAATGAGAAAACTTGAAATTCTTTTGAGTAGTCAGGTGAAACAAGTATAGGTGTCTCCTTAATAGCTTGCTTAATTGAAGGAAAGACAGACTTGGAAATATTATTCCATGTCAAATGCTTATCTTTCTTCAACATAACAGAAATAGGGAGAGAAATCTCTGCAAAATTTGGAACAAACCTTCTAACAAAGTTGATCTTATCAAAGAAAGTGCACATACCCTTCTCAGAAAGAGGCAATGGGATGTCATCAATGGCTTTGACATTCTCAGGATTGACACGAACACCTTCATTGGAGACTATATGACCAAGCAATTTACCCTCCATTGAACCAAAAAAAAACTTTTAGGATTTAGAGAAATGTCATACTCCCTACAAGGCTGGAAAATTGCCCTCAAGCGGTCAAAATGCTTCTCGCTTGTCTTGGAGGACACGATGGGATCATCTTGGTACACCACAATTATCTTATTGATCAAATCAACGAAGATTGCATCCATTGCCCTTTCAAATGTAGGTCCAACATTCATGAGTCCAAAAGGCATATGTATGTATGTCAATGTGCCTCAAGGAGTGGTGAACATTGTTTTATATCTATCACTTAGTTCAACTAAAATTTAAGTGTACCCATTAAATCCATCCAACAAACATCGTGGCAGATCCAATTACTTTTTGCAACAAATGCTCCATGTATAGAAGGAGATAATTGTCTTTCAGGGACAGCTGGTTCAAATTTATAAAATTTACACAAAGTCCAATTTCTCCATTTTTCTCTCACTGGCACCAAGTTTGCTACCCAAGAAGAATACCTAGTTTGCTCTATTATTCCACCCTGCACTAATTTTTCAATTTCTTATAAACTGTAGGTGCAATGGATGGGTTGACTGGCCTTTGCTTTTGCCTTAAGGCTTGGCATCAGGTTTAAGGGGAATTGCATCAGTAATAATCTTAGTCTTGTATGTTTTCAATTCATCATAACTCCAAGCGAGAACATCTTTGATTTCAACAAACAACTTCATTAAACTTTCCTTTTCTTCAAAAGTGCAGCCTTTAGAAAGCCTTACCATTTTGGGATCATCCTCTTTGCCAAGTTTAAAGTCTTCAATGCCATGATTCTCAGCTTGCTTGAAACAACTCCTCACTCAATCATCCTTGTCAAATATGTTTTCAAGATCAATCAGTCCTCTAGGAAGCTTGCTTGTCCTCAGCTGGATCATGTCTTCTTCCTTGAGATTGGTTTAGTAGTTGGCATTGATCTAATTAATACCATGGGCAAAGAAAGGGGCACTACTGCCCTGATTTGACTGCTTTTCAGATTCCTCCTACCTGCTGTAATCTATTTTCTGATTATGGAATTCATCTTCAGATTTGAGAAATCTTTTTATTTCATACCTGCATGACGGCACAGCTGGGCATGCTCTGAAACAAGAAGTAGAAGCTGCCATTACATCAACCTCTTGATTGTCATCTCTTGGAACAAAAGTAATATTGAAGGCCAGAAAGTCTTCAATCATGTCCCATGATGCATTCCCATATTGTTTCAACTTTCAGCTTTGGATGCTTGGTAGCACATTTATTTCTTACTTGTTGCACAATTAGATCTAAATCTCCAACAACCGCCAAATACATTACCAGCAATTTTAAGCCCAAATACAAAAGCTTCATATTCAGCTATATTGTTTGTAAAATCAAATTCCAGCCTAGATGAAAAAGGCATGGTGATGCCATTATATAAACTGTAGATTATTCTAGCACTTGCAACTCTTTGACTTTGCACCATCAAAATGCATTGACCATGGGTACTGAAGAGAGTACTAAAGTTTGTTTTTTGAATGACAACATGGCTGAAAAGTGAGTTGTCTTCTTGAGTCATGACCATGAATGTTCAAATGTCCATATCAAATGTCTTGCTTTTCTAATGTCGAGCAATCAAATAAAGGGTTTCGATTGTCAGGACTGCGTTTTCTAATGGTGACGAAGGAATCCTTTCTGAGTAGCTAGTGACGGTGACAGGACTGCGTTTGTAAGGGTTTTTGAGTGGCTGGGGACGGTGACAAAGTGTTTCTGCGACGGGGGCAGGGTTTTCGAACGGGTTTTTCTGCGTGGGAACAGAGCTCTCCAAAGGGCATTCTGGTTTTTGTTGTGTCAGGGAACAGTTGGCGTCGACCCAGCAATGTAACGAACAGTGGGTCCGGGCCCGTTCAAGGAAGAAAGCTTTTTTTGGATAGTTCCGAGGGCGGCAGAGATTAGGTCGGCCAGAACCGGTGCAACATTTGCTTGCGAGACCTTTGCCAGGTTTGAACTGTGTCCCTCAACGACTTTAAATTTCTCCTTTTTTTTGGTTGTTGTGTGCATATTTTCTAATCTACAAGTGGCAAAACAAGTCAAAACAAAGCAAGTCAAAACCTCAAACCCTAGCCGAAATTTAAAACCGACAAAGCAATCAATCAAGATCTTCAAAAATGGTAAAACGGAGTGGGGCCCTGTTATAGCTTGAAATTGCACCCTTGGCGAGAGAGTTTTTCAAGGTCTCCCACTTCCAGCCATAAGCATGGGAACAACCTCAAGATGTGGGTGTCCTAAGGTGAGGTTGAGCCTCTAGGATTTTTAAAGAGGCTAGTTCCTCTCAATGGATCACCTAAACTACTACTGAAATAAAAGTTTCACGAGGAAAAGGGTTAGAAGGGAGAAAAGGGCTCTTAAGAAGGCTAACCAGGCGATGCACCAATTTAAAATGAGAAACTCCCATAATCTTGAACCCACACTAATTCTGTAGAGGACAATATTGGATTACACAACCTCAAGATCAAGTTGGTTGCATAAATATTTCATGGAGGAGGTTCAGGGAAGCGATGAATGCAAGTGGAGAGTTCTAAGACTCACTAGAAGTTCACATTAATGACGGAAAGAACACTCAACCAGACCTGCAAACAGCATGGACAAGGAAGACTCTCCTTCACACAATGCCATAGTACGAAGCTCAACAGACGCAAGTCCAAGGCAAGAGACAGGGAAAGAAAATCCTTTATTGCATAAGAGGTGGTTTACAAATCCTTGGCAAGGTCAAGCCTAACCAGCTGAACATATCTTGCGATATCTCTAATAAGAGCGTCCCGTCTCCCAAGATGATAAAAAAAGTCTAAAAACTGGGAACCATTACGATGGCAAGTCGCGTGATATTTATAGAGAACGAGGAGAGAAAGAGAGAGCTGCATGGCAGAAAGGAGAGAGGGGAAGTCGTTGAACTAGGACCGCTGTTGTCACCACTGCCTTGACCATGAAACGCACCACCCAAGATCATCCCAATCTCCTTGAGCCATTCCCGCTTTCAAGTCTCCCTTTGGCGTATTTGAGGTGCCATGCTACAAGCAACTGAGATGTCTCTTCTTTGTGCAACAGAATTGATCTTTTGCATTTAAACAATGGCATGGCGATTCTCCCCTTCACGTGTCTTGCTGAAAAGGACGTGAGTCTCCATGCCTGGGAACTCAAGCTGACCCATGTTGCATTTAAGCTAGACGGTCATTTGTCGGGAGTGAACCATATTGAAGGACGAGAGCCTTCATAAATTCCCAGCTACCAACCGCTTGGACTCCCCTTTACGCTGATTGGTCGTCCTTGTGCCATTTGTCCTTCACTGATTGGTCCTTTCTGCTCTAGCTTATGCCATGTGGCAGTCTTTCATTCGTTGCATTATGACTCTTGTGTTGCTATACCAAGCTTAAGTCAAGCACTTGAGGAATCATGATTTACTCTATGCAAAGTAATTTGGGCTCTTTGATCTCTCCAACTTCAGACTTTGTCTCCTCCTTTACTTATAAAGTTTTTTAAGTAAAGTACTTCGAGAAACCCGATTTACTCTATGCAGATTAATTCGGGTTTTCCAAGCTTACTTCGGACTTGTCCCTTTGAGAACCCAAGCACTTCTAAGACCAAAATGGGCTTTTGATGTCTCATTACTTATTTCGGGTTTCTGACTGCTCACAACTTATGAAGTAATTAAGTAGTGCACCCCTAGAAACTTGAAATACACTGCCCAGACCAAATTGGGCTTTCCAAACCTTCTTACTTGCTTCGGGGTTTTGATTGCTAATTACTTATAAGGTTTTTTAAGTAGTGCTCCTCTGGAAACCCGAAGTTGTCTAAACTTGCCACTTTTGCTTGAAAGTCTACCTTCTCACACTTGGGCAAAATTTGATATGTGGGCCAAAAATGGCCACAAGGCCCAAAACCCTCATTTAAGCAAAAGGCTAGAAACCAACACTTTCCTGACAAGGGGTATCAGGGGTTTGAAACAGTTAAGACTCTTGTTCCAAAAGTGCACAAACCTCTGAAAACCCTAGGTCCTGTGCAACTAGATTCAGTTGTTCTTGGGGTAACAGGGGGGCTCGGGACACAGGAATCTAAGCTTTCGGTCAGGGCTTGCTCTCAGGAGGACATCCCCCTTGACCAGCATCTCCAACTCTCATGTACACCTGAAAGACTAGACCTTAACCTACAGGTTGAAAGCATTGGGAGGGCACAGGGTGCACTCTTGCCAGGGTATTGCCAAGAAGGGCTAGAGGTAAACAATTAAAAGTTGGTTTTTGTAAACCAAAAGTAGTATAGGGCAATCGAAAGACGCAGGCAGATTCGGAGTGTGACGCACAAGAAGCTCATCACGATCCTGCCGAAAGCTTCAAGAAACTGTGCTGTAGTCACAGATAGAACGCAAAGTCTAGTAGGTGAACAGTGAAAGATAAAGGTTGATAAAGGTAATGTGAAGGGGTTCTTAGGAACTCAGAGGGAATTTGTTGCAAAGCAAAGCAAACCCAGAGCTATTTTAGCAAACAAAGGGGAGCAAGTTGGGGGCACTGGCTGGATTCCAAACAACAAAGACCAATACAGCCCCACGTCCACACCTTTGTTGTCGTCATCAGAGCTATACGTAACCGAGCTCATGAACATGAAAAGAAGAATGGAAAATATAGAATCTAATGAGCTACAGAAAGGGATTAAGCTAAGGGAGGTGTTAGAAGCTGGTCGGAACTTAGAGAGGAAAATCAAGTTTTAAACCTTCAAGACAGCGTTGAAAGAGGACAGTAGGAGCTATTCAATTTAATACCGGAGTTACAACAATTAAAAACAGCAGACAAAAAGAGTGCTGAGACAAGGTTTTTTGAGGAGTCAACTCAACTGGAAGAAATTCAGTCAACATTGGCAAGCATGGAGATCCGAGAAAGCTAGTTGAAAGAACAATTAGAAAAGATCAAATCTTGGGCACACATCGTAAATGGATCGGCAAGTGAAGAAATCATAGAAAAACAAATTAAGAGGCAAATGAAAGAAGAAAAGGACAAACATGATAAGGCTGTTAACCTCATCATTAAAGGTCTGAAAGACTTCGGAGAGGAGAGAACGGACATCCTCGCAAGAGATTTCTTTAAGGACCAACTGAAATGGTCAGGTGTTATTCAACATGCAAGTAGGATCAGAAGGAAAACAGAAGGAAGAGATAGACATGTTAGAATTGTCTTGAGGAACATGGAAGACAAACACGCAATCTTTAAAAATAGAGGGATGCTTAGGGGAACTCGTATCTACTTAGACGAAGATTTGACACTACCCCAACAAGGAGAGCGAAGGAAGGAGTGGGAGAAAGTGAAAACAGCGAGAGGCAAGAAAATGGGCTTGGATGAAAAGTGGGAAAGCTCAAATTAGCGAGTGGTTCCCACACAAAAAATAGGGATTCAGAGCCCCAAATGAGCTTTTACAATTGGTAAGTTGGAATTGTCGGGCTTCCCTTGGAGGAGAGGTCTGGGGTTGGGGCCCATTGCGGAAGGGAAGGACATCGTTATTCTTACAAAAACACATGAGCATGATGGTTGCAGGGTTCCTGATTTTGAAGGGTACAACAAATTTTCAGTTTGGAACAAAGGGACTGAAAATGGCAAAGGACACAGAGGGGTTACGGTGCTAGTTAGGGAAACCTGGAATGGTATCATAGAAATAGTAAAAGAAGACCCAAAAAAACAGTTCATATGGCTGAAAATAATAGATAGAAAAACCACAATAAGGGTGGTTGTGTGTTACTTTGCTCTGAAGAATTCAAAGTTCTATAAGAGAAATCTCGATAGCGAGGATCCTTTTGCGGCATTAATGAAAGACATTTCTATCTTCACCACCTTAGGGGACATAATGTCAATTGGAGACTTCAATGCTAGGACGACAAACAATCAATGCCTGCAATTGGCCAGCAAAGAGGGAGAGGATAGCAACCCCCTGTGGCTTGAGGAGAACGGGGATTTGAGTTGGGTTAGAACTTCTAGTGATGGTAATGAGAGTGTGACTCATTTTGGAGGTGAGCTTCTTGATCTTTGCAGCCTGTATAACTTGGTTATTTGCAATGGCATGCGGGCTTGGCCGAGATCTGGTGGTGTCACTTGTAAAACTTACAATGGGCAGAGTGTGGAAGACTACATTATCTGCTCCCAAAGTTCTCTATTCGGGTTGTTGGAGTTCAAAATTAGGAGCTGCCCCTTGGAACTAAAGTCTGACCATATGCCTCTATTTGTTAAAATTGGCCTTCTCGAAAACAACCAGCAAAGAGGGCAAGACCAAAACTTGCAAAAGGAGACACACATGCAAGGTAAAATCATTGTGAGCCAAGAAAATCAAGAGCTCTTTGTTGCTGCCCTTGAACAACACCTTCAAATGGTGAAAAGCAACACAATGGGAAAAGAAAACAATGAAACTAGGGGGTTTATTGATAGCAGTATTCTGCTTCCAATAATCCACAATGCCTTAAAGGCTTGCAAGAGATCTCAGCCTAAAAAGGGGATTGCAAATACTTTCCTGACTAATTCTTGGTATGACGAAGAGTGCAAGGCGGCTAAACGATCCCTTAAAGAGAATAAGTCTAACAAGGACAGTAAGAAAAAGTATGAGCCGTTGGTAAGAGTCAAAAAAGAGTGCTATATGATATGCCAAGATCTTGTATGAGCGGTCACAGATGAATTATAATCCACCCGTTATTATCACTTCTGTTGAGCTCTTCTCGATAGAAGATATCAAGCAAAGAATAAAGAAATTAGCAAGTGGTAAAGCTATAGACATTGATGGCCTGCAAGCTGAGTTTCTAAAGTGGGGGGTTGATCTCACATCAAGTGTATCTGTAACAACGTCACGCAGGTTGGCTTTCCTAATGAATGGACAACTAGTGTCGTTATCCCTCTTTTTAAGAGTGGTGACATCAATATCCCCTCTAATTACCGCACTATTATGATCAACCCTCTTTTGGGAAAATTGTTCGAGAGCATGTAAGAGCATAGAATCAGTGATTGGGCCGAAAAAGAGGGAAAAAGAGTTAAAGGGCAGGCTAGTTTTAGGCCTAAACACTCGACTATCGATCACTGCATGACTCTTAGGCACTTCATCGAGAAGGTTTGGGACACCCAAGGTGGGGAAGCTTTCTGTTGTTTTGTTGATTTTAAAAAAGCTTTTGATACAGTGCCTAGGGACAAACTTTGGAGTAGGATGACCTTGGGATTCCAGAGGAGTATCGGGCGGTTGTGCATAAGCTTTATGAGCAGATCAAGGCTAAAATCAGAACTAGAGAGGGTTTGTCTGAATGCTTTGGCAGTGACATTGGGGTCAAGCAAGGATGTCCTTCATCCCCCACTTTATTTGGTTTATATATTGATAAACTTGAAGAGTGGTTAAACAAAACCGGCGGAGAAGGCATTCAGTTGTCTTGTTACGTGGTGAAGCTCCTCTTGTACGTGGATGATCTTATTCTAATGGCAAAAATTGCTAATGGTTTGATCGGTCATTTAAAGGCTCTTGAGCTCTTTTGCCAAGAGGTCGGGATGCAAGTGAATACCAGCAAAACCAAGATCATGATTTTTTCGTTGAAAAAAAAGAAACAGTAGTTTAATTTCATTTTTGAAGGGAACACATTGGAAATAGTGGAAGAGTACAAGTACCTAGGAATTGTTTTTCACAATAGGCTCAGTTGGGAGTCTTGTAGGGCGAGCAGGATTCTAGGTGGGTGGAGAGCATCTTACTTGCTCTAGAACAAGTGTAGGAAAGCTGAACTTTGGGATTGGAAATCCAAGAAAACCCTTTTCGCGCTGCTGGTCACGCCGGTCGTCCTTTATGGGTGTGAGGTTTGGGGGAGCAGCATGTCAAACCACAAGTGGAAACAGGTTGAAAGAATTCAAAAAAACCTTATTACCAGCAATTTTAAAGTCAAATCGACAGTCCCCTACGAGATTCTTTTAGCAGAAGCGGGTTTGTTCCCGCTAGAGGCATCGGCAATTATAAGACTTTTAAGTTACTTAAAAAAGGCGAAAATTATGGATGATCGTCGCTGGCCCAAAATGGTGTTGGGGGAGAGACTTGACCATAGGAAAAAGATGTGGATGAAGCAAAACAAAAAGTGGATGGATAAGTGGGACATTAGCTTGCTCGATTGCCCTGACAATAAGGAAGAAATAAAAAAAATTGTATTAGATAAAGTTAGGACTGCCATGTGGTCAAATCAGATTAGCAGAAAAAAAGAGCTTTATATTAGAGAGTTCAATCCTTCGAAGAAGCATGGTGAAAAAGAATATATGTGAGCTGCTCTCAAGGGAAAGGCGAGGATTTTAGTGGCTCAGCTGAGGACCGGGTCCCATCATCTTAGATGTGAGACGGGTAGGTGGATGATTCCCAAAGAAGAGTGAGCTGAAAGATCATGCATTTTTTGCGACAAAGGGGTGGTTGAAACAGAATGGCATTACATCACTGAGTGTGCTGCATATGCGGATATTCATGATCAGTTTGATAACAGCTGGAATGTGAACAGCCTTAATGAGTTATTCGAGGAGCCTTAGTTCCTCAAAACAGCTAGTCTACTGGTCAAGATTCATAGCAAAAGATTTGATCTCGAAAGGAGGTTGAAAATATCTTGAAGGTTTCTTCCCGGGTCCCTTAGCCTGCTTGGCCTCGTGGACGTCATTAAAATCTTTCATTCATTCATTCAACAACTCGGTGCTTGTCCACTGTTGTAGTGGCATCTTCCACATTGTGAAGATGCTTTTTCTCTCTATACAAGGTGATATACTTGCCATCATGCAACAAGATAGATGCATAGGACCAATACATCTGCAGGCTGCCCCCAACTGAGGCAGCCCACTTCCATAATAGTAGCATGCCCCTGTAATGTCCCCATTTTCAGTTCACAAGTAAACAGGGATTGAAAACCGTTAGTCTACTTATCCCCATAGACTAAGGGTTAGTTTTTTGGGATTTTATTTTATTAATTGATTAAGATTGCCCGAATAGTAATTTTGATCATTTGACCATATAAGGCAATTTTAGTTAGTTAATAGAATATTATTAAAAAGTGGTTTTTACCACTAAAGCATTATATAAAAGTGGTTAATAGATTATAGACCACAGATTTGCATACTCCTTTGAAGGCATTACATCTATTACTGCCATCTTCTCCACGTGGCTTCCACACATTCTGCCAACATTCCATTCCAAAAGCTTCCAATCTCATCACTCGAGTTCCAAATAGAGTTAATAAAATTTTTAGGTTGGTCAAGGTAATGTCCCCTTTTTCCTAGTCATCACATTTTCGATGAGATTGGCCTATCATTGACCTTCGTAGGCCAAGACAGGTTGATTAGGGGTCACTTCGGCAGTTACCTGGCCTTTCGAGGGGTTTTCTCTACCACATTCAGTTGTTTTCCTTAGGCGTATTGGCGTTTCAACACCTAGAGAGAGTATCTTTATAACTTTATGTTATAAAGTTACTTTATGAATTATAACTTTATTTTATAATAAAGTTATTTTATTAAAAAAAAGAAATTAAAAATAATAAAAGAAATAAAGTTATTTATTTCTACAAGTTTCTAGACCCCACCAAAAGTGGAGACATAAAAAGTATATAAGGAGGTGTTGGGCTCTTTTCTTATCATCCAAGTTTATGTTTTGATATTGATTTGTGGTTGAGGAGACCTAGGGTTTCTGCAGAATAGCCATTGAAGACGAAAACCCTCTTGGTTGTGTGACTTTGAGGTTGTGAAATATCAACCGAATTGTTACCAGTTGTGGGCTTCACTTTTGAGGCTCAACTTGTGCTTCATTGAGATCATTTGTAGGTTGGAAGAATAAGGGTTTCATTGCAAAATCTAAAGATTTATTACAGCTATGGTTTTTGGTTCGATCCTCTCGTTCTAAGTGCAATTTGAAACAATGAAGACATCCATTTGAGGCTGCCTAGTGTGGAGAAGATTTGCTTGGCAATGGAGGTCAATTTTGGTAAGGGTATGATAATTTATTGTTGACTGTAATTTTTGTTTCAGAATTCTCCATTGGTTCAATTCTCCTTGGTGTGGCACTTTTTAGCATCGTGGATGCCCTCTTGGGAAGCGCCTTGGTATTACAATGATGTTGAATGCATTTTGAAGGTCTATAGGGGCTAGAATGCTTAAGGAAAAGTGAATGTTACAGGCTGCCATTAATACTTCAGACTTACCTTTTTGTTCGAATCTTCTTGGATAGACATTACTTGGCATTGTGAGTATCACCACTGGGATTGCCTAGGATTGGCAATAAAATTAGAAGTGTTTCTCATGAGTATTGGGTTTCATATTGAATGATATTGCAAGTTTTTCTGAAGACACCATTCTCAGATCAGACCATTAAAGTAGGTCAATTTTCACCCACATGGCATCATAAAATTCTGCCAACACTCCCAAAAAAAGGCGGCCCGCATTGGAGAACATTTTTGATACTTTTGGAAGGCCATTTGTTGAAGGAATGCAAGCATTTTCATGGTCTGAAACATTCAAGTCTGCAAACAAAGATAGAGGTCGAATTTGCTCTTAGAGGGGTCTAAAAATCATATAAAACACACCAAAGGGGGCGCCTCACCTTGGGAAACATTTCTGGGCACTTTATTGACACTTGGGGCATCATTTAAGCTCACTAATCAGGTCTGAATCAGACTGTAAAAGTCTGAAGCACTGTCAATCAGAGTTGCACATTGAAGCTAAGAAGCAAAGGGGGACATTGAGGAAGGGTTCCAACTGTTAGGGATCATTGTAAGGCATTGTTATCTTTCATGTGGCACTATACTAGAGGTCTGATATAAGACTGTAAATTCTGAAGCACTTGGTTCCAGATTTGCATTTCAAGCTCCCCACTTATCCAAGAACCAAAGGCACATCTTCTACATTCATCATTGTATCAGGTTCGTTACTATTTGGCAAGTTTGTTATTATTTATACTCGTTATAAGTCTGAAACATTGTATGACAGTCATTTGTAATACTCAAAAAATTAACACAAGTGCCTTGTCAAAGCTCTATTTATCATTACAATCATTGCTATATTGTTATATTATCTTTGCTTCATTCAAAAAACATGTGGCAATTCAAAACGATCAAACCAAACCAAATAGTGCACCATATCATATCAGAACAGCAATATTCAGATCAGTGTTTGACGAAATTCCTTTGAGCCATAAATCAGAAAAATTGATCAAAGTTCGTCATATTGGTTAGGGGATTTTACAATCAAAAGTCTTTAGCTTATTTGTTGAGTCTTTAGTTAAAAATAAAATTTTTTTTAATATGATATGCTTTGTTAGATATTTTTCTATTAGGTTTAGAAAGTCTTCGATGGTTCTACTTTTTAGTTTGTGTATAGTGTGTTTTTAGTATAGAATTTTTATTAGTTTTCAAAGTTCATTTGTTATGATTATTGTCATAATCGAGTCAAGAGTAAAAGTAATAAAGTCTAATTTGAGTCTTGTTCAAAAAGAGTTTTATATTTCTTTAATGTATGGGTCTACAATTTAGTTTTTGTGTCTATGTCAAAAATCCAAAGTGTCAAAGTATTAAGAGTTGTTTTATGACAAAAGTATCATATGTCGTAATAGTCCTTTATCATCTTGTCAAATCCATTGTCAAAATCTAAAAGTATCTAAAATGAGTCAAGAGTTAAGAGTCAATTTTACGTCAATAAAGTGTGTTGAGTTATTTTCAAAAATTGTAAAATGGATGCATAATCGGGAGTACCTAACATCCTCGAAACTTTTGAGCTTCATCAACATATCGACTAAATAAGCAATGAACTTATTGGAGGTTGGAGGCAAAGGAGGTAGGAGGGTTCATAGCCTCTCATTAGCCACTAACAACAAAGCCACTTCTGCTTTAGTGGCGCATTTTATTTTCAGTTGTGTGTTTGATTTCAGTTTTGTGTGAATAAGAACAAATGTATATATGTTCACATTTGTAATAAGTGAACTAAAAATTCATCTGTAACTTCTCTGAATATGTGATAGTGAAGAAAGCTAGTAACTGTACTACACATCATAATGTGGTTTGTGATAAGCCACTTGAAAACCATTTTTTGTAGTTGTGGTAATTCACTTGAAAACCATCCCATTTTGGTTGTTGATAAGCCATATGTAAAACCATCAGTAAAATTTGTGTTTATCCTGTGAAAATCACCAAATCATGAGTACAAGTGCAAATATGGGATAGATGTTTTTCCGATGTTAACATTAAGGGGATGTAGACGGGTTAATAATGTTTAGAAGGGGGTGAATGTTAAGGTGTGTTCACATTATTAAGTTTGTAATAACATAAATATTTTTAGTAAAAACAATATTACATAAATAGGGTTGTGTGGTATATTATTGTTATGAATAACAATATTATACGAGTTAGTTTTATATAGTCAGTTATACGAATATATTGTAGTAACAATATATTTTGTATATAGTCGATTGGTTATTCATGTAAGAGATTGTAAGGATCTCACTATCTCGAATATAGGAAACATATTTCTTATATTGCTTTGTAATATTATCATATGTAATGAGTTGATCAGTTGGATAAATAGACTATTATTATTATGTGTATTCATTGTCTGAAAAATTTTCCTATGTTTTCTGTTTGACTTATAAACCAAAATCAATACATAATTGCCAATTAATCATAGGTTTTTCCTAAAAGTGGCTACTCGAAATTGTGGGTTTTTTTTGAAGTGTTGGTACAGTACTCACCGAGTATTAGTTGCAAGGCTTGTATGCATCCAAACCTTGCAAACGCATCTTGGACACTCCAAAAACGCTCTTATAAATGCATACATGCCCCCTCACTAGATTCACACAGCATTTGGGACATTCAGAGCAAATTTAAAGGAAAAAATTCAGCCAACACATTTCTAACATGTTTGATAAATATTCATGCATTCCGTTCAATTATGTAATTGTTATTTACAATTTATGCATAGTTTTTCATAATTTTTGAATAAAAATGTTGGTTTTCTATTTGACTTATAAACCAAAATCAATACATAATTGCCAATTAATCATAGGTTTTTCCTAAAAGTGGCTACTCGAAATTGTGGGTTTTTTTTGAAGTGTTGGTACAGTACTCACCGAGTATTAGTTGCAAGGCTTGTATGCATCTAAACCTTGCAAACGCATCTTGGACACTCCAAAAACGCTCTTATAAATGCATACATGCCCCCTCACTAGATTCACATAGCATTTGGGACATTCAGAGCAAATTTAAAGGAAAAAATTCAGCCAACACATTTCTAACATGTTTGATAAATATTCATGCATTCCGTTCAATTATGTAATTGTTATTTACAATTTATGCATAGTTTTTCATAATTTTTGAATAAAAATGTTGGTTTTTAGTTTTTACTATTCACGTAAAAAGTATGGTTTATTATTATGTTCGTTGTAGATGTTTTAATTTTTAAATGTTTTCAATATTTTGTTCGTGTTGTATGCAATTGCATAAGCCCTAGGGTTAGATGTTTAAATTTATAAGTTTACAATATAAGTTTTTTCTAATAATGTTGTATTTTAATTTGTTTTCAACGTTCTTATTTTTATGTTTTTTAATGTTGTTTCGAACATGTTTGCAAGTTTACCGTTAGCATACAATGGCATCAGGGGTTGCATTAGGGTCAGATTCAATCAGTGGTAGCCAATCGGCTCTCCTTAATGCTCACACCACTGCTTGAAAGTATGTCATATGGGTTAGAACATCCAAGACGACTGCAATTTGTATGTTTTGCTCGAAAAAAGTTTTCAGAGGCGTCAATCATGTCAAGTACCATCTTGCATGCATTCATTCCCACGATGTCACCACTTCTCCTAGTGTAACGAAAGAGGTAAAACAAGAAATGGTTGCAAACCTTGTTTTACTGGACGAAAATAAATTAGAGAGGGCAAAGATACAAGTAGCCTTAACAACAAGCATTGCCCCTGTATCGATAGAGGAAGAAAAAGTAGCTATGACAAAAATTGTGGGCTCTAGTAGTGTTCTATGCAAGTGAGGCACTTTCACTTCATTGAATTCGAGCAAAAGCTAGATACACTATTTTTGTGCCTAGAAACATACCTAGGGCACAACCTTCACTGCAAGGTACAACATGAAACATGGAGGTGCATGTGAAAGCAAATAAAGCATGTGCAAATTTAGAGTACAAAAACCTTCCCTTCAACGTGGCAAAGAGTCCATATTGAAAATATTTGGTGACAACATTGATAGTTGCATGTAAAGGATACAAGGCACCCTCTCCAAAAGACTTAAGTGGGAGGTTGTTGTAGAATGTAGTTGAAGATGCAAAAGTAATTGTGGAAGATCAAAAGAGGTTGTGGCAAAAGT
This sequence comes from Torreya grandis, assembly GCA_037957365.1. Classification (NCBI taxonomy): domain Eukaryota; kingdom Viridiplantae; phylum Streptophyta; class Pinopsida; order Cupressales; family Taxaceae; genus Torreya; species Torreya grandis. Next base: position 3,626,850 of record JARHVA010000016.1, on the reverse strand, counting down.
TCAAATGCACTATTTTTTTCGATGCATGGACGGATGGAAAGAACCGCATCATCAATTTGTTGATGGCTTCAAATAGTGAGTTGGTTTTTTGAAGTCAATTGATGCCTCTAACAAGATAAAAAATGCATAAACTTTGAACTTGATGCTTGAATAAGTTGTTTTAGAGATGGGCAACGAAAATGTTGTCCAAGTTATCACTGACAATACAACAGCATATGTGGCGTCTGGGAGACTTTTCAATAACAGACATCCATCACTCTTTTGGATCCCTTGTGCGGCCCATTGCCTTGACCTTTTGGAGGACATAGGCAAACTTGATTTAATGAAACCCATTGTATAAGAATCCAAAAACATCAAAAATATATATACAATCACCCTTGGGTTCTCAGCTTGATGAGAGAACACACCAAGGGGAAAGAGCTTGTCTGAACAGGGGTCACAAGGTTTGCAATTAACTTTCTTACATTGCAAAGTATTTGTAATTTGTGAATAGATTTGAAGCCGATGTTTGTGCATTGAACATGGGTGGACTCAACATATTCAACGAATGATGATGAGAGACAAGGTCTCAAAGACAGTTTTAATGAGGACTTTGTGAAGAGAGCTACAGAGATCATCAAAAGTAACTTAAAATTTCAATTTAAATTTATAGTCAATTCCTTTATTTTCGATTTTTCAACATATTTACTTTTATTGTAAGTTTGCAAAGTTGTAGGTGTTGGAGCCTTTGGTGAGGTTTTTGCGCTTGGTGGATGGAGAGCAAAACCCAATGGATTACATTTATAAGACCATGGATAGGCCCAAAGAGGCCATCCAAAACTATTATAGGGGGGATCGTGTCAAATATGACCTCATTTGGGAGTTAATTGATTGGAGGTGGAACAATCAACTCCACCAAAACCATCCATGTAGCAAGGTACTACCTTAACCCCAAGTTTTTCTACTCTGATGGATTCACAGATGCTAATGGGGAGGTTATGCAGAGGCTCTCAACATGCATTGAGAGTATGACACCTAAAGTTGAGGTGAGGGACCTCATTATTTTAGATTTACAAAACTACAAACAGGCTAGGGGAAGGTTTTTTTCTTCACCATTAGCTATCTAAGGGAGAGGCACTCAATCACCAGGTAATAGAAAATAAAGTCTTTACTTGTACCTTACCGTTACAAATTTACAATTATTAATTATTTACAAACTTCTGAATATCTTACTTGCAGGGTCACGGTAAGAATATTAGTGTGGGAATACCCCAAATCTTCAAACATTAGCCCTTCATATTTTATCTAAACCTTGTAGTGCTTCTGGATGTGAGCATAACTACAGTTTGTTTAATGCCATTCACATGAAGAAGTGCAAAAGGTTGAGTCAATGCCTCAATGACCTGGTTTTTGTCCAATACAACCTTTGTCTTCGCAAAAAAAAATTGGAGAACACATCACATGAGCCAATCGATCTAGATGAGATCGATCCTTATAGTGATTGGACAGCATAGGAAGAGGCCCCCATGTTCACAGAGGACAAGATTGTTGATTTTGAGATGCAAGCTATGGAGGGTGCAGTTACAGAAGGAGAGATTGGATTGGGTGACATCCTTGAAGATGTCAAAGATGGGGCGAGACAGAGGTGGAGCCACAGGTGTAGGTGTAGTGTTCTAGGCAGGGTAAGGAGGGGCATCCGAGTGGAGGACTAGACTCTCTAAGTCTCCTTTCATTTTCCAGAGCGAGGAAGACAAAATTATAGATTCTTCTAATTTGTACTTGTAGATTCTTGTATAAGTATCATTGTGTCATTTTGTACTTTATTTGTATTCAAATCTAATCAAAAACACTTCCCCAATGTTTGACAAACCCATTTAATACATTTTGCAAGTGTAATTTCTATAAAAATTATGTTTTTTTTATAAATTTAAGCATTTTTTTAATTTGTCGATTATTCCCAATTAATCGCGAGCAGTTGTCAACTAATCGGAGGTTAACAAAATCCCCCCTCAGTGAATACTCGCCGAGTACAGGTATGTGAACTATGGTTGCCCCTGGGGGTGTTTGTGTGAACTATTATTTGCACCACAGTCATAAGTTTTACTTAGGTTAGTCATTTAGCCTAAATTATAGTAGCCATTTTCAACATTTTTATATTAGGAATATTAGGAAAGTGGGATTTGACATAAGCAAAACAATCATAATAGTGTGAGTATTTGAACCAATAGGATTCATTCATGATGTCACTTGGCCAATCAGGTATTTTCTAAGTGTTTAGCCATAGGATTCTATAAATACTTCATTCTACCTCCCCTGAAGCATATTGTAAATAGCTCATAACTTTGTTGGAGCTTCGAAAAAAAAATCTAGTAGAATGGATTCACTTTATTTGTAAAAATTGTCATTGTGGGTTTTTAGTTCATTCCTAGTTTTTTAATACAAATTTCCGATTTTGAGTTTGTTTCATGTAAATAACTCATAACTTTGTTAGAGAAGCTTAGGAAGAGTTTTCTAGTAGAATGGATTCAATTTATTTGTCGAATTTTTGTTAGGGGGTTTTGATACCTAGTTTTTTAATACAAATTTCCGATTTTGAGTTTGTTTTATGTATGGTTTCCTTGCAGTAGAAAGGATCCTAACATGCTTTTATGCAAGTTGTGGAAGTTTTGTGGCATTCCCTTTATTCCCACATTCTCATTGCCCCTTAATTTCTCAAAAGACTATAGGCATCCCACACTAGCAATTCTCTTCTTTGCTCCTTGTTTACACTAGGAAATACTTATAAGATCCTTTTTTAGCATTTTATATGTTGACTAAGAAGAAAAAAGAATAGATCATGTAACCCATACAACTAGGATTTTGTCGACAGTTATAACCTTCCCAGCAAATGGAAGGTTAAGATCATTCCAAACTTGCAACTTCTTTTCAAACGTCTCCATTATCCATTGCCATTGGCCAACTATGGAAACTCAAATTCCAAAAGGAATACCCAAATAAAAATTGAGCCTCCTTTAGGGCAGGATGAACCATTGTTAAAGGGTGTAGATTATAATAATTTTTAATGTGATCCAAATCCACCTAAGTTCTAGGTGTACAGTTAATTAGCTTGTGATAAGACATTAAGCCTATCACTAAGTATCAGGTTAGATGTGGGTGCTTGAGACCCGGATTCAAGATTTCCCATCACTATAATTGTGGGTTGTTATTTAAAGCGAATTGCACAACACATGGGATCACTTTACTTGCTTTGTAAATTTTATCTTCAAAATAATAGAAGAGCATGGCCCTTGAGTCCCCTTTTATGGATCAGTCCACCAAGGATAGGAGACTAAGTTTCCATAAGTCTGCATTTTTGGGGGGCATAAGAGGAATGTAGGGTAAAAAGAGTTTGGTCATAGTCCCCCAAGGATAGAAGACTAAGTTTCCACAAGTCTGCTTTTTTGGAGCGCATTGGGAGAATGTGGGCTAAATGGAATATGGTACCCTTCCAAAAACGAGGTCCTAGGTTAGGGAGCAAGTCCCCCGGTAACACTACAAAAGAAAACTATGAGATGCATCTCAACCCCCTTGGGACAAATCTCAAATATGAATTCAAAATTCAGTAGGGGAACACGAACAAGGACATCTTCTAACATCAATAAACTTCAACAAAAGAATCATGACATCTTGTAAAGTTTCTAAGCAATTACATGGATGTTTCTTGACGATTTACTAACGTTGCATTTTAAATTATTAATATAATTTATAATTTCTTCAATCCTCCATGTAGTTTATTTGCAATGTTTGTGTTTTGCATGTCTTCAATATATTTTTGAATTTTCATTCACAAATTATTTTAATATTTTTAACTATACTAAAATTTATGTATATATGCATGTGTATGTAAATACGTGTATGCATGCATGTATAAAGTTTTTGTAATTTGGTATTTTAAATGTCCCCTCCCCTCCCATACCCTATTTTTTAATTGGCCTCACAGTCACAGTCCCCATCTACATATCCATCCCCATCTCATTACGACAGATAAAAGTCAAGAATACACAAGAAATTTTTTGAAAGTCAAAAGATCAATGATCCATGAGAAGCATTAAAAATAAATAAAATAAGGAAAACAAAGGTGAGAAGAATTGTCCGAATGCTGCCCAATTTCATTAAAAACAATAACTCTTGAAGAAAGAACAATTTCTAGAAGCCACTAATTAGCTCGAAATTTTCCTTTAAATGCTAGAGAAACCATTCTTATCTCGTAATCAACTCAAAGCTGTTTTTGTACCTGCATAGGCATACCCTCTAACTTTGCAACTAGCATCTTTGACATTAGGTTATATTTATGAACAAATGATAATGACACAAGAGAGAGTACATTTCAGCAAGAGAACCATCAACCGTGATGCACATTTAGAGATGGATTTTGATAACAATATTTGTCACTTCAAATTTTACAAGCAAAGATAATAATTGTTAAATTTTGATTTTGATACATGATATTAGATAAGTTTGTGTAACTCAAAGGTTATGTTGATCTTTATCAAGGACGTATAGTTTAATTTGTTATCAAAGTATAGGATCATTTCAAATGAATATTTCACATAATAATTATAGTGGTTGTTGGACACAATGACTGAAAGAACCTAGGCACTTAATGATACTATGAATGTTTAGAAAATAATAAATATGGTTTAAAAGGGAATGTCCATCCATTTATGTGTATGTTTTAAACATATAACCATGCATATAGCGAGATATTCCCAAACATGTTGAAAAGAGGATTGAATAATAAAACAATGAAATCATCACTTACTGCAACATGCTTACCATTACATTCACAACTGCAAAAGGTTAGCTTGATTTGATCTAATAGTCAAGTAATAGAGAAATATAACTGGGGTACCCCAAAAAAAAAAAAAAATCATTTCAAATTGTATTGAATTATACCTTGCCATATTCTTGATTGAATTCCAAAATGATCTAATTTTGTTATCATGTCGTGCAGCAGCTTCACTTTCCGTACTCTTTTTTTTGGTTGCCTCTCTCCTAGCTGATCGATCCCCACCTGGAAAACATCAAAAAAACATTGAATTAATTACTACATTGAGAATAATATAAAGTAGCAATTTATATTATTTAGATGTAAGCAGCAATTCTTACCTTCAGAAAAGTTTGAAAAAGAACTGTTCGAACCAAGGAGATGTGCCAGTTCTTCAACAAGCTTGTGCTCCACTACACTATATGTGAAGACGTTGAAAAACAAAAGACTTGTTTAAAAATGGACAGTTTTTTATAAAAACAAACATAAAAAACAAGGATCTAGCTTACATTGATAGTTAAGTCGAAGAAAAGATTTGCATATCACAAAAATATTATATACTCTAAAGCTTTAAAAGGTATCCAGAATATCATCTAAGTATCACATTGGCTCCAAAACTTACACTCTTGTTTTTATTACTGGCTAAGTTACCGGTTTGGTTTGAGTACAAATACGGGTACAGTGAATAGGGAACACCAGTCCAGTGATTTTTGACCAAGGTATGGCTTGGGTACAGTCATACAAAAAACTATATAAAATATTTAAAAATATATATATTCTGGCCTAATAAACAGGAATCAAACACATAATATGCATAGAATAAATAAAATAACCACAAAACACTATTGATAAATTGATAATGATAGGTGAATACCAAATGTCATGATGCATATTAACTATTAAATCCAAATGAGATACAACTACACAGAACCTCATACTTGGCAGAAAATGCATTCTAGATTGTATGTAGTAGCAGAAAATGCATTCTAGATTGTATGTAATATTCCACTTCCTGACCACTTTTTGTAACTGATCCTACAAGGCTTTCTAACTGCTGCAAAATCTGTTCATAAAACTCTGTAACTGTCATAGAAAAGAATATGTTGTTGTCAAAGAAGGATTATTAACTTCCAGCTAAAATTAAAAAGCAATTTTTAACAGACTCCTCTGAACTAGTATAAAACTAGGAAGGCAAGAAAGTGGAGTTTAGTCGTTCTTCTATTTAGATTTATGTTTGAGTCATGCATGTAATGACAGTCCTTTCAGTAACATACTCCGTATTGATCACATGATGTATTCTAATTTGAATTATAATGACCCAGAAATGATGAAAACAACAGCAAACACCTGTCTATGGGATTTTGGTTTTTAAGTTATTATTCAAAGTCAAAGCAGGAAAAAAAAAATTGAAAATTAAAAAAGATTGAAAACAGCTCAGGTGCGCCTAAGCCAGCCAATGTATACCCAGGTCCTTCAGCAGAAGAACCCAGGCATACCCAGGCCCAAACTGAACACAGACCGGGATCATCCCGATCCAGTTCACAGGCCTGGGGAGGAGCCAACTTGGCTACTTAGATAAATGGTAATTAAATCTTGGGTTAACATCCATGTCCACTGACAACTGGACCGAAGCCTGTGTACAAATAAATCAGCAAGCTAAAGCCTGTGTGTATCATTTGGAGAGACTTGAAACCGGGTCATGTATTGTTGCTTATGCAAACAAAAATTATGGCCGTATGTTTATCGACATGCTTGATACTCAACCAACAAAAATATTTTCTGCTAACTGTATTGGAAGTGGTATGTGTATGGTTTGTTTCTCAGAAAAACATTTCCATTGTTGTTGATGAGTGAAAATCATGGGGGAATATACTCTATCAGGGTAATTGCAATTTGTGAGGATTGGTTAGCCTTCATGTTCTATATGTCTAGTTGCCATAATGTTATAAGCTAATATGCAATGTTATACTGGTTCCCAGAGCAAGTACTTCCTCACAAGCATACTAGAAAGAAAGAATTAAATTAACCAGGCACAACCAAAAATGTGATGAAATCCTATATACTTCCTGGTAAACGATTATTAAGCATCATCACAGGAAAACAACCAGTCAGAGATTAGAAAAATCTTATTCCAAATACCCTGAAATGCAATAACAGAAATTAATTTTCTTCGTTTAAAGGATTCACATTTTACCATAGGCCTTCCTCAAAGACTTGGAGACATGAAGAACTTCAATATCAACGTAAAAGACAAGGCACATTGGCCAATCAAAATGTCAACACTAAAACAACTTTGAGAAGAGTTATGGTTTTGTCCTTTTGCCAATTTTTTAAATTCATATCTCATCCTTTTCATCGGGGAGCTACCAAGGAAGCACACACTAAGAAGGTTAGGAGAGGCTATAACTTCCTCATCTAAAGTCACTCTGTGAAAGAAACAATATTTCAAATAACACTTCTATGCTTCCTGCACTCTATCAAACCAATATGAGGTTCCCAAGATAAGTCTCATTAGTCCATTAGAATTCAAGCAACAGGCAATATTGAGACACACAAAGATTTGTAGAATACATTACAGCAGATAAATATTTGTCAATTCAACATACTGTACACTGCTCATTAACTATAGAGTGCATATTACTAATATCTTTTATGTGTTCGTTCTCCCATTCAAATTCTGGAAATCGAGGCTTCTACATACAAATTTCTATAACAAAGAAAAAGGATTTAATTGGAAATGAAATGCTTAGTGAAGCTAAACTACCTTTGCATACAAGAAAAAATGCCTCAAATAAAAGCAAATAAATTAAACCTGAGTTTTCTGGGGATGGCAACATTCACCACAAACAAGTGATCGCCTCGCCTTGATGGGTTTTCAAGCTTAGGGACACCCATGTTTTTCATGACTAACACATCACCTGGTTGTGTTCCTGCAGGAATTTCAAGATTTTTGACTCCGTCCACAGTCTCCACCTAATCATGACGAATTCCGGATGAATATTCTTATAAGAAACACATCAAATAACTTACAAGATGGTAGCCAAAACAGTAACAAAAAAATATAGGTACATTATTTAATAAAAGACACCAATATAAAGCTCTCACACGAACAAATGTCAGATCACGTATCTGGGAAGCAAAAAAGCACAAAGAACGTCAGAAAAATAATCACTTGTACTTACAACCAAGAATAGATTTATTAAGCGTTTTCCTTGAAATCCCAGAATATTCTGGCCTATCCAGAAGCTTTAAGCCAAATTCACTCTGGCAGCCAGCTTGGAAAACAGCAACCTCAATAAAACTGCAACAAATTACCCTAGAAGGATCTATAACCCCTTAGAATACTGAATGGGCACTGCTGGAAATTATAGTATCCCTATGGCACTCTATAATAATAAAATCTTGCCTCTAGAGAAGCTTGAAGTGCTCTACAACTGATCATTTCCTTAAGACCGGATAAAAAGTAATAAATGTGCATATGGCAGAGAGGAATGATGTCCTGGTACGTACTCCAGAGCCAAGATTAACTATGATATCAGTTGAGTTAGGACTGCATTATACATCAAACTGGACACTTGATTTCCTCTGTCTGGTGATGTGTACCGTCGTGGGGTACACATCCCCACTCCTAGACAGCCTATAAAAGTTTTCCATGTGCCAGTTTGAAATACTCCGCATGTGGTTTCTTTTGTCATGATTAGTTGTTTGACTTATGCATTATCAATGTCCCTAAAGCAGAGGCGGAGTTGAATTACAGTGTTCTTTACCGATTTTTATACTTTTTCTTTGTTCCAAGGCTTATTTGTATATTCTACCCACCTTGTAAAATAACTGCTGCAGACAGGAACATGTTCATCTTCTATAGAGACTATAAATGACTACAGTTAGGGTTTATAGCAATGTTATCTACATGTGTATCACTTATAGAAAATCAGAATAACATCACTATTCACATACATAAAACATTATGAAAACAGAAATTAGAGGATACCAATTTTATATACTGTGGCTTTTGCCACTTCTATTCATGAGAATACCATGGCTATCACTGCTGCTTCCACTCCACACCAACACGTTCGATCCTACCCTCTTTGCAGTCATACAACTTCCTCCCATTGCCAAATATCTATGCACTCCCACTTGTATCGTTCTAATTACAAACTTCTGCTTATGCCATAACCCTTTCCAGTTACCAGACAGCCAAGTATTGTAAGCGTTTTCAAATAGAACAAATGGTAAAGAGGATTCACAGGAGGATTCAATCTTACCGACCAGTACTTGCTCAGTGGGTTTCTGAAGTTAAGGCGATAAATCCTTGTTTAAAACCAATATTTGCAGCCTACCCTTAGTGGACAATCCATCCTTTAAAGGACAATATAGGGCAAATTGGGTGCCACTGGACAGGAAGAGTGATGATTGTTCATGCTACATATCCACACAGTCACCTCCAAAAGATAACAACAGCATAGGCCCCTTAAAATCAGTCCAATTAGACCACCTGTGACATCAAGGCAGAAGAATGAGAATACTTCCACTTAGAATGAGAGGTTCTGCACAAACAACACCACAGGAGGGACAATTTCTGAAATTAGTAAATTTGAAATAAGTTATACAAGAAAGGATTCAAAAAAGCGCCATGGCAGCCAACTACCAGTTGAAATGTAGCAAGAGCATTAAGCAAAAACTGATTGACCAACAGCTGATTCATTTGGAGGAGGAAGAGAGGGAAGATGGAAGTGTTGCTGCATTTTCCATGGTAAACCCCACTCAAGCTCTACATCTCTTTCCAGGAGGTGCTCACATATGTACCACAGGTCTCTCCCTCCAAAATGATCATGATCCTGAATCTTCTGCCAAAAGACAAGCTGATTTATCAAAAGCTGATTCATTTGGACGAGGAAGAGAGGGAAGATGGATGTATTGCTGCATTTTCCATAGTAAAACCCACTCAAGCATATATCTATTTCCAGGAGGTGCTCACATATGTACCGTAGGTCTCTCCCTCCAAAATGATCATGATCCTGAATCTTCTGCCAAAAGACAAAGGCCGTCTCAATATCATACTTGGATTTACTCTTTGGCCAATTTACGAAGTTTCAAACACCTTGATGTATTTGCCTATTAACACATGCTCTGATTTCTCTTCTCCAATCACCATTAGCCAACATCACCCTTGCACCGATCCTAGAGGTTCTGAAAGTCATTTCAGGAATCAGCTAGAAAGTGAAATGGTTCCAAACAACATCCACCATCAATTTGGAAACACCTCCTCATCATGGTTCCAATGATAACAAATTTGGTCAAGATTCAAACCCTCCTCTACATCCCTCGCAGCAGCAACAGGGTTCATAAAAAGCTAATTCCTCTAATAGCCCAAGTAAGCCTTCCCTTGCAGAAATCAAGCAAGTTTATGTCAGGCCAAAACTGCTCTTGATGGGAGACTGGATTCTCTTGGTACCAAGCTTGGTGATTATGGAGCTTTAGCTCCGCTCCTACAGAAATTTATTGTCGCCTTAGCCACATTGCAAGCTCAACAGTCTGCTATACAAGCCCAGCATCAGAATGCATTCAGCTATGAAGAAAGACCTCGCAATCACAAGAAATTCAAGTTATAAATCTGGAAAAGCTCTTCATCTATTACCCCCTAAAGGAGCTTGTTGGAGAAATCATTCAGGACACAAGCTAATAACACTAGCAAAAAGAGAAAGCACCATTTGGCTAGAAGCTCTACTCCATCGGAATGGCAGGTTCCTATCTCCCACCCTAACATGCCTCATCAAACTCAGACCAGCTGGTCCACTCTAGATCAAAGAATCGATGATCATGTTCTTGCAGCCCACAAGTTCTCCAAGGATGCAGCCCACCAATTCCCCAAGGATGCTGACATGCAATGTCCCCTTTTTATGTAAATTTATGAATTCTAGAATTTACCATGATACACTTGCCAAAACTGAATATAACTCAAATACTAAAATAGCACATGCAATTTTTAATACTGAAAACCCAATTGCATTCTTTATTTCAACCAACTGATTACACATAATAACACTAAAGACAATGTCAATTGAATAATAATCGCAAACAGCAAACTCTTATTTGAAAGATGAGTTCCAAATGCTGATGTACAGCAGCAATATATCCAAACAATAAATAACACAGTCAAATATTCAATTCACGACAGCCACAATGGGTCCTCCATAGGCTAATAACCAGCTACGTTAGAGTTGTTCGATGGAACGTCAACTGGGAGATGGTCCGCGGCCACTTCCAAGGATGGCGAATCCCAAAAACTATACATAATTGTGTTAAGCACAAGCTTATACTACGAGGGGGGGTGAATCAATATAAAGATATTTTTTAATCTTTTTACATTTAATCAACCACAACAATCATAAACATTCAAGATCTAGCAATTAATAACACAAGAGAACACAGGATTTACGTGGAAACCCTTTCGAGAGAACCACGGCAAAATATTGCTTTTATATATATAAATATTTTACAATGTTTGCAGGCACCAACCTACTAGAGACACCAATCCCCAAACTAAGCACCAACTCGATCAATTTGTGAGCACCCACCCACTGGAGACACCGATCCCCTTCGCCAAGCACCAACCCGACCTATTCGTGACACCAACCCACAGGAGCACCAACCCCTAGACTATGAGGCACTAACCCCAAGCCAAATCGATTCCACCGTCTGTGATTGCTTCTTCAATCAAATGATGGCTTTGCTTCTCTTACACTTTTTCTCTCACTGATTTTCTTATATAATTTATGCTCTCCTCTGTTTCATAATTCTTATATGATATTCTTCATTAAAATAAAACTTCCCTACACACTTCTTTTCTTAAGAGATATTCTATTTCATTTTCTGCTCTTCCTCTCTTCCTTCTCTATCACACTTATGTGATCTTCAATCAAATCGAATGCTTGTAATACTTCCACATCTCTTCTCCCTTATATAGCCTTTAAAAGGATGTGTCCCATCCAAGACGCACCTCTTCACCAAAAGATGTGACCGTTGACATTTCCGTTGACAATTCTGTTAACATTTCCGTCGACATTTCCGTTCACTTCCGGCAACAATTCCGTTCACTTCCAACCACACTTTCGTTCACTTCCGACAACAATTTCGTTCACTTCCGAACACTTCCATTTACTTCTGACAACAATTCCGTTTGACATTTCCATTCATATTCGTTACAAGTCTTTTGACATCAGTGACAATTATTCCAACAAGTTGTTCCCCAAAGGTCAACGTTGAGAAATATGTGTGGAATGGTTGCTTTAAAGAATCAACACAGTTGCATAAAGAGGTTATGCCAATCCCAGCTATCACCAATCAGCACTAGAAACTATACAGCAACAAGTGAATAGAAAGCACAAAAAGGTGTTGTGGGGTGTCGCCAACCATTTGATATTTTTGATGGTACAAGAGCCCAGCAGTAGCAACAATAAACCCCTATAAATTCCTCTGTGATCTCTCACAAATTCTAAAACTCATAATAATCCACAACCAACCTGAAACTAGTACTTAATCCCAATCTATTAGCGCAATTGTAATCCCTGGATGGAATCATCTCAAAGGGTTAGAGAGTTTTCATCCTCCACACCTGTATATCCGAGGGTTATCGTCCTCGGATGAAAAGATTGAACACAATGGCTCAAGCTCTGGGTTTGGGTTTGATTGTTAAAGATGAATAATGAATAATGAATAATGAATAATAATTCTTTTAAGCCCAACTCCTCTTTTTATAACTTCCCTTTACCAATTTTACCCTAAAAGTATTTAAAAATACTTTTAATAAAATATTACTTTTCATCCATTTAATAATTTTTTTTTTTTGGCCCTCTTTAATAATAATAAAATATAAGTGTTATTTTTATGTTATAAAATAAAAGTGACTTAGAACAACTTAAAGTATTATCATTAATAATTTTCATAATTAAATATTTCAGAAAGGAGACATGAACTGACCCCAAGTGACAAAGCACTCACAGCTGCCTCAAAGCTATACAGCAGAAATAACATCATGAACAGATTTGTTTTCCTTAAAGCTGTTCATATAGAAAAAAAATCCTCTCAGCTTTAATACTTCTCATATTAGTATTAGTAAACTTAGAAGATCTTTATTTTATGCCATTGTTCATAGTTCACAGTATGTTTGTCGTTTTCCAGCTATTTTGGTTTGGCTTGAAAGTTTGTTCTTCAAGGCCAAGTAATTCCTGTTCTGAATATCATGTTGCTTCCTTGGATTTCATGACCCCACTTATTATAAGCTGTAACATGTCTCTAGCTGTTTTTAATTTTACCATATTTAATACAATATAATAAATTTTTTTTTTTTTTTTTTTTTAAAAGATACCAATTATAAACAAATATTGCATTAAGATAAGAGACAAGTTATTTTAAGAAGGTTTGAAACTGAAGGAGTTCAAAAATGCTTTTATGTTTTCACAAAAGAGATTGTGAAAGGGATTTATTTCTTATCCATTGTTGGAATTTTGAGTGAAATGCTTTCTATGCTTCTCCTTAAATCTAATTCAAACCGTGCTGCTTTCAATAGAAGAAATTCATGGTGATCAATATCCCCATTCTAGGCACCATCAATAATTATCTAGCTATAGTCCTGCACCAAATATTTTTATAGCTTCTCAGTCATTTAGAAAAATTACCTTTAATACTGTTCCAAGTATTGCCTCCGTGTAGTTGATAGTAACTTTAGAACAAAGGTTGACACCATCTCTTTCAATTCCTTGCATTTCCTGTATATTAAGAAACACATACAGGTCACCAGCCGGGCCCCTGTTCACAATAAAATCAATTATCAAGATTTTTTATTAGAGAAGATTATAATAAATCAGAGTCAGTTTAAAAATATTTGAATAACAAAAAAAGATCCAACATTCTGGTGAGCGTATCAATTTATGCTGACAAAGGAGAGTGAGGTGGTATGCAGAAGACAAGAAATAGATAAAATACAAATAGGTGACATACAAAACATTAATACATTAGATGATGTGATGGATATGCAAGTTGGTGAGATATATATATAATGTGTTACAAGAGGAGGATTGCAAACCTACAATACGGGATTAACTATTATTATATTAGATTAGTTATTAGATATGTAACTAGTCCCCCAGTCTAGAAATGCTACATCCACAAAGCATAGGAAGAGATGGGCAAGAGTTCATAAAAAACTTAATCTCTCAAGAGGCTTCAAAAGCCAAAAGTTTTCATGTTACCAGATAAATTGTAATTTTTCAGAAACATAGAGTCTAGTACGACTCTACATGCAAATTCCAGTATAAACCTTCCTTCTTCATCTCGTGTAGGAAGCTCAATTTGAATTGGTGAATGAGTGCCCAACTCTTGGTTTAAGAAAGATACATGAACAACTCCATACATAGAACCTTAATTTGGAAAGTTCATCGCATGTGCAACTTAACTATGTTTCTTCCAAACTTGGGATGGGCCACAAACATTTGGTGATAACATCAGACTTTCGCCACTTTGTTGTAGCAATGTTTGTTTATACGGTTAGAGGCCCACATATACCCTATCACCCTCATAGAATTCTTTTTCTGTGTGATGTTGACCTATATGTTGCTTCATACAATTGTACACATGTTCCAAACTTTATTTCAAAAGTTGGACGACTTTCTAGTATCCTCTCATACTACAAAAAAAATTCCCTTAGCACATAACAATTCATTATGTTTTCAAAGTTTTGAGCCATATAAAGTTGTGAATGGGGCATCATTTTGTCAGACATGTGAGTTGTGTCATGTCACTTTGCACTACCATTTGGCCAGGTGTAGCCATTCAAACCAATGTTTTTGCTTGTCCTCTGAAAAACAGCTTAGTGTGCCCATCTAGACAGACATTGACAATTTTAGTTTGCCCTTTGGTTTGAAGGTGACATGTGGAACTCAAAGTAAGTGATATCCCTATTTGTGAGCAATCAAACTATTTACAAAACCATATGGACTAGAAGCAGTATTACAAGATATATTAGGAATGTGTAGGAGACTATCAAACCTAGTAGTTGTGGGCGGTGTTATTCCAAATATGCAAAGTGTGCACTTGCAAGTCAACCACTAAGAAGTCCCTAGTAGGCTGGTTTGGATATAAAGAAGGAAGACCAAGCCTATGTAGGGGAATATTGGTGGAAATCAAGTTTTGCAGCATTAGAGATGTTCTTACCTAAACACCTCCTGGATTTGATGGGATCAGTTGAGAAGCAACAATACTTCCCTTAGACCTCACCTAATCACCACCTTCATTGTCATCCTCATCCAACCGAATGGGTTTTTGGTCATGTCCCCTTGCTTGATTCAACCTTGTGGCATGTCGTTGGGGATTGAAAGACATCATTGCCCACAAACTTTTCCTTCTTAAATACCTTCAAGGGCTTCATTTCCGAAAATAGGCAATTGCATTTGGTAAGCCCTCTAGTTCTATTTATTAAAATTTCCATTATTATGGGGCTTCTTCTAAGCTTTATACTCTAGAATCCATGCAAGGCAACTCGATTGAATCTGTGTTGATGTGATCTGAGACATGACTTGTAAATATTACAAATCTTTCTAAGCATATGAGCCTTAATTCCTTCTGTCATCCTTGGTGTGTTTGACCTCTCCCCCATTATGCATGTTTGACGTCACAATTGCTGGATTATATATGTTGATAGGCCCAATTTGGAGATGAAGTTATCCACTAGACCTCCTTCAATGCTGTAAGTTCACACTATGTATAAACACCTCATCATCCACACCCCAAGCTGGAACCCAATTAGCACATACATGGCTATGATATTTTGGCGTTATCAAGCAAGAATAGTTGAAATTAGAATAGATTTACCTGTCCAAACACTTATAGAGAAATGACATAAAGAATGAAGTTGGCGAAGGCAATCACCATTACTCTGCAAGGCGGGATTTGTAACATGCATTATTTTTTGATTCACTCCGTTCCATGCAATGCAAGCATGACATATTTCTCAGGGGGGGTGGATTGGCAGATCCAAACGTGCGGTTGTGGTCCAAGAGATTAAAGAGGTTAAAAAATCAGTAGATAATAAAGCATTGACCACGGTGAAGGGTGTAGGGATTGAGGAAGTGAGACTTTGCAAAGAGTCTAAAATAGAATTCCTACGTTGGTGACATAACAAGATAGGACTCAGAAAAAAAGCAATATTAAACTTAAAGTTTCTAAGATGGAGGGGGGTATAGAAAAGAATGAGAACCGTGGCACACAAAGGATGTATTAACAAATTGTCAAATAGTTATGTAGGGTTGATGGGATGTAATATAATGGCAGGAGTGTGCATTATTTCCAGCACCACCACAGGTCAAATCTGGCTGATGCTAGTTGCTAACACAATACCCATCACCCCCGACTGTTGGGAAGATAATATAATGCAAATAATAAACTATTAAAAAAAATAGTTGTGGGAGTGTGTTAAAACATTAAAGATAAGAAGGAAGAATATACGAGTGTGAAGGAAAAAGGCCCATAATAGCTTTGAGAATTATAAGATACAAAGGGATAGTTAAGAATGTGGCTGTCAGGGGCCTAAAAACAAAAAAACGTGGATAAAATACATGGGGAGGACATAGTACGTACATATACACATTGCACTACAAATTTAACATTAATTCTTTGGCGTTATATTCACAAATATACAAAATAGCAACACCTAATAACCAAGATAAGAGGATTCCATCCATTAAAAAATGTGAGTTTGAAAGTAAATTACCAAAATGAAAAATAAAGGAGATGCCTAGAATATGGTATCCCATGGGTGGAACTATGAGAGCATTTTTTTAAACATTCCAAACCATTTGTGATTTGGAACCTCAAAAGCGTAAGGTTTACTGTTGTTCTGTTGATTTTTGGAATGCATTTGACTCTATTCCCAAACAACTTATAATCTAATGGCTTCGAGATTACAAATTCAAGAACATTTGGTTGTTCTTCTGATGACACCTTATGAGAAGGTGGTTGGCCAGGTCCTAACTCCTAGTTATACAAAATATATCAATAGCACCATTGGTGTTAGACAAGGTTATCCACTTTCTGCTACTTTGTTTGGTCTCTACATAGATGAATTTGAGGATATCATTGCAGATTCATGAAAAACAACTGACAGTTGTATTCTTTGTGATATAATTGTCACTATTTTATTGTTTGTAGATGACATTATTCTCGTATCACATATTGTTGCAGGCCTACAAAGACATCTTGATATTCTAAGCTCATTTTGTGATATTCATGGTTTAGATGAAATCTTGAGTAAAACAAAGCTCATTGTTTCGAACACAACTAATCTCGTTCACAAACGCAGTTTGGTTAAAGTGGTTTTCTCCTATACTTGCCTGGCTGTGCCTTTCAAAGGATCTCCCTTCAATATGCTCCCTGCTATAGAAGAGAGATTGTGCAAGGGGTTTGCTGCAGTTATTACACTTGAGAGACAACGTTTCCAGCTTCAGTTTCAAAACGACAAAACAAAATTGTGTATCTTCCAAACTTTGGCATCACCAACAATATTGTATGGTTGTGAGATTTGGGGACCTAGACTTCATAGTACCAGTTCTGATCAGGTTGATGGAGTTATTTATTCCATGTTATCCAAAACTTGCGGGCAAAACAATCAGTTCCACATGCAATTATTTTGGCTGAATTTGGCATCCATCCCCTTCCTAATTCAGTTGTATTGCATGTAGTGATGTTGCTCTGCATATTAAGATGTATGGAAGATACTACAATTGGGAAAAATAGACATCCATTCAAGGCTCTTCAATCATCTATGAAGTTGTGTGAACAAGGGATCAAGAACACTTGGTACGCTCAATGTACGTCTTTCTTATAGGGAATTAGTATTCATATCAATCATCTACCTCTTAATAACTTTTCCATCAGTGCTCCTCACATGTTGAAAAGAGATATCCATAGAAGGACCGCGGGTGAGATCTACAAATCCTACATATAATCAACTTGAACAGAACCATTGGAAACAAAAATGTATCACTACTTGGAGCACTATCTTCAAATAGAAGGTGGACATATTATTACTCCAAAGTATATTGGGCTCTCTTTTGGTTTGAGATCTCCTTTGGGCCAATTGCCAGTATACTCATTAGTTTGCATGGAGTCAAAGCATTTTGTTCCGCAACATCAACATGTGTAAAATTTACAAATAATGAACCAGAATCAAAGAGCATTTTGTATTTAGGTGTCCAATGTATTATGAGATCCATGGCAGGTTTTATTGCCTCTTTAGAGGAAATCAAGGCTCTATACGAGATCTCATTCATTATGAGGATCAAAGATACGTAGCTCTATTCATCAAAGAGATGACCCAACATAGAGTTGGCCTCCTTAACAACTATTTGTTTCATGGTTCGACTTCAGACTCCTTTCTTCAACCTCAATTTCAGAGGCATAAACAGACCCACCGTTCTACTCAGCAGTTACGAGTTCTCAGGATAAAGATCTCAACAACTTAGCTCTCATGCTTTATGTTTTATCCTGTTTTTTCTCTTGCAAGCTTATTCAAGTTCCAACATCTATGTTTAACTGCAAAACCACTTATTTAGCTGCTCTGAAGGTGTCAGCTAGAATTATTACAAATCCAGCTGAAAATAAATTAAGGAAAAAAAATGGGTGGTGATTTATATTGTTTAATTATGTATGTGGAGAAATAACTAGACAAAATGTTCTCCCACCATGGGATATAAAACAAATCCTGTGGAAATTTTCTGTTAATTTCCAAAAAAATATATATTTCAGCAAACCAATAGAGCATACAAGTGTAAAAACTGCTGGAAAAATATATATTTTGTGTCATCATCTTAAGATGAAACTGCATGGAATTGAGGAGAGCAGAAAGTCGGCATTGGCATTCTCCTTGACAAGAATTCATTAATACTAGCACTAAATCAAGAAAGGTAAAGCATAATACCCTTTTTTTCCGTAATGTCCGTCTCCGGAAAGTTGTATAGTATTGCCACTACTTACACCTGGAGGAATTTCAATTTTTATAGTCTTCTTAGACCGAACTCTCCCATCCCCACCACATGTACGACATGGATCAGTAATCACCTTACCTTCACCTTTGCATTTCGAACAAGTAGACACCTGGCAAACAGATGATCACAAAAATATTAATTTATACAAGATCATGAAATAAAATTAAGAGGCAAATAACAGAAGCACAAAAGAATAAGTTTCCCGAATGTAAGAAGCACAACAAATACTGGAAACCACAAAGATGGCATAACCTCAATAAGATATATATTTTACTAGAGACATACAATCTTTATAGGAATCCCTATCATCAATCACACTGCAAGCAATTAGGTTTAATAGACCAATGTAAAAAGTGTGTATTGTCCTGGAAAACATACTACAAACTAATAGCCCCTCTTTTTATATTGTGGTACTGATACCACATGCTAGTATTCTATATAAAACACCAAGGTAATGGCAAGAATGCCGGCTTTGCAGTGTCATTTCTACGAACAACATGGTGTTGACTTGCAATTTACGTGTCAGATTAGCAAAAGGTTCCAACGTGGGACTTCTTGACATATCAAAAATTATCATCACCGTCATGCTCATCTAAGGGACTTGGTACAGTATAATTTTGGTATTTTTCATGCAAGACACATTGGTCCGCTAGAATGCAGAAATGACCTCGGTTGAAAACAAAACCTAAGAGAAGACAAATGAGTAACATCTTAAGTTCCAGTCCAAACAGACTACATTGGAAAATATGAAAATAGAGAGACGAAAAGAAAATGACTAACACCATCTCAATTTTCTGGCTCGTAACATCTGCAAGTGTGAACAGCATGGGGATACAAAGCCAAAAGGCAAATTGCAATAAGCCACAAGTAAACTCCAATGACCAGAGATGCTTCTCAGTAATGAACCCTACTTCTATTTTTCCCACAACATTTCTTACCCTGATTGTCTCCACACTAACCAAATGATTTCCATTGCCCAAAATTTATATACTGAAATTCCCATGAATTTCACCAATCTTGACTTTATATTTGCAAGGAAAACATACCTTGTGACTTCTCTCTCCTTCCCAGAGAGATCATCATCCTCAATGAGGGTAACTTCATCTATATTTTGCATTCCCATATTATATGGGCTTGTTCAACAATTCAACCAAATATAGTTTCTCCCTGTTCCTATTATATCTCCAGCATGTCTGCTCAATAGTCTAACAAGACAATGGAAAAAAATTCAACTTGTACATTCCCAAATAGCCTTGAGACATGGTAAACTCATAAAATATATTCAAGAAGAATCGAAAAAACTCAAATTATTATGGCACAGCAAGGAGCCACAATGACTAGTCAGAAAATAAGAACAGCAATAAACTTGGGAAACATGTTTCAGATCTACATACATGGTAAGTAATGGATCCCAAGACCTACCGGTCAGCCTTGTAGCCAAAGAATTTGTACATTATAATTACGTTAATGTAATATCAAATGACTACTGGATGGTTGCTGCCAACTAACTCTGTAATAATATATAATATAAAGCATGAAAGAGAAATTATAAAAACATACAATTAAGTATGGAGCTAATGTCACGCTACCCCTAGCATCACCTTTGTAAGCCTGCCAGGCTTTCCATCTCTGCATTCTTTATGTTACTAATGGTCCAATAGAATGCCCATTATTCCTAAAATATTCTCAATTTGTATTACTTCTTGTTATTGGTTTTTACAATATCTATGTGCATGATTCTTCAAATACAGTCCTGCATGACAAGACTTTTTTTTTCTAATCGATAAAATAAGGGTTAAACAGGTCCCTCTCCCATATAGAAAAGGCAGGCATTTACTCACCAAAAATAGCTATGAAAGCTAGATATTTATGTATAAATTTCTTGTTATTATAGTTACCAAGTCCGGCAATCTGGCTTCATTCGCGAGGGCAAAAAAAAAATCGAAATTAGAAATAAAAGGGCCGACTCAGACAAAATTTATGGTAACTATGCTTATTACATCATCTACAGCCTGTTTTACTAACCAAAACTCTTTGAGTAGAGCTACTTGGCCCACAGGCCTTGCAATATTAATCTAACCGTTAAGTTCAAGCTTCTAAAGATATTCTAAATGAAAAATATGAATCTTTAAAAACAAAAGAAACAAAATTGATTGCCACCTTGGGCCTCAGGCTTCTTAGAACCATCACCAACATGGAGAGAAGCCAGATTCGAACCTGCAGCAGCCTTGCCACAACCTGCTCCATGTGTTACCCTTGCCACAAGGACTTCCTCCACAAACTTCCTTGGATGGTTCTTTCTTTCTGCTTCCCAGATGGCCCTAATCTCAAAAACCTCCAGAAGGTTGTCTTCTTCAGCTTCCAACAAGATATACTGCTGGCTGAGCTCCTCACAGGAGAGGATGAGGCCTTTGTAGATTGAGGACAGATCCTCACCTCAAACTGTACGAGCACACTCCCTATCACTTGCTCCTCCCTTGATCTGCCTACCAATTTCCTCTTCATGGGCGTAGGAAGTTGTTTGAGGACTGGAAGAACTCTGGAGCTCTAGAGCTCAAGAATATTCTTTCCTTCAAAATCCTGCACTCTCAAATCCATTAAGTATTTATTAGGTTGTCCCTGGTAATAATGGAAGGCCTCATGTTGCCCAACCAAAGCGGCGACCTCTGCTCTGAGGCCAGCAAGCTCTGCATTTGGGACTTTTGGCTCTTCGGCCAGCTGTTGTAGGATCTCCCAACAGAGCAGCTCCTCTGCCCTGGACACCCTGCCCAGTATCCAATAAAAAACCTCCCTTTCTTTCACCAATACAGCTAATTTCCTGAGAAAGTCTTCCTCAATGGAAGCTTGAGAACACTTTTGGCCATTACTGGCTATTCCTTCCACTCCCAGCACATCTGATCATGATCAGAGTTCCAGAATAATTGGCCCAAAACACATTCTTCAATCTTCTGTCAGAAACGGCTCCGGCATAAGGGTTGTCCCTTCAATCATTCTTAACCCCCTGCATTTTCCTGAGAAAGAACCGAAATTTTGAATGTAAAAACCCTGGATATAAGCTGTAAAAGAATATTTGGTGAGGTAAATAGAATAATAAGCACAGTTATAAGTGAAATTTTGTTTGACCCAATACATCTGACTGACATTAGTTCATACCTCCCTTTGGTTCAAATCCAAACTTTTGACTATGGTGAATGTTTCTAGTCATTGGAAGTACAGGGGAAAAGATTTTAATCCCCTGAACAAGGAATAAGCCTTAATCATCCCCTAGAGAGGCTAGCAAATAATTATCTTAGCTAACGGAATTATTTTTAGGACTCTAGAATCTTCTTGACATCCTATGATGGATTCTTCAAAATCGCTGAGTTATGACCCTATCATATCCTTAACTGGAAGGGCCTGCAAACTATCCCACTCCTTTGAACATAGACTAGTTACTGTGCAGAGCACGTCCTGGCAAACACCAGCGTTGGTGGAAAAATCAGCAGGAGCATTAATTTCTCTATGGCAATGCAGGATTTTTATAAAATGAAACTTAAGAATGAGATCCCTGACCTTATTTAGAATACTTTACAGTTTCCAACTTGGGGTCAAACAAGAGATCATTGCCTTGATTATGAGTTGGAAATCCCCCTCCACCAATAAATGCAAATGACCCTGAAATATTGCTAGCTTCAAGACTTCCGCCAACCCAATTGCTTCTCCCTCATTCTTGGTACACCTCACAATAAATATGGAGGACGAATCTAGAACTTGCCCTGCAACTCCCAGATTGCCTTTGAGGCCCCATCAAAATTTAATTTTATAAGACCAACACGGGGATCTCCACTTGGCTTGTTTATACAAGGGCTTCTTATCTCTTAACCCCCTATTGAAAAAATTGACAAGACAGTTGTGAAAAGAAGGCATTGTCTGCTTTGTTCAATCAGTTTCCTTTAAGATGTATAAAAGAAGACCTCTAGGTCTCGTTCAATCATTACCACATTCCACATAATTTATTCTTAAATTTTATTAAGGAGGCTACAATAACCTCAAGGAGTACGTATCTATCCTACAGGATGATTCTATATATAACATTACATTTTTATTGTTGTAGCCCAGTTTTGAAATGATGACATTTTGGAGCAAGTCCAATATTAAGAATAAACTCAAATTTAAACGTTATGTGCATCTTTATTTAATGGCTTTGTCCATGATGATAATATTATGTGGATTGTAACAATGAAGGATATGCCTTGTGAGTACTTTGTGAGAAGTTGCTCCAACTGTTGTGATTGTAAGGAAAATTGAGATTATCATCATAAGGTGAGCATTGAACCTCTAACTTGGGTGATCACCCTAGACTCCTAACATACCATTGCTTACATTCATTCTCATAATTTTGTGTTCACAATGCTTGTATATGCCTCTATGCTCAATAATTGAATGTTCCACTAAACTTAGACTTTATAAAAACTTATATCTTAACAGTTCCGGATGAAGATTGTTGAGATAGAAAATTTAGAGCTCAAACATTAATCTTTAATAAAAATTAAATAATATTTTTTATGTAAATGACACTAAGTGCCTACATAAACACGTTAAGCTCACATATAGTGAATTAGCAGTTACATGGTGTTTAATCAGTCAAAACTACTTTAATACACAACCATGGATACACAAAACAAACAAGCACGTGATCCAGCCGAGCCAAACATGGGGTCCACAAGAAATAAATGAAGGCATCAATAAATGAGAGCAGGTGAATGTTTGAGAAAAAGGCACAAGTTCCTCACTAGAACATGAAAGCATTCAAAAAGGCTCTGCATAAACAATCTCATTCATCTCATCAGACTCTCTCCATGCAATTTCATAATTTCAGTCCATAAAAGGAAAGCTATCTTGGTGTGTGATACATCTACCTCAAGTCCATCAATCCAAAGGTCAAACTTAAATGTAACATAATATGTATCATCAAGGAGCTCACACCTGTCATGCGGAACTGTAACAAATTATCCAAGATCAGCTCTCAAGGATTGAAAGATCGGATCAACGGGATCAACAATACCTTGGCCATGCTTGCCAAGTCCTCTTGCATATCACAATCTCTTAAGCATCCTCCATCCAACACTTGGTTTTTTCTATTAGCTACAAGGGCATGAACATCATCGTAAGACATGCCATCGGAACCCGAACTATGACCCTGAACTGAGTAATCATACGACAAAGATGCAGACATTGTTTTTGATATAGCATAGTATATGAATTGTTTATGTTATGTACTTGACCTACTCGAGAGTTGTTATATTATGTCCACTGTGGTAAAAGAATAAATGATGATTAGCATGTATTCCCACTGTGTTTTTACAGGCAAAAATAATTTTTCAGTGTTACTCGAAATTAATACTTACTCTCCAATACAAGAGGCAGTTGTTTGCTGATGTTCAGCTAGCATACCTTCTTAAGATTCATCCTATTATGATATGATCAGGTACATATTGCAGATCTCCTGTGTGCATTCTCCTTCGCAGTATTGTTGAATATTCTAGAGATTCTTTTCCTTGTATATGCTATGTTATATGAATAAAGTGCCAAGTTTGTTTATTCAGTTCGTTGTGTCTTGTATATATTTTTTCTGATTTGGCTCTGAGTACTTAATTGCTGTATTACATCTTTGTTATTGTTTCCTATAAATGGTTTGTGTCACTAACATCAAGAACTTGACAATCCAGTTTGAGAAGAAAAGCAAAGAACATGGAATGTAGAACATTGAATGTGGAACATGGTCCCAAAAATTTTGATGCACAGACAATTTGAAGCACCTCAGACAAATTGAGAGAATATTTATCGGCTAAGAACTTTCAGTTCCTCTGGAACATAGTGGTCAAAGAGTTCATTAAAGAAGAAGCCCGAGAAACCAAGGCTAACCCCAACATTGTTGACAATCACCTAGTGTGGAATGAGCATGTGGACCGATTATTTTCCAAACTACACCGAATTTTGGCCCACCATCATCTATTGATGCAAGAGTTGCACAATGAGAAAGAATGATAATCGCAGAGTGTAGCAATCTGACAACTATATCAAGAAAAGACTCTATCAGGAGGAAGAGGCAGAATTGGAAGAAAGACATCAGCGAGAACAAGACCAAGAGCGTGAATGTCCCAAACCAGTGTGAAGGAGACAAAGACTCTAGGGAGAGCGGTCAATGAGAATATGAGCACTACTGGTAGAGCAACCTGAAAGAAAGGTTGTTGTATGCAACCCAAAAATTGTCCCTTCCAAAGGGACCAAAGGAAGGAAGTGTAGAGTCAATGGAAGTTATGGCATCTACAAAAGTTGGCGAGAATTTTGAAACGAGTGTTGAGCCCCCTTCGACTGATGGAAGTGTTGAGCCCCCTCTAGAGGAGGGAAATCCTTGTTTGAATAAAGCATACTTCACTAACAAGGAGAAGCACTGTTACAATGAAAACATTCAAAAATTAGAAGAATTGTTGATTAGTGAAGGAGAGAGTACAATTTCTCACATCCAAAATCCAATGCAAAGTGAGGTGGGGGATGATCAAGAAGTATGTCCTGAGGAAGAGGTTGAAGATGTAGAGGTCCAAGCTGCAAGGTTTGTTCATAGTTCAATAGAAGGGGAGTGCCAAACACATCCGGCACCGCTCACAAAAGGATTCCAACATAGGAGCATGGGCTAGAATTTTTCTAAGTGTATGGGAGTTCTCAAGTGGGGACTCTAGTACAAGAGTACAAGACATCAGTTTATCAAAGCAAGAGGATCTTGCAAGTGGAGTAGGAAGAAAGAAAAGCTAGGTGGGAGTACTTGAACCATCATCATATAAGCTTTCACGCACAGATGCATAGATAGACTAGAAGGATGCCAGCCCACCTCCCTAAGACAAGCATAAATTGCCGATATTTTATGGAGAGGGTAAGGAAGACCCAACAGGCCATTTAGGTGGCCATTTCTCAAGCACGTGTAATTTTTTCCTCCAATCTATTCTGGAAACCCTAAGAGAGGTAGCCATTGATTGGCATACAAACTACGTAAATAGAGAAATTAATTAAACACCTGGGATAAACTAAAGAAGGCATTCTAGGCTAAGTTCCAACTGTTGCACAATGATAATGAGATCGTGACTAATATATATAACATAAGGCAAGGAAAGGGTGAGTATGTTCGAAAATACAACAGTCTTAAAGAGTTTCTCAGCTAGTTGGAGAAGGAACAAGCAAATGGATTAAATAAAAGGTGATTTATCGAGGGATTCGCTCCAAAGTTAAGGAGGAATATGAAAGCGATACCATTGAGGTCATATCAAGAAGCTTACAACCAAACAATGAATATTGAAAGTGATCTTGTCGGTTATGCATTGTCAGACCTGTGAAACCAATCAGGCTTTCCTCATGAGCATCCTCCATCTTCTCACTACCTCCTACTCATCCTTTTGCATTTCTTTAAATCATTACGTTATCTGTGGCATTAATTCTTTATGTTATCTATTAATGTCTACTAACACCAGTTTAGATTCCACTTTTCTCCTAAGTTTCCCTATTGCTTAATAACCCATTTCATTTTGACAGGCTCACTTATTGTCCATTCTTATTGACGTCCTTCCATACAGCCTTACTTATTTTCTATTCACTTATTGATGGCCTGGCTTATTGCCTATCCACTTATTATCAACCTTTATTATATTTTGCTTAGTGCCTACCCAAATTATTAACAGCCTTGCTTATTGCTTATTCACTCATTGGCTATCTTTTCTTTCACTCATTTATAATCTTTGCATATTACATATTTGGTTTATTGCATATTTTTACCAACCTCTTTGATTTTCTTACCTTATCATTATCCCAATATCCTATTCACATATATTCAAAAGACATGGCTATGCTAGAATTTTCAATGAAGAATATCACACATTTCTCTAACCTCAACCACATCACATGAAAAAGAAAATAACCACACAGTGACACATGATGTATCAACAAAAATCATCATTTATGTTTCGGACCTAACCTAGTTCACCTCTAAACATTGGGAAATATACATTTGGAATCTCTCTAGTCAAGTTGGGGTACCTAATAGCAACCGACGATGTCAATCTCACCCATATTTTGGCCTCCGAAGCTCCTCACATTAGTCCTGAAATAGCACAATCATCATACTAACATGATATTTTTGCAAATTTTTCAACTATTAACAATTTTTTCAGCATATCGGACCTAGCTTCAGCACCACAATCATTCTACATCAGCCATGTAATTGAAGGTGTTTTTTATTATTATTTACTCTTCATTTACCTGATTATTTCATTTCAATCATTTATTTGATTTTGGACATAATTCTCACAAGGCACCAATCCTTCCTACACTACATGGTAAGTGACGAGCATCGCAAGTGAGTATGCATACACCTCAAAATTGTTTTACTAACATTTAATTTTGTCAAGGAGTTGTTGGTGCATTAATGATCAGAAATTTGGATAAAGAAGACTATCAACTATCAAATAGGGGTATTCGCAACACGCCAAGTCATATAAAAGAGCTAGTTTCTATTGTAAGGTCTTAAAACAACATATGGTTGGCATCAAAAGTACATATAGAGTACAATATTGGGTTCCTCTCGAAAAACTATGAAAGTTCAAAAAAACGGCATGTCATTTCAAGTTCATATATAAAAGTTATGGCCTCCAGAAGTTAAAGGACTTTTTATGGTTGTGAATCAGCTAGTTTAAGCAAATGGCAGCCCCAATAGTTTTGCAATGTTAAGTGGCGGTTACGTAAACACCCCAATGGTTTTACAATGTTAAGCAGTTGTTTTGCAAAGTTTAAGCGGCGGTTCACAACCACCCTGACTATTTCACCATGCATGAAGTGGCAGTTTTGCTTGCAAGTAATGCATCAGAAGTTTAAGGGACAAAGGAGTGTTTGATCTTCAATTTCCGACTCTCACGGTTTTTGTTTGACCCTAAGGAATAGTTCTTATGTATTTATGAGCCCTTGGGGTACAAACGAAGGGACCTTCATTCATTGATGCAATCATTAAGTGACTTAGTGGATTCACTTAGTGTTGAGTGTATTCAAGAGATCTGATTAGAGATGTGCAGTTGATAGCAAAGGAAGCATGGTGAGAGAATGGGAGCTCCGTGAAATGCAGATAAGGCAGTCAACTCTAGAGAACCTCTGAGTTGAAGACTACACAGTGGAGATGGCCAAGTTAAGTAGTCTTTCTTTCTTAAGCAAGTCATCCATTGAAGAGTGCAGAGATCATTACAAGTATAGGAGACATTGAGGAGTTGGTGTCCTTGTCGGCCCAATAAGGCAAAAGCTTGTAAACCGTTGAACATAGAGAAGATGAGGAAGCATGGCTTCACTCTTGCTGGAGATTTCTCACATTGAATTTCTCCAAGATAACATTTTGTGTATCTCTCTTTTAAGTTCTATTTGATTTTCTTACTTGTATGTTTCCAATTCCTTGCAACTAGTCTAACATATCAAACACTGAAGAGAGCTCAAGAATCAATTAACCCAATCATAGTACCTGTTCATAAAGGTCAACGAACTTCACATTTGTTTTGCACTTCTATACAAGAACAATGAATTGCAGTCATGTATGGAATAGTAGCATGTCTAGGATGTGAAGTAATGTATGCAATGGATGTAGCATGTGGGGATTGCATGTGAAGAGTTGCATATTCTTTTGTATGTTGTAGATGACAATCATAAGAGCTGGAACACATCTCAAAACAACATTTTTGGGTGTTGTTCAATAGCATAGAACTTGGGAACAACATTTGTCATAAAGGATTCATGTTGTTGAAGTTTAGTGTGGAATATCCACCTAGTTTACGGATCAATTATCCTCCCATAATAGGGATTTTGGTGGGTCAACTTTGAGGCAACTTGTGAAAGATGTGTCATAGGTCCTTACTTTTGGTCATCTTCCTTCAGCATCCTTATTACCCTCATAAAGCTATCCTAATGTCATCCCTAAAATCATCAAAATGCCTTCACAATCTTCCTATGACCTCTATATCCTTCCTATATGTCCTTTTGGATGAACCATACATATCCTTATTTGCAGACCATGGTCAATGAAGCACAAACTCCTTGTTTTTTAGCCCAAACAAATATCCTTTGTCACCGGTCATGGCTGGTGATATCAGTTTTTAGGAAACTTGTCCTAGGAATCTGAACCACTATTTATAGGGCCATTTTTAATCATTTCTAAAAGAGGAGTATGTAATAAATATACATTACCCATTTTGATGGTACAATTGATGGAGCTCGAACTTGAATACATAATATAGCGACATGATTCAAGATGCATTTATACTCACTGAGCCACAACAAACCTCATGATTGCAGAGGTTCATGTGAATGATCAAGCCCTCACATGTTAGAAATCTCATGTCCAACGAATGGCTGCAACAAAGCAACCAACTATACAAATTAATCTTCACAAAAGCTATCAAGAATCAATTTTACCCCCTCAATCCTAAAGAATAGATGTTGGCATGATCAGGTACATCTTCGCAAAGCATATGGACACTCTGTACAGCAATACAATAACCAATTCCATCCCATCTCTATCAAGTTATAGGTACAAGATGTTGATGAGGCCCTTCACATCAATTTGTCTTTAGTTTTTATCCGCCTTAAGGAGTTGAGCTCTTTGCCATCGCTTCCTTGAAGCATGTACTCTAGCTTGCATTGAAGGCAGAGGCCAAGCACCATAAGGGACCTTTGGAGCCCAACCAATGTTTTGCATCTCAAAAAAGAGCTCATTTCCTACCCATGCCAACTCATCATCAAAGAATGATAATTCTTCTCAAACTAGCTCCAATATGAGTTTGGTTCATCTAACAAAGAAAAGAGGGAATAGTGTGTTTATCACAAGCGTTTTGCACAATCAATAGAACAATTTCATGTTCGTTAATTAGAGAAGGCAAAGGCCCCTCTAGTTGAGCAAAAGTAGCAACCTAAAGACCAATCCCAACACTCCTAATTCTCATCTCATCTCATCCTTCACAATGGAAGCCAATAGAATCTAGTTACATAAACAATGGTGGACAAAATCAAGTTGCCAGCTATAGCGCATCTACACCCGTAACAATTGCATGGGTCAAAAGGGAAGGACAACCCACGCATGCCTCGAAAGTGATGCGGTGTTCGCTATTCCATGACATGGTCATTTGTGACGTCACCCCACTTGATTTTCGATGTGTAATATTTGGAGCACCTCGTCAATACGATGGCAAGGTTGTCTTTGAAGGCTTCCACGAAGCCTGTTGGTTGCACAATGAGGATAAATTGTCTAAGTTCACTTCCATTATTCCTTTGCTTGCTAGTATGCAAGCCATAATACATGCCAATTTACATAATTTCTTGACTCTTATCATTCACAAAGTCAAGGCAAATAATGCTAACAAGCTACCCCCTTTAGCAATCAAATCTTGTCCAGTGTGTTTTGATATTTTTATGAGCCTAAAAGAATTTACCCTTTGAATTCCATTCAACATTCTATTGAAAGTATGCCAAGATCTTGCTTGACCGAATGGTATTGTGAAGATAGACTGACAAATCAAGAAGTTGCATGAAGGCAAGATTCAGCCTAACATTTCTCCTTGCAATTATTGTGCACTAACAATGCTTCAAAAGGACCATAATGAGATGCAATTAGTCACATATTATCGTGCTTTCAACAACATCACCATGAAAAATTGTAACCTCTTCCTCGGATCAATGATCCTCTAAACTAACTTCAGGATTTCAAATTCTTCACTAAGCTTGACTTTGTTTTTGCATATCACCAAGTCCACATGGAGTCCCATGATGTCTAGAAGACAACCTTCAAGACAATTTTGGGCTCTCCAAGTGGCTGGTCACACACTTTCCCCTCACTAATGCACCTCCCCCATTAATGCACATCACAAATGGACTCAAATAAATGCAAGACACTTCAAGAGTGGCCCACTCCATCCAACATTTTTTACTTTAAGAGTGTTTGGAAGGTATGAACTTCTATAGAAATTTACTCATGATTATTCAAATGTTAAGAGTTTTGGAATTTTGTTAGCAATGTTGCATCATTGTAAAGTTATTTTTGGCATCACCTACATGAGGATTTTTTGGTCATGCCCTCCCCCAGCTTGATGCAGGAGCATCTACACAAGACCTGGTTATGATTAAATTGAAATTTGAAATTATTGTATTTTCTTCTAAAATGTTAAAATTAAGGAGTAATTGTAAAAAGTACAAAGGTAATTGTGGGCTGTTGAGAAAATCAAGGAGTGGTTGAAAATATTTCAACCTGGGCATGTTGTTAAAAATTAAAAACTGTATTTTGTTTGCCTAAGCCAAGTTTGGCGTGGAAGTTTAGAAGAGATTCTTTACAAACAAAATAAGATATGCAAGTATGGCATGAGAGGTACGTAGAAGAAGGTGGCAGCAGAGTACAGGGAGAAAACATGGAAGGGGACATTTAGCATTGAAAAAAAAAAAAACATAAGCTAGAAGATGCAGAAGATACTGTATCAGGGGAACTTTTTGGTTATCAAAAAAAAGGTATTTGACATACTGTATGCCGTTGCAAACCTTCCTTTCTTGTCTACCTACAAGTTAAAGATTGTTGATTTAATTGAGAAAGGTGAAAGTAAGCCAAATTTCACAATCGTCATATTGGTGTCTGTTTTTGTGGTTCTATTGACAATTTTGTTTAAGATCCTCTTTGGTGGGAAGAAACCAAAGGTAGTGGAGTCTGTAGAGAAAAAAAAAAATGAGCCTAAACAGAATGAAGCTTCCGTTTCAGAGGAGAAAGAAGCTACAGAGAGTGTGGTAGAGAAAGAGAAATCTGGCAGTGGAAGTGTAAATGAAATAGGAGAAGAAGGTGCAGTTCTTCGTCAAAGGCCCAGATCTAGGCGAGAGACATAAGTTCCTTGGTGTGGAGTAATTTTTTTTTATAGCACCGTTCAGTGCTTGTAGTGAACAAGTCTGTCATAAACTTCTTTTTTTTTTTTTTCTATGTAACTGAGGGATAGAATAGGAGGAGCACTTGCATAATCTGCATTTCATCGAACTTGGTTATTGAAAAAGTGTTGTGTGAGTCGCTAACCATTTCCTTGTTCAATACAAAAAGGCCGTCACTTTTAAAAAAAGAAAACCGTGGTTTGAACCTTTCGAAGGAGCTCATACTTGTTGCTGTGTCTTTGATTTTGGCGGGGACTGCTTTGCATGGGACTGCTGCCCTCTAGAATCGGCTACCTGTTGCGATGATCATTACAGCTGCTGCCCTAACGACTTTCCTGTTTTCAAATGTGGATGCTGGTACATGCAACACGGGCGGTAAGACTCCATTTGGAGTAAAGATGTTGAAACGTACCCCTGTAAAGCCTCACTATTCTGGCCAGAAAGCCTCACTATTTTGATCGTTCAATAGCCGTAATTGACATAGCCAAATATCAGAATCTTTATGAACCTTTCTACAAGAAGCGCTATAACATCGTGAATGGAGTATGATATCTTGAAAATAGTAAAGAAGAAAAGGAGGAAGAATCAACGAAAGAAACTACTGATGCTGGAGAGGGAGTTCCTGAATGTGAGCCAAGCATGGCAGAGCGTATTCAGTTTCGAAGGGCATGGACATTGGATGCAGGTTATGCAGAATCAATAAAGGGCGACAATGTGTTTGAATGGTAAGATTTATACACAGTCCCGAGTGGAGTTATATTTATAGTGAATGTTGTATTTTCTTTTGTTTTAAAAGGCATTATAGCCATTGTTGACCCTAGCCCTGAGAGAAGAGGGTATTCTGTGTATATTCTATTTATGGCCTCGGCCATGGAAAACAAAGAGCTATTTGCATACTGCACTGAGCTTATAATGGGTAAAGGATAATAGTATTACAGAATTTATTCTGTAAAAGTCTATTTATAAATCTAGAAGGAAAAATGATGGAGGCCCCTATTTGCAGTCTGATAACAGCCCATCATCATTTCAGTCAGCCCATTATAATTTTAGGGTTATTTTTTTTAAGTAAAGGACGTATGTGTCCAATATAAAGGATTTAAAATTGAGTCCCTGGTTGATCTATGTGTCTGCTGCTTGTGGGAAAGGCATCAATTTGGTATCAGAGCTTGAAGCTCTTGGGGACTTCGAAATGGATCATAAGTTGCTGCAGAATTTGGAATGGTTGCATTTGTGAATGATGTTACAGGTTGTGACAAGGATTTGGCAAAGGGATCAACAGGAGACAGCAATAGAAGACTCTGCTGGAGAAAAAGGTGTGAGTAAGCTTTGTTGTTTGAGATGAATTATTGTGTTGAGAAGTAAACAGGTGAAGAGAAAGGCAGCCAAGCCTTTGAGGCTTAAGAAGAGAAGAAGCCAAGGAAGGCTTAGAGAAGAAGATCCAAGAAGAAGAGTCTTGGATAGTTTGCCAAAAGACTATGGTGAAAAAGACTTAGGTGAGGTAAAGGATGGAGTTTGAAGCTTAGAGAAGCTCTAGAAGAAGAGAAAGTGAATGCTCAAGAAGAAGATCCAAAACAAGGTAAGCTTGGATTTGTAATTTGTGTTTGTTGAAGAGTTGTCTAAAGAGTTGCTGCAGGATTGAAAGAAGAATCAAAAAACTAGGATGCAAAAGGCCTAGGTGAGATCAAGAAGATTGTCAAAAGACCAGTCAAGGAGAAAGGCTTGGGTGAGACAAGGGATCAAGAGACTAAGGTGGAAAAGACTTGGGTGAAGATCTCAGAGATGGAAGCATTGTTGAAGGCACTGCAGAGCAGCAAGGTATATGAGGGCAACAAGAGGAAAGCAAGCATCAAAGGTATGACTAATGTTGATTTTGATAAAGAAATTGCTAGTTTGAAGAAAGAATTAGCTAAGGTTAAAGATGAGTATGAGTCTTGGATGCAGCTGAATAGACAAGCATGGGTATGGCCAATAATGAAGAAGAAATTAAAGTGGCCAATAGTTCTCCTATTGAAGAGGAGAAGGCAAAATGAGATTGCCATGAAGAGGGAAGCCCAAAGAGGCAAGAAGATAAGGAGGTTGCCAAGTGAGCAGCAAGATGAAGAAGTTGTGAAGAAGGTTCTCATTGAGGAGAACAAGAGAGAAGAAGAAAGAAAAGATGAAGTGCCAGGAAGAGCACTTGAGAAGATGAGAGTGTCCATTAAGAGGATACTCATGGAGACATTATGGTCTCTTATTTTTGTATTTAATGCTGTTTTTGAGTGGGTAAATGCAGGTATGAGCAGCCTATTGAAGGTCAAGAGAAGGGCCTTGGAGAATGAAGAGATTGGTGCAAGAAAAGACACCAATTACACAAGTGAATGTGCAAGAGAGAGAAGTGAGTTTGCTGTTGATAAGGGAGATGAAGATGAATTCCAAGATGCCATTGAATGCCAGGAAGAAGAAAGAGAGCAGCCGAGCATAAAGGAAAAAGAAATGACAGATAATCAAGAAGCCATGCAAATGAAGCAGCCCATTAAGGAGGTAAAGTTGAGTTCAAAATTTGATTCTTCTTATAAACATGAAATTGTTGATATACATGTTAAAGAAGCAATTAGAAAAGTGAAGTTTCCAATTAACCATGGATATGTGATGCCTAAATGGTGGAAGAAACAAACTCTCAAGCAAGAGGAGGTGCTGGTACAAAGGCATGGATGCAGGATGCCTACATGGCTTGAGAAGAGAAATGGTAAGAAGGAGAATCTAATGTGGGTGCCTAAGAAGGCTAAGAGTGAAGAAGATGTGAGTGTTAAGACAGCAACACCAAGAAATCAATGGAGAAAGTTAAAGGATGACACAAGTACATGGAAAGGTAAGACAATTGTTTGCAATGAAAGGGATAATGATGTTTTGGAATCATTTAATGATATTTTCATGGAAAATGAGGAATGGAAAGTGGCTGTAAGGACTAATGTGCAGCAAGGAGAGACTTCCAAAGGGATGGATGATGAGAAAAAAAAAGAATATGCAGCAGAACAGACAAGATGGCTTCAAACAGAGATTGAACAAGGCAAGGAGACAGAAGGTATGAATACTGCAATTGTTTTTGATGAATATACTGATGTTGATGAAGAAGCTGATTTGTATGAAGGAACAATAAAGTGGATGAATGTAATTACAGAGGATGAAAGACAATCTTGTCCTAAGTTTGATATAGGACATAAAGATTTGGATGAGTTTGTGTTGAGTGATGAGATGAAGAGTAAGGCTAGTAAAGAACAAACAATCCTTCAGGTTGATAAGCCCAAATTTGATGAAGATTGTGAGATAGATGAGATCTCACTAAAGGTAGAGTTGAGAATGATAGATGAGCTGTTTGGTAATTCAAGAGAGTTGAGTAAAGGCACAAGCCATGGTGAAGGCAGCATTGGGAAGAGTGGAGCAAGACAAGAGCAAAGCAATAAGACCAAGGCAGTTTTGGTCATGAAACAAGAGCATAAATGTGAAGGCAGCCAAGAGGCTTCATGGCCTCAATGTTTTTCTACTAAGGTTGCTTTTGATGTTTTGAATGCAGGTGTTAAAGTTGTGGAGATGAATGAAGTCCATAGTTCAATGGACAAATTTTTGAACCAAGAAGATCAAGAAGATTTTGAAGACATGTATGAGAATGAAGCATGGAGATTGGACATAGCAACTGAAAAGGAAATGAGAAGAAGAACATACCAGAAGAGGAAGAACAGCAAGATGAGAGACAGAGACTATCAAAGACAAGCATTGGCATTGACAAGAAGACCGTGGGATCCAGGTATAGAATGAAGGCTAAGGCATGGAGGCAGCGTTTCATTTGAACTAAGGTTCAAATTGTTTCTAGAGGGAGAGTATGATGCAGGAGCATCTACACAAGACCTGGTTATGATTAAATTGAAATTTGAAATTATTGTATTTTCTTCTAAAATGTTAAAATTAAGGAGTAATTGTAAAAAGTACAAAGGTAATTGTGGGCTGTTGAGAAAATCAAGGAGTGGTTGAAAATATTTCAACCTGGGCATGTTGTTAAAAATTAAAAACTGTATTTTGTTTGCCTAAGCCAAGTTTGGCGTGGAAGTTTAGAAGAGATTCTTTACAAACAAAATAAGATATGCAAGTATGGCATGAGAGGTACGTAGAAGAAGGTGGCAGCAGAGTACAGGGAGAAAACATGGAAGGGGACATTTAGCATTGAAAAAAAAAAAAAACATAAGCTAGAAGATGCAGAAGATACTGTATCAGGGGAACTTTTTGGTTATCAAAAAAAAGGTATTTGACATACTGTATGCCGTTGCAAACCTTCCTTTCTTGTCTACCTACAAGTTAAAGATTGTTGATTTAATTGAGAAAGGTGAAAGTAAGCCAAATTTCACAATCGTCATATTGGTGTCTGTTTTTGTGGTTCTATTGGCAATTTTGTTTAAGATCCTCTTTGGTGGGAAGAAACCAAAGGTAGTGGAGTCTGTAGAGAAAAAAAAAAATGAGCCTAAACAGAATGAAGCTTCCATTTCAGAGGAGAAAGAAGCTACAGAGAGTGTGGTAGAGAAAGAGAAATCTGGCAGTGGAAGTGAAAATGAAATAGGAGAAGGTGCAGTTCTTCGTCAAAGGCCCAGATCTAGGCGAGAGACATAAGTTCCTTGGTGTGGAGTAATTTTTTTTTATAGCACCGTTCAGTGCTTGTAGTGAACAAGTCTGTCATAAACTTCTTTTTTTTTTTTTTCTATGTAACTGAGGGATAGAATAGGAGGAGCACTTGCATAATCTGCATTTCATCGAACTTGGTTATTGAAAAAGTGTTGTGTGAGTCGCTAACCATTTCCTTGTTCAATACAAAAAGGCCGTCACTTTTAAAAAAAGAAAACCGTGGTTTGAACCTTTCGAAGGAGCTCATACTTGCTGCTGTGTCTTTGATTTTGGCGGGGACTGCTTTGCATGGGACTGCTGCCCTCTAGAATCGGCTACCTGTTGCGATGATCATTACAGCTGCTGCCCTAACGACTTTCCTGTTTTCAAATGTGGATGCTGGTACATGCAACATGGGTGGTAAGACTCCATTTGGAGTAAAGATGTTGAAACGTACCCCTGTAAAGCCTCACTATTCTGGCCAGAAAGCCTCACTATTTTGATCGTTCAATAGCCGTAATTGACAGCCAAATATCAGAATCTTTATGAACCTTTCTACAAGAAGCGCTATGACATCGTGAATGGAGTATGATATCTTGAAAATAGTAAAGAAGAAAAGGAGGAAGAATCAATGAAAGAAACTACTGATGCTGGAGAGGGAGTTCCTGAATGTGAGCCAAGCATGGCAGAGCGTATTCAGTTTCGAAGGGCATGGACATTGGATGCAGGTTATGCAGAATCAATAAAGGGCGACAATGTGTTTGAATGGTAAGATTTATACACAGTCCCGAGTGGAGTTATATTTATAGTGAATGTTGTATTTTCTTTTGTTTTAAAAGGCATTATAGCCATTGTTGACCCTAGCCCTGAGAGAAGAGGGTATTCTGTGTATATTCTATTTATGGCCTCGGCCATGGAAAACAAAGAGCTATTTGCATACTGCACTGAGCTTATAATGGGTAAAGGATAATAGTATTACAGAATTTATTCTGTAGAAGTCTATTTATAAATCTAGAAGGAAAAATGGAGGCCCCTATTTGCAGTCTGATAACAGCCCATCATCATTTCAGTCAGCCCATTATAATTTTAGGGTTATTTTTTTTAAGTAAAGGACGTATGTGTCCAATATAAAGGATTTAAAATTGAGTCCCCGGTTGATCTATGTGTCTGCTGCTTGTGGGAAAGGCATCACAGCTCATGAATTAAAAAAATCTCATGTCAAGTTCAAAAGCTGCTCAAACATTTTAGTTATTTAAAAAGGTGACGATTTTTCTACTTGTACGCATTCTCTCCTTGACTTCCAACTACCATTTGAACTTGAGACCAATGCTTCTCTATGTGCCATAGGTGTACTACCCAAGTATGGAGACATCTAGTGGTATATCATTCAAAGCCTTTTTCCCAAGTCAAGCTTATTTAAAAAATTTACAAAAAGGAATTATATGCCATAGTCCAAGTATTCAAGTAGTGGCACCATTATCTTCACATTAACAAATTCATCCTACATACTACTCACCAACCTCTTCGAATCTTTTATCACACATTAATTACCTATTAGTTATATGTTAGCTAATGTTCAGTTATCAATCCCCTCAACTATATGCAACTTCTTTTTTATTAATTTTAAAATTAAAAAAAAAGAGTATGTCAATGTGCCTTCCATTTCTCTTTGTTCTTTCTTTCATCCTTACATCGGTATCAACATAGATGTTCGGAGAAGCCCTAGGGGAAGAGTACAAACAAAGAAAAAGAGGTTCAAGGACACCCTAGTAAGATTGTTAGTGAGGTACAAACTATAGATTTGAAGAGTTACACGATTAAGAACATCATTATAGGGCACGGGAGGTCAATACAACAAGGTGTGATCTAAATAAGACATGTCACGTTTTAAGATCATGAAGAACAAAAAGATCAATCATTGTTCGTGTTTACATCGTAGCATAAGAATTCAAGATCTATAGACAAGGTGCAGATGAAGGATTCACAATCTACATACAAGGATCGACAAGCACAGGTCTTTCAGGCACAAACCAAAGTGCAAACAAAGAGAAGATAAAATGCAAGCACGAGACACAAAAATCACAATTTGATTTTGCAAAGATTGCATTAGGGCATAGAAGGAGAATGACAAAAGAGAAGAAAACAAAAAAAGTAGAAAAGTCATCTATATATTCAATAGCGTATCAACACAAGTAGAGAAGTCTGTATTTTCAGCTGTTATTTTTCACACTATGTTTTTAGATAATCACGAGTTTCCACAAGTGATTCGTTATTTGTCATGTTCTTTCCTAAGCGATTTGCAAACATTTTTGTGCATACTCCAAAAGCTTTTTTGTCCAATTGTCATTTATTATTTTTATTTTTTATGCGATTTTTAAATTGGAACGATCTGTTGAAAGTCAAATCATGGCTAATATCCAAAATATATTTCTATCAGAAGGGAGATGCTAACTGACCAAAACTATAATATCAGAAGTCACAAGATATTCAATATTTCTGAGTATCAAGACTATGATAAAATTATTCTCTATTATAAGTGGTGTCATGAGTGGATCCTACACACAAGCAACATTCAATGTCATGAAAATCTACAAAAATATGAACTTCCCTAGTCTTCTTATATTGAATGGGACTTGTTCAATTGCACTTGTCTAGAGCAAAAATCAACTTGATACCAACATCTTGTGTAAGTTTTGCTTCACCTTGGATTTTAGATTAGGATTTTATTGGCATGATCTCCTTTTCACAGATTTGGCCTCGGGTTTTAGCTCTATGTTTGCATTGTGCCTAGTTATTCGAAAATTACTTTATCTCACATGTCGAGGAGGCAACAGACGACGAGGAGGGTTTCGAAGAACCAACAAGGAACACAAGCCCAGTTCGACGAACATGGGAAGTTACATTCGTGTCATGGGAAGGAAAAAACCCATGTACGCAAAGCCAATCGATGGGAAGAACTAGAAAAATGAGGTTGTGTCTGCCTGCATCAAATACAGTCAACCGAAATAGGGGCAATCATGGGAATAAGGGCAAGGAAAAAACTGACGAGAAACGGGCCAAAAGGGAATGACATAGGTGAGGACCAAAACGTGCATAACACACCAGAAAGATCTATGAACAGCAAGGGCACATAGTCATGAACGTGAAAGTAGGGCATGCCATGTTTAATGTGAACAATAAGGGCACAATGCAACCTAGAATAGTATGAAGCTCCCTCTAACACAGGTGTTCAAAACTCCTCACCATCACAAGGTGTTGACCCCCAAACTTAAATATGCTAACATCTGCAGCCAAATATCTAGAAATGAAGCCCTAGGTTTAGAACTTTGAGATCTTGTGTTGTTCCAAACGCAGTTGCAAGAAAAAGATGGTATTATTGCTGATTTGCAAGCTAGAACCACTAAAATTGAACAAAACCAAACCACCCCCATGGATTTTTCATGCCTACAACTTAATTAAAGTGGTTTCAGAAATTCAAAACAAGCAAATCTGAGATAATCATTCGGCACAAACACCTTAAAAAAGAAACCACAACCCAACAACAATCTATCCAAAAATTGGTTGAGGAACAAAATTCACGAGTACAAGCAGTTAAGGGGAAGAAAGCACCTCTAGTTGTGGAAATGGTTTTCCAAGCAAAATTTGAAGAAGAAAAGGCACGTCAAACCAAGGCACTCAACTTGCGTGTTCGCAGCCTCCCTAAACTAGTTGATCCCTTACAAGCAAGTCATGTTATTGTGAGAATCTTTGGACTTGAAAGATATCTCCCTCAAGTTTGGACTTTGTCGGACAATGCCCTTGTCATCCAATTATGATCTGCAGAGGAAGTGTTTGAAAGCTCTTAAAGCAAAAAAAAAGAAACCCTTTTCCCTCCCGTAGAAAATCTATGTAGACGCAGATCTCACAAGACTCCAGGTAGAGAAGCTTTGAAAAGCTCATATTCAAGTTACAGCTGCCAGAGGGGAGAACAAGTGGGTTGTTATTAGACATTGTAGGGCTATCATTGGTGATTCTCCCCCTCCTGGATGGTCACACCCCAAACCTTCAGCACAACAACGATCTCAGGTCTCAATGGGTGGTGATGGCATCTCCATTGCTTCTTGAAACTACAACGGTGCTTTATGTTTTTCTCAAGGGACCTTCCAAGATGTTATTACTTCCCGAGATCTCATCTATCTCATTGAGATCCACGAGAGCCCCGAATGAGCCCTCCCTCCAGTCACAAGGTAGGGTTTCAGCCTTTCGTCATGAGACACACAAATCAAGGGGAATTCATGATTCAAGTGATGTGGCTTGCCTCATTTGGGACAGCCTCAAGTCTAGAGTTGCACTTGTGGCTTCTGATGTCCACTCTAGAAATATTTGGCTTCAAATTCAAAGAGATCCGCCTTCTTTTCAGGATGTCTTCATAGTTGTTTGCTACTTTCCCCCGCCACATCTCCATTCACAATTCATGTTGATGGCGACCTGTACCTTGACCTCTATCCAAAGATCTCTAAATACTCCACTATTGTTGATATCATTCTTTTTGTGCGATTTTAATGCACATAGAGGAAACCTCCAGGCTCCTATTCATGACCTTGCTCAAGATGAGTTATGCCTTCATGAGCTAGATCTTGAGGAGTTTGGTTTACAGAGATGTTTTACTAACAGAAATGCTACAAGTACAACCTATGTGATACACCTCCTCTAGGTGCGTGAATCTCAAAGCCTCCACGTCCTTAATGGTCTTCCTCACTTCTTCGGCTACGGAAGATTCACTTGTTCCCCCACGGCACTGGTGCAAGCGTCATGGACTATGTTCTTACCAGTAGATAAATCATCCCTCATATCTGTGGCTTCCTTATTTTGCCTCAGCTCCCCCTTGCTAACCATGCCATCTTGACATTCACCCTCCATATTGGTTCTCACCCCTCACGCCCACCTTCCCCCTTTTCCACCACTCCTCATCGCACTCAACACACCGCAATCCGTTTTGATGATGATTACACCAATGATTATGCTGCCCATCTCTCCTTTCTTATGTTTGGGTTTTACTCCCTCCCTCTGCCCACCATTGATTCCATGTATGAGTTTTTACACCAAACCCTTTGGGATGCTACCCTTGATTCCTACCCCCACACTATACAATACTCCAAAAACCCCTACCTATCACGGAACTTGCCCCATGAACCGGTGGTATGATAATGAGTGTAAATCCCTTCATCAGAGACTTCAATTTTCCCTAATCCATGACCCTCCCTCCATACCCACCCCTCGTAGGGAGTATTGTTGCATTCTTCGACATGAGAAACGAAAGTTTTCAGCATCTAGACGACTTTCACTCCTTGCTAATCTCCACCACTCTCCTAAGACTTTTTGGCGTACTCTTCTTCCAAGAAAAACCACCATTTCCGACATCGCACCCAAAGCTTGGGTCTCTTATGTTAGTTCCCTCTATGGTGTTCCAGCCCATCCTACTGCCACTACCCCCACTCCACCATCCTCCTTTGTTTTCTCCATTTCCATCAAGAGAGCTATTTTGAAATTCAAGAACAAAAAAGTAGCTGATTGTGAAGATCTCAAAGCTGAGTTCATCAAATACGGTGTGGATTCCACTACCTTTCCCCTTGCCATTCTTTTTAATCAGGTGGTGTATTCAAGGTTCCCTCAGTCATGGTCCCAACACATCATTTACCCTTTTCATAAGTCTGGGGATCCCTCTATCCCTGGTAATTACAAGTCCTAATTGGGCATATATTTGCCAAACTTTAAGCCACAATGTTAGACATGCAACTATCAAATTACTTGGAAAGGAATAATATCAAAGCTCAAGGGCAAGCTAGCTTCAGAAGGGACTACCAAACTATCGACCACATCTTTAAACTCCAGGCTATCATGAAGAAGTTCGTCACTGGTCCTCAAAAGTCTTTTGCTATTTTGTTGACTTCAAGAAGGCCTTTGACTCAATTCTGAGACACCTACTTTTCCAGAAGTTGAGATATTTTGGCATCCCAATTCTCTGATTACCGCAACTTGGAGGCTTTATGAGACAGTCATTGGGCAGCTTCGTACCTCTCATAGTTTGTCTGACTTTGTAAAGAGTACCATTGGGGTCAAGAAAGGATGTCCTCTCTCACCAACCCTTTTTAGCATATACATTAATGAGTTAGAGGAGTTTCTACGGCAGCATACACATATAGATGATGATTATCTTCTCCAAGATGTGATTATAGTCATACTTCTTTTTTCCGATGATGTTGTCCTCCTCTCACACTCTATAAAGGACTTACAATGACAATGTGATGCCCTTGCTCGCTTCTACGAACTCCAATGGCTTGTGGTCAACCTTAGTAAAACTAAGGTCGTGATCTTCAATATCTCCAAGCGCTTTATCTCTAGATTCCAATTTTTCTACAAAGGGGAACTTTTTGAGATCACATCAACCTACACTTAGTTGGGGGTCCAATTTTTTGGCCCATGCTTTAAAATGAAGTTTGTTGCTTAACCACACCTTTGCAAGGGGTATGCATCTCTTTTTGTTTTAGAACGTCAATGTTTCTAGATCCATTTCTAGGACATCCCTTCCAAGTTACGCTTGTTTGATGCTATCATCAAACCTACAATTTTGTATGGTTCAAAGGTTTGGGGACCTAGCTTAGGGTCAGTTGATTGAGCTCGTATTGAGAAGGTCCAGACTCTCATGTTGCAAAGCATGATCCACTGCAAGCAAGCAATTCCTCAATGCATCATCCAAGGTGAATTTGCCACCCAGCCATTACACCTTGAGACTATATTCAAGCTCAATTTCTACATCCATAGACTCATATCCCTAGGGGACCCAGCGTCTGGTCGTGAGAGGTTTCCCTACTTAGCACTTTGCTCTTCAGAGAGGATTGCTTCACTAGTTCCCCCCAGATGTCGATATTATTGGTACTTTGAGGCTATCCCTACTTAGCACTTTGCTCTTCGAAGAGGATTGCTTCACTAGTCCCCACCATATGTCGCCACTATTGGTAAGTTGAGGCTAGGTTGCTCCTTTATGTTGGAATCTCTATTGACAAGGTACGCCCTTTCATATATTCCTTAGATGCCCCTCCCGGGCTCCTTCCCACAAAGGATGTCATCACTAGAGTTGCCAGAGAGGACATCTATAGACAGTATATCCAGACTACCTGGATCTCTTCTGTGGGCCGCTCAGCCCCAACTTTGCTTTCTATGTTAAGCATTTCTTACAGATGGTGGATGGTATTATTTGTTGCCCTCACTATCTCAAGTGCTATTAGTCTCACGTCTTGAGGCTTCCCCTTGGCCAAATGAGAGTTTGATCTCACCAGTTACAGGCTAAAACAAACCATCGCATTCTCTATCAGGACTGGATCTATCGTCTTTGCTCCCTCTAGGAGGTGGAGACCAAGGAACATTTCATTTTTAGATGACCTGTTTATTATGAGATCCGAGAAAGATATCACTGCCTCTACAAAGACTCAGACAACACTCTAGCTACTTTCTTCAGATATACAGACCAACGGTGCCTAGATCCTTATCTTCACAACGTTGTCACCCTCTAGCACAGATTCCTACAGGAGGAACCTAGAGGCTCTAGAGCTCCCATATTGATCAACTCTTTCTTTCAACCCATCCAAGTGATTGGTAGCACTAAGCATCCTTTGGACACCGATATATCACACATCAAAGTTGATAGATCAATTAGGCAACGCTTCTCTCAACACATTATTACTACTTAGACTACTCAGATCTCCAGGCCTGCTACCTCTCG
Organism: Torreya grandis; assembly: GCA_037957365.1. Classification (NCBI taxonomy): domain Eukaryota; kingdom Viridiplantae; phylum Streptophyta; class Pinopsida; order Cupressales; family Taxaceae; genus Torreya; species Torreya grandis. The sequence goes on along the minus strand of JARHVA010000016.1, from coordinate 3,582,683 downwards.
GCATCAGGGTTTGCTAGCAACATGGATCTACTACTTGCCAATTGTACCCCAAACCACAGGGGCAAATTGATATTACGAGTTTCTTTTTTGCTACGGGAGTTACACCGACCTTGGATGTTAGTTGAGATTCTAAAGAAGTGTCTTGCTTCCTCCTAGGATCCCCCAGCCTAGCTCCTCCGACCCTTTATACTCACCGAACAACGTTATCAAATCTCTCAAAATGATCGATAATGTCTCGGATGACTCCTTCAATTCAGGGACAAGTAGAGACATTCAATGAGATTTGCCTCCAGTCTTCATTAGCACATGTTTTTGGGGCTTTCGTTTTGCCCCTCATTGCTATTTGTATTGGTTTCTTTGCCACTTGTGTTAGTGGCACATTAATCTATTGTCTTTTGTACTTTATTTTTTTGGTCCACCTTTAGGATTCTTGCTTTCTAAAACTTTATATTGCTATTGGATGTATCCTTCAGTCCCATTGACCTAATTTTGGTAATTTGCGGACATTAATATAATATAATTTCTTAACAAGGAATCAAGACCTGTTATGAACTTTGTCGATTATGACAAACATCATAAGGAGGCTCTTTTGATGCTAATATTGTTTGTTTCAAATTTAATTCTTTTGTTGCTAATATTGTTTGTTTAAAATTTAATTCTTAAGGTCTAGAATGCCATTGTGGCAAGTGTGCTTTGGACCAATCTCCAAAACAAGTATCAAACTTCAGAGAAAAGTCGGGTCATGTACTTAAAGAATCAATTGTTTTCCGCAAAGATAACTGAGAATGGATCCCGGTCAGAACATTTTTTTTTGGATCAAAGATCTCTGAGACTAGCTCACAGCCATAAACAAAACAATGGACAACAACAACCTCGTTGATCTTGTTCTGAACAACTTGATGCCCTCATATGACTCTTTCATGGAGGCCTTACACTTGATGGAAAAAAAAAACCCTAACATTTAATCAAGTTAATTCTTATTTACTGCAAAAGGAGTGCAGATAGACATAGGCAAATGAGTCTAGTGCTGGGCAAACAAAGAGAGCATTTGCTGCTCAATTGATGTGGAAGTGGAAACATATCTCTCATGATTCATCTTCCAAGTACGAGGTGAAGTGCTTTTATCATCATATGGTTAGGCATCTCAAAAAGGTTTGTTAGAAGCGACAAGATGCTCTTTCCCAACAAAGCAATCAGGGAAACGTTGCAAAAATTGAAGATGAACAGGAATCTAAGAGTATGCCCTCGCAGCATTGTACTCCAACGATAGTGCTACTAGTTGTTGGTTCATTGATTTTGGCAAATCCAAACATTTTACATGTCATAAGGACTGGTATGTAAAATTTACTGCAAATACAAATATTTTTTATTCAACTTTATTAGCTAATAAGGAGTCACGTGCAATAGAGCAGATAGGTGATTTTTGCATAGAGTTGAATAATGTTGAAAAAATCATAGTAAGGAATGTTAGGTATGTGCCTACAATAAATTAAAATCTCGTCTATTAGTCGATTGAAAGAAAATCCCCACATTACTGTGAATTTCTCTAGGCAGAAGTTTATTGTGTTTGAATTGAAACAAGACAGGGTAGTTGCCTTAGGCATTCGGTAAGGTGACTTGTATAGGCTTGTTGACCTTGCTACAATCAACATACATGCACTAGTTGTGGAGGGAGGCTCCACTATACAGATTGTGCTAGAGGACGAAATGCCTCAATCAAATACACGGTTAGTTATGGAGGATGACTCCACTATCCATGATGTGCGGAAGGAAGAAATGCCTCAATCAAAGGCATTGGCTTGGAGGACCAAAACCAAGGTTGTTAATCCATCAAAGCATGTTCATTTTGCTCTTGTATCTGACCTTTTTATGGTACCTCAACTACAATGATATTCTAAAGTAGAAGGAAAACATAAATGGGAGACTATCATGCACACTGAATGTGACACCTTAATGAAGAATCATACCTAGGAGCTAGTGGTATTACCTCCAATTAAACAACCCAATGGTTACAAATGGGTGGACAAAATCAAAAGCAAATCCAATCATACTTTGGATAGGTACAAGGCTCTTCACAATAGTAGGGAATAAACTGTGAGTATGATGAGATTTTTGTTGCTCCTGTTGTGAAAATGGTCACATCTCAATTGCTTCTCTCCATAGGACCTCGGTTTGGTTGGAAGGTGCAGAGGGATGTAAAGAGTGCTTCCCTGAATGGAGAATCAGACGAGGAGGTTTACATGGGGCAGCATGAAGGTTTTCGGGTACCTAGTAGTAATCATATGGTTTACAAGATGATTAAGTCCCTGTAAAGACTTAAGCAGTGTCTAGAAGCCTAGCATTTCAAGATCAATAAGCAACTCCAAAATTCTAGATTCGGAAGTATGGAGGTCAGGCTTAAGTTATCACCAAATGATGATTCGCCACCGGTTGATGAGTCACTCTACAAACAATTGGTGGGCAGCCCGACATATCGTACATCCACATAACCGGATCTATGTTTTGTTGTTAGCTATCTCTCAATTTATGTCTCAACCAAAGCTCATGCATTCGACAGCAGCAAAACGTCAAACGACTGCAGATTTCAAATTGACATCTATAGAGCAAACTGCAGATGTAACGACTAAACCCCTTGGTCCCTTTTTATATGTAAAATTGAGAGAAACTTGGATTAGTCTCCGGTTCAGCCATTAAAGGAGGTTATTAAATATATTAATTACCTATTAGTTATCTATTAACTGATGTTCAGTTACCAACCTCCTCAACTGTATGTAACTTTTTTTAATTAATAAAACACAGGCCACACAAGTAGGTCAGTGTGCCTTCCATTTCTCTTCATTCTTTCTTTCATCTTTATTAACATCTTTAACTCTTAATCTAAGATTCAAGAATATCAGCATATGAAGAAGGCATCTTATATTAGGCATTTTCATTTGGTGATCAAGGATAAGAAAGGCATAACCAACAATGTAGAAAACGTTTTCACTCATCCTCCTTCACCCGTACTTAACATCTTGGATACCCGATGCGCAGCCTATGTAGAATGAGAGGAGCTTTGCTCTCCCCATTTTGGTTCCATTGCTTCTCCTTTGCAGCAGTCCCCAATGGTCCACGAGACACCTTTCTCTGACTACACTCTGAAGGAAGGATTGTTGTATAACCTCACTCAACTTTGTGTTTCCACCCTTCCCTCTCTCCAACTTCTACTAGAGGAGGCTTATTCCTCCAATGGTGGGCATTTTTACATGCAAATGAACCTGCAACATTTGCCAGGCTACTTTCATTGGCCTTCCATGCAAAAACAGGTTGGGGATTTCATTATCAATGCTCATTCTGAAGTCTGTTTAAGCCTTCCAATTGAAAGCTTAGATTGTACAAGGCCTTCTTATTACCTTCACGACCATGGAAATCCATTTACAAGGACTTCATTAAGGGTTTCCCCACTACACTTGATGCTAACATGACTTCATCTTTCCAATTATGTATTGGTTTTCAAAAAGGGAAATCTTTATCCAATGCACAAAGTCAGATGATACTCCAACGCAGCATTGGCACTATATGGCGAAGTGTAAATGGAATTCAATTACTTGGATATAAAATGGGAAAAACTCGGCAAAAACTAAGAAAACTAGACAGCAATGTAATATTCGTAAACATAGAGGAAAAAACAGATTTTGTTATTTCATTTCATATATAGTACGTACAGATATAAATAAACATAATACATATAAAAATGACAATCACAAATATAATGCATAGAGATATAAATAAACATAATACATTAAAAAAAGCCAATTAAAAAAAAAATGTTAGGGTTACAAAAACTAATATACTTTTACCTAAAAGGGATTATGTAAATAACAAAAGACTATTCATAAAATAGTAGGTCTTGCCGTTGTGGAGCACAAACTTTTAGCATAGGGGCAGCCCTAATGTTTTTATCTAAACCCTCACTAGGATATAAACTATAAAAATAAACTCATCAAGATATAAAATTTAACTTATAAAATAAATCCATTCAAGTAAAACTTTAAAATACTACAATGTTTAACCCTAGCACTAAACTAAAACTTTTCAGTCTGCCCATGTTCGGCATCTTTCCACCTCTAAGTGTAAAAATGAGCCAAAAAATACAGGTATATAAAGAAATATAAGTTATAACCACTTTTGAAAAACTCAAAAAACGGAGCAGAAAATGTGGTGTGTTGCAATCAATTGGGAGTTTTTCAAGAGTGATGCTACTATACCTAAGCCTATCAAATTGTTTTTCAAGCATGTTGGAGCAATTTTTTATTGCAACACGTGCTTCTTTGCTCATTTTTGGTAATCATCCTGGAAAATTCTCAGTTGTCAATTCCATTCCCCCAATTCTTTTCATTTGCACATTGATGGGTAGACTAAGGTTGTTAATTGCACCGTAGTCCATGCTCTTCACATCTATCATCAAATGAATAAGCATTATCTTCAATCTTCTATTCCCTAAAGATGGATCCAGTAGTGAGATCCAAAACGTTGGAAAATAATTATTTTATGCAGTTGAATCCAGAAAATTATTACTCATTATTACACTGCAAAGAAACCAATCTCAAAACCAAAATATACATATCATTCAACAAAGCGACAATTGTGCTACCCTCTACAAGTATTCTCATTTCAAAGTTTGTTATGGTTTCAGAACTTTGGTGTTTTATGAGATTCTGGTTGTTTTTTTGGGTCCATCTACTTTTTACCAATAGAGGGAGATCCATAAATGAGATCATCAAAGGGACAAATATCTCGAGATCTCAGTTGATACATCCTAGTTGAGACAAATATCCCATCAAGGAAATTAATATCTTGATATCTCGAGCATCATGAACTGCAGGGCGTCAACATCTCCAAACAAGAAAGAGAAATATTTATACACATTTGAAAAATATAGGATCATACCATGCTGACCAATTTGACTGTCCAGAAGTTCAGAACCGAATTTCCTGTGTAAATTCTGAAATGGCTACTTATGGGCTGAATTAGAAAGATTTGGGTCTTCCAACAAACCCTAGAAATCACGTCGCAAACCCTAACACAACTTACATAGATTCTAAATTTTAAAATCTCAAACCCTAGCCATAAATAACTGAATTCTGAAAATGAACATCTGGGACACAAATATCAATATTTCTAATCAAATATTTATCAAAATTAAAAAATTATTACAGCCCAAAATAAAACCCTCAAATCTGATTTTTACCATGCAAATCTAGGCTGGAAAATTCACAAATAAATACCAGCTATTTGTTTGATAAATCAAAGTATCAAGTATCATAAATTTGCCCCCAAAAACAAGCAAATTAACCTCCCAAGGTGGGTCGCCACCCTTGGAAAAGCCCTCCAAGTGAGTCGCTGACCTACAAGGGTTGTCAAGATGATTCGTCACCCTCACAATGTCTTCAAACAGCTACGTTTCACCCACATAATCTCTGCCAACTGTTGCTTCCACAAATGATGCCCTAGGAATCCACAAACTGCTCAAATCTGTCCACAATGATCTTTGAAATGAGGCCACCCAACTGAAGATGAGGGTTTTCATCCCAAATTCCGATTATCAAAGATGAGTTTCATCTTCCAAGGTAAAAAGTTAAGCAAGCATGCTCAAACTCATAATTTTTATTTACAAACATGATAACTTTTCAAATGATCATCATTCCCCTTCTTATACTCTTTATTTTTATCAAACCCTTCCTAGAAAACGACGCTCCACTTGGAGGGAGAGTTAGAGAAATTTTAAAAAGATCATGCCTTAACTTCATTAAGGGTTTAATTAACCCATGCTCCAAAACCTCTTTTTAAGTCAATCAAAAATAGAAATGGGGTGGCCAACATAAAGTCCCTTAGACATTATTATTTTAAGTATTTACAAATACTTTTTATTGTAGATAATAATATTATTCTAATATCGAAAATGGGTATTACAATCTGCCCTTCCCAAATTTGCTTGTCCTTACACAAATGCAAACTCAGCCAAATAGCTATCTCTGTAATACCTAAATCCCAATTCATCCTCATGGACTTGCAACCCCAAATACTTGTTTTATGAACATAGCCTTGAGCTCCAATGGGTCCCATATTGTTATTGTGGGCGGAAAACAAACTCAACTGCCCCCACTCATGTTTGTCACGTGTCATGATCATTGTACTCTCCCTGGACATATGCAAACTATGCACTATTTGATTCATAAGTCTCTTTATCAACACTCCTATGGTTTGTTCCTAAACCTACACATAGAACAAACATGTCAATGAAAACAAAGGATCTCCACATCACTCCATCCGCTTCACTATGCCTCATAAGCATGTTGTTCAACTCTCCTCCCATGCTTGCATCTTCTTCATACTTTCCATTCGTGTGAGGGACTTCCAAAGGTTCATTCTTGCTGCCCAAAACATGGTTGTAGTTGTACCATTGCATTTTCTCTCTTATAATTAGCATTGTAGTGGTTGGACACTCCATGATCGTTGCAAATCACCCCTTGTTGATGTTAAACAGAACATCCTTCCACTTTGATACTGAAAACACTCGTGCTTGTAAAAACACTTGTTAAGGTGTTGGTTATGTTGCAAACAATGACAAAAGGCATAGGATGGCAGCCAACATACTCGAATTGCATCACCACATTCAAAATTGTGAGTGATTATATAATGTCCCCAAATGGGACAATTTCACACAAAAGGGGTTTTCCCTTAAATCCCAAAATTTTGAAATTCTAAAAATGAAATCAACAAACCCTAGTTTTCAATAGATACTCCAAAAACCCTTGAAAATGCCCTAAAAACCCTAGACACCATAATAGTAGGGTTTTGTAGATGATTTTCAACCAATAACTTGTCTTAAAATTCTATGAATACTTGCAAAAATAATCAAAAAATTAAATGCACAAAACAAATACCTTTTTTGCCAAATTTTTGAAGCAAGAATGTCAATTTATAATGGCTGAAAAATATGATTTAATTCCAAAAATATAGCTGATGTTTTGAATATTTTTCCACTTCAAACCCTTGCCAAAAATTGTCACAAGTGCCCAAAAAATTCTAGCGAACCTTTTTGGGCATAAAAATGGCCAAAAAGTGCCTTACAAGCCAATCACCCAACTCACCAAGTGCAGAAAAATTAACAAAAAAATAGGAGACCCAGATCTTGCCTTTCGCAAGTGAAAAAGTCTTCAAAACCTATCAAAAAGATTAAATAATAATTCTGAAAATTATTATTTAATTTTCTATTGATTTAGGGCTTCAAACCCTTCACGAAACTCCTCCAAGGTCAACATGCAGAAAATTAACAAATAAAACCAAAATATTTAATTTTCATAAAATAGACCAAAAGAGGCCTTCAAACCCTCAATCCAAGCCTCCAAAGTAGTTTGCTCCACTTGCATAAATAAGATAAATATTAAGCAAAATCAATATGCAAAAAATAAGCCTCAAATCCTCACGAAAATTTCACAACTCCTCAAAGTAAATCGCCCCACTTCTAGGGCAAGAACAAGATCTCCTTAGCAAAGGTGGTGTCAAAAGACACCTTTTGTAGATTGATCAACACCAAAGCAACGAACTTCTATTGGGCATGCATCCCAATAGTTTCTTTAAGCATAAAAAACAATTATCAAAATTCAACATGACTTCAATTGTGATCTTCACCTTGTATTTGTACCTTTCAAAGCAGGGACAAACCACCTTAGAGAGGTAAAATACCTCATAAACCTCATTTGTCCTTTTTAAAATATATTTTCCTTTCTTTGTTTTAGCTCCCACGCCGACATTCCTATTAATTTCACTTTAGGCCTTTTTGAATTAATTAAATAGCTTGTCTTAATAAATTAGTAATTAAAATTACTTTTTGGCAAATTAAATAATTATGTCATCACTTAAATAATTAATTAAATTGCTCTAATAATTAAAATGATAAAAATCACTTTTCAAGCAATTTATTAATTATAAAGCCCCTTGAAATAATCATTAAAATTACCTTAATTTTTCAAATGGTTAAAACCACTTTTTCGGTAATTCGAATAATTATCCAAGATAGTTCTATTTTAATGATTAATTAATTGTCCTATATTTTCGAATGATTAAAATCACTATTTGAACAATTTTATTAATTATTAAAATTATATGAAAAAAGGACATCACAGATTTATGAGAGGGAAACAACCCTATAGTGACTGAAATTGACTCAACAACCTCTACAAATAAAAAATTACTCAAGTATGTGATTAGGATTGCTTGTACAACTGCATACCAAATGTTTGGTTGGCTGGAAATGTGAATGATTGTAGCTCTACAGCCCGGAATCATGAGTTTTTTTTGCAAAAAATCATCTTCTTTGAGTTCTCCTTTACACCATGCAACTTAAAATACCTTTATGGCTGTCATACAAGTGTAGACGTCATTGGTACTGCTACTGACAGCATTAAAAAAAATTGTACAATTACTGTCATGCATGATGCTCTTTGCCAAACTCAGCCACATGAGTAATCTCGGGGTGTGCCACAACCCTTCTTGGAACGAAATTTCAACAATTATCTACTTGTAGCTTGATTTCCACTCAACCTTTGAGAGATGGCAGCCAATGTTCAACAAGGGCCTTGAGTATTGATTTTTTATAATTGTGTTAGGGCGGCCATCATACTTCCTAGGGATCCTCAAGGACCTCTCTTCAAGCCAAATGCATGTGTTAAAGAAGTTATTTACAAAAGTAGCTTTGAACACTTTTGAAAACTTACCCTTCTTGTCTCTCCCTAGAGCACCCGAATCCCAAACTTTCATGTATAAGCAATTAGGAACCGGAATGAAAGAATCCATGCGGCCCTTGCCACTCAAAGTGTTATTCCTTCTATCACCGTTTTCATGTTGTTGCCCATGATAACTGCAGCCTTGCCATGATGTACAAAAGAACATCAAACTTGACATATGGTCATTCTTTGTCATATGCTGCCCATGATGACAACACAACCCCAATGACATAGTAAGAAGCAACAAATTCACAACACTCTCGTACCTTTGGTTGTCCTCAATTCGTTTACCTTCCCTTGCCGGATGGAGATTGGTTAGGATATCTTCAAGACCTCCCACCTTGGGATTCAGAATTACCTCATCTCTAATTCCTTTCGAATAACAAGTCATGGTCTCTCCACGGCTGCAACCATCTTCATTCCTATTTTCTCCACCCTTCTTTTTAAGTACACAAGAACGCTCTTTATTCTCTTCTTCTAAATGGTTATTTAGAGCCTTATCTTCAGCAAACCTTATACACAAGTCAGCAAATAAAGCATAAATGGAGGTTAGGGTGTCCATTTTCTTCTCCTTTGTAATCATTTCAGGTACCCCTTGCTGGGCCGGAATTCTCAGCTCTTATTCTTCTATATTGTGGTTCCTTCAGAAGCTCCTTCAAGTGCCTTAGTATATGTTTTCACCATCTTTTCCATGTCATTTGAAGGACAGTCATATATGGAAAACACAGCTGCAACCTTGTTTTCACTGCACTTCTTCAACTTAGGTGCCCTTGACATGCTTCCATGCTCTTGCCCTTCATCTTCTTTTCTCATATCAGACTTGCCTCTAACTTCAAAAGGCTTTGTCTTATCGGCTGCAACTTTCTTTGTTAGCTCAATTCTATCTTTGACTTTAAGCCAATTGACTTCTATTGCCCTTGCATACTCTTCTTGAACCTTTTCCTTTGCCAACATGTTCTTTGTAATGTCCCCATCATAATTTAAACTGAAATTACAGCCTACTGATTACGATATTGCAGGCAGATGTGTATCCTTCATGCCTTGGCCACTATCAAAAATTGATATCTCATGAGACCCCCTTTTTGTCGTTCCCAGATTTATCTTGACACGGTGCTTGTATGATTGCAAAGCATTGTATGGTGCACAAACAGTCACAGCAAATAGCAAAATGCCTTTTGGTAGAGGATTTCCAATCAATATGTCCAACTCAATCAACCTTTCTTTTTCATCTTTAGCTAACTTGTGAATATCATCCTCCTCCTTACATGTGTGAAAGAGGTCACTATGCATTGCTTTCATTATGTTGGACTTCATTATCAAGTGTGTCCATATATCACCTGGGTCCCATATGTCAATGCAATTTGGAATTTGAATCGATGTATCTATATGCCCCTTGTTGCAAGTTGCATCCTTGACCCTATTATCCTTTTTAGCATGTTGTTCGTGATAAGAAGAAATCTGAAATGGCATGGTGTAACACAACAAATCTGAAGTATGACTTTCTTTTTCATATCTTGGGCTGTAATCAAATAGCTTAACCTTCTCCTTAAATTCTTTTAAGTGTTGTTTCGCTTGAATAACTATCAATTTCGCCTCCTTCGCTCTCCTTAGCCAACCCTCAAACCTCTTTTGGGTCCTTATCACGTCTTTTGTGCTGGCTTGCAAAGTGGTTGGGTTCCTTCCAACCCTAGGATCCACTTTTGTTGTAGATGGTGGAACACTAAGTTTTTGTTCACATGTGTGATCTATGCCCTTCTTTCCCGCTGAACTCTTAGGGCAAGTAGCCAATGGTGCTTCCTCTTGGGCTAGAACATTTCTCCCACTATTCTTTTTCATGGTGGATGCCCCCATGAGTTGTTCGCTAACCTTTTCCAAGTCTAAATTCTCTTGTTTTTTTATTCCTTCCTTGGAATTCTTATGAAGGTTTGACTCTACCTCTTTCCAATTTTATTTTTCTTTTCTCATCACAATTTGGAAATTATTCTCCTCTTCCTTTCACAACCTTCTTATGTAAGCACACAACCCTCTTTTACTTTGGTTCATCATTTTGTGTAATTTCAAGAACTCATCAAAGGAGACTAGAGAGTTAAGATGGTCAGTCATCCCTTGATACTCATCAAGAATTTGGTCGCCTTGAAATTGTGCCTTTCTTTGTCCGTTTGTATTTTTATGTCAACCTTTTGAATTGGATTTGTGTTCTTTCTTATGTAAAAACTTAGGTCGCCAATCCATTGTAGACAATTCAAACCCCACAACTAGCCAAGTAAAGACATTGATACCACTGAAATGTCCCCTTTAGGGCTGAATTAGAAAGATTTGGATTTGTCAACAAACTCTAGAAATAACACTGCAAACCCCAACACAACTTATGCAAATTCAAATTTAAAATCTCGAACCCTAGCCATGAATTACTGAACTCTGGAAATGAACATCTAGAACACAAATATCAATATTTCCAATCAAATATTCATCAAAATTACAGAATTATTAGACCACAATAGAACCCTCAAATCTGATTTTTAACATGCAAATATAAGCTCGAAAATTCACAAATAAATACCAGCTATTTGTTTGATGAATCAAAGTATCAAATATCAAATATCTACCCCCAAAAACAAGCAAATTAACCTCCCAAGATGGGTCACCACCATAGTTACCAGGTTCGGAAATCCAAATGCGTTCAGGAGGTGGAAAAAATGCGGAATGAGAAATTTTTGAAAAAATCGGGAAAAAAATCCGGTAAAATCCTATTCAGAAAATAAAATTATATATATATATATGCAAAATATTTCAATCTACTAAGGAATAAACATTAATTTAACACTTGCAAAAATGAGAAATGCGTAAGAATTTCAAACTTGAATTACATTAAAAGATAGCAAAATAATCATAGTTTAGAGCCTAAGCTCAAAATTGATATAGAACTTAAGTTTCAAACATTTGCAACATCAAACCCAACTTCAAAAACAAAATCAAAACTAGCACTAGCACCATCAGCGAATCCTCCATCCAGCTCATCAACACTATCAATATTTTTCTCAACTCCTTCAAAGGATGGTTCTCCAAGATGAAGATTGTCGTCTTCTTTTGCAAGATTGTGCTCAAGCAATCTTAAATTGCTATGAATAAACACAAGATCTGACAGCTTTTTGGCTCCTAGTCGGTTTCTCTTATTAGTATGGATCAAATCATGCGTGCTCCAATTTCTTTCGCATGCAAAAGCACTGGCACATTGACTATGGACACGCACGGCAAGCTTTTGTAACTTTGGAGTAGAAGAACCATACGTTTACAGCCATAAGTGGGGATCCATGCTAACAATGTCTTCTTGTGTCGCTTTAAACCACTCAACTACTCTCCCCCAGTGTTGAGACCACTCGCAGGCACAATTTCATTTACTGACACTTTCTCTCACAGGGGCTCATCAGTGCATTAAATCTCACAAAGTGCATGCCTTAAGGGGTGCACTGGGAATGGGGTGGGATCGGCTTGTGGCACTTTGCAAGAGATATTCTCATACTATTCTATCACGCATACATCCCTTCATGCAGCCTTCATACCTCTTATGATGTCTCCTTGAAATCTTGAAACCCTGAAATATGGCTAAGTTTGAAACCTTGAAACCCTAGAATCTGACTAACTCTGAAATATGATAGGATCCTCCAAAACCTAGAATTTGCATTATAGCTCCTCGCGGTCCGAAACCCCTCTCAAACACCCTGAAAGTATATAAATAAAATATAACTTAAAGTATAAGAAACTAGATGTCCATATATAAATGTAAACTTATAAAATAAACTTAAAGTATAAAATAAACTTAAATGTTTATTTTATTTATATACTTTTGGGTTCGGACTAAATTTACATTTTCTAAATTTTTTTGTTGACTTCCATTGTTCCTCCCTGTCGGTACCTTTCCAGACGCCTCCGGGACATACCGGTACCTGCAACACAGTTTTAGTGTTGAAAAATACGGCAAACCAAATTTATTAATCCGAAAGCCCGCAAAAATGCGGAACGTTCCGGATTTCGGCCAGATGCGGCCGAATCTGGTAACTATGGTCACCACCCTTGGAAAATTCCTCCAAGTGGGTCGCTGACCTACAAGGGCTATCAAGATGATTCATCACCCTCACAATGTCTTCAAACAGCTACGCTTCACCCACGTAATCTCTGTCAACTACTTCTTTCCATAAATGATGATCCAAGAATCCACAAAACTATTCAAATCTATCCACTATAACCTCTAAAATCAGGCCACCCAGCTAAGATGAAGGTTTTCAACCCCAAATTTTGATTACCAAAGAATGGTTTCATCTTCCAAGGTAGAAAGTTAAGCAAGCATGATCAAACTCATAAAGTTTATTCAAAAACATGGTAACCTCTCAAATGATTATCATTCCCCTTCTTATACACTTCTTTTTCATCGAACCCTTCCCAAAAAGGGGTGCTCCACTTGGAGGGAGAGTTAGAGAAGTTTTAAAAAGATCATGCCTTATTTTCATTAAGGGTTAAATTAACCCATGCTCCAAAAGCCCCTTTTAAGTCATAATCAAAAATAGAAAAGGGTGGCCAACATAAAGTCCCTTAGAACATATTATTTTAAGTATTGAGAAATACGTTTTATTGTAAATAATAATATTATTCGAATCTCAAAAAGGGGACATTACAATTCAAAGCAAATTTAGGCAATTCAATCTATGTGATTTGCTTGTAAAATGAACCCCTGGGTAAATGTTCCTTATTTTTCAATGAATATCTGTGTATTTGGAAGGATAAAATAATTATATTAAATTAGGGGAAAATCACCAAAAGCAATTCTTAGACTTTAGAAAATGCCAGTGGATTATGTTTTTCCCATAAAGTGAGCGTTGGTTAGTATGGCACTTTGAACATCCCATCAAGCAGGTTCAAGGATGGAAAAACAACACTCTCTTGGCCAACTTCATCCCACACTCACAACATTATTGTTTCTATATTCATCCAAGAAAACCAAATCTAATGAACCCTACAACCTTTGGTGGAGCCTTGACAGGCCAAATTTCTTTATGGACATGGTTTTACAAAAAGCCATATATACTTTCTCTTTGATTGTCCAGCCACCCTCTAATTTCTTGTCACTCTAGCCTATTATGGCTTGGTCATGTGTACTACCATTTTATGTTCACTACGCAATTTCCAAGTTCCATATGTACAAGGCACCAAAAGCCTTGACAGGTTAGATGCAATTTTTATTGATGCCTTTCAAGCATACAAATCAATGTGTTGCTGGAAAATATAACTGAGTGAGATCTCAATCCTGCATGCTAACAATGAAGAATGCAAGTTAGCCCCACCTAATTAACTCCTGAAGGCTGAAACATGATAATAAAATAACAAGCCTCAAAAATGCAACCTAAAAACAGCCAGAAAAGTAAACAGAGCTCAATCTTGAGTGTACCTAACGAGTCTAATCAACCAATGTGCACATATCTGATTCTAAAAAAGATGATTTATAAATACATTTCTCTGGAACTTATGCAGACATTTCACTTAAATAGTTTTGTGTGTACAAACTGAGAAACCAAGACTATGGTTTAATACAAAATATTGAATATTTCTGGAGGCAATACATACAAAGGGTATAATGAAGTGGATTATCTAAAAATGGTTTCTACAAGTGAAAATATAATTACAAAACCCACATATATAATCAATTTTGTGAAATCCTTGAAATACCTGTGAAATAATTCCAAATGAGGTCCTTTGTGTTTTCTTCACATGCCCTTTTCCTCTACAATCTTGACATGTGTTATTGCTTGCAACAGACTTTGCCCCACTCCCCATGCAACTTCCACAAGTCTTCCAGTAATATATTTCAATATCCTTTACAACTCCAAAAACTGCTTCCTTGAAGCTTAGAGATAAGTCAAATCTGCACAGTTCTAAAGGATTATAATTAAGGAACTGTGTACATGTGCAATAGGAAAATTAAGTACAAAAATAAAAGCCTTCTGATATTCACTCTTACACAGACAGGGCATGCTGTTTAATTGGAATGATGTTATAACTGATCTGACCATGCATATAAAAATACTCAAAAACAAATTACTAAAGTTGTTTTCTTATATTTAAAAAAGTACTCCGGAGATTTCTACACCGAATCTAAAGGGAACTTGTCTTCCTTCTTCCAACTCTGATTAAATCAGCTGTCGTTTTGGAGCAAGAGAGTCACTCAGGCTACTCAATCAACTTCTTTGTAGTACATACAGAGAACAGTGACATTGTGAGGGATCTTCACATGGTTGTGATCCATGACTTATCTGGGACTCCTGTGTTAATACAGTTGGTGTATCATAAACAATTAGAAGATTATATGTGACCTGGAAGTTTTATATTTTTATATAAGTCATGAGAACAGAAGCTGCCAGATAGCTATGGCAGAGAGCCTCTTAAATGTTCCATGTATAAGGGAAAGCTTACGATATTGTAGAGTTTGTGACAGCCAACGTGTAGTTTTTGTACTCTATATCTACAATATTAAGAGCTATTCAGAAATTAATGTAGATAAAGATAAATATATTAATGTCCAACTAGTGACCACAAAAGTAGGTCAAAGGGACTGCATATTACAGAAATGTATCAGGAAAAAGCGGGAAACTAAAAAGGTCTCCGAAAACAAGAAAAAAAATGCTGAAAGAAATAGTATAAAACATGGAAAAGAGTGACCACGCTCAGAGCCAAACCACCAAAGAACCCAACCACGCTCAAGTCCAACAAAGGGAGCAAAAGAAATGAGTAATCTCCAAGAATCTGTAAACGCCAGGAGCATGAGGATGATCCCTAAGAAAGAAGAACCAGGAGGGAACCCATCAAGAGTTCGATCCAACTCTCCTAGCATCCAAGACCGACAAAAAGAAGCTCTGAATAGAAGTCTGATCTGAAGAAGGGGAGGTATGATGCCTAATTTGTCCTCCAATCCTCTGCCTAGAAGGAGAAGTCCTCTGTGAAGGTCTGGTGGGTCTAGTCTGCTTCTTGATGCCGGGTTTGAAGTGAATATGCTGATGAAAACTCAGGGAACTGTGAATCATGTCTCTAGGCCTCATTGATCTGGAATGTGGGATTGTATTGATGGCAATCTATCGCTTAGTGCCTCTCCTCGAAAGTAGCACCATGAAAAAGGAAGTAATCTGCTGAGTGGAGACTGGTCTAGTGGATCTCTGAATAAAATGATCACGAAGCTTAAGAGTTTCCTGTATATATAAAGCCAAACATCTCTGGTCCTCATATCTAAAGAAGTCAGAAAGAGTCTATGTCCTCCTAAATAGGTAGTAAAACCTCCCTCTGATCTCATAGTAAATGGGACAACAAAAGATGAAGTGCTCCTCGAACTCCGTCCCCTGGATGTTCCATAACTGACAAACCCTATCTGCTCGATCTATCTGGGGATCCATCTCAATCCTAAGCTGTGAGACCCCACTCGAAACTGTCATAATGGGATGCGAAGAGAGTGCATCCAGTGGTAGAATGTATACTGTGGACGAATGATAAGCCCATCACTCAGCTCCAAGAAGTGTTCTGCATAAAATGCCATCTTAGGGCATAACCCCCAAGAGGGTTTACCCAAGTAGTATGGATAAACTGTCTATACTAATCTGGTTCAACTCCTATCTAGTAGGTAGAAGATGAGCTGGTGCATCCAAGGAGTACATAAATGGAGGAAGTCAGTCCATCTTGATTCCCACAGACTCCAATAGATCAGAAACTCTTGTATGCCAACAATGTCCATGGGTCAAAGGAGCTGAGAGAGCAAGATTCTCTGAAGAACAGTATGCTAAGTATGGGTATCCGTCACATCCACTCGCAAAATCAGCAAACCTCTGTATACGGTGTATGAAAGTGATCAGATCAAACATAGTCTCCAATCGAAAGGGCCGAGCTCCAAACTTTGCAAGAATGATGTGTTGGGGAATTGTCTACTTACATCTAATCATGCAATGAAGGAGAAGTCTCTAGACCCTCTCAACAGCAGCCCAATCACCCTCATGTAGAGAGGGCCCCCAAACCACAGATCCATAAAGAACTGTGGGTCTGACAAGTGTATCCATGAGTGACATCTTGGAAGAGATATCCTGAACATGATGCTGAAAGCATTGTCGTTCAAGGAGAGCTAAAGAAACATAACCTTTGTTTATTCTGGGCCAAAGTGCCTGCCTCACGCTGAAATGTGGACCAAAAAATTGCACTCCCAAATAAGTATAGGAAGTACTAATCTCAACCTCCTTTCCTATGAAAAAGAAATGGAGGTGGGAGGTCTCCAAGCCATTAAATACCATGACCTTGGTTTTCTCCAAGTTAACGGTCAGCTGTCGGAGATCACAAAAAAGAGCCAAAGCATCTAACTGCCACTGTAAGCCCTCAGGAGAAGAGGTTAGGAGAACCACATTGTCCGCAAACAAAAGGATAGAAATCAAAACCTATTGAAGAAGACACCCATCACTAGCCTGAATACGTTCACGAAGAAAGGTCTCTAACTCATCAATGTATATCCCAAATAAGGTTGGGGACAAAGGGCATCTGTGCTTGACCCCAATGGTACTAATAAAGTCTCAAAATCCCATGAACCATGCGGAGACGACCAAGAACATTCTCTTATAATCTCATAATGACGGCCAAAAGGGTCTCAGAAATGCTAATATTCCTAAGTCCATGGAAAAGTGTCTCTCGAGAAACAGAATCAAACGCTTTCCTAAAGTCTACAAAACAACAATAGACTTTGGATGAGCGATGATGTGCCTCCTCAATAATGGCCCGGAGTGTGAAAATATGATCAATGGTCTGATGGGTTGGTCTAAACCCTGCTTGTCCCCTAGCTCTGAGGTGTCTCTACTCTAGCTCTCTCGAAAGTTGCATGTGTAATACAGTAGCATACAATTTCGAGAATGTGTGTCAAACCATGATTGTCCTAGAATTATTAGGATCAACAGGAGCCTGATTTGTGTATAGGGTGAATAATGTGATGTGACCAAGAGAGTGGGAAACCCAAACAAACCACGTGGTTGAAAAAATCAACCAAATAGCTTCCAAATGCTCTAAAACCATGTTTGAAGAACTCGGCTTGGAAACCTTCTTCATCAGCTGCCTTGCTACTATTCATCAACTTCACCACCTTTCTGACATTTGTGTATGTGAAAAAGTGAGAAGAAGATAGTGGAGAAGCAACATGTGTTTGTGTTTATTGAATGGGATAGAATAAGAGAGAGATGTGTGTTGTAGTAATTTCTTTGCAGTACAGTGCAAGTCACAACCAGAAAGAATTCAGATTTCAACTATTTATTTCCATTGTTGCTTCAAGGCATTGCTAATTTGCTTCCAATTATGCCTCCAACCATAAGAAACACACAAACGAAACCTTAGGAACTGTTTAGATAAGCATCTGCAGATTCAACTTGACACCTAAGTTACCAGGACATGGGTACCGATACCCATACTGGCATGGGTATGGTGAATGCTGACTTTCCAGAAACCCTGCATACCGTGGAAATGTCCATACAAAAAATATTAAAAATAAAAAGCATACAAATATAAACAAAAATAAGCATAAACCCCATCTTTTATGTATAATAGGTTGAAAATCCTGCCAACATAATTAAACAAAATACATGATTTCCATAGGTTTAAAATTTATGATTATTATGTTCGAAATAATACTGTTTTGGAATCCACAGGTACTTGGCAGAATTTCACAGGTACCCGGCTGAATTTTCGCAAACAGAAAATCACCTAACTTACAAGCAGCATGGGTCAATCCCCGTTAACTGCAGGTTTTTGCGAGTAACTGACAGTGATTACTCACCAAAACCCGTGACTAATGGGGATCGACCCAGCAAGTAAACAAATATAGCGAAGGTTTAAAAAGTACATCATTCTGCTACTTTATGTTATGATTTTCTGCTCTTAACTTTCCCCCAAGAATTTATTATTGCCATTTGATAATGTGAAGAATCACAACCTGCATGGAGTTTGCATCATTTTGGTTGCAATTTGAGTTTGCGGCTTTGATTGCCAGTACCAACGGTGCCCACGGATTCTAAAATAGAGCTCAACAACCTGCCAGTCGGCTTACATCCTTACACGCTACACTAATTGCAGGGACTCCATAGCATCAATAGAGTCAGAAACAATATCATTACCTTCAATTTCCTGGAGTTTCTAAGGAAAACAGCTACCAAATACAAGAAAGACCAATAGAATTTGAAAACAAAGCTTGCTAGAAAAATAACATATTTCTTTTCTTGACTGCTCATTTGCCATTGAAGCTTGCTGCTAAGCTGCTAACTGCTAAGTTTGGCTGCATTTAACGGTTTGAATTGTGGATTTGAGAGGTAAAAAGATTGGCTGCATCTAAGATTTAAAAAAATTTGCCCCATGTTTCTTTCTACTTCCAGGTTTCCAATTGCTTAGATTTTAAAAGAAATTTTATGTTTGTTTTATAGAGTTTCCAATTTCAAATTTCAAGTTTTCAACTTTAAGAATGGCATTTGGTTCAAGTAGCCGTGCCCATAGGCTTAGGAATTCTGATGACCCTGCATGGAAGTATTGCAAAGACAGCCCAGAGAACTCTATCCTGTGCAATTATCGTGGGTTTAAGATAAGTGCATACGTCAATCACCTCAAATACATAGCACAAATTCTAAGTAATGAAGTGCAACTGTACAACAACATGCCCCCTGAGACTTAAAGAAAGATGGCTATTGTCCTAATTGCTTATGAGGATTAAAAAAAGTATAAAAAAAGGACTGCTGAAACACTTGCAGCTGTGATGAATAGGGGGGCAGCGAGAGTTGATTATGATAAGTCAGGGACCTCTAGCTCTTCTATTGCCCCAAAGATAATTCAAGGATAGGGCTCATCTATTGTAGACAATCAGGTTCACCTAGACGGGTTTGTTTTTCCTCGAAATAATTAAGCAACGGTGGCTGCGGCAAACTTTTAGTATTACAAAGACATTTCATTCAATGTGGCAAAAGCCCATATTGGAGGAATTTGGTAACTGCATTGACCATTGTTGAGAAAGGGTTCAAGGCCCCTACTCCTCATGATTTGAGAGGCATTGTTGAAGGACACCATCAAAAATACACAAATTATCGTAGGTGACCAAAAAAGAATATGGCACAAAAAGGGCTACAACATTTGGTATAATGGGTGGACGGATGGAAGAAACTACACCTTGATTAACTTTTTATTGGCTTCAAGTGAGCAGTCGGTGTTCTTGAAGTCAATCGATGTCTCCCACCAACTGAAAAATGCAAACATTTTGTGTGATATGTTGGACGAGATGGTCATGAAAGTGGGTGTGAAGAATGCCGTCAAAATTGTAACCAACAATGTCGTAACATATGTAGCAGTGGAGAGACTTCTCAAGGAAAGGCACCCTTCACTTTTTTGGAGTCCTTGTGTAGCCCATTGCATTGATCTCCTCTTTGAAGACATAAGAAAAATGACATGAATGAAAAATGTGGTTGAAGAGACAAGAAATATCATGAAATACATCTACAATTATCCTTGGGTGTTAAGCTTGATAAGAGAGCAGACCAATAGAAAGGAGTCTGTGCAATCAGGAGCCACATGATTCGCCACAAACTTCATCACATTGCAAAGCATTTTAACCTCACTAACATCTCTTACGTAGATGTTTGTGAGCACACAATGGTTGAAATCTCCCTATAACAGGAAGGCCAAAGGGGAAAGAGTCGTGAAGACCAATTTTGATGATATATTTGTGAAGACCACAGATGAAATCATCATCGTAACTTTAAACTTAACTATTTTTTTATCTATCATTTATTTTTTTTAATTTTTTTGAATCAAATTTTAATTTAAAAATTGCACACTATTTTGATTTAGATGTCAGAGCCTTTGATTACAGTTCTACGGTTGGTGGATGGAGAAAAAAATCCAATAGATTATTTGTATGAGTCCATGGACAAGGCTAAGAAGGCCATAGCGAATTATTATAGGCAAAATAAAAAAGCATATAAAAGCCCATTCGGCCCCTGACTGATCAAAGAAGAAACAAGCAACTCCACCAACATATACATGGAGCAACCTATTACTTTAACCCCAAGTTTTTCTTCTTCGATTCATTTAGGACTAGTGAGGAGGTCCTAGATGGCCTAAACACATGTATATAAAGGATCATCCCTAACGAAGCCATTAAGGACATAGTTATTGATGAGCCGCAAATTTACAAGACTGCTGAGGGGAGGCTCTTTTCTTCGCTTCTATGCGTTTGAAGGAAAATTACCCATCAGCCAGATAAAAACGAAATTCAAATTGAGTCCTTTGATTGCAGTCTTGCTACTTCTTTTAATAAATGCAAGCCTAATCGACTTACAAAGTTGTAAAGATCCTCTTCATGAATTTGTCGTGGGAAGATTATGGTCCAAAAACACTAGATGTTCATATGTTATCTATCCACATTTTGTGTCAGCCATGTTGCGCTTCTAGGTGTGAACATAATTGGATCATGTTTGAGGCCATTCACACAAAAAAGTGCAACAAGTTGACAACACATTTCAATGGCCTTGTCTTTGTGCGATACAATATTTGTCTTCATGCGAAACAAGTGGAGAGGCAATATAGTCAAGAGGCAATTGATTTGGATGATATTGAACCATATGTAGACTAGATTGTTGACCCTGAGGATGAGCAGAAATATCCCATGTTTACTGAGGTGAGATCGCAAATTTGGAACGAGAAGCAAATAAAGTGATAGCGGCAGGAAAAGCAGAGGCATCAAGATGGGTTGGTAAGGATCTAGACGATACGTTTGCGGACGATGTTCCAGAGGAGGAATCTTTAACTTCTACTTCTAGGGCATGATAGAGAAGAAGCTAGAGATGATTTTATGGTGCATTAATGACTAATTTATAAGCATTGTACTCTAGTTTTGTTTGAAACTAAGCATTGTACTTTTATTTTTGGTCTAAAACTAATAGAAAATATACTTATGTGTTCTCTACATTCATTTCATTTTTTATGTGTTTTACATGTTATTTCAATTTATTCTATGAATTGACATATTTTTTTAAGTAGTGATAAAGTTGCTTAGTACAAGTTTGTAAACTAAGTGAAAATACATATACCATCATAATGAAGAACTAGTCAAACAAATAATATTTTAGGGAGAAGCTTGAGTGGAAGTGACGACAGGGGCAAAGTTCGAAACTGCGGCAAAGGATTTAGGCAAGGATATCAAAGCAGCAAAAAAGCCCTTGTGCTATGAGTATGAAGTATGGAAAAGCCTAGCAGGTCCGAAAAAAGTTGAGATCATTGCAGTAGAAGAATAAGGATAACATTATCAAAGTCTTAGTGGTTCTGCATCATTGTGCCCAGTAAAACAAGGGATAAATGAGCACACTTTCTCAAGGAATCTGATTTTCGGACAGAAAATGAAAGAAATCAGGTTGCAAGTTTGGGTAGATCCATCAAGCAAAGAAGATGAGGAAGATAGGGATGGATTTGGTTCTAAAGATTAGTAAAGAGTAATCATATTATCAAAAGAGGCCCCCGTACTCTATATACCTGATGAAACCCTGGATCAAGCAACTTAGGATTATTTTGATACGCCCTTGTTTGCAAATTCATTGGTGCTCAGCGAAAAAGGATTGAAACCCTCAAACAATGGACAGGCCAAAAATGGTGATGTTGTGCCAAACTTGACATCAGATGCAAAAAGGTCTCTTCGAGTCATCTTCAAAAGAGCTGAGGACAAGGTAGAGGTCTTTCAAGAAGGCTTAGGGTTTTATTAAAATGTTGGTAAGTAGATGCGACCCTAGACCGCCCTTTTCAATCTAGAATAAGAGCATATAAAGGAAGCTCCTTACACAAATTTCCTCCCAAATTTTAGGAGGAGAGCATCTTGAGTGATCTAGCTGCAAAAATAGCGGAACTGATTTCTATTTCTGAAGTTACTGAGCAAAGTAAATTCTACACCTATGCCAGTATATGTGTCAAGCTAATTCTCTCCAAGCCTATCCCTACAGCTATTAGGATCTTCTCTTCCATGGGAGTTTGGGGGCAAAAGCTAGACTGAGTTTCTTCCATTCGGGGGCTTTGCCTGCCAAAGGATTGATCATTTCCAAAGAGAATGCAAATTAGTCACTTTCTTGACCAACCCCAAGGCAGAAAACACACCTCCTAAAACGACCCATGAAAATACAAGGCAGAGAGAAGCTACCAAGAACTAAAATCACACCAATGGAACAACAAGCCCTTTTCAAATGGAGGAATAATGTTCAATTTTTCACTACAGGGAGATTCATAAAGGAGATCCACCCACCATTGGTGAAGCAAAATTCCAAAGCCTCCTTGAAAAATACAATTCAGCTACATCTGGTTTATTTAGAAGATAGTCTTGCTTCCCACAAGGAAGGAAAGGATCAGCCTGTCAGCCCCCCTAGAGAAGAAAGGGAAGATTCATTGGGTAGCGAGATAATTGGTTTGGAAGAGACTCCAGAAAACATAGAGAAGCATTTTTCCCCTGCCAAAGAGAAAATTAACGGCTTAGAAGGTGACAGTGGTAAGGGTTCAGAAGAGTTTCCAACTGCCTTTAGGAAAAGGCAAAGAAATGCCTCTCGCATACATGTCACACCAGCAAAAACAACCCAGCCAGACACAGGAACTACAGGAGTCAGGAAATAAATCAACTAAAGAAAATATTAAAAATTGAAAATCAAGCAGATCTGGTCAGTGGCAATCAAAGAAAAATCACTGAACCTCATAAGATCGAATTTCAGAGGCTTAAGTTTCTATGCCAAATGCCGCTTAGTTAAGTAGCTTATTGAAGAGCAACACCAGGATTTATTGCTACTTGAAGAAACAAAAATAATTCAGGTGTCATGTCACCCAATTGCAGGGGAATTTCAGTGAAACAGAGAATGTGAAGCAATGTCTGTGGAAGGCTCACCAGGTGGACTAGCTATCCACTTGAATCCCCGAAATTAATCTGATATGTTGATCTCTAAAACTAGCACATCCATTAATTTTACAATGAAAGATCTGAAAGGAAAGCTAGTATTTGCAATTTCAAATGTGTGTGGACCTGAGCATAAATGATAAAAAGAAATGCTAGATAAATCTGGAAATATGAAGGAGCAACCACAATGAATATGACTGGATTGTAGGTGGAAACCTGAATGCAATACTGGAAGTATCTGAAAGGAAAGTGGGGTGGGTCCAAATATCTCAGTCTATGATTGACTTTAAAGGTTTCTGTCAAAGATCAGCAATGGTAGATGTAGAGACAGAGGAAGTTCTTCGCATGGAAAAATAGATGGCAGGGACAAGATTTGGTCCTCAAAAAGCTGGAAATATTTCTAACAAATGTTGAATGGCTGACCAAAAAAAACATTTTTTTCTTAAGTGATTTTTTGTTGGTTCGGTTCCTTTGCCAATCACCTTAACCATTGAAGAAGATAGTAGGCCCAAAGGTTCCCCTTTTAAATTTGACTTCACATAGATGCAAGATCCAGCCTTTTGAAGAGAGGTAACGGAATGGTAGAAACTTCCAATCAAAGCAATAAATGTTTCATACCGTCAAAAAACCTCAAGCATGTAAAAGAAGCAAGAAAATGAAACAAAGACAAACTAGGAAACATTTTTCAAAAAAATATAGACATCTAAAAAATTGCAGCTTGTTCAATCTAGCATAATGATCATTGTACTAGATGAAAAGATAATTGAGAAAGAAAAATGACTACTATCTGAACCAATGTTACACAGGGACACATCCTCTATATTTTGGTGATGCCTCGGACGTCCCAAACATTTCGGGGACTTGGGAACTTGGAGGGGACGTCCCCATTTATTTTTTTAATTTCTAAATTTTTTTTTTAAATGATGCTTTTACCTTAAAACAAAACCCCCACCCCAAAAAAAATTGTTATTTTTACAAAAACATTGAACCCTAATCCTAAAAGTACTTTAAAAACATTAATTAAAGTTTAAACCCCTAAATTTCATTGAATAAAGTTAAAATATTTAAATATTAATTTTAATTTTTTAATAGGCATCAACCTGTCTTCCCTAAAGTCTGGGAATTTTTTTGCTGTCCCAAAAACCCTATCCCCACATCCCCCCATCCCCAAGACTTAAGTAACTATGATCTGACTACACAAAGTTCGTCAAATGGGGAAATCTTAATGGAAATAAAAATCTATAGTACAATAGCTACCATAAGGAGATAGGAATACTAAGTTCTTTCACATATCCACAATCATAAGAATGAATGAATGATTTTAATAACATCCACAAGACCAAGCAATCAATTGAACGAAAGGATAGTCACTAAGTTGCTTTGCATAAGCACAATCCTCTAAAACAAGCTACTATGTTATGTTTGAGCAATATCCATTTCTTCTTTGATGTTGGTTCTAATATATATCTTGATCAAAAAATCCATTGTTTTTGCTAATCTCTCATTTTCAAACAAAGCAATCAAGGAGACAACTTTCAAACTGTCAATGTACCTTATTTGGATATCTTGGTAAGGCAAGCAGTATGTGATGTAGTGTCACTCTGACTCCACTAACCTGGAAGTACAAAAACAACATATTCTCTTTGCCTAATCTTCTTTAGGCATTGTCCACCTATTAGTGTTGGACCTAAGACGATGCAAGCTAGTCCTTCACTGAGCTTTAAGCAATTTCGTCTTTTATTTGATTTATACTCCTATGTATGCATTTTGCTCAAGGTCACAAGTGGGATTGAATTTTATGACATGGTACTCTCTCTTTCACCCAAGCTGCTTTGTCCACATGGTTACCTTGACTTTTTCTCTCACATACCTTTTTATTTCCTCATTGGTGTTTGGACATTATTGTATGTTAATGTCCCATTTACTCATCCAGTTTTTATTTTGTTTCATCCATAGGTTCTTTCTTCTTAATTCTTCCTCCACTACCATTTTGGGCCAGCGGTGAGTTTGCATGCTCTCTGTTTTATTTAGGTAACTAAACATCCAAATCAAAACCAATGTCTCCAACAAGAAAGCTCCTACTTCAGCTAATAAGATCTCATATGGAACCGATGTTTTAATTTTCAGACCGCTTGTAATTAGGTGCTTTTGAATTCTTTGTCTCTATTTCAATTGTGGCATATTGTTGCCCCAAACTTCACACCCATAGAGCACCACCAGCATTGCAAGCAACCCAAACAAGGTCCTCTTGGTTTTCCAATCCCATAATTTTGCATTCCTGAATCTAAGTTGCTATGTTACCAGATATGTTGCAAGAGACACCTGGGTACGATACAATTAGTCCTAGGATACAATACTACGGGGGACACAGGGGATATAAGCAGGATACATCCCTACCCCTACGGGTACGACCGAATATGTGGGCGTACCCGAAGGGGCAAGGACATACCCTACCCATTTGGACTATGTACCCTACCCAAAAATGCATTTTTATATTTTTGTTTCAATTTCACCGTAGAAAAAGTCAAACATGGACCTCAAAAAATAATTAAAAACAAAATAAAGTGGCTTCTCAACCCTAAAAGCAACATTCGCACTCATTTTATTGAAACAACATTTTTTCAGTTATGTATGGTGTATGACCTTGCAAAACAACATTAAAACAAACAATGTATGCTTTAAAAATAAATCTAATATTAGTTGAAACCCCCTACATGTGGGGTGAAGACTTAAGGGCTTTTACTCCTTAATGAAACTAAGTCTACATTAAAACCATGATGTCTCCACCTCCATGGCAAGAAGATCCATGGAGGCTTTGATGGAGTTCGGGCGAGGAGGGAAAAGGCATGAACAAGCCTTTCCCCTCTCTCTCTCCTCCTCCCAACCTTGTTCATGTTGCAAAAGAGCCTCCAAAGCTTATATTGACTTTTGTGATGCATCCTTATGGATTAGGGTAACTTTTAGGATTTACCCAATCCAAAGGTGTGATAGAACCTAATCTAAGGGTGGAGATTTTTTGCTCCACTTTTGGAGGGAAAAGTTTCTTAAAACTAAGTTACTTTTAAAGTGTTTTTAAGTTGACTTAAACTTTATTAAGTTGTGCACCTTATGTTTTTAGGTTGAGTTACTTTTCTAAATGAGGGTGTCACTTAAGTGACCCCTTGGGTGTAGCTTTATGACTTAAATTTTATTGTGTACTAAGTGTGTACTTTAACAACATATATTCAGTTATGAGTATGTTTTGTAGTTATATAACTTATTTTGTTTCTCCTATGCATATTATGTGGTTAATTTTGATTATATGGCTATATTTTTAATTTTTTATATATATTTTTGTACGACTATATCCAAAAACGTATCCAACCCCCAAAAAAAAAATCCCCACAACCACATATCCAATTCTCGTACCATTATTTGTACCCATATCTGCATCGACAACATAACTAATTTGTAGCAAGTATAAATCCTTCCAAACCCCTTGTATTTTTTTTATCCTACACATCTCCAAACTAAGTTTGTTGAAGATATAGAGACCGAGGTACTTCTATTCATCCACCACTTGTAAAGGGTTTACTTCAAATAAGAAGTTTAGTTGCTCTTTTTCCCTTGGCAAGGAAAAGATCTTGACCTTGGTTTTCCTAGTGTTCACTTGCATCCCTGCCTCTTGACCAAAAACCTCTAGAGCCCTCAAGTGCTCTCTCAAGCTATAAGTCATTTTATTTGAAAAAAATGCATCTTATATTACTCCAAGGAGCAGATAGTTACATCATTTGAGCATCAAGCTAACAAGAAGAACAAAAAGTTACATCATATGGGCATAATTCTAACAAGAAGAATCTCTCCTTACATAGGCAAGGAAAGAAAGCACCTCACCTATGCCCCAAACGGCAAAGAGTTCACATATCTTCAAAACCACTAAAACTTAGCTTGTACGATCAAAGCCAACTCTTGTCTGAAATGCCTCAACTTCCCCATACTAAGATGGGAGGTATCCTCCTGAAAGATGGCTTGGCATCTTGTCCTCCAAAGAAAGCCGATTGCTACCAAGTGAGTTATTCACCATAAACCCTTGCAGTTGTCCATATCCATCCAAGAATCCCCTAAAAGAGACCCTTTCCAAGAGATAGGAACAATAAAAAGGAAATTGAATTCAGCTTGAAACCATCTCCAAAGGCCTCTTGCTATTGGACATTTCCAGAAGATATGAAAAATTGTTTCTTCTTTCCCACATACAATGCAAAATGCATCTATAAAACCAGACTTGCTCAACCTTGCTTTGGAAGCTAAACCCTGATGTATTACTAACCATCCAATCACCTTACATTTTAAGGATGTTCTTGTTTTCCAAATAACTTGACAGCGTTGTTGCCATCACACTTCAAGGACCTGGACCTGCTATTGTTTGTTCAATCTAGGAGCAATGAAATTGGAATGGTGTACTTGATTATATAAGTCCTTTGATTTATAGTTGAGGATAGTTTTTCCTATGTTTCCCTTCCAATCCCTCCAATAAGGACCTACACTCTATAAATGCATTTTGAAAAGACATTGTTCAAGAATCATATTACAGAGCTCTTGAAATGAAATTTTTTCTACTGGTGGCAAAACTTGAGCACTATTTAAGTCACTCCAAGATTTCCATTGCTGCCTCCCATTGTTCCAAAGGTCCCCCCAACAAAACAAGCCCTTGCCAATCTTTTGCTTACAAAGAAAGGTTGAAGCCCAACTTGTCCACGTTGCGAGTTGAAGGTCCAAATAGGACATGCAACTAAATCCCAAGCATCTTGTAAGGCCTCAAACAAACAATGGAGAAAACCCATGAGTATCTACCAAGCAGTCCATATTCTCTTAAGCAATGTTGATCCGGCTATCATAAATGCACTAGGGTTACCAATTATGTCAAAAATTTGGAAGGGTCCACTAATTTTATGGACATGGTGTGCATGAAGAATTCTATGGTGCATAAGGATCTGCCGAGGGGTGTGTCCTTCGACTACTCATAAAATCCACTTCCCAACAAGAACTATTCCTCACGCTCTTATGTCTGGAATCCCTAACCCCCTTGATCCCTGGGAAGAGTGCAAACATCCCAAACAACAAAGGGGAACCCTTTTCTCCCTCGTTTACCCCATAAGAAACTTCTAAGAACTCTCTCAAGTTCTTTAAAATATTCCTTGGGTCAAGATCAAGCAAGAAGAGTAGAACATAAGCCCTCTTGATAGGATTTTTTCAACAATGGTAACCTTCCCAACAAGAGGAAGGTCAAATTTATTCCACATTAACAGTTGATTTATGTGTGTGTGGGGGACAGCGGGGCAGAGGAAGGGGGGCAGCAGGTTTGCCATTAAGATAAGGTCATCTATATAAAAGAACAACTTTACCACATAGCTAGTTAAGTGAACATTGTAGACATCCAATTCCTAGCACCATTTGTGTTGAAATTGTCAATCTTACTCAAATCGCACTCAAATGTACAATTTAGGCCAAAATCACTAAAAATGCGCTAAATGGTTCGATCATGTCGTATACAAGTGCCGATTTAGGCCAATGTATCCCTAAATGGGGCAATGCATTTTATGTGATTCCTAACTTTGATCAATTCATTTCGAATCAAAATGACGATTTTGTCTTCTTGTACTCTAGATCACTCTTTTCTTCTAATTCGTGAATACACGTCATGTACCTTTGTTATTTTTGTGTCAACAACGTCCTAAATGGAAATACAATTCCAATGCATCTAACATCGCCTTCCAATTCTTCCCAAGTCAAATTACAACCCAATAATATGACTTTCTGACCACTTTGATTAATTGAGCACCAATTTCCAAAGAATTGCACTAAAATTGATTAATCTTGTTTAAGCTAATTAATTCAAATCAAGAGCTTAAGTGAATTTTACATGGAGGTTATTGATTATTTCATTATTGAAAATTGATTCTTAATATCTGCATCACCTTGTGACATAATCTATGGAGTGGCATCCATAAGCCATAAATGCACTAAATATCAGGATTATGGGCACCCATGCCTCATTAATGCCCCTTCCAAATCATTATGAGAATATTTATGGATTTAAATCCAAATATTAGATTAATCCATGGCTACACATCTCAATCTTGAGATGGATGGACTTGGTTGTTCTTAACCCATTTGGAAAATCTATAAATAAAAGGGCATAGAACATCATTTTTTGGGCTAAAAATTGTAAGCTTATAATGTAGAATTGTCTTCACAGCGTTTTGTGTTGATCATTGTGTTTCATTTGCAAGCTTCATTTGATAGGCATAAATTAGAGATTTCTTATTTTGAGCCTAGGTTATGCATAGTGGTCTTGAGAAAATGGAGGAGCTTGGCGTCAATTGTTGACAAAGACAAGAACACTGTATCAAAGGGAAAAACACGCTTGGAGTCGCTCTTGGATGGTGGAATCACTTGAGAAGGTAAAGGTTATTTACTTTCTTTCATTTGTCCTTCATTATCATTAGCATACCCTGCTGAATAGGTTGGCTTAGTTTAGTTATTTATGCATTATTTGTGTTTACATGACTAATGTTTGACTGACAACCTTCGTAATCCAACTTGTCTCGGGATTGATCAATGTCATAAGTGCGCAGCTTGCTCTCTCAAATTGGGTGCGTTCAAAGTGTGTCACTTATATGTTTAGATTGAATCCTTTCCATTCACCCCACCTTTGGGGCCCATTATGCCTCTAATTATATTTTGATCATTGATGGCAAATACGCATGCAAGCATTAGGTCGTTTGGATGTGATCTATTCCACGAGTTAATCTCTTACTTTCCCTCTCTTTTTGAGAGTTCATCCTTCTCTTTCATCCTAGTATGTCCTCTCGAGGGGGCATCATGGGTCATTTCCTCTCGAGGGGCCATCATGGGTCATTTCCAAATTTATTCTTGACGACTCTTTTCTTTGAAAAGACGTTGCTTCACCTGAATGTCTCACTACCCCTGAATGTCTTGCTACACATTCTCAAACAAGAGCAAAATGTAGACATCCAATTCCTAATACCATTTGTCTTGAAATTGTCAATCTTAGTCGATTTGCACTCAAGTGCATAATTTAGGCCAAAATCACGTAAACGTGCTAAATGGTTCGAACTTGTCGTATACAAGTGTCAATTTAGGCCAATGTATCCATAAATAGGGCAAAGCATTTTATGTGATTCCTAACTTTGATCAATTCATTTCGAGTTAAAATGACGATTTCGCCTTTTTATGCTCTAAATCACTCTTTTCTTCTAATTCGTAAGTACACGTCACGTACCTTTGTTATTTTGGTGTCGGCAACATCCTAAATGGGAATACGGTTCCAACGCATTTAACATCGCCTTCCAATTCTTTCTGTGTCAAATTACGATACAGTAATATGACTTTCTGACCATTTTGATTAATTGAGCACCAACTTACAAAGAATTGCACTAAAATTATTTTTTCTTGTTTAAGCTAATTAATTCAAATCAAGAGCTTAAATAGATTTCCCATGGAAGTTATTGATTATTTCATTATTGAAAATTGATTCTCAATATCTGCATCACCTAGTGACATAATCTATGAAGTGCCATCCATAAGCCATAAATACAACAAATATCAGGTTTATGGGAACCCATGCCAAACTAATGCCCCTTCCCCCCAAACCATTATGAGAATATTTATGGATTTAATTACAAATATTAGATTAATTCATGACCACACATCTCAATCTTGAGATGAACGGTTATGATTGATCTTAGCCCATTTGGAAAATCTATAAATAGAAAGGCATAGAACATCATTTCTTAAGCTAAAATTTGTAAACTTATACTGCAGAATTGTCTTCACAACATTTTGTGTTGATCATTGTGTTTCATTTGCAAGCTTCATTTGATAGGCATAAATTAGAGATTTCTTATCTTGATCTTAGATTATGCATAGCGGTCTTGAGACAATGGAGGAGCTTGGCGTCCATTGTTGACAAAGACAAGAACACTATATCAAAGTAAAAAACATGCTTGGAGTCGCTCTTGGATGGTGGAATCACTTGGGAAGGTAAAGGTTATTTACTTTCTTTCATTTGTCCTTCATTATCATTAGCATACCCCGCTAAATAGGTTGGCTTAGTTTGTTTAGTTCTTTATGCATTCTTTGTGTTTACATGACTAATGTTTGACTGACAACCTTCATAATCCAACACTACAAACATCCCCAAGTCCAACTTTGTATATCCACTCTAACTTGTCTATGTATAGCCCAAACAAAGTGAGGGATGGTGGATATCTTTACTTGACACCGATGTCACTCCCAAAGCATTCTAACAATCCTTTACATGTTCTAATTTTGGTTCAAACCTAATCATATCGCTTGTGAACCGCTTCTCTATACATCTTTGAAACTCTTCACTCCTCCATTTTGCTCCAAAGTTTGCTTCTAGGCACCGTGTCAAATGCTTTCTTTAAATCA
This sequence comes from Torreya grandis, assembly GCA_037957365.1. Classification (NCBI taxonomy): domain Eukaryota; kingdom Viridiplantae; phylum Streptophyta; class Pinopsida; order Cupressales; family Taxaceae; genus Torreya; species Torreya grandis. The sequence continues at coordinate 3,550,502 of JARHVA010000016.1, read as the reverse complement.
ACAAAGCAGCAAAAAACTTCTTCCCCTTGTTTATCCCATACTTTTTCAATCAGGTGCCTAAGAGTGATGCAGTGATCAATAGTGGAGTGTTTTGTCCTAAAACCTGCTTGTCCTTTTGCCTTCTTCCCTACTTTTTCTAGCCAATTGTTGACTCTACGCTCTATCATGCTCCCAAACAATTTTCCAAAAAGAGGATTAATCATTATAATATGATAATTTGACGAGTTGTTGACATCTCCACTTTTGAAGAGAGGAATGATGACACTGGTTGTCCAATCTACCAAAAAACCATTCTGAATGACCCCACTAAATATGATTTTGATATGCAGTGTTAGAACTTCCAAACCCCACCTTAAATATTTTGCTTGTAACAAATTTATGTCGTGTGCCTTACCCACTATTAGCCTCTTAATCCCTTCCTTAATATCCCTCGTGGAGAAGAATTTAGTCATTGTATTAATTATGGTGGTGTCTTTCTATTAGTCTTGCCCGTACAATAACTTTGCATACTCTAGGCATTGGGATCTGTGATGTTGTTCCCTATTTGTTTTCTATTTTGCTGCAATTCTTTCCAACATCCTCAAGGATTATTTTTCCCGTAAGAGATCAATTATTTCCTCCTTGTTCGCATATACTCTTTCGTTTTAAACCTCACTATTTTTTCATAAACCTTTTTACTTTCTTTATCCATTCCCAAAGCCTTCAACATTCTCTTCACTGCCTCGCAATCTTCATCATACCATGGATTTGCTAAAAAACTGCTTTTGCTGCCTTTATTAGGTCTATATATTTTGCATGAACTTAATGCTTTGTGAATTATAGTTATCAATGTGTTGCTACATATTGGTCCCCTATCTATATGGATATGCCATTATCCTCTGCTTCTTGCTGCTTCTTGCAGTTGTTTTTCAAGCCTTGTTCAAAAAATTTCTAGATTCTCATGGATCATGATGATATTGCCTTGTAGAGATGTCTTCTTTTGATTAAGGTGGAGCTTATCTTGTTGTTGACTGTCTCCTTACATACCAATCTTTATATATAGTGGATTGTGATCAGATTTCAATTCTATAGGGCAGCTCCCCACTTCCACATCCATAGGTCTCAATATAATACTCTACGAACAAAAAATAGAATCAATCACACTTCGACAATTGTACATTTACATGTGATACTCCTTGAATTTGGCCATGCTTTTATGCCATTGCATATGATCAAGTCCTAGAGGTTGCATAACCCCGACAACTATGCTCCATAGTGTGTGACATCTCCTCTTGCATCTTGTCAGACCCTTTCCCATTGCTGATTTTCTTCTTCCTCTAGCCACAATGGGTTGCTCTTTACCCCATGTTTGTTTCTTAAATAAAGAGCCTAGTTATATGTTTTTCTTGCATTAAAGCCCCCTATTAGAATGACTTCCTAGAACATGTTATTAATTGATGTCTCTTTTTAACAATGCATATGGATCCTCCCAATCCAAATTCTTAATCTTATATGATTTTGAACCACGAGGTGTGAAGTGATAAGCAGCAAGACTGAATCAATGTCAATTATCTTCCCCATATGTATTGCTTGCTTGGATCTTCTTTTTCCACTTTTATGACTCTTCCCAATGATTATCTTACAATAATTATTACTCCTACATGCCCTTTTCCAATTTTCGTTCATTCTTTCATTTCAAACTAAAACTTCCTTACATCCTTCAAAATCTAAAATTTTGGGGCCATCATGTCCATGCATCTCAACAAGAACAATGATGTCTTTCCCCTCTGTTATGGGAACAAGTATGTCATGACTCTCTTGACGAAGTTTGGGATTACAAATTGCAATCCCTCTTTTACACCAATGGAGGTTTGTATGAAGTTTTCAGCCCATGATGATTCATCACCGGTAAATGATTCACTCTATAGAGAATTGGTGGAATGCCAAATATATCTTACGTCCACACAACTGGATCTATGGTTTGTTGTTAGTTATCTTTCTTGGTTTTTGTCTCAACCAAATCTCATTCGTTGGACTACAGCAAAACATGTTTTGCAATATGTCGAACGAACTACTAATTTTGGCATTCTATATCAGAGGGTAGAAACTTTTAGATTGAAAGGTTATACAGACTCTGATTGGGGAGGATCAGTGGATACTTAGAGGTCTACCACTAGGTACATCTTTTTCTTTGGTTCAAGAGTTGTTTCATGGCATAGCAAGCTTTAGCATATTGTGGCCATATCTTCCACCAAAGCAAAGTACAAAGCAACAATCAGTCCCAGTAGTCGAGCAGTTTGACAATGTCGGATTTTGATTGATTTTCAACTTCCTCATGCTACACCTACTCCACTCTCCATTTTATGTGAGAATTAGGGTGTATTAAAGTTGGTGAAGAATCCGATATTACATGCTCGAACCAAACACATTGAGATTCAACATCACTACATTCAACAGTTGGTTGATTCCGGTGATATTTCTCTTCACTTATGTGCCTCTGAAGTGCAGCCTGCAAGTCTAATGACTAAACCGCTTGGTCCTATTTTGTTTGTAAAATTTCAGGACAAACTTGGACTTGTATCCAATTTAACAATTAATAGGGTGTATTAAATATATTAATTAATTATTAGTTACTCATTAACTAACGGTTAGTTATAAACTATCCCAACTATATGTAACTCCTTTCTGCATAATAAAAGAATGATGCATGCACATATCAATGTGCGCCTTCCAATTTCTCTTCATTCTTTCAATGTTTGTACTTGCCAACATATTTCATATTCCCTCACCTAGAACTCAATATAAATAGCCCAGAGCTCTCTTTGAGGAGCTTAGGAGGAGTTTTTTTGTAGAATATATTTATTTATCTGTCGAAATTCAATCATTACGGGTTTGTCGTTCATTTATTGCATTTGAATACAAATTTCAGATTTTGGGTTTATGTTTTGTATGGTCTCTTTGAAGTAGAAAGGATCCTAGCATGTTTTATGTAGGGTGTGGAAGTTTTGTGGTCCTCCATTCCCACATGGTACCAGGACATACTATCTGCAAGTCTCCATCCTCTTGAATAAATCAGTCCATGAAGAGCAAGGAAATCAGTGATTGAGGCACCCTTCTTGTTCTCCTCCTCTTTCTCCCTACTTTTTCGCAAACCCTTGCTATCCTCTTCATGTTTTGTTCATTTGCTGCCAATATTTGTCAAAACCCACTTCTGGGTTATTTAGAATTTGCTTAGTGAAGCATTTCAAGTTCAGAATTTAAGGGGAAGCATATTTGGAATTGTGGGATTATCACTAAATTTTAAAAACAACGTTTTTTTTGGGTCTCTTTTGTGGGTTTTTCAAGAGCTTTAAAGGGTTTTATGAAATTTTTTAGGGGATTTAAGCATTTTTTTGGGGAGTGCAAATATTTTTAGAAAGTATTCTATCATTTCACAGAATTAATAAAAAAACGAAGAATTTAGGATTTCTCAATTTTTTTAAATCCTTGCAAACAAAAACTGGAAGAGTTCCTACGCTACACATCAACATATATCTGGCAAAAATAGGCCATTTTTGGACACAATCCTCAGTTTCACAATTTTGTCATTCCAAAGATATCTTTAATTTTTATTTTTATTTTAAATTTCACATGTACACTTTTTGCAAGGAATTTTAAAAAAGTATATAAAAAAATGACAGGTTAGGAACCCTTGCGAAGCCCCCATGCCTACCTGCTAGCAACGACGAACTCCCCAATGTCCCCTTCGAGTCCATCAAGCTCCGTCATGCTCCCTTGCTCTCCACCCCACCACCTTCCCGCCGCATCCATATACATCTAGCGTGTTCAACGCACAATCCCTTCCACCCTCGCTGCAGCCACACTCCCCTCCCCACAACCTCCACTCCCCTACTCTTGCCATCAAGCTCTACCACACTGATCAACCTTAGGAAACCCCTTTGCAAAGGTTCCAAAGGACCATTTTGACAATTTTTAAGGCTTTTGCCCATTTTCACTCTAGAGAACTTGGTGCACACGCAAATTGGGAATCCAATTAAGGACAGCGGCTTATTCTATGATGCTTAGTTTTGGGCAAACACATTCACACATGAGAACCAAATCAGAAATAAGAATGCAGAGTTCAGCACATGAATCCATTCCCTTTATTCATCTTGAAGAAAATTTCAAAAAACAATGCAACTCATCAATGGTAGGTTTTGAATGCAAAATCCAACAACATAATGCTTCACCAAAATCATGAGGGAGAAGGAAAAAAATTACAATCCCAGCTTTCCACAATGAATTCCAACGGAATAATCCCCATACAAGTGTCATTTCTCCATTTATGGAGGGAATGGTTTGACCCATCATCTTCCGCAGGTGGCTCTTCACATTCCATTGCATTTCATCTTCTCAAATTGACCAAGATGGGCTTGAAAGCGTTTTAAAACATCAAAAACATGTTGAATCAGCTACAACAGACCTTATCGGGGCTTTTGAGCATTCAAAAACATATGAAGAACGCACTTTTTAATATGTAGACATGGGCATGCTTTTATAAGAGTTTGGTTCTATTTTAAAAATCCACAAGACAAATTGGGCTCTCTATTCCTGATCGGCATTGTGTACATTCAATTTAAGCCCTACTCAACCTCATCAGTTTTCCATTTCCAATTAGGATTGTGGCTTCAGTAAATATTTCCTGTCATTCTGATCGGGCTTGCAACTCCAATCAACAAAGCAAACACCATTCCCTACTTGATCAAGGATTTGGCTCCGAATAGAACTGCATGCTCGCTCCAACCTCCTCACAACCTAATCGGCACTCAGAAGGCTGATTAACACTTTGTGCACATCATGATTTCAACATAGACTTATTCAAGCCTCCAACTCCGCATACAACTGTCGAAAACAAAAAACCTTTTTCACTGACCAAGTCAGGCATAGAATCTTGCATACCATTGCAAACAAAATATGAATGTCGTTACGACCTAATCGGAGTATGCGGTCCGATTAACAAAGAAATGTCACATGAAAACCATAGTAGATCTAATCAGTGATTAAAGTCTGTTTAGCACAAACCAACAAAAATGAATTCTGCCAAGACCTAATCGGCACCAAGAAAGCCGATCAACACTAAGAGTTAAGAATCGACATGCTATAGACCCAATCGGGAATAAAGTTTCGATTGCAACTAAATCATCACATTGAGTTGCCTGCCAACCAAACCGGGTTACAAAGCCCGATTACTATGCCATGCCTTATGTGAAATCACCAAGACCAAATCAGGGTTGAGAAACCTGATTACAACTGCAAAGAAGAATGAATTCACCACGACCTAATTAGGGATAAGAAACCCGATTAACACTGTTGAAAGACTTAGACCAAATTAGAGTTTGGTCTAACTAGATTTCAGAGTATCCGAACACCTTTTCAAGCTTAGTGTTTGAAACGCAAGTTGATGGCAAAATCATGAACACTCCACCACTGTAGAGAACAACTGAAAATGGAAAACAAGCACCAAACAACCACACCAAAACAAACATCACTTTGTTTTTGGGTGATGTAATATAGCCTATTTGCCATGGATCCTTTTGCATCAGAACTAAACTGGCACCATTTTTTCCTAACAACCACCCTGATGCTATTTTTCACCTTTTTTTTAAGACCTCCGCGGACAACGACGTCATTTTGAAACAACCCCCATTCACAACATCTTCAACTAATCATAACTTTTGATTCGTAGCTCGAAACCAAGTGTTGTTTTTTTTTGAATTGCATAATTTTTTGAGTATTTTCCAAATCTGCTATCAGATTGGCTTAAAATTTTATGGAAACATGATTTTCTTTCCCTACTTTCTCATTTTTAGTTTATATTGTAATATGGAATAAAAATGTAAAATTGCATCGTTATAAGCAATTGTGTGGGCGAGCAATTTGTTGTACACTCACTAATTTATTAAGTGCCACATTTTTGGGGTGGTTGCTTCATTCTAAGGTTGTTTGTGAGCCTTCTTTTGTGTTCACTTACTCATGAGCAAGACAAATGTATTCACGTGGGCACCATTTCTAAAAAGAGTTCACGAACTCGTGCTCTTCTTTTGAATCATCCTCCAAAAAAGCAGCTGAATAAATGTTCTAAAGCACAATGTGATCAGCAACATTCTTCTTTTGTGCCCAAGCACGACACTAGACAAAAAGTTGGAAATCTAAGATGTACCTTCTATGTGAAAAACAGGCACATTGAGGACCATTGAAACACTAAGTTGGCAGTCCTAATAGAAGAAATGAAGAAACAGCACATTAGTCTTCCTCCTCCATGTTCTTCTTCAGATAAGGGCAAAGCTAAGGCTCCTTCTGCAATTATTGCTCCTTCACTCTAAATGGGTTTTCCATTCAAACACCATCAATTTGTAGTGACATCTTTTGCAATTACACACTCATATAGTTTTTTTATTCCTCCTTTTGGTACATGGGTATCTTAATAGACAAGTTGTTTTCTACAACCCATAGAAGGATATTTTGTATTAATTTGTTCAGTGGTGGTATGTGTGAAGTTGTTGTCGTTCACCAGTTCAATTCTTTTGTGCATTCTTTTGTGAGTTGTATTGCCTTGGTTCATTGGATGTTTCTAGGTGAGTTCTCCTTATACACAGTTTGTCTGAGTGATGGATCTACCCACCCATGCATGAAGTTCTTTTATGGTGTGGATCAAGCACCTTTTTGTTCGAGTTCATTTTTGCTAACTAGCCTTCTTCAATATCATCCTGGACTTATTTCCAGCATCACCCCTGTTCAGCATTACAGGAGGTTAATGTATAGGGTACTGCTTCCTTGGTGTGCTACATCGTTTTTAGCAATGTTCAATAATGGATCAGCCCATCCTTCTTGGCACCTTCAGTGATGAATTAACCCACACATTTGTACTGGCTTTTGACAACTTTGAGTGATGGATTAGCCTATCCATGTGTGCTTAAGTGATGTGTCAGCCCATCCATTATCACCTTTTCAACATCTTTGACACTACAGACAAAGTGACACTTCAGCTGCCCCACCATTTGTCATCTTGTGTTTTGTTTGAGAAGTGGATTCAAACCACTCATGCATCTTCCTTTGTGGACTTTTTCTTCTTCTTCAAGTTGACTGCTTCCTCTAGTTAAGTATTATTGGCAACACCAACCTCTGCTTTTTCACAGTGATCGTCATATTCACCACCATCTTCTTCAACTTGGTGGTTACATGGACTGATTACCATTGTCTTCCAGTAGGCTGGAAATGTGTCCATAAGGACACTTTAATCTTTTCTCTACAGTGAGCACATTGTTTATGAGTACCTAATAATGCCTAGTTGTTGGACCCATTTTTCAAAGGTATCAACCTCATCTTTTTTGTACTCACTCCCCTAGTTCCACTTAAGGGTGGGTGTTGGTGTAAAATATTGTTTACACCATATTCGTAAGATCACTTAAGTTAATGAGTTATCCCGAGTCATATTAGCTATTTTTCATATCTTTATATAAGGTAACTTAGAAAAGTGGGTTATGACTTAAGCATACCAATCAGATTGGAGGGATTATTTAGGCCAATAGGATCCATTCATGATGTCACTTGACCAATCAGGGATTTTCTCCTTAGGATTCTATAAATAATTTCATAATCCCCCACCTAGAAATCAATGTAAATAACTCATAACTCTGTTAGAAGAGCTTAGGAAGATTTTTTGTTAAATTTTAAATCGTGGTGCACAAATCTGCATTTACAGTGAACAAAACCTTAACTAAACACCTCTAAAAAAAATGAACAGTTAGACTCATAAATCTGGACTTAAAATTCAAAAGTGCAAACACTGCATTTAACCGAAAAATTCAAGATAGTGGATGGTGTAAACAAAATATGCACAAAACAGTGTCATAAACAAACAAATTCCTCACTCAGACACACACAAACCCTGTATATTACCCAGAAAGAAAGAATTAAAAAATACTGCACCTAACTGAATGAATCAATCATCCACCATACCTTGTTTTTATAGATGACGGCTAGAGTTGGAATATCTTTAGACAGACTAATAATAACAATAACTCTAATAATAGCAGCAACTCTAAATCTGAAAAGCATGTTTAAAAATAACAGCAAATCTAAATTTAGAATGTCTAATAATAACTCCTGTAAATTTAGCATGTATAATAATAACACTAAATGCATACTAATCTGCTGTTATTAATTTGATAAGAACGCCGTGTTGAGGAGAACAACAGCTGAGCAATAATAGATAAAATTCTAACACTACCTATTTGCAAGGAAGGTGTTCTCTACCAAGCCAAGTCTTTCACTCAACATCTCAAACTTCCCCTTAGCCAAGGGCTTCTTAAAAATATCTGCCGCCTACAAATCTTAAGGAACATGCTCAAGGATCACTACTCTCTTCTGAACTTTGTCTGAGGAAAAGGTACCGAATATAGATGTGGTTGGAGCGATCATGAAACATTAGATTCTCAAAGAGCTTGATACAACTTTGACTGTCACAGTAGACAATTGTAGGCTCCAACATCTCATCGGTTAATTATGCCATCAACTTGTGAAGCCATTGGGCTTCACAACTAGCTGATGAGGCTGCCATATACTCTGCCTCTATTGAGCTGAGTGACACTGACGACTGCTTCCTACTAAAGTACAAAATCATAAATATGCCCAAGCTGAAATACAATACCGAGGTGCTCTTCCTAGTAGTTGCATCTCCTGCCTAGTTAGAATAAACAAAACCATGCAACACAAATTCACCGTCGCCCACAAAACTCATGTCATAATGAACCATGAACCTTCAAGTATCAAAGCATATGGTTTGCAACCTTCCAATGAATCTACCTCAGTTTAACCATGAATTGCCTCATGATATTAACTGCAAAACAAATATTTGTCTTAGGATTTACAAGATACATAAGAAAATGAATCAATTGCCTATATAAAAAATGATCTACCAAATCTGAATCTGAATCAGTAGACAAATTCAGATTTGGAACCATGGGAGTGACCAAGGGTTTACAATCCAACATCTGAAATCTCTTCAGAATCTTCACAAAGGACTTTCCCTGTCCAAGGAAGATCTCAACTGTACCCAGCCAACCCTCTAAACCCAGGAAATAATGCATAAGGTCAATGTGCTTCAAGTAAAATTTGTTGGCCAACTTTTCCTTGCACCAAGCACTAAGCTTCATAGCTACCTGTAATGATCAAATTATCGTACATGACCAAAACAAGCAGATCAGATTTATCATACAAATAAGAAAGATTGGGATCTACTGAAGTTTTGGTGAAGCCCAAATTCAACAAGTACTCATCAATCCTGAGCACCAAGCACGTGATGCCCACTTCAGCGCATGAAGGGCCTTCTTTAACCTGCACACATAGGTGTCTCACCTATGCACCTCAAAACCCCTCAGCTGATTAATGTACACTTCTTCAATGAGACCATTCAGAAAAGCAGCCTTTACATACTTCTGGTATAAATGCCAACTAAAACATGGTGCAATAGACATGATGGCCCTGATAGAAGTATACCTGACAACAAGAGCAAAGGTCCCATCATAGTCAACTCCCTCTCTCTAGGAGAATCCTCTTGCTACAAATCTGGCTTTGTACCTCAAAATGCTCCCATCAGTCGCATGCTTGATCTTCTACAACCACCTAGAATCAATCAATGATTTTCCTATTGGTTTCCCAACTATCATTCTTCATAATGGAGTTATACTCCTCTGTCATGGCATCTTGTTATACGTGCTCAATTGCAACCTCCTCATAACTAGAAGACATCAATGCCACATAAGTAGGAAATATCTTAGCAGGATGACTCATCCAAAAAGAACAACTTGGCGCTCCTACTTGCCCTTGTGCCTCCCGTAATGACTAGGTAACCCACTTAGGCTACCTAGTTGAACTTAATGGTAAAGCGGCATTTGTTCCTTCACCGGAACCTTGCTGATGGAAATCTGATTTTGCCGTAATTTGCAAATCAGCACCTGGGACAGCAAGCTTTTCTCCTTACTCAACCTCCCCAAGGAATACCTAAGATTTAGAGAACCGTGCATCCCCATCAAATTTCACATCTTGGCTCACCACAGTCTTCCTTTGTGATGGAATGTAAATCTAGTACGCCTTGGAAGTCTCACTGTAATAAACAAATATACCCTTGATGCTCGAGGATTCAAATTTAGTCATCTTCTCATCTAGTACATGAATATAAACAAGGCACCCAAAAACATGAAAGAGTGATACCTGAGGGTTCTCACTTGAGAAAGCTTCTTTTGGTCTCTCGTCCTTCAAAACCTTGTATAGGCACCTGTTCAACATGTAGACAATTGTATTACCTTTGGCCAAAACTCGGCCATGCTCACAGCTGCAATCTCCGATGATAACTTGTTGATCGTCAAACACAGCGACAAACCTAAGATTTTTCATCATTGACACTGAAAGAAGATTCTTAGTTATACTAGGAACATACAAGACATCATCAAGCTCAAGAACATCACCTAATGGCATGCGGAAGGAGACAGAGCCCATTCCTTTTGTATACATCTAATTCTGCTTGCTTCATCATTATGATTGATATCATGCTAACTTTGCCTACTAGTCATATTAATTGATTGATTATTCGTCCTAATATTATCCTCTTCTAGTCATTAATCTAATTTTTCCTATACTCTCCATATCCACATTAACCCTACCCTCCCTATATGCTAATTAATCATGCCATTACATCTTTATTACACCTCTATTTAGCCATTAATTAAATCATTCACTATTTTGGAATTTGAAATTCCATCCCACCTACCCCAATAACTCCTAAAAATCACCCTTCTAATCCACCAACTATCCTCATTTATTAATCCTCATGACATCTAGACTTCTCTAATTTGGCTAGAGCCCAACACTAATTTCCTTCTAGGCTTTTCTAGGAATTTTTAATTCCTAGAATAATTCTCCACCCTTGATCTTGCCTCCCACAAGATCAAATCTAGCCATTGATCTCTTCAACCACCTCCTATATAAGCATGCACAAACCATGAATGAAGATTATATGCAATTGCATCCTGTCAACTTGTCTACTCCATCTCCATTGCTGCAAGTCTTAAGCTATCCAAGCAATCCAACACTCCAGCATATCAAGTGCAAGCATCTTCTTGTCAAAATCAGGGCACATCCATAGCATTTGGAGGTAAATTGTCTGTTATATTGAGGTATATTTTTCTTATTTCAATCATTTGTTTTGCATCCAATTTGCCTTCCTTGCCCAATCAAAGTATTTAGGTAAATTTGGATTGATTTTGCAGCGATATGGTTTACTTGAATTATCATTTTGCATTTGCATTATCATTTCCAAGTTTTCCCTAATACACATGTGACTAGATATGTGGCATCATCACCCAACTCCACCTGTATATCAGTTTCATTTTCTTGAAGTCTATTGAAAGCCATCTTGTTGAAGGTCATGTGTCTTGATGCTCGATTGTCCACATAACACCTTACACCAAAGATGGTGTTAGTTGAAAGGCATGACACCTTGGAGAAGATTGTCTCAAGCTTGGATGATAACTCATCTACTCCGGCAAAAGCTTCTACACTCCTTGCAAACTTCTTTTGTTGTTGCTTTCCCTTCTCATTCTTCTTCTCAAGACACTGAGATATATAGTGGCCCATCTTGTGGCACTTGAAGCATTTCACATGACTCAAATTTTCTGAACGTGGTGGGAAGAACATGAATCTTCCTTCTTCCCCTTTTGAGCCTTCCTAGGTCCTCCTTTCTTACCTCTTCTCCTCACCTTCTCGAAGAGGGATAGGTTTTGAATCTCATCCTCTCGATTCAATAGTCTCTTATGTTGTCTCCTCTTAGACAAATACATCCCACAATTTCTCAAAAGTGGGCATGTTCTCCCGACCACACACACCCTGCACAAAGTGTTGCCAAGGTACAAAGAATGCATTCAAAACTATGGAACTAGCTCTTCATCCTCGACCTTCATACCTATAACTGCGAGCTAATCTCTCAACTCAGTGATCATCATCAAGTAGCTCGCCACAATATTAGTGTTGCTCATGTGGGTGCTAGTGAGTTTGTTCTTCAAAAGCATCATACAAGATATGTTCATTGTTTGATACAGAGTGATCAAAGAACCATAAATCTCCTTCGCCGTCCTCTCCTCCATGATGTGAGGGATCAAGGGGTCCTTTACAGAATCAAGGATGATTCTCTTCATTTTGGCCACCTTCTTATTGTGTTCGGTCAATTGTATGGGTTTGATAGCAGTTGTAACCTTCTTCTCAACAAAACCCCAAAGATCAACCTCCTCCAATAGCATCTGCAGTTTGCATTTCCATGGTGTGAAGTTAGAAGTGCCTACTACCCTATCACACTCTTTTGGGACAAAGAGTAGTCATCCTACAACTTCTAGAACACACTTTAACACCCTGCTCAGTCTGGAATCAAATCAAAACAACGCCTTCACAGGTCCAAGTGCCTATCATAGGCATAGATTTGCTTCAATCACTAAAGGTAAGGCATTACACCTGCTGAGATCCTCTGACAGCTCCCACTCTTAGGTAGCAGCCCACTCCATACACAAATTTGGAGGATATCAGATGCACCACTCTGATACCATGTTAAATTTCAATTTATGGTGCACAAATGTGCACTTACAATAAACAAAACCTTAACTAAACACCTCTCAAAACAGTGTATTCTTAGACTCAGAAATCTGGACTGAAAATTCACAAGTGCAGACATTGCATTTAACCAAAAAACTTATGACAATGGACTATGTAAACTAAAGCTGCAAAAAAAAGTATTCTATAGCCAATAGATTCCTCACTCAAACACACACCAACTCTGCATGTTACTCAAAAAGTAAGAATTACAAAATACTAAACCTAATTGAATGAATCACTCACCACCCTGCCTTGCTTTTATAGATGAAGGCGGCTAGAGTTGCCAAATATTTAGACAGTCTAATAATAACAGCAACTCTAACCGATGAGATGTGGGTGAATTGGTAAAGCAACTTGGTTGCTACAAGCACCACCCAGGTTCAACTCTCAGATGGTATTGGAGGCCGGTTGTGGTTGATCATTGGTATTGGGCTGGTTGTAGCCGTTGATGGTATTCTCGGGTCGGTTATGGCCGTTCGTTGGTATTCTCAGGCTGGTCGTGGCTGTTGTTGGTAATTTTGGTACTTGTGTACTTGCAGATTTGGGCTCCCGATTGTGGCCCAGATTGGTTGGAGCTCTGGTCAAAAGCATATAGGGTAAAGAGCCCACCAAAATCGTATGTATCCAAAAAATATATCAGCAACTCTAAATTTTGCATGTCTAATAATAACACTAGATGCCTATTAAACTCCTGTTCTAAATTTGTTGAGTGCGCTGTGCTGAGGAGAACAGCCGTTGAGCAATCACTGGAAAAATTTTAAGAGTTTTCTGGTAGAATAGATTAAGTTTATCTGTCAAAATTCTGCCATTGTGGGTTTGTAGTTCATCTCTTGTATTCGAATACAAATTTCAGATTTTGGGTGTGTTTTGAATGGTCTCTTTGCAGTACACAGGATCCTGGCAAGAATCCTGGAATGATTTTATGCAGGTTGTGGAAATTTTTGGGTCTTCCCTTCATTCCCACAAGATGTTATTTAAACATGTAGGTCAATTTGAAATGCTTAAGCTGCTAAGACTTGTTGGGACTGCTCCAGCATTAAGACTTCGATAGATATCATGGTCAGGTAGTCTGATATGTTATTGCGAGGCATGATCAGCTCATAAACTGTTTATAATCCGAAAGCCTTTTCCAAAGGGCATACAAAAATTCTGCACACTACAACTTAAACATAAAAAAGAAGTTGGCTACAAAAAAATATTTCACCTGTACAGACTGAGTGATCAATTTATACGGTAGTACCAAATGGTATAAGAATGAAGTTCAAAAGGATAAGTTCTTAAGCGGCTGGGATTTTCTTGTACAGTTTTACAGGAGAACATTAGTACAATAGTAATCACACAAACCAATCACTTGGATCTCATTAAATTTTCTGAATCATTATCAGAGGATCATCATAGTTAATTTCAATGTTACAGATATTTCTCTGCTCACCTTATGTCATCACCCCGTTGACGTCCACCATTCTGAAATGCAAAACCAGTACCTCCCATATCATCAAAGCGCTCATATTCCCCACGACCTCCAGAAAAAAAGGATTCAAACAGATCAAATGGACTAACCTAAATCAAGGAAAACATAGCTGTTAGTTTCATTATTATACAGTTCTGTTCAGTGAATTTTCCTATGTGCTTAGAAAGCAATAGCATTCTAGCTAATTCCATTAATTGGAAATTCTCTCTCAAATCTGCATTTGTCAGATAAATGTCACTGCAGTGACTTTGAAATTCAGCACAGCTACGTGATTACCTCAGGTGGACCAGTAGTAGCATCTTGGTATGCTCCATTTACACCTGCCTCTCCATACTGGTCATACAAAGATCTCTTTCCCTCATCAGATAAAACCTGTATGACAAATCAAGCTTGTGGATTAGAAGGAAAACCCTAGTAAACCCTAAAGAGAGTATACTATAAGGTACAACATAAACTTTAATTTTAGGTCAGGCAGAGCCAGATGCGAATTCAACATATGAGACCTCCCTTTTAAAAGCCTCCAAGGGGATTCCTTTCCATTTACCTTATATATTACTCAGATTTGTCCCTTTTTGGGTTTCGACCTTTTGACAAGGCTCTTAGTAAATCAAGCCTTGCCTATCCATCTAAAACCAGTCAATAATTCAAAGGGCCATCAATTGCTTTTTAATTCAAAATAGAGAATAATAGCTTATTTGATCACAAAATGCATATTAAATAGATATGACTAAGATAAAAAAGGAAGTTCTGAACACAACAGCTTCAAATGTAAGAGAGAGTAAATTATATTAAGCAGCAGAGAACATAAACAATTTCACTCACATTATCATGAAGAAAGATTAAACATAAACATGAAATAAATGAAGCACATAGCACATGAGAGAGGACACTAGATTTTGCCCCAATGACGGTGTTGGTAACAAGGTGAATAGAAACATGAAAAGGGAACCTCCTCTAACAGATGAATGCAAACTAAACACAGATGGGCCGTCTAAGTGGAACCCTGGCCCATCTGGGGCTGGCAGAGAATGTAATGATCATGTTGGTCATCCAATTTTAGGGTAAACCTTTTCTCTTGGAAAATCCACAAAGAAAGTGCCATATTTGGAATTCAGCATGGAATGTGCATGGAAAGCAACCATGAGGTTAACAAGTTAGTTGTAGATACCTAGTCCTAAATGTTGGCAATCCAGCTGCATAAAGTTAATGGGAGGGATGCAGACACCAACAGAGAAGGTGGCCTCTTGGTCTTTTGGTTATTGGATATGGTTCCCAGACTTGCTCGTTCGGCACTTCTCATGCTATTCCTGTAGTCTGGTTTTCAAGGTAACCCATGACTCTTTTCACAACCAGTTTTCTATATTTGTGTGTGGGGATTCAAACATCAGACATAAGAAATTGGAAGAGAAGGGTGTGTCACTTTGAAGGCCAAAAACCCAAGACTCTTCCTATGAATGCAAGCATGCCAGTTATATCCCTCAAACCCGCATCTTCTCATTGAAAACAGGTAACGCAAATATCTTGAAAGACAAGGAAATGGGCAGAGGCCATGTGTGAGCAGCTGAGGAACTCCCTGACTCCAGCTATCATAGCCCGTAACAGTGCTACTAACTGGTTGAATATAGTGATGGGTGGGAAGAGAGAAGACCCCAAAAGCTCCTCAGCTATGGTGGCTATTGTGATTGAGCAACTAGTGTGAAAAATTCCAAAACAGTGAAGGGAGGTGGTGGTGTTGATTGCGGCATGGTGTGAAGAAGTGGCATGCAAAGGTTCTGAATTAGTAGGACCTCATAAAAAATCAGGAAAGATGCCTCGTTTTCTTGGAAAAACACAACAAATTGCAGGCCAAGTTGATTTGGGACAAGCAAAGGGAGATGGCAGAATTCAGGGACATTAATTTTGGAATGCAGGTATCGGTTCCTTAAAATTTCTGTTATTTGAATGACATTATGGGCCGGAATGGGAATGCTCAGAAAACTAGTTTTGATTTCAGGAAGAGGTTGCATGAAGCCCTACCTGGCCCATGGCAATCCTTGGCTCAATGGGGTAGGGCATCAGGATTGTTACAGACTGGTTCCCCTAAAGTGGGGAGGGCCTCATTCCAACCATACCACTCCTGTGGGCAGCCCATTCACTTGAAATGCTACTACTGATACTGTTGGTGTCAATTGAACACATCAATAAGGTATTTTGTTGTATTTTTCTTATGGTACTGTTATGTTAGTTGTTCATGACTTTGTGGAAAACTGACTTTAGTGATAAAGACTTTGTTGCTATTATCAGCTATATGAACTTATGAAATACTGTCACAGCTGGCAGCGCCATTATAACCATGATGTGCCTATGCAATTAGGTGGGACCAATGTTAATTTTGCTAATGCTTCCAGACTTAAAGGCAGACCAATTATAGTGGCTACCTGGATATTTCATCAGTTTTAAGTACTAGCTTCCATAGACATATGAAGGGTGACTAGATTAGGAAGGTCCATGGATTGTGTTGTGTAATGATTATTATAGAGCACATATACTTAGATATTTTTTACCTAAGTTCAAAACAATAGGACACTTAATTTTATAATAGTGTAAAAACCCTCAAATAATCATTACACATAGAGCAAATATACTTAGATATTTTTTACCTAAGTTCAAAAAAATAGGACACTGAATTTTATAATAGTGGAAAAACCCTCGAATACCCGTTTATAAAATATAATAGTTCACAAGTAACTTTACTGAAACAAGCCCCACAAACGGTGTTGCAGCATGTCCCAAAGATGTCTCTTCTTTGGCTCTTCAATATCTCTCAAATACTCTCACAGCTTATGGATTAAACTCTTACACCCGGGATAGAGAGAACCTCTCTAATATTTCTTTTTAGGGTTTCTCCCACCTATTTTACATGATCAATCCATGTCTTACTTGCACTTCATATGAACCTTTAAATCTTCATCTAGATCTTTTAGAGTTATCCTTGAAAAAATGGATCATAGACCTTAAATTAAACTACACTTTTGCACTTCTAACTATGGGCTAAGAACAAATTCTACCCTCAACAAACATTATGTTCTAAAACAAAATATAGATCAAGGTGCTTGGATTGTTATGTTAGCAAGTCACAACAAGAAGAAATGGGAGACAACTCGAAATGTATTTTCGGAAACAGGATTAGAGAGTGTCAAAAAATATGAAACCAAAGAGATAGGCAGAGCTGGAAATGACAATAAATTTTGAGAACTCCCAATACAGCAGGAAACAATGTCTAGAAGCATTTCACTGAAATGTTCAATTTACAATAAAAACTTTTGGCAACTAGTGTTTATATGCATCATTATATACTCATTTGTAACCCCTCCTCATTAGTTTCTATTTATAAAGGGGCCATTCTACGTTGTTTAGAAACGAAAATGGAAACATTTTTGAAAATGCGAAACACAGATTTTCAAAAACCCTTGATTTGGAAATGTCTGTACAATATAATATGAATATATATATAAGTAATGCATAATACTCATTTTTTGTCTATAAACGATAAAAGTACTTAGTAGAACACTTAAAATTTTACTTAGTAATAATTTTGAAAGGATGCAAGGATTAACAGTGGCTGGCCACAGTTCAGATCAAAATGTATGTCTGCAGAAAAAATTGAAGGAATTGTTCACATGCAACTAGCTGCCACTCATAGCAATGATCCATATGTAGATGATTATTATCATCAGGTTGAGCGAGCCAAGAAAGCCTCTAATTTAACATAGTGTATTCTAGAAGATGAGGGTTTTTTTTAACGTTTTAGCTGTGTGTGTTTTTAAACCTTAGTCAACAACTTTTCCACCCGAAATGCCCCGAAAACTACCTGAAAATGCCTAGAAACTCACGAAAACTGCCTGCAAACATAACAGAAACTTTCCAGACGTTTCCGTCACATTTCCGGGCATTTCCAGAATGTTTCCAAGCAGAAACAGCGGGGCCTGGGACGTTTCCTTACAATGTAGGAAGCATTTAATAATGATTGCTCGTACACATCATAATCACAAGACACAGACTCGGCAAGACCACATGGAAGACAACTCCGTAAGAGCCACATGGAAGCTGTCTTGGACTAGGAAAAAGCTTGACAAATTAAAAAATTAAAAAGTATTCACTCGAGAAAGGGTTTAGCTCTAAAAATGTTGAGACCGAATGTGCTTTGGCGTTGCCCACCTATGGCTCACTAAAGCTCACTTTCGATGGAGCTGCCAAAGACAATCCAGATCCATTTGGTGGTGGAGTCTTCCAGGATTCCTCTTGCCAACCCCTCTTGATTTATGCCATTGATGTTGGGAATGATTGTAATAATCAAGTTGAAGCTATGGCACTTCTTCGAGGTCTACAAATGACAATTCTCAAATGCTAGAAGAACCTAATCGTGGAGGGTACCTCTCAAACTCTCATTAATACTATGAAGGGGGGAAATGTAAAAGCTTTAATGCTTAGGACAGTGGTTGATGAGGTGCTCTGGTTGACTAATAAATTTGACTCAGTCAGCTTTAATCACATCAGAAGAGAGGGAAATATAGTTTCAGACCTTGCAGTGAATAAATATGTAGGCCTTTTGGCAACATACCGTGACCCTGACCCACTTTGGCTACCCGCCCCAATCCCAACCCCCCTCTTACCAAAGATGCCTCTCTAAACCCCTAAAGCCTAATATTAATCTCCCCTCATCCCTACCCTCTTCTTACCTTCCCTAATCACTTTCTAAATCCCATCAAATTGTATTTCCCATCATTCACGTCAATATCCCGTTTTTGAGTGCACCCCTGTGTGAGCTGGTTCTCTCACAATAATCATACTTTATGGGCCCTTTGTTGGTATTCAATGTTCTAAGGTGGTGGTTTTGCTTAGACTTGTGGTGGGAGAAGGTTGACGTTGGCATACTTTATCCACAGGGTTTAAGTGAATTTTCGGGTAAGAATTTAACTATTCCATCCCTTGCTACTAATTCCTATTTCAGACTGAAGCTTGATTGCGAGGTGGCTTTGCATGGTTTTGTTTGAGACAGTTTCTTGCTCTCTAACTAAACCAATGCTTTGAAGAAATTTGGAAGTTGCAGTGTATGCTTGCTAGACAAATGATCTCTTCGCAATCCTATGAAGATTTTTTCTGCCCTCAATTGCATGATATAGTAAAAAGCTCCCCTTTCTCCTTTAGCATACTCTACTCTGAGTATCCTCCCCTATGTTGTTCAAATTCCTCCTTGTCACCAACACATGCAAATTTAAAATTTAGGGCCACCTCTTAATTTAGACAAACTAATGACTGATAATGCTTGCCTTAAAATAGAATAGAACTTCTAAGCCATTAAAATGTTTAATGCACATGGCTGGTTTCCTTGAGTATTTTATTCCTTTGCTTCTTGTGTTTTCGTGTGTCACTAAGAGTCTTACACGGCAAGTGGGCATCAAAATTATTTGTGTGTTTCAATATTTGTGTGTTTCAATGTTTATTGGAATTAAATTGACACCCAAGTTTAAGGTTTATTGTGAGTCTTTTAAGTCGTTGCATCCACAAGAAAGCATCAAGTGGCAGCAATTCACAACACTACATACACACACACACACACACACACACACTTCACACTTCCTCAGGATCAAAAGGCTTTAAGTTCACAAGGTGTCAAAAGGTGAGAATTGGCAATATCACACCTCTTTGCATCCAAATGATTCTCTGGCCCCTTATACAATTTAGCGTTTGTTGCAGGGGTGCGCAATGATGCCAAGTGTCGACATCGCACATTTTTTCAGGACCTTTCCCTCTTGTCTGGTGTCCATCACAATGGCTTGTGCAGGCATGTGAAATAACACTTGTCGCCATCTCACATGACCATCCCAAACTATCTGTTGTCGTATGTTTCAACTCTAAACCCCTTGCGGAGAACAAAATGCCACCAAGCGCTAACATCCCACCTTCTTGCCTCCCTATACAAGGCAGGATTTCTAGAGCTTTCGTTTTCGCTATGATGTGCACAATGGTGACAAGTGTCTCCATCCCACATGCGCTCTGTGAACACAAGCTTCTAGGCCTTACGACCATGGCATATTCATATGTTTCACTAGAAGTTGGTGATTGTTCTCTGTGATTTTTCATTTCAAGGTGTTTTGGATGCAATGTGCGCCATATATTTTAGTGATATGATGGTGGCACATTGCTCCAGAGGTGGTTATTTCTCAACTCTGATTACGAAGGCCTCAGTGATAGCTTCATGGATCCCATCTCCTCATATCATAATGGAAATATTGAAGACAAATATGGTGATTACGTATCAATATCACCTTCGGAAAAAGGTGTAACACATGAAGACAAGGTTGAATTCTTTGGATAAGGCTGCCTATAAGGTGGATTAGTTTCATTGTACCCTGGATTGCACCCTAGATAGGGTATGAATTTGTTAGTGCTTTCTATCTATAGGTCTCATTCATCCATGAACTCAACAAAGACGACAGAAATGCAAAAGTAATTTAAGAGGCTGAGTACTAGGTACACTTAAACTATCCTTCGGAAGAATAGGAAGAGAGTGACGAATCTTTTCAACAATAAAATAGCTAAGAATGGGTGGTATAGGGAAGAATACCTCGTTGATTATGCAATTAAATCCCTCCCAAGTTTTGTTCAAAAGGCAACGGATAAGATTGGCTAAAACCCACTACGGATATGGAGCAAGGTGGCCCAAAACATGGAGCATCCAATATATAATATACCAAGGCTCTCTTGTTCGTTTGTTTCCCTCACCCGCTACACTACTAAACAAGGACCGAAATACCCGAAAGGACTATTGATGTGATTCAAAAGCCAAGTGATTGTTTTATATTTTTCTACAACAAGGGAAAGGTCATGATCAACCTCTATCCCTTCCTCTTCCACCAAAGTTTATTCCATGAAAATATTAATGGATAGGCTTTAAAATGTTTTTAAAAAAATGAGATTTGTATGTAGCTTCGCTAAGGAAACTTTAATACAAAAGGTTGATATTCTTCTCCAATTTAAATCTTTCAATAAACAAATGTACCTCTTATGTTATTTACTTTTTCAGCTTCCACTCCCAACCATAGCTAAGTGTTTCCCACAAATATAGGGCAACGGTCAAGAGTGTCATTTGGCCTCCTAAAATCTGTCATATTTCTTGTAGACAAATTATTGTAGTCTATCTACATGTATCTCATTCACACTAGGCCCTTGTCTTGACAGTCTCAAGTTTGTCCATCATTGTATCATCCCTTCACACATTTCGACCAATGAAACCCAGTTGCCATCATATATCCCCAGCATTCACATTCCTATTTGGGACACCAATGTCAGATTCAAGATTGTACTCTTTGATAAGGTGCAAGTCTACCAGTATCTAAGTGTCTTGGTTTGTAGGTTCTCTCTCTGGCTAAGTGGAAGCTCTCTTAGTGATGTCATCTTACAAACCCATTCTTGGCCATCAAAATTCATCTGAGGGGCAATAAAAAAGCAAAAGCAATAGGGAAAAAAAACAAAGAAACAATCAAAAGCCATATATCAAGGTCAAAAGTCAATCACAACCATAAAAGACATGATCAAAATTATTGGCACCCCCCGTACTCTAGTGGAAAGCTCAAACTCTGTAGTTGGCCTCACAATAGAGCTAGAGGTCCATTGGAGAGCAGTGGGCTAGTAGATTGAGGTAGGAAGCCTATTATCTATCATTCATCACCCCTGCCTTCTCACACATGTACCTAATCCTCATAGCAATTAGTGGCTCCGATGAGTCCTGAGGAATAAGGAACACGTCATGGGAAGGTAAGCACTTTTACCTTTCATGCATAGTATAGCCTTCATGGGATATAGCTATGTTTCAGGGAAACGTCCCCCCCCCCCATTTTCCACCTCGAAACGTCAAGGAAACGCAACATAAAGACCCATGGCATTTCTAGCAAACACCCAGGCATTTTGTCGTGTTTCTGTGTGTGAAAGTCAATGACAGTCATAAAAAAATTTTGAAAAAATATAACTAATTAAAAAACTCTAAAGTTCACTGAAACCTATAAATACACACTTAGATCAAACATAAAACACACATTCAACATTTGTTGTTGTAAACAAGAGCAAGGAGGCAGCCATTGCGAGGAGTTGTTTGGAGGCAGCCATTGCAAGGAGGAAGAGTTTGGTGGCAGCCATGGCAAGGAGGAGGATTTTGGAGGCACCCATTGCAAGAAGGAAACATTTGGAGGCACCCATTGCAACAAGGAAGATTTTGAAAGCACCCATTGCAACAAGGAGCGGTTTGGAGGCAGCCCTGGCAAATTTTAACAAGTTTTTCTCATTTTTTTGAATTCTTTTACATTTCTTTCTCATTTCATTTTCACTTAATTCCATTTTCTAGTTTATAAACTCGCTAAATTATTTAAAAATTAAATTTGTTATTTCAATGAACTAGAACATTTTATTCTTTGTTATTTATAATATTTTTTAAACACCCTGATTCCTAGGGTTACTTTTTTTTAATCTAAGTCTAACTTCTACGTATGCTCTTCTCTTGCACATAATGCAATCTAGAAAAACAAAAATAGAGTTAGCCATTATAAATTTAAAAGTTTTACGTAAAGTTTTAAAATATTCAAATTTATAATTATAGTATTTTTTTTGCGATTTTTTAGCATCATAGCATTGCGTATGCTCTCACCTCACACTCTTTAGGTGATCTTGGTAATCAATGTTGAACACACTATCTACTGAGAGGGGGGCTGAATCAGTAGATGAGCTAAAACTTGGTTCTTAAAATTTTTAAACAAGATATTTAAAGTAGATGCAAACTAAAGAAAAAAAACTGAGATCATATACACACATAAGAATACTCAACACCAAATTTTTACGTGGAAACCCAAAGGGAAAAGCCACGGTGAGAAACGCTGCTAGAAGCTACTGTTCTAATCCAGCCTCATAGAAAAGAAGTCTCACAAACCTCACTGGTTACATTCGAGAGCACCCACTCTAAGGAAGCGTCAACTTCCTAACTGAACACCAACTTCTCTTCTATATTCACACACCTTCATAATGAAGCTGCAAATTCAAAATACAAAAGAGATTCATAATGAATCTTGTTCACTTTTCTGTTACAAGTCTTGTCGGTAACTGCACCTACGCTATGTGCCTTCTCGGCTTATCTGCCTTTTTCTCTTTGTGTCTGGATATCTTTTATATTGACAAACGTTATTTTCTTTGTCTTTTCACATTGTCTGCATAGGTCCTCACTCGACAATTTTGAGTTAACACTCTAATTATTATCGCAGCAGCAAAAGACACTTTCAAATGTTATGTTCGTAGCATATATAGATAGATGCATCTTAGGGTTTTCTATCTGTAAAGTGTTCACACTTCAACTATTCTTAACCAGTTCAAGCTTTTGATCTGCATTCAATGTGACTTTGCCTTTGTGTCTTGATTCATGCTTCACACAACAACGTTCAAATTTCTTTACTGTCTTTGGCATTTGCACTTCTACTACACTTAACCACACCGCTTCCTCGATCACTTCTGATCTGCATTCAATGTGACTCTGACTTCGTGTCTCAATTCACGCTTCAAACAACAACGTTCAAATGCCTTTACTATGTTTGGCATCTGCACTTAACTACGTCGCTTCCTCGATCACTTCTGATCTGCATTCAATGTGACTCTGACTTCATGTCTCGATTCATGCTTCAAACAACAACGTTCAAATGCCTTTACTATCTTTGGCATCTGCACTTAACTGCGTCACTTCCTTGATCACTTTGATTGAATTATCTCAAGCTCCGTGAAGATATATCGAGTTCATCACCAATTCCAATTGTTCCTTTACAGACAATTAGAAGACATTGATCACAGGGTTTTTATTTCTTTAGTCGCGCCAAGTTCACGTTTTTTCTTTGTTGGATCTTTCCTTATGACCTTTTGACACTTGTCAAATGCACGTGCACTCGAAGGATCATCTGAGTTTGCTTTGCACCATTGGATCTAATGCACCGATCAGACATGAGCCGTTGATCTTTTAAAGCAGCATTAATTTTAATAATTACTTTGCCATTAACCATCGAGCTTCTTTTCTTCCCTTTTTGCATCTCGCTGCTTTCTATATCATGGGTTTGCTTTTGCTCCTTTCGATTATCCTCGATATGCTCGATCTTTACCATTTGTATTGAGCGTTAAACTTTGGCATGTTGGCGTGATCTTATTTTCTTCGGCATTCTTGGAACGATCCTTGCAACATCAATCCTTCAAGACTTGCTCGTCTTTTAACCTTGCTTTAATTCCTTCGGAAGGTTCCTTTATACAAATTGTTGCGGGCCTGTGTCTTCGAGACAATTTCCACAGACCTTTTGTCCGAGTTCATTTCATCCTGAAGTGTCCTCCAATTTCTCCGAAAGAATTTGTCATTCGCTTCTAATAGGAGATTCCTTCGGAAATCTTTTCTTCTGATTTTTTGTCCAAGACATTTCTTCGGACTTTTTGTCTGCATCATTTCTTTGGACTTTTTGTCCACAAGGCATTTTCTCGAACTTTTTGTCCACGTCACTTCTTCGGCTTTTCGACAAGTGTCCACATACCCTTTGCAACGTTCAAAAGATACCCTTCGGACTTTTTGAAAAGGTCCACTTGCCCTTCGCAACGTTCAAAAGCTACCATTCGGATTTTTTGAAAAGGTCCACTTGCCCTTCACAACATTCAAAAGATACCCTTCGAACTTTTTGAAAATGTCCACTTGCCCTTCAGAACGTTCAAAAGATACCCTTTGAAATTTTTGAAAAGGTCCACTTGCCCTTCGGAGCGTTCAAAAGATACCCTTCGAACTTTTTGAAAATGTCCACTTGCCCAAGAAGGACTTAACAATTTTTCCGAAAGAATTGTCCTTGCCATTCTTTCCGAAAGAATTCCTCCAAAGGAATTCTTCAAGACTATTCCGGGTTTTCAATTCTTCGTGACTTATCCTGATTGCCTCTTCTAAGTAAGAGCATTTCACAAACGCAATTTACTCCACAAGTCTGCTCAACTCAACCTTTGGCATTAATGCATGATCAGATTCAATCTCAATGAAATCAAGGGCATCAACCTTTGACATCAATGACAATTCCATGTTGCCTTTGATGGAAATGATAACTCTTCAATCCTCAAACTGCTTTCTGTATCATGATATCAAAACTGTCAACTGTCTCCTTGCTCGAATTTCCAACAATCAAAAATAGATTAGGATAATAGTGTTTATTTTCATAATTTATTTATGTATAATGTAACATCAAGTCTCATTCTAACTTTTGTGTATGCTCTTCTCTTGTCGTAATGCAATCTAGAGAAACAGAAACTGGATTAGATAATAGAAATATAAAAGTTTTGTTTAAAGCTTCAAAATTTTATTTTTCAAGCTTCTGTTGTTTTTTTAACTTTTTAAATATCCTATGTGTATGCTCTCACCTCACACCATTTAGGTGATCTTGGTGATCAAAAGCAGATTAGAATATCCACGACATCAAGTTCATCACCAAGGAGAGGGCACAAGGAAGCAAACTAGGAAGAATACCCACATGAAAATGTTTTGATTCCCATCAAATATGATCTTACTTCTCCTCTTTGGCAACATGTGAGAGTGGTCGAGAACATAGTTGTTGGTGGGTCTCGTGTTTGGGTATGCAATGATTAACATGTGACATATAAGTCCTCATACTCAACTCAAAACCCATTTAATCAGGTATGGAGGATCAGAGATAAAAAAAATGTGGCAAAATTTCAAAGGCAAAAACAATGGACTACATAATAGAGCAAGAACAAGCTAAATTACAAGTTGCTTCAAGAAGTCGATCTAAAACAATTCATTTGCAAAGAAAGCCTTAAAGAAGACCACCCACACCTTCATCTACAAATCATCTTTTCATTCAAACTCAAACTCATACACTTAAAACATCCTTGGATGATAAGATAGAGGCCGTCTCACGATAAAAACCAAAAGGAGCATTAAATAACACATTCAACATTAAGGACATTGTTGATGAGTTGGTTGCTCGATGCATTTATACATGTGGGTTGTCTTTCAACATTTTGAGGTCACCTTGTTGGCAACAAATGTTAAAAGCCGTCAATAAAGCTCCACAAGATTATAAAGGCCCTAACTATGAAAAGGTCTGAACCAAACTCTTGGTGAAGAAAATGGAACATATTCAAACTTCTTTGTAGCCAATTAGATATTCGTGGAAGGATTCAGGAGTGTCTATCATCTCAGATAGATGAAAAGATGCTTGAAATAAGCCTTTGATAAATGTTGTTGCAGTATGCCCTAACAGAGCAATGTTCTTAAACGATGTTGATTGTGTGAGGGCCAAATAAAAGATGCTCAGTTTATTGTTGACATTTTTATAGAGGCTATTGAGTTGGTGGGCCCCCAACATGTTGTCCAAGTGATCACGAAAAACACAAAAAAAGGTAGAGCCACTGGGTTGATTGTAGAGGGTAGATACAAGCACATATTTTGGATGCCTTGTGTTGTCCACTCCCTCAATTTGATGCTACAAAAGATTTGCAAAATGACTTGGATATATTTTATCAAACAAAAATCTGAAGCATTCGAGGCATTAAAAAAGTTTCAAATGATAATTGAAAATGAAGCTCAAAAGTGCATCGAAACACTATTGATAATAGTGGTGAATATACTTCAAAAAAGTTTGAATCCTATCTTGAACAAAATGGGATCAAATATCATCTCACACCCCACAACAAAATGGAGATGTAGAGAGGATGAACAAGACCATGATGAATATGGTTCATGCTATGTTGTACTTCAAATGGGTAAATCTGCACTTTTGGGCCAAAGCAACTAAAACAATAGTATACATCCGCAACAGATCACCATCAACAGCTCTTCAATTCAAGACTCTATATGAGATGTGGTATGGTCTTCGGGTTTTCGGATCCACTTGTTACGCATTAATTCCAAAAGAGCAAACGAATAAGTTGGACCATAGAAGTTGCAAATGCATTCACTTGGGATACTCTGAATTCTCCAAGGCATATCGGCTATATGATGAGAAAAAGAAGTTTCTTGTCGCAAGAAAAGTTATCTTTTGTAAAACTGCAAAGGACAAAGCCAACGTTGATCAACAATTGAGTTGAGTTGATAAATATGCAAAGTTTGATGTCTACAAGGAGAGTGATTTGGACGTTCTAAACAGTGAGTGGGAGACATACAATTGAGAATCAATTGATTCTTTATTGTCTCCTATACATGAGAATGAAACTCCTTCTGAAGGAGAAAGTGCAACTTAATCAAACAATGAACAGGGACCACAAGAACAAAGGAAAATAAGGGAAAGAACTTCAGAAGATGAAATTAAAGAACTTAAACCACAGAAAAAGATGATTAAGTGGACCACCCAAACATTGAACGATGTCAAACCTGATGAAGTTGGAAAAACATGCACTAGAAGTGCACATGCAACCACATTACAATCAGACAAGTTCCTTGAAGTAATTCAAGATAAGATTGAAAAGCTCACCGTGAATGATTCTCCAAAAGAACTCAATGTTGCATTTGATTCAGAACCAACATCTTTCAAACACGCTGAGAAGCTTGAAACTTGGAGAAAAACAATGAAAAATGAGTACAGTGCATCGGTCAAAAATAGGACTTAGAAATTTGTTGAACCTCCATCCGACTGCAAATCAATTGGCTACAAGTGGGTCTACCGCAACAAATACAAGGACGACAACTCATTTGACAAAAATAAAGCCAAGCTTGTCGCAAAGTGATATGCTCAAAAGGAAGGAATTGATTATAATGAAATCTTTGCACCTACAGCAAAATGGACTACCATTCAAATCATGTTGATTCTAGCAGCTCACAACAGATAAAAAGTTCACCAAATGGACTGTTTTTTTTTAATGGTGACCTCAAGGAAATAGTGTGCATGACACAACATGAAGGTTTTGCATTAAACGGCCAAGAGCACAAGGCGTGCAAACTTGAAAAATCATTGTATGATTTAAAACAAGCCCCTCGAACCTGGTATAATAAACTAGTTGGGCACCTCTTGAACATGAACTTTAAACGTTTTGAGTTTGAACATGCAACTCTTTTCATCAAAACAGTTGACAAAATTGTTGTATTTGTGGTGGTGTATGTTGATGATTTGCTCATCACAGGGAACAACAAACGACACACTACAAAGTTCAAATCAGAGTTGATGAAAAACTTTGAAATGACTAATTTGAGTTATCTTCATTACCATTTGGGTATTGAAGTAATTTAAAAACCAAAATATATCTTCATCACACAATAAAAGTATATTGGTGACATTTTGAACAAGTTCTAAATGGAAGAATGTAAACCTCTCAACACGCCCATGGAATAGAATCTGAAATTGACATCAGAAGATACAACAGACTTAGTCGATGCCACTAAATAAAGACAACTCATTGGAATTTTGATTTATGTGACCACAACAAGACTAGGTATATCCTTTGTTGTTGGTGTTATTTCAATATTCATGCAACAACTCAAAAACAGCCATTGGGTAGCAGCAAAATGCGTCCTTAGATATCTCAAAGGAACATA
This sequence comes from Torreya grandis, assembly GCA_037957365.1. Taxonomy (NCBI): domain Eukaryota; kingdom Viridiplantae; phylum Streptophyta; class Pinopsida; order Cupressales; family Taxaceae; genus Torreya; species Torreya grandis. The sequence goes on along the minus strand of JARHVA010000016.1, from coordinate 3,521,799 downwards.
GAACGTTGGGCCCAACTACTCCAGGGTGGGACACTTCAAACTCGTTGGATGCTAAGATTTTGACTATGTTGGTGATCATAAAGATGAGAAATCCACTACAAGTTTTCTGATGAATTTGGGAACAGTTGTCAATTAAAAATCCAAGAAACAATTAGTGTCAGCAATTTTCTTAGCAAAAGCAGAATATATGGTTGCTTCAGAGGCAACCAGAGAGATTTTGTAGCTCAGAAGGCTTCTTTCAGATTTGCAAGAACAACAAGTTTCGTCAACACTTCTCATGGTTGATAACACTTCCACAATTCAAATGGCAGAGAATCCAATCTTTCACGACCGAACCAAGCATATCAATACCATATTTCATTTGATTTGGCACTATGTGAAAGATAGCAATGTAAAGTTGCAACATTGCCCTACAGCAGAGCAACCAACAGATATCCTGACAAAAGCACTTGGATGAGAAAATTTTGAAAAGTTCAAAAGAATGCTTGGGCTCACAACAAACCCTATAGATTAGGTTGGGGGGGACATAATATTATTTCCCTAGAAGTAGTTGTAGGAATGTTTTTGTCTTGTAGTGAATAACACAAGACTCCCGTAAATATATGAATGGACATCTTGAATGTAAAGTGTATAGCCATATCTTAGCTTGTTTATGTGCAAAGCTTTGCTCATTTCAAATTGAATCATGAAGACAATTTTCGTTTGCACCAAATGATGCTCATTGTCACTCCGTCAAATATATTATTTGGCCTGACAAGAGCAAATTTATGCATACGCAAATGACATTCACATGTTTGTCACAAATCATTACATGTCCAAGGCCATCTTTAGGAGATTCTCAAAATTGGAGTTGTTGAAAGTAAGAGAACAAATTATTACTCTCAAAATTCTAACTTTCTAAATTCTATAGTTAATAATTCTTAATTAAAATTTTGGATTTAATTGGATTTATTTTCTTTTTGTAGATTGTTGAGATGAGATTTGCCTCACATGCTCATCTTGAGACATCTTGTGAAGGTAAAAGAAGCATTACGCAATATGGTGATTAGCGATGTTTGGACTGTATGGAGGCAAGAAACTCCAAAATAGTCCATATGATAAAATCATTGATCCTTGATGATGATTGGTAGGCCAAGGTTGAGTACTTACTTAGTTTTACAAAGCCTATTCTATCCATGATCCGATATGCAAATACAGAAGCAGCTTTCATGGTTGAAATTTATGATGAGATCGACTCCATAAAATTATGAGAGGGATCATAACAAAAAATTGGAAGATCCTAAAGAAAAGGTCTATAATGAAGTTAAGAGTGTGATCATGAAAAAGTGGAATAAAATGACCACCCCATTGCATCTCCTTGTTTGTATGCTCTCAATCCAAAGTATTATAGCAGTGAAATACTTCAGCTGCCTAATAGGAAACCACCATACGATGACTCAGAAGTTGCAAATGGAACTAAGGCAGCATTCAGAAGGCTTTTTCCTAATCCACCTATAGCTAATGTGGTCTCCAATGAAATGGGAATGTTTGTAGCTTCAGAAGGTAGTATGGGAGAAATTAAGGCTATTTTTGATAAGTGTAGCTTGACTCCAATCAAGTGGTGGTATGTACATGGCCATGATGCCAAGTACCTACAACCTATCACGATCAAAATTCTCTCACAGATAGAAAAGTAAATCAAAAATTTTATTAAGTTATTAACATATATTTGTATACATTGTTACTAATTTCAAATTTATAACAAATAACTATTTTTGTGACAAGTATGCTAAACGAAACACATTGGCATCCAAGAAGTCTAAGGATTTGGTATTTGTGCATTCCAATATGCACCTCCTTTCACACAAGTCTAAGGATTATATCCGAGGGCCTAACAAACTTTGGGATATGCATCTAAAGACTATAGACTTGGATGCTTTCGCATCTACTCTTGCTCAAATTTCACTACTTGGTGTTGATGATGAGAATCAAGGGAGTTCTACACAATGGATGGAGAGTAGAGTTAGTGGGAGTAGCATTCATGATTGTGAGGACAAGCCGAACTAGATGATTTATTCTAGATTTGAATGCTTTTTTTTTGCTGTCTTTTTGACCTTTGAACTTTTGAAGTAAAATGTAATGAATGCAGAATGAATGAATACTTTTGAAGTAAATACTAAATTGCAATGAAATTATGAATGAATGAATACTATATATTTTCAAGGGTTTTTATTTTACTAAGTACTTTTATCTTTAATAGACTAAAAAAAAAAGTTAAACATTGTTTATATATATATATATATATATATATATAATAAATTGTACAGACATTTCCAATTCAAGGCTTTTGAAAATCCAAGTTTCAAAAATGTTTCCTTTTCCATTTCCAAACTACATAAGGATATAGCTACAACTTCACCGGTTACCCCAAACCACAGCCACATAACAAGGTTCCTAAACCTTTTGATGTTGAAAACTTTTAGTCTTGAGGAATTAATTAGAGTGTTGCTTCTAGTAAAGAACATATCTTAGCCTTGGTAGCATCCTTATTTCCTTATATTCATTATCTCCCCTTGACGGACCACTTTGTTTCCAAGTCTCTCCCATTTCTTTACATCCTATTCTTCATCTCTTTCAGACATGATAACATCGTGACAACATTAGGGTTCAAGGGTTTAATGTTGTAAAACGTGGGGAATCAACCGGAGACTCCCTTTGAACCATCCCTACTTGAATATCACCTACATCTTTGGTTTTCAAGAAGCACTCTCTCAATCATTGTTTTTTCCCTCTCAGATTCCTCTTAGTTACCGATCACTTATCTTCTCACCTTTGGTTCTTCTAAACCTAATCTAGCCTTTACCTCATGGTTATATAGACCCATCATAGCACCTTACTCTCTTTGGATCTTCTAGACCTAATCTAGCCTTTACCTTTTGGCTATTTAGACCCATCCATACAACTTATTATTCTTCAGTCTTCAAGACTTAATCTAGCTTCTACCTCAGGGCTATCCAGACCCCTCCTAGTACCTTATTATCCTTGGGCCTTCTGAAACTAATCTAGCCTTTACCTCATGGCCATCCAAACCCATCCTAGCACCTTAATATCCTTGGGCCTTCTACACCTAATCTAGTGTTTACCTCATGGCTATCCAGACCCATCCTAGTACCATCTTCTGTGGCAACTATCATATTGCTTATCATCTATGTATACTAGTATTGCATTAGCCCATGTAATCTTGCATCATCATGGTTAACATAAGCAGCTTTTCATGATGGAATAAGCATTAGTTGTTGGTGCAATATTTCTAATTGCACCTTATAAAGCTAACTTCGGAATTTCTATATACTAGTTGGTTAAATATATTTATTATAGGCTCAGAATAATTAATAGATTAGCAACAATGACATCCTATATTAGCTACAATTACACAGGCTAACAAATTGCTTATTAAAAGAAGCCAATAGGAGATATTAGTCAAGTAGTTGACTTGCCTATATATGCTCTCCTCCTTTTATGTATATATTACATTACACACACATTAGCTGATTTATACACTAACATAGTCAATTTCTCATTAGTTTTCCTCTTCTCCTTTCACCATCACGTTTCTCTATGGGAGCTATGTCGCGATTCTTATTTCATCCTGGTTAAACCAGAACCCAATATTAATAGCACATGCCACAATTAGGATTGAGACATTTGAATGAAAACATTCCGCAAAAAGGCAAATCAACGTGCTTATATTTTATTTTCAGCATCTCAATTATTTTATTATTCTTGGTACACCTATTGCATTATTTTTGGCACATGTATTTTTCACAAAGCACCATCACTAGCTACTCTATTGTATGAGCAATGACCTTTTGGGGTGCATATGTATACACTAATTTCACTTTACTGACATTTATTTTGCCTAGGGCTTGTCGGCATATTAATTTCCCTGAGGGTATGTTTTTGTAAACACCAAGATCAAGTTAGGGGGCTTGTAATTCTTTGAGAGATGTGTCATCGTTCCCTTACTGCCACCTTCATATCAGCAGATTCGTCTTTCTCAGTCTTTGTACCCTTCCTTTGGCCTCTATTTCCCATTGCCTACAAGTAGTCGATGTCGTTGGCCCGACCGATGGCACCACCTTTTTTTTCCCAACATTGTCAACCAAACCGATGACATGATTTATGCAGATTTTTTATGCATCTTCAACCAAGTCAATGGCATTGGCTAAAACTAAGTTGTGAATTTTAGGGATCTAATCCATCTTTATAGGTTTCCCTTCGTCACTTTTCAAAGACAAACACAATCCATTCGCTCTACTTGCACACACAAATCAACCTTAGGAAGAAGAAGAAGAGGATATAGGGTTAAAAGCAGTTTACACCAAGGAAGACAAGTTACAACAAAAGACCTTGACGATTTCAAGAATAGGAGATGCACCAACGAGGTATATCAAGCCTTCCAAGTCCCCAACTTTGGTCTATTTAGGGTTTCACTTATACATCTTGACTTTCCCCAGCAACCCTCTCTCACAAATTGCTACAAACCAAGGAGTCGATTAATATGCCAACAAGTCAACCAAAGGTAAGTATCCCTAACCCTAATCTCTCTTTCTTTTGTAATTTGATCAATATTTTGGATGTTGTATGTCTCATGTATTTGATAGCGTACATATGTTTATTACCTCAAATCAAGATGGAACTTTAGTTCTTATAGCTCTTATTTTATCGCCTAGTGACACTTTAGTTCTTATATCTCTTGCTTTACCACCTAGTGGCACCCTAATTTACATAGCTCTTTCTTCGGCATCTCATAACACTCTGGATCTAGTAAGGTCCTCGACCCTCTATTTCTCTAGAGGTTGTATATGTAGGTTCTCCTTATAGATCCACTCTAACCTCCTTTGCACACAGCGATTGTCTATAGACCCAAAACTAGTATTTTGTATTGTGTTGGATCTAGAATGGTCTTCTACCCTTTTACTATTTAGAGGATTGCTATTTTATACAGACCCATTTTAGGCCCACAACAACTACCTCTTATGCTAGTTATCTTTGGCTTGTGAGGATCGTTCATATGGTCCGCAGGGTTCAAGTCATTATATGCTTACAGACTTTTGGTCACCATGGTTTGGAGCCTTTTGGCTCCTTGTATTATTTCTCACATAGCCTTGAGCTCCCGACATAAGGATATAAATATCTCTCAATGGATAATTTTTTCACATTTGTTTTACAGGTCTAGGGCCCCTAACACTAGTTATTGTTTGCAATAAAAATATATATATTATTGGATATTTCACAAATATAAATGTTTTTCTTTTCATCCCACAAGAAATTAACTTCAATGACATATAAAAGTAATCAATACATGCAAACATACCTACTTAATATCAAAATCTAATTAAATAATGCTATTGCACATGAAGTAGAGAATGTTTGATTTATATTAAAGTTCAAAAAACTAATTACACAATTCAAAATCCGTGGTTTATGATATCAATGGCATCAAAAACATAATGGACATAATATTTACAACTATCAACGCACACGAGAAGAGCAACTTGTCCCAGCATCACTTGCCCCCTGGGCCCCCCGGCCCCCCCTCTTTCACCTCAAATGCATCATGGAAGTGGAAGTAAAAGTAGGCACATTAGACTCTCACTACTTGTGCTTGTGTCGCTTGCTCCCCCATGGCCATTACCTCTGCCTCCACAAATGCTTTGATACAACCAAGCAAAGTCCTCTACAAACATAAGTTTCAAAGTGTTAGCAATCAAATTTGATTGTGGATCTCTCATCCAGTTAAATCACATAAATATTGATTCCCTCCAATTGTTTGTGGCAAACATAGAGGTTTTAGTGAACAAAAACCAAGCATTCACCTACTTCTAGGAATATTTATGCGCTTCTTGTAGCATATGAGTTCAAACATGCTCCAATAGGGCTCACACCCATATAGGCTACATGGTTCACCCAAAAAATCTAATGGAAGCATTTTGAATTATAGGTGTCCAAACACTATAACCCTACCACCATACACCTAGAAATTGTTTTCAATAGATATTAATTTAAAAAACATTGAAAGACAAAAGACGTTAACTAGACAAACTTACTAGGTTAGATATGACACATTTTCTCGACATTACACAATCCCTTGCATTGTTGCCATCTTGTTTAGAAAAAAAGGCCTCAAACCTCTTATAAACTTGTAATTATTTATTCATTTTTTCTTTGATCCCAACATCCGACACCATCCTTTCTATGCATGTGAAGAGGCCTTCTAAAACCTAATCATTCATCATTAAAGAGCTCATCATAAAGCACCAATAACATGTAAAGGCCTATAAAGTTATTGTTGCCACCAAATATCAATAGTGTCTTTTTAAAAAAGTTATTTGCTCTCCTTGCCCCAAAACACCTCTATTGGCATCCTTGGCCATGCACATGCACTCATAAATGTAGCTTAGAGGGGATTTATCAACATCTAATAGACTAAGAACTTTGAACAAAGGCTATGTCAACAAAATCACTTGATCGGTCATCCTCCAAAATACCTTGGCAAGAAGCCTTAGGTTCCGACATGTATGCATTATCGACATTAAAAAGTAATTGTTAGAATCCACAGTGAACAACAAACATTTAAAGAAATATTGTGTTAAATATTTCATCATTATGTATGCTTTATAGAAAATTTCTCAAGAACATAAATATTATAAAACATATAAAGAGATCATTCACAAATTTGTCATTGTTGAATTGACGATATAAAAGAGAGCTCTTATATGATGACATTGACAATCAAAATTGTTCGAGTACAATTAGAGTTGAGCATCCCGCTGGTGAAATCAAAACATCTAGATTCTATAGTGCTAAGTAAAAAATAGAATGACTCCTATTCCTCTCTCATACGAGCAATATTCTCAGTTTCTCACCTGGTTGAATTGAACAAATTGTGTCTTGCCAAAGCATAATTATGCGGGGACGCATCCCCCATGTTTTTTACCAATACAAGATGTCCTAGACACTTCCAGGGCTTAAGGACATCTATAAAACGTCATTTCACTCTTCCCTCTAGAGCTTTTTTCAATGGGATGTCTTGGAAGGCAAAGGACGTCCTCTAGGAAATCCTATTTTTGGAAATGCTGAGAGAACATCTAAGACATCCAGGGCATCACCAAAACTATACATGGACGTTTGGGACATCCAGAACGTCACCAAGATTGTCCAAGGATGTCCTAGACATCCCACACGTGCTCTGAGGCAACTTAATGTTTGCCTTAACAAAAAAAGCCATGAAAAGAATAGAAAACATAACAAAATGAAAACCTAACCCTAAAAGTGACATTCAAACTTATAAAAAGACCCAACCCTATCATTCTAAATCACATTTCAGCAAAGAGCTTATAGAAGAAAAGAAAATGAGAAAGAGGAAGAGAGGAGGAGAGCAAGGACAAGGGCAAGGGCAAACGCAAAAACAAGCCGCAAGGGCAAATGCAAAATTGAAGAACAAGAGGTATTTACTATGTACACTACATACTAAATTCCCTTGGCTGTTGTTGCTATTTTGATTTCTTTTTTTGATCAAATTCAAAATGAAAATGAAAAATACAAAATGCGCGGGCAATGGCTTGGTTGGCTTTTTTTTTAAGTGGGTTTTTGTTCAAAGTGAAAATGTAAGATACAAAATGGGTGGCCAATGGGCCAATGGCTTGGCTGTTATTTTTTTAAGTGTTTTTTTTGTTGAAAATAAAAATGTAAAAAACAAAATGAGTGGGCAATGGATTCACTTTTTATTTTAAGTTTTTTTTTTGTTCAATATGAAAAAATAGAATACAAAATGGGTAGGCATTGACTGTAAAATTTTAAATACTAAAATATAATTTTTTTAATATGTATCATTGTATTATTCATGTTTCAAACCCTAGTTGCAATGATTGTATTATTTATGTCAAACCCTAGGTACAATGATTGTATTATTTATGTTTCAAACCCTAGGTACGATGATAGTATTATTTATGTTTCAAACCCTAGGTACAATGATAGTATTATTTAGGGTTTCAAAATGCAAATTGTGCATACTAGTTACTACATTCACTTGGCTACTTTGTTTTTAAGTTTATCAGATTTATTTTTTTTAATACAAAATGAACATTGAATATTGAAAAAATGAAACCAGTAAAAACTTACAAAATAATACAAAATGGGTGGACACCATGGCATTAATGTTGATCTTTTAAGAAAATTTAAATTTTTAATATGTAAATTCTAATGGTTGTTCTTTAATGTGTTTTTTTTTAAATTTAATTTTTTTAAGTTAGTTATCATTGTTTTTAAAAATATTTGTAGTCCCAAATTTCAAAATGAGTTCTTCTGAGAATGATAGAAATTATGAGATAGGTGGTAGTGGTGACCTTAGTGGGGGGGGCAAGAAGAGAGGCAAAAAGCCACAACAATGCAAACTGGTAGTTTAATTGCAAGTTCTGAAAAGATTGATTGTCCCTCTACAATATTGGCTAAATATGCCAAAAGGACCATTCAACACAAAGAAACCGTTGTAACAATTTACTCTTATTATTGAGAAACCCAATAATGGAAGGGGAGTAGAAAATGGAAGTGTATTGTTTGTCTATTGACTTGGTATGGCAATATCACTAGGACCAATGCACACTTACTATACATTAGCAAAAAAGGGCTTGGCATTTGTGAGAAACTCAACCTTAATTAAAAGGCAAATATTATCAAGGTTTATATTGGAGATTATGTCCCTGACATTCCAGCAATTCATGGCACTCCCACTAGCACTAACACTGGCACCCCTAATAGCACTGGTAGGACTTCTAGGGGTTCTTTCTCCCATGTTGCAACAAGTTTAGTTTTGAGGTGATTGAAGTGAAGACTAGGATGGAAAGAAACGTCATGGAGGTGGGCCCCAATCAAATTGTAGACATTTTTGATATAAAAGCTAGGGAGGAGGTTCATGATGCAATCAGAAAATCATTCTATGCCGCAAGGATTCCTTTTAAGGTCACTCACTCTCCTTATTACAACGAGGTCACGGCTAAGGTAGCCAAAGGAAGTCCAAGTTATGTGCCCCTAGGAGAAACCAAATTGCGGACTACAATCTTGGATAGGAACTATTCCAAGGTTAATTTATTGATGGAAGAGATGAAAGCCACATGGGCGTCTCATGGATGCAGTGTTATCATGATGGGTGGAGAGATATTAAACATCACCCACTCATTCATATAATTGCCTCATGCAAAGATGGACCATACTTATTGAGGGCAGTTGCTTGTTCTAGGAAGCACAAAGATGCAGAGTTTCAGTTCCAACTTTTAAACAATGCCACTGAAGAGATTGGCCCTGCCAATGTGGTACAGGTAGTTATAAATGCAGCTTACTTGCATAGAGCAGCAAGTTAGTGAAGGCTACTACAAGCATATTTATTGGACTCCGTGTTGCATGCACGCCATGAACAATGCACTGAAAGACATCGAAAAAATTCAGTGGGTCAAAAAGATAGTTTCCAAGGCTAGGCAAGTGCAAATGTTCATCTGCAATCAAATTTCCAAAGCTAGGCAAGTCCAAATGTTCATCTGCAATCACCACACATCATTGACACTCTTTCGTAGCTTTTCAACGAAGGAATTCCTCAAGGCAGTTGACACTTGCTTTGCATCATACTTTGTTTTGCTAGATAGGATGTTTGAATTGCAAGAACCCCAACAACTTATGATCATAACACAAGAGTGGACTCGATGACCAGAGTGCAAGACAGAGCAAGGGAAGAGGGTGAAGGAAGTGTGGTGAGAGACACATTTTGTGCTGATGCAAAATACATCACATCAATTATATCACCAATTCTCAGCGTCATCAAATATAGGGATTCTAATAGCCCCAACCTTGGCGAGATATGAGTGCATTGATAGCATGCTTGCTCAAATGAAAACCACTATTTGGGCAAGGGACCCCACCCTAGAGTTCTACACTAAGCATATTCAGCCCATAATTCAAAAGAGGTGGGAGCCCTGAACACACCACTACATATGGCCACATATGTCCTTAACCCAAAATGGCATGTCGAGAGGCCTAGTAGATGCACCCCTTTGATGACGACAAGGTGAAGGGGGCCTTAATAAAAGCCCTTAAAAAAATGTATAGTGTAGAGAAGGATTTATAGCTCAAAATTGATTGCATCAAGTTTACTAAACTTGATGGTTATAAATCTTCACCAAGAATAGACCGGATGACATTGGCCCAAGAGAAGCCAGTGAGTTGGTGGTGACTATATGGGCATCTAGGACAGCTACAAGCACTTGCAATTTGCCTCCTTTTACAGGTTTCTAGTTCCTCTGCTACTAAGAGGAATTGGTCACATAGTTCCACGGGGACGCGTCCCCCCCCCCAAAAACCCACGTTTCGGGGACGAGGATGTTTCGGGGACGCGAGGACGTCCCCCAGCCATCCCGCCACCTCCACCAAGTTTTGTCGTCGTCCCAAGGACGTCTCCCTCTGAGAGGGGGCATCCCCTTTTTGGAGGGACGTCCCCGAGATGTCTGGACATCCAAGGGACTTCTCAACGTCCCCTGGACGTCCAAGGGACATCCAGAAGTCTCGGGGACGTCCAAGCATCCCCCATGCAAGACAAAGTCATAAAGTGTTTTTTTTTTTCAAATTTTAAAAAAAAATGGATTTTTATGCTTTCTACCCTAACCCTAATTGTTAATGGAATCCATCCCCACCCCCTAAGGGCTCCCAAAAGCCTTTCGTTTGTTGTCCCAAGTTTCTAGTTCTTCTACTGCTGAGAGAAACTGGTCTACTTATAACTAGATTCACTCCATGAAAAGGAACATGCTTACCTCTAAGAGGGCAGAGAAGCTTGTGGCTGTACATACTACATAGTGCCTTGCATCTCATTGACCGCAGCACACTTGCATACAAGGAGAGTCCAATAGCCAGATGGGATGTAGACCCAAAGGAGCCAACACAGATTGTTGATGATGCTACACAAATAGGGTTGATTGGTATTAGCTTGGAGGAGCCTGGAGGAGCTTGAGCGTGTGGAGTCCATCAGTTCTAGTGATGAGGAGTTCCACATTGGAGATGATTAACCATTGAGTCATTTGTATTTACTTGTAATTTTTTAATCTGGAGCTCTTGTGAAAATGAAAATTAGTATGAACACTAGCTTTCAAGTTAGGTGCATTTCAAGTTTTCTATCTAATTTTTTTTTTCCAAGGTTGCCATAGAAACTACAGACTGAAAAAAGAATAGAGATCCATTGGTGAGTTTGACAAAAAAAAAATCTCTTTACTTTTAGTATTTCACTATTGTATTTTGTTTTTGAACATTGTTGATACTTGATTGTAATCATGAATCATCATTATGAAATTTTGCAAATTCAATGTTCAATTATCAATGTTTATTGTTTATTGTTTAATGTTCACTGTTAAATTGTTAATATTCATTGTTCAATAGATCAAACTTGAAACTTAAATGATTAAATCACAATGTTAAATTGTTGATGTTCAATGCAATATACAGATACTTAATCCTTATGCATCTTTTTATAACTAATTTTTCAAGTACTATATGTATTTCAACACCGCTCCCCTGTCGTCCCCCCGCCATCCCCAAACTTAGGCCCCCATCCCCCCGTCCCGTCCCCCCATCCCTGAAACGTCGTGGAACTATGATTGGTCAACATATGGTTGGATCCATTCTCTTAAGAGGAACAAACTTACCTTTAAGAGAGCAAAGAAGATTGTTGATATACATAGTGCCTTGCATACCCCTGAGTACAAGCAGAGACCCCAGCATTACAATGGGATGTAGATCCTAAGGAACTGAGCCAAGTTTAAGAGGAGCATAATGTGCAATGGGGATTGATTGGGATCCACTTCGAGGATGAAAACGACAATTCCAGCAAGCAGCAATTCATGGATGTTCTTTCAAATGATGATTTTGATTTTTGAGTTGCAACTTGCGCCTTTGCGAACTATGTTTTTTGTTTTGGCCCTTGGGCATTAACATGTTGAACAATTGATGTACTAATCAGAAATTTTAAAACTATAATATATTATGTATCTAGTTCTACTCTAGTCTATCATGTACTTTTCTCGTAATATTTTTTATGTATCTCGATTCTCAATTGAAGATTATTTATCATTTAAGATTTTGGTCCTTTACTCCTCGGATTAATATTTAAAATTTAATAATAATTATTAACGTGTAATGTCCCTTTTTTGGGTCAAAAGACCAAATAAGGGTTTCCCCTAAAATCTACAAAATTCTAAATTCTGAAATTAGCCAAATCAACAAACCTAGCTCAAAGATATGCCTCAAAAACCTGCAATATACTTCCAAACCCTAGACGCCAATATACAAATAATATATAGGTAATTTTCAGCAATTACCTTGAGCAAATAACACTCCAAAATTATCCAAAATAAACCACGAACTGAAAATAGAGATTTTGTACATTTCTACTCCTTGGATGTGGATGAAAATCATTTAACCTCACTGAAAAAATATTTGATTTTATGCATAAAACAACAGCTGAATATTTACCAATTCTCACTCAAACCCTTGCCAAAAATCATGAATAATTACCAAAAATAGCCACACAAATTCAATGCTCTTTTTGGACCTTCAAAGTGATCAAATACCACTCCAAACCTAGTAGCCCTAGATCAAAATTGCATATAAAAATCAGACTTAATATTTACCCTTCAACTAGGGTTTTAAAACCCTTCAAACATCAAACCCTCAATCCCAATCAAGTCGCCACACTTGGGATAATTCACACAATAAATATTAGCCACAAATCCACAATTTATAAAGTCAAACCTTCATAAAAACTACCCAAAAATATAAATAAATAAATCAGAATTTAATATATATTTATTCACTCAAAAAAGACCTTGAAAACCTTGTCAAATCACATAAAAAATCAACACCACACTTCAGCACTATTCATCAATAAATTCCGGCAATGAAACTACGTCAATTAGACCTCAAATAGTCCAGGAAAATCACACAAACAAGTCACCAAGCAAGTCGCCCCACTATAGAGCAATTATCAAATCCACCTTTGCAAAGGTGGTGTCAAAAGACACCATTTTATTGAATAATCGGCTTCAAAACCTGCAAACAATTATTGAGCATGCATCTCAATATTTCTTCAAATATGAAGAATCACAATATCAAATTTCAGCATATCCTTCAAAGGAGAACTCCACCATGTAATTGTACCTATCAAAGGAGGGCAAACCACCTTGGAAAGGCCAAATACTCTTTCTTAACTCTCCTTGCCAACTTTTAGCATATCTCCTTTTTGTCTTTGATCACATACAAGCCAACATTCTTTTTTTACCAAAAATAATATTAAATAATTATATAAATAATAAATAATAATTAAAATTACTTTTAGGCAATAATTCAATAATTAGTTCAATTAAATACCTTAGTGGTAAAAACCATTTTTATAAAATATTTTATTAATCAACTAATAATTGTCATATATGAGCAAATGATTAAAATCACTATTCAAGCAATTATAATTAATTAATAAAATAAAACTCCAAAAGAATCATTTAGTCTATGGAGAAAGTAGACTAAAGGTCTTCAGTACCTGCTCAACAATGATTTGGAAATGGAGACATTATATAATGATATGAATATCAAATATTGATCAATCATAATGTTTAACTTTACATTTATTATTTTAATTTTCAGCTTATTTTAGTATCTTTTAAGTTATTTTTTTAGTTCATTTGTATATTTTAGATATTTGTATATTATTTTAATTAACTGTCCCCCCGTCGTCCCCAAAATTTTGGAAATATTTTGACGTCCCAAAGTCTTAGGTAACTATATGCCAAAGTATGGAGAATGCTTAAAAACTGAGGAAACTTAGGTGTGCCATTTCCTAAACAAAAGGTGAATATCAATTATCTCACTTTTTAGTGAGTTATCTTTTATTGCTTTTCAAGAATAAAGGTTAAACTATTATTATACTTAGGTATCCTTTGTTGTTGATTATTATCTATGGATGCAGACTCCTAAAAGATGTTGAGGTGTGATTTCTAATCTTTAGGAAAAGTTTGTTTTTGAATGTACTGCTTGCTTTCCATAGAATTTGAAAAATAATTCATAGTTTGTTTGCATGGACCTTTCCGCCTAATTATTGCTTCCTTGATTCGCTATTTCTTTAATTTCCTTTGCCTTATCACTAGAAGAAAGTTTGCCTTGTGTTGGTTACCTAGAAAATGTAATTTTGAGTCAATGGATGATTAAAACCTTGTGGGTAGACAGTGTAATTGACTAATCTCTAGGATTATTTTGTTTTCCTTTGTCAAAATTCATGCAAAGAGTGAGCTCGAGTATAGAAAATCTAGCCTCGCATTATTTTTTTTGGACAAAAAGAGAAAATCATATTTAAAATAAGGAATTTTGAAAAACTCCCATGAACCTTGCCAACTGTAGGCAAAAGGAGATGGGGAAGAGCAGTGGTAATAAGAAACAGTTTTAAAATACTGCTCAAGCCGAAAAAACAAAGCCTAAAACACAAAATAGCTAACAGATATAAATTGCTAGACTATGAACATACCATAAAGAGCTGTTTGGTCCATACAATGCATCTTTTGTTACCAAAACAGTTACAAAAACAAATATCACATTTCTTTTTATCCTTTATGATGTGTAAATCGTTCTTGACCAAGGCTGAAAATTCATGGAGGTTAAGTAAGTCAAGCACTTGCCCCTCCTGTGGGGCTGTTGTAGTTCATAACTTCATAGAATGACGATCTGGTTCATGTCTTCCATATCAGCATTGTCTCCTTTGTGTGGGTTCCAACCAGGAGCCACAGGCAATGGGATAGCCCTATAAATCAAGAAGGGCCACTCTCCTCCACAAATACAAGCCTTGACAGAGCTTTCAGTTTGTACAGCGTCGTTTAGCAGCAATCTTTTTGGCATTCTGATGCATCACTTCAGCAAGTCTTTTTCTATTATTTATGTGGTAAGAAGTTGCTCTATAGCCTCTGTTCATCTCTACAGTTGTATGAACTTGTAACTGAGATACAAAATACATATTTTTCTGTTGTTTACATTCTTTCAGCATTTTGATGCACTCCTTCTGCTACTGAATGCAACTGACCATGAGAATAGTGTTGTTTTCCATGGCAGCAGTATCAATCCCTTTGTCATCAACCAGTTCAAAATATCTTTAATGATTTCAAAACTCATGTTAGGACAATGGACTACAGGACTTCAGGAAAAATGTCTAATTTTGAATGCCTGTGAGTTCAAAAATATCTTCAATGATTTCCAAACTCAACATAGTATGCTCATTGAACAATAGATGGTTTCTAGGGACAGCTAATTTGTGAAAACAGGATTAAGATTATTGAAAATTGCCACTAGTATCATGCATTCAACTAATTTCAGAAGTGTAGCATTACAATTATTTATAATGTTTTATTTATATCAGTCGCATTCCTCTTGTTTAGGTCATGCAAGGGCTTATATTAATTTGTTAGTAACAGTTATGTTCTAGAGATAAAGACAAATTTTAACAAAAAACTATTGCATAAGTTGAAAGGGACGTTTCTGAAGTTACTACAATCTCTTTTCCATAATAATTATCCACATGAGAATAACTGTCTAAGAATATCACTATGCTCGTGTTATAGTGACATTTTATGATGAATCAAAATCCATTATTTTGTCTCAACATCTGATCGTTGATATCAAACATGAAGTCCAAGATGTAGCACAGAAACACTAACATGAATGAAACCAGGATGTGGCAATATTTAAGGTTTTCTGATGTTTGGGCATTACCATTAACTGACTAGTAACTCAAATGGGAAAAATATTCCGATACAACTGAAAGACAAACATTGAGGAAAAACTCAAATACAAGTCTCTTCATTGCTGACTCCAACCATCCCTTGTGTTTGATGGAGTTGCTCGCACGCTACTTGATCAAGCAACTAGATCAATTGAGAATGGTCACTGTCAGGTACAACTCCTTGAATCTTGTTAATTTGCACACTGCTGGCTGCAACTGTTTTATTTATAATGCAAATGGAATTGTTAATACCATGTTGAATGTTTACCTTGGATCATTTGACAAGTAATAATATACTTTAACCACCTGCATGGCATATTTTATGCTTATCAATGAAATGTTTTCCATATTCTATTACCAAGTCAATTTTTTTAAAACCAGCCCATAGTTTGCATGTTTTTCTATATTGCAGATGTCTTTCATGGGCTCGCTTTAAAGTTTTAATATAACAAAATGAAGACTTGAGGGAAAAAAGAATTCCAAGATCCATGAAATTTCCACTAATATGAAAACATCCTGAAAACGCCAATGCTGTGAACTAGTAAGAGTATATGCTAAACAAAATCTGATAGGAATACACTCAGCAAAGTAAACAGAATTAAGTTGCAGATACATCAATAAAATTTGTACAGGAATTTACTACTAAGACATGGGCGTTCCCCACTCGTGTGAAGAATCAACTTTTAGCCAATAATTCTACATGATAAAGTAAGCAGCCTAGATGGCATGATGAAGGAAAAATATCTCACACTCAATCATATAAAATTCAGGTGGCAAAATAAAGCAGGCCGGCTCCAGATCTAGAGATACCTCATATGCAGCACCAATTTCCTTGAACTTCTCTTCTGCTCCAGAACTCTTATTCATATCTGGATGATACTGCACTCAGACCACAAAGATTACTCAAAATATGACAAGAAGGTAATTACATGATTCAGTCCTGCTCCAAAATCCAACCAATATATGACCTAGAAATATTGAAATTGATTTTAGATGCTAAAGGAAATAATTAAGCCTGCAGGTCAAGTACAACCACTTGAAGTAATGTAAGTTCTGATGATATTCTTCCAACAGAGTATCTGAAATTTAGACTGTGACAGCATGAAATCGCGAAATATGTCAATTATTCACAGTATTCATGTTACTAAAAATTTAACAGATTCTCCAGACTCGTGAATATTTCGTATTTCCTAAGAACACCGGCTGAAAAGTTTGGACAACAACCTCATCCTTCACAAACCACCCAACATAAGAATTGAATTTTTTCGTTATAAGATAGATAAATGGATGGCTAAAGCATTACAACACTGAAGATACAATGACAACTTCATAGGAGAGCTTTATAGATAGTTTAACACAGAAATAAACACTGCATAAAGAGAATTTTGGAAAATAGAAAATGCTTAATCCATGTTTTGCAAGACTTCCAAAATGCAAGAAACCATATCAAAAGACAAAAATCATATTTGCAAAAGCTCTTCTGGATAACCTTCATAAAAAAAGTCTTACTGCAAAAACATTCGCTCTAAAAAAAATCATATTATTGTTCGCCAGGCAACCCATAGCAGTCAATGAGATAGCACCATAGTAGAAAAAAAGGGGGGTGGGGGAAAACATGCTTGTCTTGTTTGTTTTGGCCCTTGGGTATGGCGAATTAAAACTTCCATAATCAGCTATTATCATTCATCAGCATTTTATTTATGGGCATGTTTTGTCAATTATTATTTATCAGTCATCAGCAATTATCATTTATGGATATATTTTGTCATATTGTAATACAGTAATACTCATATTTTGAATTTTGCATGGAGGATTTAGTTCATAAACTACATGTTTTGGAATATATACTTCAAAAAAATTCGATGCTATTTTTTCTCATTTTGTTTTCCAAATTTCTAGCTTGAACTTATTTGACTATTTTTGGACCACCTGTATCTCGTTTTTTTTAAACAAACATGGCTACTATTGATAGCACATAAAGAACAATTCCTGGGGCATCTCCAATTCAAAAACCTCTCTATCTCTAATCAAAACATAAATACATCAAAAAGTAACTAAAGTGAAGAACTGGGCTAAAGCATTTGGATTGCACAGAATGCATAGGACCTGCACGTTAGGCTAGCATCACATTGACATATATACAGGCAGATATCAGTTGTAAACATGCAACAAGTCTGGATGCTCCAGTGAACCCAACTATGGTAACACTCAAAACTATATCATCCTTAAAGCATTATGTAAAAATATTAAGGTTAAACCATTCACAAAATGAGTCTCACGATGAAAATCTTCCCTCATCTCAATAAATCTGCCATGCTGTCAATAAAAGGTTTCTTGTTTGAAGATTTGGTGATATTTTGATATCTGCTACAAAAATATTGTGAAATCTGTTGCTGAACAATAAGGCATAATATCAAAAGTTTTAGAAGACAGGGTTCTTTCTTTCCAGATGATGAGGTAAACGAAGTTCACTCTAAACGAGCGGAGGCTAAATGGAACTCCCCTTGTGAGAACAGAGTCAAAGCTTTTTTGGGGCCTTTAAAGGCAACCAGGGTCTAGCAAAAGCTAGCAGTATAATACAGCACCGTGAAGCAGAAATGTTGTGGCCTTTTGCAAAGGTTATCCCAAAGCCACAAATAATGAAGCAGAGGGCAGAAGCACTAATCACTAGCCTGAAGATTGCACTAAGCACTGGATAGACCATATGGTTATGGATGAATTGAATGTTAATCAGTAGAGCCCTTCAATCCAAGACCATTTCAAGCTGGCAATCAAAAATCATATTAGATAAAACCCTTCTTTTGGTTTCACATTTTACCAATATAAGTTTCTATCTCTACTTTAGGGAAGCCAGGGAAAAGGCAGCTGGTAATTTGGTCAATGAAGGAATTCTCTGGTTTCCCAAGGCCTTGGAGAAGTTATGGATAACCGCTCAGATGCATGGAGGTACTTATAGCCCTTAGTATTTTAAGACAAATCTAAGTCTTAATGATGTATTGAAGAACTTAATCACTACAGTTGGTAATAAGACTAACATAAATTTTTCTGTAAGCGGCCTTGCAGTGAAATCCTTCAGTGCTACCACCAACGCATCTCATGCATCACTACTATTCAAGGGGAAGCCAGCACTTTATGTCATGGGACTTCAAGTTGAAAGCTATGGATATTGTGATTGCAAATAGTGGTTCATGGGCATAGGAAAAATTGGGAAGATTTCGTATCCATCCTTGCCTCCTACAATGGTAATCATGTCCTCTCACTCTGATGGGAACTTGCAGGTGAATTTCCTATTGGCCTATGAAGGCAGTTCTTGATCTGTCTGTTTAAACTATATGCTAAGTTCAAGCTTTCTGTCATTGAGTTCTATAATTCGTCATTGGCAATGGATAAAACTCAATCAAAGTTGTCTGCTTGGGAGAGAAAGGTGGGACTAGCAATGAAACACTGCTAAATCCCTCATCGACTTCGCCTTCTCAGCTGCTATATCAAGTAACTTTTTTGCATTTTTGTTAATTTTGTGAATGGGCAGGATATGCCCTGAATTTAAAAAGGGTACATTGTTACAGTTGAAGGGCACACTTTCCAATCTGAAAATCCAGATAAGCCCATTGTTGAAGGGGCATGGTATGTATGGTTGATGTCAAAGTCTGCCCTGTTCTAAAATTGACTATCTCTACAGTCTGTCTGGTAAGCATTATTTGTTGTAGGTTGGCAGTCTACTACATGGCCGTTCTTGGTACTGGTAATATACCCTCAAATGACCTGACTCCTTACTGCTTCCATTTTTAATCAATACATTATACAATGCATCAGGTAGCAGACATTCACAACAGGTATTTGTATTTATCTGGAAAAACGTTACTGAATCTTTTCTACATCTTTTCAAATAGCTGACATCTACAAACTAAAATTCCACCTGTCCAAAATTCACACCCATGAAAGACCAACAATGCTAGAAGACCATACACAAACCTTATTGCATTCCAGTCCAAAAGTTTGCATATCTGCACTTGCTTTAAAATGCGAGTGTTTTCCAGCCTCCTTGGACGAGATTTCTTCTGCATGTTTTCCCAGTTAATTCATTTCTGAATTATGTTCCCATGTCCTTGGAGCACCCAATTTTCTTTACAGTTGTGCCATTGTACTCCAAATTTACTCACTTCAGTTTTATATGAGAGAAGATAATCGTATGGTTCTTCCATGTCTATTGTCATTTCAACTCCTCCTCAGATGTGTTGAAAGAAACTGAACTTTCATTAATTTAATGAAGGGGTTACAAAGCTATATCTATAGAAATAGCAATTCCTAAGAAATAGGATCTTAACATCGCAAATACCCAAATACCAACTAATAAAATAACACTCTAAAATACCATGTGAGTTGTGTTATACAACCACCTCACATGTACAATTTGACTATAGCGAATTTGTCACATTCCGATTTCTCTCTAGACCTAATAACCTATTGATTAGTGGATTTTATGGTTATTGTTTGACTAAATACTACTTTAGTTAAGCTAGATCTCATATGCTAATGTATAGACAGTTATATGTTGCTCAATTACATGATTGTTAACTTGTTGAGTTAGCTGTACTTATGTGTCATGTACATGATGATCACGTTTATTTAGTTCATTACAGCAGTATATTATGGATTTTATATTGTTTATTTAGTTCAATTACTTTTATTTTTTTCAAGGTGGATGCAAGATAGATCCATCCCTCAGAGCATGGCGAAAGGAGGGCATCATCAGAGAGGGTGGCGTAGATGGAGGCGTTGGAGGATGACAGAATGAGAATTATAAACCCGCACACACCACCATAGTAGAAAATGCTTTTATGTTCATTGCTTGATTGAATGGCTTTTAGTATGCTTTCAGTTGTGATCTTGATTGTTGTATTTGAATCTAGTTACGTGTTTGCAATTGCAAGATGGAAATATTTATGTTGTCGTACTTAGCTTATTTTGTGTGTTTATGTTGCTATAGCAAGTACTTGGAATCCATGAATGTCTTTACTATACTTTGCTGCTGCCCTTGTATGTGTGCATATGTTTTTATAACAATGTCTTGTTAACAATGCATGCTATAGAGGTAAAATGAGGCTTTATTACCTTGTGTGCTAGCTAATTATTTAATTGTTTTAGTTAGCAAATGTGTTAGCTAATTGTTAACTAGACACTAATGGCATACAAAGCCAATAACGAATATTATATTTTTTAGTGATTGTAGTTATAATGCAATTTGACATGATTTAGTATCAAGACAATGATAAATTTTTTAATTGACTATTGTGAAGTCAATGTTACAATTACTATTATCATCATAACGTTTAAATAGATATTGGAGTTTCAATGTTGAAAGGCATTGTTAACATGCATGAGGTTTAATTATTAGTATTGTTTAATAGATTTTTGCGAAGCCTTTGTTTATGACCTTTAGGTTTTAAAGGGACTTTTTTATTGTTGATTATGTTGGAAAAGTTCTCGAATTACGGTTAATTTGAGCATTGACTTGGCTATTCGAGAATCATGCAAAACAAACACTATAGTTTGAGTTGCATGGACTCTCTTCGTCGAGCATACTTTCAGTTTGGAGGAGGATTTGCGGAGGTTTGTTAATGTGCAAAAGAATATAAAGGAAAGAGGAGATGCTTGGGGGACACGGCAGGCAGTAGAAGAAAGGGGGTTCGAGCTGGATTGAGAGGAAATACGAAATTTGGCAAAGTTGAGTTTACTATCCAGGTTGGTGGTGTTGTTTAAATTCATAGATGGTTAATATGGATGAATGCAACATAAATCTGGTAAAATCTTTAGAGTTTCTATATTTTGTCAATGTTGTGAAATTATATAGACAAAACCAGGCATGTGACTAAAAGAACCCTAATTTCATTGCAAAATATAAAATGTTGGGTTTTGAGGTGAAATTTATGTGTTTTGTTGTGGAACGAAATGGAAGCCTGAATAAGTTTTTAAAAGGGTATAATTATTCGATAGTTGAGTATATCCATTTGACTGTGTGGTTATACTTAGTAATAAGTATATCTAATTATGTATTAAACCATTCGGTTCAATATGTAATAGGGTTAAGGATACGGCTGGGTTGTAGAGTTTAACTACGGCTGGGTTGTAGAGTTTAACTCAATCCATTTTTAAATTGCTTGTAAGACATCCTTTTATTTATACCCAGTTATAGGCTTGCTAGAATGTTTTAAATTGGGTCAAAATTGAAATAGGTAAGCCCAGATTAGGGCACGACTATATATATATATGATTATATGACAATTTGGAAGAACACAGGCAGTTTAAACCTGTAGTTGGATATTGATGTCTCATATAGGTCTCATGAGTTATAGAATCCTTTTCATTGCAAAACAAGTCTAGTTTTATTTCATTTATAAGACTTCTATAAAAATTGTATAAATAGACACGGATATGTATATATAACTGCAGGACTTCACTGACCTGTGATATATACATATAAATGTGTGTGTATATATATATATATACATATGTAAACCAAGATTTCGATGCACCTTACAAACATATAACTTAGTGTTTATTTTATGACTGAACCGATAACGGATATATTGGTCGATAGGTTATTTTTTGAGGGATATGTTGTGGAGTTCTCATTGTGAAATCTGTTGTTTATATTCACATTCATATTAAGGGATAATAGTAAAGATTTCTTGTATACTTTAGAGAAAAATAGATGAATATATACACTCGAATATCAAAATATAGTTATACATGCATGAGACTGGGTTTAGTTCAGGACTGTGTGTTTTTGAAATTTATTCTTTAATGTTATGACTTCTGTAGGTGTATATATACGGCTGGGTTTGTTATCACTATGAGTTATTAAAGTATTAGTTGACTGTGAATTAATGGAAGTCACCTACAGACGTATATCAAGAGTTCACTCCCAGTTCAGCAAATACAAAATCAATATTATCCTGTGTTAAAGCATGCATGGGATTATATATGTGATAATCAGAATCTTGAAGTAATATTATTATTTCGTATATGATTATTCCATATAAATATATATACTTTCTCTTTTGGATTTACTTAAAAGAACTCAGCTGTAGTAATACTAGTTACTCTTGACTGGTATTGGAGATAACTTAATATAGCTGAAAGTTGATTTTGCATACCAATATATACGTGATACTCAGTATTTTTCGGCAGAATACTGTCCTGAATAAGTATACCATATATTTATATGTATTATCAGTTGGTTTTATAACAAAGGAACTTAGCTGTAGTAATAAAGGTTAATCTTCACTGAGGTTTGTAAACAAAAGTAATATAGTTGTCTATTCGCATTTGGATATTTATATGTATACGTTATACTCTTAAATAGTAAACCGTTTACCATACTAAATGGAGTCTATCTTATGCTCGTATGCATTTATGGATAGACAATGAGTATGTTATATAACCAGGAGGTTTGGGTACATTTAATTACATGCGTTAACAAGATTAAACTTAAGTATGTGTATAATGGTTGAAGGGACCTTTAATTATGCAAACAGTATTAATGCTTGTTAATATTTGAATAAGCTTATAAATGTACTTTTGGTAAATGGATATGAAGTATCAAACTGCTAAACAATGTTATTATATGGATGAATAACAAAAAGTTACATGTTGATTTTTGGTAACTTGTTGTCTTGATATATGTCTTGCCCAGATGGTATGATTTTATTAATGACTATTGAAATCTGTGTATTATGCTGTAATAAATTAAATGAATGGATTCTTTGCATTGCATTTGACGGAATAAATGAATGTATTTGATAATTTCCTTGTTTAGCACTTACTATACCTGCCAGTAGGGAATATTCATTATGAATATGTTAGTTTTATTATTATATAAATAAAACTAATCTGGTATTAATGACCCTATATAAGCAAGTGAGACAGAGTTCACTTATTTAGATAGTGTCACTAATACTCAAATAAAGTGTAATCCGATTAAATGGTATGTATGAAATTGGTTGATCCTATAGATCAATAACTCTATGATAACTTTGGCCAAAGTAGTGTTTATAGTTAAACATTGTCATTTTATCAATTTGATTTAGTTTACATGCTTTGTACGATATCACGTTAGAATGAGTTTATTTATGATATACATCATGTATTAGTTATCTTACAACGCACGGGTTCTAGTTGTCACTCTTGATTCCCACACCGTCATTATCTACCCATCCATGGAGAGTCATTCCCTAGTTGGGAGATTGTGTGGAGGATCTATGGTCCGTGGTTGGAGTGGAAAAGCACTCGGATGATGCTCTCCCTGCCCTCAGTAGTACTTCACTAATGACTACACTCAAGATTACTTATGAATTTTATGAGTTCGTTGAGACTCACATACTCCGTGGAGCTTTGTATCATTGTACATTATTATTGAGACGTGTTATGCTGAAAATGTATTTTTTATTCATATGTATCATTACAGCAGTTGGCTGTAATATTATATCAGTTGTGGCTGAATTTGTAAAATATACTTTTATGAAATAAAATCAGATTTCATTATGTATTCAGCATTGTACTTGATCTTGGTATTGATATTGTAATCATTAGCTAAATAGATTAGCTATAAACCTTTTTATGGTTAGCTGAAAACTAATGTATTTAGTTAAAGATCACTGTTTGTTGGTTTCATCGTAATATAATCTATTTTATGAATTTGTGTAAATGTTTTAAAAAAAACTTACCCTATTCTAGTAAAACCTAGTGGAGTTGTTATAGAATTAACCACCGTATTTTATTCTAACATTCCCCCAAATCAGCATGATCTCAAGTGAACAAGAGAGAGATTCTCTGAATGCCTCAAATTTGTCCCATGCAAGTGACTTGGTGAAGACATTTGCACGTTTTTTTTCTGTTGAGCAAAAGTGGAGCTGGATGTTATGTTGTTGAACATGTTCGCGTATGAAATGCACTTGTACCTCAATGTGCTTTGTGTGTTCATGAAACACAAGATTGCAAACAAGTTCAAGAACACCTCATTTTCACAATACATAATGGTAGGTTGCTTCAGTGGTACTCCCAATCCTTCAAGTGTGCGACATAACCATATCGATTCGTTGACAAATCCTGCGGCACGATATTTTGCTTCAGTGGAAGACCGAGAAAGAAAGTTTTGTTTCTTGCTTCCCCATGATAGAGGCCCAGATCCCAAAAAGAACACATCCAAATGTGGATTTTCTATCATCAATATCACCTACATGATTTGCGTCTAAATATCTTATCAAGAAGAATTGATCATTCTTCTTGTATTCTAGGCCATAGTCCATTGTACCTTTTATATCTTAGTATTTGCTTTGTTGCTTTCCAATGAGACATCTTCGGCTCCTGCATGAATCGTGAGAAATCGTTGACAGCATAGATGATGTTTGGCCTAGTGTAGGTCAAATAAATGAGACTCCCAATCAACTGTTGATAGAGAGCTGTATTTACTTGTGGTGATGAATCTGTACGAGACAATTGTAACCTTGTCTCCATAGGTGTAGCAATAAGTTTACAATCCATCATCCAAAATATTTCAAGCGTTGTCTTGGCACATTTCATTTGGGACACAAATATGCGATGCTCCTTTAGCCATACTTCCAATCCAAGACATAGTGTAGTAACCTGAGATCTGTCATGTCAAATGATCGATTCAGATCTTTCTTCATTGCATTAATCATCTTCATTGAATTGCCAATGACGGCTAGATTATCGACATATACAACAACAATCACAATCTCCCGCCTTGTTGTTTGAGGTAGAGATTTGGATCATAAGGACTCCTTTAAAATCCATGTTGAATGAAATGCTCATCAATTTTTAAATATCGGGCTCGAAGAACTTATTTGAGACCATACAATGATTTGATGAGTCTACACACTTTTCCTTATGCACCAGGTGTGACAAAACCTTTTGGTTAAGTAATGTAGACTTCTTCCTGTAGATCTCTATTTAGAAAGGCACTTTTCACATCCATTTAGTGTAAATTCCATCCAAACTATGCAGCCAAAGCAAATATCATTTTGATAGTCTTGATCTTGGCCATGGTAGCAAAAGTCTCCTTAGTCAATACCTTCCTTCTGAACATACCCTTTTGCTACGAGTTGTGCCTTGTGCTTGTCAATACTGCCCTTCGCTTTGTATTTTGTTTTGAAAACCCATTTGCAACCGATTGGCTTCTTCCCTGGTGGAAGATCTACAAGATGCCATATGTTATGTTTCATCAATGATTTGTTAGGATTTAGTCCTCTCATGTGGGTTCAGTGCTTCACATTAGACTATTAATTAATTAGTATGTGCAAATAATGTGTGGAGCAAATAATGTAAGTGATTTGTTAGAACAAATCACGTACAGTTTGTAGAAGATAGGATAAGAGAGATAAGTGTGAAAGATTTGTGGGGATAAGGGAGTGGTGTTGACTCCTCCTTTGTAAGAGAATAATACACTATATAATGTAATCTCTATTAATGAATAAAAATGGAAGTTGATTGACCAAATATTGTGTTGTGCACATCCGAGCCTTTGGATCTTTCACCATTAAAAAAATTCTACAATATAGAGTAATTTCTACATCTGGTATCAACATAGGTTCATTGAGGACCTCCCTTTTGCCCTTAATTCAATTGTTTATACAACAAAATGGTTTGATGGCCATGCAGTGCAGCCCACATGCAAATGTCATTTTTGCCCATCCACCCTGCTTGCACGCTATCAACAAACTACAGTGAAGACCACATGCACATTTACTGAAATTCGACATCCATCTGCATTCTCCTCTCCTCTTCCATGTTGTCCACTCTATCCGTAGTTTTGATTTCATCTTCTCCACTATTTGCATATCCAAAAAAAGAATATATATATATATATATATATATATATATATATATATATATATATATATATATATTGTAGGTTTTCTGGTTGCCGAGTGTGTTTTAGATTTGCAAGAAATTAGAAGAAAAATAATAGAAAAAATAAGTCTTAGAAGTGCAATCTCAATCTTTGTTGGGCGTAACTCCTCTTTGGATATATTTGGGCATTTATTGATATTGCAAGTGGCATTAAAATACCAATCCAAATAAATGGCTTTACCACCGACGCCGACATCTCCAAACCCCTTCCACAAGCTTCCACTTTCCAACCAACAGCAACACCGAGCTTGTTTCTATCCTAGCTACAAATCTAGTCTCCACACTGAATTCGCTCTTGACAGCGAATCTCATTCTCCCTCATTGTCGTTCATTGTTTCACAAGACCTGTCATCCTCCTCTGTTGTGCATTTCGACCCCCTGCCCATGCATCATTCCCGCCACATCTTTTGCTAACCACGGCTTTTGCATCGAGACAATCTTCCAAATGGAAAATACCCTGCAAGTTGCAGCTTCTCCGCTTCCACTCCATGGCTTGAGCTCTCCCCTTGGAACTCGCTCCCATCTCAACCCTACTCCCACGGTTCATGTCCTGCGAACAACACGTAGTCCTCCTCGGCGTGAATGGAATCCTCGCTCCAAGCACACGAACCGGAGCTTGCAAAAACCACAACCTTCCTCAATTGTAGATCTGACTCAAACAACACAACTGCATCCTCCATGGCGCCTTTTAGCCTAATAATCACAGCGTGTATTACATTATGTGCTTGCTTTGTGAAGAATGTCGTGCCATGAAGAAATTAATCGCAAACCTCCATTCAAAACTGTCTGAAGAACTTCACAACCCAACTAACTCGTCCAATCACGACTTCCACGGCAGTCTCGGCCTCCATTTGAAGCTCCTGCTCCAGCTTAGACCTGCATTGGCTCGCCATACTCTCCTCCCAGATCTTCAAACAACACCACTATGTTTTTAGTTTTAGGTATTTTATGTTTTAGGCTTTTGGTGTTTTAGGTATAATTTAGTTTTAGTTTTAGTCTAGTTAGATAGTTTGCATTTTTTCTTGTCTTAAGTGGTTTTAGAATATAATTTGTGGTATTAGGTTTTGGTTTTAGTTTTATGTTTTAAATTTGTTTAATAAGTTTTTATTAATATTGTTTTTAATAGGATTTGTTTAGTTTTGTTAGTTTAGTTGTTTTGTTTTAGTTTTTCAATACATGTTTTTTTTTTAAAACCGTGATTTTGGTTAATAAATAGTGGTATTTGTTTTTAGTTTTTAGTTTTTATGTTTTTAGATTTAGTTTATGTTTTATTGTGTTTAGTTTATTTTTAATATGTGTTTTGTTTAAATTTTAGTTTAGTTTTATTTTAAAATCTTGTTTATTGTTTATTCGTTTTAGTTATATGGTTTTATATTAGGTTTTTCATTTAGCTCTTAAGTCATTAAGGAGTCAATGAGTCTTTTTAATGTATTATTTTTAAAATGTCAAAAAAGTAAAAGTTATGAGTTGTAGTTTTGTCAAAAGTCTTGTGTTGTCTTGTAGTATAAGCATTAAATAAGCCTATGAAGGCAGTTGTGCCTCAATAAAGCATGTACAATGTTCTTCCATGTACATCGACTTTTAATGTAATAATCTCCTATTTAATGTAATGGACGCATTCTCATGCGAACGCGACGTCCATATTGTGGGGGGGCAATATATAACTTTTAGTCCATGTAGTTCCTCTCCCCATGTTCGCACTAAGGGGGGAATGTTAAGATTTAGTCCTCTCATCTAGGTTTAGTGTTTCCCATTAGAATATTAATTAATTAGTATGTGTGTGCAAATAATGTGTGGAACAAATAATGTTTGTGATTTGTTAGAACATATCACATAGTGTTTGTACAAGATAGGATAGGTTGGCTGAGATTCTCTAGGAGAGATAAGTGTGCAAGATTTGTGGGGATAAGAGTTGGTGTTGACTCCTTTATAGGAGAATAATACACTATATAATGTAATCTCTATCAATGAATAAAAATGGAAGTTCATTGACCAAATATTGTGTTGTGCACATTCGAGCCTTTAGCTCTTTCACCATTAAAGAAATTCTCCAATATGGAGTAATTTCTACATGATTGATATTTTGCATTCATGGCATCCTTCCAAGGTTTTGAATCTAAGGCTTCCTGAACCATAGAGGCCTCAATTGACTCAACAACAATGCTCATTAGGGCCAAATTGAACTCTTCTTGAGTTATGCTACAAGTCCTGGAACTCCATCTAGTTTAGAATCTTGTATCATACTCTTATACCATTTAAGCACACGTTCAACTGCGATTGTGGGTGGTTGAACTATGGTATTTGACTAATCATCACCATTATCCCCATCATCATTGTCACCATTAGTGATTTTTATCATCTTCTACAAGTCTAATTTTTGAATCAAGTGAGTGTGTGGAAGGCAAACTAGATTTGCCTTTCTCATCAAACTCAACATCCCTGCTTATGTAATTTTTCCTAGTTTTTGGATCCATAAGCTTGTAAGCGATTGATTCTTCGCCATAGCCTAAAACTACGTATGTCACGGATTTGTTATCCAGTTTCTTTCTTTTCTTTTTAGGAATATGCATGTATGCCTTACATTCACAAACCCAAAGATGAGTTATTGAGGGTTTGTGCCCTGTCCATGTTGCTTGTGGAGTTACCCCAACAAGAGCAGCAATAAGTGACCTATTCAACAAATAAATTGTTGTGTGTACTGCTTCTGCGCAGTATGTACGTGCCAAACCTGAATCCTCAATCATGCAACACACCATCTTCATTATAGTGCGATTTTGCCTCTCTGCAACAACATTCTATTGTGGAGCATAAGGTGGAGTCATTTGTCAATGAATACCATGTTCTTTCAAATAAGCTAAATATTATTTGCTATTGTATTCCCCCCTCGATCTGAATGGAGAGTTTTGATTTTATGGCCAGTTGTGTTTCCACAATAGCTTTGAACTATTTGAAAATATTGAAGACTTGGGCTTTTGTCTTTAAACAATATACCCACATTTTGCGTGAGTAGTCGTCAACAAAGAGATGAAAATATTGTAACCCATGGTGGTTGGGTCTCATGGTTCCGCATAGATAGGTATGCACTAGATCTAATTTTCCAAAATCTCAAAATGTACTTTTGCCAAATGATGCTCTATGTTGTTTGCCTACCAGACACTAGGGCAAATATTTGTATTCTTTTTCAATTGAGGAAGTCCTCTTACCATATTATGATGGTTGAATGAAACCAGGTATCCAAAACTCACATGCCCATATCTTCAATGCCACAAAATTTGTTGACTTTGAATCCTTTGCAATAAGTACCTAATTGTTCTTTTGAAGAAAGTCAAGTTGGAACATTCTCCCAAATCCAAATGCTCATTCAACGATTTTTTAGCTTTTTGACTTATCTCCGATAAGGCACATCTTTTTTTTGCCTTTGCAATCAAAATCAACCTTTAGGTTATGCTCCAACAATTGACTAACAAAGAGAAGGTTTTTAGTAAGGCCTGGGACATACAAGACATCAGATATTTTGCAATCATGTCGTCCAAGTGGTAAGGAGATGTTACCAATGCCTTAGATATGATAGGATGAATCATCACCGAAAGAGACATGATTTTTATGAGGTGTCTCATTCAAACTATAGAACCAATCTTGTCTTCCAGTCATATGTTGCGTGGCACCAGAGTCGAAATATCATGTAGAACTTGGTGAAGTTGATTCCTCGTGATAGTGTGCAACATATAAGAAATCCAATCTGAGTGATTGTCTTCCTGTTTGGCAATGTTGCCTTGCTAATGTTGTTTATTTCTCTAATTTCCCTTCTTTTGACCTTTTCCTTTGTTCTACTGTGATGATTGTTGGTTATTGGACTTCTTGTTGCTAAAATTATACCAACAATGTTTCAGTTCATGGCCTTTTCTACCACAAATGAGGCAAAAAATTATTGTTTATTCCCTCGTGGATTTTGCTAATGACCTTGTTTTTGGGGTTGTTTAGAAGACTTTATGTGTTTCTTCCCTTTCTGTTGATGAGAAGCAAGAGCATGTTCTTCTTCTTATTCTACATGCATGGACTCTTCTTGTTGCAACATGTTGACCAACTTTTCAAATGATAATGATGGATTTTGCGCTATGATAGTTAGTGTAGTCATGAAGATTTTGTAAGATGGTGGCAGTGCTCTCAAGGCAATTGATACAAGAGAAGTATATGTTACTTGCTTGCCCAATGTTTGGAGCAATGCTCTTAGGGTTGTAACACATCTTAGAAAAGCCTCTACTTTTTCACCTGACTTCAATTTGAGAGAGTGAAGCTGACTCTGCAGGTGGAGAATTGTGCTTTCATTTTTGGCCTCATACACTGTTTGGAGATTATCCCAAGTTTTCTAAACTATTGTGGCCTCACGGATATGGGGTTGTACCTCATCCGATACCCTGAACATTATAATTAATTTTACCTTCTAATTTGCCTTGTCAAACTTACATTGTTAATAAGCGTCACAGGTATGTTGGTGAATGTGCCACTAACAACAGGGCAAATGTCCTCAAATTCTAGATGTGTTTTTTTCTTGGTTTTCCAAGCAACATAGTTGTCACCACGTAGAAGCTAAGCATGGCAAAAAGAATTTTGGACCGTTTCTAACCACTGTGAACAATCTAATAAAAAGAGATGGATTAATTCCTTATAACTCCAATAGGTTCCCTTTTCTATATATCGTCAGTCCAATACACCACACCCCTCGATATGTGTGCCCTTCTCATATACTTGTTGATATGTGGAAGAAGCTCATCCTTTCAATATAATCGGCAGTACGTGAAAGAGACATTTACATACGTGAGAGCACAGTTACTTAGAATTTCCACCTGTCAGGATTTATGCCTAACGATCATGGCAAATGTGTAACGGAGGAATGGTTTAATGAAAATTTGTTTGACCTTATTACTACCCGACGATTTATAGGGATGAAAGCCAAACATCGTTGTGGCAGTTGTGTTAGGTTATGGATGTGGTAGCTCAAAGCACGACAACATTACTCATAAACACGAGCCAGAGGCATCGTTTGCACCGAACACTGCTAATGAGATTTCAAAATCTCGTCTTGTGTTTGTTCCAATGATTTTTGCCAAAAAAAAGGATCTATAATGCAATTTTCAATATTTTTGCTGAAAATAAAATTATGTTAAGAAGCAAAATAAGACCGTCCTCCTAAAAAATAAGCCCCCTTACTTTTGCAAATTTGTTTGAAAAAGTAAAGTGGCATTCACTCTATAAAATCACCCGCACCTTCCCCCCCGCGCCCCACTTTTGTTATTTTTTACAACTTTGAAAAAAGAATTTTTACTTCCCCCACTAAAAAAAATTATTAGAGGGTTTTGAACCCTTGACCACATGGATGGTTGAAAGTTTTTACCAAAATGAATATGTCAACTGGGCTATAAAACCTTTTGAGCCTTTATGCCAGCAGATAGCTATTAAAGCTTTAAAATATGGCATTTTAATTAGAAATTCACACCTTATTTTTGAAAACGCATCCAATTTGGAATTGAGTCTTGACAGGTCAGGCTAGGGGAGTGCATGCAACATGGCATACACCTTGGTCAATTGTGTGAGCATCCA
The DNA here is from genome assembly GCA_037957365.1 of Torreya grandis. Classification (NCBI taxonomy): domain Eukaryota; kingdom Viridiplantae; phylum Streptophyta; class Pinopsida; order Cupressales; family Taxaceae; genus Torreya; species Torreya grandis. Next base: position 3,489,437 of record JARHVA010000016.1, on the reverse strand, counting down.
AGCCCAGCAGTGTTCGGTGGAGGTGTTGCTTGGGCTGGAGCGAGCCATGGAAGGATGGGTTGGAGGAGCTTGGTGTGGGACTGCTGTGTTGAGCTCCGCAGTTGGTTTGGAGACCAGTGGGGGATCCAATGCCTTGTTTGAAGTCTTTGCTGTCCAAAGCCGTATTTAGCTCAATTTGTGATCTCATTCAACCTGAAGTGTGAACTCATTCAATCTGCCGTGAACACACAGTTCACCTCATGCAATGCCAAGCTCACAGGAAAAGCCAAGTTGAAACGACTTCAATGCAAATAAATTAGATGAAAACAATGCGGGATACATAGGCCAATAGCCAGGCAATCCAGTGTATTAACTGTACAGCAACTTAGAGAATGCACTCAGCAAAAGACTTAGAGAGCGCCGTGGGTTGAATCTGGTCCTGGATCTGGCAAAGGTATAAATAACTGCTTCCAACACTTCTACACTTCCAACGCCGTCAAACAACACACAGCTGAATCATAATTGAACCACAGTTTCAATGCATAGATTATGATTCAGATCGGTACTTCCTGCAATGCAATATTTAACTGCAATGCGGATCTATACGGTAGAAACATGAAGGACGTTGTCAGGTTTGAGCGGATGCTGAAGGGAGTTCACGGGCTCCTCCCAGTTTCAGAGTTTGGCGCTCTGATACCAAATGTCGAAAGAAACTGAACTTTCATCAATTCAATAAAGAGGTTACAAAGCTATATTTATAAAAATAGCAATTACTAAGACATAGGATCTTAACATCGTAGATACCCAAATACCAACTAATAAAATAACAACCTAAAATACTATTGTGAGTTGTGTTTGACAACAAACTCACATGTACAATTTGACTATGGTGAATTAACCACCATATTTTATTCTAACAAGATGCTCCTTCAAACTTTTCCTATAAGCATTAAAGTAACATTATCTGCATTCGGAAAATTCTGGTGATATATGCTGCAAACAATGTTACATTTCATACACACACAAGGGGATCTGATGGTATACATATAATTCTTTATCCCGAGAAAGAAACTTAAAGTTGTAAGTTTATTCTCTTTCAGTATCAGATAATAGCCAAGTTATTTTGAATAAGTTATTGTTTTCACTCAAAACTAAATTAATAAGATGAATTTGTAGTGCAGATATAGTTGTTTTAAATCAAACAAGGTTCTTTTAACATAGGAAGTGCAATTTCTAGCTGCAGGTCATACACACTAGACGGCTGATTATTGATTTGGTATATAAGCATTCCAAGCACTATAGAATCTGGGATGGTCCTTAACCATTTCCTCATGCAGAATGGTAATGAAAACCGATACATCCAAGAGAATTATTGAGATTAAGACGGTTGGCTTGAGTACAAAAAAATTGACTCTTCAATTTAAATAGTTCTCTTCATAGTGTTCTGATTGGTGGTAAAGCTAAAGGTTCAAATTTTAGCACCCTCTAATTAAGGATAGGAAGAGCAGCTAGACAGGAAGCCAGCAGGAGTATTTCAAAAACTCTGCATTGAATTTTCCTCGGTTACAATTTAGAAGACTTACATATCTATGTTATTTCTGCCAATTTATCTTTTCAAACTTTACAATTGTGTCTAAATGCATATATGTCAGAACATGAGTTCTTGTACAGACCTAATATTGCAAAATGTCATACTTGTTCTGGTGTTACTGTGATTTACAAAGAAGTGGGAGTTTAATAAATTATTAACCAATCAGAATATTGGATGTCAAACTTTTCTTTCGGGAATAAGTTATATTTCCTGTTGTTTACATACTCAAGTGATGATGCTAGCCACCCATCCGTACCTTGGGACACAAGCAATTAGTGAGACTAATCTTGATTTTTTGTGGCCTAATCCGCCATTTTATCCTCCCACTAGTAGTGATCACATATGTGTCAATGTAGAATTGTATTTATCAGAGGAATAGATGAGACTTCCAGGCCTGTTGTGGAATGGGTCACACTCTTGCTAGAGCTCTTCCTCATTCACAGTTTAACCCAAAAAAAAACAGAGCACTCACAAACAACTTGCTAATACAGAGGCAGTAATTTGCACCTGTGTAAAGGATGGTGTTTTGAAACTGGTAGGCTAGGCAAGTCTGTGACACCTTTGTGTATGTGTTGATGAAGAATTGGTGCTATGTTCTGACTAAAGAATTCAAGGAATGTTCCATTGACTAAAGAATTCAAGGACTGTTCCATTGCCTTAAAGTGGCAATATGTGAAGCTGAACAATATGTGCTCAATCGGGTAGAACAAACCCTATTTCTGGTTATACAAGAGTGAGAAGACCCCTGCTGGAGTGATTTTCTACACCAGAGCTTTAAATTTGGGCATCCTAATAAGCGTGGAAGTGTCGAGTGGCGTTGAAGACCTCAGCCTCGCAAAATCTCCCAATGGACTTACAGATAGAAATGTTTGCAATGTCTAATACCATTTCCAGCTTGTTATGTCTTCTTTGATGGGTGGCTCTTGGAAGGTCAATCCATGCTCCAGGAAAAATAGAAACCATGTGGAGCTGGTATTCCCACTGGGAGAGCGCCCCAGCATGCCGATGGGCTGTCCTAGGTTTGAGTCCTAGTTGGTATATATTTTTCAACATGGTAACAAAGCCAGGCTAAGTGAGCTCGGCCAATGTGCGCTTGAGGAGTGGTGTTAGAAGGTCAATCGACACTCCAGGAAAATAGAACCTGTAAGGAGCTGGCAGCTCAGTGGTAGAGTACCGCAGCATACCAGTGGGAGGTCTTAGGTTTCAATCCTGGCTGGTCTATGTATTTAGTGAGGGTAATGCCCTGCAATTAGCTATTTGAGTTGTGTACTCAATAATATACCACTTTATCATGACCTAAACATAGAAACAGACAAGTGGGCTCGCATACCTGACGAGCAAGTTTTCTGTAAGCACCTTTGATATCTTGATTGGTGGCTGTTTTGGGCACCTTGAGAATGGAGTAGTAATCTTTAGCTTTAGCTTTAGCCGCTGCCATGACAACTCCCACTTTATTCTTATTCCGTTTCCCCAAGTTAAACTGTCTGAAATTCAAATACCCTGCATTATCTCCGGCAAAGAAATGGGAGCCATGGCCTAAAGGATTTCTCTTTTCCTTCGCAAAAAATGCAATATTTTTTCTCCTTAAACTGGAAGCCCGCCGTGAATCAAAACCCACTTCCATCCTATACTTATGGTCAGCGTAGTTTTTACCTAGAATGCTCGGCCATGATTGAGCATGTGATAAACTCTGCATGATAGCAAATAAATGTAGAACTGACTAGATTTATGTTTTGTAGAATTGAGCTATCAAGGGCACCATAAAAACATCTGCTCTCAAAATTTCCATCGCCTATCCATTTTGAAATGTATATATTTTTGATGTTATAAGGAAGCCATCAACTGTAAAATTTTGAAGATTGGAAGGTTATAAACGTGCGGAATTCTTTGAGCTCAACCTAATTAAATCCTTTGCGTTTTTAGTAACATCTCGTTTGAATCTATCGTAATGTCGGTGAAAAATGTTGCTTGGAAATACAACTATTTAGTTTTTTGCCCCGATAAAAAACTCTTTTTTTAGAAGATGGAATGATGAATGAATGAAGGATTTTAATAACGTCCACGACACTGTAGCAATCTATGGGATCCATCAGTGGTGCACATCTACATCAGAGGGGACTTCAGCGACAAAAATGCTCCTTAAGTTGCTTGAACTTCTTTCTTGAGATCTTTCTTTCTGTTGTGAAGTTTGATCACGAGGTTCGTCGTATTACCTAGCCTTGTCACTTCAAACAAGGTATCCAAATTGGCGATTTTCAGAGTTTCACCATAATTGTGTCAGATGTCTTTGTATGCCTCGCATTTCAAGAGGAAGTGTCGTTCCGTCTCCACCACGCCTTTGTTGCAAAAGAGGCATATTCTCTCCTCCCAGTCCTCTTTAGGAGTTAGCCATCTACCCATTTCACATCTAAGATGATGAGAGCTCGTCCTAAGCTGGGCAATCAGCGTTTTTGCTTTCCATTTAATGTTTGCTCCTATATAGGCTATTTCTTCAAAATCCCCTGTGGGGTTGAATTCTTTGAGGTAGTATTCCTTTTTACGACCCATTTGTTTTGTCCACATGATGCACTTGAATTTTCTTCTTACATATTTTTTTATTTCTTCATTAGTATTTAGGCACTCTTGCATGCTAATATCCCACTTCTTCACCCATTTGTCATTTTGCTTCCTCCAAGTGTTCTTTCTTCTAGTTAGCTCTTCTTCCATAATTAGTCTAGGCCCCCTGTGCTTCTTCATGTTTTGAATCTTCTTGAGGTAGCGTAGTAACTGTATCATTGCCGATGCCTTTAGAGGGAAGGACCTCGTTTCGACAAGTAGAATCTCATACGACACTGAATTCTTGACTTTGAGACTGCTTATGATGAAGTGTTTCTAGATTCTCTCTATTTATTTCCATATATTACTTTATAAATAAAAGCCTTGCAAACCATGAAGAAATGGTGGACAACAGGATTACGTTTGTTATACATTAAATATTTGATGTTTGCGGATTGCATAAAATAAAATTAGATAAGCTTTCAGAAAAAATTGTGTACATTTATTTATATTTGTTTATTATTACTTATGACTTAAAATAAGTGTTGATTTACAATTTAAATAAATTTAAGATATGATATAAATATAAAATTAAAAATAATTCAGATTAAATATAATTATTTTTTTGTATATGTTAAAAGTATGATTAGTTTGAAGTTTTATAAATAATGTGTTAAGCATTGTTAAAAACGTTTTAAAACATATTTAGAATTAGTTGAAAAAATAGTTTTGATTTATTTATTTGATGAATAGAATGTACAAACAGAGTCAAAGCATATAAGAAATTAGTATTATTGTGTTCACCATATCCTCATTTCTTCCAAAGAAATAAAGACCATTTTTTGTCATTAATTGAGAAACTTTAAGTTTATTGGCAGTTAAGTTTGTATAACCTAAGTTCTAGTTCACGCTTTATTTTCCATGTCATATACACACCTCTGTGACAAATGGACCCAACTGTAGTTTAAAAACATAAAATTCATATGTTAACACATATGTGTAGGCCCCATTTACTTTAAAGTCTACGTTGTGTTTTGAGCACTCTATAAACTTGTGATCTCTTTTGTTGCCATGTGTTTTCTCTTTATATCGCAAACTCTGAGTTGTGTTTTGGAAAACTTTGTGATACCATGACCCCGTGATTGCATTATGATCACCACATGTTCACTTTTGACATCGCAAGTTTTATTAAAGTATTACGAGCACTCTATTTACTTTTTGAGATGTGATCATGAGTATATGTATCTATTATGTGCAAGGGAAACATGGATGCATGTGAATATAATGTGAATTTAAAGTTTCAATGCATCCATGAAATTCATTGAGGCCGCAATAAGAAGAAAATAGACATTTTGTGTCTTTATCACATAGTGATCATGTTTTGATTGCTGCGTGTTTTTTAATTGCTTGATTTTATTAAAGTGTTGTGAGTGCATTGTTAATGTTTTGAGTATGATTGCATTGTATGTAGAGAAATGGTGTGAATACAAAAGAGGTATAAAGTGGAGACTAAAGTTTCAACGAATCTTTGGATGTTATATAAAGATATTTGAAAACTTGAAAATACTCTCTAAGTCCATGACTATAAAGCAATGATAACATGCCACGTGCAACACTTTGACTGGAGACAATAGAGGTAAGAAAAAATAAAGACTTGAAACTCAATGAGAACACATTGCACACAATTTTTCCACATGGTCATGATACAAGTAAAGATAAAAAGTCATTTAGACTTGAGCAGGAGTAAAAGTTGAATTTAAATATTTAACGCATCTATGCAGTCCACGGAAGAAAGTGAACATAAAAGTGAACATTGCAACTTTGTGAACTCGAGACTATGAGATGGTGACACATCGTTGGTCAATGTTCTTTGAGGTGACTAAGTCCATGAACTCACAAATTAGTAAAATTATAGCATGTAAATTTGCTTTTGATGTCACAACTTTTATCAAAGTATTATGAGACCATATTTACTTTTTCAGATATGCCTTAAAATATGTTTATTTATTGTGTACAAGGAAAACATAGATGCATTTGAATATAAAATGAATGTAAGGTTTCAACATCTGCAGGGTTCATTGAGGCCACATTGAGAAGAAAATAGACGTTTCATGTCTTTGTGACACTATGATCGCATTCTGATTACCCTATATTTTCATTGATATCTAGTATATTTTACTAAAATGGTATGATGTTTTGTTAATGTTTTGAGTATGACTATGTCATGTTTATTCATTGTATGTAGGGAAAGGGTGTGACTACAAAATAAGTATAAAATGGAGACTAAAGTTTCAATAGATGAGTGGATATTACATAAAGAAATTCAAAAGCTTGAAGGTATTCCTTGCCTTTATGACTATAAAGCAATGAAAACATGCCATGTGCATCACTTTGAGTGGACATGGTAAAGGTAAAAGATAGTGAAGACTTAGAACTCGATGAAGATACATTACAGAGGATTTTGTCACATGATTACGATACACTTAAAAATGAAAAGGCATTCTGACCTAAGAAAACATAAAAGCTAAATTTAAAGATTTGATGCATCCATGCAGTCCACAGGAGTAAGTGAGCATCAAAGTGAATTTTACAACTTCTTGACCTCAAGACTATAGGACGATAATAAGTGGACAATCGAGATTCTCCAAGGTCTCTAAGGATATGGACCCATGAATTAATAAAGCTATAACATGCAAATTTTAGAATGGGAAAAAAGTAAATACAATCATACAACCATAAAATATAACAAGGTGGTAGTGATGTGCATTGGTGGGTGTCTTCACAAAGCATTGTCATTATTTCACATATACAAGGTGTGCTTATGTAGTCATATAAAATGCAAAAAATGGTAACTTGAGCGTGACTAATGACACCCAACCCATAAGTCCCTCTTGCTTGCTCTCATGGCCCTTCTAGACACCTTTTCACATATTCCTAGTCACCTGTAGGCTTTCAAGACCTCATTTTAGCTTAGTTGGGACCCATTTTCCATTCTCTTTCCATCCCCCTAGGTCTCAAACCTCCTAGACAATAGCACCCAGGTTGGACTACAACACTGAAACCTAGGGTGTCCCCTTTCCAGTGCTCCTGTCTAATCACCTTTTGAACCAAAATGATTATTTCCCTCAAATCCTCTATCATTATGTCGGCCTAGTGTGATTGTATTTAACCCATGACCAATAGATCCTTATAAAATCCCATTTAAAGATCATTTGGAAGGGGTTGACAAATAGTATCAAGTAAGCAAGATTACAAGTAAAACCACTCAGGCAATCTTCCCTATTCTCTGCATACAACCATCCAATACAGTCCTAAGCAGATCTAAATCTTCGCACCAGTCCCTAACCACCCCAAGCACATCCAGTTTAGCATTTATTACATTTTCATATCATAATTGCACCAAGCACTTTCAAAGGGAGAACTACATATGGCTTGATCTCTCTTCAAAGTATTGGTATGTAGGCAATGTGCCCACACATAGGGTGTGAAGCATGTCCAGTGCATCTTACACACACTAACCCCTTTTCCATAGTTGTTAAAGTTTTATTCAAGTACATTAAAGGCATAAAAACAAAGAAAATTAGCCCTATAGGGAGCACTACTAACAACGAGGCTTTACAAATTCATAGATAGGGTCACACAGACCTATTGAGTAAAACCCATAAAGCTTAGATCCTCAAAACAATAGTGTTAGATAAGGACTATAACATTGATGCCACTACTATCCACCTTCAACACTCCTATCTAATAAAAAATGAAATTTAGAATCCTATTTGTGATAGTGTCCCTGTTCTACACAATGAACATCAAACCCTATCTCAGTCAGATCAACACAGTTGAAGCTAAGTTTTATTTTCTCCCTCTTATTACTATTTTTAGAAAAGCTCTAATTACAAATAAATTTCAAAAATCAATAGCTTATTTACTGATTATTAATCCAAACCCTTTAACTAAATAAGGAATAATACACCAATATTCCCAAAATTGTTAAAACATTTGGTGAACCCGACTTACTTCGTTTGTGTATAAAAACCCTAGGGTAAATTCCTAGCTGATTTTTTAAGTTATTTTTTTATTTTTTTACCTGCATATTTAAATAGAAAATTAGCATCAAAATTTTAAAATTTCATAATAATTTTAAAATAATTTCCCTTCAAACCCTAGTTGCCCATACTAGGTCCCAGTAATTTTTTGATAATTTTCCAATCATTTTTTGAATTTTTCCTAGCATATTTAAATTAGAAAATCCATTCAAAATTAAAAATTCAATAGTAATTTTCAAAAAAATATTTTTCTTAAAACCCTAGTTGCACATACTAGGTCCTATTCAATCAAGCTTCTTCCAATAATTTTTTAAATTTTTAGTTGCATATTTTACTTAGAAATTCACTTTCAAACTCACAATTTCATAGTAATCTGTCAAAATTATCACATTTCAAACCCTAGCTACAACCACTAGGTCCTAATGCTTGTGAGATATCACCTTACATTCTAAAATTAGATTTCAAAAATGGATCTCACTTATTTCCAAATTTTTCTTACATTTATTGCAATAAATAAATAAACTATCATTGATCCTATCATGTACATGAATGGTGAAGTTTATCACATGTTAGTACAAAGCTTCATTATTTGCATTTCATGCTTATTTTTCATAATATGGGATGATGTTAAGAAAGTTATTATTAAACAACATGCTAAGATATCTTTTACATCACCTCCCTCAGAGCCTCTATCCCACGTTGAGTCATGTTGCATGGTCTATTTTACCCTTCCCTAGGTCACTAGCCATCACTAGAGAGCCCAATTGACACCCTTTGCCCCTCCACCACCTCAACCTATCGATTATCTTCACTCTCATCTTGTAGCCACTATTAGTCCTATACGGATAGTAGATAATGCAGTTAGAGTTGTTAGTTGACGTGCTACCATGCCTCCCCCACCTAGTCAGGAGCTTCACCATCCTCCCATTCCTTCCCGTCCTAGGCTCAACCTACCAACACAAGCAAATCCACACAAGGCATACAATATTGTTGATCAGTTGAGAAACACTCCAGCTAAAATTTCCATGTTAGAATTACTTTAGAAAACCAATGTGTTCAAGGACATTCTTTATCAGGCACTCACCCAGACTTCCATGCCCATTAATTCAGAGCCTTCTTATTTTGCATCAGTGGTCAACTCTCTAAAATCTATAAAAGATCCTATTACTTTTGATAATGATGACATGCCATCTTAGACAGTTATTGATCAAAATTTACCACTATTTATACAAGCTCAAGTCAAAACTAGTGCAATTAAGAGAAATTCTAGTTGATATTAGTTTTGGACTTAATATGTGCAATATTACATTCTTACAAACCATAGGCATAGATATGGCATCCATGAAAAAATTATATAAGAACATTAGAGGGTTTGATGATATACCATGATAGACATTGGGCACCATCACCTTGGATATTATGGTAGGACCCAAAACTCTCTCTACACAGTTCCAGGTCATGCTAGGTCCTCTTCATTATAATCTTTTACTCAAACGACCCTGGATACATGCTATGAGGGCAGTTCCTTCTACTCTTCATCGATGTGTTAAGTTTCTCCATGAAGGATACCTATACACATGTCCAACAAATAACCAGCCATTCAGATATTGTCAAACTATAGAGTCATCTTCGACTATTTTACTAGATGGGACACTTCATTTCACAGTACAACCACCACCTTATTGCATTTCTCTTGATCAGATACATACATATGAGGTTAGAGAGACTACCACTTCTTGTACTCCTCCACTTATAATTGTACCCTCAGTTTTAGATATTTAACTAGTCATAACAGCTTCAGTCATCTCAACTACTCCATCAGTCATGATTCCTACACCTGTTATAGTTATACATTCACTGATAGTAGTTCCAGCAGTACCAGTTGATTCTATAGATACAATCGCCCCATCATTTACATACACTCTCACAGCACTATTATCTTCTACTACTATAGTTGATGAGATTCCCATATCACAGTTAACCCTTGTGGTAAATTATGAGTTACCATATGTACATGATGTTGATATAGATTCCCATGCTTATTCAGATGATGATATAATACCCACACTCAATGATGACTATTTGTGTGGATTAAGCTTTACACTAGTTGGCCTAAGAGAGTACTAAAATGACTCTAGATCTCTCATTAGACATCTTGCATCACTCTTAGCATCTCATACTACACTCTCAGGATATACTCCATATTCACAGTCATATACATATCACTTGACACAAATAGTTCACATGGTTACCTCTACAGATATAGAACCAGTCATTCATATTCAAGCAAGCAACACACAATATCAACCATAAATTATATTATAGATGTTACTTGATCATAGATTAATCACACTAACTAGAGTATGACACAGATCTATTAGCAGATTATCACATTAGGATGGTCACCCATTTTGTCTTTTTCATAGGATCACAGGTCATGATATAAACTCATTTATAACTTTACAAAAGAGATTGGATAAACTACAAGATCATGGTATTATTTAGATTACAACACCAACTTCTTCACTTCCACCGAAGCAATCTACTACCAGAACTAAATGTCTTAGAGGTTAATCAACGTCTCCAACACCAGAGTAACCTTTAGTCTACCTTCGACAGGATGACACCTTATACGCAACATCTACACCATGTGATGATACTTACGGCGATGATCTTGAGGCATTCAACAATGGTTGTGATCCCTTCTTCCATCTCCCTCCCCAATAAGTTTCATCCTTGGACCCTTTACCCCCTCTAACATAGTCCTTAATGTCATTATGTATATATTACTTTATTCATATTTATTATATATAACTTCATTTAATATACTTGTACATAGTTTCTTATGCTTGATTGTACATAGCTCAAATATTTTAAAAATTCAAAAACAATTTAACATTTCAAAACACAAAAACATTCAAATATTTCAATTATACACATCATCCATGCTTTACATTTCTACTATCATGTTAAACTTACATTTTGTTGTTATATGTTATTGTTTATCAATTTATCTACATTCCCATGCTTCACTTGATCTTCTTTGAGTGTGTGTAGTGACATCTAGCTCTTTGATTGCTTCACTCTACCCATTGAGGGGGCATCCCACTTCTACATCAAAACACACATCAATATACATACCCACTGGGGGCATCTTCTACATGACTACACCATCCAGGTCATGTCATTGTTACACCACACTCTCTAGTTATCATGCTAATGTACATTACTTACTAGCTTACACAGATTACTCTATCGACACTCACTAGTATATAGCACTTGTGTATTTTTTAGCATATACCCAGTCTTGTATTAACATGTCTTGCATACATTCACTTCTTACTTTGATCAGTTATATGCGTTTGTAATTCCAATTTCTTACATTCTTTCCTTTTTGGCTTAGCATTAGCTTGATTTGATTACCTTTCTCAGTTCATGTTTGTGCCTTAGGACATTTGTTAATGTCCTTTGATTTTATTCATGTGTGTGCCTTAGGACATTTGCCAATGTCTTTTGTGATTATGGCTTTCATGCCAATCTTACTTGTTTCAATTATATGTGTATGTGGCATTTGAACATGCCTTGTATGCTTGCTTTCTAGTTTGAGTGACATGTGCCTATATCCCTTATTTGTCTGGACCCTTGGCTACCCTTGTATGCTTCTTACTTCTTTCCTTGTATGCTTGTTTCTTGTTTGCTTCTCATTGTTCGCAATGCCATGATCCACATCATGCATTTATCTTGCTTTCTTGGATGCCATGATGGACATCATGCTCCATCCCTCCAACTAAAAACTAACACTTCTAGTTTTAGTTCAGTACATTCCACATGCTATAACATTGTTATATCTATCTATGCATGCCCCTGTTGATCTAACAATCTCTCAATACAAACCATGTTATATCTTAAGATATCTTGTCAATTATCATTGTTATATCATATATTTTGTAGTATAACACACTTCCAAGACTCTTTCTTTTGAGGGTAGTCATTATAGGGTTTCCATTCCTACCCTCAGAAGAGGGGACAATAAACAGAGGGTTTGTCAAAGAGATCAAAACTCCTACCAATTGAGAAATCCAATTTTAAAACACCCAAAATAACAATCAAACATTAAAACAATCAAAACAAACCAAATAGACAGTCAAGAATCTAAAATAGTTACTAGATTTAGCCCTAGACAATAGTGCCCAACTTGGACAATTGTGTCGATGCCACTAGTATCCACTTTCAGTGCTCTTGTTCAAACAACAAAAAACAAATTCTAGAAATAGACAAAAAGGTAAGTTCAGTAACAATTTTGTCAATTATAGTTCAGTCCAGAATTAGTAGTTTTAGTATAGTTTTTCTCAAAGAATCCAAATATAGGGCGCATCATGTGTGATATGATGGTCCTCACTTATAATTTTAGATAGGGTAGTTGGTATAACTTCCATATCAAAATCCATGTTTTAGACACCAGTGATTGGGGGCAATGTGTGCGAAACATTTATTTTCTTTCTTTCTGAGTTCAAAATTACCCAAGCATTCTTAGTAGTTGCATGCCTTACTCCATCTTCAGGTGGTTGGAATCATTTTGATTTGGCTTTCATATAAGCCTAACTTCTGAGTTCCCTAGTTCTTGAGTAGCTTTCATATAAGCCTAGTGCACTAGTTTTGGAGTGGCCTAGTGTCTAGCATATATTCAATTATCCATGCCAACATTATCATATCACAATACATTCATGGGATTTAGGAGCCATCTCATACAACACACATTCCATACCAATATCAATTTATAGCTTCACTTCACGGGGCAACGATGGAGCCAAAGGACTAGTTATCCTTTATATTTTTGAGCCACCTATTCAAAGGGATTAGGCACATAGTCTAAACATCGATCAACACATGTAGGATCATCTAGCTTAACTTAGTAGGTGATAATGGAGCCAAAGGGATAGCCTTTACATTCTTGATCTATTTTTGGGGAATTGAGCACTCAGTTTTGTTCATAATATTACTCTTGGTACAACACCTTCCAACATTACTCAACATAACCCACATCACTTAGTAGCATAACAAGTTTTATATTAGTTCATGTACCAGGGGAGGTGTATTCATTATTTTCTCTTCCTCTCTCTCTTACCCAATTTTTTACATTCTTATTTTAGATATGTCATATCTAGTAAGAACTAATCTACTTTTGTTTTCACTTGTAGATTTACACTTAACAGTGTGTTCTCTCTATACACACCCAACATCACACAGCTTCATGAGTTTCGCCCTTGTAGGTAAGTTCTGATATGCTTTCTATTTTACTTTATCTTTTTAGGTGTTTTGGGGGATAATATAGATGTCACAAGGGGTTTTTATATGTTATTTGATGTCACTTAATGTTTTACTAGCCTTGGTCATTAGTTATTTTAGTCTTTTCAGTCATTTTGAGTCATTTTAGGGGTAAAAAAGGTGCATTTAATGAGTTGTATATATTTATTGGGAAGTGTGAAGGTCTAATTGGATGATTTCATGTGACATGTGTCCTAAAAAGTCTTGATCCATTTTTTATAACTGAAAGTGGCAGGTTCATTAGAGAAAAAGATAGTTTTCTTAAGGAAAAGAAGAGTTTGGCACTTGCATGGCCTCCTTAGGAAGTGTGCCACAAGGTAAATAGTCAAGTAGTGTCTCTTCAGCTTCTTCATTCTTAATTACATGCTTGGTTTTCTTTGGAAGCATCATTTCTGAGCTAAAACCATTTTACTCCTTTTTCACCTTTCTTGGCAAGCAGAAGTGACTTATAGGTTTGTACTTGGTACGGTCAATATAAGGGGTTTCAAGAAAAATGATCTTAGGGGTATATTATAAACTTATTTATATTTTATTTTATGATTTATTATAGATAAATGATGGTTTGATCCTTATGAACCATCCCTAAGAAGTTGACCTTTCAAATCTAATTACTAGTCTATACACCCTATAGGTTTGCCTTAGTTTGAGCAACTATGTATGAACTAGTTGCTGAGGTAGAATCCAAAAGATGTTGTATCTCTTTTTATATCCCTCCATGATTAGTTTCAAGTTTCAAGTTGATTTGATAATCAAATTATCTTGGTTTTGTAGATTGGTCTGATGTGGGATGACAGGCCCATTTTCACCATTTCTAGATATTCATGCTTTACCAATGGTTCTAAAGGGTTATGATAGTTTCATTGTCATGTTTATAATGCATTTTTATCTCCTCCATTTCAAATCTCATCTTCCAAATCATAGTCCATAAGGTTGCAACTATAAAACATCATGCAATCAGATTACTCTATGACTGTTATACATAATTAGCCATGGTGATTTATCTATATTGAAGGTCTATATAGTGTTCATGGAGAGATAAGTATAGTTTCAAGGTGTTAATCATTATATTAAGATAGTAACAAATAAACAACTCTTCCAAAGAGTGAGCAAGAGATTGTGAATCAGCTAACACAGTCATTCACAATCCTCTACTATTTTGCTCACCTCCAGGTACCCTCATAGAAACTAGTCATGTTGCAAGGAATTCATTGAGATAAGAAAGGTTTTTAAAAATAAAGAGAGTCTATTTCTAGTATTTAAGATAGATGAAAACCCATTTTAAAGGTAAATGCAACACACACTGCCCATTCTTGTACTTATTGTCTATGTATGAAATGACCACCTATAGGTGGTGTCAATAGTAAGTTGAAGTGTCATATGGGGAAGATGAACTAATGGTGAAACCTTATTGGGGTTTCTAACATGTTATGTGGAGCATAATAGACCCTTTGAAGAGGTAGGGTGGAAAATGGAAGGACATATTGCTCTCAAAAAAAAAAGGACTGATACAGGGACTCTTTTCCCTAAAGATATAAAATAAAGGTCAAGAGGTTTTTATGAATAGGATGTCCCATGGTTACCAAAGATATTGATGCATACTAATGTGCATAAATTTTAGCCTTTATATTGGATAAGCACCTTGAAAAGGACTAATGGAAGGTGGTTTTTGAGAAGCCTAAAAGTGCACTCTTATGCACTAATGAAAGATAATGAACCTATAGAAAGTTTGAGTTTGAGCAGCGTTTGTTTCAAAGTTGACAAACTAGACAAAATATTCACACTTGAATGATTCAAAATATTTGTCATGAAGCCTCTATGACCTAATAATCATAATCATTGAGAGAGGCTCATCCATTGTGTTTAGCCCCTATACACACGTACAGTTCTTACAATGGACTGAGAAGATGGACCTACAACCAACCAAGGGTAAGGCTGTGGAGATGTGTCATGCTTGTAAACCTGAGCATAATGTGAACTTGGAAGAAAATGAAGATAAAAAGATGAAGTTGTTATATGGATATTTTATCCTATAGACACTTTTATATGCCCTCCCATTTGACAATGAAAACCTACAACCAACTTTGTACGACTGTGTTGACAATGACCTGAGCATGAGGTTTTGATGGGTGTTTTAGCCCATTAAAAGAATATAAAGGTATAATTGAATGCTAGTGACCTTTGGGGGATTCAAAGGTAAGTATTTTTGAATCATTTACCAGGTGACAATGAGCTAAAGAAACTTATAATAGGGGTATTTTCAATAGGAAACGCAGTCAAAATAAGGACTCAGTTAGCTAGAAGCGTAATATTTTGATACTTGAATTACATAAGTATGAAGGAAAATAGGTATAAAATGATTCAAATAGGATTAAGTGAGGGTTAAATATTATTATTATTCCTAATACATCTACATACATCTTCAGGTGACCTCCAAAATAGGTATACAACTAACAGGGTGCACTCAAGCTTGACTGAATCAAGGTGTGTGAGGGGCTTGTGAGAGTTTGGAGTATGAATTGAGGTTAGTGCATATTAATACAAGTTATAAAAACTTATTGAAGCCACAATGATGGAAATCAAGTAGACCTGGGGTTCTCATAACATAAGACACAATCCACTTTGGAGATTCTTGCACACAATCCTTGTGCATAGAGACCAATTTTAGAGCTTGAAGGTTTGGAAGGTCATATAAGATGACTAGGAGCTAAAATTTTGTGAAAAGAGTCATAAAAAATTTAGGAATCCCGTGATACATTCAATTTTTTTGAGAAATTAGGGGAAGTACCCCTATTTTGTCTCAGATAGGAGGTGTTTCCCCTCATGCATGAAACTAGTAGATTTGGAGGATTGGGGAAAAGGTGTAAAGCAGAGGTTAAGGAGATCATTAAAGGAGGTTTTTGTATCTGAGGGACACCAATAGAAATCATGAAATCCAAACTTATAGAGATGAAACCAAACAAAATGGCCTGGGGTGCTAGGTATGTAAGCAAGATTGTTTGAGGCCTATAACCCAATTGGGGAAATACTTTCACTTGTATCATGAGATAGGATCTCTAAAAAGTTTGAACATGTTTATAGGGTGAATTTATATGTGTATGATATTTTTATCCTAGATTAACCATCAAGAACTCATTTTTGGAACTTAAGATAACTCAAGCATGTAGGAAAGGAGAAAAAGAGCTCGATAGGTCAAGTTATGATACTCATATCTTATTGGAGGATTTACACGGGTGCCAAGGGATTTTAGGGATGTTATAAAGGGTATTGAATTACATCTCTATGGAATTTTTTTGCAATTTGGACATTTGGTTTTTATGTACGAAGTTTGAGAGTTCAAATAGGCCTAAAACCCTCCTAAACCCTTGCAAGTGACCAATTTGTGAAAATGGAGTTAGAAATGCATTATAATGGCATAGTTTGGTTACAAAACTTATTGTAACTTGGAAATGACTCCCTTAGTCTCCTTCACATGCTTTTGATATGTATGGAATTGTATGGACATGGAGAAAATAGGGTATTTTTGACCATTTTTTGTGTTGTGCAAGTTATTGGAGGAGTTTGAAGACAAAAACAACTTTTAGAGAAATATTATGACTTTTTATAACTCACCATGTTAATTTAATACCTTATAACAACTCATAAGTGCATCAAAAAGAACTCTCATATCAGCCAGTCAAAACTAGCCTATTAGACAAGCTAGTGAGATGGGTGAAAAACTTCAAGTGAGATAAATTTAAGGTGTCCCTGATGCTTATAAGGCCATGGAGGGTCTTGATAGGTGTCATTAACTTCCTCCCATATATTTTCATTAGAAATGGATTCCAATTTTGAATCCAAGTATGCAGGGTGCATGAAGGAAGAGTTTTCTAGGTTATAGATTATGATAGCTCCTTTCTAGGTGATTCCTGAGGACCAGGCATGTAAACAATGCATGGAGAGGCATGATGAATACCATTACCCTTATTTTCAATCATTATACCTAGTCCTAATCAGTTATGAGGTGTTCAAATAAGGTCAATCATGAAGGCATTTTTTTTTAGCCAGTCTAGGAGTTTTCATGCCACTTTACAAGAGTTTGATGACTTCTATTGAAATTTGTACTTCGTAGCCTTGCATGGTTCATCCCATACCCTCTTAAAATACAAAATTAACTCCTTGTATCAGCTTTACAAGTGTCCTTGTGACCCATTGACTTCTCATTTCTCCTCTCTCTCTCAAGTTCTATAAGAACTGGCCATTTTGGCATTGTAATGGATGCTCCACCTAATAATGGCAAAGCCCTACTCATTTGTATACCTTTTGATCAATAATAATACTAATGTTTAACTCCTCCATGGCTATTTTTAGTGTGTTCATTTGGAATGTTTGAATTTTTATAAGCGAAGACTATGGATTCCTTAACATGTTGTTTCATTCTTTCATCCCATTTATAGTTAGAAAGCTTCTTCTTGTAGGGCATGTCTAGTGTTCTAATAAATATCAAAGATAGACTGAGTTAGTCTATTCATTAGTGCCCTCATATGCCTCTTATCTAGTTCTCCTAGCTTTGCACATTCAGTCATAACCTCACAATGTGTCATTGATGTGAGAAGATGAAGGTTGGAGAAGTGTATTTTCAGTTTGTCCCTTGATTTCAAGCGCAAGATGCATATGGTTGGAAGTCATCAATATATTTAGTGTATCACCTCATTTTGGATAGTTGGGTTTTAGTTATCTCTCTCCCTTTTCACCCCCCCCCCCCAAGTTTAGTGTAGTTGTGATTCAAAGTGGTACATCAAGGGAGTTAGCCCTATCTAGATATTCACCTCATCCATAGGCTATACACAAGCCTAGAGGTGTTTCTATTATGCCACTTAGATAAGGAGATCTTTTCCATCTCTTCAAAGGGTGAAAATCTAAGTGAAAACAAGTAGTAGTGCATATAGATGATAGTTGGATGACAGTTGGTTGGAAGAAGATGTAGCATGGTAAAGTCCTATGTATTTGACTTGAAGTGGGAGATTGTTAGGGTGTGAAGCTATTTTTCATGGGTCACTATTCATGGGCACTATTTATAGTCACTATTCATGGTGATGTGGCATACTAAGATGGAATCTTGGTGACATGGCATACAGGTGTGCAAATGATGTGTCATGTAGGTGATATAGCATGCAGGTGATGTGGTAAGATGGTGATGTGGCATGGGCCCATGGTGGCTTCCATGATGTGATCAGGTTGAGGTGACATGGAGTGGGGCATAACACTCCACTAGAGGACATAGTTCTGTCCCTAGTAGTCACATGTAGTTTGCCACATGGTGCAAAAGGCAAGAGGTCATGAATGGGGCTAATTTATAGGGGTTCCATGATTCCCATGTGTGGAGAAAGTAAAAAGGTGATTGTAACACATTTTAGACTTGTGTGGTCACATGGAAGAAGAAGACAAGATGAGCACTATTATAGATTGTCCTCACATGTGTGAGTGGGGGACAATTCTAAGAGTCACATGGGTTGGCTTGTATTTTTTCTAAAATAGAGCATCTAGTTTGTTTACCCTTGGATATAAAGATAAGAAGAGTAATATTAAGTTTTTGGACTCACTTGTGAAAATGGGGTGCAAGTTTTGGAGCCACACAGAGGTGGCACATGTTCTTATCTAGAAGAGGATCTTCTTTAAATACTTTTTCACATGATGACAAACAACTTTAGATCACATGATACTCGACCCAAAGTGTGGTGTATTTTTAGAGTATCCATGAAGTTTTCTCTCTCATTGTAAATTTTATTTATTCACATGCTTTCTCATTTGTTTTGTAATCCATATTTAATCCATTTAGTTCATTATGGATTCCATTTGAGGATCCATACAAGCCTTGGGATTGCATGTTAGGAGGTTGAAGCTTGGAAGGCTTGTAATCTTGGTTCACCTAAATGCTTGGGTTGTAAGCATTAGATGCATAGTTAGAGGTTAGAGACTACAAGGCTATTATGTTGGCTCACCTAGATGCATGGTATGAATCGTTGAGGTTTTGAGCTTTGAGGCTTGTCATCTCAACTCATAGTTGAAGGTTGATGCTTGGATCACCTTGGATGCTTTGTTATAAGCATAGAGATAGAGGTTGATGCTTGGAGCTACCTTGGATGAGATGGATGTTATAATTATAAGAGATGCATGTTATAGCTTGGAGGTTAGAGCATGGAAGTCTTAGTTATAAGCTTTGCTCACTTGAGTGTTTGGTTGTTATCACTTGAAAGAATTTGCTAAAAAGAGTTGTTATTGTAGAGAGAGTTGCTGATGATAATGAAGTCTAGATGCTACCTTTGCCCCATGGTTTTTCCCTTGTTGGTTTAATAGGGTTTCCACATATATATTGTGTAATGTTGATGTAGGAACATTGAGACATATTATATTTTTATACAATAAAATATGTTTGTATATATTTTTTAAGGTACTAGGGGTCATCAAGAAACCATGAGGTGCTTCATTTATTTTGTAACTAGACCATTTGGAGTCTCCTTCCAAATATACAATTAAATGTTTAAAATAAATTTGTAAGCCCTTTTCAAGGGTATGGACCTATAAAAGGACCTTAAAATGTCATATAAGCATAGTATAAAGATCATTATCTTATGTAAAAGTCATTATTAAAGGTGAAATTTATCCTAAGTGGCATCTAGAAGAAGAAGCCTTCTACGTAGGAATCAAGAGGGCATATAGTTAGAGTGAATATTGGTCTTGATAAAGACCAATCTAAAGTTGTATTAGAAGATAACTCTCCTACCTTTTATCAAGGAGCCCAATAAGGCAAATGGATAAGATTATAGGTGAAAGAATTTTTTTACGTAGAGAATTGGTATGGGAAAGAAATAAAGGCCTCTAGGCCTGTATGTATTTGCAGGATTGTGTAAATAAAAGGAGGATGTTGAGGTTGATGTATGAATCCAAAAGGATGAATTGTATGTGAGTTCAAGTTTTCTAATAAATTCATAAGGTGTTTGTATACTATTGAGGCAAGAATTATCGATATACCTTCCATTTGCATCATTAGTTGTGAATGATCTATGAAATAATGTTAATCTATGTCTTAATGTTCCATCGGGTTCACGACAAGTTACAATCAAATATACAGTCAGTTCAATCATTTTGGGTTTGTAAATATTCACATTCGTGATAATCAAGGGAATAAAATATCTCATGATTAAGGTCCCATAAACTTTATCCTATCAGATTTTACACAGTCCTGAAGATTGTTAAAATTCTCTGCAGAGACAATGACAAAGATAAGATTGTTAGAAGGATGATCTAAAGGCACCTATATATATATATATACACACACACACACACACACACACACACACACATATATATATATATACATATATACATATATATATACATATATACATATATATATACATATATACATATATATATGTATATATGTATATATATGTATATGTATACATATATACATGTATATATATGCATATATATATATATACATGTATATATATATACACATGTATATATACATATATATGTATACATATACACATATATATGTATATATACATGTGTATATATATACTTGTATATATATATGCATATATATACATGTATATATGTATACATATACATGTATATATATATACATATATATACAAATATATATATATATATATATATATATATACATATACATATATATACATATACATATATATATATATATACATATACATATATATATATATACATATGTGCATATATATATGTATGTATATATATGCATATATATACACATGTATATATGTATGTATGTATATATATATACATGTATATATACATATATATGTATACATATGTATATGTGTATATATATATATATATATGTATATATATATATATATATGTATATATATATATATATATATATATATATATGTATATATGTGTGTGTGTGTGTGTGTGTGTGTGTGTGTGTGTGTGTGTGTTGATAAGTCTTTATTTCTAAATGATCAATGAAATATTGGATATTGGATATTGGCTACGGTTGTTTCAATACTAATGCAGGAGGAAAATAATGGAAGGTTTACAAATTATGATACAGAGGAAAGGTGAGTGTGATTTCAAAATGTGAATAGAGAATTCATTGGAGTCAAGATAATGATGGCATGAAAATGGATTAGCATATATCTTTAATGATCTTGATTTTTATGAAAGTTGACCAAGATCAAATTTTGTATATTTTCATTGTGGTTGATTGCGGTGAATCTAATTTGTGAAAAACAACATAACTGGGACTGTGTTGATAGTGGAAAGAGATAGAGTGAGATAGATTATACATGCATAGATTATAACGTACTGATTTTGTCAATAGTCTAGCAAATCCATCATAGTGGGTAGTTCATGAGTTAAGTAAATGACTATAGTAGATATCAATTCCCATGCAATAGTTTAAAGATTGATAACTAGGTCATTATGTTAAATGAATCCCTTTCAGGTTCGCAGAAATATGTATTTTGTGAATATAGTCCATGTTAATCAAACTATCGTAGATTTATAGATAGGTAAAGGCATGATTCATTGTTATTAAGCCATATAAATATTAAATTGGATTGTTGAATTTATAATGGTTGTAATGTTAATCTAAAGATATACAACTCGACTTTGTTGTAAGGGCAAAATATATAAAATCATTACACCTCAAAAGTGTCGACTAAGTGAATTTAGTCTTCTCAAGTTCATATTAGTTTGAAAAGAGAAAGAGAATTACGCAGGGCTGAATTTTGATTATCCTCAAAATAAATTTAATTGGAAGAATAAGACAAAACTTGGTCATGGCTATCATCTGGGTTTATCGATTAAAGGAAAGATAATTAAAATCATTTACATGATCACGAGTTCTAAAAATCTGTGGCCGCATCCTAGTTAGATAAGATAATTTATGTTTTTCTTATATTCCTTCAAGAAGTCATTCAAATCTTGTATGGATATTTATTATGGTCCTTAGAGAGCATAAATGTTGTTTTTGTGATAAATATCTCCGTAGAAAGAAAAGGGAGAATTATCAGTCAAAGACAGATCCTAATAGATTGGTAGAAGAGGTAAATATCCAAGATCTCATAAGGATTCTTTGTAAATGAAGAGATAAAGAGGGACTAAAAGACTGAGAGTAAGAATAGTGAGTGAAGCTTTATTTTAGAAATACAAGTTGTTTGACTCGGTAGAATAAGATGGTACAGACTCAAGATTGTTTGTTGTATGAGACCTTATTAAAAACATGACAGATTGAAAACTTGAAGACACATATGTAATAGTGTTAAGTAAAATGTATTGTTTGAAATCAAATATAAGTATTCAAAGGTCTACTCAAGAATTGTTTAAGATTGAATATTGTGATTGAATTATCATTTCTTCTTGATGTAAGTGTTTGATCCTGGAGATTGATACTAAATGTGTTCTCTCTTGTGTGTTGTGTTTTACTGTATCTTATTTTAATTTTCATATTTAATTTACTTGTACATGTAGGATGCTTTGGTTTCCTAACAAGTGGTATCATAGCTTTAGTTTAGAAGTTGAAAAGTTGGTACCAAGAGTCATGTTGTAGATATTAACAACTCATACATCTCTAAATCATCATAATAGTAATCTTATCTCGTAGATAAAACCATCAAACTCAGTCGGTATCATAATTCTGATATTGTCCAAACCTGACAATTTTGTCACATGCCAAGTAACAATCATATTTTAAATTCAAATCCTTCCTATGGGTTAGCTTGTACATACCATGTGTTAGTGGCATGAGAAAACACCAAAAGAGTCTCATATAAAAATAAAATAGGTCTAAGCCTATAACTTGTATGGAAAACATCTATTAAGCCCACACAAATAATTACACATTCAAAACAACTACCTTATTTTTGAAAATTTACCAATTAGTCACAAGGAGCAAATCTTATCCCAGTTTGGAACACCTCAAGTTCAAGTTAAATATATCATTTTCCAAGTGTCAAAATCTATTTCTCAAGCTACATACATTTAGTGAGAATTATTGTACACATTCACCTAATAGGGAAAATTGCATGTGATTTGACTTCCCACTTCAAAGTATTGGATATGTAGGCAATGCTCAGCCATTCAAGGGATAATGGTTGTGGTCAGCGTAACCACCTTTCTTCCCATTTTATAGGCCTAAACTTGGTGTCAAAAGTGGACCTAGATTTGCAAGAGAAGAAGAGAGATTTTTAGGTATTACACACATAATTAGATTTCAAGATCACAAACATAGACATGATAGAGGTAGTCATAGTGGATTATACTAAAATGAAGGAACAAGATTTACATAGATGAGAAAAATAGGTTTAAAATTTAGTGACTTGAGTCTAACATATCGTCCATGCGATCCCAGAACTCCAGTTATTAATCTTAGTGACTCACATTCTACTTTCCTTCATTTTTTGTTGCACACCTTAAGTCTCATACTTGCACAATATAGAAAATTACTAAGTATCTTATCTCTAATAATACTTTCTAAAATTAGTACATTTAAGTGTCAAATCAATTTCTACCTTTAACATTTAAATTAGTACTTAATTATAATATTATACAATCTAAATATACATTAGTTTGTATCTTATTAAAGGTTTCATAAATAAAAATAGGGTAAAACACATATATAGATATCTTTTAGGGTTAATTATCATGATGATGAGATTGGTGATGATTTGAGGGAGATGGCATATTCACTACAAAGAAAGGGTATAATCTCTTCCAAATTATATATCACTTAGCCTTTTTGCTATATGAGTAGGATTTGACATCTGAAATGTTGAGCCAAAGTCAAAACTTTTTCTTTCCTCTTCTCCTTGAATAAGATTCTCTCCCATGATAGTTCGAGAGAGAGGGATTTTATTGGCCCTTCCTAATGTGTCTTATGCTAATAAAATGAGTAACTTATAAATTACCTTCTCCTCTCATGTCCCAAAGTTACGTCTCTTTATAAAGTTTGGTTTTCTCTTTCTAAATAACCTTTTATATCCTTCTTCTATGATGTGGACATGTGCATGAATTTTAATCTTTCCTTCTTGAAATTTTACATGTCATAAGTTCACTTGAAACTTAAACCTTAGTTTTTTGAACTAACAAATTTGACTTAAAATAAGCCACATTATTTTGAAAGGCAAGAGCATGCAACTTGCATGAATTTAAATCAAGGTGGTTTAATTTATTAGTGAATTGATGATTGTTTGGTGCTCTTCATCCAATTTGTCTCTAATTTCGAAAGTATGCTTTTAATCAAGTTGGACCTTAAGTAACCTCCCCACAATCATGTAGTTGGTAAAATAAAAGTTGTAATGATTTTTTCAACCCAACCTAATCCTTCTTGCACAAAATTAAACACTAAAAGTCCCTCTAGTGGAAACCCAAAGGGTACAAGTGTTGATGCTTCTAAAAGTTTAACTTTGTTACACATATAGTCAAAGCATCACATTGGCAAGCCTTATAGTTTTTGGCTAAGGCATCCTTTGGAGTAGGCTAATTTTTTTCTATTTTAGGGCTAAACTAAAACTAGTTGGGGTGAAAAAGGCAAGAAAATATACATAAAATAAATCAAAAGGAGATGCTTTATAATAAATTAGTCTAATTCCCATTCAAAGTAATGAAAACATAAAATAAATGTTTCAACAAATATTAATAATTTTAAAACTAGGTGCAATAGGTAATTAATTTAATAGTGCAATCATATTAAACATCCGCAAAAAAATTCCAAACTAGGTAAAGATTAAAAGCCATGAAATCTTTATTATGTGTTTCCAACATACACAATTGCATAAAGCTTCTAAAATAATCTAACATTAAACAAGAGGAAAACTCTAAACTTATGAAATCACAATGAAAACTCTCATATGAAGCTTGAAAATATAATGGGCAAAAGAAATGTTAATATAAAGGATAAAAATGACACAAAATATCTAACCCTTAAAATAGAGAGACTATCTCTATTTATCTACAAAGAATAAGATAATGTAGGTTTTGAATCTGAAATCACATGTCTTGATTTTAGCCTCTATTCCATGCAAAGCCCACTCTCGAACTACTTGCTACCATTAATGGTTCGGAATGACCACTCTCTCTATCCTCATCTATAATACCATATTCTTGTCAAAATGCCCTTTGCTTTAAATATCTATTTATGGGCTAAAAAAATAAGAATGAAAATAAATAAAAGAAAAGCGTTTTTTTTCCTTGTTTCATTTTATTTAAGAGGTGAGACCTCTCATATATTCATCCTGCATGAATTAATCTTAGATCAAAGGGACCACTTTACTATATGCATCCACTATAAAAATGTGAGGAACCACCTCATTTTAATACATAAACATATTACATTTAAATGGGTGAACTCATTTATTGAAATCCTAGACATTTTTTTCCCTTAATTTCCATATTTCCTAAAAGGGAAAATCTTAATAATACTTGGGTAATTACTAAATGAGGAAAAACATGCAATTATATTTTTGAGAGGAATTTCACAAAAATTTTGGTGGCTCCATAGATTACATTGGCACAAAATTATCAAGATTTCCCATTATAATGCTCTGATTGTGGGTGTAGCAAAGTCAAACATTCAGAAGCAACAACATGTTTCGAAGTTTTATGGTGGAATGTTGTAGGGGATTTATTTTCTACTTTTGTTTGGGTATGCATGTTTCCACTAAAAATTTGGCTTAGGTGCATGCTATATGGCATTGTTTATACATATCTTGCTCTCATATACTCTCAAAGGTTATCATTGAAACTTAAAATTGTACTTTGGCAAATGCCCTCCTATTTATAAATAATTTAAGGAAATGGAAGTTAAAGAGAATTCTTAATGACATTCATTGATTTCTTGAAAATTTTGACGAGTATCACATTCAATGCAATCCTTGGGAGGCTAGTAAGTATGCATATAATTTGTTGAACACGGTTGCTTCTATTTATTCATGACATGAATTGTTGGGAAAAGTGGGGGCGCTCACCAACTTTAGGGTTGGAGAAAGCATTTTGAATATTATAAATAAAGATACACTTTTATATTAATAAGAACCTTTTGACCTCTCCTCCAAGTAATATTATAATTTTTGTTCTAAAGTTGTTCACTTGTTGGTTGTTAGTATTAAATTCCCCCTCGTTAATAATATCCCATTATTTTTCCCTAGTTTTTTCCTCACCCATGTTTGTTGTGTGCACCTTCTCAAGGATTCATAATTCAAATTTATGCACACTTTAAAATATAGTGAGCACAAAGTGAATTCATGGATGTGACCAAGTATATTTTTGTGATGTATAATTGTGAGAGGAAGCACAAATCTCGACATGAGGGTTTATATTAATTTTTTTTAGACTAAAAAAAATATGTGATGAAATGATTAAATTAAAGTGTGTATGAACTATAAATATAAGTTGTGGTTGTTTGGTTGACTCTAGAGTAATTGAAACAACAATGAATGAAGTTAACTACTCAAGATTAGAATTTTTTGAGACTACACGGAGTAATCTCCCAACCCTTAACACTCTAGAAGTCCATGTGATGAATTTAGGCCTTTAGATGTTTTATTCTAAGTTTCTCTCAACTATCAGATCCCAATCTCAAATCAATAACCAAGTGTGATCTAACAATGTTGCCTCAACTTGAAAGCAAGTCAATGGATGGACAAGTGACCCTTCTCAATTACGAGGAGGTTTAAGGATGGATACTATGCATTAATTTTAATTATAAAAAACATATAATAATATTCAAAAAAATAAAAATAATACATATAAATTGAAATGGTGATCCCTAGTGATATTTTCGACAATGCTTGGAAAACTATTTTCTAGTATAACACACAATAACAAGTTTACATGAATCGAGATATCTTGCAAGCATCAAGGGTTTGATATCAATCATGACAGTCTAAAAGTATAATATAAGTAAGCACTTTATCAAATAAAAAATAAGAATTATGCAAGATGTTAATATGTTTTGTTTATAAGATTGTAATCTATATGTTGAAAGTATATATTGAGTGCAATCTAACCATTAAACATAAAATGATACTAATATAGGATGTAACTAAAGCATATAAAATGTGTAAACATGTAATGTTATAATGCATGTAATTGTAGATACCTAATTGTGATGCAAGCCAAATATTTTCTATGTTATTAACATGTTTATGTATAAATAGAACATTGGTTCAGATTAAGTCCTTAGTGGTGTATTTTTATTTGTGTTGGACCTGCACAACCATCCCTTCCTCTTGCAACTTTAACTTTAAGTAAGTTATCATGCTAACATTTATTTTGGTATACTTGAGAACCTTCAGATCAATTATTTATTTGCCTTGGGATGCTCCCAAATGATATTGTAATTCCCAGATTTCTAATTTTAAGGTTTTTGGTCATTATAACCAATATCAAACTTGTTCGATATTGTTATGATTGATATTGAGCTAGTTCAATAGTGGTTCTGTCAGTTTTGGGTCTTTTTAGACCCTTCTTATTTTTACATGTTTTGTCATGTCGTGATTATCATCTTTCTTAATTCTACAATATCGTCTTATATGGTAATCAAGTCTTAATTTGAATTTAAAAAGTGTGTGTGTGTGTAATCATGTTAAGGCATTTATGATCAAGTATCACATGGAGAGATCACACATCATCATGATTTGTCTATTCACATGCATTATGATCTTGAATGCATTGTTATTTATTGAATTGATATAATTGCATACTTGTACCAAGGGAAGGATTAGTGATATAGTATATACATTTGACTACTTTATTTCATTTTGTACAACAAGATAAGGTTTGGGATCTTCATATACATCATTTTCATTATTGGATTACATGAGTGCTGATTGCCAAATTTTCTAAGAATAGGTGTCTGACTAGCGCATACCCTCATAATTGCACCAAATTTTATTTTCTTGTGAGGCCTCTTGGAGTGCATTAGGGTTTAGAGTAAAGAGAAGGAATTATGGAAGTTTCACACATCAAATTGATAAATTGAGAGAGTATTTTTGACAAGTAAGACTTGATGAAGACATTAAAAAAATAGAATGATATGACATTATTTATCAATATTGAGCCAATAGTCTATATTGAAATAGTTTGATATTGGTCTAATGGAGTCAAACTAGTTGGATAGAGGCCATTTTTCACACATTATAAAATCTCTATATTTTTTTGGGTTTGCCTATGCATTACCTCAAGACTTATTTTTCATCATTTTTAGTCACTTCTAGTACACAAATAAGTAAAAAAAATAGGTATTTCTTTATGAACTTTATTTGTCAAATTCCAAGCTCATTAAACTCTCATTTTTGCACAAGTCATAATTGTATTTATTGATCTTTTAATTGATTTAGATTATGTTGGCTGGTGTCCTTGTTTTATGGTTTATTGTATTATATCTTTAATTTGAATCCATTTATCATAAAATGTTTTGTTAAACATGAGGTTTTCTTGCACCCCTTACACCTACTAGGTTTAGATTTGCATATTAAATCTAATTTGGTTTAGGGTTTCCCACATTTTTGTATTATTCCCTTACCTTGTTAGGGTTTTCATTTGCATGTGCATGGTGTTACCTATATTAATTTGCATGTTATATTTCCCTCTAGGGTTAGCTATTGCTAGTATAAATCTGATTTATCAAAGGTTGTGCTTACTTGCTTTTACATCATTATCCTTAACTCATTGTACGCTATATATGTTTTGATCTTATGCGACCAAGGAAGATTATATCTAATTTGCTTATTAGGTGAAGTGGTAGACTAAATTCTAGTCTAACTTTTTTTTTTAAAGTTTCTTTTGACTACTACCCATGTTAATTTGAAAATAAATTAACAATTGTTAATGAGGTTGGTGTTCCTTTTGTTGATACACATGTGGATTAAAATGCGAATGATATAAATGATGAAAACGTTATTGGATTAAATGATAATGTCATGAATGATAATTATGCTAGTAGATCTAAGAATATTGAACATTTTAATGTCGATAAAGAAAGAGTAAAGAAACTTATTATGTTTCAAAGACATGTTAGAGAACATCCTGATTAAATTAATACACTATTAGGTGTGTCAAAATATTTACAAAAGTAAATATAATCTAAAGAGAATACACTTGAGGGAGTACATGTTGCAACTAATAATGGTTTTTTCAGTGCTTCTAATATTTTACCTTTTAGAGGTTCCCCTATCATGATAACCAATGTTCATGTATCTATGGTTGTTACTCCACCTATTCCTTCTATTGATTTGTCTTTGTGTAAGCCATTTGGTTTGAATGTTATTTTTATTCGAATGTTGGTTCTAATCAAGTTGCTATGACTATACCTTCTTAGATTTGTTTTAATGCTTCTTTTATTACTCCTCAAGTTACTCAAGCATCTCAACCATTTTTTCAACCTACTCCATCCATAGTGTTTCTTATATGTCTAATGTCTTTATTATTACTTACATAAATACTAATCCTTTTATTCCAATTCTCAAATCCACATCCATTTGAAAAACTATGCAAACCATGCAAATTATGTAACAACATATTCAATTATTTTCCCAAGGGTCTCAGATGCTAAGTCATGAGGTTAATTGTAGTGATATTTTGCACAACAATTTAGATTATGAGGTCCTCCTTTATCCTTTTCATTTTGTTTATCCTAAATTTGAATTTTCAATGCAAAGGAGATCCTTCTCCTCATATCAATTATTTTTATACTTTATGTTTAGAATTTGTTTACATTTACTAACTATTGATAAAAATCTTCCCTAGAAGCCTCAAGGAGTATGTCTTAGATTGGTTTTATGCCTATAGACACATAAAATTAATCATTAAGTGCTTCACAATGTTTAATCTTGATATCCTTACCTTATTTGACCCATTTACCATTTCACTAATTCACAATCTATAAAAGAACCTCTATTATCTTGTAAACATATAAAATAACATACAAACATCCATATTTAAATCTTATTCATTCTTATTCAACCTATAGGCTCCTATCGGTCCTTTTTGAATAGTATATATCCTTTTGGGATAAGTTCATGTTAGGTTGGACAAGGCTACACTACAACCTTTATCCCTCACACTCTAACAATTACTTTTTCAAATTGAGTCATTTCATAATGGATCTCACACATTTTTAAAATCTAGTTAGTAAAAATATTTCAAATATTACTCTATATAAATACATCATGGCTTCTCCAAATACATCTAGCAATCACTTCACAATTCTACGACACACTGAACAAAAGAGAACTATTTCTTATAATATCAATTTTACAACACTCTAACAGTCATAAGCCAAGTTTGAATATATTTTATTATAAATCAAGGGCATTCATTTTCAAGTGTTTTAATTAATCTTTTAGTTACAATCATATATTTGCACAATCATGGATCACACAATCACCTAAGGAGGGAGAACTAAATCATCCTAAGGCCCTTTTAGATTATTTGGGAAACACTTAGATTATACAAATTTTTCTGAGGATAGCTCAGTTATTCCCCTTACCCATTGTTCCCCTTTGTATTTGATCTATATCTTGTTTGTTTTTTAGAATCTAGGGTTTAATAATTTTTAGGTCTTCTGCGTGGTAATACAAAACACAAAATTTATTAGTTAATCCTCATAGACAATCACATAGACCCAAATCAGAAAATTAGGTGCACAGTCAACTAAGATATGGCTGGAGTCAATAGACAAGGCTACATTGTGCATTATATGGACTTATCGACTCTCAATTTAATTTGTTGCATGTGGTCACAACATAGTACATAGTTCATGTAAAATAGTTTTCAGTCACAATCAACCTACTTAGTCATCAAAATCCCTATTTTAGGGAGGTTTGCATATATGTAAGCCCTTTAATTTTTTTTAGAAAATCTAAAATTCTATAAAATATTGTAGCATATTATATTTCATTATCATATTTGTATATTCCAACATTTAAATTTCAATAGTTTAATATCTATTAAATTGATTCACTTCAACTAAAAATAGATTAAATATTATAGTGAACTTGTTATTTTTAGAACATTGTTTGTTGTTTTCTTGATTTTTTTACTAGGATTTCATACATAGTTCTTTAAATTCCTTACACTTAAAGAAAACAACCTTCAACCTTGGATACAATCCGATAAATAAAAATTCAAATTATTCAACCTTGGATTTAATTTGACACTGAAGAAGTTTATATGATCACCTTGGATAAATATGACACAGTAGCTCTTTCTTTCAACCTCTGACTGAAATTTATTGATACCTATACTCAAAAATATTTTGATTTTATTTTTCATTTGCTTGTGCTTGTTTCTGACAATTTTCAAACTACTTAGGGACTATCGTGAAGGGCTACATGGTGTTACATTTATAAACATCATGGCACGAGGAGTTTACCCCAACACTCATAGCCATTATACAACACTAACACAAACTCTAGTTTTCACATACCTCACGGTATATCAAAAATGCTTAAGATCCTTTGTTTATACCACATGAAGCCTCTTTTAATCATTTTGTTTATGGTGCACCTAAGAGTAGCGTATCACTTAAGAAATTTACTCTCATCGTACCATCAAAAATGAGATTGGTGGGCTATAAACATGATTCTAACTCTTTAGTTAGTGCTCTAAAATATTGGGCTGACACTAATCAATGAACAAGCAAGTATATTTGAGAGCTCACATAATCATTCAAACCCTTACTTAGATCACCCTTAGATCTCAATTTTTGCTTGGATTGTATGCATAGTCATTAGCATTGATTGATTCATATTATATTATATGCCTCTAATTCTTAGTGCTAGATTAAGTGGTATTTCTATTTCACATATGTAGCTCCCTTTGGTTTCTTCTACAATGATAAGTCATGATGTTTTTTCTCAAATTAAAATGATATTATTCAAATTCCTTGGTCTCTTGCAAATGAGGTTCACATTGAAACTAATAATGAAAGTAATGAAAAGGAATCTAATGAACATGAAACTCATATTGATCCACATGAACATAATGGAATAGATCAAAATCAAGTGATATAATTATTTGAATTTCATCAAAGTCTTCAAGAGAACCCCCACGAGGTCAAGAACACAATTACTCTACTTTTAACATCAAATGTTACATCTCAATTTCTTGATAAGTAAATTGTTTG
This sequence comes from Torreya grandis, assembly GCA_037957365.1. NCBI lineage: Eukaryota > Viridiplantae > Streptophyta > Pinopsida > Cupressales > Taxaceae > Torreya > Torreya grandis. Next base: position 3,456,799 of record JARHVA010000016.1, on the reverse strand, counting down.
ATTATCTCTAGATATTTATAGTTGACAAATTTGATTTGGTTATTTTTAATTAAGCTTTGAGATATATGTTGTTATGGGACAATAGGATATTTTTTGGGTTACATGATTACATTACTATGAGTTCACTGCAGTGTATATATTTACATTATAAACATGTTGATTTGTTATTTCATCTATATTTTATGATGAACATATATCATGATGTTATGATCTAACTACCTACTTATTGTGAGGTTGATGTAGGAGAACTCATCCCTTAGAGTGTGATGGAGGGAGAGCATCATCAAAGAGGTTGATGTAGATGAAGATGTCAGAGGATGACAAATAAACTAACTATAACCCTGCACACACCACATTAGCTAGCAAATGTTAGAATGCATAATAAAATGGTTAGCATGATGTGATTTGATGCCATTTGCATTAGATAGTTAAACATGGTTGCTAGTATAGTTTAAATGTTTATTTGTAATTCATCTTGCATGACATGTGTGCATATCCATTAATGTTTGGAGATTTGTGTAATTAAATTAAATTTGGGTTATTGATTATTGGATTTATTATTAAACTATCATGGCATTATGATATGTTAATTTAATTAGTAAATTTATTGATTATTATAATTAGTGTTAAAATAAATAAAATTTAAGAATTTCCAATTAAGTGAAAAAAATAGGAAAAAGGAAAGAAAACCAAAAACAATAATAAATTAAGAGAAATAAAAAGTTTTAAATTTATGAAAACTAAAAAAAAAAGATATTAATAAAATAATAATAAAAACAAAGAAAAACTAAAAAAAACAGAAAAATCTCAAAAGGAGAAACCACACCATTTCTAAAAGGAGCTTTTGGGGAAAGATTTAAAAAAAAAATTCTACTCCCCTTTTCATTGGGGGGGTATGGAATAAGAAAGAAGTTATTCAAGTTAAAAAAAGGTAGGGGGCATAATTTATACAGAGGAAGGCAACACAAAGAGCGGAGAAAAGGGAGAAGGAATAGTCGAGCTTCTTGTTAGGTAGGTGATGCATTTTGTTTTCATGTATGTTATTAAATCATGTTAATTTGGTTGGTATCTCTGCTTCTAAGGATTTTAAACATAGTTTGATCTGTAATATTGATCAATTTATCATTTTATTAGATGGGGCCTATAAAAACCATAACTAAATAACCACAGACAATGTTATTATTGAACTATTCTGATTGTGACATTAATATATATAAAATTGTATAAATGATGAGTCACTTAGAATATATATATATATATATATATATATATATATATATATATATATATATATATATATATATATAGTTGACTAATATATACTAGAATCACTCCAGGAGACTATTAGAATCGCTCCATACTTCTCTCAAGAAAAACAACAAATATATAGTGAATTATAGCAATTTTATAGTGATCTGAGCTCTATATAAAATAACTACTAATTGATTATGTTGATTTGAGTACCTTTACTGAATTGATCGATATTGGTAATTGGTTGTTATCTTTGCATAATTATTTGTTATCAGTTAGTGAATTATAAAAACCTATTATAGATAAATATTGTAATTGGTTTGCAGACTATCTCTCATATGGCATCATATGTATATAAATCAGGGAGTGAACTTTATAAATTACAATGCAATGTCTTGTATTGAATTTCATCTTATTGAATTAACCTTACATAAATTTTTACCCCTTGCTATGAATTTAATCATGCAAATATATGGCGACCCCTATGTATATTATGTAGTGAATTAAAAAATGCAAAAATTAAACTAGTACACATTCTATATTGCACCAACCCACTGTATTTCCTTATTAATATAAATAAATTACTTATGTTATGAAATAAAGTATTGAGGTGGTCATATATCCCTGTGAGTATGGCAATCTAGGTGGGATAATTCTCTTACCGAGATTTTACAGTGAGTTGTATAACACATATACACAAAAAATAAAACATGTTTAGGTACTGTGAAGTAAATAACTTATATGCAACAATCTAAAAATTCATTATGTAGTATATATGCATACCTGTATACAACAAACCAAGTATTTATTGATTTAAAAAAAATACAAATTTAACTAGGGCAATTTGAATGCTTACGTAAGGGCATACCATGCAATTAGTATATTACCTGTATTAACATGCAAATTTAAATTGGTATATATATGTGGTTTCATATATACAGTGATCTGACTCTTTTTACTTTGTGATTTAGATATTCCCTTCATGGACTATGATTTCCTGTTGTATGGATGTTAGTTACTAATTATTCCAATTTGTTTTAGGGAAGTGCAACGATTATATTTAAATCAAGTACTTTACATAAGGATCTTATGAATATATAAATTGGTTTATACTAATATGTGTACTAATATTTCTAATCTAAAAATAACCATACAATATCGCTCCAATATGTATGAATCTATTAACCACTAGATATTTCTAGTATGTGCACACATACTTAATCGCTCCATATATGTGCATGATAATCTAGTATATTAAATATCTTGTGGGTATCTATTTTATTTGTGTACAAAGAAAAAATCATGTTATAAACATATTAGTACACTCTTTGTGATATCTAAATTAAGTGGATTGCTTAAGATATATATTATGTAATGTTATTATATTTGGGAGATCATAGTGATATGCAATTAAAAATAATTTCAATACTTATGCTATACTAATTGATGGCCCATTATAACTCCCTATTTAGCTATTATTATAATGGTTCATGGGTGTTATAATAGCCCTAGTATACCTATTACAACCTTATGGAATTTAAATAATATATTCTTATTATTTATACACATTTTAACGATGTGAAATGCTACCTAATATAGGGGTTGTATGCTATTATACAATAGTGGGGGGCTATTATAGAATTACTGTTATTATATACTCTAATATATTATGTGGCATAGATTTGTTTACTATCACGACTTAGTGATTTGTACATTTGTATATTAAATGAAACTTTAGTGTATCAACAATAATTCACGTATTGATGAATACTTATGAAAGATTATGTATATGGAGTTATATATTAGGGATAAAAACTATGGGGAAGTATTACCTTGTTAAAACCCTTATCTTATTAAAGATTGTCAATGTATCTTATGAACGAGAAAGGTATAATGATATTTAAAATCATAAGGAGTCATTGTCTAGAATTCTAAATGAATGTTACATTATTTATGTATTGATTGGTTGCTTATTTAAATACAGGGTATATATATATATATATATATATATATATATATATATATATATATATATATATATATATAGGAAATATATCTTCGTATGGATTTAAGTATGCATATAGTAGGGAAAACATGTGTGCAATACATATATGAGTATATGACTATGCATAAGTGTTTATACTTATACCATATATTAGTGCATCATGATGCATGTTTATAAAATATGGTTATTTTGATTGGTAGAGACTAATTTATAGGTTCTTGATGGATGGAAAACTATTTACTTATGTATACAACCTCCTAAAATATAACAAATTTTTTTAACGAAGGACTATGATTTCATGAGAATTATGATTGTCTTTATTATGACTGGTTGATAAAATTGAATAGTATAAATATGGACTATGATAATAGTAATTATCGTATAATGTACTATCTACTTATGGAAATTAGATGTATGCAGTCCATACATAGATTATACCCAATTGGTATAAACTATAATTGCTTGCTTATTATTTAGGATTAAGAAACATTTGACTGTTGAAATTATAGGACTGGTTGTTCATGATTGAGTAGTGTACTCATGTACTATGAACTATTATATTATGGGATGTCATAGAGATTATTTTAGTTGAAAACTATAATTTAAATGTATGTTATACAAGGGTGGTATAAACTGTAATTGTTATGTCTAGATACATTCATACTTTTGTCAAACTAAATGTATGCATGTTGGTTATTTATATAAATAGCATTTTTTATGACAGTTAGTATGACCTTATTTATGCATGCATACAACACTCCCTAAGAGTATAACAAATAATAGAATGGAATATTATATGTTTCATGGGAACTAATACTTTTTTGTTATACCTAGTTACTTGAGCAAAAAATTATGTTTCTATTGATTTAAAATACTTTATTATGATTGATTGTGGTATTGGTAGTTGTACTTAAGAACACTAGACTATGATAATTTGGGTTATCATAGGGTGTAGTATATATGGAAACTACTTATAGTAATTAGAAATTGTAGTTAGATGAATATTATACCTGAATGGTATAAACTGTAGTTATTATTTCTATTATGGGATAGATAATAGTGTGAGATTCATTCAAACATTTGATAGAATAAATGTATGTTTTTTAGATTATTTCTATGCTTAACATGTTATGTGATATGGTTTCTAGTAATGTAATCTATATGACTCTATTGGTTATATCATGTTAACTAAATGTCTCATTGTTGATACTGAGTAAGTAGTGAGATAGACTTGACAAGCTTACTAGCATCACAATGCCAAATGAAGGTAATTCGATCAAGTGGTGTGTATGAATTTTGAATGATCCATAGATCATTTATTATTTAGAAAAATTATCCAAAGTAATGTTTAGTGAGACATTATCATTTCATGAGTATGATTTACATGTTTGTGTGATATTTTGCAATAGAACATGTTTCTATGATACATTGCAGTTTAGTTTTAGAAATCATACAACACACGGGTACTAGCTTATCTCTCTAGATTTCTACACCATCACTATATACTCATCCATGAAGGGAGGGCCATTTCCTAATGGGATTATTGCGGGGGATCGTTGGCGCATGGACTTGATATTACTATATATACGAGAGTCTAGGGAACTATGCTCTGAAGAGCCATGTATCTTATATATGTACATTGTATTGTATTGTATTATATTTATTATTGAAACATTATCATGATGAACTATAATTACTTATTTATTGTACATTCACAGAGTGGCTATAGGCATGTATCAACCATAAGTAGTTAATTGTAATTACTTTATATATTTGTATTATGATGTGTTTTTATGATAAAAGTGATCAATGATGTATGATGTAGCATGTTTTATTTACAGTTATCACACTTAGAGTATTTTGTATGATCACTAATTAGATTCTTGTAACATAATCTATTTATAATATATGTGTTTGATTTTAAAAAAATTGCATATTTCTAGTTAGATCTCAGTGGGGTGGTTACATCAAACTCTGAGCATGAAGCTAAATTAGCCAAATATCCACCATAACAATTGCCTATTTGGGTTGTCAAATCTCTTACTTCCAATGTTTTTACTTATACTACTATATAGATTCTTATTTCTACACCCATAACATCATCATTTAGTTTGGAAACATCACTTGGTAGCCAAAATGTATCTATGTGTATGCTTACTCATAATAATTATACTCCTATTACTCTCCAAATGCTCCTCTTGAGCATATGGTGCTTGTATTACAAGCTAAGATAGCTAACATTGAGCTACCAGCAGCTCTATGGACTCATGTTCTTTGTTGAATAACCTTTTGACACCCAAATTTCCATCTTATCCATTACCATTTAGCTTTGTGGATCCTAAGATTCCTCTTTATGAAGGCAAAGGTGATCTTAAACAACATGTTAGGGTGTGGAGCTAAAAGCTTCAACTGTTGCAGACACAAAGAAACAAGAGGTTGCTGAAGATCCAGAAGTACCGGCGTCGACAGCATGACCGACGTCGGTCATTACCAGTGCAGAAGGCAACTGGCGTCAGCAGATAGTCGGCCAACGTCAGCAGCACTAGGCAAGTAGAGACCAGCATCGGTCGCCTGTGCATTCTAGAACTGTTGTTGACGAACAGTCAGTTAAGTGAAGCGAGTGTTTGCATGTTAAATGACTAATTATAGTCATGAGCTGTGTGTCTAATTATTGTAGTTAGAGTTCTATTTTTTGTATGCATGAGATTCTATTTAAAGACCCATGAGGCATGTATTGTAAATCAAGCAAGCAAGTAAAGCATTGAATCATTAAAGCAAGGTCAAGGAGATCTACAGGTGTAAGGTCAAGGAGATCAACTGAAGCATTCAAGGAGGGATAACAACTCAGGTTGTTGAGTTGGTTGTGTTGAGCAAGAGAGAGAGGGAATAAGGTCTTAATGTGTGGCAAGCCTTTGAGGTGGAGGAAGAAGTGGCATCTTCCTTATTGTATTTTCTTCTAGTAATATTTAATACAAGAGTGTGTATTATCTCTCAAATTCTTTGTTGTCTCAAGTTCCTAGTTACTTAATCATTCTGGTATAATTTCATGTTTAATTGCTTATAAGAAAGTAATCAATTATGCTTTCGTTGGATAAGGGGTTCCTAACAGTTGGTATCAGAGCTACAGTTTGCAGGGAGCAGGTTATTGTTTTTTTATTACAGGGCATTCACAGGGTTTTTTGATTGAGTGGGAGTTCAGCAATGGCAGAAGAAAGTAAGCTACGAATGGAGAAGTTTAACAGCAAGAATTATCAACATTGGAGGATGCAAATAGAGGATTATCTGTATCAGAAGGATCTGTACTTACCGTTGGGTGGGGTTGCATGCAAGCCCACATATATGAAGGATGAAGAATGGAGTGTTCTTGATTGGAAGGCTCTTAGTTCCATAAGGTTGAGCCTTGCATCGTCTGTGATTTCCAACTTATCACAGTGCAAGACAATGGAAGAGTTGATAAAATCCTTGGCAAATTTATATGAAAAGCCCTCAGCTTCTAATAAGGTATTTCTTATGAAACAGTTATTTACTTTGCAAATGCAGGAAGGTGGATCGGTACATACTCATCTTAGTGATTTCCATGGTTTGGTAAACCAGTTAGCTTCAGTCAATATTGTTTTTGATTATGAAGTAAAGGCTCTTTTAATTTTATGCTCCTTACCTGAAAGTTGGGATAGTTTGGTTATGGCAGTAAGTAATTCTGCATCTGCTTCTAAAATCTTAAAAATTGATGATGTTGTGAGTGTGATCTTAAATGAATAAATATGTAGGAGAAGCACAGGTGAATCATCAGGGAATGCTCTAAGTGCAGAAAGCAGGGGAAGGCAAAGAGAGAAGGTAGAGCAAGGGAAATCAAGGTCGGGAAGGAGATCCGAATCCAGAGGTGTTACCTGCTAGTTTTATGGAAAGAGAGAACACATAAAGGAGTGTTGGTTGAGGGATAAAGAGAATCAACGTGTAGGTAATGAAGAAGCAAAGGATGCAAATATTGTGGTACAGGATGCTCTCATACTTTCTTTGGATAGTCAGGTAGGATCTTGGATTTTAGATTCTGGTTCTTCTTTTCATGCATCCCCAAACAAAGATTTGTTCCATGAGTATGAACACGGAGACTTTGGAGTGCTTTATTTAGGGGATGGTACACCTTGTCAAATAGTTGGCAAAGGGAAAGTGCAGTTGAGATTGCAGATGGACAACACATGGGTGTTGAAGGAGGTCATGCATGGCCCAGTTCTGAAGCAGAGTTTAGTTTCTGTTGGAAGGTTGGGTGATGAGGGATGCACAATAACCCTCACAGCGAATTCTTGGAAGGTTACCAAGGGTGCACTTGTTTTAGCAAGAGGTAAGAAAGTAGGTACTCTTTATCTATCTACTTATATTACTGATTCTACTTTTGGTTTATCTACTTTAGCTGTAGATTCAAAGATGTGGCTTAATAGGCTTGGTCACATGAATAAGAAGGGAATGGAAGTTCTTAATTCAAAACGTATGTGTTCAGATTCAGAAAGCATAGATAGAGTTCGTTGCAGGAAAAGGAAATTTGATGCTTTTGATAGGAACAAAGAAGCGTTGGTGTTTATAGAGGAGATGAAGGATAGAGATCAGTCACAGGGGTTGAATAAATCTAAGCAGGGTAGTATGGACAGAGGTTTGATCCAAGATGAGCTCGCAAATAAAGAAATCATCACTTATAGGAAAACATAGGTACCGATGTCGGTGCTCCCATGGCACCGACGTCGACCAGATAGGAACTGACATCGGTCATGTGTAGACCAGTAGGGTCGATAGAGTTGACAAGAGAAGACCGACGTCGGTCAGGTAGGGACCAACGTCGGCAGGGGGGACACCGGCGTCAGCCAGGGAAGCGATGTCGATAGTCACGATCAGTGCAGGGAATCGACATCGGTTGGGAGCAGACTGGGAGATGGCCGAGATCGGTCACTAAAATGGATGTTGGGTGGACAGCAAGCTATCAAGGAGTCTCAAACACCCATATGGAGGTCAAAAAGGGTAAGTGAACCTCATATTCGTTGTTCACCTTCTTTATATTGCTTACTGATGGTCAAGAACTAGGAAGATGAAAGAAGCAATGCAGGTAGAATTCAAAAACAGTGGGAGCTTGGCATGGATGAGGAATGTGAGTCATTGGAGAAGAACCAAATAGGTATTTGTTGGTAGAGTTGTCAGCTAGAAGAAAGCACTGGATGAGGGATGGATTCCCAAGTTAGAGAAGAGAGTGGATGGACACGTGAGATAAAAGGCTATGGTATATGGTCTTGATTAGGTTACAGGACAATGGAGGTTTGACCATTGTATTTTATCTTTACCAGGTTGGATAATATTAGTTACATTATCCTGTTACTGTATTGTGTTGCTTGTTGTAGGGTTTCATATACAAGGAGTTTTCTGAGCTAAGGGTAAAGTTGGTTCAAAAGTATGTAATGAAGAATTTGGGAGCAGCAAAATTCTTTTGGCATAAGTGACAGGTATGGCATCACAATTTTTGTGGTGGTTGGTCTTCATGAGTGATGTTGAAGAGGGATACAGAGCCAAGGGAACAAAATAGATGGTGTATAGGTACAAGTACAGTTGCAGCTATTTATCTCCAAGTGGGAGATTGTTAGGGTGTGGAGCTAAAAGCTTTAACTATTGCAGACACAAAGAAACAAGAGGTTGCTAAAGATCTAAAAGTATCGACATTGGCAGCATGACCAACATCGGTCATTACCAGTGCAGAAGGCAACCGACATTGACAGATAGTCGACTGACGTCGGCAGCACCAGGCAAGCAGGGACCGGTGTTGATCGCCTGTGCGTTATAGAACTGCTGTTGACGAACAGTCAGTTAAGTGAAGTGAGTGTTTGCATGTTAAATGACTAATTATAGTCACGAGTTGCGTGTCTAATTATTGTAGTTAGAGTTCTATTTTTTATATGCATGGGATTCTATTTAAAGACCCATGAGGCATGTATTGTAAATCAAGCAAGCAAGTAAAGCATTGAAGCAAGGTCAAGGAGATCTACAGGTGTAAGGTCAAGGAGATCAGTTGAAGCATTCAAAGAGGGATAACAACTCAGGTTGTTGAGTTGGTTGTGTTGAGCAAGAGAGAGAGGGAAGAAGGTCTTGAGGTGTGGCAAGCCTTTGAGGTGGAGGAAGAAGTGGCATCTTCCTTATTGTATTTTCTTCTAGTAATATTTAATACAAGAGTGTGTATTGTCTCTCAAATTCTTTGCTGTCTCAAGTTTCTAGTTACTTAATCATTCTAGTATAATTCCGTGTTTAATTGCTTATAAGAAAGTAATCAATTGTGCTTCCGTTGGATAAGGGGTTCCTAACACAACATCTATATGCATTTCATGCAACTTATTTAGATTATGTAGATAATGAAAATGGTTTATAAATCTATTTCCAAGAAGCCTCAAATAATATCTCTTTGATGGTTCTTTGGTATTCCTATTCAATCAATAAATGATTTCAACCCTTTGGTAAATCTGTTTTTAACACACTTTTCCATCAACATTGATGAAAAGGTATCATATGCTCAAATTGCAAAGCTCAAATAAAGGTCTAATGAAACAATTAGTGAATATGTGTTAAGATAAAAGGTATGATAAAAAAAAAGACAAATCAAATGGCTGATAATCAATTCCATGATACCTTTGCTCAAAGTTTATTATCCCCACTTCAAAAGTTAATTATGTTTGATAATTTTAAATATTTCAATGAACTGTGCCATATAGTCAAAGAACATGAGTTCAAGTTGCTTACTTTGAACATGCTTAAGTATACTTCAAATGCTCATTCTACTTAAAATTTTAAGTTTCAAAGTAAGCTAAATTCTAAAAGCAAACCAAATGAAAGCAAGAAACTAAGGTTACAGTTGATGTTATTTCACAACCTACACAAAAGCTTCAATTTTCAAGCCTACCTCACCTCCTCATGTATTTTTACAAAAGTTTCACAAATACAATCTAATCACTCTTCCTCCACCAATGGAGGTGGACATGTCTAGACCACAATCTATTTTTTCATGGAAATTCATATTGTGACTACCATAGATGTATTGTCATTCTACAAACAAATGTTTGAAGTTTAAACACATGATTCAAGATCTTATTGATGAGAAAATTATTGATATTGACACACCTACTGAAGTGGCTAGGCCACAAACTAATGACAACTGAAACCTCAAAATGCACAAAGATCCTTTTCTATATCATGAAACAAATAACAAGGACAATTTTGAAGTATGTTATGCATATAATGCTCATCCTCCCCTTTCTACATATAGACATCCACTTGATAGCATCATTGGTACAATTACAAGTAAAAAAACATTATGTCTTATTATCATATTTGATGACAATAAAATTATTGATGACGATTCAAATATATACACCTTATTTATTCAAATATATGTTGATAAGCAATCTATACATAATGTTATGATTTAAAATGGATCAAGTGAAAATGTGTACACCATAACACTCATTTACTCTCTTAATTATACAAAAAAAGAATTAAAAAATACTTTTACTATTGTCAAAGCATTTGATGGTCATACATAAGATAATAGTGGGCATATAGTGCTACCTTTACAAGTGGGCCTCTCATAGTGCCCACCCCATTCTTAGTTCTACCAAGCATATGGGTCTTTGATATACTATTAGGATGCCTTTAGATACAAAATATCATATTTACCTTCTATAATGCATAAATGTCTCAAATATATTCATGATAATCAAGTGGTCAAAATTCTAGTAATCCAATATGAATATACTTTGGAACCAATGGTGTTTACTTATTATATAGAGTAGCTTATTGGCACAATCATCGACTAAAAAAGTCCATGTAATACTTGATTGATAATAACCGAATTCATGTTGAAGTTCACCATAATACTTTCAATGAATTAGTGGCTCAACAAAATCATCATTTAAACGTCTTTACCAAACATCTTTCAAATCATGATATTCAAAAAAAATCCAAGGTGATGCTCATATGATAGCTCAAAAACAACCTCTACCACTTTGTAATGCTCATCCTCGACACTACTTAGAGGTGTCACAATACTTGTCACTATAGCTCCTAAAACCATTTTAGTGTGGTTTCATGTATTATCAGAGATTGAGACATTTGAGGCATTACTTAGATGACCTTGGCTTAGTCAAATGAAAGCAATACCATCAATATTACACCATTGCTTAAAGTCTATACTAAAGTAATTACTCAAGTTACTCCTTAAGAGTCACTGATACACGTTTAACATGAGGTGTTACCTAAATAACTACCAAAACAACAAATCACATGACCTCAAACCATTACATCTAAAGTTCAAATACATACTTGTCCATGCACTAAGGTAATCTTATCACCACCTCTTATGCTTATTCAAGATAAATCACACATCAAGAGTCCAAACATATGAAAAATTATGTAGACTAAAAAATTTGATCCTTTATAATATGATGTTACAACTATAATTGATACTTGTTACAATAATGATTACAATGATAGTTATAGTGATTCTAGTTAATATACAAACCAGGATTATAATGATGATGATACTAGTGATGATAATCTATTAACCTTTTTAGATTCATGGTCCTTGAGACATTTAGATCTTGACCTTGAGGACATGATGACATAGATTTATAAATTGTATGATAAATTATATTATCTTACTGGTTAGTATCACTTGCTAACCCCACATGCATGTACATGAGATATCTCTATTGTTTGTATACAATTTCCTTCATCTTCATTCACTTGATTGCTTATCTTTGATTTTCCTCTCTTTCTTATTTAACATATGGGTTATGGGCTGATCATGTTTACTTCAAGTCTTATTTTATATTCTCTTGGTCCTTTTATTATTTCCAGCTTGTTCTGATTTTGACATTTTTATTGTTTGAATTTTGAAGTAGCCTTCTCTTTTATATCATTGGTTGTTTATTGATTTCCTTCACCAATTTTATACATCATTCTTCTAGCCTCTTATTTTATGTTGATTGCATTAATTACTCACCCTGAGCTATTATTTATTATTATTGCAACCCATCCACTTATGTCCTAGTTCATGCATAGTTATGAGGCAAGTTCTAGGTCAATATGAATCCTTCTTTTCTTATTTCTCCTCAATTTTACATCTTAGATAGTATTTTTGCTTTACTGATTTCCTTTGATTCTTCCTTCAGGTCTTCCAAATGTATTAACACAAAAATAAAATTTATTTTCCTTTATATTTATCTTGAGTGTTAGATGCAATATGAATAGGTTTTTATGCATGATTATGGATTCAAAGTTACTTAGACACAATTTCATACCTACACTAGGGGCATCCATTTGCTGATTCTCGAGGCATCTCTATCAATGCTTCAAGCCATAGATTTCATTGTTTTCAAATCTTATGTAGCTTTATACTTAGTTATATATGTATATCATAATTTAGGATATATGTTGTGTGATTTGCTTTATTATTTCTTTTTGTTTTTTTATAAGTGTTTTACCTTAGTTATAAAATGTTTCACATTACTTGCTACATTGCATATCTCTCTTGTTTTCGTTTTGATTGATTGTGCTTATTTCTTGGCAATGTGTTCCTTTTCCCTATGGAAGATCCTTTAGTTGTATAATCTATGTTAATTTTTGGTGATAAATCACTTTGTTGCATTTATTGTGTTGATTAAATTACTTATTGAGTTTGATATTATTGGTTTATGCTTGGTGTCTTTGCCTTTCTTTATTTGTACATGCTTCATTATTGTAAGTGGTGTTGTGATATATATCATGCAAGCTAGCTCTTGATTTCTTATAATTTTATTTCTTACATTTTTATGGTTTATACCATGCATCTATTGGGGCATATTATATGCATGAGCTAGGATGATCTATAACTATCCTCTTTCTCTCAATACACTAAGACTCGAATAAGGTCATAACAATATATCATGTGTATATTTTTAAACTTGGGTAAGGACCTAGAATAATTATAGATCTAGTAGAGGGTAATCTACACTCAAATTTTAAGAGGAAAGGAGTCCAAACCCTAAGCCTATGACATGGGGCATAGTTCTCACTAGTGCTCAATGATGGGTAAGTGATTGTAAGGATGAATTTATGGTGCAATAGTCAACTAAATGAGGGTCTATAAAACCTAAGGGGATAAAATCCAAGCTTAATAAACGCTATATCAATACCATACTATTCGATACAAGGAAGAGCATAAACAAGGATACACACATACATACACAAAGTAATAAACCAAGCAATGTTTGACCTAATAAAAAAATAAAGAAAAGAATATAGAGATAGAAATACTTACCCTTGGGTTGACCTGTCGATGCTTCAATCTCCTCTTTTGGCTCAAGTTGCTCTTTGCAAGAGATGTTTTAGTTTGAAGAATTCAAATGGTAATCTGAAGACCCAAGCGTACTTAGCTAAAGACTCCTTTGAATTATCCTATTGAACTTCAAATAAACTACAAGATTATATCTCCAAGATAAGGTTCTAAATCCTCTTATTCTTCCAAATACTACTTAAGAGCAAAAATGTGAACAAAACCTGAGTTTATGAATGTGATATGTCTTTGGAAATGAAATATGGTCCTTATATATATGGATCTAATACCCAAAACTAACCCTCACCTCTAAGCCAATGGTATTGGCCAAGCTAATACAGTTGGAAGATGCCAGTTAACATAATACTAAAATGTCTAGGCTAATATAATACAAATGATTAAAAATAGACTCATAATTGTATTGGGTTAGCTGATATAGTATAGGGAAGACAAGCATGAAACATAATGAATTGCCCAGTATAATACAATAAGATATAGGGAAGCTAGTAAATGTAAATGAAATATAAATAGATGGTAAGAAAAAATATACTAAGAGGATATGAGATTGATAATAATGATATAATAGTGTGCAAACATCTCTCACCAAGTATGATGAGCCAATCCCACCCTATTATCGATTCACCCTTTAAGGTGAACACTCAAGGATATTCATGTGTCGATGAGTCGTTACAACAAAAAGCATTAGTAAAGTGATAAAAATAAACATTATAATAAATAATGAAATGAATAGTTGAAAGTACCATATACATACCTTAATTTATCTTTATACTAAATGACTATATGGAAGCATCATAGTCTTGATCATGGAGGCTGAAATAAATGGATTTTAGAAACCATAAGGATACAAGGCTAAAAATAGATACAAAAATAATGCACGTGTATGCAAGATAAATGGATGTATAATGAAAACATCTTAAAAATGATTGAAAACCTTGGAAAATTTGGAAAGCTAAGATTGATAAGGCTAGGTTAGAATGAAAAGATCCAAGGAAGAAGATAAAATGAAGGAAAATTAGTAAGCCAAAATGCCAAGGATACTTATGATTTAAAAATCCCAAAAATGCATCCAGAGTAAGATAAGTAACAATACAAATAAAGTAAAGGACTCAAATAACTATTGCATGATAGAAAAACATAGATTTAAGAGAAGTAACAAACCACACTCAAATAAAAATGTAAAAGAAAGGTAGAAATGGGACCGAATGGCATGCAAAAAGGTGAAACAATGAAAGCATGAAAGGTAAAAATGGGATTAGATGGTCCACAAAAAAGTGATAAAAAAATTCAAAGTCCAAAACATAACTAATATAAATCCTATATAGATAAGACAATGACCAAGAGATCATCTTGCAATAACTCAAACATTCAACTTTTATTCTAAAGATGGAAAAGCTAGAGCTACCATAATGCTACCATGTTTGAAGGAGACAAAATAGGAAAAATAGAATATGAGAGATATTTATAATCAAATCTAACTATCAAGGGGAAAATATGGAGGGAGGGTAAAGAAAGAGTCACCAAGGTGAAAACATGGTCTTTACCAGAGGGAAGATACCCAAATCAAGTTTTCAAGACTAAGATTTTATAACATTAATAGCCTTAGAGAACCCTATCTAGAAAACATAAGTTTAAACTAACTAGTGAAGTATATAGATCATTCCATGAAAGCTAGCATGCATGAAAAATAAACTGGTCTTACCTTCCCACAACATTTTCTCCACTCCTTAGGATCCCTTATAGAGTTGTTACTCTACTGTGAAGATTGGATATATATTGAAAGTAGGTGGTACTAAAACCGATTGATTCTATTTACACATGTCAAAATAGGCTTGATTACAAGTTTTCTTTATTTTTCACTTGTAAAAATGGAAGATATAGGGTTTTAGGTTTCTAAACCCTAGTTTGGTGACTGCAGGGGTCGAAAGGCTTCAAAAATCAAAATATGGTATTCTAGGTTGTTTAAAAAGGATCCAAGACCTTCCTAAAGTCTATTTTCACAATATAAACCTTCCCAAATAGGTTATAAACATGGTTAAATCATATATTATCTTAAATTGATCAAAACATAGAGTTTTTTACCTTCTTTAAGAGACAGTGTAAGGTTGAGTACAAGTTTAGGAGTCTATTGATACTTCAGAGGGTTATCTAACTCCACATGGTTGTTCTCAAGGATTTAATTTATTTTACACATATCAAGACTTAACCAAGACAATATTTATACCTTTATTCAAATGCATACCTTTTTCCATTACACATTGACTGTGTGAAAATAGGGTATTGACTGTGTCACTAACCTTTATTAACCCTTGAAATTAGGTTCATGATCTCAAAGTTATCAAGGAATATATTAAATTATTGGGATATGTGCATCCCTCACTTGAACTTCCCCATAGTTTATTTGGTGTGAACCAACCTACATAAAGCTTTCACATATAAGAATACAAAGTTCTTGGTAATTGTATTGATTATGTTTTACAATTTGTTCTTGTGATGAAATTGTATGATTCTACAGGAACCTAACATGTATAATACCTTCATATCATCAAGGAAACACCACCAAAGATATAAATAACTCTTGAACAAACATCAATCACAAATATCTTTCCTTATTATGTCAAAGTATGATCAAACAAAATGGTTTTAAGGGAATGAGAACAAGGTATAGAACAAAGTTACCAAATTAGATATTTAGGGATTAAATTAGCATTATTTTACTCCATAACCATTATTTTATCACATAGAATTTCAATCCATATATAACTTATTAATTTAATCACTTATATACCTTATTCCTTTATTATTTAATGATTGTAACCTTGGTTTCTTTCTTGAATGTCATTTATAGTCCAATATTTAACCTGCAACCTCACACAAACATAAACATGATCATGGCTTAAAGGGCCTTCAAAGATAATCTATAAATAGGAATAGCTTATATGCTTATCAAAAGGGATCAAAACATAAAAAAACACTTTTATTTATTCATGTGAATCATCCATCATTACATACACAGTCCATGAAAGGACTCAACCACTTTCTTGAAAGGTTTTTACAATCTTCTCTTCATCACTCCCTAACTCTCCTTTTCAGAACTCTCTATCTTTTCTCCTCACATGCCACACTAACTTCCAACTTCCTTCCCATCTAACTTCTACGTTGGTTTGGGTGGTTACAATTGCAACTTCTCTTTCATTCCTAACTCAATATGTGGGTGATAGTTGTATTAGTTAACTTGACTCTTGACTTAATGACTTAGACATATTATGTCTCCAAACATTCCTTCATGACTTATTGGAATCTTATACCAAATTTTTCTCACCTAACCAATCCATACCATGTTTTTGATCTTCTAGGCTTAGTTCCATCATTTGAATTTTCAAATTTGTACTTTTGGAGGGAAAATTCCAAACACCTATAACTCTCACTCCTATGACTTAAAATGACTCCAAAGACACAAATGGAGCTTATAAGATCCCTCACACACACTTACATCCTTCAATAGACCAACTATGACTCTTATCTAACACAACTCTTCAACATCACAGAATGGTGTTTATATGCTTGATGCTCCTACATCATACTCCCCAGGAGGGATAAAATTGAATGCTAATGTCTTATTTATTTCCTTCTAATTTAGTATTTGGGGATCTTTCATGCTCATTGTATTGTTGTTTCTCCTTTATTTTTCTTTACTCCTCATTAAGCTCTTGTACTTTTGCTTCTTTACCTTGTCTAGTCTCCTTGTCAACTCTTCCTCTACCTCAATGAGGTGTACCAGCTGATGTAACTTCTTGATTGCTACATGTTATATCTTGTCTACCTCAATTTATCAATCCTCATACCTTGTTTCTAACAAATGATTCTTATCATTCATTCTATCTCTTGTTCTATGATTTCCTCTTTCATTGTTCTCACTTGATGCTTGCTTCTTTAGGTGTCTTAGACTCTTACAACTACTGGTTCCTTCTTCTAATGGATTCATAGGTATCTCAATCTTTGTAATTTTCTCAAATAAACTCTTCTTTGATACCTCTTCTTCACACTTGTCCATTTCTTGACGTGTCTTCATAAAACTTTGCCTATATTATAAGAATAATCTCTCAACCCATTCATCTGTATCATAATACAATGTGGTTTGCCATCTTCTTGACTTGATATCTCCATGCATATTAACTAGTAACTTTGTTGTAACTTGCACTATAAAATAGATTAAATTTTTAGCTTATTTATGCTCCCATTTATTGCTTGCTTATGACCTTGCTTGCATAAATCCTTGTGCTTCCCTATGATGCCCCATTCTTGATTCTTGTTCTAGCCCATCCATGAGCTTATTTTGTTGTACTTCACCTACTTTTATCCCTTTTGATGGATTGAAAATCTCCTCTATAATCTCCAATTCCTTCTTCAATGTGAGAGTTTCTATCTCTCTACCATCTTCATCAAATTTTTGAGCACATTATTCTTCACCTTATTAGGCACCTCAATCATTGACTTATCCTTGAATTCTCTCTTTCAATAGAGTCAATCTATCTCATGGTGTTACTCATCAAGTGTTTTAATCACTCTATGAGGTGATTCATCTTCACCTTGACTTTCCACAAACCTATCCATCAATGATATGGTTTCCACATATAAAACATCTTCATTATTTGAGATATCTTCATATGTATCATCATAAGTAACATTAGAAAGCAAACTTTGAGAAAATTTAGCCTCTTTAAATTTGTCCTCTTGCTCACACATCTGAAACATCATCTCTTTGCCTTTGTTTTCTTGCACCATATCTTTTATTTGCTTCGTACGCTTACAATATTCCTCTATCTTTATGATTTCTTGGAGTGTACTTGCGACACTACCTCTTTGTACCTTTCTCATGCTATTTACAACCCATTTTTTGATTTACACTCTCTTGGATTAAAGTTTTCTTCCTACCTCACCTTCTTCATGCTTCTTGGTTTGATAACTTGTCACATCATCTTGATGTAATCTGCCCTTTGTTCTTTACCTCCATGTTTGCTCTTGTTTTCCACTTACGTTCTTGTCTTGTATGACCTATTTCTTGAGGTTCACCTTATCTATGTCACTACTTGATGTCTTAAGCCACTTAGGACAAACATATCCATGCCTTTGTACCATATTTGAGGATTATACCTTGTTCTTTACTTGTTCAATCTACATATTAGCTTATTTTTCTTCATATGTACGATCATAATCAATGATCAAACATTCATTTACCTCCATATATGACTGATGCAAGATCATTTATTCATTCATGTCCTCATGTGTTACCTTCATGTCTTCATGGTTTACTATATTATCTTCTTGGTTAGCTTCCTCTTTTACTTCTATTGTAATGCTTGTCAAAGCATTATAGTATTCCTCTTCCACCTCATCCTTAGCATGTTGAAAGCCTTCAATCTCTATCATCTTATATTCTATGACTAGTTCTCTTGCCTTATCTTATTCTTTCATCTTGATGGGTGTTACACTAGGTCTTTTCTACACTAGCTTTAAGGCCTTATGCTTGGCCATCATAAATCTTTGGCTTACACCTACATACACACACTAAAAAGCAACATTAGAATATTGAATGAGAGACCACATAGTCTCTATGAATGCCTCTTTCTAGGACACTCTTCTCTTATCCTTGTATTCTCTCTCAAGTGCATCTCTTAGCACTTCTATCTCCTTGTTCTCCACAATGAGAACTCTCTTCTCCACTTATTTAACTTGTTGTTCTCTTGGAAAATCCTCATTTCTCATGCCTCTATGGGTTGTGCTCTCTTTCTTTTTCTCATTCCTCAAGACACTCATATTGTACCTTTTCTCTCTCCTAAATATCTCTAGGGGCCACTTCACTTTCTTATTCATACTATAGCTAGGCCATTGGCTTCCTTGACCTTTCATGAGATTCACCATGAGCTTTGTCTTCTTCAAACTCTACCCTAATGATGTAGGAGCATTAAGTAAATAAACATCATTTTTTTGTGTTGCTGAAAGTAATATATTAGTAGAGGTCAATTTTAGTCAATTTTGGGATGTAAGTGTGTGTGATTAAAGTGACATTTGTTTCTTTAGAGTCATTTTGAGTCATATGAGTGAGTTTTATAGGTGTTTAGAAATTTCCCTCCAAAAATGATAATTTGAAAATTCAAATATTAGAACTAAGTCAAGAGTGACCATAAGCATGGTCTAAGGTGGTTCAATAAGATAATATTGGTTAAAAAGGGCCAAGAAGTCTTGTAGGGGGTGTTTGAAGTCATTATACATCTAAGTCATTAATTCAAGAGTCATGTTAACTAATACAACTATCACCCACACATTGAGTTGGCATGAAATAAAAGTTATAATTGTAACCAGTCAAACTAATGTCAAAGTTGTATGGAAAAAGGAAGTTGGAAGTTAATTATAGCATAGGATAGAGTAGGAGGAAGGAGAAAGTGCGCTCTGGGAAGGAGAGAAAGGGATCAATGCAAAGAATATTATATACTTCTCAATGAAGGTGATTGAGTCTTTTCATGGACTGCATTTCTATAATCAAGAATGATTCAAATGAATAAAGAGCAATTATTTATATGTATTTAATATTATATGATAAGAAAATTGACTATTATAGATTATTAATGGATTTAAACAAGCCATTGAGGCTATATAAAAACCCTTATATGTGTACTTGCAGGTTTGTGTGGTAGACTATAGGTTACAATCAAGAAAAGGAGGATTTGAGTGACTTCTTTAGGTTGGTGAGACAAATATTATCATGGTGTTAGTTATTGAATGCATTGAGATCATATAAACCTTATAGTTATTGAGTAAAATGTTTTAGAGTGAATAAACTTAGTGAAAATGACATCTCTCTCCATGAACCCCTGTTTATGTCTATGACAATGAAATAAGAAGGTATGTTTGTTGTTTATTAAACTCTTTGTATATGTTATAAAAAGGGAATGAACATTATGTTTATTGAGTCTTGGTATGGAATTAATAAGTACAAGTCTGGGTTATAGCCTTTTAGAGTTTGAAAACCATTTTTGAAGTGAAACATAATGTTAAACCCTCATACAATCTTCTAAGAATGCACAAAATTTTGTAATTTGTGTTATTATGAGCATAACCAGATGAATAAAGGCTCTTTGTCAATTTTGGGAGTTATATGGTGTTCATAAAATGCTATGGAAAGTCTTACATCCTTTGAAGTGCCCTAGAACCAAAGATATTGATTTTGGAGTCTCCTCTGCCTTACACAATCATTTACTAGTATGCAAAACTCTATGTCTTACTCAGTTTAAGACAATATAAGATTGTTTCATGGTTTTAACATATTTGAGAAGGTGTATAATGTTAAAATAGACCTTTTTAATGGCTTTGGTCCATTTGAAACATCTTTAAACTAAATAAATGGAATTTTGAATCCTCTCAGCCCATGTAGTCACCAAACTAGGGTTAAGAAACCTAAAACCCTGTATCTTCCATTACAACAAGTGAAAAATCATTAAAAATTATAATCAGGCCTATTTTGACACATTTAAAGAGATTAAATATGTTTTAGTTTGATACCATATAGTATTGTATGTATTTGAGGTCTGAGCAAGTGTTGTAGGGCTATAAAGGCCTAATTATGAAGGAGCTTGCAAAGAAAGTGGTAGTTAGATAAAGAGTTAGACCTTGAAATTTAATGTAAACCTATAACAATATAGAGGGTGGTGAAATATGGTCTTATATATTTAGGAAAGTTTGTAGAGTGGTGAAACAAAGGAAAAAGGTGAAAAAAAGGCTGCAAGGGAATGGTAGCACTAATGAGGATGAAGAGTGTAAGTGAAGAATAGAGAGTGAATAAGTGGTTTGAATGGGTTTATATCAGTGTAATGTGATCATGAAATATCAATCGTGATGTCAGAATGTTTTCATGATTTAGTGTTTTATGCCTTGAGTTGTGAACCTAGGTGAAACAAGTGAATGAACAAAGTGAAAAATGTGGATTAGTAAATGAGATATGATAAGTGGGAGAATGAGAGACCTATACATGGTATAGATACAACTGAGATTGATTCATAAGGATCCTTTTAAATGGAGTTGGGTTTATGAAGGCTATATGTTGAAGATTGTAATTGAGGAATAAAGCAAAGTATTTGAATGAGATCAAGAAAGTTTCAGAGATAGGAAAAGGTGTTTATGAGGATTATTCCATATACCTCTACATTATTTGGTATCATATCTAGGTAAGCTCTTCGTTCAAGTTTGTTTTGAGTTCTTTAAAGCTTGTTAATTTGAGCTTGACAAGGAATGCTATGAGGAATGTATGAAGTGACATTGTAAGATACTATGGGAAAAGAAGGTGGTGCAGGTGTAACCTATTGAGATCATAATATAGAAATTGAATATTGATAAGAAGAGGAACTAAATCCCCAAAGTCCAATGAGAATGACTTAAATCTAGTCAAGAGAGGACTAGAGAAGGTAGAGTGAAGAAAGCGCATTTAAGCTCAACAGAAAAAGAAGGGAAAGACTCCAAGAGAGAGTTAAGGAGATAAGATAAGTCCTAGACATAAGACTCAAGGAAGATGAAAATATCCAAGAGATATCTAAGAGGCAAGTAGGCAACTTGCTAAGAGAAAGGTCTAAACAAGGCCTAGAAAGTGAAATAAAAGACAAGATAGATGTACAATAATAAGTAAACAACATGAGAAGATAGTTGGGGTAGAGTTTGGAGAATATTGAGCTCATGGTGAAGCTCATAAAAGGTCAAGGAAGCCAATGGTTTGGTTGTAGTATGAAGAAGAGAGTGAACTGACCTCTAGAGCTACTTAGGAGATAGAAAAGGCACAAGATGAGTGTCTTGAGCAATGAGAATAAGAAAGAGAGTACAACCCATAAAGGCATGAGAGATGAGGAGTTGCCAAGAGAGAAACAAGATAAATAAGTGAAGAAGAGAGTTCTCATTGAGGAGAACAAGGAGATAAAAGTGCTAAGAGAAGCGTTTGAGAGAGAAGACAAGGAGATGAGATTAGTGTCTAAGATAGAGGCATTCATGGAGACTATGTGGTCTCTCATTTTATATTCTAATGTTGCTTTTTAGTGTGTGTATGTAGGTGTAAGCCAAAGTTTGAGGAATGCCAAGCATAAGGCCTTAAATATAGTGAAGGATGGGTCTAGTATATCACCCACCAAGTAGAAAGAAGAAGACAAGGAAAGAGAATCTATTGTAGAAGATAATATATTAGGGATTGAAGGAATTCAACATGTTAAGGATGAGTTGGAGGAGGAATTTCATGATGCTTTGACAAGCATTACAATTGAAGTAGAAGCAGAAGCTAACAAGGAAGATAAGATAGCTAACCATGAAGACATGAAGGCAAAATTAGAAGACAAGAATGAAGAAATGACCTTGCAATAGTCATATATGGATGTAAATGAATGTTTGAGCATTGATTATGATTGTACATTTGAAAGGAAAAAATCTAATATGCAGATTGACCAAGTAAAGAACAAGGTACAACCCTTAAATATGGTACAAGGGCATTGATATGTTTGGCCTAAGTGGATCAAGGCATCAAATAGTGAGATAGAGAAGGTAAACCTCAAGCAAGAGGTCATAAGAGCCTAGAACATAGGGGAAACACAAGAACAAATGTGGAAGTAAAGAACAAAGGGAAGATTATCTCAAATTGACATGATAATATACTAAGCCAAGAAACATGAATGAGGTGAGATAAACAATCAATATCAATCTAAGAGAGTACAAGGCAAAAAATGGGTTTCAAAGAGCATGGGAAAGGTACAAAGAGGTAGTGTTAGAAGTACACTCTAAGAAATCATGAAGATAGAGGAAGATTGCAAGCCTACAAAGCAAACAAGAGAGATGGTGCAAGCAAACAAAGGCAAAGAGATGAAGGTGCAGCTATGTAAGCAAGATGATGGGTGTAAAGAAGATAAGTGGACTTTAGGTTTGATTTCTAATGTTATCTATGATAATTCATATGAACCTAATTCAAATAATGAAGACATTTTGTACATAGAAACAATAACATTAATGGATGAGCTTGTGAAAAGACAAGGTGAGGATGAATCACTTCGTAGAGTGTTTAATAAACTTGATATGCAGCTAAAGGAGATTGATTTAAATCTCATGAATGAGGGAGTCTAAAGACAAGTCAAGGATCAAGATGCCCAAGAAGGTGAAGGATAATTGCTCTAAACTTTGATGAAGTTGAAGAGGTGGATGAACTCATGTTGAAGAAGGAAATGGGAATGCTAGAGGAGATTTTCAGTCCATCAAAAGGGTTGCAAGTAAGTGAAGAACAACAAGAAAAGCTCATAGATGAGCTCAAATAAGAATCAAGAATGGGGCAACATAGGGAAGCATAAATAATTATGCAAGAAAATCTACAAGCAAGCACACTAACAAACAAACAATGGGAGAATAAGCAAGCTAACAAGTTAATATATTCCATGGGTGAATTTTTAACAAAGTTCTTGGTTGAATATTATGATGATGGAAATACTAGAAGGTGCCAAACAACATTATACCATGCTAAAGATGACCTAGTTGATAAAATGTTCTTACAAGATAGGGTAAGTCATGTGGAGAAACATCAAGAAATGGAGAAGTGTAAAGAAGAGGTAGAAAAGAAGAGTTTATTTAAGCAAATGACAAAGATAGATATGCTTAAGAGGTCATTATAAGAAGGAATAAATAATACCAAGGAGCAAAGACACCTAGAGATGTATAAACCAAGTGAAAACAATGAAGAAGAAGGCCATAGAACAAGTGTAAGCAAGAAGAGTAAGAACTATTTGTTTGTAGCTGAGGGTGATAAAAGACAAATTGACTTGGAAAAGGTATAACATGCAGCAAATGAGAAGTTAAAATAGCTGGTACACCTCATATGGGTCGAAGAAGAGTTGACAAGGAAGATAGACAAGGCAAAGAAGTAGCAGTACATGAGCCTTATGAGAAAAAAGGAGTAAGAAAGGAGGATCAATAGTAAGGTGAGCAAGAAATATACTCAAAGAATGAACTGGAATGCAAGAAAGGAACTTGATATCACTAACTTTTCTCCCTCATGGGGTGTATGATGCAAGAGCATCAAGCAAATAGACACCATTTTTTTTGTGTTGTTGAAAGTCACATGTTAGTAGAGGTCAAAGTTGGTCAATTTTGGGATTTAGGTGTGTGTGAGGAACCTTATTAGGTCCATTTGAGTCTTTATGATAGATGTTTGGAGTTTTCCCTCCAAAAATGATAATTTGAAAATTCAAATATTAGAAATGAGTCAAAGTGACCATAAGCATGGTAGAAGGTGGTTAGATGAGATAGTATTGGTTCAATAGGGCCAAGAAGTCTTACAGAGGGTGTTTGAAGTCATTATATGTCTAAGTCATTAAGTCAAGAGTCATGTTAACTAATACAACTATCACCCACACATTGAGTTGTCATGAAAGAGAAGTTGTAATTGTAAACACCCAAACCAACATATAAGTTGGATGGAAAAAGGAAGTTGGAAGTTAGTTTTTGCATAGGAGAGAGTAGGAGTAAGGAGAGAGAGAGAGAGAGAGATTCGTGAAGGAGATAAAATGAGAAATGAAGAGAAGATTATATACCTCTCAAGGAAGGTGATTGAGTACTTTCATGGACTAAGTTTTTGTAATCAAGAATGATTCAAATAAATGAAGAGCACTTATTTCTATGTATTTAATATTATGCAATAAGCATATTGACTATTCTAGATTATTAATTGCATTAGATAATCCATTAAGGATATATATAGACCCCTTTGTGTGTACTTTCAAGTTTGTGTGGTAGATTATAGGTTATAATCAAGAAAAGGAGGATTTGAGTGACTTCTCCAGGTTGGTGAGACAGATATTATCATAGTGTTAGTTCTTGAATACATTGAGATCATATAGACCTTTTAGTGATTGATCAAAATGTTTCAAAGTGAAGAAACTTAGTGAAAAGGACATCTCTGTCCATGAACTCCTGTTTATGTCTATGATAGTTAAATAAGAAGGTGTGTTTGTTGTTTCTTAAACTCTTTATATCAAAAGGACCTTAGTGCTATTTGAGAGGGTATGTAGCAAGTGTATATCTATTAGAATGATCTAAAATAAATAAAAGCTATAAATAACTCTTGAACAAACATCAATCACAAACATCTTTCTTTGTTATATCGAAGTATGATCAAACATAATGGTTTCCAGCGATTGAGAATAGGGTATAAAACAAATTTACCAAATTATTTATCTAGGGCTTCAAGTAGTGTTGTTTTACTCCATCACCATTCTTGTAATCACATAAAATTTCAAACCATAGAGAGCTTATTAAGTTAATCACTTACATACCTTACTCCTTTCTTATGTAATGACTGTAACCTTGGTTTCTTTCTTGACTATCATCTACAATATAATATTTAGACTACAACCTCAACCTCACACAAACATAAACATGATCATGGCTTCAAGGGCCTTCAAAGACAATCTTTCAACACGAATAGTTTACATGCTTATCAAAGGAAAGTAAAACACAACAAAACACTATTCTTTAATCATGTGAATCATCCATCATTACATACACAGTCCATGAAAGGACTCAACCACTTTCTTGAAAGGTTTTTACAATATTCTCTTCATTGCTACCTAACTCTCCTTTTTGAATATCTCTCTCCTTTCTCCCTCACATGCCACACTAACTTCCAACTTCCTTCCCATCCAACTTCTACATTGGTTTAGGTGGTTACAATTATAACTTCTCTTTCATGCCAACTCAACATGTGGGTGATAGTTATATTAGTGACTCTTGACTTAATGACTTTGACATATTATGTGTCCAAACATTCCTTCATGACTTTTTGGACCCTTATACCAACTTTATCTCACTTAACCACTCTATGCCATGCTTATGGTCTTCTAGGCTTAGTTCCATCATTTGAGTTTTTAAATTTGCACTTTTGGAGGGAAAACTCCAAATAGCTATAATTTTCACTCCTACAACTTAAAATGACTCCAAAGACACAAATGGACCTTAGAAGGTCCCTCACACACTTACATCCTTAAATAGACCAACTATGATTCCTATATAACACATAACTCTTCAACATCACAAAATGGTGTTTATATGCTTGATGGTCCTACATCATACTCCCCAAGAGGGGGAAAATTGAATGCTAATGTCTTCTTTATTTCCTTCTAATTCAGTCTTTGGGGATCTTCCATGTTCACTGTATTACTGCTCCTCCTTGTTCTTTTCTCTTCATTAGGCTCTTGTACTTCTGTTTGTTTGCTTTGTCTAGTCTCCTTGTCAACTCTTCCTCTACCTCAATGAGGTTACCAATTGTTGTAACTTATTTATTATTACATGTTCTACTTATCCAAATTATTTTTTCCTTCCTCATACTATTTTTCTAACAAATTATTCTTATCCTTCATTCTTTCTCTTGTTCTATGGTTTCCTCATTCATTGTTCTCACTTGGTGCTTGCTTCTTTAGGTGTCTTGGATTCTTGGCACTATTGGTTACTTATTATAATGGCTTCATAGGCATCTCAATATTTGTCATTTGCTCAAATAAAATACTCTTTGCTACCTCTTCTTCAAACTTCTCCATTTCTTGATGTATCTTCACACAACCTTGCCTATCTTGCAAGAACAATCTCTCAACCCGTTCATCTACAACATAATACAATGTGGTTTTCTATCTATGGCAAGCTTACAAACTCAAATATATATATATATATATATATATATATATATATATATATATATATATATATATATGTCAATGATTTTATGGCAAATTATTTATGAATGGCCGACTCAGTTATTCAAAATTTACTTATACAAAATTGAATTAATCTCTGAACAAACTAAAAATTCCTAATTTCCACAATATATATGCATTGTGATATAAACAAAATTTTGAACAACCGATAATATTTATTTTGCATGCATATTTCTAGAAACCAAATTGAATTGAACCTCATCATAATCTGAACTTCATTTAACTATATCAAAATCAACTAAAATTTGTAACTAATATCACAATGCCATAATCTAATTTATAAAATACCTCATTAATACACCATAGTGAACAAGAATTATTCATAAAATCTGAGGTTTAAACAACTCTTACACAAATGTCCTCAAAGATATCATCTTAATTGCCCTAAGAGAAACCTTAAATATACTAAAATAATATAGCTTCAGAAAGCAGGATACAAGTCACTATGAAGAAATGCATTGACCACTTCAAATCAGGGTTTAAAATAAATTTTCAATCTTTAATCTATTGATATCACTTAAACATAGAAATCCTTGAAAACCATTTTGAAACTTTCAAATACCCATGCCATTTGAACAACCAATCTATCAGACCCATTTACTTCGAAATTCAAAGAACCAATACATCTAAAAAAATAAATATGGAAACCATGAACTTCCTTTGTTTGACTTAATTTATTCATGAATCATAATGTCTTTATTCTTCATAAACCATATAAAATCAAACTATAAAGTTGTCATCTAAGATATGCATTATTATTTTTCCACCAAAACAACAAGCTAGAAAATAAAAATATCAAGTCACAGAAAAAACCATTGAATCATACATCACAGAGATGACATACAGAGCCTTTGTCCTTATTTTGAATATCACCAAAACCCTCGATTATAATTAGTAAAAACTTCAAATATGCCTAAGAAAATCATGAAAACTTCTTAAAATGTCTCATACATCTAAGCTTAAATGATTTTCTTAGTCTATGCTTCTCCATTCTTAAAACTTAGCTTCAAAATAAATAGATTTTATCTTTTCATAGACCCAAAATATCAAAGCCATAAACCTAACATGCATGTTGAGCAACTTTAAAAAACTATTTTGGACAAATAGGAACCAATTTGTACATATGTTGATGACAATTAAAAAAACCTTAAACTCCATTTTAGTCAAACATATAATTATATACATAATCGATAATTTCTTTCAATCATATAGGAAACAAACTACTCAACACCTAAAATAAATCATCATAACTTCTGTAAACATCCACATGTAGATGATTTCACCATAAATAACTGAGTCATAAGTTAAACAAATAGAAGCTCTGTTGCATGTATATGAACCATCAACTAAAATTTTGTATCTTTTATAGTTTCGCATAACTTATCACTACTCTGAAAACCCTTCAAGAAACTTATCATAACTTCTCAAATGATTTTCATGCATATTCAAACATAACTATTTCTACATAAAAAACTATAAACTTTCCCAAAAATCACCATAAAATAAAATGATCAATACTACACAACATACCTGGTGATGCACCTAAGCTTTCTATCCAAATATTCTTGACAAATCTTTCACAACAACCTCAAAGACTGTCCAACCAAGGCTCCACTTCCGCATTAGAGCTTGGGAAAATAATGAACCAAAAACCAAGAATTTACAAGTTATATCTTACAACTTGTCCCTGTAATAAACTGCATGTCATGCTCGAACCTAATTGGTTCTCATTAAACTAAAAGTACTTTAATAATTCTTAAGTCATTATCAACACAACTCAAATCTAGTGATAACTATTTCTTCATACTAAACATCCACTAATTTCTACTATTCAAGGTGAGATCACTTCACATTAACTCCTATACCACCAAATCCCCAAGATTATCTCAAAACCTCAAAGATGTTTTCTTATTAAATGTTAATTCCAACTAACCTTGCCACGATGGATTTCATTTGCCAATCAATCACCATCTCAACTGAGTCAAAAAACATACTTTGGGCTTGCTTCGTAATCAATCTATGGTGGCTTAAGACTTAGGGAACTATATAAACTTCACAATGGACCTTGTATATTCATAATTGCCTGAGTCTTACACCATAATAAAGGGGTCTAACCATTTTATAAGTCTTTGAATTGATTTCAAAGATTTAAGACAATTAAAACTAAGCCATGAGAGTATACAAATTATCATGATCTCATGAACACCCTATACCATTGAAAATTATTCCATGAACAAATCTTGAATCAACCAATTCACCTTTTTTATATAATAACCTTCATTCTTAGTGAGATACAAATAATGGTATAAATGCCTAAAGAGTTATGTTCATCAAATTTGAATACTTATTCAAATCTCAAAATGACCAAGACTTAGAATGTTAATTAGGTGACCATGATCTTAAACATGTACTTTGATAATTAGGTCATAGAATCAAAGGAATAAGACTACAAGCTATACAAACTAGAATGGAAATGCCATTAAATCAACTTAAGCATATTAATACTTCAAATGTCCATTATATCATAATAGAAAACAAGGATGAGCCATGAACTTCTGTATTCTGAAAATAGTCTTTTTAGACAAATTTATTATTTTCCAAATGAAACAACCATCAATATCATCATCATATATTCTAATCCATTAATCAAATCATATCATTTATGAAAAACCAAGAATCATTATAAATCTATCTAGACTTAAAGAGCATTTCCATTGAAACTGCCTCAAAATTGAACTGAACTAAACATCAAAACCATTGAGCACATTCACAATTATATATGCATATTTTATTCATTATTCTATTTTTGAAACCACCTAGAACATAACTATTAATTCATCAACTAATCGTAATCATTTCATAATTGAAAACATGCATCTAAAATATTATCAATCAACAGGGTCCCCGACATAGTTTTAGATTTTATGATAGGGTCATCTCTATGGTAGTAAGTATTGAATTTTTGAAAATTTTAGGGGGTGTAGAAAATAGGCATAACAAAATATTTTCCCCACTTATTTATCTTATTTCTCTCTTGGAAACTCCTCATTCCTCATGCCTCTATGATATGTACTCTCTTTATTTTTCTCATTCCTTAAGACACGCATTTTGTGCCTTTTTTCTATCCTAATTAGCTCTAGTATCCACTTCACTTTCTTATTCATACTACAGCCAAGCCATTGGATTTATTGAACTTTCATGAGCTTCAGGATGAGCTCTATCTTCTTCAAACTCTACCCCAACTCTCTTCTCATATATTTTACCTCTTCTTCTACATCCATCTTCTCTCTTTTTCTTTGCTTTCTAGGCCTACCTAGATCTGTCTCCTAGCAAGCTGCCTACTTGCCTTTTAGACCAATTTTGTGTCTTCTTTCTCTATCTCTAGTCCTTTTCTAGGATTGATCTCACCCCTCTTGACTCTCTCTCTTTGAGTCTTTTCCTTCTTTCTCTCTCTATAGCTTCAATACTCTTCTTCACTCTACCTTCTCTAGTCCTCTCTTAACTAGCTTCAAGTCATTCTCATTGGTCTTTAGGGATGTTATTCCTCTCTTCAAAAAATTTAAATTGCTCCATACTAACTTTAATAGGCCATACTTTCACCTAATTTTTTCCCACAATACCCTGCAATGTTATCTCATGCATACCTCATAACATACTTTACCAATCATAAATAGATAATCCTTAATCAATAACTCAAAATAGAATGAAGCAAGATCTTACCTTGCTCTGACACCAAATGATGTAGAGGTACTTGGGAAAAGTCTTAAAATCACCATCTCTTGGCTCTGTACTTAGAAATGAGCTCATTCAAATGCTTTGTTATGTTTTAAAGCATCAAGTAACACCAATAGTTATCTAATTGTTCATTAATCTTATTAGCCTTATTTTCTTGAATATGACACTAAACACCTTATGGAAATATTTATTAGTGTTATTATAAATTTCATAAGTCACTCATTTATCCTCTCTACTTCTTTGATCCACTGATTCCTATTATCTTCACTAATTCATTCATTATCTTCACATTAGCTCACTACTCAAGGTTCAAAGCACTAAAACTTGTTTTTGGTATTATGTAGAAAATCATATATCTTGGATGATATTTCATAATCACTTTATACTTATATTAACCTATTCAAAAACTTCACTCACCTTCACACCTCAGGCTCATAGTGACACCATTTTGATTGTAGCCTTTTTTTCCCACAATCTATCTTTGTTTAAATAATCTATCAGTCTTCCTAAATATATAAAGCCATATTTCACCACCCTCTATCTTATTACATGTCTCCATCAAGTTTCAAGGTTGAACTCCTTGTTTAACTTCCACTTCACTTTGCAAGCTCCTTCATAATTAGGCCTTTCTAGCCTTACAACACTTGCTCAGACCTTAAATCCATAATATACCATACAATATCAAACTAAAACCTCTTGATTCTCTTTACACATGTCAAAATAGGATTGATTACAAGTTTTCATGATTTCTCACCTGTTGAAATGGAAGATATAGGGTTTTAGGTTTCTAAACCCTATTTTGGTGACTATAGGGGCCAGGAGGCTTCAAAAATCAATATCTTTTGTTCTAGGTTATTTCAAGAGGGTTCAAGACATTCCCCATGTCTGGTTTCATAATATACACCTTACCAAATAGGTTAAAACCATGGATCAATCCTATATTGTCTTAAACTAAGTAAAACATAGAGTTTTTAACCTTCTTTAAGAGACTATGTAAAGTTGAGTACAAGTTTAGGGGTCTATTGATACTTCAGAGGGTTATCTAACTCCACATGGTTGTTGTCAAGGATTCTTGATGTAGGGGCATCACTCTTAGGGGCATTTTATCTTAAAATTTGGTTTGATTTCAATAATTTTTATTGGTGATGCCTTGGAAGGCTTTGAAATTCTTAAAGCATCCTTAGTTTTCAAATTGGTAGCTTAGGCTTGCATCTAGGTAGTTTGAAATTCAAATTTCCTATTTTCTTGCCAAAACACAATATTCAAGATTTTGAATAATTTGCTTGAGTTTAGTGTTATAGGGGTACATGAATGACTTTCCTAATGTTATGAACATGTTGTAAACACTTAGGATGACCCTTTTAATCCATCTCAAGGACCTAAGAGCTTCACATATATGGAATCCACCTTTGGGTCAAGTTATGTGCTTCTAAACTCATCTTGTGATCATTGATAAGGTGACCAAGGTAGTTACAGTAGCTATTTTCCATATAAAAGATAATATTTCTAAATAGGGAAAAATTGTTTCATGTGTGAAAGGAGAAAGCTTCAAAGAAATCAAGAAAGAGGGACCCTATTTTGAAAATTGGTGGATATAGATCCTTGTTCGTGTCTTATTTACCTTATTTACAGACTGTATGTTTCTTTTTTGGTGAAAAAGTGATATTGGCAATTCATCATAAACATGCCTGAAGGTTTTTGGTTATTTTTGAGCATATATGTTTCAAGAAATAAGAGGGAAACCTTGGTTCTAAGAAGTTTGTGATTACAGACCCCTATTTTCATGTGTTCTCATTATCTTGCATGGACTAACTAACTGTATAAGAGAAGTGGCATTTGAAACTGCTTCCATTAGTTGCTAAACTCTTTGGTGAGTGTGTGTTGAATTAATTTAAATTTTTTTCATCCTTTAATTTGCATTGGATATTGTAATTGTTTTCAAATTGTGATATATTCCTATAAGATACACTTTTTCCTACATAATCAAGACATTTTGAGTTAAAAACCTATAATAGTGGATTGAAAGGGGAAACTAGTGCTTTGAAGAGTTGAGTGGGGTTGAGGGAGATCCATATAAGCTT
Source organism: Torreya grandis (assembly GCA_037957365.1). Taxonomy (NCBI): domain Eukaryota; kingdom Viridiplantae; phylum Streptophyta; class Pinopsida; order Cupressales; family Taxaceae; genus Torreya; species Torreya grandis. The sequence goes on along the minus strand of JARHVA010000016.1, from coordinate 3,423,595 downwards.
TAACAATTCATGGAAACCTTTTTAAATTCTCACAAAAATATTTATTTACACTCTTGGGCTGTGACAGGGGTAAACAAGGCCTGATCTAGGGTTTTGATCATAAAATAATTTCTAACCATCCAAAAATCCTAAAAACTTGTAGTTTAATGTGGTTTTATATTCTCGAAGTTAATCACACATTTATAGACTTGTACAAACTCTTGTGTATGATATTTAGAGTATTGTGGTGTGTTAAGGCTAAAAGAGGCCTAATTTGGAAAGGCTTGAAGCTAAAAATTAGGTCTAAAGGAGGAATTTTGTCCTAAAATTTGACATAAAGGTGTATTCAAATAGAGGGTCCTTGAAACATTTCATAAAGTCTCTTAAATCCTTTTAATTTTTTTGTACAAGCTATAAAATAGAAAAAAGGCTAGTAGGAAGGTCTAAGAGCCTAGGGAACTAGGTCAAGAAGTTAAAGTTGACACTTATACCAAAGTTGTTCTACATCATTTTGGTATTAAAGCTAGGTTTGGATACCTTAGAGCAAGTGGGAGAGAGGATATCCTTTGAAAGAGAGAGAAGTAGGTACTTGTTTGATAGATTGCTTGAGAAATGATCAAGATGCCACCAAGGAGAAACATAGGAGGTGCTGCAGAGAATCAAGGGAATCAAGATGATGTATTGGTAGAATTTAGGGACTTTAGAGTTAGCTTGGATGCTAGGTTGACTATATTAGAACAAAATTAAAGGATATGAGTCCTAACAGGGGACTTGAGTGATAGAGAGGAGGAACCACGAGTTCATGAGGAATAAGAAGGAGAAGAAACCATTGAAGGACTTGAAGAACAAGGTATAGATAAACTCCTAAAGGTAATCATGGGTCAAGGATCTAAACCAAAGGTGGAATTTCCCACCTATGCAGGTGGTCTTGATGGAGAAGAACTCATGGATTGGGTGAATGAACTAGATAAGTACTTTGAGTATGAGGAGGTACCTGATGAAAAGAAGGTTAAGTTTTCAAGAACTAATTGAAGAGAAATCCTTCATTATGGTTGGATTTCACTCAAGATGAGATAAGAAAGAAGGGAAAGAACAAGATAACTTCTTAGGATAGGATGGTTGCCAAGCTCAAGGGCAAATTCTTTCTTGGTGAATATGAGACAAACCTTTTCAGAAAGTTTCAAAACTTGTAGCAAAAAGAAATGTCTATGAAAGCATATATAGAAGAGTTATATAAGCTTTTCATCAGGTTAGGACATGTTGAAAAAGACAAAGAAAAGATTTCAAGGTAATTGAATGGTCTAAGGTACAATCTACAAGTTGAAGTAGCACTTGTTTGCCTAAGAGCACTAGAGGAGTGTTACCAATTTTCACTCAAGGCTGAAGACAAATTGAATAGAAAACATAATCAATTGAATAGAGGAAGGGGTAGAAGTTTTAGAGGTAGAGGAAAACAAGGGTGTAGAGGATATTCACAAAGAAGCAATCAAGGAGAGTCAATCAATTCATAAGAGCATCCCTCTAGTTCAAGAGGTGGTTTTAGAGGCAGGAGACCTTACAATAAAGGTGGTTATGCATCAAGGGGTAGAGGATCAAGTGGATTTGTAATAAGATGTTTCAAGTGTAATAAGTTTTCTGGCCATAAATCATGGGAGTGCCCATAGGACCAACCAGTAGGAATCCCAAGAACCAGAGGGAGAAATTAGATTGCACAAGGAGGTGAGGAAGAGAGTGTTTCATCTCCATCCCTAATGGAGGAGCCTAAAGTTGGAGAATCATTGATCATGAGGAAGGTGTTGATCATGCCACCCAAGGAGAAGGAGCCACCACAAAGGAATACTCTGTTCAAGAAATCTTTTAAATACCAAGGTAAGTGTTGTAAAATGGTCATAGATTCAAGAAATATAGATAATCTTGTTTTAGTGAAAATGGCTAACAAACTTGGGTTTAAGAAACTACCTCGCCCCACACCATACAAGGTCTCATGGTTGAATAAGTGTTAGCAAGTCTTGGTGAGTGAACAAAATTGGGTAGATTTTCAAGTTGGAAGATATAAGGATAAGTTCCTTTATGATGTCAACCCTATGAATGTGTGCCATATGCTTCTTGGGAGGCCTTTAAAACATGATAGGAAAACCACTCATGACGGAAGAAAGAACATGTACACCTTGATCAAGGATAGAGTTAGTCATACCTTTCTTCCCATGAAGGATGAGGAGAGTGATCAACAAGTTGGCTCACACGTGATGTTGGTAAGTGGTAAGAAAGTTTTGAATGCCATGTATCAAGAAGAGTTAGGCTTTGCTTTGGTAGTCAATCTTAGGATTATTATGATAGCCACAAATATTAATAATCTGACCCAATATATCCAAGATATGTTGGATAAATATGCAGATATAGTTTTTGATGAGATTCCCAACACATTGCCAGCTATGAGGAGCATAACACATCATATATACTTTGTACCTAGAGTAAGTCTACCTAATACTATAGCCTATAAAATGACCCCTCAAGAGAATGTTGAGGTTAAAATACAAGTGTAAGAGTTACTTGAAAAATATATGATCAAAGAAAGTTTGAGTCCTTGTGTAGTGCCTACAATGTTGGTGACAAATAAGGAAGGTGAGTGGAGGATGCGTACTAATTTTAAGGCCATAAACAAGATCACCATAAGATATAGATTTCCACTTCCTAGGATGGAGGATTTTATGGATTTCTTGAGTAAAACAAGTTAATTTTCTAATATTGATCTCAAGAGTGAGTATTACCAGATTAGAATTAAGCAAGGTGACGAGTGGAAGATTGCTTTCAAGATGAATGAAGGTTTGTATGAGTGGTTGGTCATGCCATTTGGTTTGACCAATGCACCAAGTACTTTTATGAGATTAATGAATGAAGTACTAAAATATTTCATAGGCAATTTTGTAGTGGTGTACTTGGATGACATACTAATTTACAACTATAATAAGGAGGAACATCTTCACCATTTGGAGTTTGTCATGAAAAGGCTGCCAGAAGAGAGGTTTTTGATCAACCTCAAGAAGTGTGATTTTATGAAATTAGAGTTGTTGTAACTTGGATTTATCATATCATAAGGCATGCTGAAAATGGATAAGAACAAGGTGAAGGCAATCATGGAGTGGTCAACACCTAGGCTAGTAGGAAAGGTGAGAAGTTTTCACGATCTTGCAAGTTTTTACAAGAAATTCATTAGGAATTTTAGTGGGATATGTGCTCCTATCATAGACACTATCAATGAAGATAATAAATACTTTATGTGGAATGAGAAAGTAGAAAAGAGCTTCTAATATTTGAAGCAAAGAATCATGGAGCACCCAATACTAGCATTTCCAGACTTCAACCAGTTGTTTTAAATCAAATGTGATGCAAGTGGGGTGGTAATAGGGGCTATAATAAGCCAAGAGAGAAGACCTATAGCCTATTACAGTGAGAAGTTGAGTGATGCCAAGAAGAATTACTCATCCTATGACTTAGAGTTTTATGCAATGGTACAAGCATTGAAGAAGTGGAGGCATTATCTCATGACAAAGGAGTTCATTGTGTACATGAATAATCATGCACTTTAGTTTATCTCTATTCAGCCCAAACCAAACCAAAGACAAGTGAAATGGGTAGAGTACATGAAAAATCTCACCTTCACCATCAAGCATAAACAAGGTAAAGTAGCAAGGTGGCAGATGCATTGAGTAGGAGGGTCTTATTGGTGAATGATATGCAGTTAGAAAGTGTTGGGATTGATTCACTCAAAGACATGTATGATGATGATGAATACTTCAAGGAAACATACCATGCATGTAAGCACCCAAGCACACTTAACAAGGAGCCATGGTTGGAATTTATTCTTCAAGATGAACTGTTATTCAAAGGAGTACATTTGTTAGTGCCAAAAAGTTTTATAAGAGGAAATCCAATCCAAGAGAAGCATAGTGGAAGCATGGCATGCCACTTTAGGCTTAACAAGACATTGGAATTTCTCACTAGGAACTACTATTGGCCTAGAATGCAAACAAAAGTAAGGAGGTATGTGGAAAGGTGCAATATTTGTCAATTGGTAAAAGTTAAGATCACAAATGTAGGTTTGTGTCAACTCCTACTAGTCCCAAATAGACCTTGGGAATCCATAAGTATGAACTTTATGATGGGATTGCCTAGGACACAAAGGGATTTTTATTCAATTTATGTAGTTGTTGATAGATTATCTAAAATGATACACTTCATACCATGTAAAACCACTAATGATGCCACACATGTGGAAAATTTATTTTTCAAGGAGGTAGTGAAACTTCATGGACTGCCCATGAACATTATTTTTGATAGGGACACGAAGTTCCTTGGTCATTTCTAGAGAACATTATGGAGGAAGCTAGGCATAAACTTGAGTTTTAGTTTAGTTTACCACCCTCAAATAGATGGGAAAATTGAGGTGGTTAATATAAACTTAGGGAACTTATTGGGGTGCTTATCCAAGGACCATCCCAAGAAGTGGGATCTTGTGTTGCCTCAAGCAGAGTTTGCTTATAATGACTCTACCAATAGTAGCATTGGTATGAACCCATTCCAAGTAATCTATGGTATGAATCTAAGAGGAGTATTTTAGGTTAGAAACATCAGTAATATAGAAAAGAGGAGTGCTAAAGGTGAAGAGTTTACAATGGCAATGAAGGATGTACATAAACAGGTACAGAAGCACCTAGAGTCTAGTGTTGACAAATACAAGAAACAAGAAGATTTGAGTAGAAGGGAAGTGAATTTATAGATTGGAGACTTAGTATTGGCTCATCTCAAGAAGGAAAGGTACTGAAGGGGTGAATACAATATGCTAAAGATGAAAAGTATTGAACCTTGCAAGATTCTCAGAAAGTTTACAAACAATGCCTACGAATTGGAATTGCCTAGTGGGGTAGGTATCTCACCTATCTTCAATGTTTCATAATTGGACCCTTATAAATAAGGTATAAAAGGATTAAATATAATAAAGGACACACCTATAATATGCCTTGATTGGGCAACGTAGTTGCCTACATCCAAGACATAAGAGATGGAGTTGCATACTGGACAAGCAGGTGATCAAGAGGACTAGAGATAAGTAATACTTCAAGTACATGGTCAAGTGGAAGATTAAACCAATAGAAGATGCCATTTGGATGACTAAAAATTACATATAAAATAATTGGAGTACTATGGAAGCACTCATGGATAACAATTCATGCATTTTTTTCTCTTTCCCTAGGAGTATGATGTAGGGGCATCACTCTTAGGGGAATTTTGTGTTTAATTTTGGTTTTGTGATACCTTGGAAGGCTTTTTAATTCCCCAGGATTCCTTATTTTTCAAATTTGTATCTTAGGATTGTATCTAGCTAGTTTGAAATTCAGATTTCCTGTTTTCCCATCAAAACATAACATTTAAAAATTTGAATAATTTGCTTAAGTTTGGTGTTGCATGGGTACATGAATTACTTTCCCAATGTTATTAACATTTTTTAAACACTTAGGATGACCCCTTGAATCCATCTCAAGTACCTAAGAGCTTCACATGTATAGAATCCACCTTTGGGTCAAGTTATGTGCTTTTAAACTCACCTTATGACCATTGGTAAGGTGACCAAGGTAGTTACAACAGTTATTTTCCATATAAAAGATAAGATTTAAAATAGGGAACAATTTTTGAATGTTTGAAATTATAAATCTTAAAATAAATCAAGAAAGGACCCTATTTTGAAAATTGGTGGATACAAACCCTTGTTTGTGTCTTATTTGCCTTGTTTCCTAACTATATGTTTCCTTTTTGGTGAACACGTGATATTAGAAATTCATCATAAACATGAATAAATGTTTTTGGATGTTTTTGAGCATATATGTTTCAGGAAATAATAGGGAAACCTTGGTTCTAAGAAGTTTGTGATTGAAGACCCCTGCTTTCCTATGTTGTCGTTGTCTTGCATGGACTATGTAATTGAATAAGAGAAATAGAATTTGAAATTACTTCCATTGATTGATAAACACTTTGGTGAGTGTGTGTTGAATAAATTTAATGTTGTTTAATCCTTTAATTTACATTATATATTGTATTTGTTTTCAAACTGTTATATAGGCCTGTAAGAAGCACTTTTTCCTACACAATCAAGACATTTTGAGTTAAAAACCCATAATAGTGGATTGAAAAGGGGAAACTAGTGCTTAGAGGAGCTGAGTGGGGTTGAGGTAGAGCCATATAAGCTTTCATAGTTCATATAAAACTTTTGAAATACTCACAAAAAATTTATTTGTGCTATTGGGCTGTGACAGGGGTAAAGAAGCCCTAATCCAGGGTTTTGATCATAGAATAATTTGGTCCAAAAATCCCAAAACTTGTAGTTTGATGTGTTTTTATATTCCATAAATGAATCACATGTTTACAAACCAATATAGACTCCTTTTTACAATATTTATAGTAATGTGGTGTGTTAAATCTAAAAGAGGCCTAACTAGGAAAGGCTTGAAGCTAGAAAGTGGGTCTAAAGGAGGAATTTGGTCCTAAAATTTGACACAGGGGTGTATTCCAATATGGGGTCCTTGAAACATTTAATATAGTCTCTTAAATACTTTTAATTTTATTGTACAATGTAGAAAATATTAAAAAAGGCTAGTAAGAAGGTCTAAGAGTCTATGAGATAGGTCAAGAAGTTAAAGTTGACACCTATACCAAAGTTTCTCTACATCACTTCTCCTTCTTCGACACATATCAAGACTTCACCAAAAAATATCTATACCTTTATTCAAATGCATACCTTCTTCCATTTCACATTGACTATGTGAAAATAGGGCATTGAGTGTGTCACTGACCTTTATTAACCCTTGTAATTAGGTTCATAATCTCAATGTTCTCAAGAAATATATACATTTACTAGGGTTTGTTCAGACCTCATTTGACCTTCCCCATAGTTTATTTGGCATGAAGAAACTGAGATAAAGCTTTCACATATAATAATACAAAGTTTTTGGTAATTATATTGAATGTGTTTTACAATTTGTTCTTGTGATGAAAATGTATGATTCTACATAAACCCAATATGTATAATACATTTCTCTCATCAAGTAAACACCACCAAAGCTATAAAAAAGTATTGAACAAACATAAATCATATATCTCCTTCCTTATTATGTCAAAGTATGATAAAATGAAATGGTTTTAAGGGATTGAGAACAGGGTAGAGAACAAAGTTACCAAATTAGTTATTTGGGGATTCAAGTAGTGTTGTTTTACTCCATAACCATTATTGTAATCACATAGAATTTTAATCCATAGATAAATTATTGAGTTAATCACTTATAGACCTTACTCTATTTTTTAATGACTTTAACCTTGGTTTCTTTCTTGACTATCATCTACAATCCAATATTTAACCTGCAACCTCACACAAACATAAACATGATCATGGCGTCAAGGAAATTGAAACATAATATGTAAACAAGAATAGTTTATATGTTTATCAAAGGAGAGTAAAACACAACAAAACACTTTTCTTTATTCATGTGAATCATCCATCATTACATACACAGTCCATGAAAGGACTCAACCACTTTCTTGAAAGGTTTTTACAATCTTCTATTCTTTGCTCCCTAACTCTACTTATCGAAGCTCTATCTCCTTTCTCCCTCACATGCCACACTAACTTCCAACTTATTTCCCATCCAACTTCTATGTTGGATTGGGTGGTTACAATTACACCTTCTCTTTCCTATTAATTCAATGTGTGGGTGATAGTTATATTAGTTAGCTTGACTCTTGACTTAATGACTTAGACATATTATGGATCCAAACATTCCTTCATGACTTCTTGGACCCTTATACCAACTTTATCTCACCTAACCACTCCATACCATGTTTATGGTCTTCTAGGGACTCATGGAAATGATCATAGAATGATTGGGTTGTCCCAATCACAAAAAATGTGTAAAGGAGATGCTAAAATGATAGGTAGGTATGCATCATCATCTTAAGAAAGGGTAAAATGTGGATGAATAAATAAAGATAAACTGTTATAATTTTACCACAAGAGAATATGATTGACACGAAGTGAGTAAAATCAATAATATCAACCATTGCCTTATTTTTTAAAAAGATACCTAGCTAAGGTTGGGATAAAAAATAATCTATGTATTAAAATGAACAATGATGGATGCTTGTGAGGAGAGCCTAGTTGATTTTCCATGTCTTAACATGCAACTCAAAAACTAAAAAATCCAAGAGGCATGAGTAAGATAAAGCTATGAAGTGGAGAAAAGATAGCTAAGGACCCATATGGTGTTTATAATGATAAAATATACCAAAAGATCTCAAAAGTAATAATGGTTGATAAAATGAGACAATTGATTATAGAAATAAAGATAAAGAGTATGGGTGTTTATTAGGTGGGTTTAGTTGATTCCCTAGGTCTTACCATGCAACTCAAAAACTAGAAAACCAAGAGGTGTAAAAATGATAAAGACCAAATGACTGAATATAGGTATTATGGCTAATGTGAAGGAAACCCAGAGGTGTGTAGATAAAACAAGGCTAAGTTCTAATATAAGAGAGTCAAAGTAGAACCTACAAGAAATGTTAGCTTAATATAATATAAAATAATTATAAACATGCAAGTAACATGAAGAGCATGGTGGTGATGTCATTATATAATCCATAAAAACCTACAAGAGGTCTAGTACAAGTATTAATAGAAGGAATCACCTAAAGAAGGGGGAGAGCAAAAAGAGACCAAAGAGCCATAAGGAAATTAAGGTCAACTAAAAGATGATATAAAATGTGAAAAATAAACTTGAAGGTGCTACCTAAGATCCACAAGGGAAACCAAGGGTGATTGTAAATCATCCCAAGAGAGGGTGAAGTTAAAATGCTGAAAAATAAAACTAGAAGGTGTTACCAAAGATCCACAAGGGAACCAAGACCGACTTTAAATCATTCCAAAAGAGGGGGGAAATAAAATTCTAAAAATTAAAATCTAAAGGTGTTACCAAAGATCCACAAGGGAAACAAAGGCCAACTATAAGATACCAAAGAACCAACAAGGAAGCAAAAGTGTAATAAAAATGATGTTAAGGAAATAAAATGCAAGAAAGCAAAGAAACATGAAACAAAATCATAAGAAATATTTATGATAACAACTAATATCAAATAAACATGTGGAATACAAGCATATTTGTCTTAGAAGGTTTCTTGAAGTTGAATTTGTTTGTTTATAAGATTTGAAATTTTCTTGATTAATTCCTCATTGTGAAGATGAGAGATAAAGAAGCCACAATAATGATGATGAGAATTTTACGATGCCCAAAAAGTGTGCATAAGGGTAAGGATGTGCATCTAAATATGTCTCAAAGGTTAGAATATGAAAAGGGTGGGCAATGCAAGGTGCCCCAATATGTGTAGTAAGAAATAGATGGGCATAACAAGATGCTCCAACTATGTGAGAAGAAAATTATATGGATCGTAAGATGTCCCAACTATGAATATAGGATTGTAATAGGGGATATTAGTATTGTGTTAGTGAATAAAAAAAATCAATCAAAACCACACTAAACTAACACCCTAAGCCTATCTCAAAGGAGGAGCTTAGTTAACAAAACAAAAATGAAAAACACAACTAAAACATGAAAGAAAGACCTTCCTTCACCTTCCTTAGATGCTCCAAAATGATTGTAGTAGTGGCTTGCTCAGTTTGTGCTCATGAAGTCTACATCAATGAAGTGTGGCTACCTCCATCTCTCCTTGGCACCATATTTGGCTTTGGCTTGGCTTAATACTTAGGCATTATAACACTAATTTTCACAAAGCTTTGGAATTAATTCAACATTAGAACTTTGGCATGTGAGAGCTTAAAATTCAATAGGTAAGGCCTCCTATTTATAGATTTTTGGAATGGTTTAGAATCAACCTGAACCATCCATCCCAAGATGAAGATGTGTGGCTAAGGATTAATTCAATTATGTAATTAAAATTCATAAATAAGCTAATAAATATTTGGGATAGAGGATAAGTAACTAGGCATGGAGGGTCTTAATGAGGCATGGGAGGCATTAATTTAGATATTTGTGACATTTATGGCTTATGGATGCCACCCCATAGTATGATGTCATTTGATGATGCAATTAATGATAATCAATTTCTTTAATATATATTCAAAAATTTCCATGGAAAATTAACTTAAGCTCTTGATTTGGTTTAATTATCTTTGAACATGATTAGTCAACTTTGATGCAAAACCTTGGTGATTTGTGCACAAATTAATCAAATTGGTTAAAATGTCATATTATTGACTCAAAATTTGACTAGATTGAAATTGGAACTTGATGTTAGATGCATTGGAATTGTATTCCCATTTAGGATGTTTCCAATGCAAAATAATAAATACATGTGTCTCATACAAGAAATTTGATAAAAAAGAGAAATCCAGAGCACTTAGGTGAAAAAATGGCATTTTGACTCAATGATTTGATCAAATTTAACTAGCCCATAAATTACATTGCCCCATTTAGGGATACATTGGCCAAAATTAACATGTGAATATTTTATTTTCAAAGCTTTTAATGTGTTTTAGTGTTTTTAAGCTAAATTATGTATTTTGGTGAAAATTGGTCAAAATCCTGATTGAAGGTTATTGGTGGCTAGATTTAGGTGTCTACAGTTTGCCCCTGTTTGGGAAAATGTTGCAAACCATAGGCAAAGTAATGTATTCTAAAATAATGAGAGATGTCTTGTATGCCAAAAATAAGATGATGGTTGAATAAAAAGTTTCAAAGAGTGTTTGGGAAGCCTATGATGATGCCCCCCTTGAGGGAGTGGCCATTACATTTGTTGATGGATGGTCCCTCAAAAAAGAAGCAAGAATAAAGGTGGTATTAACATGTGGTTGAGATTAATCCAAATGACAAAATGCTTGTGTGCATTGATTTAAAAAGGATACTAATATACCCAAAGGTAGTTATAATCAAGAATAAAATTTAAAATAGTGATTTGCCCATATGCGGTTATAATCATTAAGGGGTCCTAGATTATTTTATAAAGATGATTGTGCTCCAGTTAGGGATGATTAACAAGCATAACTCAAGGATATAACCTGGAATATAGATTAAATATGAGTGGGTGCAAATATAGATGTGATGGTCTAATGACTAAAAAAGCCACAAATAACTATGCATATGAGGATGCACAAAATGATGAAAGGGATGGATAGAAGAATAAGGTTTGATCATTGGAAAAGATTTAGTTGTACTTATTAATGTGGAGATGCTCATCCTTATTAGAAATGATATAACTATAATGGTCAATGGGTTGATGTGATCAAGGGTGGGATGGAAGGATTTACCAAGTTGCAAGGAGAAACTTCTGTAGCTTCATTGCTTGTAGACCTTTTTGAAGCTGATTTTTGCAGTATTATGTGACAGTAGGCATCATGATAGAAAATAAAAAAGACTATCCTAAAATATGTGTAAGGAATGACTCCTAATCCAATAAACACTCAAAAATAATACACCAATGATAAACACCATGATGACAATGTTGACATATGAATATGGATAGACTCAAGAATAATGTGCTTGAGGAATCACAAAAAAAATGCATATAGACTGAGTTGAGGTAATAGTGCTAAAAGCAAAAAAAAAGGCAAGCAAATAAATAAACAAACAAAAAACTAACTTAAAATAAACAAACAAACAAAAATCTTGAAAATAAAAGAAAACTAAAGCATACTAAAAATGACTTTGCCCTAGTAGGGCAAATCGAAGATAACTGACTAGGCTTAGTTAGGATAAATGTTTTTGGATTTTTAAATATTTGAATGTTTTTGGTATTTTGAGGTAAGTTAACTTGTTAGAAAATTACAAGATACCTACTCACAAAATGATGAGAGTGTTTGGCTTAAGTTGCTCATAAAATGGTGAGAGCATGGGATAAAAGGCCAAAAAAGATGGGGAAACTCAATGATAAGTGATTTGCTTGAAACTTAGTAAGGGTTCCTAGAATCCTTAAGGCAAAGAAGTGGTTAATGTTTTTATTTTTTTCTAATGGTTTTATAAATATTTTTAGAATATTTGGAGTATCTTAACTCAATCAATAATGACAAGACACTAGAATGGTTCAAGCTCATAAAATGGTGAGAGTGTGGTTTAAGTTACTCACAAAATGGTGAGAGTGTGTCTTAGGTTGCTCACAAAATGGTGAGAGTGTGGCTTAGGTTGCTCATAAAACAATGAGAGTGTGGATTAAAGGGGATTGAGGTGACCTCAACATAAATTAAGTATGACCTACATAGTCCTAAAATGACATCAAGTCATAATAATTCCATCCACACAAAAGGTAAAGAAAACCCAACTAGGTCCCAACAAGTTCTCATATCTTGAAAATAGCTAGTCAAATGAAATTTTTTAATGGCAAGGTGAGTCGACAATGCATGATAAATAAATATTTCCCCTAGTTTGCCCATAGACAATTATAACTATGATATAATGACATAGATTAATGATACTAATTTTCCCATAGGTGGTTATAATTATTAGCAAGACCAGTGAAACATTGATTTGTCTATAGATAGTTAGAATCAAGCTCACATAAACAAACTTGATATAGAATGAAAAATGAAAGATATCTTGCTAGATCAACTGTCACACCACTTTCATAAACTATCATTTAAACATAGATTTGGTTGATTATTAAAACTTGATCGAGACCCCCTCACAAATATTGTAGAAAGAACCAAAAGAACCAAGATCAAAATAGGATTGGGTAGGATGACTAAAATTAGGATTTGGTCTAGATAAGAATGATATGGTCAAATAGAATGGTCTTGCTCTAGGATAATGATAGACTGGTAGGATGGTAAAATGATAAATAATGATGTTAACAGGGTTGCTCCCAAGTGATGGGGTGAATGGTAGGAATATGCGATAATGGTAAAAGAAATATGGCAAATGAAATGGTATGGTACATGGATACGTGACAATGGCAATGGATATGGTAGATGGCAAATAGATATGTGACAATAGCATGATACATGTTTTTGGTTTATAATTGGTTATTGGGTTGGATGTATTTGGCCTGGGTATGGTAAATGGCATATGATTGTGTTGCTCATACTAAAGTGGAGATGTACGTCCTGATCAATAAATGATACAAACAAAATAATCAATCATGTTAATTGCTATCCCACACCTCATCTGAAGAGCTACTCTATCAAGAACTAGTTGCAAATATGGATGTTGAGAATGTTGTTATGATCTTCATTGGTCATTGATTTTGATTCCTTTAAATGTCAAGACAAGGTATATTTGTAGCCTTAGCAAAGGAAAGTGACGTCGTGGATGGTAAATAGGGACAAATAATAGATGGTAGGTTTGATTATGAAATGGAATGGTAAATGATAATGGAATGGGTAATGGTTGGGAAACAAATGAAGACCAAGACGTTCAATCACACGTAATGTTATTGATACTGGATTTAACATAACTTTGGATGTGGTAGGGCCGAAGACCTTTGAATATGCTCTTGATAACACCACCAAATTTTTCTATTTTTTGGGCCTAAGAGTAGCTACCATTTGATTAGGTTGTAAATTGGAAGCTATTTTGATTTGATCTTGAATAATGTCTTTATAAAGTAGTGAAAAACTTTTGTGCTTAGCTATTGGTTCCTCAAAGAGGTTTTCACAAATTAAGTTGTCTTGATTGTCCCATAGTGCCTTTGAGAAGGTTTCACTAATGAAAATTGGCTGTTAACTTTGATTATCTTCTGGTGCTTCCAAAAAAGTTTCATTAGAAGATGCTGAGTTTAAACTTTGATTGTCCCTTAGTGCCTCTAAAAAGGTTTCACTAGGAGTGTGTTCTTCTATTCCATGAATGTGTTCTTGGCCTCCTTGCTCTTCTTCAACTACTATGTCACCATGGATGTCATTCCATAAAGTGTGATTCTATCAGTCCTAATCGAAACTTGTGGGAGATGGAATGTCAATGAAATAGCTATATTGGTTGGTGGTAATGGCCTATGGAATGGTAATGGTAGGGCATTGGGGAGCATGATTTCTCACATTAGCCAAAAGATGAAGTCCTAAAATGGTAATGATAGGGTGTTGCGGAGGTTGCTTGAATAAGCCAAAGGATGAGGTCCTGGAATGATGAAGAGGCATTGTGGAGTTTGATTTATCTCACAAGCCAAAGCACATAATCCCTCCTCATAAACCATATCATCTCAATTGGTAATTTTATTTAGATTTTATGGATTTTGACTATGTTTCCCATATGGAGTATTTTAGGGAGAATAATAAAATTCCTTAGAAAATCTTTCTCTATAGGGGTTCTTATTGGGATTTTATGTGGTCATTCTATCATAAGTTGGATTGTACATGATTCCACCATAAGTGTAGCTATACATATCTACATAAATGATGAAAGCTTTGAAATAAAAAGGCTTAGAGTTTTGAAAACTATTAAAACCATGTCCAAAGGACAAATGGTTCAAACTTGGTCTAACTTGGTCAAAAGTGGAGCTGTATCTCCAAAATAGCTTGTGCTAAGACTTGGCATAAAATAATCTAATGTCAAATGTCTAAATTAGTTCACTAAGTATCAGGGATGGGGATGGGGGGACATGGGGATATGAGGATGGGGACATCAAATGTCATACATACAAAAGGTCAAGCATTTGAATAAAAACTAACATGTCAATGTCTAGGTCAAATTGTTTCAAATAAGGTCGAAACTAGGAAAGGGAAAAGAGTCACTAGGTCTTTTATCCAAACATGAAGTCAAAATATAGGATAAAAAAGGATATAGTAGGACTTTTGGACAAACATAATCAAAATCTAGGCTTGAAACAAAGGATGATGTGATTTGATTTAATCTAACAAGTTTGGAAACAACTTTGACATAGACCTGACACACAAGGCAAAAGGCATTTGGAAAAAGGCTATGTTCTCCCAAACAAAAGCACAAATAATGATGAGGATAGGCATTTAAACAAATAAACACTCAATAGTCTTCAAATTTGGATAATCAATTAATCAAAGTTATGCAACCCAAAAGAGAAAGATCTATGTATCAACCCCATGAATTGAGGCTTAAACAGAAATCAATAAATGTTTGAATCCAAAATTTGATAAAGTTAATTAAGAACTCAACATTAAAAACTAGGATTTGACCAAACAATCTAGACAAGATTGGACAACATGACGTAGCATAAATGAGGTCCAAATGGCTGATGTGACATGGTTTGAAATAAATAGTTTTTGGTGTAATGGTAAACAAGTCTTGAAACAAATTGATTAGCCTAACAATGTAAGCATGCTCAAATGATGTGATCAATATTATGTTTCAAAGACTCAAAGGCAAAAATAGTTTGACATGTTTTGGGCAGCATAACACTACCCCCCTCAAACAAGTAACACACACACATACATGTTTAGCAAAAATTTCAAGGCACAAATGTGGTGTAAAATGGACAACATAATGCCTCTATACACAAAAGAGTGACGTATAAACAAGTTGGTTTGTACATGGTTTATAAATAAACAAATAAGTTTTAGTCTCAAAACACTAAGTAAGGAAATGACAAAATACACTAAGTATAATCATCCAAATCCTAGCAAGGGTATGGCAAAGTGGGGTTGATTAAAACTAATTGGTTTTCAAACCTCTAAGTTAAGAAATTTATCGATGACTTTCACGTCACAATGTAAAATAAATGCACTTAAATTAGGTGTCCATAACACTTGGCTTGTTGCAAAAAGGTCTTGTCCTTTTTGTAACCACTACATCTATCACTTGTTCAATGTAGTGTGATATCCAATGTCCAGATACATCTTGTGTGCAACTCCAACACTAGAAGGTGGTTTAACCACTCAAACCTCTGATCCTAGTGAGAGTAGTGAATTAGTGCTAGGAGATGAAACCCTAGGTCAGAGCTTCCCTAAAAAACTTGCAAGAGGTAATGAAGTCCCCCTCGTAAGCATAAAAATAAAAAACTCAATAGAAAGACTTTAGGGTCATTTCAAGATCACCCAAACTATTATGATTTTTTGAGGAGTGATTTAGATGACATTATTTTTATGCTTTGGACTAAGTTCAAATTGTGATGAGATGGTGCTTTTGATCCCAAAATTTCTCTAAAGGGGATGGATGGGAGAGCATATACACGTCTCTTTTCTCTAAAATAATCAACAAACAAGTCTTGCCAAACAATTTAAGTGATGTTAATTTGTTGCACCAAATTTGAAAATGTTTGCTTAGATTCATTACTAGCCCTTTGGATTTAGTACAAAAAATGGAAAATATTTCACAAAATAACCACATGAAGCAATAAAATGGTAAGAGGGTTGCCCCCAGTGAAAAGGTGATTGATTGGGATATGTGAAAATAACAAAAGGATATGGAAAATGATTTTATCCCAGGTATGGTAAATGGCATATGATCCTGTTGTTCTTATTGAAGTGGAGAAGCATGTCTTCATTAGCAAATGATACAACCAAAATAATCAATCATGTTAATTTCTATCCCACACCTCATTTGAATAGTTGCTATGTCAAGAACTACCTACATATTTGGTTGTAAGTGATGTTGTTGTGATCTTCCTTAGTCGTTGATTCTGATTCCTTCAAATGTTAAGATAGGGTATCTTTATAGCCTCTACAAAAGAAAGTGTGGTCGTGGATAGTAAATAGGGATAAATAATGGATGGTAGGTTTGTTTGTAAAATGGAATGGCAAATGATAATGGAATGTGTAATGGTTGGGAAATAAATGAAGATCAAGACTTTCAATCACACATAATATTGCTGATGCCAGATTTAACATAAATTTGGTTGTGGGGGGGCTGAATACCTTTAAATATTCTCTCAATAGGATCACCAAATTTTTATATTGTTTGATCTTGAGAGTAGCTACCATTTGATTAGGTTGTAGATTAGAAGCTATTTTGATTTGATCTTTGATATTATCTTCATCAAGTAGTGAAGGACTTTTGTGCTTAGCTATTAGTGCCTCAATGAGGTTTTCAAAAATGAAGTTGTCTTGATTATTCCATAATGCCTTTGAGAAGGTTTCACTAAGGAACATTGAATTTTGACTCTGATTATCTTTTAACACTTCTGAAAATGTTTCACTAAAAGATGTTAAGTTTGAAATTTGCTTGTCCCCTAGTGCCTCCAAGAAGTTTTCACTAGGAAAGTGTTCTTTTGATATATGAATGTGGTCTTGGCCTTCTTACTCTTCTTCACTTGTTATGTCACCATGGATGCGGTTCAACAAAGTGTGATTTTTTCGATCCCAATTGACACTTGTGGGAGATGGAATGCCAATAATATGGCTATTTTGGTTGATGGTAATGACCTACAAAATGGTAATGGAATGGGGATAGGTTACATAATTTTCGTAGAAGATAATATGATAACTCATGTCAAAGCTAAAGTACTCATCCTCAAAAACTATAGAAGGATCACAAATGTATTCAAATTGATCTACAAGGCATTCATAACCAATATTGTAACAATCATGAATGTATTCTATTTATGAATCTAATTCTAACTCAAGGGACTCTGAATCCAATGTTGAGACTGATGTTGATTCTGATTCTAATTTTGATGCTAAATCTAATGTCAGTTTAAGAATAGAACCTAGCTCTAACTCTGATTCTTCATTTGATGGGTACTCTATTATAATGATGTCTTGTTGAATGCTTGGTATTGGACAAGTAACAACCTATGATGGCATAATGGGCTCCAAAAAAATTGGTTTGTTAGAGTAGGACTCCTTTAATATAGGAAAAAGGTCAAGAGACAACTCCTTAGAGACTAGCTTGTCAATAGGAGGCTCTTGAAAAATAGGCATATGGTCGAGGTAATGATTTTCCCAAAGGTGTTTATAATCATTAAGAAGTGACTCAACAAAGTCTGGTTTTTCAGAGTGAGACTTCTCGACAACAGGTATAGGATCAATGGGTGATTCATCATAGGTTGACTTATCATAAGTGATTGGTTTAAGAAAAACATCTCTAATTGATTGGTTTTCTTGGCCTTAGTTTTCAATGAGTTAGAAAATACCAGTTTTGAACATAATTTGGTCTTTGAATGATTAGATCGGTTGAGGTTTTGATGGGATGGGTACTAGATAAGGAATGGATTATAGTTGGATAATGGTAGGGCATTTGGGAGCATGATTGATCACATGAAGCAAAGGATGAAGTCCTGAAATGGTAACAATAGGGTGGTGTGGGGCTTGGTTACTCACACAAGCTAAAGGATGAGGTCTCAAAATGGTAATGGGGTTTTGTGTATCTTGATTGCTCACACAAGCCAATGCATCTAAGTCCTCCTCATAAACCATATCATCCCAATCTTGATTAGGATCATAAGCTGGTTCTTGAATATGTTCTGTGTACTGATTATTATAAAGAGGGTATATATATGTATCCCAAACAACATTATCTATAGTTGGGTCTTCAAAGTCCTCCTCATAAACCATATCATCCCAATTGGTAATTTGATTTGGATTTTATGGATTTTTACTATGTTTCTCATATGGAGTATTGTAGGGAGAATAATAAAACTCAGAAAATCTTTCTTTGTAGGGGTTTCTAGTGGGATTTTGTGTGGCCATTCTATCATAAGTTAGATTGTAGGTGACTCCACCATAAGTGTAGCTATACATATCCACATTAATGATGAAATCTCTAAAATAAAAGGCTTATATTTTTATAAACTCTAAAAAATTATGTCCAGAGGACAAATGGTTCAAACTCGATCTAACTAAGTTGAAAGTGGAGCTACATCTCTAAACAATGATTTGATCATGGAGTTGTATCTCCAAAATGGTTTGTGATAAAACTTGGCATAAAATAGTCTAACATTAAATGTCTAATGTCAAATGTCATACACATTAAAGTTTAAGTGTTTGAATAAAAACTGACATGTCAAAGGTCTAAGTCAAAGTGCTCTAAACAAGGTCTAAACTAGGAAAGGGAAAAGAGTTGCTAGGTCTTTTGTCCAAACGTAGAGTCAAAATCTAGGCTTAAACAACTTTTGCTAGGAATTTTATCCAAATGATGTCAAAAGCTAGGCTTGAAACAAATGATGATGTGATTTGATTTAATCTAACAAATTTGGAAATAATTTTGACATAGACCTGACACACAAAATCAAACATTAACATGATCAGTTGGCATAAGGTATAAGGCAAAAAGCTCTTGGAGAAAGATTGTGTTTTCCCAAACAAAGGCACAAACAATGATAATGATAGGCTCTATGAAGAAACAAACAATCAATAGTCTTCAAATTTGGGTAATCGATTAACCAAAGTTATGAAACCCAAAAGAGAAAGATCTAGGTATCAACCCCACGAATTGAGGCCTAAATAGAAATCAATTAATGTTTGAATCTAAAATTTGACAAGGTTAATTAAAAACTCAACATTAAAAATTAAAATTTGACCAAACAAGCTAGATAAGATTGGACAACATGACAGAGTATAAACAAGGTCCAAATGGCTAATGTGACATGGTTTGAAACAAATGGTTTTTGGTGCAATGGTAAATAAGTCTTGAAACAAATTGAGCAGCCTAATGGCATAAGCATGCTAAAATGATGTGATCAATGTTATGTTTCAAAGACTCAAAGGCAAAAAATGGTTTGACATGTTTTGGATAGCATAATGCTACCTCCCTCAAACAAGTAACACACACACACAAACATGTTTAAAAAAAATTTCAAGACACAAGTGTGGTGTAAAATGGATAATATAATGCCTCTTTAGACAAAAGAGTGACATAAATAAATTGGTTTTGACATGGTGTATAAACAAACATGTTAGTTTCAGTCTTAAAACACCAAGTAAGAAAATGATATAATACATGTAAATCTTCCAAATTCCTATTAAGGGTGTGGCAAAGTGGAGTTGACTAAAACTAATTGGTTTTCAATCATTTCAAGATGGATCCCATGTCTACCAAATTTCATGTTAGCAAACAAGAGAAACAAAACTTTAATTGGGTGTCTGTGACACTTGGCTTGTTGTAAAAGGGTCTTGTCCTTTTTGCAACCACTACATCCATCGCTTGCTCAGTGTGGTGTGATGTCCAAAGTGCAGATACGTCTCATGTGCGATTCCAACACTAGAAGGTGGTTTAAATGGTCAAATCTTAGATCCTAGTGGGAGTGGTGAAGTCAGTGCTGGGAGATGAAACCTTGGGTCAAAGCTTCCCTAAAAAACTTGTAGGAGGTAATGAAGTCCCCCTCGTAAGCCAAGTTTGCATAAAAATAAATAACTTAATAGAAAGACTTTAGGGTCATTTCAAGATCACCCAAACTATTATGAGTTTTTGGGGAGTGCTTTAGATGACATTCTTTTTATGCCTTAGACTAGGCTCAAATTGTGATGAGATGGCACTTTTGATCCCAAAAGTTCCCTAAAGGGGACAGATGGGAGAGCATACACACTTGTCTCTTTTTGCTAAAATAATCAACAAGCAAGTTTTACAAACAATTGAAGTGATGTTGATTTGTTACACCAAATTTGAAATGTGTGATTAGGTTTGTTACTAGCCCCTTGGCTTTAAGTGAAAAATGGCAAAGATTGCACACAAAAAAAATTACCACATTAAGCAATAAAAACCTAAGTTCATTTTAAGCCCAAATTAAAGATTCAAGACTTAGCCTAGATTCATGATTAAAACACCAAATTGAAAAAGTTACAAGATTTATGATGTGTTTTAAGCACTAAATGAAAAGTACCTAAGACTTAGCTAAATCTTAGGCTCATTTTAGGCACTAATTCAAATGTGTGAGAAACATGACATGTTCACTTTAAGCGAAATTTGAAGTGTGCATGATTTTTGCTCAAGTTCTTTTTAAACCCAATTTGAAAGGTGTGTGGTTTGTCAAAAGCATCTAAATCTACTTCCAAACTACCCCCTCAACCTAAAAAAACAAGATTACAACAACCTTCTTTGAAGCAGTTAGGAGTTTGAGCAAATGACATTAAGAATTTAGCTCTCGAGTTGACAGTTGAGTTGGGTTGACAGGCGAGTTAGGTTGATATTCAAGTTGGGTTGACAGGTGAGCTAGACTGACAGGTGAGTTTGGCTATACAGGTTATTTAAGATAGATAGGCAAGTTCGGTTGACATATGAGTTGGGTTGATAGTCGAGTTGGGTTGACAGGCGAGTGGGGTTGATAAGTGAGTTGGGCTGCATAGTCATGAGAACAAAACCATGACTTACAAAAAATAGTTTTTTTCTCAAATTTTTATCTTGTTTGCCTCCACACTCTAAGATCCTACATAAAAATGGTTAGTAGGTTGCTTGTAGGTGCAATTTGAGCAAATTTTTAAGGCTAGGTCTCACTGGGCATGCCATTTGTGAACATAGGATTGCAATAGGGGGAGATTAGTATTGTGTTAATGAATAAAATAAATCAATCGAAAACACACTAAACTAGCACCCTAAGCCTATCTCAAATGGGGAGCTTAATTAATTAAAAAAATGGAAAACACAACTTAAAAATGAAAGAAAGACCTTCCTTTAGCTTCCTTGGATGTTCCAAAATGCTTGTTGTAGTGGCTTGCTCAGTTTGTGCTCATGAAGTATGCATCAATGAAGTGTGGCTACCTCCATCTCTGCTTGGCACCATGTTTGGCTTTGGCTTGGCTCAATATTTGGGCATTATAACACTAATTTTCATGAATCTTTGGAATCAATTCAACATTATAACTTTGGCATATGAGAGCTTAAAATTCAATAGGCAAGGCCTTCTATTTATATATTTTTGGAATGATTTAAAATCAATTTGAATCATCCATCCCAAAATGAAGATGTGTGGCTAAGGATTAATTCAATTATGTAATTAAAATTCATAAATAGGCTCATCAATATTTGGGATAGAGGGGAATTAACTAGGCATGGAGGGTCTTAATGAGGCATGGGAGGCATTAATTCAGATATTTGTGGCATTTATAACTTGTCTATGCCACTCCATAAGATGATGTCATTTGATGATGCAGTTAATGACAATCAATTTCTAAAAATAAATATTCAAAAATTTCCATGGAAGATCAACTTAAGCTCTTGATTTGGTTTAATTATCTTTGAACATGATTAGTCAACTTTGATGCAAAACCTTAGCAATTTGTGCACAAATTAATCAAATTGGTCAAAATGTCATATTATTGGCTCAAAATTTGACTAGATTGGAATTGGAAGTCAATGTTAAATGCATTGGAACCATATTCCCATTTAGGATGTTTCCAACACAAAATAATAAAGCCACATGTCTCATACAAGAAATTTGATAGAAAAGAGCAATCTAGAGCACCTAAGTGCAAAAATGGCATTTTGACTCGAAATGATTTGATCAAAGTTAGCCGGCCCATAAATTGCATTGCCCCATTTAGGGATACTTTGGACAAATTTGGCACTTGAATATGTCAGTTTCAAATCTTTTAATGTGTTTTTAAGCCAACTTGTGCATTTTGATGGAAATTGGTGAAAAACTTGATTGAAGGTATTGGTGACCAAATTTAGGTGCCTACACCAACCTGTAGGATGTATGAAGATTATAGTTAACCTCAAGATCTATAAGAATAGTAATGATGTCAAATTATGTGTAAATATGTGTTACAACAAGGAATGTGGAATTTATGTAAATGTTAAGATCTTTAGGAGGTGATAGCAAATTATGTTGTATATTATTGGCTAAGACAATACAGTCTAGTGTGACACGACTAAATTAAATTGTATTAGCCATGTCAATATAGTTTAGTGTGATGAAACTTGAATGAATTGTATTAGCCAAGTTGATACATTTTACTAAAATAGAAAAATTTATTGATATAATTATGATTAGGGATAAAAGATAGTAATACTATATTGGCACTCTATGATGGTTCATGGTCAATTTGGTTAGGTAAAATAGGAATAATTGTTTGATAATTTAGGGTCATGATTAGTGTAGTTTCTTATGACATGAGATTGAATTAGAATTTCATTGGTACTTTTGAGATCATGATTAGTGCAGTTGATTCTAGGTAGTTGCAACTAAATAATATAGGGTTGGTCATTAAAATAGGAAATATTTTATTTTAATAGTGATTTGGGTAGTTTGGAAAAGGTTGAGGCTAAAATTTAACTTGTAGGATGGGCATGAATATTCATATAAACTCAAGGATAATAATCATCTATAATACTTTTTATGCTAGGTATTTGAATTAGGTGTTCTTCATAAGCTTATGGGTTAACAAAAGTTTGAATGTGAGATGAGGTTTGATGATTTATCCTTATAAGCCCTTCTAAGGGTAGGGTAGAGGATGGGTAGACATTAATGACACCATGTTCATCATTGCTTTATTTATAGTGGGGATTGATAAAGACGAGAAAATCACAAGAGGGATTTTCATCCATTTTGTAAATGCATTCAATGGGAATATTTGATATCATGTTAGGGTCTTCACCTTCATCATAATCATCATTATAGATGGGAAAATCATGGTATTTATTGTAAACCATGTGAGAAGTGGCAAAGGTGGGATCATTAGGATCCTCATAGGTATCATAAAAAAATAGAGGACCGTAGTGATAATTGTCAGTCACACTATAATTATCACCATTGGGATCTTCAATCCTATAATAAGGATCACCATAAGTAATAAGATAATCATTTGTAGAATCTTTGGTCATAGGAAATAGTGTAGATTAATTGCCCCAAGTGGTGTTGCCTTTAAATGTGGTTATAGAAGGTAAAAATGAGTGACTCATGCAAAAGTGGAATGGGTTGAGGATCACTAAAATAATCTTAAGAGATGTAATGATGAATAAAACTAAAAATCATATGTGAAAAATGGTCGATCAAAATAAATAGGTGGTATTGTGTAGGCTAGTACAGTTAGTTATCAAATGTGGAAAAATTGATTGTCTCAGGTTGGCCAATGTAGTAAGAAACATATATGGAAAATAGTGAATGTATTGGGTTGGTTAATATAGTTTGGAAAAAAAAGTGGATAAGTGCCTTATTAGGATGATCAATACATTTTGTTAAAAAGGTAGCATAATTGATAGTTGAAAAAAAGAAATATATCAGGCTGGTCAATGTAGTAGAAATCAAAAGGAATAAATAGAAAGTTGTATTGAGCTAGCCAATATAGTATAATAAAAAATGAACTTTATCATGTTAGATGATGTAGATTTTTGAAAACATAGAACTATATCAAGCTGGGCAATATAGTTTGTAAAGTAAGAAAAAGTGGTAAACTAACTGAAATAACATAAAATGTAGAAAATATGAAGATATAACTAAGCTAGGTGCGTTTGATTTATAGGATCTTAGATATATTAATCTCAAGTGTAATTATTAAAGAAGGCCCAAATAGTGAGGGTACAGTTGAATAGAGCCTCACTGAATATCTAAAAAAAAAGAAAGAATATGCCAACAGAAGATGTGACTTGAAAAGATAAGAACTTTCTCAAAAAGCATAAAAAACTCTTAAACCTTAACAACAAAGCTTTTCTGAAGAGGGAGGACATGTGAGGCCCCTAGTTGTTCACCTACTATCATATGTATTTTCAAATTATGAAGTATTTAAAAAAAAAAGGAAGGACATGTTACACCCCTAGTCATTTGCTTATCATCATTCATATTAGTAGATTATGGAGTAGTTAACTTGCGGCATACATAACCTTTCAGTATTTATATAGTAGAATATATTTCCTAGGTAGGCTCATTAGAAATTTGGGGATGGCTTAACATACGAGGTAGCTACTCTATTATACTAAATCAATCATGAAATTTATTTATTCATTATTTATGGTTCTAAATCTTTTAAGTTTCCCACTTGAAGTGGATTTGTTTTCATACTTATATCACTTGGTATTTTCCTACTGAAAATACCAAGTGATATTTTACCCTATCCCTCTATCCCTTAGCCATGCTATCTTATCTTTGAGGTACATTGAGAGTAACTTGTTGGGGCTAATCGCTTATTGGTGTACTAAAAAACCTAATGGCTAAAAGTCTTCTTATTGGTTTAAAATTTACCCTAGGCACTTTTGATATACCATGAGGTATGTGAAAGCTAAAGTTTATATATGGTGTTATCTAATGGCTTAAATATTGGGGTGGTACCCCTCACACCATGATTCAGGTAAAGTTGATGATTATTTTATTGAGAATGATGGTCTCCATGAGTTTTACAACTACCATAACACCGTTCTAGATTGAAAAAAAAAATAACAATAAAAATATTTAGATTGAAAGTAGAAAGTAGTAATGTGCAATGTATGAAAAAAGAAAATAAACAATGAAATGGTATCAGGCTTGCCAATATAATCAATCAAGACAATTGGTAAAATTGAACTATATCAGGGTGGTTGATGCAGTTGATAGGAGACATAAATTTATGTCATACTAGATGATATAATTGAAAATAAAAAAAATTGGAAATTGTGTCAGGCTGACTAATATAATTGTGGAAGAATCAAGAATTGTATCGAGATGATAGATACAATTACTAAAAATAAGAAGACTATATTGAGATGGTTGATATAATGAGGTTGAAAGTATATGATGGTTGCGAATATGTTACTAAGAAGAAAAAAGAAAAAATATGAAAATGATCTAACCAGAGGAGGGATAAAATTCACGCTAGGTTCACCATAATGTATGCATGAGCTAGGATGACCTATAACTATCCTCTTTCTCTTAATAGACTAGGACTCAAACATAGTCATAATAATAGAGCATGCATGTACTTAGATGATTGAGTAAAGACCTAGAATAAATATAGATCTAGTAGAGGGTAATCTACACTCAAATTTAAAGAGGAAAAGGTTCCAAATCCTAAGCCTGCGACATGGGGTATGACTCTCACAAGGGCTCAATGATGAGTAAGTGATTCTAAGTATAATGAAAGTGAAGTAAATGATTATAAAAGTGATTATACAGTAAACGATTTTAAATAAAGTAAGGTGAAATGTTCAACCAAATGGGGGTTTATGCAACCTAAGTTCATAAATGATAGGGAATCTAAGTTGATAAATGACAGGCCTAAATAACTCTATATCTATACTAGCTTATTCGATAAAAGGAAGAACACAGGCAAGGATACATACATACATCCACAAAAAAATAAACTAATAAATATATAACATACTTAGTAAATAAAGGAAAGAGTATAGGGATACAAATACTTACTTTCAAGTGGACACATTGACACTTTAATCTCTCCCTTTGTCTCAAGTGGCTCTTTTCAAGAGATCTTATAGGTTAAAAATTTCAAATGGTAAGATGAAGACCTAATTAATCTTAGTTAGGGACTACTTCGACTTCTCTTATTGAACTTCAAAGACACTACAATACTATATCTCCAATATAATGTTTTAAACCCTTTAACTCCTCCAAATACTACTTAAGAGCATAAATACAAACTCAAGTAGAGTGTATGAATGTGATATCTCTTTGGGAATGAAATATGACCCCTATATATGGATCTAATACCCAAAAATTAACCTTGAACTCTAATATGATGATATTTGCTAGGCTTATATAGTCTGAAGATGTTGGCTAACACAGTATTATATCAGCTAGGATAATACAATACAATTGATAAAAGATAGACTTAAATTGTATCAGGTTGGTTGAAATAATACATGGAAGACAAGCATGAAACAAAATGTATCAACCAGGACAATATAGTAGGATATAAGGAAGCTAGAATATATAAACATAAAGTAGGAGTGGTAAGATGAAAAGAGACTTAGAGGACATCAAACAAATAGTAATGATGGTATAATAAAATAGTGAGCAAAAATCTCTTGAAAAGTACTATGATATGATCCAACCCCACTCCTATTTCACCCTTTAAGCAATGTGCTTATGTAGATTGATGTGTTGATGATTCGTTGCAATAGAAAATACTAGTAAAGTGATAAAATTGAAAATATCAAGTGTATACACACATTATAGTTGTGTTTTATTATTTATACATTGGTTTTTTTGATGTCTCATTCTTTTTATATTGGGACATATTATTACATCGAGGCATATTACTTGCATCCTCTTTGCTTACCCCTTTGCCAGTGTAAGGGTATATTATTGTTATCTTGGTTTATATAATTTTGAATCTAAGTGGTCATGCTCTTTTGAGTTATGCATATGTTGTAATGATGATATATTTCTATAATTAAATTTAGACATGTGATAAATGTGTCTTACATGATCATAACAACTTATGATTTGATATATTTTTGATTTAACTTTTCTAGGTTTTACACAAGTAATTCCTATGTTTAGATTAAAGGGTTGAGATATCTAAATTAGTTAAATAATATGCAATAATTAAGCACTAATTTTTTATAGCTTTTGACCTTATCTGAATTTCTAAAAATAGAAATAAATAGGCATATGTTTAAACTTATCTAAAAAGTGACTGTTGCAGATGATATAGGTTCTAAAAACTGAGTTTTGAATAGTTATGAGTGTCATCAACAGGATTTTGGAATCTGTTTGCTCACTGTATAGTAGCACCCCATATGGATAGTAACACCCCATATGGACATTATAAACATGTTGTTGTAGTATCCTCAAATAGGTGGTAGTGTCCCTTTGTAGGTCCATTCCTATTTTTTGGGAGAACTTGTGCTTGTGTTTTTAAGTCCTTTTTCTCTGCGCATGAAACCTATTACTTTATGTTGTGCTTAAAAGACCTAATTTAGTGTGTAAAACCTAATATTTCTTACATGTATGACATGAAAAATAATTATGTGTTTAGTAGTAGGATAGGCTGGACATACTCTACACCCCATTGTGAAGAGAGTTGCTTGCAAACCAATACTCTGAAGAGGGATCGATCTCGATGTAGTTTTCCCACATAGTACTTGATGCATGTCTAAGTGAATGCTAGAATGAGAGTGGACTTGGATGCCTTGAATGTGACTAAGATTTGAAATATTTAAAAAATGGGCTTAGGGCTAATGTAGATAGTAGTATGCAAAAGTAGGTTAGAATAAGGATCAAATACCTTAATTTTGTTAAACTTGTCTTTGGTTTGAATGTGCTTTTGCATCTATTTTCCATCTAGTGAATAGAGGTCAATTAGACTTATATTTATAGAGATATGTAGCTTGTGTAGATAAGAAAATGTGCTTAGGCTGATTTTAAGAGGGGAAAACATATCTGAGATCTTGTATCTTGTGCTTTTGGCTAATGCATCTATTTGTTGTGTGGCCTAGTGCCCTGTGATACTCATATAATACATTTGAATCATAAATCTTTAGAAGAGGCCATTTCATATCAACCTCTTTAATGTGAGGGAGATATATGACATTACATTCTAATAATTTTTGTAGAACTCACACTGGTGACTCTGGAAGATTAGTGAAGACTCTATGCTAAGGAATAGATAAAACCAATTTGGGAGATGGCTCAGAAGCTGCATTAACTATGGCCTTTTGATCACTTGTGTTTTTTGTGGCCATTACCTTATATGGAGTTTTGTTTGAACTCTTAATAGTTGATTCTGATCCATTTGTGTAATTGATTTTTCCCATTGATAAGAGCTTTAACCTCTCTTTCCTTGATTGTGTGGCATATACCAGTAAATTTAGGAAACTTCTTGAGCAAGATAGCTTCATGCAATACTGGTAATAGACTTTTTTTAAATATATCCTGAAGCTCTTTATTTGCTATGGGGCTCCTCAATTTTGATAATATTATCTTGTACTATAAGACATAATCGGTGATAGGCCCATTTGAATTTTGCTTTAATTGTGCCACTTGTGCATATGATATCTTATCATGATAGAGAAGTGTGCTAGGAACATGTCAGTTAAAGGATTGAATATCGTGATAGATTGATTTGGTAAATCATAGAACCATTGTAGGGTATAATCCATGAGACTACATTCAAATAAATTTATAAGAAGGCAATCATTGGACACATAGTTTAAGCATGCTATGTGAAAGGCTCTAAGCTGATGCTCTGGGTTACCCTTGCCATCATAGTAAGATTGGGTGACATGAAACTAGATGGTAAAGGATTTGTCACTATGTGATGTGCCAAAGGTGAATGTAATAGAATATTGGAATCCAAGGCATGTGAGGGTCTAGTTGCTCCCTTCTTAAGAGGTAACACCTTAGACTACTGAGTAAGAATCTCATGCATAAAGGATTTTACTTCTAGAGTGGAGGAATGAACTACCCATAAGTGTTGTAGCTATCACTGATGGTTTAATAACAATCTTGGGTTGTGTTATCTGAGTTGGTTGAGTTGGCCCCACTGGAGGTGTAACAACATTATTAACTGGAAGGGTTAAATATTGACTCTTATTTATATTTTGGAGTTCTTCTTAAAGAATGTTTATGAAATCATCTTGTATATCCATATGTTTGGACACAAAGTATTATAACTGTTGCTTATTAATTTCATCAAAGATGATGTTAAATTTTACCATTGTAATGTGGAAGGTAAGAAAACAAGTTTTGTATATTTTGAACCTTTTAAGAATAGTAATATATGGAAGATTAAAAAGTTGAAATATTGTAATAAATCTAATATTTTAGAAGTAAAATCTGAATATATATAGAAAAGGAGACAAACCCTAAGTGTGTCTAGGGTTAGGGATTTTAAATTTAGGGTTTCTTTGCACCAATTTAAATTATATGTAAAATAAATTGAAACCCTAATATGAAATTAATTTAATTTGGTTAGTGTTGGCCACTTTTTGGCCCACATAATAATATTTTGTATGGTTTGATGAAGAAGTAGATCCAAGACTCAGAAAGGGGTCCAAGATTGCAAAGTAGAAGAGAACATGTAGGTTATCATGTGTTTTTTGACATTTAGAACATGCTCCAAAGTTGTATAGCCCCTATAAGGTGTCAAAAGTGCTTGGAATATATATGGAAGTTCATGGAGTTCATCTGGTCCTTCATTGTATTCATCTTGACATCTTGGGTCTAGTGGTAGAAAGTACAAGTGGGTGGATTTCTAAAGCTATATCTTACATGTGAGGCAATTACAAAGGAAGGTGACCACATGGGTTTGTTCACCTTGGTCCCAGGTTGCTATGCACCAAGATCAAGGTCCTCCACTGAAGTGGAAATAGAGTTACCAATTTGTAAAAGATGGGTTTCTAAGTATTTTTGCTAAGTTTCCCATACTTAGTCATTTGAGCTCAGTCATCACCAAGACATCATGCATTGTCAGTTATGGACTAACCATCTTGACCTTTAAATATCTTTGCTTCAGAAGCTCTTGAGATTAACAAATCAAATGGGTTTGTTCCTTTTGACCTTAAGAACATCTTTTGAATGTTTGATGCCTCCATGATTCTCATGCTTTAGGATCCAAGCTTTCAAAATTGGTAAAAAAGCATAAGATGTTTGTGCGAATGTCAAAATAAGGCTCAGGCAAAAATATACATGTGTTTAAATTTGATGATTTGTGTGATGTTAATTGTGAACTAGGAATTTGACTCAAGAGATGATTACTATTGTGTTAGTTTTAAAATGAAAATAAAATGAAAGAAACACACTAACTAGCATAATATCTCTAGGCCTAGACACTAGGGAGAGATTAGTTACTAAACATGAATAAAAAACACAACTAAAATTCAAAATAAACTTTATTTTACCTTCTTTGGATGCTCCAAAATGCTTATTGTAGTGGCTTGATCAGCATGTGCTCATGAAGTCTTCATCAAAGGAGGCTTGGCTATCTCCTCTTCTCTTTGGCACCTTATGTCTTTGGCTTGGCTTGAAATCAATTTGGCATGTTAACAATAATTGTAATAGCTTTTGGAAGATATTTGAGAATAATATCTTTGCATCAAAATAACTTAAAATTCAATAGGCAAGGCCTCTTATTTATAAATTTTTGAGATTGCTCAGAATCAACTTGAACCGTCCATCTTGAGATGAAGATGTGTGGTTGAGGATTAATTCATTTTTTGGAATTAAATATATAATTATCCTCATCATGACATTGGAAAAAGGGGCAATGAAGAGGCATGGAGGGTCATTATGAGGCATGGGAGACCCATAATCCTAATATTTGTGGCATTTATGGCCTATGGATGTCTTCCCAAGAAATGAGGTCACCTGATGATGCAGTTATTCAATATTCATTTTTAAAAACAAGTATTTAACAAGTTTCCATGGAATTCTTAATTAGGCTCTAATTTAGTTTTATTGGCTCTTAAGCATGATTAAACACTTTGTGCACAAATTACTGAAATTGATTAGAATGCCTTATTATTGGTCTAAAATTTGACTGGATTGGAATTGGAAGTCAATGTCAGATGCATTGGATCAATTATCCCATTTAGGATGTTACCAATACAAAATAACAAAGACACGTATCTTATATAATAAATTTGATAGAAAAGAGCAATCTAGAGCACCCAAGTGCAAAATTAACATTTTGACTCGAAATGATCTGATCAAAGTTAGTTGGTCCATAAATTGTAATGCCCAATTTTATGATACTCTAGCCAAAATTGACACTTGCATATGTTAGATTCAAATCTTTTAATGCATTTTAGTGTTTTTAAGCCAAATTGTGCACTTTGGTGGAAATTGGTCAAAAGCCTAGTTGGAGGTCATTGGTGGCTAAATTTAGCTATCTATAGTTTACCCCTATTTGGAAAGGCATTGCAAGCTATAAGAAAAATAATGTCTTCTCAAAGAATGAAAAATTACTACATTCCTACAACTACAATGATGATAAACTAACTGTATGATGCCCCCTCAAGGGAATAGTTGGCACAAGTAGGTCGACAAACGGTCCCTTGAAAAGAAAGAAGCAAAATGAGGGGATAAAATAAAAGAAAGATGATGAGATGAAAACATATTGATTTTGAAAAACTAGTCAAAATCATTAAGAATGCAAGTGGGATGGTGTACAATGGTTTGCCCAAAGGCAGTAATAAGCATTATACCCTGATAGTGATAACATGGTGTGATAACACAATGATTTACCCAAAGGCAGTTATAATCATTGAGAAAATGGAGATACCCCAGTTAGGATAAAAAAATAAGATAACAATATGCCCCTATATGGATAGGAAAAGTAAAGTGGTGATAACATAATGATTTTCCCAAAGGCAGTTATAATCATTGAGAAATATAGGTGGGACAATGTGCAATGATTTGTCCATAGGTGGTTATAATCATTGGACCTCGATTATGGAAAACATGATTGATTGATGATGGTAACTTAACATATAGGGTTATGATGAATTAGAACAACCTACTAGTAGGGAGATGCTCATCTAAACTAATAAAGGTTGAAATTCTTTCCTGGTTAATTACTCTATTTGAGATATGATTGAGATTGAATCAGGATGTCGATGCTGAAGAGATGTTGATGCCACCATTGCTGAAAAGACTTCTTGAAGCTAAGGTTTGTTGTAGCATGTGTTGGTAGGCATCATGGTATAAGATCATGAGGACCTGGCTG
Organism: Torreya grandis; assembly: GCA_037957365.1. Lineage (NCBI taxonomy): Eukaryota > Viridiplantae > Streptophyta > Pinopsida > Cupressales > Taxaceae > Torreya > Torreya grandis. The sequence goes on along the minus strand of JARHVA010000016.1, from coordinate 3,391,137 downwards.
AAATATGCATAAGGACTGACTCCTGAAATCCAATACTCAAATAGAAAACAATACACCAATGATAAAAACCATGATGACAATGTAAACATATGAATATGAATGGATTCAAGTATAAGTGTGGGAAATGAATTACCCAATGAACACACATAGATCGAATGAAGGAAACAATGCTGAAAGCAGACAAATAGGCATACAAATAAACAAAATAATCAAAAACAAATAAATAAACAACTCAATAGAAACCATACGATCATAGCCCCTAGAAAATAGGCAAAAACTTAATAAATCAATAAAATTGGGGAATATAATAAAAATAAGGGGGTGATCAAGATATTTTTATATGCACTATGCAAGTGGATGCTACCTACATAGTTTCATGGATGTAATATCTAATTAAAAACTTTAGGCCAAATGTAGTTCTCCCAGAGAATGGGAAGAATGTGATAACTTATGAAAACAAATATAATGGATGTGATAGAAGAATAGGAATGGTCTTAAAAAATGGCAAGCACATGAGAGAAAAAGGCTAAAAAAGATGGAGAAACTAAGAAATTAATGATTTTCTTGCAACTTAGTAATGGTTCCCAGAATCCTTAAGGCAAAGAAATGGTCAATGTTTTTGGTTTTTTCTAACAATTTTACAAATGTTTTTGAAAATTTTAAAGTATCTCAACTTGATCAAGAATGAGGAGACACTAAATGGTTCAAGCTTGTGAAATGGTGAGAGTGTTCAAGCTTAGGTTGCTCATAAAATAGTGAGAGCATTCAAACTTAGGTTGCTCATAAAATGACGAGAGTGTGGCTTAGGTTACTCATAGAATGGTGAGAGCATTCAAACTTAGGTTGTTTTCAAAATGGAAAGAGTGTGGCTTAGGTTGCTAAAAAATGGTAAGAGCATGGTGGAAAGGGTGACTGAGTTGACATCAATAAGTATCGAGCACTACCTACATAGTCTCAGAGTAGGACCTCATGTCACTGTAGTTATGCCCTATAATGGAGGAATTAGACTAGTGTAGCAATCAACTCAAATAAAAATAGGCATAGTTGGTAAAAAGGCATAGTATAGCATAAGAAGTGGAAAGTTGGTATGTCAAGGCTCAATAAACAAATGTTGCCCTTAGTTTGCCTATAGGTGGTTATAACTAGGAAACAATGACATAGATCAATGATACTAATTTGCCCAAAGGTGATTATAATTAGTAGCAAGACTGGTGATAAGAAAGGAATAACAAATTAAGGATGCAACTATCTAAAATTATGTCATACTTCTCTAAAATACAATCTCTATCTAAAGTACTTGAAACAACTGATGAAATTGATCAGAGTCCTTGATGCTAAAAAGGTGCAATAAATGGCAAAAACTAAGGTAAAATGGGATAGGCTTTATAACACATTTGGTTAATAGAACGGGATGGTAAAATAGATAGAATGGGCTAAAAGGAATGATAAGAATGATATTTATACAAATAAGAATAGTGATAAAATGACATAGCTAAAACAATCCTTAGAGACAATACACTTTAGCACTCAAGCATAGTACCACTTGAGGTGAATAATATTCATTGACTTAAGAAGTTCATCTCAATCTAGTGTGGCAAGCCTATATGCTCTTGATCCATAATCTATAAAAAATAATGAAAGGCCCTATCCAATTTGGTTTGAATTTACCTTTATGCTTCTTCTCAGCTGTGGTATTCTTTTAGTTTTTTTTAAGAACAAGATCACTAAGTTTAAATGTTCTATACTTGACACATCAATTGTAGTGACCTTTGAGTCAATTTTAATATCCCTAAAGATTGTTGAGTGTATCTATGCTTTTTTCATCAAGTAGGTCTAGCTCTTGTAGGTGAGCTCCTTGATAGTCGTGATCATCTAGGACATGTTTGAAAGGTATGTCTAGTGAAGGAAACTCAACCTCAATGGAAAGGATGGCTTTTATCCCATAAACAAGTGAATATGGAGTGGCTCTTTTGGGGGTATGGTGATTTCTATGATATGCCCAAACGGTAGGGATTATATGTAGGTGCCAATCATGATCAACATCATTGATAGTCTTTTTGAGAATATTGACAATGGTTTTGCTCGATGCTTCAGCCTGGCCATTATCTTGAGGGCAATATGCTACAAAAAAATGTTGTGTGATGTTATATTTAATACATAGCTAGACTACATATTTGTTGTTGAATGATACTCCATTATCAAATATAATGTTAGAGGGGATACCATAGCGATAAATGAGATGGTTGAAGATGAATTTGGAAATTTGCTTTCCAGTCACGTAAGTGAGGGGTATAACTTCAAACCACATAGTGAAATACTCAGTGGTCGCAAGGGTATGTTTATGGCCATCAGATGAAGTGGTGTTTATTTTTCTAATGAGGTTGAGTCCCCATATAGCAAATGGCCATGGTGTCAACATTGGTTTTAGATTTTGTGTTGGGGCATGAATCAGATTAACATGACATTGACATTTGTCACACTTATTTACATATGCAACTACATATGCATCCATCATGGGCCAATCATAACTAGTACACAAGAGATTTTTGGATAGGACTACCCCAGTAGAATAAGCTCCATATACTCCTTTGTGAACTTCTCTTAATGCTAGTGTAGACTCTGGCGAAGTTAAACAACGAAGTAGAGTTCCATCAAAACTGTAGTGATAAAGGGTGGATCCAAGTATAGTATAATGAGTGGAGTGATGGATAAAGGCTTTGGTTTATTTTCAAGATAGGTTAGGTGGTAGAATTTGGTCATGAAGGTAGTTATAAAGATTTGAGTACCAGATAGAATTAGGACCAACAATATCACAAATCATTGCAATGGTTGTTATGAGATGGTGTGATCAAATTCTTGATGAAGAACTGATATTATCTAGCTTTGTCTATTTGTCAAATCATAGAGATGATAATAGCCATGACATCTACATTTTTATTACTAGCCCTTGGTATATGCTCAAATTGGATATTTACAATTTTTTATTTTAGGGTATCAACCATAGCCTTATATGGAACTAAATTATCATCTTTGGTCTAAAAATGGTATGTGACCTGATTGATGATTAATTGAGAATCACCATAAACTTGGAGATGAGATATGTTCCATTGTACTACCTGTCAAAGTCCTGTGATAAGTGCTTCATACTCAGCCATGTTTGTACAAGAAAAACTGATTTTGAATGATTTAGGGATTAGATCCCCATGTGGTGTAATAAATAAGAGGCTTGCACTCGATCCATGTGTAGTAAATGAACCATCAAAATATAGCTTTTAGTGCCACTCTTCAAAAGGTGTTTCAGTGATAGTCATTATAGATTTATCAATAAAATGAAATGTGAGTGGCTTTATGTCTGTAAGGGGTGCTTCAGTAAGTTGATCTGCAAGGACTTGTCTTTTGATTGCCTTTTGATTGACATACTCTATGTCAAACTCACTAAGAAGCATGATGCATTTGGCCATTCTATCTTGTAAATCTATTTTAGATAGTAGATACTTGTGTGGATCTACTTTTGAAATGACCATGGTCTTATTATTCAACATGTAATGGCATAGTTTCTAAGCTATGAAGACCATGGCTAGATAGGATTTTTCAATAGGTGCATAGTTATGTTCATATGTGAAAAAATTATGACTTAAGTAGTATACTGCATGCTCTTTTCCATTGTTACCATGTTGAGCTAAAAGTGCCCCAAAGGCATTATCAGTAGCTAATAGATACAACAAAAATGGCTTTCTTGGCATAAGAGGTAACAAAATAGGTGGATTAACTATATAGTCCTTGAGTTGTTGAAAAGTTGTTTGGCAGTGATAATCCCAATGAAATACAACTTCCTTCTTTAGAAGATGTGTAAATAGATGACACTTGTCTACTAACTGAGTGATGATGCATCATATTGATTGGATATTTCGCTGCAAACTATGGAGTTACTTCAAATTAGTTGGTGGTAACATCTCGATTATAACAAAAACTTTAGACAAATCAACTTCAATACCTTTGTGAGACATAATGAAGCTAAGTAATTTGCCTAGGATTATGCCAAACACACATTTCTTTAGATTGAGTCTAACTTTGTACCCCCACAGTCTTTCAAATATCTTGTGTAGCATTACTGGATGGTTGGCCTTGATCTTGGATTTTCCTAATATGTCATTGACATAGTCTTCAACAATATCATGCATCATATCATGGAATATGATAATCATGTCCCTTTGATATATATCTCCAACATTCTCAAGACCAAATGGCATGACTTGATAACAAAATGTTCCCCAAAAAGTGGTGAATGTTGTTTTATGTTGGTCTTTTGGTGTTATTCTGATCTGGTTATATCCTAAAAAGACATCCATGAGTGAAAACATTTCATAAACTACTATGGAGTCAATAATCATATCAATATTAGGCAATGCAAAGTCATCCTTAGGAGAAGCTTTGTTTATATCTTGGAAATTAGTACAAATTTTGATTCCTTTAGGCTTTTTGCTAACAAGTACAACATTATATCCATTATAAGTAGTCAATGGATCAGAGATATCCTGGTTCAAAGAGTTTTTCTAACTCTTTCTTTACCAAGATATTAATGCGATGATGCATCTTACGCAACTTTTGTTTCACTGGTTTGGCATCAGGATTCACCACAAGGTGATACAAAATGAAGGCGGGGTCCAAACCTAACATATCAGAATAAGTCCATGCAAAGATATCTACAAATTATCTCAAAAGAGATGTAAAGACTTCACATTCCTCCTCAGTGAGGGACATGCCTAATTTTATACATTTTAGCTCTGATGGAGTCCCAATGTTTACCTCTATTGTATCTTCTACTACAAAGGTTGAACCATCTTCTAGAATAATAGGCAAAGACTTGAACTGTTGGATTATATCAGGATCCTCTATTAGGACTTGCTCTTAAATGTGTCCTAGGCATGATGAATCTAAGTCCTCCAATTAGAGATCTGGCCATGTGACAAAAACAATAAAAAATTCTTGAAGAATTCATTCAAATACTTGTTTTGAGAAACTAAACTTGGATCCATGGGCAAGTTCATCATTGATGGTCTCTTGGTCTGAATTCAAAGAAGAATGAACACCCCCATATAATGGTGCATGAAATAGGTTTTCACCACTAGACTACTCTTTATCTTTACTTTTTCCTTGGTCAGAAAGCACCTCAAAGAGGTTTTCACTTTGGGACCTCAATGTTTTATTTATTTATTTTTGGCTAAGGGTGTTTACGCGCTCTCTAAAATAGCCTTCAAGATCTAATGTAGTTAAGAGTCCTATTTTATGATCTCCTAATGGAATGTTGTCTCTAAGGTCTAAAAAGTCACAAAATGCCTCATCATTTTGAAATTCATTAATCGACAAATTGGATTCTTGTTGGTCCCAATATATTAGTTTGGGATAGTATAATGGCAATGGGTTGTGATGAATGACTGGGGTAAGGGTACAAATGGCATTATTATCAAAAAGTTTAGTCTCAGCTAGGTCATCAAAGGTGAGGCTATGATCAAACTCTACTTCACTATCAACATCATCATCACTAGCCATCGATGATGGAACTTGAATAAGATATGTGGGGTCACCCCTAGGCAGTTTAAATCCAAGGCCATAGGGTCTTTTATGCTTAGTCATGGAAATTAGCTTAATAGTTCCTTGTTGATTTGGTCTGAGGCCTCTTCATTCATAATCTTGATGCTCCATGATCTTATTGGGAATTAGATACTTTGAAATTTTATAACAATTATCTTGGTTGTCATTGTACAACCATGATTCATCCCCTTCAAGAGGGTATGGTTCTAGGCTAGATGCTGGTACAAACATGACAGGTCCCTTACATTTGTTGTTTTGTTACCAATGCATGTGTGGAGTAACTTTAGGTCATCCAAAGGTTTCTAGTTTCTGAGGAAGATTGGCAATATGGAAGGTATCATGGGTTACATACTCCCTTGAGCCATTAACTGAAATGGTGAAATTATTGGAAGCTTCAAGAGGTAACATATGAGAAAGAGAATCTAAGATATTAGGATCTATACAATTATCATGTGGAGGATCAATAAGTATGGCTTTTCCTTTATCCTTATTGGGACTTGTATTCATGCCATATTGGTAATTGTAGCTTTGAAACTCAACCTCAAGATGTTTGTAGTGTTCATATAGGTGTAAATCTCTTGGAATATTCACTTCCATCCCTGAGTGGGAGAACTTGATACATTGGTGCAACATTGATGGGACTGCATGAATCTCATGTAACCAAGGCCTACTTAGAATCATATTATATGAAAACTCATGATAAAGCACATGGCAAAGTATATCATGGGTCAAAGGCCCAATGATAATTGGTAAGCTAATGGTGCCTTGTGATTCTCTCTCTTGATTATCATAGGCTTTGATAGTTATCATTTTTGGTTGGAGATCTACCATTGTGTACCCAAGAAGCTTAATGAGCTTTAGAGACACTATGTTGAGGCCTGATCCATTGTTTATATGATTTAAGCAATAATTTAGGTGACAATTTGGGTGATGGGTCCACCCTAATTGATGACGGAACTTCTGAGAGCCATAACTTTTGTATCGTAGCTCTAATTGACTTGTCGTATGAACCGTTGGAAAACTAATAATGAGGGGAACATCATGAGATGGCATGGAAATTTTATAAATGAAGTTTGACCCCCCAAAACCTAATGGAAGGGCACCAAAATTACAATTTTAGTAGTGCAGTCTAAAAATTGTAAGTTTCCAAAAATAGTAATTCCTCAAATTCTGTATTATTGTAAATCGTGGAAGTCAGACCACTTAATTTCCCTCGAGATTGGTGACCTTCCACATCCTACTCACATCTTCAAAACATGTGTAAATGATGATGTAACCTGAAATAAATCGGGCATCTCTCCTCAGAGATAGGCATATGTTTGGGTCTGCAAATTTGATCAATAAAACATCTCTTCTCAGAGATAACATTATTTGAATTATGTTGTTCTAATTTCTTGAATTATCTTTCAACCAAAGCTTTTGAGTTTTGTATCAGTGGTATCAGAGTGGTTTGTATTTAGAGTGTATGATCCCAAGGACAAGATCAGATTACAGGAAGCTTGGGTGGAAAATAGAACCAGTAGACTATCCACCTATTCGCTCCAAATGACTTCAAATGGCACAAAGCACTGAGACATCCGATCCTTTTAAGGAAATGGTGAATGAAGCCCTCCAATAGTAGCAAGCACAAATGCTACAATAATTCACTCAAATTCTCTAACAAATCTCGATGGAAAATTTTGGCTCCTCATCTGCACCCCCACATCCTTTCAGTGCCCCAACACCCTTCAAGGTTCAGGTAAATTTTGATATCCCTACATTTGAAGGCAAAATCAATGCTAATGCAATATAAAATGGGTTGGATCAATTGTCATCTTATTTTTATATAAATAAATTCATTGATAAAGAGAAGATTACTTTTGCTCTTCTGAAAGCATCATTTCCTGTCAAAAATTGGTGGGAAGTGTACAAAAAGAGATTCAGTGCAGATGATATTGGCCTTGAGACGAAACCTACATGGGATGATTTCATAGAAACTATAAAGGAAGAATACTACCCCATTGGAGCATATGACGATCTGTATATAGAGTGGTAACAAATTCACCAAGGTAAAGAACAGTCTGTTCAAGATTACATTAACATTTTTCATTCTCTATCTGTGAGATTGGGCATCCAGGAAGGTGAGAAACACAAGGTTCTCAAATATCATGGTAGACTACAATGGTACATATGGGGAGAAATGGAACTCTTCATTTTGGAAACCATTGGTGAGGCATACAAGTTCAAAGTGAAGATTGAGTAGAAGCATGGAAGAATGAATATGAAGAATGAGCCTTCAAAATGGAAAAGTGACAAAGAAGGTCAAGCACGAGGCCAAAATTGGAAGCAAAAGGAAGGAAAGACTAGGAAGTGGTGTGATTATCATAAATCTAGAACTCACTCCAAAGAAGAATGTCGAGCCATCAAGTCCCTAGTTTTTGACTCACAATCCTCAACATCTACTGCTCTACCTCATACAGACCTTGAAGTCGAAGAGGTTGAAGAAGAAATTGTAGATGCTGATCCTGAAGCCATTGTTGCTTCATCATAGACCCATGAGGAGAGGCTAGATGACAAGGAAAGGTTATTTCAATCTAAGTTATGGTGAGAGATAAGCCTCTGCATTTCATTCTTGATAGTGGAAGTCAAAAAAATTTAATCTTTGTTAATATTGTGAAAAGCTTAAATCTATCCACGAAGCCTCACCCAAAGCCATATAGTATTAGATGGTTGATTCTAGGGAGAAACCTCCGTGTCACCCACCAATGTCTTCTCTCATATACAATAAAACCTTTCCAAGATGAGGTCTTATGTGATGTGGTCAATCTAGATGTTTGTGATGTACTCTTTAGTCAGCCATTCATGTTTGATTGACATGGAATATATGAATCAAGAAATCAAAGGATCAATCTCACTCTCGGACCACGGTGTTACAGGGTACCAGAGGTACCACCTTTTACATCTATCTCTCTGATTAGTGCCAAGAAATTTGTTCTTATGGTGGTCAAGCCACAAGAATCCAAAAGGGCTAATGTTATAGCCCTTACTACACAAAAAACACAACAATAGAAGCAAATAAATATCAATCTGAAGAAGTTCATAGCCTTCCATCCACAGACTGATGGTCAAATAAAAATGGTGAATAATCGGGCCCTGCACAGTTCCATAAATCACAGTCCCTTCCAAGTATGCATCAAGAATAAAATCGAAGTAAAACTACCACACTTGATGAAAAATCTTGATGTAATGGGGACTATTGATTCTCAAGGAGGGAGGAATGATCTGGGCAACAATTTAGGTGACAATTTGGGTGATGGGTCCACCCCAATCGATGACGAAACTTCTGAGAGCCATAACTTTGGCACTGTAGCTCCAATTGACTCACCATTTGAATCGTTAGAAGTATAATAATGAGGGAAATGTTATGAGGTGGAATGGAGCTTTGATTGATGAAGTTTGAACCCTGAAAACCCAATGGAAGTGCCCCAACTTTCAATTTTAGTAGTGCAGTCTAAAAATAGTAAGTTTCTAAAAATAATAATTCCTTGAATTATGTATTATTGTAAATCGTGGAAGTTGGACCACTTAATCTCCCTTGAGATTGGTGACCTTCCACATCCTCCTCACACCTTCAAAACATGTATAAATGAAGATATAACCCAAAATAGAAATCAGACATCTCTCCTTAGAGATAGGCATATGTTTGGGTTTACAAATTTGATCAATAAAACATCTCTTCTCAGAGATAACATTATTTGAATTGTGTTGTTCTTATTTCTTGAATTATCTTTCAACCAAAGCTTTTTAGTTTTGGATCACTATAAGGACATATTTCACTTTATTCCACTTTATATAAACTTCTATGTACAATGGATTATTATGGAGTGGGCTAAGGGAAGACATATCACCTTGGTTAAATGTGACTTGTTGGGCTAGAGCTAGGCGTCCAACCAAAGATTGAAATTTATATGGGGATATATCACTGGAAATAATGAATTCAGTTAAAAAATCATTCAAAATATTCTTATGGATTGTTGATATTTGCAAAAAATTTAAAATAGAAATTTATGATGGTGTCTTCTATAATTATTTCACAATATCAAACTTCTTGTCTTGGTCAATGTTGAATAATTTATTCCAAGGTTGAATGGTTGGTTGGATAACAGGCAAAGTGGCAGATGATTATGGGCCTAAGATAGTAATCTTTGACCTTTGAGTTATGATTACACAATCAAGATTAGATGTTGGACCATAATTGCTAACAAATGTTGGGAATGGTGTGGGACCTAATAGGATAAGTCTTGATTGTTGGTGTACTTGTATGTGGTCACGTAGCAAGGGTGAGTTATCGGTATAAAGTCCAAAAGTGGAAGTCTTGATTTGATAGTTCACTTGTGTATGGTCCTAAGTCAAAGAAGGATTATCCATGTAATTTGGTTGAATGGTATTGTTTAGCAATGGTCTAGATTGATTAGTGCTCAGTCTAGGATTAATGGAGATGGTATTAACACTACCCCCTATAATATGACTTAAAATGCTATTGTAGTCATGTGTAACTGCATGGTAGGTTTGTTGATTGTTACTGTTTTGACCTTGGTTTTGTCAATTAATCTAACATTATGGGTTTTGCTAGTTTAACCTTTGATTTTGTTATTGCATCGATGGATGTCATTGTTGTTGTGGTTACTAATTATTATGATGCTATTGTGTGTTATACTAAGGAAAGGGGTTTTGATAAATTCCAAGAGTTTGATTAGAGGTGGAAACACCATTATCCAATGTTATCTCCCCATTCTCCAACATATTCTCAATCAAATACTTGATTTACACACATCTTTATAGATTATGCCCATTAACCTAATGATATTCAATGAATTCATTTTCATGACACCAATCAGGGTAAGGAATGCCATGTGGATAATGCTTTGGTATATGCCTACTAATCAAATTAGCAGTAGCAAGTTTGTGAAATACAGACTCAATAGGCTCTCCTAGGTCACTAAAGACATGACGTGTAGGCATAGTTCTCCTTAGAAGAGGGGTTTATAATGGTAAAGGTTGTTGTATTTATTGCATGAGTCTTGGTTGTTTTTATTATAGCATTAATTAGAGAGGTTGTTGGGTAGGAGTAAGTTGAAAAGGTGGTGCAGATGGTATTTGCACTATTTGGACATAACATGACTCAATTACGCCATTACCCATAACATTCCTATTGTGGTTCAATTGCTTTGGTCTATCTTGGTTATTGGCCTGTGTTAGTTGTGATGCTTAAGCTTGGATTAGATGTTGGTTTTGGCCACTTCCTTGATTAGTACCTTGATTCTGATTAGTTGATGTAAGCTTGATAATCCCTTTATTAATAAGGGCTTACTCAAATAATAAGCCTTTGTCAATGATTTCCTTGAAAGTATGTGCACGCTGTAGTTCCAGATGATAAGCTATCTCACTATGCAAATTTTTAGTAAAAATAATAGCTAATTATTTATTTGGTAAATTATGGGTGAATCAGCTTGCAAGGGCTCTCCATCATTGTAGATAACTTGTAAAACTCTCACCAGCCTTTTGTTTTGCATGTGTTAAGTCAACCAATGAAATCTCATGTTCAAGATTATAGGAAAAGTGCTACACAAACTTATTAGAAAGATCATCAAAATATGTTATTGAATTCTTGTATAACTTTAAAAACTACTCCAAGGCTTGTCTAGCCAAGCTCCTAGGAAATAACAACAAAAGGCATATATCGCTATATGCCATTGGTTGACATGCGACAAAAAATTCAGTTAAATGGACCTTAGGGTCACCTTTACCTTTGTATTTGTTGAATTTTGGTGGTTCATATCTTAGAAGAAATGATATCTATAAGTAATCCATGTTGAATGGATAAGAACACACATCATCCAACTTAAACTTTTTAGTTTATTTCTTAGCCTGAATGGCAATAATTGCATCCTTCATTTATTGTAATTCTTGGGATAGGAAATTGGAAGGAACATTGGTTTGAGGGAGAACCTTGGTTTGGGTATATGTTTGAGAGGTCACAAGTGAGACACTTTGACTAGGGTATGATGGAGATATCTATTGGGGTAAACTAGTTTGGTTGGGAAATAGACCGGGAATATGCATACATAGATTAGGATGTACTTGAAATTGCACAATTAGTTGTGCAATATTTTTGTTTAGGTTGGCTATGAAGGTTTGACTTGGAGGATTTTTCAGTTGGGATAGAGGGATATAACTATAATGTGCCTATTGTGGTTGAAAAGGGACATGCTTTCAATTAATCGAACCTTGCTATTGAATGGGGACTTGTAAACTAAGACCCTGTCTTTGAAATTGTGGCACATTTTGAACCGATTATTGTCTAGTAGGTACTTGAGAAACATGGGAGCCTCCTTGTTGCATGAATAATTCTTAGGAAGTGAAATTATGTCAAAGATTCAACATGTATCACTGACCAATATTTATATGTTGTTGGTTAGTCATCATTTGGTTTTGGATTGGTACACTCGTTTGTGACTGAGGAGGTGTATTTGCCACTTCCTAATGAGGTGGAACATTAGTTGCCCCTTGTTGAGGTGGGAATAAATTCAACCTTGATTGCATTGGTACAGTAGATTGTGCTTTATGTTTTGGAATACTACTCATCACTTTTTGAAGAGTAGGATTTATTCACATTTTGTTGTTGAGGCGTGACATTGGTTGCTAGTTGACTACCTAATCCTAATGGTTGCACACTTGATGAAGTAGCTAGTTGAGGTTGGGAAGTAGGTGGTGAAGGTTGGGGTGAAAAATCTGCTATTCCTTGGTATGATGATCCACTCATGGTATTAACTATAGGCACATGTTGTTGACTAGTTGTTTGTGCGTTAGTACCAATTTGATTTGGATTGGACATTGCTTGCACATTGTCCACTATATTTTGCTCATTATTCTACGTAGAAGTAGAAGACACTTATTTAATAATGGGAATATGGAACAAGTTGTCTAACAAAGTGTTTTATATGAATGGGTCTGAACTCTAATTTTCTTGACCAGTTAACTCTATCAAAACTCTTGTTGAAGGAACTAAGTCAATAAGAGGTTTGCTCACCATGGTCATGTAATTGAAATTGTGTGCTAGATTCAGGTAGGTTTGATATGCCATCTGCATTTGTTTAAAGTGGTCTTCCATGAGGTTTTTGCCTCTCTTAGGCATATTAGGGTCCTAATATGTTGTTTGGACTAGAGCCAAAGGATTGCTAGAAGAACCATGTTGATCATAAATTATGTTGTGGGGCATTATTACTAGGCTTGGTAAATTCTCACGAGGGAAGTCTACTGGAAACTTGGCCCCTACCTCTATGGATCTAATCAAAATATCATCTTTTTTCTCTAAAAAATGATGCTAAAATAAAAATGAATCATAAGTGGAAGGCATTTTAGTAGAGCGTGACATTTGAAGAACTAGTTCATCAGTTGTGGGTATAGTAGCTAGGTATTGTGCAATTTATTCTTGGTCTTGTTCTAAATAAGGTGGTGTATTAACAATATAGTTAGCAAATGGATCTTGGATTTGTGCCCCTAATTGAGTATTATAAAAGGGATACAAATCCATCTTATAAGCAATATTATTTACGTAAGGGTCGTGCACCATTTCTTCCTATACAACCACATTACTAATCCCTAGATTGTACATGAGTCCACTACAAGTGTAGGAATACATGTTAAGATCCATAGTAAATTTTTTTTCATTAAAAGGTCAAAGAGTTCTACAAACTCTAAAAAGATAATGTCAAAAATTTGAGTTTCAAACTTGGTCTAGATTCATCAAAAAGATCAAAAAGGTTTATGCAAAGATTTGTGATAACACAAGCTAATGTGAAGTGTCTAACATTACATGTCTTACACAAAATGATTAAGTAAATGAACCAAAGTGTTTCAAATTAGTCTTATCTAATTTTTTAAAAAAGTTGCTAGGTCTTTTGGCCAAAACGTGGTGTCAAAATTTAGGCTCACACAAGGCATGCACTAGGAATCCTGGCCAAATGGCATCAAAAGCTAGACTTTAAAATAGATGAAAGTTTTAATATAATGGTTTTGAAACACTTATAACAAACACTAGGCATTTGATTCTTGGACATATACTCAATCAAATAGGTATAAGGTATGAAACAAAAAACACTTTAGAGATAGTTTTTTTTCTCACAAATAATGGTATAAAATTTGGTTCTTTTGACAAATAAGCTAAACAAAAAGTGAACAACATAACTGTGTTATACAAAGGTTCACAAAGGTATACTTGGGTTGGTTTAAAAATGTAAGAACAAATTTGAACTTTATGCAAGGGGGCCTATGAAATAATATTTGAAATGTTTTGGGTAGTGTAATAGCGCTAGACTACCCAAAAGATGTGACAAAATGCTTGTTTCAAAAAATATCTAAGGCAAATATAATTTCTCATAAATTTGATAACATAACACTACCTTTCTTGACTTGAAATGTTGTGGTGCATAGACTCAAAGTGCAAGTGTTTAGCATAAAATGGCTTAAGTCTATCAAGTGGTGATAAGGATCATGAGTCTTTAAATGACCTTCAACTCAAATTGGAAATTGAACCTAAGTTTCTTCAAATTTAGTGCAAATGGAAAACCCACTTAACACATCAACCCTATGAACTTATAAAGGTGCAATTTCAAATTTAGATTATAAATGAAGGACTTAAACAATTTTGGCAAAGGTCTAGAGTCAATTGGGCAACATAACTATGCCAAAGTAGATGATATGAATCTAAGTTTTGATGAACTTTCAACAAGGCAAATTGATGATTTCACATGGGCAACATAACACCTATTTATTCAAAGGAAAATGAGGACCATGTGTTTTGGTTTATATCATTTTTTTACACCAAGTTTTGACTCTGAACAAGACTTTAATCTAAGACAAAACCAACTAATTAATCACTCTTAGATCCTAAAATGATAAGGTTGCTTAGTATTCTTAGAATCTGTTAATATACATCATTTGAGAGGATTTTAAGTGTTCATCCAAAGGTAAATATGCATTATATATTAGGGTTTTTACATCCCCCCTTCTCTCAAATGATAGTATTACGACATGGACTTGAGGCACACCTTGCACGAATAATACTTTTGTAGCAAGTGGGGATTTGTCTAAGATCTATAAATTTTTGAATGTTCCAGGGAAATCAATTACACAATGACTTTCATGTCAAACATTGTAAAATAAAATCATGGATTTTAGATATGTATCACTTGGCTTATTGCAAAAAGGTCTAATCCTTTTTGCAACCACTACATCCTATTGTTCCCTTAGTGTAGTGTGATGTCCAAAGTGCCACTACATCTTGTGTGCAACTCAAATATGGAGCCAAATGAAATCAATGTCAGGAGATGAAATCCCAGGTTAAAGCTTCCCTAAAGAACTCATATGAGGTAATGACATCCCCCTCACAAGCCAAGTTTACATGAAATAAAAGACTAATAGAAAGACTTTAGGGTCATTTTCAAGGTCACATAAACTTTGATGAGTCTTTGGGTAGTGCTTTAGATGACATTATTTTTATGCCTTGGACTAGGCAATTTTTAAATAAGGAAAGTGCTTTTGATTCCAGGGGTTCCCTAAAGGGGACAAATAGAAGAGCATACACACAACATCCTTGTATTTTTCGAAAACAAAGTGATAATTATGAAAACAAAATTGATAAGTGTGTTCAATTTTAATCCCAAATGAAAGATTTGGTGGTGTTAATTTGACCCCTTGGTCTTAATTTGTAACTTTGAAAGCTAACTACAAGATTTAAGCAATAACACCCTAAATGATTTTTCTTTAAACACCAAAATGAAAAGTTTAATTCATTTTAAAACACCCTAAAAGAAGTTTAAAATGATCTATTTAAGCATACTTTGATGATTTTTCAAGTAAAACTTGCAAAAAAAAATGTTAGTAAGATGTTTATCTTAGAAGAACTTTTAAAGATGAAACAACCAACTTAGAAAACTGAGCTCTCGAGTTTGTGGAAAAAAAACATAGTGACCATCGACGGTTATACTAACCGACGATGGTGAAATTATGCAAATCGATGATGGTTTTACTAACTGGTGATGGTTATATAGGCTAACATCAATTTTACTAACTTAATTGATGATGGTTATACTTAACTGACAATGGTTCATTGATAATTTACTCAACCAACGATGGTTACTGTGTAAACTTGTGACAAAGAAAAAAATGGAAAAATAAAGTTAGAAAATTAAATTGCAAAATTTTTAATGATCCAATTGAAGATTTTAAAGTTGCATAATTATCTTCTTCATGTGTGGGATGCATTGGGTCCCACTAGGCGTGTCATTAGGTGAGCTAGGAATTTGACTCAAGAGAGGATGATTAGTATTGTATTAGTTTCAAAATGAAAAAAAAAAAAAATAAATACATTAAATAACATAACATATCTAGCACCAGACACTAGGAAGAGCTTAGTTAACAAACATAAATAAAACACACAACTAAAATTAAAAAAAACCTTCTTTTACCTTCCTTATATGCTCCAAAATGTTTGTTGTAGTGGCTTGCTCATCTTGTGCCCATGAAATCTTCATCAAAGGAGGCTTGGATATCTCCTCTTCTCCTATTTATTAGGTAACACTAATTGTAATATCTTTTGGAAGATATTTGAGCATAATAACTTTACATCAAGCAAGTCCTATTTATAGATTTTTGAGATTGATCAGAATCAACCTGAACCATCCATATTGAGATGAAGATGTGTGGTTGAGGATTAATTCAATTTTTTGGAATTAAATCTATAATTATCCTCATCTTGACATTGGAAAAAAGGGCATTGAAGAGGCATGGAGGGTCATTATGAGGCATTGGAGACCCATAATCTTGATATTTGTGGCATTTATGGCCTAGGGATGTCTTCCCAAGAAATGAGGTCACCTAATGATGCAGTTATTTAATATTAATTTTAAAAAAAAAGTATTCAAAATTTTTCCATGGAATTATTAATTAAGCTCTAATTAGGTTTTATTAGCTCTTAAGTATGATTAAGCACAAATTACTCAAATTGCTCAGAATGCCTTGTTATTGGTCCAAAATTTGAATGGATTGAAATTGGAAGTCAATGTTAGATGAATTGGATCCATTATTAAATTTAGGATGTTGTAAAAAAAAAATAACAAAGACACACATCTCATACAAGAAATTTGATAGAAAAGAGCAATCTAGAGCACCTAGGTGCAGAATTGGCATTTTGACTCGAAATGATCTGATCAAAGTTAGCTGGTCCATAAATTACATTACCCTATTTAATGATACTATAGCCAAAATTGGTACTTAAATATGTCATATTCAAATATTTTAATGTATTTTAGGGTTTTTGATCCAAATTGTGCACTTTGGTGGAAATTGGTTGAAAGCCTGGTTGGAGGTCATTAGATGCCAGATTTAGGTGTCTACATTAATTATGCTATACAAAATGATGAATGATAGTTACATGAATATAAAATTTAAATATAGAGTAAGACAATCCTATTGAGATTAAATTTTATGGTCATGTGAATGTTAAATGTTGGGAGCGAGGATGCAAATTTTAAGACCATGGACTAGCCATTGGATTTTTAGCAATGGGTCCCAACAAGTTCAATGGTCCTCATAATCATACATCTTAATCCAATAGCATGAGATAATTCAAATAGTTAGAGCTCGAGGGGTTGACACATGGCATAAATTCATGAAGCTATAGACTGATAGCAAGATCTTGTGGATTAATGTGCATTTGCCAAGGGGCACTAGTGGGGATGAGATTAATAATTTAAAGGTAGATCCAAGGGCTCATGTTTGTTCATATATAGAAGATTTGATGAAGAGAATGAAAGTCAATATGTTAATGAGACAAGTTAGATTTCAACAACCAATTAGAGTGAAGGTGAGCCTATGGTTTTTGATAGGGCGAGAATCTATTTTTGACCATAGAAAGTAGGGTATTGTAGGGTTTTATTGATGCCATTAAAGCTCATTCGAATGCCATGGATAAGCCTAGCTGATATAATAAATCATGATGAGTATAAGGGAGTGCCATTAGAGCTTATATTGATCTCTAGTTTGATACATTAGAGCTTGTAAAGTTATTTCTTATGACTGGTTCACCAGGTTAAAGAAGGATATGTGTATAATGAATTCTCAGTCCCCACAGAGATATAATAGGTTTATTTGAACCTATTATAATATAAAAGGTGCTAAGTGATCCATGGGTCTATTTTAATATAAATAATATAGGAAAAGCAATGCCTTTGATTGGTTTTCCAACTATACGTGGGACTTGTGATCCAAATATAGAAAAGGAATGAATATGAAATTAACGCAAGGGTGCCCATCATCAACAAAGAAGGTACTTTGCTACCCAAGACATGGCATGGTTATTAGTATCAGGACTCAAGGATTTGATCCTAATAAGCATGACAAGTGGACTTAGGGTCCTAAGGTGGTGAGATGGTATTTTTAGAGGCAAAAGTGCATAGAAGATGAACTACTATCAAAGAGTGTCAAACATAGATATATATAGACATAAAGATCAAGTAACAGGGGTGAATGATGAAGATTATTTTTTGAGCCATCAAGAAGAATTTCATGCCACTTTTTAGGAGTTTTATGACTATTTATAGTGTGCTCACTTGAATGATAAATCTTTCTTAGCAATGACTATTGTTTCCTTAGCATTATTTTTCACTCTCCCACCTATTTGTAGTTGGAAAGCTTCTTATTGAAAGTCATGTGAAGTATTCTATAATGTGTTAAGGTTGAGTAAGTTAGCCTATTCAAATAGTGCCATTTTAGGCCTTATGTATAGTCCTCCTATCCTAAACATTCATCACAACCTCATAATGAAATATTGATGTAAGGAGATTCAGATAGAGAAGTGTATGTTTGGTTAGTCCCTTGTTCTCATGTGTAACATGAAACATGTTGGTAGTCAATAACTAATTTGGTGTATCACCTCCTTTATGATAGTTTACTTTCAATTTTCTCTCCCTTTTATCTCACAAGCATAGGTGTAGTAATTGTCTATAAGTGGAACATCAAGAGATCTAGCCCTATCTAGAGATTCATCTCATTCTTAGGCTACCCACATCATAAAGGTGTTTCAATTATGCTACTTGGATGAGGATATTTGAGACATATCCTCAGAGGGTACAAATCCAAGTGACAATAGTTCTAACATGCTTGGTGGGATAAGGTCCAAAAGAAGAGAAAGATTTTTGGTGTGTCTTTCCTTTATCAACTTTTGGAAGCAGTAAAATTGGCACCAATGGCGACTCCAAATCAAAATTCTAGTTATGAGTAGATCAAGTATGTCTCAATGAAGTTTTTAATAAATTTTTGCATCTCATTTGATATATGAGGTTAATATGAATAGATATGGTGAATATCCCTATTATCCACCTCCTTATCATCAACCCCAATATGATCCCCACGATCCATATGAGCCTAATCAACTCTACCAATATTTCTATTAAATTTATGAGGAGCCTTGGTAAGTTTCTCATGATCTTGATTATCAAGGGAATGGCTCTTACCTTCCTCATGACCCTTACCAAAAATATGAGGACCAATATCAACCATATATGCAAGAATATTGCCTTGATCCTCCATATGAATAACAAGCCCATCATAATACTGCTCCTCATCAACCCTATCATGATCCATCTATTCTAGCAATTAAGTGGACTTTGATAAGACTTAACAAGCATGCACAAGAGTTGAAATCACTTAGATGTTATGGAAAAGATGTCCCTACTCACCTAATTCATCATGTGAGAGAGTCATTGCAATAAATAAATGAATAATAGACACTTATTGAGAGATCAAATTAGAATAATCTCATAGATGACATGATGAATGTAGGGGGTTATATTCAGAGCATTAAGGACAAGCTAAAAGGCCTTGAGGAACAACAGGTCTAGACTCACAAACCTTTTATGCTTACATATACACCACCTTAGCCTTCTTATATGCCATCCATTCCTCCTCAAGAGACCATTCCAAGTGCTCCTTTGAATGTTACAAGTTCTTCATATGTTCTTCAAACCTTTCTTTATTTAAAATCTATCCAAGGGAGTTGTCAAAGAAACAAGGAGATTATTGTGGAATAGCCTACTATTTGGGTGGTCCAAGACCCCATCCTTCCTCAAGAATCCCTTATGAAGTACTTCAAGGTTCCAAGCTAGAATCAAGTGGTGAACTCATGGGATGGGTAAAGTAACGTATATCTAGAATTGATAGCCCAAGATAAAGAAGGATATGAACCTCTGTAAGCCTCCCTCATCCCTCTTCAAGAGCCTTTTTATGTTCTTGACCACATTAAATAGGAGCCATTTCAAGAGAATATAGTAAAGCAAATCAAAGAGCTAGAGCTAAAGATAAGGAGGGAGAGGAGAACCAAGATCAAAAGGCTAAAGAGAGACCTTAGTCTTTCCCATCTTAGAACCAAGTCATGCATTCAAGCAAATCTAAGGTCATTCAACTCCCATCGCTCCCTCCTCAAAAACCTAGGTTATTTCCATCTTGGATATTCATTCAAAGCAATAGGCAGAAGGAGGAGGAAGTGGTGATTATGGAAGTTAAACAAGAGACCATGTAGCCTTCACTCCTTTCCCCTCAAAATCCCAAAGCCTTTCCTTCATGGAGAGCCATTCAAGAGGCAAAGAAATAAGAAGAGGAGGTGGAGGTGATCCAATAAGAGAAACATTAGAAGAAAAATTAGGGACCTATGGTAGCTTATTTGGACCTTTCTCACCTTGTTGAGTATTTTCAAGGATCTACCATGCTACTATTTGAAAAAGAGCCTCTCCTCTGTGAGGCAAATAAAGAAGATACAGCTAAAAAATTAGGAAATGAAGATGACTTGGGTGACTAGAAAGAATAAATCATTATTGGGACACCTCTTGGTAGGGAAAAACATGCTTCAGTTTTTCATGATGATGAAAAAATAGAATAAGTGCAAAATAAAGCTGAGGTAGATGCTAAAATACAAGTGCACGAGGAAGAAGTTGCTGATGTGTAGGAGAAAGATGTCCTAGTTGGATAAGTTGATGATGTTCTCCATGAGCTCATTGATAATATAGAAACTACCATTTATCATGAAGAATAAGAGCTTGTAGGAGAAGAACAAGCTAAAATTAAGAGCATGCTCAATCATCAACTTGATATTGAAAATGAAATAGTTCATGTTTTTGGTCAAGAAACTGATATGCTTGCTTCTAACTTTTAGTTTGAAAAGGGTCCTATTGAACTACAACTTCATAAGAACAAATCTTTTGATTTGTTTGATATATTGATTATAGGTTTTTATTTACTTGAATGAAGTCCATTATATAATAAAAAGAGTAATATCATCAAACAATAGGCAGTTAATCTCTTAAGAGATTACATGCTTAAACTTTTCAAACATGGTTATCAACTTTTCTCTCCAAATTTAGACATCTCTTTGCTATTAGAAGCCGAGAAGGAGCTCGAGATGGCAGATTTGGATGATGAGATAGTGTAGTAGGTGAGATATTTTGAATATTTCATTAATTCTTTGGAGCATGAAGAACACTAACTTGATGACCTCAAGCATCGAGAAGAGAAGGTTGAATAAGTGGTGGTTCTAGATGACAAGGAGGATAAAGATGATAGGCATATAAAAATGAATATTTTTCAAGAACTTAAGTATCTTGGTAGAGTTGAGGATCAAGTGCTTGAGAAGGTGGACAAAGAATTTCCCATGGAGGAAAATTATCAAGATTAGGTAGAATATGCAGAGCTCCTCAATGAGCCTGAGGAACTTGAATCATAGAAGAAGCCCAACCTTATTGAGGATGCCATAGAAATCAAAGAGGTATGACTTGTTGAAGCACAATTATAGGTTGTAGTTAAGGAGCCATATGAGAACACTAAGAATATCTAAATGTACATAGCTGACTTATTTGGAGATACTTGGTTCTCATTGAGCATCATGCTAAAGAGGCTAAAAATTACAACAGAGGAAAAGCAGGCATCAAGACCAAACGTCAAGGAGATGCATGTATCATTCAATTCCACATCGCATGAGGCAAGAAAATTGTCAAACTTTCCTTTTGATCAAAGAGGAAAGGTACACATAGTTTTAGGCTGTATATTTTAGGATAGTTTTGTTCAAATTCCTCTAAGTGTTACTTTAACACATTTGTTTGTTGTCCCTATTTTAGGTTAGTTTCCTTTTCAATAAGTGCTTTGGGTAGTCTATCTTATTTTTTTCTCCTTTTGATCCTTATTTTTTATCAAAAGAGGTTAGAGCAAGATTGGCAATCAATATGTTGGATCCAAGTAGAGACTCCATGCCTAATGGAACAGACTAGGCACATGGTCTGGCATTTTTTGATAGATAGGCATGCAACCCTTATGAGTCACCAAAGATGTAGATCCAAGACATAAGAATATTTTGCAAGGTTTGATGAATAAGTAGACCCAAGACTTAGAAAGGGGTCCAAGATTGCAAAGTAGAAGAGACCATGTAGGTTCTCATGTGTTTTTTAACATTTGGAATATGGTCTAGAGTTGTAGATCCCTTATAAGGTGTCAAAAGTGCTTGGAATAGATATGTAAATGCATGGAGTTCATCTGGTCCTTCATTGTATTCATCCTAACATATTGGGTATAGTGGCACAAAGTACAAGTGGGCATTTATTAAAGCTATATCTTGCATGTAGGATAGTTACAGAGGAAGGTAACTACATGGGTTTGTTCACCTTGGTCCTATGTTGCTATGCACCAAGTCTAAAGTCCTCCACCAAAGTGAAAACAAATTTATCATGTGTAAAAATGGGCTTCTAGGAATTTTTCTTAATTTGCCCATACTTAGTCATTTGAGTTTGGCCATCATCAGGACATCATGCTAAAGTAGTTATGGACCAACCATCTTGAACTTTGAATATCTTTACTTTATAAGTTATTAAGATCAGTGGATTAAATGGGTTTGTCCAATTTGACCTTAAAAATATATTTTGAAAGTTTGATGCCTTCATCATTCTTGCACTTCAAGATCCAAGCTTTCAAAGTTGGTCAAAAAGCATAGGATGTTTACGCACATGTCAAAATAAGGCTCGAGCAAAAATTTACCTATGTTTAAATTAGATGGTCCACGGGACATCAATCACATTCTACAGAATGATGAATGATGGTCATGAGAATGTCAAATTTAAAGATAGAGAAAGACAATCCTATTGAACATAAATTTAATGATCATGTGAACGTCAAATGATGGGAGTGAGGATGTCAATTTTAAGACCATGGACTAGTCATTGACTTTCAAGCAATGGGTCCCAACAAGATCAATGGTCCTCACTTGATCATACATCTCAATCCAACAGTGTGAGAAAATTTAAACAATCAGAGAGCTTAAGGGGTCAACACATGGCACAAACATATGAAGATACAAACTGAAAACGAGATCCTATGGATTGACATGCATTTGTTAAGTGGCACTAGTAGGGATAAGATTGATAATTCAAAGGTATATCTAAGGGCTCATGTTTGTTCATATCTAGAAGATCTAATGAAATAAATGAGAGTTAATGTGTCAATGAGCCAATTCAGATTTCAATAGCCAATTAGGGTGAAGGTGAGCTTAGGGTTTTTGATGGGGGGTGAGAATCCATTTTTGACCATAGAAAGTAGGGTCTTGCAGGGTTTTCGCAATGCCATTAAAGCTCATTCAAATGCCATAAAGAAGTATAGTTGATACAATCAAGTATGGGGAGCATAAGTGAGATCCATTTGAGCTTATATTGATCTTTGGTTTGATAAGTTAGAGCTTACAGGGTTATTTCTTTTCACTGGTTTACTAGATTAAATAAGGATCCGTGTATAATGAATTCTTGGTCCCCGCAAGGATATAATAGGTTTATTTGAATCTATTATAATATAAAAGGTGCTACATAATCCATGGGTTTATTTTACTATAAAGACTATAGGAAAAGCAATGTCTTTAGATTAGTTTTTTGACTATAGGTGGGACCTATGATCCAAATATAGAAAAGGAACAAATATGAAATTAATGCAAGGTGCCCATCATCAACAAAGTAGGTACTCTGCTACCCAAAACATGGCATGATGTTTAGTATCAGGGCTCGAGGATTTGATCCTCATAACCACAACAAGTGGACTTAGGGTCTTAAGGTGGTGAATTGGTTTTTGTAGAGGTAGAAGTGTAGAGAAGATAAGCTACTACAAAGAGTGTGAAACATATATATATATATATATATATATATATATATATATATATATATATATATATGTTTCATACTCTTTGTAGTATAACCACAACAAGTGGACTTAGGGTCTTAAGGTGGTGAATTGGTTTTTGTAGAGGTAGAAGTGTAGAGAAGATAAGCTACTACAAAGAGTGTGAAACATATATATATATATATATATATATATATATATATATATATATATATATATATATATATATATATATATATATATATAGACACAAAGATAGAGTAACAGGGGTGAATGATGAAGACACTTTTTTTAACTAGCAAGAAGAATTTCATGCCACTTTTCAGGATTTTCATGACTCGGATTGACATTTGTAGTTCCTAACCTTGCATGGTTAGTGTCAGATATTATTCTCATGCACATCTAACCCCTTCTATTAGCATGCCAAGTGACCTTATAACCTTTGGACTTCTCTCTTCTCTTCTCTCCCTCAAGTTATATAAGAAATAGCCATTTTGGCCTTAGTAAACTATGCTCCACCTGAGTATGGTGAAGCTCTACTCATTTGCAGACCATGGATCAATAAAGACTACTGATATGATTATTCATAGTGTGTTCACTTGAATGATAGATCTTGTTTAGTGATGACTATTATTTACTTAGCATTATGTTTTCATTCTCACACCTATTTGTAGTTGGAAAGCTTCTTCTTGTAGGTCATGTGAAGTGTTCTATGATGTGTTAAGGTTGAGTGAGTTAGCCTATTTAAATAGTTATAGTTTAGGCCTCTTATTTAGTCCTCGTAGCCTAAACATTCATCACAACCTCATAATGAAATATTGAAGTGAGAAGATTTAGATTGGAGAAGTGTATGTTTGGTTAGTCCCCTGTTCTCATGTGTAACATACAGTTGGTTGGTAGTCATCAACTAATTTAGTGTATCATCTCTTTTAGGATAGTTTACTTCTAGTTTTCTCTTCCTTTTCCCTCACAAGCATAGGTATAGTAGTGATCTACAAGTGGTACATCAAGGGAGCTAACTGTATCTAGAGTTTCATCTCATTCTTAGGCTACCCATAGCCTAAAAGTGTTTCAATTGTGCCACTTGGATGAGGAGAGTTGAGACATCTCCTCAAAGGGTGAAAATCCAAGTGAAAACAATTAGCTTGTCTAAAAAAATAAAAAATTTAGAAGTATGTATCCCTAAATTATTGCATAATAATTTGGATTAATTCAAGATAGGGTTTGGAATAATATTCGAAGTAAGATGGGTTCACCAAATGATTTAACCTTTTAGGATTTTACACAAGTAATTCCTATGTTTAAATTAAAGGGCTGAGATGTCTAAATAAATTAAATAATATGTAATAATTAAGTACTAATTTGTTATAGATTTTGAACTTATTTGAATTTCTAAAAATAGTAATAAATATAAACTTATCTAAAAAGTGACTATCATGCATGATTTGGGTTCTAAAAACTGAGTTTTGGATAATTTTGAATGTCATCAATAGGATTCTAGAATAGGTTTACTCACTAGATAGTAGTGGCTCATATGGATAGTAACACCATGTTGCTATAGTGCCCTCAATGTGTTGGTAGTGTCCCCTTTTTGGGACTATTCCTATTTTTTTGGAGCACCTACGCCTATGATTTTAGGTCCTATACCTGCATGCACGAAACTTGAAATTCTATGTTTTGCCTAGAAAACTTCATTTTGAGTGAAAACCCTAATCCTTATTTTAAGTATGGCATGAAAAATAATTGTGTGTTAATTAGTAGGATAGGATAGACATCCTCAACACCCTAATATGAAGAGAGTTACCTACATACCAATATTCCAAAGAGGGATAAGCATGATGTAGTTCTCCCACCTAGTGCTTGATGCAATTACAACCAAATGCTATAATAAGGGTGGACTTGGATGCCTTGAATGTGATTAAACTTTAAAATATTTGAAAAATGGGCTTAGGGATATTGTATATGGTAGTATATAGTAGGATTGAATAGGGATCAAATTCTTTAATTTTGCTAAACTTGTCTTTGGTTTGAATGTGATGTTGTTTCTATTTTCCATCTAGTGAATAGAGGTCAATTAGACTTGTATTTATAAATATCTATAGATTGTAAGGATAAGAAAATGTGTTTAGGCTAACCTTAGGAGTGACACACATTTGAAAAAGTATTTATTTGGGAGATTTAGGGATAAGGACAATAGTGCCCAATTAGGGACACTTGTGTCATGTTGTTGTAGTGTCCCAAATGTCTACCTCATAGACTACCTAAAAAATTGGGTTGAGATCTAAGAATGCTGTCCTAAGACCATGTTTTGGCTGCTTGTAGGTGTTTATGGTCTAAAAAATGACTACACAAATGTGGCAAAGGCTTTAGGATAGGTCTAGGGCTAAGATATGAATAGGCTAACTCAAATGACACTCTTAGAATCCAATTATCACTTTTAGGTGATTATACTTTTACACATGGTATATGATATCCATTTATTTTAAGATGAGTGATGTGGAGGTTATTCAACACCTTAAAGGGTGGCATATAGCCTCGTATTCTACCTTAGGATACATGATGATACATACTAGGGAATTTTATAAATTCTCACATAAGAGGGAGTCAAAATGTATTTGTTTCTTCAACTTGTAAGCACACAAAACAAAGTTATAAGGCACATGGTGTACATAAAATTCAACTTCTACACATTTAAATATTCTACAGAGACAAATGATACAATTCATAAACCACTTGTTTTCATTCCATCCATATTTTACTTAGTTTTTCATCAGTTACTTTATTATCAATTTATATAGAGATTGATCTAATTGAAAAAATTGAACTATTTGGTTATAGGTACACCAGAGTTTTAGACACATGATCATTAATGGTTATTTTCAGACCACAATGGTAGTCACGACATTCATGCAAATAAAAAGGAAATAGAGTTTTTTTGGGTTTTTAGGTCATATGAGCTACTATGTGATAAGGTAATCTCTTTCCTTGTAACTTTTAGATCATTATCATATTAAATATTAACTTTGAGCATAAATTATAGGTTTTGATTGCAATAATGTCATTGATCCCTCCCAAGTACACTTGTTTGTTTTACTTTTATGTATTTGTGCATACACATCAACTTGGGGCATTATTTACACAATACTTTTGGTATATGCCTAAGATTTTCTATGTTATTAATGTGTTTGTGTATTTGGACCATTAGTTTAGTTTAAGCTCTTATCAATGAATTTTCCTTTGTGTTGGGCCCCATACAATCAATATTTGCTCTTGAAAATTTACTTTCGAGTTAATTGTAATGTTACCATTCAATTTATAATACTTGAGAACCTTCAAATCAATTATTATTTTTCTTCAATATGCTCTCAGATGCTCCTATGATCCCTATATTCCTATTTTTAGGGTTCTTGGTCATATTGACCAATATCAAATTAGTTAAATACAAGTATGACTGCTATCGAACTAGTTTAATATTGATTGTGTCATTTATGGATCCTTTTGGTCCCTTTCCATAATTTAGATTTTTTTGTGCCCTGATTGTCAGCTTTATCACTTCCAATATGTTAGCTTGCATGTTAATAATGCCTTAATTTTTGTTTAATAAGTTCATATATACATAAGCATGCTAGTGCAATTATGATCAAGTATCATATGGAGAGATCACAAAATATCAAATTGATCCATTCACATACACTATTTTTTTATCTAGTTCTAATAATTGAAGTGTTATAGTTGCACACTTGTACCAAGTGAAGGATTAGTGAAAGAAAATATAAAATTGAATACTTTATTACATATCATACACATTCTTAAGGGTTGGGATCTTAATATTAATTAAATTAATTTCTAGACTACATGAGATTTGATTTCAAAATTGTTTAAGACTAAGGGTTTGACTGAGGCATAACCATCTTAACTACACCAAGTTTTTATGCTCTTGAAAATTCTCTTAGAGTGGATTAGAGTTTGGTGTAAGGATAAGGAATTATAGAAGTTTTATGCATGAAATAAATAAACTAAGAGAGGTTTTTGACAAGCAAGAGCTAATCAATATATCCATAAAGTTTCAAATTGATTTGACATCTTTTGTAAATATCGATCTAATAGTCGGCATCGAACTAGTTTGATAATTGTCTGACCACTATGGCCTATCTTTTCTTTCACATAAATTTAAGTTATTAACATCAACATCATGCTTTAATTTTAAAATAAAACTTAAATATATCACAAGAAAACATACATATTTGATTCAAACCTACAAGATTATATTCATTATAATTTTTTAATAATTATTTATTCAAACATAATTTCATAGCAAGGGAATAATATTGAAAATACTTCCAAAAAAATTCCCCTACTCTTCTCTGCTCCCCCAAGCTCTCCATGCTATTATCTTTTTCCTTTTCCATTCGCCTTAGTAATTTTATCTTCTTCTCTTTTCACCTCACGTACCCCCTCCTATTGTTCTCCTCTTATGCATCTTTCCTCTCTTTTGATTTAATCTAAAGTATTATTTCCATCACCACTAGCTACCCACAAGCTAAAACTTTGGCATTAGGCATGCTTGGTGTTCTGTTTCAGGGTGGACACTTTTCTAGGCATTGCAAATTTTCTCTTTCTCTTGCTAGTTCTTATTTCAATGTATTTTTCTTACAGTTTAATTAACATATCATTATTACTTATATGTATATTTTTTATTTTTATTTTTATCCCCTTTTTTCATTTTAAAATATTATTAATTTATCTTCCTAATCTTTGCAATAGGATCCATCATCCTAGGCACTGAGATGAATTTCCAATAAACATAATGTAACAAATGTTTATATAAAATGACTTACGAAAATGATGGAAAGTTTTCCATTCACCATTATCGCAACATGTCATTATTCAAAATAAGCACAATCTATAAAATTGATATCATCAATATGCCATAAAGCAAACATGATTAGTTATTGATATATATTGCATGATAAGATATTTTCAAAAGGGATGAAATTTCTAGAAAACATGGTTAGCATATTATGATTAGAGACCGACCTTTTCCAGATTACTTGATTATACTTACTAAGATTCCACATAAAATAAATTATGTTTAAATTATAATGTATGGTATATATACTCTCAAAATAAAATCGCATACCTTTCCCATTAAATGATGGTACATATCATGTTCTTTATCATTTTTAGATTGTCAATATGTGATCTTTGATAACACTATTATGCATGTTATGCTTATGATAGTGTTCGATTCCACACATCTAACTCCAATAGACCCGATGGTGCATATGTAGGGTTAGCTAAGTACTATCAATTTTCACTAATTAATGATATCAGAATATCATGATAATCTAATCACAAAATGAAATACACACACACACACACACACACACACACACACACACACACACACACACACACACACACACACACACACACACACACACACACACACACACACACACACATACACAAAAATAAATATCCATGATCCAGTGCATACTATTTTTTATATATACTCATCATCAAGTAAATTAGCTAAATAAATGGGAGGGGTTAAAATGGGGCATTACATTGAATGATACTAATTTATGTTATTTATATAAATCTAGTTTAAGTAATGTGGCAAATAATTTTTAAATGCTTTGACTATATACATTTTATAACACATAATGCATTTGACTCTATATTTTGAGATGAGTGACTGAAACATATATATTTTTTAATCTCTCACCTCAAAAAGTGGGCATATATATATATATATATATTCAATATTGATAAAAAACTAGAACAAAATTGTCTACCTTGATCAATAAGTAGTTTGGGTTGCTTGAATTCCTTGAGAAGTGTTAGATATGTCTAGGAGTTTTCTAAAAATTTTAATTAGATTAATTGAAATAGAGTTTCATTTTTTATTAGCATGGTTTGAGTGCCACTAGGTGGAGTCTTTCCTATCCATATTTTTCAAAATTTATACATTTACACATTGATATAACATTGACTACTTGTTATGATTGGATATTATTTCAAGTATGGTAGATTTTGAAAGACACATCAAATATGTATGGATTGAGCCTATCTCGAGCATCATGCAATTCATCCATCCTTACCTATATAAGTCAAGGTGCATGATTCAATTCATTATTTTGTATAGGGAAATATGGATGAATTCAATTCATTATTTTGTATAGGTTCACCTTGACTCATGCATGTACTCACATACACACATGAAAATAGGTGTATTTTGTACACACCTAATTTTGGTACAAGTCCATT
Source organism: Torreya grandis (assembly GCA_037957365.1). NCBI lineage: Eukaryota > Viridiplantae > Streptophyta > Pinopsida > Cupressales > Taxaceae > Torreya > Torreya grandis. The sequence continues at coordinate 3,361,032 of JARHVA010000016.1, read as the reverse complement.
TTCCATAAAATATTTTGCTTGTTTTTGCACATTTGGTTTACTTACATATATTTGGATATATTTAAGACACTTCCCAACCTACACTACTATGTTTTTGGCTTGTGGATGATAGAACCAACTAACAATAGCTAGTCATCACAACATTTATTGTACAACCTTTTAAGGCTGACACTTTGATCTTCATGAATAGGGGATTTAGATATCAAAGCTAAAATCTAGTTGACATAGGAATTCTAAAATAAATAAAAAGTAATAGTTACAATTAATATTAGAATTTTGGTGGTGTTACTTGCTTTTTTATATAGTTTGTGTGAAAATAAAAAAAGGGATAGTCTAGAATGAGTTGGAAAAAACTCTTAGAGTTTCTCAATTTGGTATCATTGTTATAAGTTGGTTTTTGTATTGTTTTATGTAATATTCAAACTTTTTTTAATTAGTTAATATATTTAATTTATTATGGATGTTTATATTAAAGTAGTTTACTTGGTTAACTAGGTTTCTCTGCCATTAATTTTGAAGTTGATTCTTCAATTAGTTTCCCTCTATGTTGTGTATATTATATTTTATAGACTATTTGTAAGTTTGTCTTAGCATTTAGAAGAAGCTTATCAAAGTGTAACTTCCTAGTATTCTTATCCATGATTATTTCTCACGGTAAGTACATTTATTTATGATTTTTTTGTTGTATCAAAGTGTAGTTTGGAAGGTCATTGTGTATAGTTGAACTTGGGATAATGTTATAACAATTGTATAGGACAATTTTTTTTGAAGTGGATGCATTAGATTAGTATCACATGATCCATGGCCCAAAGAGAGATGTAAATAAATTAGGGAGGAAGAGATAGAATAAATGTTGTGTAAAGAAGGAACGTTGGAGATGAAATACTCAAGAAATTAGAGACCCGTAAAGCTAGATTAAAGCATGAAGACTTTGAAGAGAAATGTAAAGTTTGCAGGGCTCAAGTTAGAGCCATAATTCTAATGAAGATTCTCATTGAGGTTGTGTCTGAGAAAAAGAAGAGGGTGAAGGTATAAATTTATGATTTTAAGGGTGAGTACCCTGAACTCTTTATAGATTGAGTACAAGAGCTGAAATGGTAGTTTGATATGGAATGGATTGATGAAGATGACCCTAGGAGGGTGAGATTAGTAGTAGCAAGGGTAAAATCAAATGCTTCCTAGTGGTGGTATAATCTAAAATAGTTCAATAGAAGGTTAGGAAAGGATAAAATTAGGATTTGGTATAAGATGCTATGGGATTTTATTTTGTCAACAGATTATTAAAAAAATTGTTTAGACAATTCCATAACTTGAGGCAAAAAGATATGACAATCCAAGATTGTACATAATAGTTTTTGAAATTACAAATTAGGACAGACCTAAAAGAAGATAAGGAGACAACATTTGTTAGGCATTTTAATGGGCTAGGGTTTTAGCTACAAGATGATCTGACTCAAGGAAAAGTAAATGTTGTAGATGAAGTGAATCAATATGCCTTGAAGGCGAAGGATAAAATATATAGAGGAAAAAATAAGTTGTTAAGTAAAATGGCTGGCTATATACCATTTAGAGGAAAGGCAACCACCTATAAACCTAAAAGGAATGAAGATTTTGAGAAAAGTAAAGGAATAAGGTTTGAATTTAGGGATAGTGGTTGGTTTAGAGGATGAGTATGAGGTAGAGTGAAACCAAAATTTAAACATTAGAGGCCAATTAAATGATATATGAAGGTTTGAAACCCATAAGCAGAGCCATGATGACACAAGAGGAACCCCAAATTGAAGAAGTTGAATTTTAAATAGTAAAAAATATAATTCTCCAAAGAACCTTGATAATGGGGAACAAGGAAGAAATTGAAGAGGATTGGAAAATGAAGAATGTCTTTACGACTAGATGAAAATGCCAATGAAAGGTATGTAAATTTATCATTGATAGTGACTCTTTTGATAATATAGTAAATATAAAAATATTTTAAAAATTATAATTAACATGCATTCCCAAATCCAATCCTTACATAATTTCATGGTTCAATAAGGATCATACTATGATGGTTGATAAATTCTATGTAGTAACATTTAACATTTGAGCATATAAGGATAAGGTGATATGTGATGTAGGCCCTATGGATGCTTGTCATTTGTTGAATGGTATGCCTTGACAATATGATAGGAATGTCATCCATGAGGGTAGGGAAACAAATATACCATGCAACATAGTGGAATGATACATATTTTGAAGCCTTTGAAGGAAGATGAACAATATGCTACAACTTCTCTATCCCTCCTCATTAATGGATAGGAAAAGTTCTTTACATAGGGTATAGGTGAAATTTGATTTCTTTTATACCCATTGGAGTAAAAAGTGTTAGAAAAGTGAGAGTTACCAACCAATATTCAATAATTTTGGCTGAGTAATCAGATGTGATACCAATATAATTACTAGTAGTTTTAACTCCTTTAAGAGGTGTTACTCATATAACTGAATTTGTTGTAGGTGTGAAATTACCTAACCAAGTTTTTAATATTTTGACTCCTTTTGAGAAAGAGGAAATGAGAAATAGATTTTAGGATTGTTAGAGAATGAATTCAATATGGAAAGCATATGTCCATGTGTTGTACCAATGCTTCTTTCACCTAAGAAAGATGGAAAAGGGAGGTTGTGTGAAATTTTCAAGGCATTAACAAAATTATAATGAAGTATAGGTACCCAATACCCATGTTAAATGACATATTAGACTGTTTGGTAAGATCTAAGAGCTTTTCAAAGATTGATCTTCAAAGTGGATACCATTAAATCTAAACTTATGAAGGGGATGAGTGGAAGACAACTTTCAAGACCAAAGATTAACTTTATGAGTGGTTTGTGATTAGATAGCTTCATGAGAACTATGAACTACATATTCATGAAATATATTAGAAAATTTACAATTATCAAATTTGATGATATTTTGGTATTTATTAAGAATGTAGAAGAGCATATAGAGAATTTGAGAGGGGTATTTTACATACTCAGAGAGGAGATATTTTTTTTTAATATTGAGAAAAGTGAGTTTTTCCAAAATAAGTTTGTGTTCCTTGGAAATACAATTTTAGCTAAAGGTCTAAGCATGGATCCAGAAAAAGTAAAAACCATACTCGTTTGGCCTACTCTACAAAGCATAACAAAAGTGAGAAGTTTCCATGGACTCGTAAACTTATATAAGAGGTTCATTATAAATTTTAGCATGTAAGTGCACCAATGATAGATTTTAAAGAGAGACAATGTTTACTTGGACAAAAGAAGTTGAGAAACCTTTGAATTGCTTAAGAAGAAGGTAACTAAAGCCTTAATCCTCATTTTATTATATTTTTAGAATATATTTATAGTGGAGTGTGACAAATCATAATTAGCCACTGGAACAATACTAAGTCAAAAAAGTAAGCCATTTGCACTTTTTAATGAGAAAGTGAATGATGTAAAAAGAAAGTATAATACATATGATAAGGAGAAAAACACTATGAAGTATTCAAAGTATTATCTCTTATATAGATAATTTATTTTGATGATTGAAAATCATGCATTGAAGTACATAAACTCACAATCAAAATTGTCCCATAAACATGCAAAGTGGGTATCACTTCTACAAAGTTATACATTTTTATTATAACATGAGAATGACAAATCTAATGTGGTGGTCAATGCATTGAGTAGCAAACTCAATTCTATTGTTACCGTGAGCAATGAAACTATTTGATTTGAATAAGTAAAGAATAAATATGCTGTAGATCCTCATTTCAGTAGCATTTATGATAAACTCAAAAATTAATTTGGTACAGGTAAAGGGTCTTTTGATGATTGTGTAAGTGATTGGAACTAGGGGGCCAAAAGTGGGTCTTAAGTGGTTTTTTTTCCTAAAAAATGAGAAACATCAAATTGTATAGATTATATGAGATGCCTACACTCAAAATTTGAAGATGCTATAAGAATGTGAATTGTAGAATTTTCAATTGAATTTCTAAACTACTATTTTTTTTGAAAATGGTCAAGTATAAGTAGGTTAAGCAACTATAATTTGAAGAGTTACTCCTATTTTTTAAGAAAAAAATATAGAAGATAGTTAGCCGTGTGCCCCACATTTTTAGCGTCATTTAGTATTTTTTTAAACCCTTTGGTGGAAAGTTAGATATGATTATCCAGCTTTCAACTATATATATTTTTTATTTTTTTAAAGAATATATATATTTTAATAATTTAACAAGTAGGCCCTAAAAAATGATAAATAATGGATACCTGACCATGTGTCCTCCCTAACTACATAAAAAATATTGAAAATTATTTTTTAATATGTATATAATTAGGCCTAGTTTGCAACCCTACATTTTTTTTAAATTCAGATGAACAAAATGAAAGATACATAAACAAAGATAAACATGTATATCATAAAATAGCGGTATAGAAAAATATGCTTAGAAATAAATATAGATAAAACCTTTAAAGTAATCAAAATATTAAAAAAAAATATATATATTTAGAAAGAGGAGAGTGTGCTTGATGTCATATTCATATTTTCATAAAATCTCCTGATAAAATTCGTAGTGTTTATCATGTCCAAAGTTTGAATTTTGTTATTTTCATGCTAAATTATGGATATGGTTATATGTGTTTAGGTCTAAGCCTTAGGTTTGAATTTCCAAATTTAAAAGACATATGTCATAAAACACATATATAGTATAGTGCACATATACAATAGTGTGTGTGCACACTATAACACATGTGTGCAATATAACACATAAGCAAAATAACACATGTGCACTACTATTACCTTATAAGCTCCAAGGCTTATAAGTTGTTCAAGCTAAATATTTGAAAGGTAAGCTATGTATTTAATAAAATAAATGTTAAGTATAAGATGATTAGAAATTAGGGACAATCTACATCTTCTGGATTTGGTCTCACAACTCCACTAGTTATGGTTTAGAAGACAATTTTTCAAAATCCAATTTGGTTAGTACTTAGTTATTTTCAATATTTTAGTATTGAAGCTAAGGATTTTAGGGTATAATTTTTGCAATCAGTGTCCATTTTGGGCAAACATATAGTCATTTTACAGTATTTGGGGCCTTCCAAATTGGTTGCTAACATTTGTAGGAGTTCTAGGTGTGTCAAAATTAAATTTTATATGGCACATATTAGATTAGACTATTTTTTGTGTGTTCATGTTTCCATTTTAGAACGAATTCGACTAAATCAAACCCCTAGCACATGAAATTGAGACAACTAAGGTTGATTTATGGCTATGAGAATACAATAGTCCACAATGTGTCATTTTTTTGTTCATGTTTGTTTTTAAGGTTGAATTTGTTAAATAAGGCCCTTATCACATGAAATTGATGCAAGCGAGATTTATTTTTGGTTAAGGGAACATGTTAGACCATAATGTGTCATTTTCAGGTGTTCTCATTTCCTTTGTAGAGTGTATTTGACTAAATAGAGTCCCTATCACATGCAATTGAGGAAGCAAAGGTTGATTTTAAGCTACGGGAACACATTAGACCAAAATGTGTTATTTTTTGTGTGTTCATGTTTCCTTTTTAGAGTGAATTAGACTAAATAAGGCCCGTATCACACATAATCAAGGAAACCAAGGTTAATTTAAGGTTACAAACACATATTAAACCATAATGTATGTCATATTTGTAGTTGTATTTCGTTTGTAGAGTTTCATTTATGGCCAGGGTCACACATTAGAAAGAAATATGTCTTTTTTTATGTTTTTATGTTTCCTTTGTAAAACTAATTTAACTAAACTGGGCATTATCGCTTGAAATCAAGGCAACCAAGGTTGATTTAAGGCTATAGACATACATTAGACCATACAATGTCATTTTTATGTGTTCTTATTTCTATTTTAGAATGAATTTGACTATATAAGTTCTTTATCACATGTAATGGAGGTAACATATGTTAATTTCTGGCTATGAGAACACATTAGATCATTATGTGTCTTTTTTTTGTGTTCTTATGTTCTTTTCATATTTAATTTGACTAAATAGGCGCCGTATCATATGAAATTGATGCAACCAAGGTCGATTTAGGGCTACATGAATACATTAGACCACAATATATGTCATTTTTTATGTTATAACATTTTTATAGGGAATTTGATTGAACGACCCCCCTATAATTTGTTATTAAGGCAACAGAGGTGTATTTAAGGTTATGAGAATGTATTAGACCACCATGTATCATTTTTTATGTGTTCATGTTTCCTTTCTAAATTTAATTCAACTAATTAGGGCCCTATCATGTGCACTTGGGGAAACCATAGTCGATTTAGGGTTAGGGGCACACATTAGACCACCTTGTGTCATTATTATGTTTTCACATTTCATTTGTAGACAAGGCCCTTAACTCTTGTAATCCAAGAAACAAAGGTCAATTTAGGGCTATAACCATATATTAGAAAATAATATGTCATTCTTATGTGTTCATGTGTCACTTTTAAAGTGAAATTGACTAAAAGGGTCCCTTGTCACATTCAATCAAGGAAGGGGAGGTTTATTTATGGTTATGGGCATATATTAGACCATAATGTGTTATTTTTATGTGTTCATGTTTCATTTTTAGAATTAATTTGACTAAATAGGGACTAATACGTTAACTCTAAAAAGGAAACATGAACACATAAAAATGACACATTTTTAGACAATAATGTGTCATTTTTATCATTCCACTTTTCATTTGTAGAGAGAATTAAATTAAACATGGCCCTTATCACTTGTAATCCAAGTAGCAGAGGTTGATTTAGGGATACGACCACATATTATACCATAATGTGTCACTCTTATGTTTTCACGTGTCCCTTTTAGAGTGAATTTGACTAAAAGTGTCCCCTATCACATTAAGTCTAGACAGGGAAGGTATTTTTATGACTACAGGCCAATATTAGACCATAATGTGTCTTTTTTTATGTGTTCATGTTTCTCTTCTATAGTTAACATATATCATAGCCTTAAATCTAATGTGGTGGTCGATGTGTTGAGTAGGAGACACCATTTTATTATTACCATAAGCAACGAGACTATTGGATTTGAATAAGTGAAGGATGAATCTATTGTAGATCTTTATTTCAACAACATTTATTATGGCCTAAAAAATCATGTTGGTATGGGTAAAGGGTGTTTTGATGATTGGGTAAGTGCATGGAATTAGGGGGAAAAAAGGGGGTCTTGAGTGGACATTTTTTTCCTAAAAAATGATAAACCTCAAATTGTATGGATTATTTAATATTCCTACACTCAAAAGTTGAAGATGCTATAAGAACATAAATTGTATAATTTTAAGTTTAGTTTTTAAACTACTATTTTTTTTTTGAAAATGGTCAAGCATAGGTATGTAAAGTAACTAAAATTTGAAGAGGTACTACTATTTTTTGGAAAAAAATAGTAGATAGTCGGTCGTGTACCCCCACATTTTTTGAACATTGTTTAGTATTTTTTGAAACCCTTTGGCGGAAAGTTAAATATGACCATCTAGATTGTAACCTATATATATTATAAATTTTTTAATGTATATATATATATATATATATATATATATATATATATTTAATGATTTTACAAGTAAATAGACCTTGAAAAATGATAAATAATGGATATTCGACCATGTGCCCACATAACTACCTCAAATTTTTTGCAAATCAACTTTTTTCTGAATATGTATAGAATTAGGCCTAGTTTACAACCCCACAATTTTTCCCCAAATCGGATGAACACAAAAAAAGATACATAAATAAAGATAGACATGTATAGCTATAGAAAATAGTGGTATATGAAGACATGCTTAGAAATAAATATAGATGAAAACCTTAAAGTAATTAGAATATTAAAAATAAAAACTTTAGAAAAAGGAGAGTGTGCTTAATGTCATATTCATATTTTCATGAGACCTCCTGATGAAATTCATAGTGTTTTTCATGTTTAAAGTTTAATTTTGCCATTTTTAGGCTAAATTATATATCTAGTTATATGTGTGCTAGTCTAGGCCTTAGGTTCATATTTATAAACCTAATGCATGTATGTGATAAAATGAGTACGTGGTATAACACATATATGCAATAATGTGATATAGTACGTGCACATGATAACATGTACGTGCAATATAACACATACACAAAATAACACTCATGTGCTAATATTGTTTTATAATTTTTAAGGCTTCCAAGTAGTTCAAACTAAAGAATTGAAAAACAACTTGTGTATTTACTAAAATAAATGTTAAGTATAAATTGATAATAAATCAGGGCCATTCTCCATCTTCTAGAATTGGTTTCATAGCTCCAATACTTATGGTTTAGAAGATAATTTTTCAAAATCCAATTTGGTTAGTACTTAGTTATTTTCAATATTTTAGTATTGAACCTAAGGCTTTAAGGGATTAAATATTACAACAGGTGTCCATTTTGGGTAAATGTTTAGTCATTTTTTAGGATTTAGGACCTTTTAGATTAGTTGCTAACATTTGTAAGACTTTTAGGTGTGTCAAAATTATTTTTTATAAATCACATATTTGATTACAATTTTTGTGTATCCATGTTTCCATTTGAGAGTAAATTTGATTAAATCAAACCCATATCACATGCAATCGAGGCAATAAAGGTTGATTTAGGGCTACAAAAACATAGTAGTACATAATGTGTCATTCTTATTTGTTCATGTTTGCTTTTTAGGTTGAATTTGTTAAACATGGCCCTTATCACATGCAATTGAGGTAATCAAGGTCAATTTTTCGCTAGGGGCACATATTAGACCATAATGTGTCATTTTTGTGTATTCTTATTTCCTTTGTAGAGTTAATTTGATAAATGAATACCCTATCACATGCAATTGAGGCAACAAAGGTCGATTTTAGCCTATGGGCCACATTATACCAAAATGTATTATTTTTGTGGGTATGTTTTTTATTTTAAGAGTGAAATAGACTAAACAAGGCAAACAAGGTCAATTTAGGGTTACAGTCACACATTAACCATAATGTATTTTATTTTTATGTTTTAATTTATTTTATAGAGTCAATTCACCTAAAAAGCCCACCAATTACCTACAATCAATGCAGTCATAGGTCAATGTAGGGATATGGGCACACATTAGACCACCATGTATCATTTTTATGTGTTTGTGTTTCCTTTGTATAGTGAATTTGAATAAACATTTACCTTTTCACATGCAATCGAGATAATGGAGGTTGATTTAGGCCTAGGGTCACACATTAGACAAACATATATCTTTTTAATGTTTTTATGTTTCCTTTGTAAAGATAATTTGACTAAACGAGGTCCTTATCACTTGCAATCAAGATAACCAAGATCAATTTAGGACTAAAAACATAGATTACATCATAACGTGTCATTTTTGTGTGTTCCTATTTCTGTTTTAGAGTGAATTCAAATAAACAAGGCCCCTATCACATGTAATAGAGGAACACATGTTAATTTATGGCTACAAGAACACACTATACCATAATATGTCTTTTTGTATGTTATTATTTAATTTTCTATTGAATTTTACTAAATGAGGCCCCTATCACATGTAGTCGAGGAAAATAAAGTCCATTTAGGGCTATAAATACACATTAGACCATGATATATGTCATTTTTTATTTCATTTTTAGAGGGAATTTGACTAAACAAGTCTCCTATAACATGCAGTCGAGGCAAAACTTATAGATTTATGGTTGTGACCACATATTACACCACCATGTATCAGTTTTATGTGTTCATGTTTCCTTTATAAATATAATTCAACTAAACAAGGCCCTTATCATGTGCATTTAAGGAAAACATGATCAATTTAGGGCCATAACCACACATTAGACCACCATGTGTCATTTTTATGTTTTCACATTTCCTTTGTAGAGATAATTCCATTAAATAGGGCCCTTATCTCTTATAGTCCAAACAATAGATGTCAATTTAGGGCTACAACCATATATAAGACCATAATATGTTGATGTGTCCCTTTTGGAGTGAATTTGACTAAAAGGATCCCCAATCACATTAAATCTAGGAAGGGGATGTATATTTATGGCTAGGGAACATATTAGATTATAATGTGTCATTTTTATGTGTTCATGTTTCCCTTTTATACAGAAGATACTTGTTTCCTTTGTAAAATATATGTAGCTCATCGAGCCCCCTATCACATGTAATTGAGGCAATGAATGTTGATTTAGGGGTCTAATTTGGGGCTAAAATTTTCCCAAATTACATCCTTGATTGATCTAATTAAGTAGTTCAATCAATGATCAAATTGGGTCTAATTGAGACTTAAATGACATCATATAGCTATAATTAGATTCACTTGGCTCAAATCGGTCTAAATTGCATCTCTAATTGAACTTGTTAAGTAATTGGCTAAACTAGTGATGAAATTGGGGCGAATTGAGCCAAAAATGATATTATAAAGTTAAAATAAGGTTCATCAAGATAAAATTGGCCCAAAATTACATCTTTGATTTAATTAATTGAGTAATTATTTCAATGAGTCATGAAATTAGGGCCAATTAAACCTTAAATCATAAAGTATTTTTGTAATTAGGCTAATGAGGATCAAATTATCATAAATTTCATCCTTGACGAAACCAATTGTGTAATTGTGATCTAAGGAATTTGAGTCAAGAGAGGATGGTTAGTATGGTGTTAGTTTTAAAATGAAAACAAAATGAAAGAAACACACTAATAATATAACATCTCTAGGCCTAGACACTAGGGAGAGCTTAGTTAGCAAAAACAAATGATAAACACAACTAAAAGGTAAGAAATAAAAAATAATAATTCATTCACCTTCCTTGGATGCTCTAAATTCCTTTATAGTAGTGGCTTGCTCGGTTTTGTGCTCATGAAGTCCTTGGCAATGGAAGCTTGGTTACCTCCATCTCTCCTTGGCACCTTTGGCTGTAGCTTGGCTTGGCTTGAAATCAATTTGGCATGGTAACACTAGTTAAAATGTACTCTTGAAGATATTTGTCCATTATAACTTTGCACCAAAATAACTTATAAATGATGTGGTAAGGCCTCCTATTTATAGATTTTTAAGATTGATCAGAATCATCCTAAACCATTCATCTCAAGATTGAGATGTGTGGTTGATGATTAATTCAATTTTTTAAATTAAGTTTATAATTATCCTCATAATGACATTGGAATAAGGGTAAATTAAGAGGCATGGAGGGCATCATGGAAGGCATTGATGAGGCATGGAGGGCATGAATCCTAATATTTGTGGCATTTATGGTCTAGGGATGTGTTCCCAAAAAATGAGGTCACTTGATGATGTAGATATTCATTATTTATTTATAAAACAAATTATTCAACAAGTTTCCATGGAATTATTGATTAGGCCCTAACTTGGATTAATTAGCTCTAAGCATGATTAAGCACTTTATGCACAAATTACTCAAATTAATCAGAATGCCTTGTTATTGGTTCAAAATTTGACTAGATTGGAATTAGAAAACAATGTTAGATGTGTTGGATCTATTATCCCATTTAGGATGTTAATGACAATAAATAACAAAGGCACGTGTCTTGTGTAGAAGATTTGATAGGAAAGAGCAATCTAGAGCACCCAGGTACAAAATTGGCATTTTGACTTAGAATGATCTGATCAAAGTTAGTTGGCCCATAAATTGCATTGCCCCATTTAGGGATACCTTGGAAAAAATTGGTACTTGAATATGTCAATTTCAACTCATTTAATGCATTTTAGTGTTTTTAGGCCAAATTGTGCATTTTAGTGGAAATTGGCCAAAAGCCTGATTGGAGGTTATCGGTGGCCGATTTTAGGTGTCTATAGTTTGCCCCTATTTGGGAAGATGTTGCAAACCATAGGCAAAGAAATATCTTCTCAAATAATGAGAGATGGCCTGCATGCCAAAAAGAATATGATGGTTAAATAACAAAGCTTCAAATGGTGTTTGGGAAGCCTATGATGATGCCCTCTCGAGGGAGTGGTTGTCAAATATGTTGATGGATGATCCCTTGAAAAGAAATAAGAAGAAAGGTGTAATTAATCCATGGTTGAGATTAATCCAAAGAAGAAAATGATTTCATGCATTGATGTAAAAAAGATGTTGATTTGCCCAAAGATAGTTATAATCAAGAATAAAAGTCAAAATAATGATTTGCCCATAGGCAGTTATAATCATTAAGTAAACCTAGATTAACTAAAGATGATTATGCCCCAGTTAGGGATGATTAACAAGCATAACTCAAGGATATAACTTAGAATATTGATTAAAGATGAGCAGGTGCAAAGTGATGAAATAAATGAATAAAAAAATAAGATTTGATCAATATAAATGATTCGGTTGTACCTACCAATGAGGAGATGCTCATCCAGATTAGTAATGATATAACTAGAATGGTCAAATGAGTTATATTGATCAAGATGTGTGGTAAGATTTACCAAAGTGCCAAGGATAAAATTTTGTGGCTTCATTGATTGTAGACCTTCCTAAAGCTAATTTTTGTTGTAGCATGTGATGGTAGGCTTCATGATAGAACACCATGAAAAATTGGCCAAAAAATGCATAAGGACTGACTCCTGATATCCAATAAACACTCAAAAACAAAACATAAATGATAAAAACCATGATGACAATGTTAACATATGAATATGGATGGACTTAAGAATAATGTGCTCGAGGAATCATCCAATGAACACATATAGATTGAGTCGAGGCAACAGTGTTAGAAACAAACAAACAAGAAAGTGAACAAAATAAAAAGAAAAATAAACAAAATAGAAAACAAACAACCTAAAATAAACAAATAAATAGAATGCTTGAAAACAAAATCAAAAGAAAACATCCTAATAACGACAATGCCACAGTAAGGTGGATCAAGGATAATTGACTAGGCTTAGACATGACAAATATTTTTGGATTTTTTAAATGTTATGAATGTTTTTGGCATTTTGAGGTATCTTAACTTGCTAGAGAATGACAAGATACCTACTCATAAAATGGTGAGAGCATTTGGCTTAGGTTGCTCATAAAATAATGAGAGAATATGAAAAGGGGCTCATAAAATAATGAGAGAATATGAAAAGGGGGACTGAGGTGAGCTTAATAATGAATTGAGCATGACCCACATAGTCTTAAAATTAACTCAAGTTATAGTAATTCCATCCACACAAAAGGTAGGGAAAAACTAACTAGGTCCCAATAGGTTCTCAAATCTGACAAATGGCCAGTCAAATGAAAATGGTAATGGCAAGGTGATACAACAATGCATGATAAACAAGTGTTTCCCCTAGTTTTCCCATAAGTGGTTATAACTAGGATACAAAGACATAAGTAAATGATAATAATTTGTCTATACGTGGTTATAATTAATAGTAAGACTGGTGAAACACTGATTTGCCCATAGGTGGTTATAATCAAACTCACATAAACAAACTTGATAGGATGAAAGATATCTTACCAGATCAACTGTCACACTAATTTTATAGACGGTCATTATAAACATAGATTTGATTGATTATTAAAACTTGATTGAAATCCCCCCATAAAAGGTGAAAGAAGAACCAAATGAACCAAGAGCAAAACAAGATTAGGTAGGATGACTAAAAATAGGCTTTGGTCTAGATAGAAATGGAATGATAAGAGGGTTGCCCTCAAGTGATGGGGTGAATGGAAAGATCTATGATAATGGAAAATGGATATGTAATAATGGTAATGGCATGGCAATGTGAAATAGTATGGTACATGTTTTTGTCTTGGGTTTTTTTTTTGATTTTGTTGTTCCTATTGATGGGGAGATGCACATCTTAATCAATAAATGATACAAATATAATACTTGATCATGTTAATTTCTATCCCATACCTTGTCTGAATAGTTGTTCTATAAAAAATGGCTTACAAATTTTGATTTTGAGAATGATTTTGTGATCTTTATTGGTCGTTGATTTTGATTCCTTCAAGTGTCGAGACAAGGTATCTTTATAGCCTCTACAAAGAAAAGTGTGCCCATGGATGGTAAACAAGGACAAATAATGGATGGTAGGTTTCATTATGAAATGGAATGGTAAATGATAATGGAATGTAGATTGGTAGGGAAATAAATGAAGATAATGAATTTTAGTCACATGTAATATTATTGATGCTAGATTTAACATAACTTTAGTTGTGGCAGGGCTGAAGACTTGTTCTCTCAATAGGGCCATCAAATTTTTATATTATTTTATTTTGAGAGTAGCTACCATCTGATTAGGCTATAGATAAGAAGCTATTTTGATTTGATCTTTGATTTTGTCTTCATCAAGTAGTGAAGAACTTTTATGCTCAACTATTGGTGCCTCAAAGAGGTTTTCACCAATGAAGTTGTCTTAATTGTCCTATAGTGCCTCCAAGAAGGTTTCACTAAATAATGTTGACTTTTAAATTTGATTATCTTTAGTGCCTTTAAAAAATATTCAGTAAAAGATGTTGAGTTGTGACTTTGATTGTCCTCTAGCACCTTCAAAAAGGTTTCACTAGGAGAGTGTTCGTTTGCTATATAAATGTGGTTTTGGCCTCCTTGCTCTTCTTCAACTGCTATGTCACCATGGATGTAGTTCAATAAAGTGTAATTTTTTCGATCCCAATCAACACTTGTGGGAGATGGAATGTTGATAATATGGCTATTTTGGTTGATGGTAATGGTTTGTGGAATGGTAATAGAATGGGGAGAGGCCACACAATCCTCATAGAAGATACTATGATAGCTTGTGTCAAAGCGAAAGTACTCATCCTCAAAAAATGTAAAAGGATCATAAATGTATTCAAATTAATTTGCAAGGCATGCGTATCCAATGTTGTAATAGCCATGAACATATTTTTCTTTTGAATCTGATTCTAACTCAAGAGAATCTGAATCTGATGTTGATTTAGATTCTAATGCTAAATCTAATGTTAGTTTAAGAATAAAACCTAACTCTAACTTTGATTTTTCATCTAAAAGGTACTTTGTTATAATGATGTCTTGTTGAATATTTGGTTTTGGACAAGTAATAGTCTATGATGGCATAATGGGCTCCACAAAAATTGGTTTGTCAAAGTGAGACTCCTCTAGGATGGGAAATAGGTCAAGAGACAACTCTTCAGAGATTGGCTTGTCAATAGGAGGCTCTTTCAAAATAAGCACATGATTGATGTAATTATTTACCCAAAAGTGATTATAATCATTAAGAAGTGGCTCAATAAAGACTGGCTCATCAGAGTGAGACTCCTCGATAAATGGTATAGGATCAATAGGTGATTTATCACATGTTGACTTATCATAAGTGGTTGATTCAACAAAAACATCTTAGATTGGTTGGTTTTCTTGGCCTTGGTTTCTAATGATTTGGAAAATAACATTTTTGAACACAACTTGGTCTTCAAAGGATTGGATGGGTTGAGGTTTGGGTGCGATTGGGATTGGATGAGGAATGACTTGTAGTTAGATAATGGTAGGTCCTTGGGGAGCATGATTACTTACATGAGCCAAAGGATAAAGTCCTAAGATGGTAATGATAGGGCATTTTGGGGCTTGATTGCTTGGACAAGCTAAAGGACTAGGTCTTAAAATGATGAAGGGGTGTTTTGGAGCTTGATTGCTCGCATAAACCAAAGGATGAGGTTCTGGTATGTAAATGGTTGGGCATTGTAGAGCTTGGTTGCTCGTACAAACCAAAAGATGAGGTCTTGATATGGGAATGGTGAGACATTGTGGTATTAGAATAAAAATGGTATAATGTGGTGGAGCCTTATTACTTGCATAAGTCAAAGCATCCAGGTCTTCCTCATAAACCATATCATCCCAGTTGTGAGTTGGCTCATAAGCTGGTTCTTGACTGTATTTCATGTATTGATTATTGAAAAGAGGGTATGGATTCATATCCTAAACAACATTATCTATAGTTGGGTCTTCAAAGTCTTCCTCAAAAACCTCTTCATACCAATCAAGGTCTCGATATGGATTTTGTGGATTTTGACTATGTTCCACATATGGAGTATCATAGGAAGACTAATAAAACTCCTTAGAAAATATTTCTCTATAGGGGTTCTTAGTGGGATTTTGTGTAGCCATTCTATCATAAGTTGGATTGTACATGACTCCACCATAAGGGTAGCTAGATATATCTACATAAATAATGAAAGCTTGAAAACAAAAAGGCTTAGAGTTCTACAAACTCTAAAAAATGATCCAAAAGACAAATGGTTTAAACTTGGTCCAATTTGGTTGAAGGGGTGGAGCTATATCTCCATTGTGGTTTATGCTAAGACTTGGCATAAAATAGCTAGAAGTCAAATGTCTAACGTCAAATGTTATAGACACAAAAGGTCAAGCATCTGAATAAAAAATGGCATGTCAAAGGTCTAGGTCAAAGTGTTCCAAACAAGGTCTAAACTAAGAAAGGGAAAAGTTGAGTTGCTAGGTCTTTTGTCCAAACATGAAGTCAAAAGCTAGGATTAAACAAATAAGCACGTGCTAGGACTTTTACCCAAATGATGTCAAAAGCTACACTTAAAACAAAATCTAATGTGATTTGATTTAATCTAACAAGTTTGGAAATAACTTTGACATAAACCTGACACATGGAATCAAACATAAACATGATTAGTTGGCATAAGGCATAAGATAAAAGGCACAAATAAAGGCACAAAGGCACAAATAATGATGAGGATAGGCATTAAACAAACAAACCATCAATAGTTTTGAAATTTGGGTAATCAATTAACTAAAGTTATGCAACCCAAAAGAGAAAGATCAATATATCAACCCCATGAATTGAGGCCTAAATAGAAATCAATAAATGTTTGAATCCAAACTTGACAAGGATAATTGAAAACTCAACATTGAAAACTAGGATTTGACCAAACAAGCTAGATGAGATTGGATAGCATGATCTCATAAAACAAAGGTCCAAATGGTATACATGACATGGTTTGAAACAATGATTTTTGGTGCAAGGTGAAACAAGTCTTAAAATAATTTGAGCAACCTAATGGCATAAACATGCTCAAATGATGTGATTAATGCTATGTTTCAAAAGACTCAAAGGCACAAAAGGATTTGACATGATTTGTGCATCATAACACTACCCTCCTCAACTCAAATGACACACACACAAACAAGTTTAGCAAAATTTCAAGGCACAAGTGTGGTGTAAAACAACTAGCATAACGTCTCTTTAGACAAAAGAGTGACATATAGACAAATTGGTTTTGACATGGATTTATGAACAAATAAATAAGTATTAGTCTCAAGAACACCAAGTAAGATAAATGACCAAAATACAATAAGTATAATCATCTAAATCTTAACAAGGGTATGGAAAAATGGGGTTGACTAAAACTAGCATGATTTCGATCATTCTAGGAGAATCAATTGCACAATGACTTTCATGCCAAACAATGTAAAATAAAAGCATAGATTTTAGGTCCATATCACTTGGCTTGTTGTAAAAAGGTCTAGTCCTTTTTACAACCACTACATCTTGTTATTCGCTCAGTGTAGTGTGATGTCCAAAGTGCCACTACGTCCCGTGTGCAACTCCAATTAGGAGTCAAATAAAGTCAATGCTAGGAGGTGAAACCCTGGGTCAAAGCTTCCCTAAAGAACTCATGGGAGGTGATGAAGTCCCCCTCGCAAGCCAAGTTTGCATAAAAATAAAGAAAGCATGAAAGTAGAAAGACTTTAGGGTCATTTTCAAGGTCACCCAAACTTTGATGAGTTTTTGGGAAGTGCTTTAGATGACTTTCTTTCTAAACATTGGACTAGGCTATTTGTAATGGGAATGACACTTTTGATTCCAAGGGTTCCCTAAATGGGACAAATAGAAGAGCATACACGCAACATTCTTTTTTTTGCTAAACAAAATCTAATTAAATAACTATTGTGAACAAAAATTTACAAGTGTGTTCAATTTTAAGCCCAAATGAAAGATTTGGTGGTGTTCATTTGACCCCTTGGTCTTAAGATTGTGAACTTTGAAAAAATTTATTTAAGCATCTAAATTTTTTATTAAACACCAAAGCAAAGTTCCTAATTGATTTTTAAGCATGCAAAAGGTGATCTAAAATAGGTTTTTAGCAAATGTCAAGCTTGGTCCTGCAGCAAAAATGTTAGCATGTCCTTTAGCTTTGAAGCTATTTTTGGTTTGAAACAATAAACTTTAGAAAAAGAGCTCTCAAGTCTATGTTTTAAGAAAAACATAGTGATTGACATCAGTTTATATAAACGATGAGAGTGACATTTTCTAATCGATGTTGGTTATCCAACCAACATTAGTTATAAAAATGTGACTGATGATAGGTATACAACTGATATCAGTTTTATTAATCGATGTCGGTTAAGATATGCAACCAATGTTAGTCTTACCTATTGACGTTGATTACTATGTAAAATCATGGCAAACAAAAATGGCAAAATAAAATTAGAAAATTAATTTGCAAGAGTTTTAAGGGTCCAAATGAATATTTTAAAGTTTAAAAATGATTGTGGGATGCATTTAGTCCCACTGGGCGTGCCATATGTGGATCTAGGAATTTGACTCAAGAGGGGATGGTTAGTATGGTGTTAGTTCAAAAATGAAAATAAAATGAAAGAAACAAACTAATAGCATAACATCTCTAAGCCTATACACTAGGGAGAGATTAATTAACAAAAATAAATGACAAACACAATTAAAAAGTAAGGAATAAAACATAAGAATTCATTCACCTTTCTTAGATGCTTCAAACGCCTTGTAGTAGTGGCTTGCTCAATTTTATGCTCATGAAGTACTTGGCAATGGAAGCTTGGCTACCTCCATCTCTCCTTAACACCTTTGGCTTGTATCTTGGCTTGGCTTGGAATAAATTTGGCCTGCTAACACTAGTTGCAATGGCTTCTTGAATATATTTTTGCATTACAACTTTGCACTAAAATAGCTTAGAAATGATGTGGTAAGGCCTCCTATTTATAGATTTTTGAGATTGATCAGAATCAACTTGAACCATCTATCTCAAGATTGAGATGTGTGGTTGAAGATTAATTCAATTTTTGGAATTATATTTATAATTATCTTCATCATGACATTTGAATAAGGGGCAATTAAGAGTCATGGAGGGAATCATGGAAGACATTGATGAGGCATGGAGGGCATGAATCTTGATATTTGTGGCATTTATGGCCTAGGGATGTCTTCCCAAGAAATGAGGTCACCTGATGATGCAGATATTTAATATTCATTTCCAAAATAAATTATTCAACAAGTTTCTATGGAATTTTTGATTAGGACCTAACTTGGATTAATTAGCTCTAAGCATGATTAAACACTTTATGCATAAATTACTCAAATTGATCAGAATGCCTTGTTATTGGTCCAAAATTTGACTAGATTGGAATTGGAAGGCAATGTTAGATGCATTGGATCTGTTATCTCATTTAGGATGTTACTAAAAAAAAATAATAAAGGCACATATCTAGTGTAGAAGATTTGATAGGAAAGAACAATCCAAAGCACCCAAGTGCAAAATTGGCATTTTGACTCAAAATGATCTGATCAAAGTTAGCTAGGCCATAAATTGCATTATCTAATTTAGGGATACCTTGGCCAAAATTGGTACTTGAATATGTCAATTTCAACTCATTTAATACATTTTAGTGTTTTTAGGCCAAATTGTGCATTTTGGTGGAAATTGGCCAAAAACCTAATTAAAGGTTATTGGTGGCTAATTTTAGGTTTCTAAAATAATTATTTCAACTAATAATTGAATTAGTGAAAGGGTGTGCCAAAATCTCTAAACAAATTTCATGTAATAAATGTTGAATCTTATGAGGTAGTCTGAGAGCTCCAAAATTCTTAGAGAGGAAAAATATGCATTAACCTATCTATTACAAAAAGTGAATGAATCAATTAACCTTCTAAAAAGGAAAAGTGGGGTACATATAGAGAAAATTAGGGAAACATGAGGAAGCCTCTAATTTTATTAATTAACTAATTGAAATTAAATATAATTAGCCTATAGACCCTTTATAACTAGCTTAAGGAAGCTTAACTAACATAGAATGGCCATACGATCATGTAGGTAAAACCTAATGGGAAGAAATACTACACTAACACCCCACCTTGAGCGTATCTTAGGTGAAATGAGAATTGGGTCCCATCATTGAAACCCTAATGAGGTACCCAAGTACATAGTGATGAACCTCCATATAAGTAAAAAGGTGGAAGAACCCTAACCCCAATGAGAGCTAGTAGAT
Source organism: Torreya grandis (assembly GCA_037957365.1). Lineage (NCBI taxonomy): Eukaryota > Viridiplantae > Streptophyta > Pinopsida > Cupressales > Taxaceae > Torreya > Torreya grandis. Next base: position 3,340,781 of record JARHVA010000016.1, on the reverse strand, counting down.
GAACAAATTTACTCCCTATGAAGGGTTTGGTCAGTATATCTATAGTCTGCTTTGATGTTGGATAGTATCGAAGATCAATGACTTACTTATCGATAAGCTCTTTGATGAAATGCATGTGAATCTTTATGTGCTTGTCCTTTGATGAAGAACTAGATACCTACAAATCTGGATAGTTCTTTGGCTGTCATAGTAGATGATTGTTGGCTTATGAAAATGGACACCAAAATTAGTGAGAATACCCTGAAGCTAGATTGATTCAGTGGTGACATTGACAACCCCTCTTTATTCTATCTCTATGGATGATAAAGCAATTGCATGCTACTTCTTTCTTGACCAACTTATTGGACCCAAACCAAGTGAGAAACTATAGCCTGAGGTGGAATTTTGATTATGAATATCTCTAGCCCAATCTGAATCTATGTATCCAATCAAATCAACCTCTATTCTTACTCCATAGTTTATCCCATAGTTGTCCAAACCCTAAATATAGTGAAGAATCCACTTTGCTAATTTATAGTACAACTCATGTGGCCCCTGAATGAATCAGGAGACCAAACCAATTACATAAGATATGTCAGGTCGAGTGTGTGTGAGATAGATAAGACTACCCATGAGTTATTGATACAGAGTTGCATCAACAAGTGGTGTAAGACAATTAAAATCAAGGTTCACACCAGACAAGAAGGGAATAGGAACTACCTTACAATCAACCATGTTAAATCTTAGAAGAAAATCAAGAGAATATTTGAATTGTGATAAAGTTATCCTAGAATTTGACTGAATGATTTCAATCCCAAGAAAGTAGTGTAGCAATCCCATGTCTATCATTGAAAATTTATTCAAAAGTGTAGTTTTCACTACTGAGATGGATGATTGTGAGCACCTTATAATTATTAAGTCATCCACATAAAGAACTAGGATCAATAGAGAATCATCTTGCCACAAGATGTAGTCATTCAGATTTGAGTGGCATCTGGTGAACCCAACTATGATGAGAAATGAGTCCATCTTGATGTACCATGCTTGAGGGGGTTTTTGAGTCCATAGATACATTTCCTAAGTCTACAAACTAAGGAAGTATCTTCCATAAATCCTTGTAGTTGCTCCATATATATCTCTTTTTTGAGGTCACCATGTAGAAAAGCACTCTTTACGTCCATTTGGTGAACATCCCATTGATGTGTAACTGTGATGGCTAGAGTGAGTCTTATAGATGTCATATTATCTATAGAAGAAAATGTCTCAGTGTAGTCTATGTCAAGCACTTGAGAAAACCCCTTTTTATCTAGATGAGCTTTATACTTATCAACTGACCCATCTGCACCATACTTGGTCCGATAAACCCATTTGCAATGGACCAATTTTCTTCCTTTCAAAATAGGGACCAAGTCCCATACTTTGTTCCTGATTAGGGAACTAAACTCTTCCTGCATAGAAGAATCCCATTATGGAATTCTAGATGCCTCATGAAAAGTTTGTGGATATGAGGTAATGGCCAAGTATGCATGTGATGTCCCCTAAAAATGTGATCATGTTTGCCTTGTATCTAATGGATTTCCAACCCATCCTCTAGCACTTTGAAGTGTCCATCTAGATTAAATAAGACCATAATTATATGAGATTAGAGAATCAAGAGGTGAGTTCTCATCATCTATAGTGTGAGTGTGAGATGGAGGAGGAGAATCCTCATCACTGCTCTCATCACTTAAACTTGAAGAAGAGTCATCCTCATCATCAGGAGGATCTTAAGGTGGATTTATGTCACTATCTAAAGTGGAATCAATGTCCAGTGAGACTTTTGAAGAGTTTGAAGTTCCAAGATTGTGTTCAAGTGGGCCCTCACAAAACTTGACACTCTTTTCAATGAACAACTCATGAGTTTTAAGATGAAGAAGCCTATATACCTTAACACCCTCTGCATACCCCACAAGATACAAGACTGACTTTGAGGGTCCATTGCCTTGCATTTATTCTTGGGAACATGGGCATTTGCTAGTAATAAAAACACTTGACAGTGATATACTATGGGCTTTTGACTGTCCCAAGCTTTAAAAGGAGTGATTACCTTCAAGGCTTTGTGTGGAACTCAGTTCTAAATGTAGCACGCACAGTTGATTACTTTGGCCCAATAATGAGGAGCAAGAGACTTTGATTGAGGCATTTAGTTTACCATTTCCTTCAAGGTATAGTTCTTGCATTCAGCCACACCATTCTACTGAGGACTATATGGAATTGTGTGTTTCATCTGAATCCCCTTTAATGTGCAAAACTGCTCAAACCTATTGTTGACATACTCTCCACCATTTTCAGTCCTTAAGATTTTGATGGAACATTTTGATTGCTTCTCCATAAGTGCATCAAAGATCTCATAATTTTTTTTGAGAAAAAACATCTAGGTGTTCCTTGAAAAGTCATCGATGAATGTGAGCATGTATCTTGTCTTATTGAATGAAGGTTTTTGAAATGGACCTGCTAAGTCACTGTGGACTATTTCTAGCTTCTATTCGGATCTCCTTACTTTGCCCTTGTCATATATATTTTCTAGATGCTTTCCAAGAATACAACCATTGCATATGCCATCTAAGAATTTGACTTAACGAAACCTTAAAACCATGTGAAGATGATTGAGTTGTTCCAGGTAACAATAGTTTAAATGGCCAAACTGTTCATGCCATAATTTGATCACTCCATCTGCATGAGTAAGTAGTGTAGCTAAGTCTTGATCTAGGGAAAATTGTGAGAAGGTATATATCCTAGACTAATTTTTAGCCTTCTCATAAGCCACTAAAGTGTCACTATGCAGTTCCTTGATGACCATTGAATCAGGTGTGAACTCAACTCACTTCTGTACACCTATGTGAGTGATTTGATAAACTGATAAAATATGGGTGGATAGTGAAGGAACACATAGAACATCATTAAAGGTCCCATCACTTACTTCTACAAAATTTTTACCACTGGCTTCTACCAAAGTGTCATAACCCATGAGAAATGAAGGCATAGAACATGGCTCTATTTCTAAAAATAGATCCTCTAAGGAGGCCATGTGATAAGAAGCACCTGAGTCAATAACCCAAGTCGAAGACTAAGAAGCTACTGCAACCAGTGCCTTGCCCTTGTTTTTACCCTTTTTGTTACCTTTTGCCTTTTTAGAATCTTGTGTGAACATGTTCTGAGATGAGGTTTCAGGAACACTAATGTTGTTCTTCTCAAGCATCTTAGTCAAGGTGTCAATCTTCTTTTTCATGCACTGAGATTAATCATGCCCAAGTTTCTTACAAAAGTTACATTTGAGTTTCTCTTTCTTAGGTTTCCCACTTGATGAGGACTCATTTGATGATGCCTTAGGCTTGGCATTTAATTTTTGATTCTTCTTATGCTCATGTTTTGGTTTAGACTATTTCTTCTCCTATTTACCACTGCTTGAAGGCTTCTTCGTGTCTTGATTGACAATCAAGGCATGTGATTTTGAAGACTTCAGTGCACCCATTTAAACTAACGTATCTTGATCCCAAGTCAGATTAATAACAAACTCATCAAATGATGGCATTTTGAAGTAGATCTAAGTAAACGTTTGGTGGCATGAAATGTAGAGACAAAAAATGAATAGTCATGACTCAGTTTTGTAAGCACAGATATAATCAACTGGTCATCTATTTTATCAATACCACATTGCTTCAACTATAGTCTTAGTGATTTTAACTTTGTAAAGAAGTCTTTTAGGGTGTCATAGTCACCTAGGCTCAATGTGATGAGATCATTCTCCAAATGATGACCCCTCATGATGTCTTGCACTCTAAAAAGCTTGTTCAAGATTATCTAGACTTCATTTGGATTTTTTACAAATTCAACATGAAACAGGAGGTTAGAAGATGTTGATAGGCATAGAAACCCATAGGCCTTGTCACATCTTTTATACCACTTAACCTTTTATACATCTGTAGATGGCTTAGTTTTCTCACCCATAGTAATTTGATAGAGTCCTTTATCTCTCAAAGCGAGTTGCATTTTAAAATTCTATTCTAGAGAGTTAAATGGTGTGAGTGGTCTGATGTTTATATCTATTAGTATAAATTAGAATGAGACAAATTATAGAATTAAAATGAAAGCAAAAAATAGAAAGCACATAGTAAAAGTACCCCCTGAAGTTGTAATGCACACACACTCAGTCTTAGATGTTAGGTACAATCAAGAATGTGTCTATGGGTAATTAGTGTGAGAAAATATGAGAGAGATGTCGAGCACAATCGATAATGCATCCAAGAAGAAAGCTACAAAAGTTTGAATAGAGTTTTAAGATATTACACCATGTGAAAAATAGATGTTACAAAAGTCTTGAAGCAATATCACTAATGCATAGAGATCAAGAAAATATGCACTTTAAAAAAAAAGGTATCCAAAAAGGAGCTATGGATTGAAAGTTATAGCACTTACTGGTTCTTACTCCCACACATTCCTGGACACTTTCTAAAAATGGATTTTTTTTTAGACTCATGTTTTTTAATCTAAAATACAAAAATAGAAACAAATTTACTCTACTTCTTCATTACCTTTCACCTAAAATTTGGTGTGCTCCTAAATGTCACGCGGGGTTTCATAACTGCTTTACTTCGAGCTTTTAAAACTGCTTTACTTCAGACTTTTAATATAGTAAGACTACTCTAAAATCTTGATTGGGTCTTGCACTATTGATTAGGTTTTTTCAATTGCTTTACTTGGGATTTTGATACAATAAAAATACTCTAAAATCTTGATTCGGTCTTGTAGTGTTGATCAGGATTCTCAAACCGCTTTATTGCTACTAAAGATTAGTAATGCCATTGCTAAATCCTGATTACTTTGAATTAGTTGAGGTTGAGAAGCCTAATTACTTTTTATAGTGTATTTAGGATTTTACAACTTTACTACTGTCAAATATTAGTAATGCCACTATTGAATCCTGATTACTTTGAAGTAGTTGAGATTGAGAAGCTCGATTACCTTCTACAACATATTTTAAGTTTCTTGGGTTGCTTTACTTAATTCATGAGTTGGAAGTAAAGTAATGCCAAAAACTTGATTTAGTCTACAAAAAGTTATTAGGGTTGAGAATCCCAATTAATTCCTAGTTGTCAGCACTTAGAATCCTGATTGCTTCTTTCAAGAGTAATTCAAGGTTTTTAAACAACTTTACTTAACTTCATGAAAATGAAGCAAAGTATTGTTGAAAGCTCGAATGGGTCTAGCAGACTTGTAGTACTTAGGAAACCTGGTTTGGTCTAGAATCATGTAATGGCTCTCTGAAAACATGATTTGTTTTATAGGATTGTTTTTGAGGTTTACAGACTTGATTACTTCATCTATACAGACATTCGACCAGATGGAATAAATTGATTTTTTGGCAAATCTATGAACTTTCTCAAAAATCTAAGAACAACCCATTTTAGATCTCAAAAAACCCATAAAACATATGCAAACAATTTTTTTATCAAAGGACTTTTGACATGAATTTTGAGGTAGATTAAAAAATGTTTCCAAGGTAAAAAATTGGTGGCCAAGACAGAAGAAAAATCAGCAAGGTGAATGCATGGAGGATCTTACCAGGGAGTCTGATACATGAGGCTATTAAGAAGGCTCTGATACCATGAAAGAGTGTGCCAAGATCTCTGAACAAATTTCACCTAATCAATATTGAATCCTGTGAGGTAGTGTGAGAGCTCCAAAATTCCAAGAGAGAAAAAATATGCATTAACCTATCTCTTACAAAAAATGAATGAGTCGATTAACCTTACAAAAAAGAAAAGTGAGGTACATATAGATAAAATTAGGATAACATGAGGAAGCCTCTAATTTTTAAATAACAAATTAAAATTAAATATAATTAGCCTATGGACCCTTTATAACTAACCTAAGGAAGCTTAAAAAACATAGAATGACCATATGATCATGTCGGCAAAACCCAGTGGAAAAAAGCACTAAACCAACAATTAGGGCCTTGAGCCCTATGTCACATTGTATAGTCCCAATTAAGTTCACACATGTGAAATTGGCCCAAATTATATCCCTGAATGAATTAATTGAGTAATTAGTTTAATTAGTGATAAAATTAGAGTTAGTTGAGCTTTAAATCACATTTTATAGTTAAAATTAAGTTCATAGGGCTCAAATTGTCCCAAATTACATCTTTGATTGAATAAAATGAGTAATTGGTTCAATAAGTGATAAAATTAGGGCCAATTGAGCTAAAAATCATATCATACAAACACAATTAGGTTCAAAAGGATTAAAGTAGCTCAAATTGCATATTTATTTGAATCAATTGACTAATTGGTTCAAAAAATGATAAAATTGGGGTCAATTGAGCCCTAAATCACATAGTTGCTATTATGTTCATGGGGATAAAATTGCATCGTTGTTTGAAGCAACCATGTAATTAGTTTATTTTGTGATGAAATTGAGGCCAATCAAACCCCAATTCACATAATATGGTCATAATTAGGTTCATAGGATAAAAATGGACCAAATTCTATTCATGGTTAAACTAATCAAGTGATTGGTTCAACCATTAACTCAATTGTGGCCATGTGATACCCACAACATGTTGTATAGTCATAATTAGGTTCAAGGGTAAATTCATGAGTCAACATGCTCAAGCAATTATCATTATTTGTGAGAGATGTGAGGGTTGTAAAATTTAATTCTAACACATCTAGAAATCCTAAAAATTTCAACAACCAACCTAGAAGCTTTGAATCCTATAAAATAGATATATGTTTGCAAAAACTTAACATCAGTTGTAAAAGTTACACCCTAGAATCCTTAGGTTCAATACTGAAATCTTGAAAATAACTAAGTAATGATCAGATTGGATTTTGAAAAACTATCTTCTAAACCTTGTTCAATACTAAAATCTTGAAAATGACTAAGTAATGATCAAATTGGATTTTAAAAAACTATCTTCTAAACTCTAACTCATGAAATAGTGAGACCAATTTCAAAATATGCATATTGGTCTTTTTTTCTTATACATACTAAAATAAATTTAAAGCAAAATAAATATATATTAGTAAATACACAACCTGCCTTTCAATTCTTTAACTTGCAATACTTGGAAGCCTTATAAATTCTAAATTAATAGTTTCACACATGAGATATCATGCATATGTGTGTTAGTATATGAACGCTTTAGGTTTGGTTATGCTGAGGCTAAATCATAAAATCCCATACACATTTTCAACAACTCATATGCATTTTGTCAAAATCACGTTTTAATAAAAGAAGTCCACTTTTTGGCCCTCCAACTTCCTAAAATTACATAATTATCTCTTCTTTGATGTATTTTTATTTATGGGACAACAAATATATATTCTAATATGATACAAGAGAGAGAATTTGATTATATAAATGCATGCAAGTGGCTTAGGAAGGGACTTTAGAAGGGATAAAACCTTTAGCTTGGTAAGTGATTTTTTTTAGCCACATTTAAGGTTAGGTGTGAATAAATATCTCTTTTTGTATAATTTTCCAAGTCATTAAGAGAGGACAACAAAATACAGGCTTATACAAGCCTTTACCCAGTGTTTGATGGCACTTGTATTGACATTTCGATGTACTTTGTTTTGGGTCTTCCATGCACCCAAAGAGGTAGTGATGCTATATTTGTGCATGTAGATCAATTTTCCAAGATGTCCTTCTTCATTCCATGTAAGAAGACTAATGATGCAAGTATAATTTCCAATTTATTTTTTAATGAAGTGGTATGCTTGCATGGAGTACCCAACACAATCAAAAGTGACTGAGATATGAAATTACTTAGCCATTTTTTGAGAATATTATGTAAGAAATTTGATATAAATTTTTAATATAGTTCATCCTATCACCCAAAAATAGATGGGTAAATCGACATGGTGATTAGGAGATTATGAAATTCGCTAAGATGCCTATTTAGAGACAACCCTAAACAATGGGATTTAGTCTTAGTCTAGGAAAAATTTGTTTACAATTCAACATTAAAAAGACCACTAGTAAGTCTCCTTTTCAGATTATTTATGGTAGGAATCACAAGCATGTAATAGATTTAATTGACCCACTTGACAGAGCACTTGTTAAGTATGACATAAAGGGTTTTGTGGAGAATATTAGAAACATATAAAAATGGTTCAAGCAGAAATTAGGGACCATGAAAGAATAATATAAATGAAGGGAATATTTTCACATGAGGGAAGATGTATTTTAGGAAGGAGAATAGGTTTTGTTACACTTAGCAAAGAGAGTTATTGTAAAGGTTGTTATCACAAATTGAAACCTAGAAAGTTCGGTCATTATAAAATCTTAAGAAGAATAGATTAATATGCTTACTTGATTTAGCTACTTGAAGATTTAGACATTAGTCCAATTTTTAATTTTGTTAACCTATACCCACATGAATCAAGTTTGAATGAGGAATTGGAGGCTCTGGAGGTCAAGAAGTGGACCAAATAATTGCCTAAGAAAAATAGGGTCAAATTGAGAGAGTTATAAACACCAAAATTGTTGACATAAGATCCCATACATATAAATTTTATTTGATAAAATGGGTGGGCCTACCAGATTCTTAAAATTTATGGATTATTGAAGTTAAATTGTTAAAATTTAACAAATCAAAGTTTTCCAATAGCTCTAAACCACGAGGTTTAAATTTAGTTGAGCCAGTGGAACATGATGTAACCAAATGATAACATCTAACCAACATAACATTTATTAAATAACCTTCTAAGGTTTTGACTTTCATGTTTATGAATAGGGGCTTGAAATCTATCTGACATAGTTAATGTTAGAAATTATAAAATAAATAAAAATTAGTATTTGAAATTAATATTAGACTATTGGTAGGATTACATGTTTTTTATAAATAGTTTGTGTGAAAAGAAGAAAAGGGGTAGTATGGGAGCTAGAAAAATAAAAAATAGAACTCTCCAAGTTTCACATTTTGGTGTGGTAGATATAAGTGTGATATATGTCTTATTTTATGTAATATTTAGACTTGTGATTTCATAATATATGTAATTTATTGTGGATATTTCTCTTGACTTAGTTTACTTGGTTAAATGGGTTCCTCTCCTAGGAATTTTGAAGTTGATTCTTCAATTAATTGTACTTTATGTTGTGTAGAGTAGATTTTATAGACTGTTTGCATGTCTATCCTAGAATTTGGAAGAAGGTTATCAAAGTTTATCTTCCCATTACTCTACTCCAACAAGGTGTTAAGCACAAGATATATTGAGAGGGGGGGTGAATCAATATATCATATATCTTATAAATATTTTACTTAATCAAATTCCACTTAACCATTCATTCAAGATATGTAATAAAACTAAAATCAATATGCACCACACAAGAGAGAGACTCCAAATTTTTACATGGAAATCCAAAATGGGAAAAACCATGGAGAATAATCTCAAGTATATGAAGAACACCAACTCAATATTACAAAGTTTACAAGCACCAACTTTTAGGAGTACCAACCCCTTTACCGAGCACCAACACAACAATTATTTGTGAGTTGTTGACCATTTTGGCCCTGCAGGCCAAAATCAATCTCCTTCCTTCCCTACCATTCTGAACCGTCAGTCTATTCATGTACCCACCTTCTGAAAAATCTCCTTTTTCTTTGCAATAAGACCTATTTTATAAAACATTGAAAGATCTAAGGACCTATAGGTTTCGGTTCAGTATGGAGATTTTCGATTTGAGAAAATGCCTTAGACAAGCCTTTCGGCAAGGAAATGGACCAGTTCAAAGAATGCAAGGGCTTTACAAAGTTCCAAAGGGAAAGTTTCCTTGTGAAGGGCCATTTTGGACCCAGAAGTGACCTTGTGGAGGAATCAAAAGGGTGAGTTTTCCTTCAAAAATGCTAAGGCAAAAGATAAGACAAAGGTTTAATTTCTTCAGACAAAATGTCTAAAGGAATTCCTTTGGACATTTTGTCTGAAGAAATTCACAAGGTAAAGAACAAACAAGGAATTCTTTCAGAAAAATTCCCATGGCAAAGTAAACAAAGCAAATTCTTTTAGACAAAAAGTCCAAAGGGTTCCTTCGAACATTTTGTCTAAAGAAATTCGCCCGATGGAAAAGCCTGACAGAAAGTAACAAGTGGGAAAAGACATAAAGGAAAGATTTCCTTTAGACAAATGTCTGAAGGATTTGAAGACCAAGGCTGCCCAAAGTACCACGAAGGGTAGGTGCCCTTGCGGGGGGCTCTTAGTGACTGTGAAAGGGATCTTTCTCCAGGCCCTGAAGGGACACCTTCGCTTCAGGAAGGTTAAAAGACAAAGGCCCAGGCTGAAGGAATCGACCAAGGGGTGATGGGCCTGAAGACATCAAATTCAAGATAATAGAATAGCCATTGGCTTTTAAATGGTGACGGGCACGTGAATTTAAACTTAACATTGAAATAGCTATTGATCTTTAAATGCTTGAGTGTAAACTCGAAGGAATTCAAAGGCCCTAAAGCCAAAAGGAAGAGACCACCGAGAAGGGATCCCAAAGAGCTAAAGATTGATAGAAGATAGCCCTAAGGGCTTAGATTGCCATGAAGAGCCAAGAGATGGAAAAGACAAAACCAGGAAAAGACAAAACCAAGAAAAGACAAAGCTGGGAAAGGACAAAAGTCAAGAGTGAACTCAGTGATCTACCAAGAAAGGAGCCCAAAAGAGCCAAGTGTAGAAACAGACAAAACAGTCTAAGTGGCAAAAGAAGGTGTTAGCACAAGGAGTTATTCTGGTGGTTGACACAGTCTCTACCAAGTGGTCATCAAGGAGCATAAACAATAAATGACACAACCTATTTTTCTTCACTTTGCATTGATGAGAAGATAAACTACGTGAATGCCTTGAAGGCGCAGTCTTGTTTGTAGACAAACAATGCAGCCCATGATTTCACATATGGCGTTTAATATATTTTAAACACCTAAAGTCAAAACTAGATCTGACACATCATTCTCTTTTAAGTGGCTTCCTCTTCCCAATGCTCTAAACCTAGCATGAGTCATTTATTTTCTCGAAAGCACCAAAGTCTTTTCCAAAAGGCTATATATTTATAACTTCTCATTTGAGAAAGAGCTATCTCTCATTTTTGTATGGCATAGCCCTGCCAAATTTTCACCTTGAATCAATAAAAAGTGTTTTATCTCTATCTAGTTGGATATATCTCTGAGTGTGCCTAAGTATTAACCTTGTGTCCAGTCATTGTTCCATGATGCTTTCACAGACTTGACACTAACATACCTGGTATAGACAAAGTGCCATTCCTCCTGGTAGTAAAAATAGCTGTATCTAGAGTGCAAAGATAGGAGAAGGTTATCAGACATTGTGTCTTCTTATAGCACCTATGGTAAGTTCATCTTCTATGTATCTTCATTAATCCTTTCTATTAAGTTCTCTACAGTCTAGTCCTTTTATCATGTAAAGTGTATTTATGTGCTCTTATGGTTTGAAGTGTGAGAAAATGAGTAGATCAAATTTTTTTGGTGCATCACTGTCTTAGCTTAGGTTCTGCTTCAGTAATCCTTCTCTCTTTTTAACCCCCCCATTATATATATATATATTAGCAAATGTTATTGGAATAACTCAGAGATGCATCAAAGGGAGCTAGCCCTTATCTAGAGATTCTCCCCTCAATTTTTCCAAAACCACGAGCAAGAGAGGAGTCCCCATTGTGCCACGTGGAAGAGAGAAGCCTAGTCTTCTCTCAAGGGTGCAATCCACAACGTCAATAGTTTTTGACACACCCTGTGGGACCATTTTTAACACTCAACAAAGTCTTAAGATTGATTTTTGTCCTGTTACAGCAAAATCAACTATTTTCTAGCATCTGGTGACTCCACTATTAAGAACATCAGTCTCTATTCAAAGGTTAGTCTGACATTCTATGCCTAAAGTCACCACATGATCTGCTGCTAAGGGTGTCCCTTTTGAATTTGTTGAACTACCTTTAAACTCAACAAGATGATTTAGGTTTGCAAGAACTCATTCTTATTTAGCAAATTATTTTCCCAGACCTGCTATAAGATACACCTATGCAAGAAGGCCTCGATTAAATCTTGTCATAGCTATGGCTTTACCTTTTATAGCCTTCCATGGTCAGAGTCCTTTAAATCTCTTACATTATGACCTGATCCCAAGGGTAGTCCTTAAAAGTGTGCCTCCCTTTAATGGAGATGGGCCCATTAATGCCATTGAACACATCAAAAATATTGCTAACCTCTACAACATTCACAATGTCACTGAAGAAAACATTGCTATCAGATTGCTAACATTGTCTTTCAAGGGCAAGGTTTTGGACTGGTATGGGACTTTGCCCATGAATTCAGTCAATTCCTAGAATGAATTGGGCACCCTCTTAACAAATAGATTTAGGGAGAAGAACGACCACCTCTCACTTGCTGAGCAATTGACCACTATGAAAAGAGCTCAACATGAATTCATGCAAGATTTCAATACTCAATTTTAGAAGACATGGGACAGATCCCCATTCTGGTAAGGCTAACCCCAAGATATGCTTTCCTATATTATTTAAAAGCATTGAACAACAACATTTCTATCATGATACAGTCCATGGGAGGGCATGTGCTTCTTGCTGCCTATGACATAGCTATAGGGGCTGAGAATTACTTGGTGCAAGCTGGGAAGATAGCCCCTAGACCTCATATGCTGCTCTTTCCTAAATTGCCACCTCTAGTCCAAACTGTTGCACCTACCTTAGTTCTTCTACCTAGCATAGAAAAGCTGGCTGCTACTCTGTCCAATGACCTCCATGAATTAAAAAGCTTGTTTCAAAGTGTAACAAATGAACTAGTGGCTCTCAAAAGGCAACAAGCTCAGAGTAATCAACCAAATCAAGGATATCAGTAGTATGGGCAAGCAAATAGGCTCCCTTTCTAGAATTACAATCAAGGACAAGGTTAGTTTGCATAGGCCAAACCTTTTCAAGGCTATAATCTAGGCACCCCTTCATCATCCAAGGCCATGGTGCCCATTCAAAACAATCTAGTATAAGAAAAACCAAATTGCTCACCCATGGGATACAATCAAGATCATGCTATTTACACAAATGAAATGCTGATTCAGTACATGAATGTACAGGATAATCAGGCAGCTACCCAATTCCCTAGCTTTGAGGTGTCATTACAACATGGCATGGACAACATGCTGGCTTAGCCCGATTCCATTCTCATGAATCACCTGAAAGGTGAATTTTATACAATTAATTATGTGGGTAGTACACATAATCAAGGTGATTATGTTGTAGCTAACACAAGGATAAAGAGGAGAGCTATGGAAGAATTTCAAGCAGATGCTCAAGCATCCACACCATCTTCTTCACCATAGGTGAACCAAAAATTTCCAAATTTTAGGCTGTCAATTGTACCCTCAGCTCCTAGGCCTACACCTCAAAAGGTTGCAAGCGATCTCAAAGAAAATTTGAAAGGAAGCAACCCTCAGATCAATGTGGTAGACCAGATAAATAATCTACACATGAATATTTCCTTATGGGATTCATTATCAATGCTAGGATAAAAGGACATGCTGCAAAAGGAATTGCATGGGCTCAATGAACTAGTTGTCCCATCAAAAGCCAATAATGTTTTGATCACAAATGGGTAACCTTCCACATCAGGCCAAGTAGAGAAAGAAGAAAAGATCCCCCCTTTCTATTTGTCCTTGGTCATAAGAGACTTCCTGGTGCACAATTGTATCATTGAAAATGGATCAAGCACCTCGGTAATGCATAAATTCATAGTGGATAAACTAGGGCTCAAATATGAAGAGATGACCAAGGGAGTCCTGTAGCTGGATGGAACACCAACAAAAACAATAGGAGTGGTGAGAGGCTTGAACTTGACGCTCCATGCCTGTCCAACCTTCTTAGTCCCTCATGATGTGGTGGTGGTGGATGTTCCTCCTTACTTTTCCATTTTTTTATCTAGAGATTTCACATCCAAAATAGGCAGCTACCTAGCAACAAACTGGTCCTATCTAGTTTTTAGAACCAAGTATGGGACTAAGGTCAAGATTGAATCAGAGCCAATCCACAAAGATCATCTAGAATCATACTCACTCAAGGTGGCAAATGTCAGCTATGCCATTATTGATCAAGAATATTTCAAAGTAGATCAATCTCCACTCTCTGCCCTTGAAGGAGTTGCTGACTTACTCTTAGATGAATGGAGAAGTGACAACTTTGAGCACAATCCTTACAAATTCATAAAAGAGGCAGGCCTTGGGATTTATTGCATGCATGAAGAGGGTAATTTTGTACCAAATTTGATGAAAGCAAGTCAAGATAGCCCAAGTTTATGGTAGCTTTTCTTTGATGGCTCAAGAAGCAAGTTGGGAGCTAGTGGGGGAGTGGTGCTAGTTTCACCTTCACAGGAGAAATACTTTTTGGCCTTTAGGTTTTAATTTTCTTGCACATGCAATGTTACAGAGTAAAAATCCCTCATCCATGGTTTGGAGTGGGGGAGGAAAAGAGGAATTAAGGAGCTATAGGTTTTTGGGGATAATGAGCTGATCATAAATCAGGTAAGGGGCCAAAATCTAACAAAGAATTCTTTTCTTAAGTCCTACAAAAATAGGGTATGGGACTTAGTGGAGAGTTTCCTTACTTTCAATGTTACTTCTATTCCTAGAGAGTACAATAATCAAGCTGATAGACTAGCAACAGTGGGTGCTCAGTTTGACATCCCCAAGGAGATAGGCTGAGACCATAGTCCATATCATTTAAAAGTGGTAATCAGACCCTCTATACCTAACAACATCACTAACTGACAAGTGTTTGAAAATAATCAATAGATATCACTCTTCTTGTGAGAGGAAGCTAAGTTTGCTACTAAAAACTAGGCTAAGCTATAATAGTAGTATGGTAGCCAAATTGTTCAACTGAAGAATAATAAACTTCCCAAAAGCTTGGTCACTCTCAAAAGTATCTTCAACGAGGATGACCAATTAGAAAATGATAAAACAAGCATCACAACAAAGAAGGAGAACTATGAGAAAGTTGAAATATTCAAGAATAAGCTGTTTGCACTTGAGAAAGTGTGTACAAATCATGAAAGGTAGGCCTTCATCTTGTTGTGCCAGGAGTTTGCTGATGTCTTCGCTTGGGAGTATAGCGACTTGAAAGGTTTTGACCCAAGTTTGGCCCAACACACCATCAAGTTGGAGGAAGGTGCCAAGCTGATCAAGTAGAGACAAAGGCCTATCAATCTAAAGATTGAGCCTCTCATGTGTAAGGAACTCACTAAGCTGATTGAGTCTAGAATCATATTTCTGATCAAACACTCTTCTTGGCTGGTGAATCTTGTTCCTATTTGAAAAAGAGAATGGGGAGATCAAGTTATGTGTCAATTTTAAAGACCTCAATAGAGTCTCTTTGAAGGACCATTATCCTCTCCCAAGTATGGAATAGATCCTCCAAATGGTGACAAACAGTGAGCATTTCTCCCTCCTAGATGGGTATTTAGGGTATAATTAGATTTTGGTGCAAGACTATGACCAATACAAGACTTCCTTCACTACCAAATGGATAATGTTTGCTTATAGAAAAATGCCATTTGGACTATCCAAGGCTGGTGCCACTTTTTAGTGAGCCATGGACATGGCCTTTCAAGGCCTGATAAATAACATTGTGCTGGTGTATCTTGATGATGTGACAATATTCTCTAAAGAGGTGGAGCAACACATGAAACATCTCAGACAAATATTTGAGAGGTGTAGAGAGTTCTGTATCTCTCTCAACCCAAAGAAATGTGTGTTCGCTATCCATGAGGGTAAACTCCTTAGCCATGTTGTCTCAAAAGAGGGCTTGACCATTGATCCAGAAAGAGTTCGCTCCATCCTAGAGCTGTCCTTGCCTAAACATAAGAAGGCTCTACAGAGCTTCTTCGGAAAAATAAATTTCATCAGGACATTTATTCCAAATTTTGTGGAGGTAGTCAAGCCATTGACCTTTATGCTGAAGAAAGATGAGAAGCTCACGTGTACAATGCAAAGGAAGGATAGTTTTAAAGAGATCAAGTAGGCTATCGCCCAAGCTCCTAACTTGATCAATCTTGACTTCACCAAAGATTTTAACCTATACACCTTCAAAAATGAAGAGGTAATATCTGCTATTCTTACCTAAGTGAATGGTGATAAACTTGAACAACCACTTGCATTTTTTAGCCAAGGTCTAGAGACTTTTAAGGTCAGGTATATATATGTGGAGAAGCAAGTCCTTGTAGTCATATGAATCTTGAAGACATTCAGACATATGCTATCCAACAATAGGATTCACCTCATGGTTCCACATTCCAGTATCAAAGATTTCTTGACCAACCATGATTTGAATGAAAAGAGAGCAGGATGGATCACTAGAGTAATGGAATATGATGTGGATATCAAAACCACCAAGCTGGTAAGAGGAAAAGGCCTATATGAACACCTTGCTATGAAATTTAAACATCATAGAGAAGACACTTTGCTCATTCATGATGAAGCCACAACATAAGAACCAATAGTCATGAAGGATTAGACATCAAACATGAGGCGTTTCCTTCTCACTGGTGAGTGCTTATAGGGCCTTGATAGGACCAAGAGGAGATATTTTAGAATCCAATCTCTCCCTTATGTCCTGATTGATGGGGTGTTATTTTGAAGGAATTTCTTAGGAGTACTTTTCAGGTGCATAGACCCAGGTCAGGCTGACAGGGTGCTATTTGAGTTCCATGATGGGCCAACTAGTGGTCACTTTACTCCTAGGCCTATAACTACAAGAATAATGAGAGATGGTTACTTCTAGCCCACTTTATTTAGAGATACCCATGCCTAGGTATGAAAGTGCCAGAAGTATGCACTTTTTTATGGGAAACAATGGCTAGCTGTAATGCCTTTATAGCCTATTTAGGTGGAGCAACCATTCATGCAATGAGGCCTAGAATTCATAGGGATGATCAACCCTCCCTCTAGTGCTAGCCACAAATGGGTTTTGACCACCATAGATTACTTCACAAGATGAGTAGAGGTTGTTGCTTTGAAAGAAGCCAATGAAAGTGTAGTCTTGGACTTTTATGAAGACTTGGTGACAAGGTTTGGAGTGCCAGCTACCATCATATCAGACAATGCATTGGCCTTTTTGGGGAGCAAAATGAGTGAATGGGCATTGAGATATGACATCTATCTCAGCACTTTTTCCAACTACTACCCACAAGGGAATGGGCTAGCTGAGTCCACTAATAAGAATTTGATCAAGATTATCAAAATAATAATGGAAGATAATCAGAGAACTTGGCATGCCAAGTTGAAAACAACCCTGTGGGCAAATAAGGTCACTCCAAAGAGGGAAATTAGCAATTCACCATACACGCTTGTGTATGGAAGGGAAGCTAGACTTCTTATTTCACTTTAATTTCTAGCCTTGGACCTTGCTCATCAACTGTAGTTAGAAGAAGGCAATAGCATGGAGGTTAGGCTATGTGAATTTATGGAACTTCAAGAAACAAGGGCCAAGCTATGGCTTCTATGACCAACCACCAATAACAGATGAAGAAATACTTTGACAAGAGATCCTCATCAAAAGGTTTATCTAAAAGAGATATCATCTTGAACTAAGATGAGGATCGAGCTAAGCCTAGAAAGCACACGAAGTTTGACGCCCTATGGAGCGGTCCATATGTCATCACTCAGTGCAAGCAGCACAATACATTCCAACTCTCTAGGTTGAATGGTGAAGAACTGTGTATCCCAGTTAATGGGATACATCTTAATCATTATCACTGAGCCTTCTCTCATCATGTATATATTTTTCTTATTTTCCCTAAGTGCTTTTGCACATGTTAGTAGTTTTCTTAATCTTGTGTGTGTTTCATTTCCTTTTGGAGCAAAACCTTCATGATTGATTCTTGGATATCTCAAGGTTGTTGCAAACTTTTCAAGCTACTTTATGACTCCATGCCCAATGGACTTTGAGGCTACTAGTTTCTAAGCATAGCAGGCATGCTTCCCCCTGGAATTACCATTTTGTTGACCATTTTGGCCCTATAGGCCAAAATTGGTCTCCTTCCTTCCCTACCATTCTGAACCCTCAGTCTAGTCATGTACCCACCATCTACAAAATCTCCTTTTTCTTTGCAATAAGACATGTTCTATAAACATTGAAAGATCTAAGGACCTATAGGTTTCGGTTCAGTATGGAGCTTTTCAATTTGAGTAAACGCCTTAGACAAGCCTTTTGGCAAGGAAATGGATCAGTTCAAAGAATGCAAGGGCTTTTCAATTTTTGAAGGGTAGGTACCCTTGTGGAGGGCCATTCTAGACCTAGAAGTGCCCTTGCAGAGGGTAGAGAACCCTTGCAAAGGAATCAAAAGGGTGAGTTTTCCTTAAAAAATGCTAAGGCAAAAGATAAGACAAAGGTTGAATTTCTTTAGACAAAATGTCTGAAAGAATTCCTTCAGACATTTTGTCTAAAGAAATTCACAAGGTAAAGAACAAACAAGGAATTCTTTCAAAAAAAATTCCCGTGACAAAGTGAACAAAGCAAATTCTTTTAGACAAAAAATCTGATGGAATTCCTTCGAACATTTTGTCTGAAGAAATTCGCCCAATGACAAAGCTTGACAAAAAGTAGCAAGCAGGAAAAGACATAAAGGAAAGATTTCCTTCTGATAAATGTCTAAAGGAATTCCTTCAGACATTTTGTCTGAAGGATGTGAAGACCAAGGCCGCCTAAAGTACCCCAAAGGGCAGGTGCCCTTGCAGGGGTCTCTCAACGACTGTGAAAGGGATCTTTCTCCAAGCCCTAAAGGGACACCTTCCCTTCGAGAAGGTTAAAAGACAAAGGCCCAGGCTGAAAGAAAGAAAGCCAAAGGAATTGACCAAGGGGTGATGGGCTCGAAGACGTCAAATTTAGGATAATAAAATAGCCGTTGGCTTTCAAATGGTGATAGGTGCATGAATGTCAACTTTATGGCAATAAAATAACTATTGATCTTTAAATGCTTGAGCGCAAACCCAAAGGAATTCAAAGGCCTTAAGGCCAAAAAGAAGAGACCGCTAAGAAGGGAGCCCAAAGAGCCAAAGATTGATAGAAGATATCCCTGAGGGCTTAGATTGCTAGAAAGAGCCAAGAGATGGAAAAGAAAAAACCAGGAAAAGACAAAACCATGAAAAGACAAAGCTAGGAAAGGAAAAAAGTCAAGAGTGAACTCAGTGATCTGCTAAAAAAGGAGCCCAAAAGAGCCAAGTGTAGAAATGGACAAAATAGTCCAAGTGGCAAAAGAAGGTGTCGGCACAAGGAATTATTCCAGTGGTTGACACAGTCTCTACCAAGTGGTCATCAAGGAGCACAAATAGTGAACAATGTGACCTATTTTTCTTCACTTTACATTGATGAACAGACAAATCATGTGAATGTCTTGAAGGAGCAGTCTTGTTTGCAGACAAACGACGTGGCCCATGATTTCACATATGGTGTTTAATATATTTTGAATGCCTAAAGTCAAAACTGGAGCTAACACAACATTCTCTTTCAAGCGACTTCCTCTTCCCAATGCTCTCAACATAGCATGGGTCATTTATTTTCTAGAAAGCACCAAAGTCTTTTCCAAAAGGCTATATATTTGTCACTTCTCATTTGAGAAAGAACTATCTCTTATTTTTGTATGGCACAGCCCTGCCAAATTTTCACCTTGAATCAATAAAAAGTGTTTTACCTCTATCTAGTTGGATGTATCTCTGAGTGTGCCTAAGTATTAACCTTGTGTCCAATCATTATTCCATGATGCTTTCACAGGCTTGACACTAGCATACCTGGTATAGACAAAGCGCCATTCCTGCAGGTAACAAAAAGAACCGTATCTAGAGCACAGAGATAGGAGAAGGTTATCAGACAGTGTGTCTTCTTATAACACCTATGGTAATTTCATCTTCTTTGTGTCTTCATTAAGCCTTTTTGTTAAGTTCTCTATAGTCTGGTCCTTTTATTAGGTAAGGTGTATGTATGTGCTCTTATGGTATGAAGTGTGAGCAAACGAGTAGATCAAACTTTTTTGGTGCATCACTGTCTTAGCCTAGGTTGTGCTTTAGTAATCCTTCTCTCTTTTCAACCCTCCCCATTATATATATATTAGCAAATGTTACTGGAATAAATCAGAGATGCATCAAAGGGAACTAGCCCTTATCTAGAGATTCTCACCTCAGTTTTGCCAAACCCATGGGCAAGAGAGGAGTCTCCATTGTGCTGCGTGGAAGAGACAAGCCCAGTCTTCTCTCAAAGGTGCAATCCATAGCGTCAACATGAGTACCAAACCATAGTAGCACCAACCCCTTGCAAAGATTTGTGAGCACCAACCCATAGGAGAACCAACCGCTCTTGTGTATAAAACAGAACTATCTCTCAATGTTGCTTACTCAACAAATGGTATAACTCTACAATATCTCTTTCTATTCTCTCCTCTTTTCTTATATAAAACAAATGCATACCATGTACTCTCTTGCACATTATAAATGGTTTCTTAAGCCTTTATTTATAGATTTCTAAATGACCTTTGGCATTCACCCTTTTGTGTTCCTTCAATCCTCATGGAAAATGGCACCAAACTTGCTTGAACCTTCATATCCTTTCATTTGAAAAGTCACATGGTGACCCTTCATGAGTAAATTCATCCTTTCTCCTTTTGTCTTTGTCTTCATGACCTTTCAAATTCCTTAAGATGACTCTTCATGGAAAAATATGTCATACCCTCTTTTATCTTCACTTGGTGACTCTTTAAATTCCTCAATATGACTCTTCATGGGAAAATACATCCCATTCCTCTTTTGTCTTTACCCCGTGACTCTTTGACTTTTCCATGGGCCCTCTTTTGATTTTATGCAACCAAAAATATATTCATTAATATTAAATAAATATCAACACACATTAGCCAAGATATGAATATTAAAAATACCATTAAATGCTATGGGACCTTTATCACCAATAATGCTAGACCTTTGACATCAATGATAATATTTCCAACAATCTTCCCATTTGTCATTGAAGGAAACCTCAAACTAAATCTACCACATCCTGAAACCTACACATACTACCATCTGAAAAACATACTATAAATCCCCCTTATTGTAGCAACTTGTATCTATTCCTTGTACCTATTTATACACCTATACCTATTCTTGTACCTATTTTTGTTTTTTCCCCCTTTGACATCAATGGCAAGGGGATTATATTGGATCTAACACTTAGCTCCCCCTCAACTGATGTTGATCCTCAATGGAAATAAGTAAAATAAATTACTTCTAACTTCTCCCACAGATACTCAAATGTATCTTTTGGTAGTGCCTTTGTGAAAATATCTACAATCTACTCTGTAGTACTGATATATTCTATTTTGACCTATTGATCTAAAACTTTATCTCTCAAGAAGTGATATCTGATAGGAATATGTTTTGTTCTTGAATGCATCACTACATTCTTAGAAATATTAATAGAACTTATGTTGTCACAAAAAAATAGAAATAGGTTCATCATATTTTACCTTGATATCTTCCACAGTTTACTTCATCTAAAGCACTTGAGTACAACAAAATACCACTACAATATATTCTACTTTAGCTATAGAAAGTGATATTGAATTTTTATTTTTGCTTAGCCATGATATTAAGCTATCACCGAGGAAGAAAGCTCCTCCACTTGTACTCTTCCTGTCATCCAAACAACCTACCCAATCTGAATCTGTATATGCAACCAAAGTGAAATCTTTGCCTATGGGACACCACAATCCATAATTGAATGTCCCCTTGATATATCTAAATATTCTCTTCACCAATTGAACATGACTCTCCTTTAGGGTAGCCTGATATCTTTCAACAATGCCTACTCCATGCATAATGTCTGGCCTTGATGTTGTCAAATATAAAAGACTACCAATCATAGATCTATACAATGATAGATCTATAACAGATGAATCTTCATACTTACTCACCTTGTTCTCTGTACCCATCGATGTACCAAATGGTACACAATCCTTAAAACCAAACTTTTTCAACATTTCTTTGGCATATTTAATTTGAGATATGAAAATTTCTTTATCTAACTGAGAAATTTGCAACCCTAAGAAAAATGACAATTATTAACGCATAGACATCTCAAATTATTTTTACATATTGTCAGAAAATTCTTTTGTCATCTTTTCAATATTACCTCCAAATATTATGTCATCACCATATACCAAAATAATCAACTGATGCTCACCTTATATTTTGATTTAGAGATTACTTTCAACAAATCCTCTCTTGAAACCTTGATCGTATAGGTACTTATCAAGTCTTACATGCCAATCTTTCAAAGCTTATTTCAATCCATACAGTGCTTTCTTCAATCTTCATACATGGCTACTATCATTTGAGAGAAGAAATCCCTCTAGCTGCTCAATGTAGACCTCCTTTTCTAGATTCCCATTTAGGAAAGCAAACTTGACATCCATCTGAAACACTTTCAAAATTTTAAACACTATATATGCAAGAAATATTGTAATAGCCTCTAGCCTTGATATTGGTGCAAAAGTTCCTTCAAAATTTATTCTCTCAATTTGAGCATATCCTTTACATACTAATCTTTCTTTATTCCTGGTCACTTCTCCATTTCCATTCAACTTATTTTTGTAAACCCATTTTGTCCCTATCACATTGTGATCTTTTGGTCTAGGCACTAATTCCCAAGTATAATTATTTTCTATCTAATTTAATTCTTCATCCATTTCCTTAACCCAATGCTTATCATGTCTAGCTTCTAAAAACATTTTAGGCCAAATTTTGGATAACAAAGAGAAATTAATTTGTTTAAATTCACTTACCATCATTTTTTTGGTGTAAATTCTTTCATTTATGTCCCTGATGATGTCACTTTCATTATGATTTCTCTGGACATATTCGAATGAGGTTTTGATGTCATTTTCTCCTTCTCATCTTCATCTGATTCTTCAAAATCTTCCTCTTCAATGATTTCAGGAATGTCTATTGGATGACTGATTCTTTGTGCTCCATCTTCTTCTATCATGACACTTGCACTTTCAACTATTTTCTTGGTTCTTCTGTTATAACATTTATAAGCTTTAATTTTTCAAGAATAACCAAGAAATATACTTTCATCTACTCTAGATTCAAATTTACCCAATTTTTCATCGGTTCTTTTTATGAAGCATTTACTACCAAAAAATCTAAAATAGTCAACTGTAGTTGGTTTATCTTTTCATAGCTCATAAGGAGTCTTGTCATTGTTGACTCTCAATAATGCTCTATTTTAGATATGCACTACCATACTAACTACCTTTCTTCAATATTTATTTGGTATCTTGGATTCATTTAGCATTATCCTCACCATCTCCTAAACTATTTTGTTTCTTCATTTAACTACTCCATTTTTTTGTGGAGTTCTAGTTGTTGAATAATGTCTCTTTATTCCAAGGTCTTCACAATACTCAATAAATTGACCTGACATAAATTCCCTTCCTTGATTTGATCTTAGGCACTTAATCTTCAAACTAGTTTTATTATCAACTAATGCTTTGAATGTTTTGAAACATTTAAAAGTTTTTGATTTTAAAAAAAAAATATTACCCAAGTCATACATGAAAAATCATTAATAAGTAATATGAAATATTTCTCACCTTGATTACTTTGAGTTCTCATAGGTCCACATAAATTAGTGTGAACAAGCTCTAACATCTAAGTGGTCGAGTATTCTTTTGTTTTGAACCACCTTCTAGCCTACTTTTCATGCTGACAAGGTTCACAAAGTGTGTTGGATGGATTTTTAATCTTTAAAAGATTTTTGACTGCTTACTTATTGATGATGTCGATAAGATTGTCAAAAATTATGTGTCCCATTCTCCTATGCCATAGCCAACTTTCTTCAATCTGACTCAAACAACATCTTTGACCTTTGATGTCTGATAATATATACAAATTATTGCCTGTTCTATGAGCATCTACAACTGACACATCTGAATCTTTTCTCCAAATTTCATAACTTTTTGTATAAAACTTTAGTGTGTGCCCCTGATCACACATTTTATTTACACTCAAAAGACTATCATTACGATCTTCTACATACAAAACATTTTAAATTTTAGTGTTACTATTATCCAAACTTAGTGTACCTTTTTTGGCAATTTTGGTAGTAGTATTATCTTCAAATTTCACTGTGCCACCATTGATCTTCTTCAAAGTTATGAACTTGATCTTATCTCTTATCATGTGCCTCAAACATCCATCAATGAACCATGGATTTTCTTGATTTCTTGCATGCAAAGCTATCTGGACCAACATAGAATCTTCAAGTTATTTCTTCTACCATGTACCTATCTAAACTTTTTTCTTGATGATTGGAGCCTTGAAATTTTGATCCTTCTTAACTAATTCAAATATGATTCTATAGTACCAAATTATATGTCCGAAGTTGTTGTACTTGTAACATATTATGGCCTCTTCATTAAATCTTGATAGAGAAGTAATAGAGTTATGGCTTCTGCTTGACTCTGCATAAGTTTCCTTCTCTTTGTTTCTAAAATTGTTAGCCCTTTTCTGACAGTCTATTTTCTTATGACCATATCTATTACAATAAAAATAATAACCATAAAAATAGAACCTATTTGTGTATATCTAACCTGATTGCATTTTTTATCTCTATTCTTTCTAGCGTTTATTATTTGAGATGTCCTCTATATTCTTAACTTCTTCCCTTTTTGTTTCCTCTTTTGTAAGAGCTTCAGCATAACTCTTTTTCTTTTCAAATCTGATACCTATCTTATTTGATATTAAATTTTGAATTTTTAATATCTTGTTCAATATATCAGTGCTTTTCTCAAATTTTGAATTATTGGTTTCTTTATCATTGATTACTTTATTTGCTTTCTCAAGATTTGCTTTTAAAGAATCAATTTCAATAACATACCTTACACATTCTTCACTTACTTTTTGTAACTATGTCATTAGATATTTTCATTCTTCTTAGCTTCTTCAAAGTGTGCTTGTAGATCTTCAATTGTTTCTTTTGACTCCTATTCATTTTTTTTGATCTGGAGCTTTAATCTTCGATTCTTTTTCTCAAGAGATTTTAACTCTTCCAAGGAAAAAACAAGTTCTCCTTCTAGATTCACTTCCACTTCATCCTGTTCTTCTTCTTGATCATCTATACTTTTACTTGTGGGGGCATCTTCATGTATGACCATGAATAAGATCTCTTCTTCTAAATCACTGACTCCACTATCTTTAGTTGAGCTAGGATTATAGACACCTAAATTGTGTCGACCCCCTCTTGGTCCTAACCCATATCTTATTAATTTAAAATAAACAACTTATTTTAAATTATGACCTCACCCTGACACATCACCTAGGACACCTCACCTAGGACACCTCACCTTGGACACCTCGTCTTGGACCATTTCCCACCCTATGACTCACCCAAGACCTATTCTTACTCCTCAACCGCCTAACCAACTCTCATGCGTATTTAGCCTAACCTTTGACAATTCTCCAACGGACTATGCACTTGGCAGATGGAGAACGGGCTTTTTAGCCCTTTTACTCATTCTCCACCGGCCTACGTCGATCAAATGTCGATCGATGCCAGTGGGATCACCGACGTCAGTTTACTTAAACTAAGTTCTAACCTCTCACTCGGGCTAATCACTAATCACTAATCACTACTCACAAATCCCAAATCAACTTCCTCTTAGACGCTTCTCTCTTGGACTCTGAGACTCTCTCTCTCACATGGATCAAGCTCTCTCTCTCTTCCTTGCAGACTGGGACATCAACAGAGATCAGACTTCAACCAATGTTCCCTTGGCCACAGAGACTCTACATCAGTTGCTCTAGATTGGACTAAAGCATTGCACGGGACCTAGACATCAGTCATGACAGGCACAAGCATTCAACACCTTGGTTCTTCATTTCACTAGAGCTAAGTATTTCTTCCCCCCTTTCATTTCAGTAATTTAGAATAACTTAGTCAATTTTCTATCTCTAAATACTACCAGACCAGACCGGACCTTCAACTAGACCCGACTTTCTTCCTGGAGAGGCTATAAAGCCTTCCTTTTATCTTGACCCTTTTTGACAACCTATCATCTACCTTTGTCCCTCTGCGGACCGTATTTGTCTCCCTGTAACCCTGCACAAACCTAGACTCCTTTTAGACCCCTCTGTCGACCACAAACCCATCCAAGGCCATTGCCCTGATCGACATTGACCACTACCCCTATCGACGCTGGCAGACTAATTGACATCGACAACTTTATCAACTGACACCGGTAGGATTATCGATGTCAGCGATTGTGGCAAACCGACTGCAAGGAAACAGCTATGCATTATCTAATTCCCTCTTTGTTAGTCATTTGTCATTTTTTTAATTTTTGACACTTTTAATTATAAACAGTGGAATGTTATCCCTCAAGGAAGTCTTTGCGCTTCTGGGACCGAGCTTTGCTTGGCAGTCCACCATATATCAATCTAACAATCTCTCTGTTTGAGTCTTCTTATCTATAGGTGTCATCCTCCATAGCCAAAGAGGAGCTCCTTCAATTGTCTGGATACGGTGCACAGCTTAATCTGGGTATGTACAAACCCCTGACCATTAATCTTAGTTTCTTATTTCTTCTAAATATTAAATAGCGAAAATAGTTAGAAACATTCTAGCACGCCCGATGGGACCCCTGGAGTTTTCCTTGGGTTCATTTCTTTTTCTTCTAAAGACAATCATTCATATAGCTGCATTAGGGAAATTTTCTCTCCTTGCATCCTTTTTCTTTCTTTTTACTTTCCAAAAGACATCATAAGCAAGTTAAAAAGAATCTTTCTTTTTCTTCTTGTCACCTTTCCTCTTGCATCTTAGAGTAGTGAAATTCATGCTCTTAACCTTTTCTTCACTTGTCTGCATTTGAACAAACATTTCAATTTGGGTTAAAAGTTAAATGCATTTCACACCTGCTTGAATGCATATTTAGCTCATCTAGTAATTAACTGCATTATGAATAAATCGTAGTGCACTTATGTTACATGACCATACCACATTCACAAAATCAAACATATAACATACTTGAAACAAGGCCTGACTAGGATTTCACCACCTAGCGGATACCTTACCCTTCCCAGTGATCCTACTTGGACTTCACAACCAAGAGGAGGACCCACTTTATTCTCTGGTGGAGTATAAACTCTAGGGGAAGTATATATTGGCTAAGCGGCCCAGCTCGGCTTTGGGTTCGTGAAATGAGGGGATCAAGCCCCTAGCACCAAGCCATGTATGGAACCTAATACAGACTTTTGAGCACCAAAACTAACCTGAAACCAGCTTTAGAGTGCCTCTTTAGGACCCTTTTTAAAAGTCCATCCCCAAACATATTCTTCTAAGGTATAAGCCACCATGACTCTAAAAATTTATTCTTAGGAATTAAACGTTTAGAGGTTGCTTGCCTTCATCTTTTCTACTATTTTTATCTAGTTTTTTGAGATGGTGAGGACGCATTACTCTGAAATCTGAAACAACTCAGAATTTCTCCTTTTCTTCTAAAAACTTTCAATTTTTTGAGTTTCTAAAAACACACAGACACCGACATCAATTTTTCCACCGACATCAACAACTTTTACTCACCGGCATCAATTTTTCAACCGACATCGGCAACTTATATTCATCGACATCAATTTATCAACCGATGTCGGTCACTGTTAAAAAACTTTTTCCAAAACATCAACTTAAAACCTGACCTTTTTACTGTCAAACACACATTCTGACCACTTCTGATTTTTTGAAACTAAAATCCATAGTTTCTAGAACCTGACCCTTTTTGCCTTCCATGGTTTTGACACGTAGTCAAGCCAAATCTCTTATCGACCACATGAGGCAACAACCACTTTTGCCTTCGCCTTTTATATCAAGTCACCAAATGGAGTATATTTCAGATATTGAGCATACTCCTATCTAGCCTAGCACCGATCAACATCCAATTGTTTCCAAAGGGGATCAAAATTTTGAGAGACTCTTTGACCACAATGTCAAGGCTCTCCAATATTATCTCGTGAGAATCCAAACGCAAGATCCTTCAGGTACCCCTGTTTATGGGATGCCAACTTCCTTGGTTGAAGCGGTAATGGTCTCAATAGCCTCCGCTACCCAACCCATTATAACTCAGGCCACTACCTCAACTATTAACCTGACCATGGCCAATGTCCAATATTTGGCCTCCCCATCTATTTTTAGACCTACCTCCATTGGGGTTTCTGTACCCCCTCAACCACAAACAATTCAACCAAGTTCTACACCATACCAGAACTTGATTGTCTCGACTCCACACACTCTTGCACCTATAAACGTGGGAGTGACTACCTATCCTTTTAATAATGCCACCATTCAACCACCTTTGGTGGTATCTAGTCAACTTGTGCTCTCTAGCTTCATGGCACAAGCCCCCTTGACCTCAACATTAGTCCCTATGACGAACTACCAATATGTTGCGCCTATACAAATGCAACCAAGTACGTCATACACCCCTCCTAATGCCTTTCAGGTACCCTACAACTTGGGGGGTGCTCCACCTGCCAATTCATTAGTAGATCTAATCAAGATGTTGATGGATAAGATGTCTAACCTTGAGACATCCATTTCTGGTTCAAGCAATGTTCTTTCACATGAGCAAGTCTGCAATGAACCCATCCACCCTTCGGTGCCTATTAAACCATATCCTAGCCAGTGGGAACTCCCCAAATTTACTTGCTTTCAGAGTAAAGAGGACCCACAATAACACCTATGAGCATTTAGACACACTTGTTACCTTATAGCCCACGATGATGCGTTATTACTTTGCACATTTCCCATGTCACTTTCTGGCATCACCCTTGACTGGTATAGCTCCATTACCAGTCATTCTCTCTTTTCCTTCACTCAACTTGCCCAACTATTTTTAGATCACTTTTCAATCAACATCACTAAGAAGGTCTCCATTACAGACCTCTATTCTATTAAACAATTCGATGATGAGTCAATAGTTGACTTCGTTGCCCGTTGGAGAGCTTTGATCAACCAACTCTCTTTTTCATTACCTCAACCTGAACTCATTGAGCTCTTTTCATGAGCATGTGCTAAGCACATCTCATCTACTTTGTGGGTTCAGACATTTCGCACATTTGATGAAGCTTTCACTATGCCCAGAAAGCTTGAACTCCGTGCGGTCGAAGAAGACAAGGTCACATTGCGTAATAAAAATACCAACGCAAAATCTAATGACCCTTCTTCGTCCAAACCTTCTTCTTCCCACTCCAAGTCCAAAGGATCAGCAAACATTGTGGTCCTTAGACCATCATCTTCAACAACAACCAATCAATCTTAGCCTTCCACATCAGACTACATCAAAAGACAATTCCAACAACGGCATGTATAGTGTCAATATACTCCAATAGGAGAGTCATACGCTTCCGTGTTGGATAAACTCGTCAAGTAGGGGGTCCTCAACCTCCCTCAAATTTGACCACCTCAATTCAACCCTTCAAAAGCCATCTGTACATGGTATAGGGAAAATGACTTCTGTCACTATCATCGTGTCAACGGTCACGACATAAACAACTGCAAAACCTTCAAAAACATCATCCAAGACATGTTGGACAAAGGGGATCTTGTTTTGGATAACCCAAACATGCCGGCTAACCAAAACATGGATGTATTTAGACAACCATTCCCTAACCATCCCCCAAGTCAAAATAACATTCAGACCATAGCCGATGACTTTCAAGAATTTAATATACACATGGTCGACATGGTTTCTAACCAACCTCTACCAAAGTACGAAGAGGTTAATCAACTTATTTGTCCATCATAGGTAGAGGAACTCTCTTCTCCTATTTGTCTATCACAGGTAGAAGAACTCTCTTCTCTTATTTGTCCATCACAAGTTGAAGAATTATCTTCTCCTATTTTTTCATAGGTAGAAGAACTCTCTTTTCCTATTTCTCCACCATGAGTAGAAGAGCCTTCTTCTCCTATTAGTATTCCATCCACCCCCCTTTCACATGTAGGAGAGTCAACTTTGAACTCTCCCATATTGGAGGATGCCTTGATGGCACCAACGCTAGCTGCCACGCCTTCATCCTTCTTATCATCAATGGGGGATCATACTTTCCCCGCTATTCGACCACATGCAGAAGCCATAACCATCCCATGTCTCTCAAACCTCACTCATCCACAAGTGAAGGTAGGCTTGAACCTCAACCCACATAATAGTAGTCCTCACACTAAACCAAAAAAGGTTACTAAGCTACATCGGAGAACTTCTCCCCCACCATCACCATTGCCCTCTATTTTGGGCCCACACCCGTCCACCTCACTGGGAGTGCTTCCTACTCCAACACCTCATAGAGGAAAATTGCCTCCATTACTCTCTCAACCTAACACAAACATACCTCCTCCAAAACATCCAACACCTCTCAACAGCAATGTGTCATCTCCACATGTGGCCACACCGCCAACTAAAAAGCTGACATGACAAACTCCCCAAACAACTCCTAAAAAAAAGTTGTCAACCCCAACTGCAACAAGCACAAACCCATTAAGGGGTTCATATGATTTGATGTTATGCCAATTGTTACAGTCATCTAGCATCACTCTCTCACCTATTTGTTAGGGTGTGGAGCTAAAAGCTTCACCTTGTTGCAAAGAGAAGGAGGTTTTTGAGCATGACAGTCATTGGCGTCGACAGGCCATAATCGACGTCAGTCAGGGGAAGCGTAGGAGGAAATTGGCATTGGCAAAGATCGGCCAGTGTCGATCACCTCCAGTCAGGTAGGGACCGACATCGATCACCTGTGGTGATCAGAACTACTGTTGACGAATAGTCAGTTAAGTGAACACGTAGTTTGCATGATGAAGACTAGTTCGAGTCTTTGAGCCGCTTGTCTAATTATTGTATGCATGAGATCTATATAATAGACTCATGGGCTATATTTTTAAGTGTAAAACTTGTAGAACCCAAGTGTGGATCTTGGAGAGTTCTTTCCATGGTGGAATCAAGTAGGATTCTCCATGTATGTAAGATCATGTTTGATATGCAGGGTGTTGTAGGATCATGGAGGAGATCTACATGTGATAAGTAAGATCAAGTTGGTCTGCAGGGATGTGTGTATGCGAGGGTCAGAAGAGGATCGATGGGGGAGCAAGATCAAGGTGATAGCAATACATCAGGAGCAGGATCATGGTGAGATCTACTTGGAGTACCGGTTTGTACTCAATTGTACTGGACGTACAATGAGGTGAACAACAGCTTGTGTTAGTTGTTAGTTGTGACCTATGAGAGAAGATTACTCAGATGGAAAGATTACTTGGAGCCCTTGAGGAGGAAGCCTCACAGAGGTGGAAGAAGAGTGTGATCTCTTTATTGTAATTTCCTTTGTAATGAGTTGAATACAATTATGTGTTGCCTCTCATATTCTGTGTGTTTTCTCATTGATAGTTATTTGTTCTTCTGGTTATTTCCGCATATGTAAGTTGCTTATACAAAGGTAATCATGTGTGCTCTTAATTCTGACAAGTTGTGTTAGAGCTTTGGGGAACTTAGGTCCTATCAAATGGTATCAGAGCGAGGTTGGATGTTCTCAGAGCAAGTTTGACTAACAGATGGCCAGATCTGGTTAGTGATTTGTTGATTACAGGTTACTCACAGGGGTTTCTGATTGAGTGGGATTATAGCAATGGCAGAAGAAGGTAAGCTGAGAATGAAGAAATTTAGGCACAGGATTAACACCACAAGGAGTGTGGTGGGCTGTCTTCAAGTGGGAGCTTGAAGAGGAATACAAGCTAGGATGCAGATTAGACAGAGTACTGGTATGGGTACATGTGTAGCTATTTATCTCCAAGTGGGAGATTGTTAGGGTGTGAAGCTAAAAGCTTCACCTTGTTGCAAATAGAAGGAGGTTTTTGAGCATGACAGTCACCGGTGTCAGCAGGCCACAACTGACGTTGGTCAAGGGAAGCGCAAAAAGAAACTAACATCGATAGAGATCGGCCAGCGTCGGTCACCTCCAGTCAGGCAGGGACCAACGTCGGTCCCCTATGGCAGTCAGAACTACTATTGACGAACAGTCAGTTAAGTGAACGCGTAGTTTGTATGATGAAGACCAGTTTGAGTCTTTGAGCCGCTTGTCTAATTATTATATGCATGAGATCTATATAATAGACTCATGGGCTATATTGTTAAGTGTAGAACTTGTAGAACCCAAGTGTGGAGCTTAGAGAGTTCTTCCCATGGTGGAATCAAGTAGGATTCCCCATGTATGTAAGATCAGGTTTGATATGCAAGGTGTTGCAGGATCATGTAGGAGATCTACATATGATAAGTAAGATCAAGTTGGTCTGTAGGGATGTGTGTATGCAAGGGTCAGAAGAGGATCGATGGGAGAGCAAGATCAAGGTGACAGCAATACATCAGGAGCAAGATCATGGTGAGATCTACTTGGAGTACTGGTTCGTACTCAGTTGTACTGGATGTACAATGAGGTGAACAACAACTTGTGTTAGTTGTTAGTTGTGACTTATGAGAGAAGATTACTCAGGTGGGAAGATTACTTGGAGCCCTTGAGGAGGAAGCCTCACAGAGGTGGAAGAAGAGTGTGATCTCTTTATTGTAATTTCCTTTGTAATGAGTTGAATACAATTATGTGTTGCCTCTCATATTCTATGTGTTTTCTCATTGGTAGTTATTTGTTCTTCTAGTTATTTCCACATATTTAAGTTGCTTATACAAAGGTAATCATGTGTACTCTTAATTTTGACAAGTTGTGTCAGAGCTTTGGGGAACTTAGGTCTTATCAAATGGTATCAGAGACTGACATCAGCTAGAAAACTGGCATCGGCATCCAGACACGGACCGACATCGGCTATGTGCAGACCGACGTCGGTGACTCAGGGCAGATAAACACCGGCGTCGACAAGGGGGAACCGCAGTCGGTGATGAGGCAGTCGTAGGGAACTGACATCGATCGGGTGCAGACTGAGATGTGACCAGCATCAGTCACTGAGATGAATTTTGGGTGGACAACAAGCTATCAAGGAGTCTCAAATGCCCATATGGAGGTCAAAAAGGGTAAGTGAACCTCATATTCATTGTTCACCTTCTTTATATTGCTTACTGATGGTCAAGAACTAGGAAGATGTGAAGAAGCAATGCAGGTAGAATCCAGAAATAGTGGGAGCTTGGCATGGATGAGGAGTGTGAGTCCTTGGAGAAGAACCAAATAGGTATTTGTTGGTGGAGTTGTAAGCTGGAAGAAAGCACTAGATGAGGGATGGATTCCCATGTTAGAGAAGAGAGTGGATGGACACGTGAGACAGAAGGCTATGGTATATGGTCTTGATTAGGCTGCAGGATAATGGAGGTTTGACCATTGTATTTATCTTTACCAGGTTGGATAATATTAGCTACATTATCTTGTTACTATATTGTGTTGCTTGTTGCAGGGTTACATATACAGGGAGTTGCTAAACTAAAGGTAAAGCTAGTTCAGAGGCGTGTCATGAAGAATCTAGGAGCAGCAAGATTCTTTGGCATGAGTGTGTTCTAGGGACATGGAAGGTCATAGGTTGACTTTGTTTTAGGATGATTGTGTGAGACCGGTTAGTAGGCCGATGGTTGGATAGTTCACAGAACAGTGTCTTGATTCACATAATGAGGTTAGGTGCATGGTATGTACTAAACTTGAGTTTTCCCAAGCAGTGGGAGTTGTCACAAGTTAGAAGCCAATCTGAGAAAGAAGCATTGGAGGGTAGTTTAGTGGATTCTTAGAGGGACCAGCAGCAGGTGCACATGCTATGCAGGTTCAAGTTATTTTCTACATGGGTTTGTAGATGTGGATGTGGTAGGTGATTTGGATGACATGTGTTATACCACAGGGTGTGTGGTGGTTGGTCTTCAAGAGTGATCTTGAAGAGGGATACAGAGCCAAAGGGATAAACTAGATAGTGTATAGGTATAGATACAATTGCAGCTGTTTATCTCCAAGTGAGAGATTGTTAGGTTGTGGAGCTAAAAGGTTCAACTTTACAGATGAAGAAATAGGAGGTTGCTAAAGATCCAAAAGCACCGGCATCGATAGCATGAACACCATCGATAAAGATGAAGCAAAAGGCAACCGACATCTATAGGAAGTCGACCGACGTCAGTCAACACCAGGTAAGCAGGGACCGACGTCGGTCGCCTGTGTGTTCCAGAACTGTTCGTTGCACGAATAGTTAGTTAAGTGAACGAAGTGTTTGCATGTAAAGGCTATTTTGAGTCTTGAGCTGCATGGATAATTATAGTAAACTAAGAGTCTAAGTTATTGTTTAAGTCTGGGATCTATTTATAGACCCATTGACATGTATTATATGTATGAGCTAAGAAGGAAGGCAAGGTAGATCCTTCCATTGTAAGATCATTGAGTTGCAAGTTGTTGCAAGCTCATAGGAGATCTACATGTGTAAGTATGGTCTGTTGAATTGCAGGTTGCAGGTTCATGAGAGATCAACTTGAAGTACTATAGAGTGCTTGGTGTACTAGCAGGGTTATTACTGACTGGTTGGAGAGGTGAACACCAATTCTGTGTGTGAGTTGTGTGTCGGGACCATTTTTAGTAGGAAAGTGTTTTGAAGAAGAATTAATGTACACTTGAGGTGTGGGAAGCCTCTGTAAGGTGGAAGAGAGTGGCGTCTCTTTATTGTATTCTTTTCTATACAAATGTTAATATAAGATAGTGTATTGTCTCTCATATTCTGTGCTATTTGTGAATTCTAGTTACTTGTGCTTCTGGATATTTTTGCATGTTTAATTGCTTAAGTTTGGTAATCATATTGTGCTCTTTCTGAGGAGCAAGATCCTAACAAGTGGGATCAGAACAAGTGTGTTGTTCTTGGATTCCCTGACACTATTAAACCATATCAACCTCTCAGATGAAAACCATCTTGATTCGATGTCACTAAAATCTGCTGGTATCATCGCACACTTGGACATGATACTGAGCATTATTGTGCCCTTAAGGCTGTTATTTGCCAACACTTGAAAGAAGACACCCCTCACATTGAGGCTTCTTCTGATCACTCTTTTGAAAAAAATTTGACACCATCCCATACTTCTCAAACCTCTTCACCTAAATCAAGATCCCCATACAAGATTATGGTCCCTTTACCACCTTCCACTCCTTTATTTGAAATCAACAATGTTCATGTGGCCACTAAGCCCCGAACCATGAAGAATAAAGGAAAAGACTAGACTTCTACACCTTTGACATATCCATTATTCGTTAAGACCTCTCAACCAACACAACCCAAGATTTCTATCTTGGACATGTCTCGACCAACATCACTGGGGGAAATTCCTCCTAGCCCCTCTAGTCCACATAATGCTTGGCATAAGCGACCTGTTGACTACTTAACATATTCTATTATGCCTCCTAATCTCTCTAGCAATGCATGGCTAGCTTTTCTCAAGAACACTGCTTGCTACACCATGTTAGGGGGACTTCTCTACAAACGAGGTCTTGACGGCCTCCTTATCCAATGCCAACAACATACTAACCGACTTCATGACCAACATCGACCAAAACATGCCAACAACATATCAACCAACTTCATGTCCAACATCAACCAACATGTGACCAATATGGAACGAAGCAAATGGGGCAAGTTTGCTCCTAATTGACTTGGACCTTACATTATGACGCACAAGCATAGATTAGGGACTTATCATCGGTCTTCCTTTGAAGGCTGGCCAAAACTTAAGCCCCTTAATGTCTTATATCTTTGACCATTCTATTGTTAGTCAAGTAATCATTCACTTGATGTTTAACTTGAGCTCGTCCCTTGAGCAACCCCGTCATCATCATCATTTCTATTCCTTTCAACCCTTATTCCCAACATTAGTTAACCTTTTTGTCAAGCATGAATGCTTTGTCCTAATAAAAGGGAAACCCTCTACACCGCTATAGACTAGTCCATGACAAAAGTCCAAAAAAAAAAACAAAACAAACAAACAAACATAAACTGGGATGCCTATATTCCAAAGGTCATAAACTATACATGTAGACTGCTCCCTCGAAGGATAGCTACATCAACATCATTGCTGTAATTAATAGACTGCTCCTTTGAAGGACAACTATCCACATACATTCTAACATACAAAGCCAATATAGACCACTCCCTTGAAAGATGGCTATGACCAAATTTTGCTACATACACAACACCCTCTAAAAAGCTTCTCATACCGATTAGCTTCAAAATGACCACATAATAAAATAACATCCCCAAGTAGACTTCTCGCATTGATCAGTCTACAAACTATTAAGTCATGGACTTTTCTATAGTTCTCAGGGTCACCTATAAAAGGGGCAAGGTTATTCCTGTCAAAGAGGGTTACCCTATCCTCTCATATCACAAAATTAAACCTATTACCCCAACATACTCAAGGGATTTTGAGCTCACTTAATGTCAAGTGATTCAACTACTTCTCTAACACAAATCGATGGTCAAACGACGTAATGCATGAATGGGGCTTTTGTTTCCAAAAACCTTATCTATGCTATCATTATAGTCCTTGTCAATGAAAGAGCAACGCACCTTTCACTTCTTACACTTTGGTCACATACAACCAAATCATTTTATAACCCAACCAAACCAACCAAACCTTTTTCAAACTACTAACATTATCATAGCCCATTCACACTAGTTTCTATGAAAAACAATACACATGGAAACTATCGACCACACAATTTATGCCAGCATAAACCATTACTTGCTGAAGTATAAATATACGCAATTCATTTTTAGCATACACCATTACCAATATGGAAAATTGCTAGGGATGAAAGACCACATCACCAATGTTACAGAATACACCATCACACAATATGGAAAAGGCTGTAACATCATACCCCTCATTATTTCAAGCACGTACCATCACACACATGAGAAATGCTGACATCTCTAACATAACCAACTATCAACCACTTTGACCCTTTCTCTGAACTACATTGGTCTGATGCCCCTTACAACAGAGGCTATGTAGGCAACACTCAGTCTTCTAAGGTTAGCTCGGCCATTCCCCCATTCATCTCCTTAATGAGGACAGCCATTTCATTCATCCATCTACTTGACGGACCAACCATCTAACCTTTAACCAAATCATGACCAATCAACTAGCCCTGACATTGTAGAAGACACCTTTGACTTCTCATGGGGCACACTGGAGTTCACATACATCTCCCTGACCACAACATATAACTCTTGAGATCACTTATATCTCAAAACCTAACTCAACCAACGACCATGGAGATTACGCCTATCTCCTTAGATCATGACCACTTTCAAGATAACTCTGCCTTAGTTGTTTTGATTGCATATATGCTACCTCACGAATAGATAGCAAAATTGTCTGCACCTCATATTATGACCTTCACAAGTATCGAATCATGCTCCAGTTGATCCCCACTACTTGTGACATTTTCGTGTTTTCTAGGAGCACTTCCTAAGCCTAGGATACTTGAAACACGATGACCATTGGAGCTACAATTACGATCATTTAACCCAATCAGCTATGACTAAATGCTGGGGCCTGATTATTTCAATTTTATCACTCCTCGACCTTGACCACGATAATTTGACCTACCTACATGTGAAGTGGTATACGTGCAATCACAACTATTGCAGCGTTCACACTTAAACTTCACCATATCCATCCACTGCCTATCAAATCGGCACCTGATATCAGGTTACCTTCCCTCGACTCTCGCTTTGAGGGGGAATACCTCATCTCATATTTGGGGCAACCTACACCTTATCTCATACCTGGGGCATCTACTCCTATTTTTGTTTTGCAGTTCATCCATAACAACCAACAAGATAAAAAGAGGTAAATGTAGACACCTAAATTGTGTCGACCCCCCCTTGGTCCTAACCCATATCTTATTAATTTAAAATAAACAACTTATTTCAAATTATGACCTCACCCTGACACATCACCTAGGACACCTCACCTAGGACACCTCACCTTGAACACCTCGTCTTGGACCATTTCCCACCCTATGACTCACCCAAGACCTATTCTTACTCTTCCCCAACCGCCTAACCAAATCTCGTGCATATTTAGCCTGACCTTTGATAATTCTCCAATGGACTATGCCTTGGAAAATGGAGAACGAGCTTGTTAGCCCTTTTACTCATTCTCCACCCACCGACGTCAGTCAAATGTCGGCCGACGCCGATGGGATCACCGACGTCGATTTACTTAAACCGAGTTCTAACCTCTCACTCAGGCTAATCACTAATCACTAATCACTAATCACGAATCCTGAATCAACTTCCTCTTAAACGCTTCTCTCTTGGACTCTGAGACTCTCTCTCTCACATAGATCAGGCTCTCTCTCTCTCTTCCTTGCAGACTGGGACATCAACAGAGATCAGACTTCAACCAATGCTCCCTTGGCCACAGAGACTCTACATCAGTTGCTCTAGATTGGACTAAAGCATTACATGAGACTTGGACATCAGTTGTAACAGGCACAAGCGTTCAACACCTTGGTTCTTCATTTCACTAGAGCTAAGTATTTCTTCCCCCCTTTCATTTTAGTAATTTAGAATAACTTAGTCAATTTGCTATCTCTAAATACTACCAGACCAGACCCGACCTTCAACCAGACTCGACCTTCAACCAGACTTGGCTTTCTTCTTGGAGAGGCTATAAAGCCTTCCTTTTATCTTGACCCTTTTTGACAACCTATCATTTACTTTTGTCCCTCTATAGACTGTATTTGTCTCCCTATAACCCTGCACAGACCCAGACTCCTTCTAGACCCCTCTGTCTACCACAAACCCATCCAAGGCCATTACCCTGACCGACATCGACCACTACCCCTACTGACGCCGGCAGACTAACCGATGTCGGCAACTTTATCAACTGATGCTGGTAGGATTACCGATGTTGACGACTGTGGCAGACTGACTACAAGGAAATAGGTACGCATTATCTAATTTCCTCTTTGTTAGTCATTTGTCATTTCTTTATTTTTGACACTTTTAATTATAAATAGTGGACTGTCATCCCTCAAGGAAGTCTTTGCGCTTTTGGGACCGAGCTTTGCTTGGCAGTCCACCATATATCAATCTAACAATCTCTCTGTTTGAGTCTTCTTATCTACAGGTGTCATCCTCCACAGCCAAAGAGGAGCTCCTTCAATCGTCTGGATACGGTGTGCAACTTAATCCGGGTACGTACAAACCCTTGACCATTAATCTTAGTTTCTTATTTCTTCTAAATATTAAATAGCGAAAACAGTTAGAAACAAGGATCTTTAGAATATAAACTCTTCTTCTCAAATACCTTCTTGAATTTTCCTTTGAAATTCTTTTTGTATGTAGAATTTCCTTCTTCATTGTCACCATTACCCTTATTTGGGTACTTAGCTACAAAATTTCTAATCTTTTCATAATTTAAATATTTAAAAAGTGATTTTCCTTGATATTTACCTATGCCCTTTTTTGGCTTGTAGATGAATAGAGCTCCATTGTCATTTTCATCATCGCTAAAGCTGTCACTTGATTCTTGAATCTTAGCCTTCTCTTTCTTTGATGTCTTGAAAGCAACTTCTCTCTTTGAGGGTTTCTCTTTTTTGGTCTACATCTCATATGTCGTAAGAATACCATGTAGCTCATCCATCTTTAGCTTGGCTAAATTTTTTATCTCTTCAATTGCCAAAACTTTTACATCATATCTCAATGGTAGAGATCTCAATTTTTTTTTACCACGATTGATTCTTTTAAATTTTCTCCAAGACCTTAAATTTGATTAACTATTTGATCAACCCATAAAAGGTAACTTGCTATATTTTCTTTCTCTTCCATCTTTAAAGTTTGAAACTATCTTCTAAAAGTCTAAAGCTTAGCTTGCTGAACCTTTCCATCACCTTTATAAATATTCTCAAGCTTTAACCAAGTTTTATGAGTAGATTTACATTGCATAAATTTAACAAATTATGATTCACATAAACCACATAAAATAAAATTTAAAGATTTAGCATTATTTTCACTTGCCTTTTTTCTACTAAAGTAGTTACAAGTGTCTGTGCCTCTTCATATTCCTCCACCACTGCTTGCTAATTATCGAATCCAAGTGCCATAAAATAAGTCCTCATCCTTATGCTTCAAAAAGCATAATTTGTTCCATCAAATAAAGGTGCCTTATTTATAGAAAAAACTTCATGTGATCCAGCCATCATGCTTTTCTCGATCTACCTTCAAGATGTAAAACTTTTCAAAAGGAACCTACTCTGATACTAATTGGTAAGCACAAGATATATTGAGGGGAAGGTGAATCAGTATATCATATATCTTATAAATCTTTTACTTAATCAAATTCCACTTAACCATTCATTCAAGATATACAATAAAACTAAAATCAATATGCACACAGAGAGAGAGAGAGAGAGAGAGAGAGAGAGAGAGAGAGAGAGAGAGAGAGAGAGAGAGAGAGAGAGAGAGAGAGAGAGAGAGAGAGAGAGAGATCATATTTTTATGTAAAAACTCAAAATGGAAAACACCATGAAGAACAATCTCAATTATATGAAAGAGCACCAACTATTAGGAGCACCAACCCCTTTTCTGAGTACTAACACAACAATTATTTGTGAGCACCAACCCACAAGAGCACCAACCCCTTGTAAATATTTGTGAGCACCAACCCATAGGAGTACCAACCCCTCTTGTGTATAAAACAAAACTATCTCTTAATGTTGATTTATAAAACAAATACAAACCATGCACTCTTTTGCATATTACAAATGGATTCTCAAGATTTTATTTATAGCTTTCCAAATGACCTTTGGCATTCACCCTTTGTGTCCCTTCTATCTTCATGGAAAATAGCACCAAACTTGCATGACCCTTTGTATCCTTTCATTTGAAAATTCACATGGTGAACTTTCATGAGCAAATTCATCCTTTCCCCTTTTGTCTTTGTCTTCATGACCTTTCAAAAATTTTAAAATGACTTTTCATGGAAAAATGTGCCATACCCTCTTTTGTCTTCACTTGGTGACTCTTGAAATTCCTCAAGATGACTCTTCATGGGAAAATGCATCCCATTCTTCTTTTGTCTTTACCCCGTGACTCTTTGACTTCTCCATGGGTCCTATTTTGAATTTTATGCAACCAAAAATATATTCGTTAATATTAAATAAATATCAACACACATTAGCCAAGATATGAATATTAAAAACACCATTAAATGATATGGGGCTTTTATCACTAGTAATGGTAGACCTTTGACATCAATGACAATATTTCCAACACAAGGATAATTAGAGATTTGATAACTGATTGTTATTGAAGGTGAGTGCAAATGTTTATGTTTTTTGTTACAACTAAGTGTAGTTTGCAAGACAATTGTAGACAATTGAACTTGAATAATCTCCTAAAAATTGTATAAGAGAGATTTTGTTGAAGTGGCTACATCACAAGTGTTATATATTATTCATTATTTATTTATTTCAGCTTTTGAGCTTATCTGTCTATATTTTAATCTATTTGCACTAGTTCTAAATGTATATCTCCCCTAGGATTGATTTAGTGGTTACAACTTACTATCGAATTTGCCCCCTTTGATTTTGTGGTTCATTCCACCTTAAGATGATTTCCTGTGCATTTAATTTGAAATATTATAGATTTACATGTTTGAATATTGCACATCATGTCTTAAGGAATCATATATATAAAAATCATTCCTATTCATTTAAAAAACATCATCGAAGAAAAAATCAAATAGATAAATTTCCATAATTTAGAGTCTTCAATTAGTAAAATACTTTGCTACACTTGAGATGAAGCCTTCAAATTGAGCCACATTTAGCCATTATTTACTTTAAGCTATTGTGACTCCATTTAATTGTACCAAAAGAGGGTTTAAGTGAATGTCCATGTAGTTGCATCTTCACATCTAGGGAAGATGAAATGAAAGTCATTTCTCAAGATTTTATTTACATGACACTTAGAATACATGGAGTTTGATTCTAGTGTGTGAGATATATAGCTGCAACTCCATTGAGGTTTCCTGAACCAAATAATTATTTATTTTCTCTTCCACACATGTTGTGGTGAATTAGGTCAAAAGAGGAAGAAAACATCAATTTTGACATTCTACCCATGAATTCAAAAAAATAACAAGCATGTTTTAAGGCAGCAAACCAAGGGTTGAACCCTATACAGTCAAAAAAGATAGGAAGGCTGGCAAACAAAAGATGTCAGCACCAAACCAATGGCACAGTCGAGAAACAAAGTCAAAAGCAAAACAAAACACTGAAAAGACCAGATTCAGAAAGGATGAAACTACATAACTATATAATTAACAAGATCCTTAAGATTCTCATTGTCTGCATTGTCAACATTCCCTGGATTACCCACTGCTTCCATGATCCGCAATGGCCTTCTCCACTTGGACCACCTTCGAAAGCTCTCTTTGTCATCAATGTGCATCATTCATGCTCCGTCATCTCCTTCTAAATGATCACTCTAATGTTTGGGGGTATATGAGCCCCTTGTCGCCATATCCTCCATCCTGAGAATTGCTAACCAAGGTTGGCACAAGCATCAACGACCCTGTTACCTTCTCTGTAGGTGTGGGTAATCTCAACTTCAGAAAACTTTTGTAAAAGAAACTAGATGTTTGTAATGATGTCTTTTAGATGGATACCAAAGTTAGATGCTTTATTAATGGCATCGATGATCAACTTAGAATCTCCCTGAATATTCAAATTTC
The DNA here is from genome assembly GCA_037957365.1 of Torreya grandis. Classification (NCBI taxonomy): domain Eukaryota; kingdom Viridiplantae; phylum Streptophyta; class Pinopsida; order Cupressales; family Taxaceae; genus Torreya; species Torreya grandis. Next base: position 3,297,979 of record JARHVA010000016.1, on the reverse strand, counting down.
TAATTCCTAGAGATATAGCTAACTTTAATCCCCAAAGTAAGGCCATAGCTTTAGCATAGTTATTACTTTGGCAACCCATGCCACTAGCATAGATAATAGACATCCCTCCTTTTTCATTTCTTATTATTCCTCCTCCACTTAATTTACCACTCCACTTGGATGTCCCATCAAAATTGAGTTTCATCCAATTGAGTTTAGGTGGTATCCATTTAGTATGAAGTCTCTGAAGAATTTTGGAATTATCATGCCTAGGGATAAGGTTTAAAACCTTCCATTTGGAAGCAATTTGACTTTCAAATTCAGATAGGGGTTTTTTCGCAACACTAATATGAGCTGTTGTAACACTTTCCAAGATGGTCCTAGCAAAGGAGTTAAACACTTGAGCAACATTTCTAGCAATGTCCCTAAATTTTTTGTGATTTTGCTCTTTCCATAAAGTCCAGCTCAAGCATGGTAGAGCTTGCTTCCATAGTTCCTTAATCCAGGGATGTGTGAAGGTTGAGTTCTAGCTGACAATTACTTCTTTAAGGTCAAAATTGCTAACCCATTCAATGCCAAAGTTGTTAATTATTTTGCTCCATAAATCTTGGGTAAACTCACAGTGTATGAATAGGTGTGAAACTGATTCCTCCATAGAACCACATAGAAAACATCTGTTGACCAAAGTAAACCCCCTCTTTTGAAGGTTGTCCTGAGTAAGGATTTTGTTATGGGTAGCAGCCCACCAAAATAAGTTAATATTTGGAATGAGTTTATGATTCCAAACCTTTTTCCATACCTCCTTATTTTGAGCTTCAGGTGTAAGCAGATGATAGGCAGATTTGATAGAGAACGATCCATTCTTATCTGGCCACCAGTATTGTTCATCCTCCCAAGGGAAGAGCAAGATTTTGATCTCTTAAACACATTGCTAGATCTCCCAAATTCTTGGGATAAGCTCAGGCCTGTGCACACATCAATCTAAAAGGTTTTTCCAGCTCCTTATCCCATTGTTATTTTCCATATAATCACTAACCCTATGACCAAAGAACTGAGTAGTCAGGCCTATAATTTCTCCATAGTTTCCTTGGGAGATGAGAGGCTTGTCCCTTAACCAATTATCCTCCCAAAATTTAATATGCCAGCCATTTCCAAGCTTCCACCTAATTCCCTATTTGAGGAGACTTCTACTTTTTAGCATTTTATTCCATATCATAGACCCCTAGGGTAATCTCGCCTGTTAAAGAAAGTTGGAATCATCAATGATGTGAATGTATTTGGCATACATTATTTCCCAAAATTTGTCACTTGTTTTTGGGACAACATATCAACTATTTTGGTCCTGCAGGCCAAAATTCTTCCTTTCCTTTTTCAATAGTGTTTTGAGTATTCAAATTCTTCAATTATTTGAGCCTTCTCAGCTAAATAACTTGCAAGTTCAATAGGCAAGCTTTCTCAAAAATAAGTTCCAAGACTTAAGCATTTTCCATGCTGGTTCAACGCCAAGGTTCAAACAAAAGATTAAACCATTGAACCATTAAACCCTACCTCCAAAGGTTCAATGGATTCAAAAGTTCAATGACATTGGCAAACTTCAAAGAGTTAAGCGCTTCGGCAAGTTCAAAGTTTAACCACTTCAAAAAGTTTAATGATTTTGAAGGACTTAAAGAAAAAAAGGCTTCAAAGAAGAAAGATTGAACCGTTGAACCATTGAACCTTGAACCAAAAGAGTTAAAAGTTCAAAGGTTCAATGAGTTCAATAAAGTTTGAGAGACTTAGAGAATAAAGGATTCAAAGAGCTAAGAAAGAAAGGTTGAACCATTAAACTTTGAACCTTTTGAAAGTTTGAGAGACTTAGAGAATAAAGGATTCGAAGAGCTAAGAAAGAAAGGTTGAATCGTTGAGCTTTGAACCTCAAAAGGTTCAAAGTTTAACAGTTCAATCTTTCTTTCTTAGCTCTTCAAATCCTTTATTCTCTAAGTCTCTCAAACTTTATTGAACTCATTGAACCTTTGAACTTTTAACTCTTTTGGTTCAAGGTTCAATGGTTCAACGGTTCAATCTTTCTTCTTTGAAGCCTTATTTTCTTTAAGTCCTTCAAAGTCGTTGAACTTTTTAAAGCGGTTAAACTTTGAACTTGCCGAAGCGCTTAAATCTTTGAAGTTTGCCAATGTCATTGAACCTTTGAACTCGTTGAACCTTGTTCAAAGTTTAAAGGTTTAATGAGTTCGACAGAAAAGAAAAGAATCCAGAGAGTTTAAAACTTCAAAAGATTCAAAGAAAGAGGATGAACTGTTGAACCGATTGAACTTTGAATTGAAATGGTTCATAGGTTCAAATGGTTTAAAGAGTTCAACCAGTTTAAGGAGTTCAAATGTTCAAGGAAGCTTTGAGTGAAGGAAGGAAGCAGAAGATTCCAGAGACAAGTTGGAAGAGATGGTTCAACCAAAGAGGCAAGGAAGCAATTGAACCAAGGAGCCAATAGGACCACCGAAACCATTGAATCGATACACCTCAAAGGTTCAAAGGTTTAAGGTTCAAAGTAGTTCAAATGACCAAGTGACCAATGATGTCCCTATGAATGTTAAATTTAGGGTAATGAAATGCCCATTTATTTTCAAATATGGCACGTAACCTAAAGAACAAACTCAACAAACAACTGAAGAGGAAGCTGAAAGAGCTTGTTGAAGGTAAGAAGATAGCCCGAGAGCTCAAATTATAATAAGAAAGAGGAAAAACTATAGGAGTACTAAAATATCTATAGGGGAGTTATTCTAGTAGGTGAGACAATCCACCAAGTAGACATCTGAGCACACAAACATTTAAAGGCGCGGCTTATTTTTCTCCCTTTGAATAAAAGTGAGTGGATAGCCGTGTACATATCTAGAAATAGACCAGATGACCCTTACTAAGAAGAAGACTTTCGAGATGATTCTACATGCCATAGTTAAGGCTGATGCCCTATTCTAGCATGGGTTCTTGACAGAACTAAAAATGCATTCAAGGCATTGAATGTAGCATGGGCCATTCCATGAAATAAAGTGTCAAGTCTTTCTTAGCTACTATATATTGTAATATCTTATTTTATGCAAAAGAAGATCTTTTTGTTATCAAAAGCAAAACTCTACCCAAATTGAAAGGCATTACTGAGACTTTGAGCTCAGATTGTTAATCATATTTCATTATTTGAATGAGAAAGCAAGTGACCTTTCAGACTTTGTACTGGAATAGCTTGTGTTGTTGAGAAAATTGTTTTTATGTCTGTTTCCTAAATGCTCTCTTGTCCATTTAATTAAATAAGTAGAACTAGTGGAGGTAACAAGGTAGGTGTCCTGAAGCCGATTGTGGAGAGACTTTGTGCTACCACAATTGTCTTTAGTGTGTTTATTTTCTATTTCTATTTAAAGGATCTTGAGATGACTTTGTGCCCCCATTGTCCTTCATATTTCACTCTTTGGCAGTTGAGGTGGAGACTTTGTGCTACACTTCATTCTATTGTGTTACTACACCCTATTTTAGTGAGGGAAGTAGTGAAAGACTTTGTGCTTTCGTGGGTTTCTTGTGGTTACCATTACTACTAGGAAGTCTTCCTTTAGTTTTCTGGACATCATTTCTGAAAGAAGAGAAATGTCTTCAGCAATTACCCAAAATTTTTTCTTTACTTTGTGAACATTATCTTTGAAAAAAGAGAGATGGATGGTGTTATCCTACCCCTGAGTGTTATTTTATACTTATAATATATTGATATAGTATATAGCATATATTAGTTATGGGGAATCTCCCCTTGATGAGAGGAGAGATTTGTCCCCTTTTGATGTGGTCAACATAAACATTTAGCCAATATATCTTGCTCATCAGTTAGCTGGTGACAAAATATTCACCCAAATTTTTTTTGGTGACTTCGCTGGGGATCGATGAGCATTTCCAGTCCTTTTCTAGTCTATTCAAATTAAAGCATTTCATATCGTTGGGAATGATGTGAAGTAGGAAAGAACACTGCTAGCTTCACACCAATAATTTTTGGTGACACTACTGGGAAATATTTTGTGCAATTTGAAACCTCAAGCTTCAAATTGAAGTAGTCCATATCCTTAGCCATTTAAGTCTTACACTCTAGCAGCTCCATAGTATACAAAAATCCAGAGATCTAAAGGTATTGTTGACCCTGTATTTGAGTTGGTACAATAAATTAATTTTGATCTGTTTCCTTCACCATCTCACCTCCAACGAACTAGGAGTTTTCCTCCTACAAAAGTCAGGTCTCTATTACCAAGCAAAGCATCCATTTCTACTATTAGCAGGGCTTTGTCACTATATACTCCTCAAGCATTTGTTATCCCTCCTCTTAGTAGTCAAATAATGGCAGTTCAAGGCCCCTGGGGTAACTCTTTTGGCCCACTCAATTTAACTCCACCTCTACATGAGTTACCACGTAGTTTAAAGAATAATTTCTCCAAGTTATTTGGTGATGGGAGAGTTCACCCTAATGAACATATTGTAACCTTTGGCATAGCTTGTGGTGTGATAGGCGTGGAGTATGAAGACGTAGCAGTCAGGTTGTTTGTAGAAACATTACAAGGCACTGCTACAGATTGGTTCTACCATCTACAGGCATGATCAGTGACTGACTAAAACACTCTCAAAGCCAAATTTGAAGCAAGGTTAAAGCTTGTAAAAGATGCACATGCTTTGTTGGCCCAACTCACATAAATGAAGAAAGAGCCTCATGAAACTATGAGGGACTTCATTGCCAAGTTTGACAAGCTGAGAACAGAATTCCTACCATTACTCAGCCAATAGCTGAGAACCTTAAATATTTTTTCATCAATTCTCAGCTTTCAAAAGTGAGTTTTCTACTGAGACGGGTTGGCTACATAGACCTTGCTGCTGCTCAAGATTTGGCCACTGAGGTAAAAGATGATCTCATCTTGACGGGAAAGACAAGAGAGATCTTAATAGAGGTAAATCTTCTTCATCCTCTGAATATCCATCTACCGACACCATTGATCCAATGGTGTAGAAGCTGGTAAATAAGTTGCTAGATCTTAGAAAGAAAATGACACAAGAGATGTCTGCTCCTCCTTCATACTGAGTATACTAAAGAGAACATTCCCTAATCAGTCATACCAAGGCAATGCTGCCAGAAATCAAGGGCAGCCAAATCACCTTTCTCCCCCACATGGGAAGCTTGCCATTAAATCACCTCCAACTAATTTAGTAGTTGAATATCTTGAAATAGAATATGATTTCTCTTTTCAACCTAAATTGAACCAAGAAGATGATGCTAATCTCTTCATGGAAGGAGAAGAAGAATTAGCTGGCAACTCCAACATTAGTTTCCTAAATTACCAGGATGAACCTAAAAGTAAAGGTGAAGCAGTTGATGGATCATACGTTGTATTCACCCAATCTCAAAACTAATCAACCTAGCAAGCTAATAAAAAAAAAATAGAAGAGCATTCTCAACCAGTAATTTCAATTGCTAAGCGGGGAACCACTCTGCCTTTTCAATCAAAGGACCTAGTGATCGCTAAAAAGGTAAGTACATTAAACATTCCTTCATCTTCAACTTCAAATTCACAGACCAGTACCTCCCTAAAAACTAGAAGGATGAACTTTCTTCCTCTATTCCTAGTCCATTTCAGTCATTTGACATAGTCGACCATGTCAAGAAGACCAAAATTCAAATGACTGAGTTTAAATTCCTGTAATCTAATCCTAAGCAGTTGGATAGATTAGTAAAATGTGTGAAAGATAAAGCCATCCTTGTAGGACAAGTAATTCCAAAAGTAACCCCTGGTCCCTCCAAGAACACATCCACCTAGAATAACCTTGTCATTACTCCTCTTGTTGCTCCCGGGAGGACATAACCATTTTATGTCTCCCTACTAATAAATGGACACCAGTTGAACAATTGTATCATAGACTCAGGTGCATCTAACAATGTCATGCCTGCCAAAGTAGCTAAATCACTTGGTCTTACCCTGACCAAGACCTTTAGGAGATGTTTCTCCATGGAGAACAAATAAGTGCCACTATTGGGACAAATCAAGGATGCCCAATTTACATTTGAGACATCTCAGATAAGAGGATTAAGATGACAGTCTTGGTGGCTAATGTCCTAGCCTCCTATGACATTCTTCTTGGGTGAAATTTTTTCAAGGATGTTGCTGGCAAGTTGAGCATGGACTTGTCTGAAGCGAGGATCCTTGTCAAAGACATCATGTAGAGATTGCTCCCTGAGAAGGAAGCAAAATTTGTTGTCACTCAAATGTCAGTGCCTGAAGCTCAAATTTTATTTGAGTCTTTAAGCATGGGTAATTACTTCATCACTACAAAGGATATTCATGTCCTAGCTGATTGAACTTTAAAAAATGACAACCTAAAAATTGGTTCAGACAGAACAATAGAAAGATTGGTAGAACACAGTGCAAGTGCAAAAGAATCCTCCGCTCTAAATGAATAAAAATCTAAGGACAAATTAATTTTTGGTGGAGTATGGATTCTAAAATTTGATGGTAGCAATTCTTCTACTGGCTCAATAGTTGAGATTGTGTTGATATCTCCTCAAGGAGATATTTTTCCTTATTCATACAAGTTGTAGTTCAACAACACCAACAATACTACTGAATACGAATCACTACTGCTCAGATTGAAGGTTGCTCAAGATAGTGGCATCAAACTCTTTCATGCCAAAAGAGATGTTGAGTTAGTGGTTTATCAGGTGAGAAACCTGTATCAAACCAATAATGGAAGATTGCGTCATTACTACAATCTAGTCTGGGATCAAATTGAAAGCTTTGATGCTTTCAATATCTCTGTAGTGCCCAGAGAATTCAATGACTGAGTTGATGCATTTACTATTTCTATAACTTTTTTCATTCCTCACCTAGATTTTAAGGGAGATAGGTACACTATCAAACTGGTCTTTCGACCAAGTGTGCCTAATAATGCCAATCATTGGCAAGTGTTCAATGGAGACAACCAAATCATCACCTTTTTGGAACAATAAGATAGCTTTGAATAGATTCAATTTGAAGGTAGTGAGCCTCAGAAACTTGAATCAGCCCCTGCAACAAGTTCAAATATAGGTGAAGAATTCTTGTATCTCAAAGGGAACAAAATCCCAAAAAGATTGGTTTCTCTTGAGAAGATATTTGACAAGCACGACAGGTTCATCAAACAACAACAAATAGATTCAAGCTCCTCCCAAGAGTTTGATTAGATAAATTTGGGTACCAATGAAAATCTCAAGATGGTGAACATTGAGAAGTGTTGCATTCCAGAAGAGAAGTTCAAGTTTACTACTCTGCTCTGCCAGTGCATAGATGTTTTGGCGTACTCATATGATGATCTGAAGTCACTCAGGCCTGAAAAAATTTGCCATGAAATTCCTCTCAAGAGTGATTCAATGCCCTACTAATAAAAATCCCAGCAGTATAATCCAAAGATATCAGGTACTATTCTATCTGAAATATAGAAAATGTTGAATGCTAGAATAATTTTTCAAATCCATATGCAAACATAGTTCCTATGAGGAAAAAGAATGACAAAATTTACTTTTGCATGGATTTTAGGAATTTGAATCAATCCTCTCTAAAAGATAACTACCCTCTACCCATCATGGATCAAGTCCTTCAAATGGTGATTGATTCAGAGATGTTATTAATACTGGATGGCTTCTCAGGATACAATCAAGTAGAAGTTGGCAAAGTAGACCAACATAAGACTACCTTCACCACACCTTGGGGAACCTTTGCATATCAAAAAATGCTATTTGGCCTGATAAATGTTGGCACCACTTTTCAGAGAGCAATGGACCTTACTTTCAAAGATGAAATGGATAAGTTCATTATGCTGTACCTTGATGATTTAACAGTCTTTTCCAAGCATCATCTTGATCACGTGTGCCATTTGCAACAAGTGCTAGAATGATGTCGCTAGAATGGCATTTCTTTAAATCCCAAGAAGTTTATTTTTGGGGTAACAGAAGAAAAACTTCATAGACACATTGTATCTTGAAAAGGCATAAATATTGACTCAGAAAGAGTCAAATCCATCCACGAGCTTACTCTACCCATAAGTAAGACTGCAGTTCACTCTTTCTTCAAAAAAGTGATTTTTTTACGAAGGTTCATTCCTGAGTTCACTGAGAAGACTCACCATATTGTGGACATGATGAAGGGAAAGGCCAATTTTAACTAGACTGAAGAAGGCAAATTGGCATTTCAAGACATCATTTCACAATGTACAGTTATGCTTCTAAGCACACATTTTTAGCAATTTTGGTTCAACAAAACAAAGAAGAATGTGGAATCTCCCATATCCTTCATGAGCTGTCCTCTCAAAGCTCATGAACTAAAATATTCAAATCTGGAAAAGTATGCTTATGCAGTGGTAAAGGTAGTAAATCACTTCTATTTTTACATCTTGAATTCACACACTATTGCCCTAGTTCTTGATACCATAGTCAAATCCATATTAACTCAGTAAGAGTTTGGAACCAAAAGGGGCAGTTAGATTGCTAAAATCTAGGAGTTTGATCTTGTTATCAAACCAACCAAGATTTTGTGAGGAAGGGGCCTCTGCCAATTGATTGTTGAGAACATACTGGAAGAAACAAGACATGAAGGAATGGAGGTTGAGGACATGCCAACAATTCTCTTTGTCACCACTACGGATGAGTGGTATTTGAATATCGCTCATTTCCTTACCTACAGTGAATGTCTTGCTTACCTGTCTTGTAAAGGAAAGAGGATTGTCAAGTTAAAAGCTACCAACTTTGTCATATGGGACAACGGGCTATATAAGAGGAACCTTGATGGGGTATTCCTTCACTGCATAGATAAAGTGCAGTAGAACCAACTTCTAGAATCCTTCCAAAATCTAGCCTATGGAGGACATTTTTATGCACCTATAATTGCCCATAAGATTCTGTGAGCTAGGTATTATTGGCTTACTCTGTTTCAAGATGCACACAATTTGGTACAAAGATGTGAATTGTGCCAATAGTTCATTGGAAGACCCAAGTTAGCTGCTTTGCCTCTTAAGCCAGTGGTAATAAAAGAGCCATTTTAGTAATGAGGAATTGATTTCATTGGTGCTATGAACCCGTCTTCAAGTGTTGGACATGATTATGTCCTCAAAGCCATTGATTACTTCACCAAATGGGTGGAAGCTATTCTAACCAAGCATGCTACTTTAGAAGTATGTAATTTCCTCAAGGAGAACATTATTTTCAGGTTTGGGGTCCCAACCAAGATTGTGACAGACAATGCAGCCTATTTCTCTTTCTATGAGATTACTCAATTATGTTTTTATTATGGAATTACCCTCTCCCACTCTTTTGATTATTTTTCACAAAGAAATGGCCAATAAAAATTGAGCAACAAGCACCTGGTGACTATCATCAAAAAGCTGGTAGATGACAACCAACGAACCTGGCATAAAGCTTTATTTGATGCTTTATGGGAAGATAGAATTATGCCCAAGAGTGCAATAGGTATGTCACCTTTTCAGCTTCTGTATAGTTTGAATGCAGAGATACCAATCATCCTAGAATTGCCAATACTAAAATTGGCAAAGGCGATCGAAGATCAGACATATGAAAGCTTCATCGACAAGAGGATCATGTGCTTGATTGAATTGGATGAGCAGTGAACTATGGTGGACCAAATTGTTATAGGACAAGAGAAGAGAACCAAAGGGAATGCATGGGAAATTTGATTCTCTATGGAGAGGCCCGTTTACTATTCATTAGCTCAATGGTAAAAATAGTTTCTTGCTGAAGTATCAAGATCACATGCCCTTTTCTCTACCTCACAATGGGCAGCATCTAAATCACTTCAATTCTTGAAGTATCAGATAAGATCTTTTGTACATATGTATAATTTTTGTATAGTCTTTGGCTAGTTTTGTGTTTTTCATTTTCATTTCTTTTTGGTGCCTTTAATTTTTTGGGTATCATGACTATATAGCCCAATGGCATAATTAAAGGCACTAGAGATTTTGGATTCTATTCCCTTTGATTGTTTTTACAATCGATGGAAGTTCCCCAACTGGAGCCAGCTATTGTTCCCAAAATTTGTCACTTGTTTTTGAGACAACATATCAACTATTTTGGTCTTGTAGGCTAAAATTCTTTTCTTTTTTCAAAAATATTTTGAGTATTCAAATTCTTTAATTATTTGAGTCTTCTCAACTAAAGAACTCATAGGTTCAATAGGCAGGCTTTCTCAGAAAGAAGTTCCAACACTTAGGCATTTTAAAGGCTGGTTCAACGCCAAGGTTCAAACAAAAGATTGAACCATTGAACCATTGAACCCTACCTCCAAAGGTTCAAGGGTTCAATGACATTGACAGACTTTAAAGAGTTGAGTGCTTCAGCAAGTTCAAAGTTCAACCGCTTCAAAAAGTTCAATGGCTTTGAAGGACTTAAAGAAAAGAAGGCTTCGAAGAAGAAAGATTGAACCGTTGAACCATTAAACCTTTAACTAAAAGAGTTCAAAGTTCAAAGGTTCAACGAGTTCAATAAAATTTGAGAGACTTAGAGAACAAAGGATTCAAAGACCTAAGAAAGAAAGGCTGAATCGTTGAACCTTGAACCTCGAAAGGTTCAAAGTTCAAAGGTTCAACGAGTTCAACAGAAAAGAAAAGAATCCAGAGAGTTCAAAACTTCAAAGGATTCAAAGAAAGAGGATGAACTGTTGAACCGATTAAACTTTGAACCAAAATGGTTCATATGTTCAAATGGTTCAAGGAGTTCAAAGGTTTAAGGAAGATTCGAGTGAAGGAAGGAAGTAGAATATTCCAGAGACAAGTTTGAAGAGATGGTTCAATCGAAGAGGCAAAGAAGTGATTAAACCAAGGAGCCGATAGGATCGCTCAAACCATTAAACCATTAAACTAATGCACCTCAAAGGTTCAAAGGTTCAAGGTTCAAAGCAATTTAGATGACCAAGTGACCAATGACGTCCTTGCAGACGTCAAATTTAGGGTAATGAAATGCCCATTTATTTTCAAATGTGGCACGAAACTTGAAAAACAAACTCAACAAACAGCCAAAGAAGAAGTTGATAGAGCTTGCTGAAGGTAAGAAGATAGCTCGAGAGCCCAAATTGCAATAGGAAAGAGGGAAAGCTAAATGAGTACTAAAATATCTACGGGGGAGTTATTCTAGTAGGTGGAATAGTCCACCAAGTAGACATCTGAGCGTGTAAACATTCAAAGGTACAGCCTATTTTTATCCCTTTGAATAAAAGTGAGTGGATAGCCGCATACATATCTGGAAATTGACCAGATGACCCATGCTAAGAAGAAGAATTTCATGATGATTCTGCACACCACAGTTAAGGCTGATGCCCTATTCCAGCATGGCCCCTTGATAGAATTGAAAATGCATTCAAGGCATTGAATGTAGCATGGGCCATTCCATGAAACAAAGCACCAAGTCTTTCTTGGCTGCTATATATTGTAATCTCCTATTTTATGCAAAAAGAGATCTTTTTGTTATCAGAAGCAAAACTCTACCCAAATTGAAAGGCATTACTAAGACTTTGAGCTCAGATTGTTAATCATATTTCATTATTTGAATGAGAAAGAAAGTGACCTTTCAGACTTTGTATTGGAATAGCTTGTGTTGTTGAGGAAATTGTTCTTATGTCTATTTCTTGAATGCTCTCTTGTCTATTTAATTAAATAAGCAAAACTAGTGGAAGTAACCAAGAAGGTGTCCTGAAGCCAACTGTGGAGAGACTTTGTGCTGCCATAATTGTCTTTAGTGTGTTTATTTTCTATTTCTATTTAAAGAATATTGGGATGACTTTGTGTACCCATTGTCCTTTGTATTTCACTCTTTGGGAGTTGAGGTGGAGACTTTGTACTACACTTCATTTTGTTGTGTTACTATGCCCTGTTTCAGTGAGGGAAGCAATGAAAGACTTTGTTCTTTCATGGGTTTCTTGTGGTTACTGTTACTACCAGGAAGTCTTCTTCTGGTTTTTTGAACATCAATTCTGAAAGAAGAGAAATGCCTTCAGCAATTACCCTAGAATTTTCCTTTACTTTGTGAACATCATCTTTGAGAAAAGAGAGATGGATGGTGTTATCCTACCCCTAAGTGTTATTTTTTGCTTATTTATAGTATTTTAATATAGTATATAGTACCTCATATTTATAGGGAACCTCCCCTTGATGAGAGGAGAGATTTGTCCCCTTTTGATGTGGTCAACCTACACATTTGGCTGATAAATCTCCCTATGCTGTGGTGGAAACACCTATTTTGCCCATCAGTTAGCTGGTGACAAAATATTCACCCAACAAAGCACATCACTATATGACATCCTGCTTGCATTTGCACCTAAAAAATCAAAATTAGAAATAAAGTACTATACAAATTTAGTGCAAAAACAATTTTTTTAAATAGTACACAAAGAAGACTCAACAACTGAATTCATCTTGAGCATATTTGGCAACAGTCTGACATGTGTAAAACTTAATTAGTGATAGTCAGGGTTCCATATTTCACATAAATTTCCTCACTACTTATTGACCACCTATGCAATCTAAAATCCCAAGATTTTCCCCAAACATGTTCATTTCACCACTCTGTCATTTTCTCTTCTCATAATGTTCATTACTTGTCCAATCATCTCATTTACACTATTTTAATATTTTCATCACTTAGGGATGATCTAATGTCCTATTTTAGGATTGTTTTTTTAGATCTTAATTTTTCATCTTGTTGTACCATTTACTTAGTGTCATTATACCCTAGTATCATAAATAAGAAAACCAATAAGGTCAATTCACATTACATATTACAAAATCCTTTGGCTTATGAGGTCTTTTTCTATCCTTTACCTACAGATTTTTTCACTCCAAATCTTGAATTATTCAATGGTAAAAGGGATCATACTTATCACATCAAATATTTCTATGCTTCATGTCTCAAATTTACATAACAATAATTTGTTGATGTAGGTCTTTCCTAGAAGCCTTAAATACTAATTCTATTTATTGGTTTTATGTTTTTCTATATGGATTGGTGCAACCTTTCAATGCTTTAGACAATGATTTATTAGCTCAATTTTCAATCAACATTAGCATGAAAGTCACATTTTCATATATTACTAAAATTAATGAGAATGTTAGTATGTGCTTAGATTCAAGATTATGATCAACAAGATCACTCATCAATCACTGATTCTAAACATATATCTCCCCTGGGATTGATTCATTTGATACAATTTTATATCAAATATGTCCCCTTTATTTTTTGGGGTCATTCCACCTTGGCATGATTTGTTACACATTTGATTTTATATGTAATGAGATAACATTGACCTGAAACTTATCCTATCTACGAGATATAGACTTAGAGAAGGTAAATCAAATAGATCTCATTAATACTTAAGCATCAAGATATGACCAAATGAATATGCTAAACCTAACAAGAGGGGCACTTATGACACAACATCAATAGAGAGGTTCCAAAGCCTCTAAGTAATCAATATAATGAAATAACCCTAATTGGATCTCTACTAATAGAATTAATCTAATCTAGTATTGACAATCTAGCAACAAAAATAAGGGGGATGGTTTACAAAAACTAAAAAGGATAAGGAATCATGGTAGGCAAATGGGGGCCTGGGTCACCTAAGGTGGGAAATGACAAGTTTGAAAAACCATATAACCACACTAAGTATAAGTGTAGAGGATATTCAAACAAAGATTTAGTCATTCATTGAAGCTAGTAATTATACAAATTCTATTTATGAAATTAAAGAGCTAAGGTTAGAATATACTTACCTTGAACAAAACTTGTCGATCCTCAATCTCCCCCTTGGCCAATGGTGCTTTGCAAGAGATTATTATGGTTTTAAGGATTAAAAAGGTTGAATCAATATCTAGGCTAAAAGGAATTCTCCTATTGCATCCAAGACTCCATAAGTTTTTTCCCTCTAAGACAATACTTAACAAATGGCTTCTTCAAATGTAGACTTAAGCATAATTATGAGCAATGATAATGTGAAAATGAATGTTCCTCTCTTTTGGATTGAAATGGGGACTTATATTTATAGTGGTGAGTGATCCTAATCCTTATCAAAGTTTTATATGACACCTTCAACCAACCTCATTGTAGTTAAAAATATGATGGTTTAAACTTGAAATAGGTCAAAAAGGACCAACTTAGTTACGAAGCATTTACCATAACTTTTAGACTACATTGACCTGGGCCAAATTAATTTGAAAATTGGTAGGAATCAAGAAATACTACATTGAGCTGGGCCAATATATTCATAAAGTATGAATCTTGGTAAAGTTAGGGGTTATAAGGAGGAAGATTGCTTAGGGGTTCAAGTATGAGGGAAATGTAGTGGATATAGGCATGATAGATTAATAATAATGTCTTTCATGAAGCACCAATGGTCTATGCACCCCTTTCTTAGTGCACCCTTTAAGGCTTGCACTCAGAGGGATTAAAACTTGTTAGGTTATAATAAGAGAAAAATCATCATCAATTGATAAAGTTTAAAAATATTATGTGTATACATATGCCCCACTTGATGTTCATCACGTGTCACCAAAGTGCAACATGGGATGGTGCTTCAGGAAGAGAACATATTTATGCAATAACTTAGCTAACTCAAAATAAAATACTGAAAGGATTGTTGGAAGTGAAATAATTGAAAGTACCATATACATACCTTGACTTACCTTTATCATTGAATGGTCACATGATGTATTTATAGTCTTGATCATGGAGGGTGTGATAAATGCATTAGAAAAATCCTAGAGATACAAGTCTAAAGAGTAAAATAAGCAATCAAAGGAAAATCATAGTTAATGAAAACTTTCATGATAAATTTAAGTACTTAAAAAATTGGTAAGCTAGGATGATAAAAGTTAAGTTAGGACCAAAAGACCAAGATAAATGATAGAAAAGAGGGAAAATCAAATAACCAAAAATCCAAGACTACTAATGATGGAAAGACACAAAAATGTATCTAAAGTAAGAAAAGTGACAATGCAGATCAAACCAAGGAATCATGGAACAAAATAGTGTAATAAACATAAATGTAAAATAAGTAACAATCCATATTCAAACAAAGACAAAAAAATAGAAAATGATTAATATAAACACCATTGATGAAAGAGAAGTAACAATCCATACTCAATCAAAGATGAAAAATATTAAATGATTAAAATAAACAATATCGATGAAAGAGAAGTAACAATACATACTCAATCAAAGATGGAAAAATAGAAAATGATTAATGCAAACAACATAGATGAAAGATGGTGGTGACTAAGAGCTAGTAGTGTGTGGACAACATTTGAAACTAGTTTTTTCCCACCAAGTTGGGCCCCCTGAGTGTGACTAGTGGGATCACAAATCTAATGGAGGACATTGTTGGTGGTAGTGCCTCTAGGGATTTATTCAAAAATTTGGTAGTGGATAGTCCATCCAATGGATGGAAGAAGGCACTTACAGGTGAAAAGACGTACCCCTCAAAAAGCATGATGAGCCTCCCTATTATCTCGGAGGGCATGGCCCTACATATCCCAGATGATCTGGTGGAGGAAATCATGGCATCCATGGACCTTATGTTGGTAGGTAAGTTTTTTCTTTTCGTCCTAGTATCGAAATGATTAGGAAATGGGTTCTATCTAGGTGGAAAGTTAAGGGTAGTGTTTCGATCACTACCATGGCAAGAGGCCTATTCCTTTTTAGTTTTATGAATAGGGAGGACATGATCGCTACTCTTGCTGGAGGACCATGGCTGTATGGCCCACATTCTCTTTCCCTATGCTTATGGAAACCAAGATTTGATCCTAACTCGGACCTTAATAAGTCTGCTTCTACTTGGGTAAGACTACCAGGGTTCCCTTTGGAATTCTGGGATGAATTTTTTTTCACAGCTATCAACAATTCTATTAGCCAATATGTCACTACAAATCATACAACCAGAACAAAGTCCAGATGTGTGTACGCTAGACTTTGTGTCAATGTTGAAATAAATAAGACTCTCCCTACGACCATAGAGCTAAAATCTAAATATGGGACCTGGACTCAGCCGATCACTTATGAAAATGCTACCACTTTCTGTCAATTATGTAAGAGAAAGGGAAATTTAATGACACAATGCACAACAAAGCAAAAGGGGAGAAAGATGATTCCTAGATTGAAGGGAGGATCAGGCTCTCAATTACAGAAAGGACAATAAGCAAAAAATGGAGAGTAATGTGGAAAATCTCGACAACACAGAAAAGGGAGAGGAGGAGACAGGAAAGGAGGATATCACTAGTAGTGAGGAAAAAGCTGTCCCAAAGGAAAATATAGTATCAGCTGATAGTCAGAAGGCTATATTTAACACAACTAACCCTCTAGAGAAATAGACTAATATGTCTAAGGAAGGAGAAAGAGGTAACCTTTTGATAGAGGAAGTCAATGAAGAAGACAAAGTTCTAAGAGTTAGATAGGAAGAAGTAACTCCAGAAAGTCCCACTAAAGGAGAAGTAGACCCACAACTAATTACAGACATTTTCCATGCTCTAGAAATCAGAGACCAAGTAGGAAACTACTTAACAATAGGTGTAATAGGACAAAGTGGTAGTAATGAACAGGAGGAATGGGTTACCCTAAAGAAAAATAATCAAAAAGGTAAAAAATCTATAGATGTTGGCACTGAGCCCAAACAAGGGAGGCCAACCCTAAGAGAAATAAGACAAAGAGAGATTGCTAGGGAGATTGCCAGTGGTAAACATAATACACTGGAGACCCAACCCCCCAAACCCTCTAAATGAGAATATTATCTTGGAACTTGAGGGGCTTTAACAGTCCCTCAAAGTAGTTTGAGGTTAAAAACTATATTTTAGATAATAAATTAGATATTTTATTACTCCAAGAAGTCAAGATGAATGAGGAGAATTTTACAAAAATTGTTGCCTATATATAGCCTAAGGCAGCTTTTTGCATTAGTCTTGCTAAAGGGGCTTCAGGGGGGATTGTCACTATGTGGAATAGTGCTAAACTCTAGGGATCTCTTATGGCTTATAATAAGCACTTCTTGATTACCAATTTTTCTATGAAATCTTTGAACTGGTCGTTGATCAATGTCTATGAACCAAATAATAGAGCTTTGAGATAGAAATTATGGATAGACCTGAGCAGTTTCAGGAATAATCCCCAGAACATTAAATGGATGTTAGCAAGAGATTTTAACACTCCTCTATACCCTTCTAAAAAATAGGGTGGAATAATGGATTACTCGGATAACATGTTCGACTTTGTTGAATTCATCAATGATTGGGGATTATTGGACATAGAGTTGCAAAACCAAAATTTTACTTGGACCAATAGAAGAAGAGGAGATCAAATGATTCAGGGTAAATTAGACAAATTTCTTATATCAAGCAACTAGAAGGATTATCATAATATGCAGGTGCAGGCTTTCCCTAGAACCATGTCTGACCACTGCCTGATCTTGCTGAGTTGAAGAGAACAAGGACATTCTGAACCTTCCCCATTCTATTTTGAAGCTATGTGGATCAAACACAAAGACTTTAGACAAATGGTGGCCCAATGGTGGAAAATTCCTATTCAAGGTACTCCTATGTTCAAAATAGTCAAGAAACTCCAACACATTAAACAAGAAGTTCATGGATGGAATAGATATAGCTTTGGGCAGGTCTTCCAACAGAAGAAAAATATAGTGGGAAAACTCAAGGATATATAACAAATGATAAATCAAGGGGATGACTCTGAGGACACTTTAGAAGAAAAGAATATCCTGTCTTTAGAATGGAATAATCTTATGGAAAGAGGAGGCTTTCTGGAAATAGAAATCCTGTGTTTAGTGGCTTAAAGAGGGGGATAGGAACACTGCCTTTTTTCATCTCTCAACTATGAAACATAGGAAAGCCAACTCAATAACTAAGCTTGTCCTAGATAATGGTGAAAATATTACCAAGGATAATGAAATAAGGGAACAAGCCAGGGCTTTCTTTGAAAATCTGCTTATGAAAGAAAATAATAATGATAGAATCGATAGACCTATGAATCAATTTATTGATAAAATCTCCTGTTTGATAATGGAAGAAGATAATCTGGAGATAAAGCCTATCTTCGAGGAAGAAGTCCATGCTATTTTATTCTCCATGGGTGATTTTAAAGCCTTGGGTCCTGATGGCTTTCCTCCTATATTCTTTCAAGAATATTGGGAGATAGTAGGAGTGGACCTCACAGCTATTGTGCGTGATTTTTTAAGATCAGGTAAACTTTTGAAACAAGCTAATAATACCTTCATAGTACTTGTTCCTAAAAAATCACAACCTTCACACCTCACTGATTTTGGGCCCATTAGTCTATGCAAAACTGTGTATAAGTTATGTACTAAAATGCTGGTCATGAGGATTCAACCTTTGCTAGACAAAATTATTTCTCCTGCTCAAAAAGGTTTCATCTCGGGCAGGTAGATTCTTGATGCTGTGATCACCACACATGAGACTATTCACTCCATGGATAAGAGCAAAATCCCTGAGATGGCTCTCAAGCTTGATATTTCTAAAGCTTATGATAGAGTCTCATGGACTTTTCTATTCCAAGTGATCATAAAATTTGGGTTTAATGATAAAATGTCTCGCTTGTTATGGAACACGGTCTCTTCTGCAAAATTCTTAGTGATATTTAATGGTGTTCCTAGAGGTTTTTTCTCATCCTCGAGAGGAATTCATCAGGGAGACCCTCTCTCCCCATACTTATTCATCATTATGGCTGAGGCACTGGGAAGATACATATAAGCAGATATAGCCCAAAAAAGCTAGTGGGCATCAAACTTGCCTCCTCCCTTCATCCTATGGTGGTACAACAGTTTGTGGATGATACCATCTTCTTTGACATCTCATCGGTGATTGAAGCTAGAATATGGAAGAATATCTTAAATAACTATGCCAGAGAGTCGGGACAAAGGATAAATTTCTAGAAAAGCAATGTGTATTTCTTCAACACTCCTAATGAACTTAGACATAAAATCATTGATATATTAGAATGTGTTGAAGTTGGCCTACCAGCTACCTACCTGGGTCTCCCACTCTCAATCAAAGAGGTATCCCCTATATTTTGGAATGGAATTATGGAAAGAACGCAGAGGAAACTTCTTGGTTGGAAGGGGAAACTACTCAATAGTGCTGGTAAACTTCAACTTCTTCGGGCTTCGCTGCAAGGTATTCCTATAACTTCCTATCTCTTTTTAAAATTCCTACGTATTTTGTTGAGAAATTGGAATAGATCCAAAGGAAATTTTTATGGATGGGAGTGGAAGACAAATAGAGAATGCCTTTACTCAGATGGGAAAAAGTGTCTTCCAAAATCTCATGGTGGACTTAATATTAGATCCATCAGGAACATGAACAAAGCCCTTCTCTCAAAAGTTAGTTAGAACCTGATCCATAAAAAAACTAATTAGGGGAAATAATATTTGCCAAATACATGCATAACATTGATGATTCCAACTTTCTTCAATAGATGGGATTACCCCAGGGATCTGTGATATGGAATAAAATGCTAAAAAGTAGAAGCCTTCTCAAACAGGGAATTAGATGGAAACTTGGAAATGGCCGGCATATTAAATTTTGGGATGATATCTAGTTAAAGGACAAGGCTCTCATCACATAGGGAAACTATGGAGAGATTATTGACTTGACTACCCAATTTTTTGGAGATAGGGTCAGTGATTATATGGAAAATAATAATGGGATGAGGAGCTAGAAAAATCTTTTGGATTACTATGTGCACCGGCTTGAGCTTTTCTCAAGAGTTTAGGAGATCCAGTAGTGCATTTAAGAGATCAGAATCCCTCTCTTTCCCTAAAAGGATGAACAATACTGGTGGCCAAATAAGAATGGATCATTCTCTGTCAAATCTGCTTACCATCTGCTCATTCTTGAAGCTCAGAATAAAGATGTATGGAAAAAGGTTTGGAATCATAAACTTATTCCAAAAATTAACATGTTTTGGTGGGCTGCTGCTCATAACAAAATCCTTACTTAGGATAACCTTCAAAAGAGAGGGTTTACTTTGGTTAACAGATGCTTCCTGTGTGGTTCAAAAGAGGAATTAGTTTCACACCTCTTTATCCACTGTGAGTTTGCCTGGGAATTATGGGGCACAATACTTAACAACTTTGGTATTGAATGGGTCTACAATTTTGACCTTAAAGAAGTAATTCTCAGCTAGAACCCAACCTTCACACATCTCTAGCTTATGGAATTATGGAAGCAAGCTCTACCATGTTTGAATTGGAATTTATGGAAAGAGTGCAATCATAAAATTTTTAGGGACACTGCTAGAAATGCTTCTCAGGTGTTTAACTCCTTTGCTAAGACCATTATGGAAAGTGTTACAACAGCTCATATTCGTGTCACGAAAAAACCCCTATCTCAAATTGAAAGCCAAATTACAGCCAAATGGAAAGTTTTAAACTAGATCCCTGGGTATAATAACTCCAAAATACTACATAGACTTAATAGTAAATGGATCCCACCTAAACCTAATTGGATGAAACTCAACTTTGATGGGGCATCCAAGTTGGATGGTAAAGCTAGTGGAGGAGGAATTATAAGGAATGATAAAAGATGGATGTCTACTGTCTATGCCGATGGAATTGGATGCCAGAGCAACAACTATGCTGAAGCAATGGCTTTACTATGGGGATTAAAGTTAGTTATATCCCTAGGAATAAGGAAATTGAATATACAAGGAGACTCTAAGATGGTCATAGATGCTGTTAATAAAGCTTCAAATGTGGGAATCAAGCTAAAAGACATCATTACTGATATCCAATTTCTTTTACAAAAGTTTTTTGAAGTTGAGATTTCCCATACCTACAAAGAAGGCAATAGGGTCACTGATACTTGTGCCAACCTTGGGCAGTAATTTTTAGGTTGGAGGGTGTGGCAACAAGGTATTCATATTCCCTTAAACATTAGGGAGATCATTCAAAAGGAGATGACTTGTTAGGAATGAGGCATATTGATGACCCTGAAAAGACCCCTATTGATACCTCTAACTCCTTTGCGAGCAAGAAGGGCAAGAAGACAAAGGTTGATGAAGAGGAAGAAAATATTAAAGAGACTACGGAAGGGACCCACATGAATTTGGGCAGGGCCATGGGGGGCCAAGGTGGCAAATCTCATAAGCCTTCCAAAATCAATAAGGAAGGATTCCCCTCTGGAGTGCGAAGGTCAGGGCAGATTGCTGGTAAACCAGTCCTAAAGGCCAGACTGATTGATTATTCGGAAAGTGCTTTGGAAGAAGTAACCCATGAGGAAGAGTTTGAGGATCTAGAAATCCAGGAAATTTCAAAGGACACTGGGGGGAAGTAGGCTACTAGAGATTTTGAGGTTACTGAGGAGTAGGGTGTTGACACTATGGGTACTACTAACAATAAGGGGAAAATGTATGTCGAGGAAGTTGGTGAGGGCACTGAGAATGAGATTGATTGGAAAACTAAAATTGGGGCCCTGAAGGACCGCATTCAAAAGCTGGAGAAGGTCTTCACTAAAGAGTTTCATAATACAATTTTGCTGAACATGTCTATGATGGAAGTGGTGGGTAATACTGGGTATGCTGACAACATGGAGAATGAAAAACTCAATGATCTTATCAAATCAATAATTATGTAAGGGGAGACCTCTCTGACTCTGGTCTTCCCATGGCTTGTGTTTTGTTTCTGTCTATTGTTCTTAGCTGTGTCATCATCTCTTTGAAGGCATTTTTTGTTTGTTTGCCTTCTTGTCTTTTTTGATTGTATAGGGTTTGGCCCTTGGTTTGCCACCTTACTTGATCAAAAACATAGATGAAAGATAAGTAATAGTTCATACTCAATAAAATATGGGAAATATGAGATAATTAGATAAATGAGATGAAATGGCTTGCAAAAAGGTGAATAAAAAACTCAAAGTCCCAAAAATAAATGAGAATTAGTATAATATTGATCATTATTAATATCAATAGCACAAACATTTTCATTTAGATGTGTATTAGGATCAAAAGAAGATTTTTGAGATTTTAGAGTTGTAGATTTGATAAAATTTCTCTTTTGAGAAGCTTTAAGATCTGAGAAAATAATACATATGAGTGTAAAATTGTATTGACCTGTATATATGTAGCCTCTTGGAAAAACATAGAGTTGAGACTGTATCAACCTGCATTGTTGTAGTTTCCTTAAAAAAATACAAAAAATAGACTAGATCAACCCACGTTAATGTATTATGCTAAAAAGACAGGAATAAAATTGTATCTACCCACACTAATATATTTAATGAAAGAGAAAAGTAATGGTTAGTTCAAACCAGATTCATTGGAATGTATGCAATGAGAAAGGATTAACCTATAACTTATCCCATCTAAGAGATCCAGACTCAAAGAAGGTAAGTCAAATATAACCCATTGATATTTAATATATCAGGATATGGCCAAATAGATCTACTAAACCTAAAAAGAGGAAAATTTATGACATAACATCAATAGAGAGAGTTCTAAAGCCTCTGGATAATTTATATAATGAAATAACCCTAACTAGGTATCTTATAATGAAATTAAAACAATCTAGTATTGCCAAGCTAACAACACAAATAAGGGGGATGGCTAAAAACAAACTAAAAAGAGCATGAAACCATGGTATGCAAATGGTGGCCTAGGTTACCTAAGGTGGGAAATGGAAAATTTGAAAAACCCTACATCCAAACTAAGTATAAGTGTAGATAAGATTTGAACAATGAGTTATACATTCATTCAAGATAGTACTTATGCAAATTCTATCTATTAAATGAAAGAGCTAGGGTTATAATATACTTAGCTTAAACAAAACCTGTCGAGCTTCAATCTCCCCCTTGGCTAATGGTGATTTGCAAGAGATTATTGTGCTTGTAAGGATCACAAAGGGGAATCAAGTTCTAGGTTAAAAGGACTCCTATTGCATCCAAGACTCCACAAGACAAGTTTTTTCCCTCTAATACAAGATCTAAGTAATGGCTTCTCCAAATGTAGATTTAAGTAGAATTATGAGCAATGATAATACAAAAGTGAATGTTCCTCTTTTTTTGATTGAAATGGGGACTTGTATTTATAGTTGTGAGTGATCCTAACCTTTCCCAAAAATTTAGTTGATGCCATCGACCAATCATAATGTAGTTAAAAATGTGATGGTTTAACCTTGAACTAGGTCAACTAGGGCTGACTTAGTTGTGAAACATCTACCATAAATTTAGACCATTGACCTAGGATGACTTAATTTAAAAAATGGTGGTAATCAGGAAATAACATTGAGCAGGTTTGATATAGTCAAAAAATATGTGTCTTGGTATAGTTAGGGGTTATAAGGAGGAAGATTACTTAAGATATCAAGTATGAGGGAATTATAGTGGATATAAGCATATAGAGTAACAAAAATATCTCTCACGAAGCACCAATAGTCTACCCACCTCTTTCTCGATTCACCCTTTAATGCATGCACTCAAAGAGATTGAAACTTGATAAGTTACTGCAAGAGAGAAAGCATCAATAAATGATAAAATTTTAAAATATTATGTGTATACATATTTCACATCTTACACATTTCCATGTTCAGATATTTCATGTGTCATGTCTTAAGTAGTCCTATATATAAAAATAATTCCCACTCATTTAAGAAACATTGCCTAAGAAAGAATAAGATAAAGAGACTTCCATAAGTTAGAGTCTTCAATTAGTAAAATATTTTGTAACACTTGAGATGGAGCCTTCAAATTAAGTAACCTATAGCCATTATTTACTTTAAGCTACTATGATAGCATCTAATTGTACCAAAAGAGGGTTTAGGTGAATGATCATGTAGTTTCATCTTCACATCTGGGGAAGATGAGGTTCAATACATTTCTCAAAAAATACATGGGGTTTAATTTTGGTGTATAAGATATATAACTCACCTCTCTCAAGGTTTCCTGACCTAATTACTTTTTTCTCTTCTATTTTGCATGTGTTGTGGTGAATTAGGTTAAGAGAGTAAGAAAAGATCAACTTTGACATTTCCCCCATGAACTCATAAAATTAAAAGCACAAAACTATACAACATCACTCTATGCATTTACTCCTAAAAACTAAAAATTGTAAACAAAACACTATAGAAATTTAGTGCAAAAAAATAAATTTGGTTGCATAGTACAAGAGCAGATTCGACATTTTTTTTTTGAGAATATTTGGCAATAATATGACATGCACCAAGTCAAATCAATGATAATCAAGGTTACATATTTCACACAAGCTTCATAACTACTTCTAGACCATCCCTGCATTTTAAAATCCCAAGTTTTTCCCCAGATGTGTTCATTTCATCACTTTGTCATTTTATCTTCTCATATTATTCATTACTTGTCCAATAATCTCATTTATGCTTCTTTACTATGTTTAACACTTAGGGAAGATATGATTTACTATTTTAGGATTTTTTTTGTTAAATCTTCCTTTTACATCTTATTATACCATTTACTTAGTGTCATTATACCCTAGTGTCATAAATAAATAACACAATAAGGTCAATTCACATTATGTATTTTTAGACACTAACTCTAAATTATGTAGTAACTTAGTATTGTATACTTGGAAAGTACTCCTCATGTTTGTACCCTTTAGTTCTTATACCTTCCCATTGTCAGAAGGTTCACATTCACTATCTCTTTATGAAAAATTGCTTATCTCTCAGTCCAACCATTGTTATTCTGATGACCAGGCCTTCTATACTATAAAAAATTATATAAACTTGCTTATTAACATCCTCTTCAAGTTTTGGACATGTCTCTATTTTCTAGCTTCTCAAACACTTGCATTCCATCTAGACACCTAAATTGACACAAGTGTCTTATTACAAACTAAGTGTCCAGTGCCTTAAAGTCATCAAATTTACAAATGAAATGTATCCTTATGGTTGTCCTGAGTGATTTAATGTGAGATATTTATTGAAAGGATTGGTATATATGCATGATCAATCATCATTCATTCCTCACCTAGTAACTCACAAGGCAACATACCAAAAACACTCAATTAAGCATTCAAGTGATAAAATATACCCTATTCATCCTTATTTCCATATCATGCATAAAAGCAACATTCTAGTAGGTTTGAAGTACTGAAGGATAATCCCATGAACAATATTTTCTAAGTTATAAACTAGGTAACTCTATGTACTTAATTATCACACATTACATCCTTATGCACACACAATCTAAAACATAGGGGAGAAATACATAAGTCTGAGGACCTCTTAAGAGTATTGGATATGTAGGTAATGCCCATTAACATAGGGGTCTTTGGGGTATCTCAACACCATGTTACCACTAACCCATTTTTTCATAGTCACCATGAAGATGAAGAACTAGGGTTTGATTATTTGATAAGGAATGACAACCTATGAGTGAGATCTAAACACACTAGAGAAAAGGCAACAAAAACCCTAAAAGGTTCTAGGTGGCCACACCCAGATCCAATCAATATTTTATACTAGACACTTGTGTCTAAATCAAACACCAACATTGATGTAATAGTCTAGATTTGACATAAGCATCTGAGGCCATAGAGTGTAAAATTCTAGAATTTGATGACTAATTCAAAATCTAGATCTAGTCCACTTCCAACATGTTCCATATTAGATCTATATGAACATGGTAATCTATTTAAGTACTCTTATTTTACAATTATTTTAATATCAATCAATAACTATACTTCTTATTTTTAGTAGATCTCAACATTTAAATTCATAATATTGTTTATCTGAGTTTGCAATTGATTGGCCTACTATAGATCTATTTATCAACCTTGTGCTTAATCATTTCTATATTCTTAACCCTATACTATATTGATACATCTGAATTTAGGGTTAAATATTTGGTGAACCAAAACAACCAAACATGATCCAATTTTTTTTATTCCAAAGAAACCCAAAATCACTCAATGATGGGTTCCACGAACCCACATTTCTTCTACTATTTACTCATGACCATAGAGTCCTATTATACATACATAGAGCATCACATATCCTATAGTACCAGATATTACACCTATACATGCTCCTTAGTAGTACCAATGGTTTATTTCACTAGGTTCTAAGTGGGGAGATACCTATGACCATTCCTTGGATGAGATCATTGGATAGTCTTTTCTTTTCAAATATTCCAAAAAACCCAAAAAATTAAAAAAATTAAAAATCCAAAAATATTAAGCTTTTATATATATTATTAGCTCTTTGACATCTATGTTGTTGGTTTTATGTTGGAAGATAGTATTCATTTCTTTATATTTACACACATATTTTGAGTGTGATATAGGCATACCCATACACATAATATATACACATAAATTTTTTTTGCCTTCCCTCTACTCATGTCATCAATATGTTGGGGCATTTATTTATTTGATCACGATACACCCAAGTTACATTATTATATGATCATTTACATTATCATGTTTGAGCTTATATACTTACACATGCCTTTATCCATGCTTATATATTTTACAATGTACTTGATATGCTATGTACGTAACATTTTTTGCTAACACATATATCTAGGACTAGTATGATATGCTTATGTTGGTTGATTATGTTTCCATGCTTTTATTTTTGTAGTTATTTATTGTCTTGTCTTGTATTGTATTACTTGTTGAGCATTTTAATATGCTCCATTAATTACAGGCTCCGTGCCTTTGTTTACCTATTATGACATTTGAACGTGTCATGGTTTTTTGTCTATGGACATTTGAACATGTCATTCTACGCTTTATGGATAATTGACTAAGTCATGTCCTTTCAAGTGTGTGACATTTAAACATGCCCTTTGTATGAGGTCTCTTTCATTAATTTTGAGTGCTCTTATGTGTTTGTTTGATTACTTGATGAGATTGTCTTATTACTCTCTAGACGTTGCCATGATTCACATCATGTATCTTAGGAATTATTGTGATCACATACCATGTACATTATTTTTATATCTACCTGGACATGCTACCCTTACATGTTACATGCTCCATACATAGATTATACAGTTATCTTATCCTTTTGAGGTATGAAAACTATCAATTTTTAGATCCCCTCACCTCAAAAGGGGGGTCATACTAGTTGGGAATGTCATAGAGGCATGGATTCCACACCTTCACAATTTTAGATTTTAATGGGGGCATGCCAAAAATGCATGACCTTCATACTTATTTAGTACTAAATATTAATAGATTACAGTGGGGGCATGTTACAGAAACATGTTCTTCACACTTACATCAGGTCTCAAAATTTTTAGATTCAGTGGGGTCATGTCATGGAAATATGTACTCCACACTTATACCAGTTCTTAGTTTTAGATTTAGTGGGGGGCATCTCTTCCACACTTGTCAAAATTTAAAATTGGCCAAATTTCATAATTATATGATTCAAATACACATTTGTGGAAGTATTCTATACATTGGTGCCATTTTTATACCTAGTTTTCAACTTGAGACATATATGAGGTGCATATGCCATGTAAAGGGCACCTTAAATTAAAAAAATCAAAATCAATTTCAGATTTAAAATACTTTTATGGATTTTATTATACACCAAGATGGACATTTATAGATTATTATTGAGTCAATCTATTGTAGTATTTGGTTCAATTTTGGTGAGGTTGATGTGATTAAATCACTCAATATTACCAAGGTTATAGGATGGAGTGATTAAAATCATCCACTCTCACTAGATTTATACTACTAGTTGACTTGCATCACTCATGCTAACTAGGTTATAAGTATGATTGGGTTGCACATTTGTGTTAAACTCAACTTCCAAGTGGCATCTCACCTTTTCTCCAAGGTTGGGGGTGAGTTGTCCTCCAATATGTGCATGTGATTTTAGGTTTTACATTTGTCCAATATTGGTTTCAATGATTCATAATGAAACATCTTTTCAAATTAAATTGCCAAAAGGCAAGATAGTTGCATCGATACATAGGTGTATTCCTAACCTTGATCTATTTACTTTCAAACATTTTAAATGATTTTTATTTTAGATTATATGAATTGATTATATATTGTAACATGTTCTTAGTTTCAGGTCATGCACTAGAAAAGCACTCAAGCTGGACTCACACAAAGACAATTTGTGTTTTACACACCTAAGTATGTATTTATTTTCCTTTAAAATATAAATTTCATTAATAAATTAAAGGGGAGGTAAATTCAAACAATAAATATTAATTATATATCACTTCAATATTATATACTTGGCAAGTAATC
Organism: Torreya grandis; assembly: GCA_037957365.1. Classification (NCBI taxonomy): domain Eukaryota; kingdom Viridiplantae; phylum Streptophyta; class Pinopsida; order Cupressales; family Taxaceae; genus Torreya; species Torreya grandis. Next base: position 3,269,706 of record JARHVA010000016.1, on the reverse strand, counting down.
CTTATGGTTTTATCCTTTAGTTCCAAGACCTTGCCATTGTCGAAAGGCTTGCATTCACTATCTCTTTATTCCAAATTGCTTATCTCTTAGTCTTACCATTGTTATTTTGATTCCCAAGCCTTTTATACTATAATAAATGCTATAAACCTACTTATTAACATACTCTAAAATTTTTGGCCCTGTACCTATTTTACAACTTCCCATACACTTGCATCACAATTAGATGCCCACATTGACATAAGTGTCATGTGTCAAACTAAGTGTCAAGTGCCCTAAAGTCATCAAATTTACAAATGAAATGTATCCTTATGGTCAACCTAAGTGATTTAATGCAAGATATTTCTTGAAAGGATTGGTATATATGCATGATCAATCCTCATTCATTCTTAACCTATCAACTCATAAACTAACTTTTTACCAAAAGAACTAATTCAAGCATTCAAGTGAGAAAATATACCATCCTTATTTCCATATTAGGAATAAGAGAAATATTCTCTTAGGTCTAAAGTAATTAAATAGAATTCTATGAGCCATATTTATCAAGTTATAAGCTAGGCCACTTCATGTACTTACTTATCACACATTGCATCCTTATGCACACACAAGCCAACATGTAGGGAAAAACTTCACAAGTCTAAGACCATCTTTAGATTATTGTCTATGTAAGAATTTACCATTGATAGAGGGTTCTTTAGGTAGCTTAACACCATAGACCTACTAAACCATTTTTCTCATAGTCAATATCAAGATGAAAAATTAGGGGTTGATCCTTTGATAAATAACAATAGCTTAAGTGAGATATGAACATACAAGAGCAAAGGTAAAAAAAAACCTAGAAGGTTTTAGGTAGTCGCACCCAAATCCAATCAATATTATGTACTTGACACCTATGTCGAACTCAGACACTAACATCGATGTAATTATCCAGATTTGACATAAGCCTCTGAGGCCATAGAGTGAAAAATTATAGAGGATCCAAAATCTAGATCTAGTCTAATTCTAGTATATTTCATATCAAATCTGCATGTGCACAATAAACCAAGTAATCTTTTTTTCCATTTATTAAAATATTGATCAATAATTGTACTTTCCATTTTAAGCATATTTTAGCATTTAAATTTAAAATATATTTTTATCTAAGTTTACAATTAATTGGACTATTATAGATCTATTTATCACCCTTGTGCTTAATAATTTCTATATTCTTAATCCTATACTAGATTTATCAATCTCAATTTAGGGTTAAAAAATATTACATAACCCTTTGGGTTATGAGTCTTTTTCTGTCCTTTAGCTATATATTTTATCACTCCAAAGTTTTAATAATTTAATGGTAAAGGTGATCATAATTATCACATCAAATATTTCTGTGCTTCATGTCTCAAATTTATGCATAATGATAATTTATTGACAAAACTCTTTCCTAGAAGACTTAAAGATTATGCTATTGATTGGTTTTATGCTTTTACATATGGATCTGTACAACCTTTCAATGCTTTGGATGATGATTTATTAGCTCAATTTTCAATCAACATTAGCATGATCACCTTTTCACATATTCCTCAAATTAATGAGAATGTTAGTGAGTATGTGCTTAAATTAAAAATTATGATCACTAGGATGACTCATCAATCACCTGATTGTGAACTAAAAAGTATCTTTTTTCAAATTTTACTCTCTCTCATTAAAGACAAAGTGGTCTTCAACACTTAACAATCCTTTGATGAAAAATTTCATATGGTTAGAAACTATAAGATCAAACTTATAGAGGCCACCATGCTTAAAAATGGAAGCAATGTCTACCTATAGTAGAGATAAATTTCAAGGTAAATCAACATTCAAAGCTAAGAGTAGGGACAATACTTTCCAACCTAACAATGAGGCTAAGAATGTAGTAAATATGGTAGACCAACTATTTGATAGGCTAGTATCATCATAACAAAGATAAAAAAGACAAATTACTTGATTAACATAAAGTATCAAAATGTGCTTAAATGATTTTTTTGAATGCAATATGATCATTTACCACCTAAGTGAGAGATTTAATCATCAATGTCATTCCTTAAGAACCATGATACTAATGGATAGTATGATTATCATAGAGACCCTAAACATTCTCAAATTATATGCATAACTTTAAAGCACAAGATCCAATACCTGATTGAAAATAACTAAGTCTAGGTAGAGGTCACAAAAATACATTTAATGAATTCATTGCACAACTAATTTAACATTTTTTTTACCAATCCTCTTTCAAATCATGTCAATCAATCCAAATATCAAGATAATGTTCATAAGATAGCTCAAAAGCAACCATCACAAAAATAAAATGTTTATATGCTTGATGTATTTTTAGGTGTGGTTAGTGACATGCATAGAAAATATCCTTAGATTATGTTATATGATCATGAAATTCCAAATTATGACTCTAATAATGGTCCACTCTTCATTTGAGCTTTCATAGATACACATTCAAGGTTGAAATACATAATAATTTGGTAATTATTAATAAGGGACTTTGAATGATAGTTCAAAAACATTTTATATAGTTATATATGTGACAAATGTATATGTTGTAATTGGTAATGCAAATAGATAAGATAAATATAAGTTTAAATTCTCACTATGATTGAAATTCCTTTATCTTTCATAGCAGCCCTTGCTTAATAATTTGCATCTAATCTACATTCTTCTTTAGCAACCAATCATTATTACCCAACCACAAGTGGTCATTGTCATCTTCTAGTAAAAAAACATTTCCAATGCCACCTCCTTGTGTTATGGATTGAAACTAAGGTATGAGATCCTTAGATTCAAAGACATCAACCTCTCCTATATCCTTATCCCAAAAATATTTTGCATCTACCTCCTCTCTATCCTCCATTAGATCTAATTCCCCTATTTGATCTAAAAACCAACCTAAAATGTTGACATTATCATAACCCTACCATTCCCTATCATCTTGGCTATATTCAAAATCCATATCTTTATCATAATCCACACCCTACCCCTCAGGGCACCAAACTCCATTTCATCTCATTCACAAAATCTTTGTTTCTAACCTAGGTATATAGTTTATATAGTACTTTCTCAAATTATTGGGTAATAATTTTTGATACAATTAGCATTTGACTGTAAATGCAATATAATCAAATTATACAACTTTGATGCAATTTTTTGAGGCAAAATTTTGATACACAAATTCCCTATGCTCATTGATCTTTTAAAAAATTCTGCTATTTTTTTGCAATGATTGTAAACGCATGTTATTTTAAATAAAATTAAACAATACAAAACATCTAATACAAACATTTACTAACATAAAAAGAATGTTTTTGGGCAAAAAATTTATTTCTACAAAAAGGTCTATTTAAAAAAAAAATTATACAATGTTACAGTAAATGATACGAAATGCATCACCCAAACAAATGATTTTCATTTTTCAATCATTTTTCACTCAATTTTGATATAATTTGTAAAACAAAATAGTAATACCTACTAGTGAATCCTATAATCATTAAATTAATTATCCTGAAACAAGCTGAAATAAGTAAAATAATTTAATAAATAAACTTGAATATATGATATAACTGATTGAATCAAACAAAGTATCCTAATATTGAAGAATTTGTCATTATTATTTATATAAATAAAACTCAACTAAAATCAATAATGAATATACAATTCTTAAATTATAAAAATAATAAAATTATAATATACCTAATAAACTTCTTTCCTGAAAATAAATCATCTAAATCCTTTAATAATCTTCTTTATTCCTTAAAATTAAATATAACTAAATTTTATAAAACTAAAACACTTAAATGCATCCATGGTCCAACTTTAAAACATAAAGTCATCTAATTACAATAAACCACTTTATAAACTTTGAGTAACTTAGTACCAACTTAAAGTGCAAACACAATTAAGATTTGTGAAAAAAATTTATATATTTTAAAAGGTAAATCTAATGATATAATAAAATATTAATATAAAAATATCATCAATATAATATATTGAAGGGAGAATGAATGGAGGGCCACAAATTTAATTTACACTATATCCATATTACTTAATGTAAGGACAATTATTCATTTTTTTAATATCTACATTTTTATATATTCCTATGCATTTTATATATATTCATTTCTCATTCAATTTTATTTTATCCTTTGAATTAATATTATAATATTCATGATTAAAAATGTTAAAATCAATTATCATATTAATAAGATACAAAAAAATAATCAATGTTCAAACTATCTTGATTATTATAATTTTCTATTTTATAATTAAATACTAATAAATTAATTATCTATCAATTTACTGTATTTCATAATCAATCATATCAAATAATATTTGTATATAATTATAAATTCAAAGATAATATTAAAAACATTTAAACTATTTAACAAAAAACAATTTAATTTATTTTTCATTAACAACAAACACATCTCTAATATTTAAACTAAAAATAATAATATGATAAAACCAAAAACCATAACCAAAACTAATTCTACTTAATCATATTATCATCATAAATTATAATAAAAATTAACCAAGTTTTAACTCACTATCCAAATAAACTTTATTAAAAATTAAAAAAAAAAACCATAACCAAAACCAATTCTACTTAATCATATTATCATCATAAATTATAATAAAAATTAACTAAACAATCATTACTATTAAAAAAAAAGTAGAGTCATTATATGAACACAAAATTGAAGTGAAATAAGTATCAAATTTAAACCCACTATTCAAATAAACTTCATTAAAAATTAAATATAAAAAATTATGCCCTATAAGATCTTTCATTCCAAAGACTCATGAGGCATTCTTTCCAAAGACTTACGTGTAATAATATATGAGGCATCTTGTGAAACAAAAAAATATTGAGAACCTATGCCCAATCTCTATGAAAAGCTCTCTAAACTATGGGTATATGCGGGGAGAAATATTGTTTGATAAAAACCTTGTGTCCTCTTTAATGATTAAAGGTCTTTTGCCTACGTTTGTTTCTTCTACCCTTGGACCCATTATACTTTATATTAGAAGCATAATATTTTCAATGATCTAGGTTCATGTGGTAATTTAGTGGAAAACCTATAATTAAACAAATTATATGTGAAAGTGATTTATTAAATAACAAAGAATATGAAATGCAGTGTAGAAAAGAAATAGGAAAGAAAGAACAAGATGATAATAGATTTATAATTGTAACAAAAAAGTTGTATTATGCTAAGTTATGTATAATTTGAGAGATCATAGGTTGTTGTCATAAGGGTTTCTAACTCTATTTTTCTGTGGTTCAACACAACATATTGTTACCCTGCAAAGAATGAAAGTGTACATTATTATATAATGCAAGAAGATGAAGCATCAATTGAACCATTATAATAATTAGTAACAACTAATTCATAACTATCAAGTCCAGTGACATCACTTACTACAATTACTAACAAGTTATTGATTATAATACTGACACTATAGCGACTATATGGTAATGTAGAAATAGATTTACAAAGAATCTTTTTACACATAGGTATACAACCCACTGACTTAACTAATGACATAAGAATGATGCTAGATGTATAAATATGGTAATATGCGTTATGAATTAGTGACCTAGATCCTCCTAATCAGTTGCCCCTAATTGAAGAGCAATGATCCCCATTGAATGTAGTTGTGGAAGAAGATTTGGGAATAAATTGGCACCCTACACTTCTGTAAACCATTTTCTCTAGGAAGGCACTTGACCTTATTTAATGATCTAGAAGAAAGGAATCTCTTGTCGACATAACTATTTGACTCGAGTATCAATGAATTGATCTAATTTTATTGGATCAACTTGGATTGATCTTTATCTACTGGAGAGTCTTCACAGTATTTGAAGTATCCAACAAAGGTCTAAATGAATGTCTGAAGAGTTTTGAATTGAAGATTAGATGCAACCCAAGATAAGTTATAAGATTGAGATCAAAAGCATTATTTCCTAATTTTTTAGTGATGGTGTAGGGCCCATACCGAAGTGGAAAAATCTTGTGATAAAGTCCCGTTAGTTTTTCCTTCTACAAGTGTAGCCAAACTCAATAACCAACTAGAAGGTGTGTGTTGTTTGATGCTTGTTGTAGAACTACTTTTACTTCACATGTAACCTATATGATCCACATTAAGTAATGTCACAAGGCGATGAACTAGACCTAATATGTCCTTTGTCCATGAGTTCATGGATCTGTCGCTTGATTACTTCATTTTTAAAAAATGATCTATAATATAAAGAAGCATTAGAAAGAGGTATTCTAGGGATCATATCAATAGTATGATTTACCACACAACATGTAGGAAATTCCATTGGGAATTAAAACATGTCCTTGTATTCTTCCAATTTTAGTTGTAATGTGGCTTTTTACATTGATGCTAGAGGAATTGTAGTAATTGTATGTCCTGCATAGACTTTATTGAATTCAAATCTTACCATCAAAAGTACAAAGTTCTTATTAGATGTGACTAGCTTCTTATACTACTTGGCACTAATAAGTAATAGCTTTGAAATTACTTTTGGTATGTGGTATCTCATATCATCAACATTTATGACAATATTTTTAGGATTTTATTCATATATTGTATGTCGATGATAAAGATATGGTTGACTTGGTAGAATATCACATATCTCTAATGAAATGACATCACAAATGACTAAATCTTGAAAAGGCTTGATGTTGTACACCACTTGACTCTACTAAGTGACATGTTTCTTATATCCTGCACTACAACATCTAATGGAGTATGGTTGTCGGTGAGGCATCAATGACAAGCTCAATCTGCGAAATTATTTAGGAGAAATTATGTTCTATTGAATTTCATTATCAATAATGAAGTATATTGGTTAGGTATTGATCTACATTTGAGAATGGAATAATCTTTCTGATTCTACTATTTCCTAGGGGTAGTATAGATGTTTGTGGTATGCACCATGGTACTAGGCTAAAATTCCATGATATGTTTGCCTTTGTTTGATGCTATGATGATGATACCTATTGCCTCAAGCTATGCAAGTAGGGTTTTCATAGCACAACATTCTTTACTAGAATGACTGCTAGAATTATGAACTGAACACCGCTTCCTAGTCTTGGACTATTTAGTTTGATCATCTGACGACTAATACTTCTTCTTCAGTGGCTGTTTAGAGTTATTTCTTGATTTTGAATTTTGCTTGGAAGACTTTGACTATTGCTTGGTCTGAGACTTCAAATATTTTGTCTTAGTATTGGCTTGAGCTTTTAATTCAAACTTTTAAGCATATTTGAAGGCTTCCCCAATGGAGGAGATAGTCAAAAAATCCAAGTCTAAATGGATGTGAGGTTTCAAGCTTGACTTATACTTTATAATAAGATTCTAATCTAAATCCTAAATATCGAGTTTAAACACTAGGATATGGAAAGTATCTGTGTATTGTTACACAAACTGCTCTTTGTCTTGACATAACTAAGAGATTAATCTATTGATCATCATAGTTTTCAATAGGATAATATGTTTCTTTGAGTGATTCTATGAACTAATTCCATGTGTCTAAACTAAAATCTTCCTCATGTGTAGTGCAATAATTTACCCACCATTTCTTAACTGATAAAGAGAGTTTTAGAAGAGCTAATGTGATTTTATCTTTGTTAGAGAAGTGATTTATCATGTATTATGAAAAATGAGGTTAATCCAGTTATCTAGTGCATCCACATCGATTTTACCTTCAAACATAGGAATGTCTAGATTGATTTGTACCTTCTATGGTATTTGTGCAAATCGGTAATAAGAGTGAGAGGGTGTCGGATAAGTCTGTTGCTTGAAAAGGAGATAAAAGTGATCAATGACACTTTCTCATTCACATACATGATGTTATTACAAATATTTACTTTGTCTCTACTATAACTTCTCTATCATTTTATGAAACATCTCTGGAGTTGGCATCATTGCATATTTATCTCCCATTTGAGGATGTGAAGGAAGGTATGGCAAAGGGTCATGAGTGACGAGCCATAACTTCCTATAATTAAACATCATATGAATGTGCATACAAATAATGATGAAAAATCAAAAACACCATGATACCATTCATGAATGATATGGAGTGTGTATGCTCTGATATCATAGATTCAGGGCTGAAAGGGTTATTTGGTGGACAACATACTTAATATAGATTAAACAAATTATATATGGAATTAATTTATTGAATGACAAAAAAAAAATGAAATGGAATGTGGTAAATAAACATGAAAGAAAAAACAAGGTGACAACAGATTTGGAATTGTAACAACAAAATTGTATTATGCTAAGTTGTCTACAATTTGAGAGATAAGATGTTTCTAAAAGGTTTCTTGACTTTGTTCTTATATATGTTCGATACAATGTATTGCTAACCTAAAAATAATGAAACTTTACATTATTATACAATGTAAGAAGATGGAACATTAGCTGAATTGTTACATTAGTTGGTAACAACTGCTTCATAATTGTCAAGTGAGGTGATGTCATTTATTGTTGTTAGTAATAGGCCATTGACTACAGTAATGACACTACATGGGGTATGCGGTCACATAGAAATGTATTATTTTAACACATAGGCATGCAACCCATTAATTAAACTATTAACATAAACACGAGGTTAGATGTACGATTGCAGTAATATGTGGTATGAATTAGTGACTTATATCCTCTTGGATCATCCAAAATACTATTCTCATTGGAGTTTAGCCTACCCTAACCATCAATGCCCCATTAAGACATGCTACCAACCTCAACCAGTTATAAAATAATTATTATCATGATGTAAAGTAATCCAAACATATTTCAAGGAAAATATCAAGATATAAACAAGCTAAGATATGAATAAATAAAAAACCCCTTAATTTATCGAACATTGATTTCTCTGAACATGTCCTAGAAGGATATATTGATTTTCAAATAGAAAATACCATTAAAACAAGAATAAGATTGATACAAAAAGAAATAAAAATCCTTTACAAGATTTCTTAAATTAATGTCAGTCAAAATTTGCATATTACTTTACTTTATTTCTCTCATTGATCTATATTAACACAAAACCAATAAAAGAGAGTACTAAGAAATTCACAACTTGAAACAGTTAATCCAAACTTCTAAAAATAAAAGAAATTGTTAACAACTTTCCATCTTCAAAGTAAGGGAAAAAAATCATAGAATGTGTGAAGCATTGCTTGATCAAATCAAGTTATTTCTTAAAACTAAAAAAATATTACACAAAACACTTTGCTTTTGTTTCCTCATTTTTTAAATAGCAAGGACCATTGAAACAAGACAAACTATTATATATAGTAAGGACCTGACATATTATATCTCTATGAAGAAAGCATCTCAAGAAGACTTGGAATAAAAGAAAGCAATGCTACAAGAAGGAATGCGAATAATTTGAGCTTTCAAATGGCAGTTAAGAGATTATATTATTGCTTTGAACCAAAGGTCATAATACTAAAATAAAGGATATATAGATGTGCAAAACAAAACCTCTTCTCAACCACTTTATTACCAACCTATAACTCTTAATACTCAATAATTATGCATACCAAGTAGTTAACCCCTTTGTTTGTTTACCATTCAAACTCCCTAATTGTTCATGCCCACTAACTCTCAAAGAAACAATTTCTAAAGTAGAAAAAATGTAATTACTCATCTGAAATGGAAAAAAATACATCTCAAATGAAATCAACATTTTCTTTTATCATTTAAAAGCAAACCAAAACTGTTAGGTTGTGGAGCTAAAAGCTTCACCAGGATGCAAACAGGAGAAGTTACGGAGGTTGCAGAGAGTTGCAGAGCAACTGATGCCAGTTTGATCAATCGACGTCGGTCAAATAGCAGTGAAGAAGCAACTGACGTCGGTCACCAGTCGGCCGACATCAGTCATGGAGGAGCCGACGTCGGCAGCCTGTATGTGAACATGCAGTTTGCATGTTGATTCCAAAGAGTCTATTTTTGGACTGTTAGTTTGCATGTTAAAGGCTAGTCATAGTCTTGAGTTGCGTGTCTAATTATTGTAATTAAGATAGTCTAATTATTGTAAACATGAGATCTATATATGGACTCATGGGCTGTATTGTAAAATTGTAGCTAGGGAGTAAGAGAGCTAAATAAGCTCCTTCTGAGAGAGGAGAGTAATGGTGTGTTCCTCCTAGTGCCACAATACCAAGGTAGGTGCTGGTTTGGAGAATCAGAAGGGTTCTTTGTATTTGTATGATCTTGGTCAGCAGGTGAGCATGGCTTCTTTTGGAGATCTACAATGGTGAGTAAGGTCTAGTGATTTGCAGGTAGCAGCAGAGAGCAGGAGATCTACTTGGAGTACAGTGGTGTACTTGGTGTACTGGCAGCATTGTTTCTGATTGGTAGAGGTGAACATCAATTCTGTATTGGAGTTGATTGTTGGGACCGAGAGAGAGAGTGGGAAGAAGGTCTTGAGGTGTGGTGAGCCTTTGAGGTGGAAGAAGAAGTGGCATCTTCTTTATTGTATATTCTTCTGAGTGATTATTAATACAATTGTGTATTGTCTCTCATATTCTTGTGTTGTTTCATATTTCTAGTTACTTATTCATTTTGGTTAAATTTTGTGTTTAGTTGCTAATACAACAAGTAATCATATGTGCTCTATTGGAGGAGCAAGATCCTGACAAGTGGTATCAGAGCCTGGTTGTAGGTTCAAGCGCTGATACCAACAAGTGGTATCAGAGCTTTTGGTTGGGTTGACTAATAGGTGGTTTCAGATCTGGTAGTGTTTTTGATTACAGGTCACTCTCAGGGGTTTCAGATTGAGTGGGAGTATAGCAATGGCAGAAGAAAGTAAGCTACGAATGGAGAAACTGAATAACATGAATGGTCTGATTGATGGAAAGAAGGAGCAGGGAAAAGGAGATTGTTGGTTGGTAGAAGATCAACGTGTAGAAGTAGATGTTGCGGGTAATCTTGCACAGGTTGCTCTAGATAAAGTAGAATCTTTGATTACAGATTCTTTTGCCTCTTTCCATGCAGCCTGAAATAGAGCATCATTTCATGGGTACATCTTTGGAGACTTTGGAGAGATTTATTTAGGGGTTGGAGAGCCTTTTCAAATTATTGACGAAGGGGAAGTGAAGCTGAAATTGCAGATGGATAACACACAAGTGTTGAAGGAGGTCATGTAGGTACTAGTCTTGGGGATGAGTCTAATTTCTTCAGGAAATTTGGGTGATGAGAGATGCACTGTAACTCTCACAGCAGATGCACTTGAATTAGATGGTGGTAAGAAAGTAGGTATCCTTTATCTATCTACTTATATTACTGATTCACCTTTTGTTACAGAGATGTGGCTTTGTAGGCTTGGTCACATATGTAGGAGGGGAATGCATGTTCTTAAGCGAAAGACAGATGTTTTTGACAAGCTAAAGAACTGGAAATCCTTGGTGTTCATGGAGGAGATGACAGACAGAGATTAGGTGAGGGAACTAAATTATTCTGAGCAGAGCTATGTTTATTTAAACAAGATTTTGATCCATGGAGAGCTCGTGGGTAAAAAGTTATCACTCACAGGTGAACATAGGTACCGGCATTGGTCATACAGTAACTGACATCGATAATAGGAAGACCAATGTCGGTCAGGAAATAACTGACGTCGGTAGGAGGGATACCAACGTCGGCCAGGGAACTGACGTCGACAATCAGGGTCAGCATAGGGAACTGAGATCGATCGATTGCACACTGAGAGATGACCGAGATCAGTCACTGGAATGGATGGTGGGTGGATAGCAAGTTGTCAACATGTCTCAAATGCTCATATGGAGGTCAGAAAGGGTAAGTGAACCTCATATTTGTTGTTCACCTTCTTTATATTACTTATTGATGGTCAAGAACCAGGAAGATGTGAAGAGGCAATGCAGGTAGAATCCAGATACAGTGGGAGCTCGGCATAAATGAGGAGTGTGAGTCCTTGGAGAAGAACCAAACAGGTATCTATTGGTGGAGTTTTTAGCTGGAAGTAAGCACTGAGAGACAAAATGGATTCCCAAGTTAAAGAAGAGAGTGGATGGATATGTGAGACGAAAGGCCAAGGTATATGGTCTTGAGGAAGCTATAGGATAGTGGTATAGGGCTGACAGGTGGATGACAAAGCAGAGCTTTTGTCAATGTCAGTATACCCATTGTGTTTATCTTACCAGGTGGATGATGGTCGCAACATTATCTTGTTACTGTATGTGGAGGATGAGCTTGGAGTAGGTTTGTACATACAGGGTTTTGCTGAGCTAAAGGTAAGGTTAGTTCAGAGGTATGTCATGGAGAATTTGGAGCAGCAAAATTCTTTGGCATAAGAGACATGGAGATCTTATCTCCAGTGGGAGCTGGTGTGAAGACGGTGTTGGCAGGGTTCATGATGTAGGATGTAGAATCAGAAAGCACACCAAGGGCTGGACAGTTCAAGCTTAGCTTAGAACAGGGTTCAAAATCACATGAGGTCTAGTATAGACCTGAGTTTTCCCAAGTAGTGGGAGTTGTCAGAAAGTATGGAACAAATTTGGGGAAGGAGTACTGGAGGGCAGTTCAGTGGATTCTCAGGTATCTGAGAGGGATCAGCAGCAAGGATTCTATTTATGCAGGGTCAAGGTCTTCACTACATGGAGTTGTAGGTTCGGATGTGGCAGCGTACTTGGATGACAGGTGTAGCATCACAGGTTGTGTGGTGGTTGGTCTTCAGGGTTGATCTTGAAGAGGGATACAAGCCAGGGAATAATTTAGATGATGTACAGGTACAAGTATAGGTGCAGCTATTTATCTCTAAGTGGGAGATTGTTAGGTTGTGGAGCTAAAAGCTTCACTAGGATGCAAACAGGAGAAGTTACAGAGCTTGTGGAGGTTGTGGAGAGTTGCAGAATGAATTGTAGGGCAACCAACGTCAGTCTGATCAACTGACGTCGGTCAAACAGTAGTGAAGAAGCAACTGACGTCGGTCACCAATCAACCGACATCGGTCATGGAGGAGCCGACGTCAGTAGCCTGTACGTGAACATGCAGTTTGCATGTTGATTTCAGAGAGTCTATTTTTGGACTGTTAGTTTGCATGTTAAAGGCTAGTCATAGTCTTGAGTTGTTTGTCTAATTATTGTAATTAAGATAGTCTAATTATTGTAAGCATGAGATCTATATATGGACTCATGGGCTGTATTGTAAAATTGTAGCTAGGGAGTAAGAGAGATAAATAAGCTCCTTCTGAGAGAGGAGAGTAATGGTGTGTTCCTCCTAGTGCCACAGTACCAAGGTGGGTGCTGGTTTGGAGAATCAGAAGGGTTCTTTGTATTTGTATGATCTTGGTCAGCAGGTGAGCATGGCTTCTTTTGGAGATTTACAATGGTGAGTAAGGTCTAGTGATTTGTAGGTAGCAGCAGAGAGCAGGAGATCTACTTGGAGTATGGTGGTGTACTTGGTGTACTGGCAGCGTTGTTTTTGACTGGTAGAGGTGAACATCAATTATGTATTGGAGTTAATTGTTGGGACCGAGAGAGAGAGTGGGAAGGTCTTGAGGTGTGGCGAGCCTTTGAGGTGGAAGAAGTGGCATCTTCTTTATTGTATATTCTTCTGAGTGATTATTAATACAATTGTGTATTGTCTCTCATATTCCTGTGTTGTTTCATATTTCTAGTTACTTATTCATTCTGGTTAAATTCTGTGTTTAGTTGCTGATACAAGAAGTAATCATATGTGCTCTATTGGAGGAGCAAGATCCTGACAAAAACCACATTCTTATTGCCTTAAACTTAGTAATGCACATAACTTCTTAGGCACTACATGAAAAAGAATTGAGAAGTTATCAAAGATTGCCTTGTAAATAAACCAACACTTCCTTGTATAACTTAGCAATTAAATTTTAATTAATATTATTTTTCCTCACTAATATTCCATCTACTTTTCAAAGCCTCATGAATTCAATTTTACATCAATTTCTTCAAAAATTAGTGTTGATTTTATTTGATGACATCTTAATTTACATTAAAACATGGGAATAACATTTGTAATATGCAAATAAGGTATGACAAGTACTAGAATACAATCAAATATATGCCAAAGAGTCCAAATGTGCCTTTTAAGTCAAAGAAGTGAAGTACATAATGTTTCTATGCAAAAATGCTTTCTACATTCAAAGAAGAAATAAGAAACTGAAATAAAAGGTTAAGGCTAGAAGTACCTAATAAAGTTGAGCGCACCGAAATCAGACGTTGGAAGATTCTCCTCTTTGGCTGTGGAGGAATGACACCTGCGAAAAAAAAAGACTAAATCACGGAAAGATGTTAGTCAAAGATATGGTGGGTTGTCAGGCGAACGCCCGATCCCGGAAGTACGAAAACTCCCTAGAAGGATATCAACCCACTGATGAAAAGCGTAATATTAGACGAAAGTAGATAAAAAAAAGATGAAATGATAGAAATAAATGACAGAAAATAAAAGAGCGTACCTGATAAGTGGCACTGTTCTGCACAGTCGCCGGCGTCGGTCTCTGTGGTGCCGGCGTCAGTCTGGGAAGGTGCCGACGTCGGTTAAGGTGCCGTCGTCGGTCGGGGTAGTGATCGGCGTCGGTAGGGGTAGGTTCTGAACAGAGGTCTGGGAAAGTTGCAGAAGGTCTTGACAGGGTCGGGACAAGATTTTAGACAGAGTCGAGATGGGGTTTTTGGTCGAGTCTGGGGGTTTGAAGCTTCAGGATGGCAGAAATAGGGAATAAATAATAAGAAAGAAAATGAAAACAAACACAAAAGATACTTACCTGTCAGAAGACGCGATGAAAGCCATAGTTGGAGTTGTCTGTGCAGATTGGTTGAAGAACGAACGCTGGAGTTGATGGATGCTGGAGTTGATGGATGCTGGAGTTCAAACGCTGGAGAGCCTGTAGATGTCGGGAAAATGGGAGTCTTGATTGACTGATCGGGGAGGGGAGATGAAGGCCCTGGGACGGTTTCGAGAGACGGTTCAATAACCATTTCGAAAAACCGATCAGGAATCGAATGGTAACTGTTAACGGATAACGGGATGGTGACCGACGTCGGCAGGATTGCCGACGTCGGCCGATAAGTGACCGACGTCGGCGACATAGGTCGGGTAAAGACCGTCGTCGACAGATGTGCAATGAGGACAGAGTCTAGCTTTTAGTTCTCTGCTCATTGTTACATGCTGCCAGGGTCAAGGTTGGTAGAACAAGTGATCGTCAAGGGTTAAATAGGCGAAGAAGAATAAGACGGGGAGTGACCAGGGGAGTCGACACGATTTTGGTGTCTACATTTGCCCCTTTTTGTCTTGTTGGTTGTTCTGACGAACTGCAAGACAAAAATAGGAGTGAGTGCCCCAGGTGAGGGATAAGGTTGATTTCGTCTTGTTGGTTGTTCGAATGAACTGCAAGATAAAAATAGGAAGCGGATAGGTTGCCTCGATTAAGGATAAGGTATTCCCCCTCAAAGCAGGAGTCGAGGGAAGGGAACCGAGAATCGGGTGCTGATTTGACAAAGAGTGGATGAAAAAGGGGTGAGGGTGAACGCTGCAAAAGTCGTGATTGCGCGCATACCACTGCACGAGATGGTCAGGTCAAAAGTGTCGCAGGTCAAGGGTCGAGGAGTGCCAAAATCGAAGTAATCGGGCCCCAGCATTTAGTCGTCTGCTGATCGGGTCACTCAATCTAAGCTGAAGCTCCAAATGGTCATCGTGTTCTAGGTATCTCGGGCTCAAGAAGTGCTCCTAGAAACACGAAAAAGCTACAAGTAGTGCGGATCAACCGGTTTGCGATCCTATACTTGTGAGGGTCCAAAAAAGGTCTGCGCACAATTCTACTAACCAGTCATGAGGTAGCATACATGCAAAAATAACCAAGGCAACAATGTCTTGGAAGTAGTCGAGGTCAGCGGAGATAGGCATGATCTCCAATGGTTGGTGGTCGAGGGGAGGAATGGATGAAAGAATGTGGCCGAGCTAACCCCAGAAGACCCCATGTCAACTGAGTGCTGCCTACATAGCCCTGGTGATAGGGACTCAGGCCAATGTAGTTTAGACCAAGCGTCCGAGTGGTAGACAGGTGGTTAAAATGGTTGATAGATTGGTCGATGATTGGATGAAATGATGAGGAAAAAAAGATGTTGCAGCCTTTTCTAAATGGTGTATTCTGCAACATTGGTTGAGGGGTTTTTCATCCCTAGCAATATTCCATATTCGTGATGGATGTATGCTAAAAATGAATTGAGGTCTATTTATGCTTCAGCAAGTATTGGTTTATGCTGAACATAAATTGTGGCGGGTCGATAGTTTCCATGTGTATTGGTGTCCATAGAAACTGGGATGAATAGGCTAGGTCAGGTTGATGGTTTGAGTTGAGTCGATTGACAAGCGATGAAGGTGAATGTGACCAAAGTGTAGAAGAAGTGAAAAGCATATTGCTCTTTCATTGACAAGGACCAAAAAGATAGCATAGATAGGGGTTATGAGAACCAAGAGCCCCATTCATGCGTGACGTCGTTGACCGTGGTTATGTTAGAGCGGTAATCGAATCACTTCGACATTAAAGTGAGCTCGAAGTCCCTTGAGCGGGTGATAGGAGGAGGAAGAAGGGTAACCCGTTTTAAGAGCAGAGATAATGATGCCCCTTTTTATAGGAAACCCTGAGACAACTATAAGTCAAGTCCATGACTCATTTAATATTTTTTTTTTTTTTTTTTTAGGCGCAGACTGATCAATGCGGGAAGCCTGCATAGAGATGTCGTTTGTTTGGTGGTCAGGTTGTGAAGCTGATCAATGCGGGAAGCTTCTAAAATAATGCTGTTTATTGCCAGATTAGTCATAGCCATCCTTCGAGGGAGTGGTCTAGATTTTTGTTTAATAAAAGGCTTTTGAATAGCTGTCCTTCGAGGGAGCAGTCTATTTATTACAGCAATGATAGTACAGCTGTCCTTCGAGGGAGCAGTCTGCTTTTTTGATTTTGATATTGATATAGTGACCATGGATATGTTTTGACATCTTGATTTGTTTTTATAGAAATGTGAGTCATGGACAAGATTATAGAAGGTCAAGGGCTCCCTTTTATGAGGACAAAGCATCCATACCGCATAAAAGGGTTATAGGAATTGTTAAGAGGAATAGGGTTGAAATGAGGTAGGATTAAGAGGACGGGGATTGCTCAAGGGACGAGCTCAAGTTAAGTGTCAAGTGGACGAGTACTCGACTAGCAATAGAATGGTCGCAGATGCAACGCATTAAGAGGCTCAGGTTTTGGGCGTCCATCAAGAGAAGACAGACGATAAGTCCCTGATCCATACTTGTGCGTGATAATAAAAGGTCCGAGCTAATTAGGAGCAAACTTGCCTCGTTTACTTCGCTCCATATTGGTCACGTGTTGATTAATGAGTGGACGTGAAGTTGACTGATATGGTTGTTGATTGATCGAGACTGATTGAATGTGTGGATAAAAAGGTTGGTTAATGTTTGGTTGAGATTTGGTTGTTTGATAGTTGGTCAATGGTTGGTCGAGGGTTGATTGGTTGGTATTTGGTCTTTGGTTGGGTCGAATGTTTGGTTGAGGTCGGGTTAAATGTTTGGTTGCTAGTCTGGTTGAGGCTAAGTTGAAAGAGTGATTGATATGTGGTCGAGATTGTGTTGAAAAATTGGTCAAAGTTTGGATGAAGGTTGAATTCCCCCAGCGGCTAGGGAGAATTTTTGACGGATTGGTTAAGGTAGGTTGAGGTTTAGTGGTCAGATGGACTGTGTTAATGTCGAATAAGGGGGTTAAAGGTGACAAAAGAACCAGAACCTGGCGTGGAGATCCCGATTTAGGTGATGAGGTTGGAGAGGTATGAGTTGGTGTTGATGATTTGTGGGAGGGAAGGTCTAGAGGATCCTTGATGAGAAGGGAATCCTTTCTCCGTTGGTGACGAATGACAGCTTTAAGAGCGCAACAACGCTCAGTGTCATGTCCCGGAGTATGATGATAGTGACAGTATTTAGAGTTGTCGAACCAAGAGGGTCTTGATCCGAGAGTTGATGAGAGGGGTGGTGTTGAAGGCTTGATAACGTGGTCAAGAAGAGAGGTGTCATTCCCCAGACATTGGCGAATGGTGACCTTGAGGGCACAACAATGCTCCGTGTCGTGTCCAGGTGTGCGATGATACGCACAAATACGAGTGTCATCAAACCAAGGTGGTTTAGGTCTGAGAGAATGATATGGTTTGAGAGGCGGAAGGTTGAGGCGAGATGACTGCAACAAGTGCTGTAACAGTAAGGTATAAGAACCTGCTAACGGATCTGGATATTTTATTGCAGTGAGGGTTGATGACGTTGGTTTAAGAGGTGTAAGAGACGTTGGTCGATGATTTGAGAGAGATATATGTTTAACAGGTTGATAGAGTAATGGAGGCGACGTGCCTCTGTGAAGGATGGGAGTAGGCAGTACTCCTATTAAAGTGGATAGATGCAGGCCCAAGATTGAAGGTAATGACGAAGGTGGGGGAGGAGTCCTCCGATGTGGTCTAGTGGTCTTCGTTAGTTTGGGTCGAGGGCCACTATTGTGTGAGGCAAGGTTAGATACAGGTTTGGGTTTGGATGTGGACGGAGGTGAGTGAGATGTAACAATCTCAGGCAAAGGGCAAGAGGAAACCGTGACTGGGTCTTCCTCAATCGAAATGGGTGAAGAGATAGGGTCTTCTCTTGGCGGAGAAGAAATAAGAGAAGGTGGCTCCTCAAGTGGGCAGAGGGTAGGGATGATCATGCCTTCTGCTTGTGCTTGAGGAGTAGGCAAGGTATGGTCATTGGATGAAGGTAGGGCTAATGGTGTAGGTGTGATCAAGGCGTCCTCCAATATAGGAGAAATAGATGGAGGACTAATAGGAGAAGAGGGTTCTTCATTCTGTGAAGAAGGTTGGTCAGGGACAAGAGGTAAGATAGTGTTGACGGTGTGTATATGGTCTTGAGGGTCATTGATCATGGTTTGGATGTTGTCTTGAGTAGGCGGGTGATTAGGAAAAGGTTGTTTGAAGATGTCGAGGTTTTGGTTGGGCGGTGCGTTCGGGTTATCCAAGATAAGATCGCCCTTGTCGAGCATGTCCTGGACGAGGTTTTTAAAAGTTTGACAGTGATCCGTATCATGGCCTTTGACACGGTGATAGTTACAAAAGTGATTCTCCCTGTACCATGCAGGGATAGGTGTTAAGGGGTCGAATTGATGTGGTTGGATTGAAGGGAGATTGAGGACCCCCTGCTTGACGAGTTTATCCAAGATAGAGGCATATGACTCTCCAATTGGAGTGAATTGATGCTGTATGGATTGACGTTGAAAATGCTTATTGATGTAGTCTAATGTTGAAGATGTTGGTCGGTTGGTTATTGTTGAAGATGATGGTCTAAAGATGACAGTGTTTGTCGACCCCTTAGATTGAGAGTGGGCAGAAGAAGGTCTGGAAGAAGAATGGTCATTGGTTCTTGTGTTAGCATTACACAATTTGACCTTATCTTCTTCAATAGCGCGGAGTTCAAGCTTTCGGGCCATGGTGAAGGCCTCGTCGAAAGTGTGGAATGTTTGAACCCGCAAGGTGGATGAGATGTGACTGACACATGCTCGGGAAAAGAGCTCAATGAGCTCGGGTTGAGGCAAGGAGAAAGAGAGCTGGTTGATCAAGTCTCTCCAACGGGCGACAAAATCAACTACTGATTCGTCGTCAAATTGCCTAATGGAGTAAAGGTCTGTGATCGAGACTTGTTTAGTGATATTGATTGAGAAATGGTCAACGAATAATTGAGCGAGTTGAATGAAGGAAAAGATAGAATGTCTGGCAAGGGAGCTATACCAGTCAAGGGCAGGGCCAGAAAGAGACATAGGAAACGTGCGTAATAATAACGCATCGTCGTGGGCAATAAGATAGCAGGCATGTCTGAATGCCCGTAGATGTTGTTGTGGGTCTTCCTTACTCTGAAAGCGAGTAAATTTAGGAAGCTCCCAATGGTTGGGGTATGGTCGAATAGGGACAGAAGGATGAATGGGCTCATTATAAATCTGGTCATATGAAGAGATATTATTTGAACCAGAGATAGAAGCTTCGAGACTGGACATTTTATCCATCAACATCTTGATGACGTCTGCTGACGGATTGGTGGACGGAGCGCCCCTAAGGTTGTAAGGCACTTGAAAGAGGCTAGAGGAGGTATGCGACGTAGTCGGTTGTACCAATAAGGGTGCAACGTACGGATGACTAGTCGCAGGGACAGAAGTAGGGGTTAAGGGTGGTTGCGTCATGAAGGTCGAAGGTATAAGTTGACTAGGCACCGCCAAAGGTGGTTGAATAGCGACACTGGTATAGGGATAGGTTGGCACTCCTACATTTGTGGGCGCATGAGTGTAAGGGGTCGAGGCAATCAAGTCCTGATATGATGTAGAACTTGGTTGATTTGTAGATGATTGAGGGGGTAACGAAACCCCGATGGAGGTCGGTCTAAAAATAGACGAAGAGGCCAAGCTTTCCGTATTGGCCATGGTTGAGTTAACGGTTGGGGTGAAAGGCTGAGTCAAAAAAGGTTGGGTGGCGAATGGTGTCAATGTCGTCGCCATGTCACCTGAGAGGTCTCGCGTTGGGTTTCTCGCGAGATAGTTATGGAGGGCTACGGTATTGAGGTCCAAGAATTTTTTGAAATCCTGGTCCCCTTCAGGGATGATGGGAAGTTGAGTCGGGGTCAGGGTCGGTCCTGTAGGAGTTCTTTCAGTTTTCGAGTGGAACTCCATGATAGGACGGGTTAGAGATGAGGTAGACGAAAGTAGTTGACGGCTAGAGTGGTCAAAAAGGGCCTTGGTTTGACTGTGTGTCAAAACCATAAAAGGCAAGAGAGAACGTCCTTACACGCTCAAACAAGCAGATAAGAACTAAAAAGATGAAGACACAAGCAGATCTTAAAATTCTAGAAGTAAAAAATTTTAGGATTATAGTGGCTTATGCCTTAGAATGTGTGTTTGGGGAGGTTGGCTTTGTGAGTCAGGTCCTAGAAGAAGTCTATGGATGGTTTCGGGTTTTGTTATGGTGCTCAAGAAGTCTGTGTTAGGGTCTGGTACGTGGCCTGGTGCTAAGGAGCAAGCTCCCCTCACTTCACGATTCCAGTAGTTAGCTGGTTTCGCTTAGCCAAGATATACCTCGCCTAAAGATTATACTCCGCCAGAGAACGGAGTGGGCTTCCCCCTTGGTGATGAAATCCAAGTAGGGTCACCGGGACGGGTAAGGTATCCGCTGGGGGATGAAATCCCAGTCGGGCCTTGTCTCAGGTAAGTTAAAATGTTTGTTTTGTGCAGGTGGTTTGGTCGTGTAACATGAAGTGATCTAGATTAATTCAATATGCGGTTTAATTACTATGTGTGGTCTAAGAGATGTAGGCAAACAGAAATGAATGCAAAGTGTTTTAATGTCCAAGTCGAAATGTTTGTTCGTATGAAGACGAATGGAGAAAGAGTCGAAGAATATGAGTTTAGCTAGTCTAGAAGTGCAAGAAAGAAATGTTCGTTTTAGTTCTGCTTATGATGTCATTTAAGAAGAGACGAAAGGAGGTGAAAAGGAAGGAACCTAATGCGCCTAAATGAACGAAATAAAGAAAGAACCCAAGGAGGACCTAGGGTCCCACCGGGCGTGCCAGAATGTTTCTATGCAAAAATGCTTTCTACATTCAAAGAAGAAATAAGAAACTAAAATAAAAGGTTAAGGCTAGAAGTACCTGATAAAGTTGAGCGCACCGAAATCAGACGTTGGAAGATTCTCCTCTTTGGCTGTGGAGGAATGACACCTGCGAAAAAAAAACTAAATCACGGAAAGATGTTAGTCAAAGATATGGTGGGTTGTCAGGCGAACGCCCGATCCCGGAAGTACGAAAACTCCCTAGAAGGATATCAACCCACTGATGAAAAGCGTAATATTGGACGAAAGTAGATAAAAAAAGATGAAATGACAGAAATAAATGACAAAAAATAAAAGAGCGTACCTGATAAGCGGCACTGTTCTGCACAGTCGCCGGCGTCGGTCTCTGTGGTGCCGGCGTCGGTCTGGGAAGGTGCCGACGTCGGTTAAGGTGCCGTCGTCGGTCGGGGGTAGTGACCGGCGTCGGTAGGGGTAGGTTCTGAACAGAGGTCTGGGAAAGTTGCAGAAGGTCTTGACAGGGTCGGGACAAGATTTTAGACAGAGTCAGGACGGGGTTTTTGGTCGAGTCTGGGGGTTTGAAGCTTCAGGATGGCAGAAATAGGGAATAAATAATAAGAAAGAAAATGAAAACAAACACAGAAGATACTTACCTGTCAGAAGACGCGATGAAAGCCATAGTTGGAGTTGTCTGTGCAGATTGGTTGAAGAATGAACGCTGGAGTTGATGGATGCTGGAGTTCGAACGCTGGAGAGCCTGTAGATGTCGGGAAAATGGGAGTCTTGATTGACTGATCGGGGAGGGGAGATGAAGGCCCTGGGACAGTTTCGAGAGACGGTTCAATAACCATTTCAAAAAACCGATCGGGAACCGAATGGTAACTGTTAACGGATAACGGGATGGTGACCGACGTCGGCAGGATTGCCGACGTCGGTCGATAAGTGACCGACGTCGGCGACATAGGTCGGGTAAAGACCGTCGTCGGCAGATGTGCAATGAGGACAGAGTCTAGCTTTTAGTTCTCTGCTCATTGTTACATGCTGCCAGGGTCAAGGTTGGTAGAACAAGTGATCGTCAAGGGTTAAATAGGCGAAGAAGAATAAGACGGGGAGTGACCAGGGGAGTCAACACGATTTCGGTGTCTACACATAATAAATATGGTGTCACATGAAGTTGTTAATGTTAAACCTTGAGAAGATAGTGATGGTCAAAGAGTCACCAAAACTTAAGAAAATCAAAGGTTTTAGGGGATCCTTGAGTTTGAAAGGTTACTGTAGAATATCTATTCAAAACTATGCTCACATTATTGCTTCTTTAATGGCATTGTTGAAGAATAATTCCTTTTCATGGTTGAAGTTAACCACCCAATAATTTTGGCAAATGAATTAACTTATTTTTTCCACTTGTATTCTAGATATCCCATACTTCTCTAAGACATTTATGGTAAAATGTGATGCTTTGGAACATGAAATTAGGGTAATATTTAAGCAAGAAGGGCATCCATTGGCTTGGAGGAAACATCTCACAAGAAAGAACTTTGTAAGACACACATATAATAATGAAGCATTAGGTTTCATCCATATAGTCAAAGAGTGGTGACAATATCTTATGGGTAGATAATTTAAAGTTAAGATGAATCATAAGAGTATCAAGTATTTTTTGGAGCAATAATTATCATTGGAGGAGTAAAAAAAAATGGATCACCAAGATGAGGTATAACTTAAAAATTATTTACAATAAGAAGAAAGGATAATATTGTAGAAGATGTTATTTCTATATAGGGTGCAGAAGAAGAAACAATTTTTATCTTTTATTTATTACAATTAAAATGGGTAGAAGTGATATGAATGAAATGACAACATGCCACTCCAAAAAAAAATTCTCAATCAACAACTTTAACATGACCCTTATTATTTAGATAAATATGCTTGGAAAGGAGATTCCTTATGGATTAAATGCATTTTTTTTGTATACAAAAACTCTTAATGGAACTAATTATTCTACCCCATATGCATGACTAAAAAATAGGATGACATTCAGGATTCTTAAAGATTTATCACTGTATAAAATAAATTTTTATTTCTCCATACTTCATAGAGAAGTTGTAGGAATCATATTCTGGTCATCTAGTCATCTCTTGATTTGTGATGTATATCATAAGTGAGATATATAAAAATAATTATTGGATTTATAGATGTTTCTAATGTTATTTACACTATTATGTTGTCTCTTATCCTTTTAAAGGTGGATCTTACCTTAGACATTGAGATTTTTGTGTTGAGTATACAATAGCTCTTTCAAACTCTTCACAAATCCAATTTGAAATACAGACAACGGAAATTACATTGACAAGTAAATGCAACAAAAAATTCCTCTAATGGCATAGCAATCTTCACATAGTTTTTTACAATGGCTCTTACCTCAAACATTGAGATTTTTGTGCTGAGTGTACAATCTCTCTTTCAAACTCTTAACAAAATCCAATCTAAAATCCAGACAATGAAAATTGTAATGAAAAGTATATGCAACAAAAAATTCCTCTAATGGTGTAGCAATCTTCACATAGTTTTTGATGAACTTGAAATAATAACCCATGTGGCATAAAATGTTGCACACATCCTCCTACATAATAGGTGCCTCAAATTACAATATGATAATGAATTTTTAAGGATTAATAAGGGTTCTGATAACAATGGTGACATTTTGAAATGTGAATACATAAGACACCAACAAATATTTTTTTGAGTGGCATTACCTTCCTCCCTTTGTCAATGACTAATGTCCATGAGGACTATGAAAATCTTAGAGAAGTTGTAGAACAAAAATATAAAGAAGTAATGAAAGAGTGATTGCTAATAAAAATAATGAAATCTACCACTAGAAATGACATTGGGATGATCAATTAGTTGAGGTGTCTGAAGATAAATTATTGGGGTTGTAGGTATTTTTGGATGAATCCATGAGGGTAGTAAATACATCTAGCTCTCTAAATTCACCAAATAATACTAAAAATTATCCCTTACCTTAACTCCATCCATATGTAGGAACTTTCTCTTCATTTATACAATATGACCCTCAACTTGGTAATGGTAGTTGCAGGTATATTTGGTTTAATCTGAACATAAATGATGATATTCATTTCATCCCTGAGATTGATGAGGTAGAGATTTAATTTGGGCTACATTCTTCTTAAAATCAGTATCAAGCATGCTACAACAAAATCAAACCCTAAATGTTTTAAACCAAAAACAAATCAAATAAAAATAGGAAAAAGAGAAGACCCATTGGGGTTCTAATACAAGGGATGGTAAGCCTCAACAGGAGATATTTTTATAATTTATTTGATGAATCACCAAATAACAGCCAAAAAAAATGAATTAAAGTGTTTTTCATAAATTCCACTTGACCAAAAAATGAAGATAATATTGATTGTTAAAAACCAACTAGGCAAGGCAAAATGAAAATCAAGGCAAACCCTCAAGCCCTAATTCCTTATCCAAAACTTGTAGCTTTTAGTTAATACAACATTAAATATTAGAACCCATGCAAGAAATTAATGTAGTATTCACTATTGGTAGTGTGGGAAACATTTTTTACCTTAATTTCTATTCTCAATGAGCCTACCTAGATGTTGTTGAGAAACAAATCGAACATTCAATGCTGAATCAAAACCATATTGCATGCAATAACAAAGCATTAAAAATAATAATTGTGACTATACCCTTGTCAATAGGGAAATAAATGTAGTGCTTTGATTGATGTGAACCAAGAACTAACATACAAATCTTTCAACCAATCAACTTACATGAAATAAGATTTTTTATATGGTCTATTAAAAAACTTGTTATTTACCTTTACAAAAGCTTTATATATATTTTTAGCACACAAATCAATGTAATGTGATTTGCAAAGAGAAGAAAGACAAATTCCAAATTATACAAAAATAAATCTAATAGTGATCCCTTCGAGACTAATAATACTTTTCTTATCAGGGTGCATTCAAATGCTTTAAAATCTGAGAAATAGAAATTATTTGTATTCAAGTTGTAATCATATTAGGTGTAAAACCATGCAAAAATTTAAAAAAAAAAACTAATAAAAGTTGACATGGTTAAGATAATTCCAAAAACTAAGCCTATAACATAAGAAATAGGCATAGCTTTAAATATAATTCAATAGGGCTTAATTCAAATGCTAACAAAGCCTAGTTCTAATCTGAAACAATCTTGCTCAAAATTGACATGCATTGGACATGATATCTTGCTCACAACCTAGGTAATAATTCCTTGGGCTAAAATAATATCAATAACATTCAAAATCATCGTCTGAATTATGCAATCCCATTTTTAAATCTAAGATATGATCAGAAAGAAGCATTTACAATTAATGTAGTTGTTTTAGATAGTTAAATACATATGCATATAGGAGATGTATGAGTCATGGAGGCATTAACCATTAGCACTGGATAAGCAAGAACTCATAGAAATAATACCAAATTATGAAAAATCTAAATTCTTAAGCCAAAAAAACTTAGTAACATACAAGATTGTTGTCTAACATAAGTAATCAAGCAAATTGGGTCTTTAATAAAGTTTTTAAAACTATATAAAATGATTTAATTAAAAGGAAACATCAATAAATTAGTGTAGACCCATCAAATATTTGGCCTAATACTTTCCATCTGATCAACAATATCTTTGGACATTTGTATTACGGATGCATGCATTCAACAAGAATGAATCAAAAAGCCATGGAATCCCATTTATTTGAGCTAAAACAATCTTATCAATGTGACTTTTATATGTTGGTAAGTGTCCATTAATAGAGTTGTTGCCAGAATCCAGATAATGCGAGTGCAATGGAGACATGATTACACAAGTTGAAGCAAGTGCACACCACATAGATGCTAAAGCAATTTGAAAATAACACAAAAAGATAAATTGCACAAGGCAAAATGGAGAAAACCAAAATCTGATTAACATGAGATGGCCAAAGTGAGGAATACATATAGGAGAGTACGTAAGTAACTCCTCCACAGAAGGTGGATAAGGCACCCCAAGAATAGGCTGTAACTCCTCAATGAAAGGTGGTGACAAGGTGCTAAGAATATAGAAGTAACTCCCATCAAGGGAGTTATGACATTCTTATGATACCTATGACACATCTATGACACACACCTCCACATAAGCTAGCCTATCCCACAAATGTAGGAAAACTCCATGTATGCACAAGAAATACAATTTCCATAATTAATAAATAGGGAAAAATAAAAACATACACTAATACCCCCCCATAAGCGTAGCTTAGGTGGGCAGTGTGGAAATATAAAATGGGTCCTGGCAACTAGGCCTAATGAGGTACCCATGTACAAATGCAATCTCCCATAAGATAGATAAAAGGAGAAAACCCGTAGGAAAAAACTCCCCCCAAGAGAGAGACATAAAAGAAAGAAGAGGCTACTGGCCCCCCCAGAAGATGATGCTGTTGCAGATGTGGACTGCACCCCAAGAAGAGCTCATAGATGAATGAACTTTCTCTCAATGAAAGGTTTGGTGAAGATGTCTGCAACCTGCTCTGAAGACTAGAAAAATATCAATTCAATGACCTGACTATGAATAAGCTCCCGAATGAAATGCATGTGAATCTCTGTGTTTGGTCTATTGGTGCTAAACTAAATTCTTGCAAATCTAAATGGTACTCTGGTTGTCACAATAAATGATGGTGGGCTGCCTGATAGGAATGCCAAACTCAGAAAGTATCCCTTGAAGCCAAATAGCCTTAGTAGCTGCATTAACAACTCCCTTGTACTTTGCCTCTGTGGATGATATAGCAATAGCATTATGCTTCTTACTAGACCAACTGATAGGACTAGAACCTAGAGAGAAACTATAACCAGAAGTGGACTTGCAAGTCTGTGAATCACCAGCCCAGTCTAAATCTGTATATCCAACCAAGTTAATCTCTATGCCAAATTTGTAATGAATCCCATATCTATGTGAACCCTGTATGTAATGCAAGATCCTCTTAGCTGCTTTCCAATGCAGCTCATGAGGTTTTTGCATGAATTTGGAGACAAGTCCCACTATATATGATATGTCGGGCTTGGTGTGAGTCAAGTAGATGAGACTACCAACAAGTTATCGATACCGAGTGGCATCAACCAATGGTGAAGAACAATCAGCCTCAAGCTTGACTCCTAATAGAAAGGGAGTCAGAGATGGCTTGAAATTAGCCATGTGAAATCGAGCCAATAAGTCAAGAGTGTACTTAGGCTGTGTAAGAGAAATCTCTAAATCTGATTGTGAGATCTCGATGCTAAGGAAGTAGTGCAACAAACCCAAGTCTATCATGTCAAATATATCCTAAAGAGATGCCTTCACTGCTACAATAGCTGATGAAGAACTCTTAGTGATCAAAAGGTCATCAACATATAGAACCAAAATTAGGAGCGAATCATCTTGCCGCAAGAAGTAGACATTGGGATCAGAATGGCACCTAGTGAAACCCATTATGAGAAGGAAGGAATCCATCTTGGCATACCAAGCTTGATGGGCCTGTTTGAGGCCATAGAGAGATTTCCTAAGTCTAAATACTAAGGAAGAATCCTGAAAAAATCCTGGTCTAGGTCTCCATGAAGAAAGGCACTCTTCACATCCATTTGATGCACATACATCCCAACCATGTGCTATGGCAATAGCCAAGGTCAGTCAGATAGAAGTCTTCTTTGCAATAGGTGCAAAGGTCTTTGAGTAGTCAATTCTTGCCACCTGTGAGAAACCCTTGGCGACCAATCATGCCTTGTACTTATCAACTAACCCATTTGCTACAAACTTGGTCCGATATATCCACCTACATCAAACCATCTTTCTTCCCTTAGGAAGTGAAGTCAAATTTCAAGTGTGATTTTTGATTAAAGAAGAATATTCTTCCTCCATAGCAATATCCCACTCAGGCACCCCTGATGCCTCTCGAAAAGTCTATGGATCCAAAATTGAAGCAAAAAAGGCATGTGGATCTCTCTGAAAATCCCCCCTAGTATGTCTGTCATCTGCGAGATCTCATGCCCAAGTGCCAACACTCTCAAGCATTTGTCTGGCCCAGAGTGGCCTAGAAGTGGGCAAGTAAGGTGCTAACTCCTCATCCTCTAACTGACTAGAGGTGGATGACTCTGCATCACTATCCTCGCTATCTGAACCCAAAGAAGAAGAAGATGTCTCTGGCTCAAGAACCTGATATGGCTGATATAAATCTGATGATGAATCATCATGAAGAAGTAGATCTGATGAGGGAGAAGAAGTGTCAAGTGTTGAGTCTCTAGGACTCTCCTGAAAATGGACACTTCTCTCGATGAAAAACTCATGAGTGACTGGATCTAGAAGTTGATATCCCTTAATACCATCCAGATATCCTACAAAGATGTAAGGCTTAGACTGACGTTCCATAGCTTTGCATTTCTTCTTTGGAATGTGGGTCATGGCTAGGGATATGAAAACTCTAAGGTGCTCAACATCAGGTTTCCTTTTATGCCAAGCTTCAAAGGGTGTTATCCCTTTCAAAGCTTTGTAAAGAACCCTATTTTTAATGTAGTAAGCACAATTGATGGCTTTGGCCCAGTACTATGGTGCTAAGGATTTGGAGTGAATCATATAACTACCCATCTCTTTCAAGAACCTATTCTTGCATTCTGCAACCCCATTTTGTGAAGGACTGAAAGTGACTGTGTGCTATACATCAATCCCCTCTGTGGTATAAAATTGCTTAAACCTGATGCTGACATACTCCCCTCCATTACTAGTTTGAAGAACCTTGATGGATTTCTCACTCTGTATCTCAACAAGAGCCTTAAAGTCTAAAAAAATTTCAAACACTTCAGACTTTTTTTTGAGAAAATATATCCAAGTGTACCTAGAGAAATCATCAATGAAAGTGAGGATGTACTTGGCCATTGTGAAAGATGGTTTGGGAAAGGGTCCCGATACATCACTATGGAGTAACTCCATAGGTTGTGAAGCCCTCCAAGCTTTGCCTTTGTCAAATTTTGCTTCGGGATGCTTCCCAAGGGAGCACCCCTTGCAAAATCCTTTTGAGAATTGGACACGAGGCAAGCCAATGACCATGTCATGTTTGTAAAGTTGCTCAAGGCAGCGGTAGTTAAGGTGGCCAAACTGCTCATGCCACAATTTGCTAACTCCATCTGAATGAGTTAGCAATGTTGTTGGAGAAGAATCTGATAAAAAATGTGAGAAGGTGTATAACCTTGCTTGGTGATCTACCCTACCCACTGCCACTGTAGTATCACTATGCAACTCCCTGATAGCCACTGAATCTGGTGAAAACTCAACTCTCATGCCCCGACCAATGTGAGTGATTTGGTACACTGATAGGAGATTGGTTGAAAGAGAAGGAACACTTAGAACATTATTGAATGTTCTTCCTTCCATTTCAACTGACCCTCTCCTTGCAATAGAAACTGAAGTGTCATCACCCAAGCTAATTGAAGTCATGCTACAAGGCTCTAAAGATGAAAACTCAACTAGTGAAGAGCCCATGTGGTGAGAAGCACCCGAGTCGATGACCCATGAAGATGTAGAATTTGTTGTAGCTACAAGGGCCTTGCCCTTTTCTTTCTCCTTACCCTTGCCTTTTGCCTTAGTAGAATCTTGGGTAGATGAATTCTACTTGATGGACTCAGGAACACCTATGTTGTTCTTCTCTAGAAGATGAGTTAGGTGATCTATTTATTTCTTCATGCATTTGTGTTCATCATGCCCTATCTTTTTACAATAAGCACACTTAACCTTCTCCTTCTTAGGTTTAGCATTGGAGGATGAAGACTTAGTGTTGTGTTTGGCAGGATTGGTGTTTTCTTTCTTCTTCTCTTGGTCCTTGTTCTTTTTCTTCTTCTCCTTTGTTAAAGTCTTATCCTTACCATTTCCAGCTATCAAATCTTGGGGTTGAGTAGACTTCATTGTGCCTATTTGAATTAGCTTATCTTGCTCCCGAATCAAGTTGGCAAGAATGAATCCAAAAAAGTCATTTTCCATGCAGTGCCAAGGGCACTTTTTGTGGCATGAAAAGTGGAGACAAAGACTGAATAGCTTAGACCTAACTTTGTGAGAATAGAAAGGATGACTTTATCATATTTCTTCTCTATCCCACATTCTTTCAATTGCAATCTAAGGGCCTTAAACTTGGTGAAGAAGTCTTGTAGGGTGTCAAAGTTGCTAGGACTTAGACTTATGAGTTTGTTTTTGAGCTCATGACCTCTCATCTCATCAAGCTTCCCAGATAACTTTTCTAAGTTGTCTTATATGTCATTGGGAGTTTGAGAGGATTCTAGATGGAAGAGAAGTTCTAGAGACATAGAAAAGTTCAGTAATCCAAAGGCTTCATCACTATGGTTGTACCACTTAACCTTTTCAACATCAGTGTTGGGTTTTACTTTAGTACCCATGGTGATCCAATACAACCCTTTGCTTCTAAGAATGATTGACCTTTTAACTTTCCATTCATGATAGTTGAAGGGTGTTAGGGGTTTAAGTTGAAAATAATCCATTTTTAGCTGAATTTAGGTGGAGTTGTGTTGATTGTAAGTTGTGAAATTATGCAGAAAGGAGAATGAAAGCAAAGATTTGAAACTTGTGAAAAGCAATCACACCCCCCCGAAATATTGAGCCCCCCCAAATATGCAAGTGCACACTCAAAAGATGTCAGACTCAACTGAGAATGCGTCTTAGACCAATCAGTGCAAGACTAAAGCAACAGGATGTCGGACTCAGCTGAAAATGCATCTCGAGAGACCCAAATTTTAGGCACTTTATAAAATAGTGTATTTATAAAAAATAACAAGCCTATAATGTGGAGAATTAAATTACAAACACTTTTGCAAAAAATGGCACCCAAATTTGAGCTACCATTTGCAAGATATTAAAGGTTTAATTTTCTCGTAAACTATTATTTTTATAAAAAAAGCACTAAAACATTAAAAAAATACCTGTTATGAGAGAGAAAGTGGCCTTACAACCACTCATTGGATTTGGTACAGAATGAGGAATCCAAAGGAGGTTTGTGTGAGGGGGAATTGGCCTCCTACCAACCCAGACCTCACCCTTCATCTTCAATAGGCGAAGATACAAGTTTAAAAAGGAAAACCCCCAAATTACAAAACTGTCTATAAAATTGAATATTTAGTCAAATTGATTGATTTTTGTTTTATCAATTCAATTTTAACTAAAAACAAATGAAACATAGACATAATGAAGGATGCCACGTGTCCAAGGGGTTCCACATGGGATGCCAAGTAAGGAAGGGGCGCCAAAAACATCATAGTCTAGAATTTTAACTCAGAAAAGACAAAAAAATAAATGCATAAACCTATTAAACGTACAGCCTGATGGCGCCTTGTTGGAAGAATAATAGTAGAAATGGTAGAATTCTTACAAAAAAAAAGTGTAGTCCTGATTTGCTGACTTTGCTGGAAGGCCAGAGGTTGATGTTGGCGCAGACTATTGACCAGAAGGGCGCATCGTATTGCCTATAGCAGAAGTGAAGACCAAAGGCTAGGCATTGTTGAAGGCCCTTGCAAATAGAAATAGTAAAAAAAAGGATGTCGTACGGCCTGCTGAAGGCCCTTTTAAACAAAAACAGTAAAAAAAGGGATGTCGTACGGCCTGCTGAAGGCCCCTTGCTGTTGCTTGGTGTGCAGAGTGAAGGTAGGCACATAAGCTCGGCTGGAAGGACTGTTGTTTGGAGTTACTGCTCCTCCCTCTACTACTCCACACAACAATGGTGCCCAAGAAGAGAAATAGATGAACCAGCCCCTGAAGTGAAGACAACCAAGACACCCAAAGGCCAAGAATTCCCAAGGAAACTAACCAGAAATGATATATATATATATATATATATATTTTATTTTAGATCAAATCTAGAAAATAAAAAAACAAAGAGAACTCCACTCCTCTTTATTTCAAAATGATCTAAAAACATAACTAGACACACGATTATCATTCTTGCTCTGATACCATATCAGAGTTGTTGCCAGAATCTGGATAATGCGAGTGCAATGGAGACGTGATCACACAAGTTGAAGTAAGTGTAGACCACATAGATGCTAAAGCAATTTGAAAATAACACAAGAAGATAAATTGCACAAGACAAAATGGAGAAAACCAAAATCTGATTAACATGAGTTGGCCAAAGTGAGGAATACATATAGGAGAGTACATAAGTAACTCCTCCACAAAAGGTGGACAAGGCACCCCAAGAATAGACTGTAACTCCTCCATGAAAGGTGGTGACAAGGTGCTAAGAATAGAGAAGTAGCTCCCATCAAGGGAGTTACTTATGACATTCTTATGACACCTATGACACATCTATGACACACACCTCCACATAAGCTAGCCTATCCCACAAATGTAGGAAAACTCCATGTATGCACAAGAAATACAATTTCCCTAATTAATAAGTAGGGAAAAATAAAAACCTACACTAATATCCATCACTTGCTTGTAATTCATATAAACACAATAGAGTTTTATTAGGGTAGTGTTGACTTATTTATACACTTGGGATTAGAAAGGAGTCAACCTATGCCATGAGTACCTAAGCTCACCTTGGTCAGCCTTTTATATCTCTTGAAGTTTCAGGATAGTTCCAACGGGGGGATCATTGGTTATCATGTTAAGGAAATAGGTTCAAGTGACGTGCTATGTCAAGATATGTTATGGTGGTTGTCTTTTACCCCTTCTAGAGCACATTCCAAGTATACACTCTATGCTAGTTATGTAGAAGATCCCATGTAAAGTCTTAATATGGTCCTTATGACCCAAATCATTCATGACAAGTGTGACTTACATGATCTTGCAACCATAGCCAACCATGTGAGCATGCCAACAACCTATAACCTGATGCAGAATTCAGGAGATTAGAGACCAATATGGAGGAATATGTTTGACACTTGTTTGAAACCTTAGCATACTTTAAGGTTCTTTAGTAAATGTTAATATATCTCCTTCAATTGATGTTTCACTTAGAATTATGCATTTATTGCCTTTAAAGGGGTGTCTAACCATGCAATAATGCTATTTTGGCCCCAAACACCATTAAGACAATCAATTAAGCCCTTAAAGGTCCCCATTATCATTATAATGCCATGATACAATGGTTTCATATGCAAAAAAGTGTCCTTTTATAAGTCAAAAGATTTTATTTTCCTCTAAGGGGGCCCACATGTGGGAAAGAATGGATTTTCACCTTCCCTCCATCTATACTCCCTATTTTGAATGCATTTTTACCCCTCATTTCCCTCCTCCTATCCACCGAAATGCTTTAAGCTATAAAAACTTGAGAAAATATAGGAAAGTAGTGTTTTCCAAGTGTTTTCAAGCAAGTGGTCAAGGATATGCAAAGGGAACATAGTGCAGACATCATGTAAGAGAATATTTGAATTTCAAGCCAAAAAGGGTAAAAACTAACCCCTCTTTTCCATCATCCTCCTTGGCAGCCTTCGATAGCCTCTTAGGTTCTTGTTCAGTATGAATAGGAAAGAAAAGATGCTAAACTGAGCTCTTAGATAGAGAAAGGGTGTCTAATAGCATTTTGATTTTTGGAATTATTTTTTAGAATGATGAACCGTTATTTCTAAACAATGGTTAAGAACCTAAGGAAGTCAAACTAGTCTTTTTCATCCACATAGGGTCAGTATTAGAATGGTTTCAATGTGTTTTTAGCCCGATTGAAGAAAATGGTGGTTGTATATGTCTTTTACAAGTCCTCAAGGACCTTTCATTGCATTCTCCTCCCCATGTTCACATGTGTGAGTCCATGTGAGTATGAAACCTCTAGGTTGTCACAAGTTTTAGACTGTAGACAATGTTTCCTTGATGATGAAGGACCTTTAATGCATATATTTGAAAGAGTAGTGGTTTGAGGTTGAATGATGGTTTCTTGAAATCATTCAAGTCCTCTTACCTCCTTAACACAAGTGGAGTGATCAAATGAACCTTAAACTCCTTCAAATGGGACTGCCTATATAGTTGACTTTCAATGAAAATGTGAATTGAGTGCTTCATGGTGATGGCTACTGAAGATCATTAAAACACTTTGGAGTATACAGAGGTGTTGAAAACATGTGGAAAATTCCCTCTCTCAGGAGAAACAAGCCTCATTATGGTTCTCAAAGGGAAATAAACCATGAACTAATATTCCAACACTTTCATAGACATGTTGAACAAAGTTTAAGGTTCATTAGTAGGGTTTAAGGTATTCATGAAATCCTAGGTTTTAGTTTCCCTTTTCATGTGTGTGATTAACTAACTCCAAGTACCTTGCCTTATTGAGTATATGAATAAAGAGTGTCTAGGGTCTCCATAAGTGATATTGAACAAGAGTCAATAGTCCATATCAACCTCTCAAAGGGCATCTACTATGTAATAGTTTAATCAAGCCATTTCACTTATCAGTAGGCCTTGGTTTCCAAACTCAAAACTCCATAGGACCCTATGACTACCACCTATAGGTTTAATCCCTTTTGCCTAGGATTTAGGCATAAAAAAAGTTCAAATGCTCCATGATAACATCAAGAATTAGTGGAACTATGAGAAAAGGGTCTATTCAGGTGTGGATACCATTGACAAACTATGACCAAGTCCATGAGATCAACTCAGGCCCAACCTTCAAAGGGTTTCTAAAACCATCACATATAGCTAAGACTCAAGGATGTAAATAAGGGTCCTAGGTTATGAATATGACTATCTTAAGGAGAGGTATTGAGTATCAAGAAAAGTCAACTTGGTATCTAACATAAGTATATAAGCCCTCCTTTTGTTTAGAGGCCTGTTTAAGAACCCCTTGATAGTCAACACACCTAGACCACTACTTGCAAGACTGTAGGGAGCCTCTCCAACATGGAACATGAGATGTTATATGCATATGGAAGGGATATATCAATTAGAGGGACAAATAATAAATAAGATTAATCATAGAGATCATGTTGTTCAAGGATAAGATAATTGGAAAGGATATCCAGAACAAGTTGAATTAGACATATATAGTGAGGTAAGTCTACTAAACTAGTTGGGGTGCCTAACTAATGTCAATGGAAATTTAAACAAAAAATATAAGGGAAATCCTAGGCTCATGATGCAATTAATCCTCCTCAAGGTTACTAAGGGTATGATCAATCCAAATAGCTACATGGTCTGGGTTGGACACTCATGACACACATACTTCAGTGCATGATTGTAGGGAAGTCTTGAGAGTAAAATTGAGGGGAAACTTAGTTTAATGAATTTGGTCAGATCCTAAATACACCCTAAATGAGCACCAATTATACCAATATTAAAGAAGATAAGACAAGTTTTACCTAAGCCACTAGCATTAATTTATTCAAACACTCAGACTAGGCATGGCAGTGATAGTCATGGTAAGCCTACAAAAGAGAGGGGCAAAGATGGTGGTTTGGGTAGCTGAGGATAAGTAAAAAAGGTGGAAATTACATATATAAGGGTGATAGAATAAAATTTATTCCACTAATACAGATATTAGTGACTCAAGATTTTAAAACTTAGCCTAAGCCTATAAGACCTAAAGCCCTCCTTGAACCCTAAAGACCCTATCTCCATATTGGTGATAGACTAAAACCCCCATGGTAGGAATAAGGGAATGAAGAGGTGTATAGGTATGATACAAGTCCCGAAGAAGGTATTATAAGTAGATAAATGTAGGGAATTGGCTATTTTAGTTTTATCACCCCTCTTGAGCTCTATTACCTTAGTCTACCATCTCAAATTACTAACTCCAATGCTCATATCTCAGATGGCATGATGAATCAGGCTCAGTGTTATCGGGGGGAGTTGGGGACCCTTATTAACATATTATCCATGAATGAAATATTTTCATTTAGGAGCTCACCTCTATGAAAAATCCCTAACACTATAACCCACACATAATGCTTAATAAAGAATTTGAAAGCCACCAACTTTAACTCACAACTCATGGTACAACTTGCATGGGACAAAGAGCTATTTGTGAGTTTTAGAGGAGTCTATGGGATTAACATCCATGGAAACAAGTTTTGGGTTTGAGTCCTGTACTCTATGAACCATCGTTAATATGGTAGGCCACTAAAACCCTTTGTAAACCATAATAAGGAACCAATGAAGGATTTTTGCCCTCAAATGCCTTCAAAAGAGGTAGTTGAATATGGAAATGGTCTTAATGGTCTTCCTATGTCACATGGGCACCCAAATGGTCCACTGATTGGAATGTGTAGACTATATATGGTACAAATTAGGCCTAGATAAAATTTATACAAGCCTATAAAGGACTAGTTCATGTAGACATCCAATTCCTAACACCATTTGTGTTGAAATTGTCAATCTTACTCGAATTGCACTCAAATGCACATTTTAGGTCAAAATCCATAAAATGTGCTAAACGGTTCAAACTTTTCATTTACAAGTGCCAATTTAGGTCAAAGTATCCCTAAATGGGGCAATGAAATTTATGGGCTAGTTAACTTTGATCAATTCATTTTGAGTCAAAATGATGATTTCACCTTTTGTGCTCTAGATCACTCTTTTCTTTTAATATGTTGGTACATGCCACATACCTTTGTTATTTTGTGTTGGAAATATCCTAAATGGAAATACAATTTTGGCTTATCTAATGTCACCTTCTAATTCTAATTCTAAATGGAAATTACAACTCAATAATATGACTTTTTGACCATTTTGATTAATTGAGGGCCAATTGTCAAATAATTGCACAAATGTTGATTAACCTTGTTTAAGGCCAATTAATCCAAATCAAAAGCTTGAGTGAATTTTCTATAAGAGTTTTTGAATATTTATTTTTGAAAATTGATTCCTATTAACTACATCATCAGGTGACATCATTTCTTGGAAAGACATCCGTAGGCCATAAATGCCACAAATATTAGGATTATGGGTCACCCATGCCTCTTTAATGCCCCTTCTTCCAAGGTCATGATGAAGATAATTATGGATTTAATTCTAAATATTAGGTTATCCATGGCCACACATCTCAATCTTGAGATGGAAGGTCATGGTTGATCTTGACCAATCTAAAAAATCTATAAATAGAGAGGCCATGAACATCATTTCTAAGCTATTTTGGTGTAAGGTTATTATGCTCAAATATCTTCAAAATATTGAATATTGCAAATTTATAATGCTAAATTTTTTTCACAAGGTTTTGCATTAGATCATAGATTTTATTTGTAAGCTTCATTGATAGGTTAGCTTAGTGATTTGGAATCAATATCTTAGGTTATATGGAGTGTTCTTGAGGCATTAGAGGAGCTTACTACCATTGTTGACAAAGACAAGGATGCTTGATCAAGGGAGAATATGTTTTTGAGCCACATGGGTATGGTGAATCAATTTGGGAAGGTAATATGGTGTTTCTTTCTTTCATTTATTTCTTGATATCTTTTATATTTCCCATAGGAATAGATAGTCTTGGTTAGTTAGTTATTTATGCATGTTTCATTATTTATGGACTAATTCTTCACTAAATTGCTTTGTAATCCTCTCTACATCTTGGCACACCTAGTAGGACTATATGCATCTCACACTGAAAGGAGATCATTTTGCAACTCTAAAATATTTATTTGAGCCCTTAAAACTCTTGTAAATTGATTTTCTAATTTTATTTTGCCATTTTTATTTGCCACAATTTTACACAGTAACTGACATCGACAAGTAGGACTGACATCGATTGCCTGGCTTAATTGACATCAATTAGAAAAATTGATATTGATTAGGTCCTAGTTAGCCAAAATAACCATTGTCAATTGTAATAACTGATGTTGGTCACTTTTTTTTCCAAAAACATAGACCTGAGAGCTATTTTTCCAAAATTCATTAGTTCAAGCTTAACAGAGCTTCAAAGCTAAAGGACATGCTGACATTTTTGCTATAGGAACAAGCTTTTGCTTTGATAAAAACATGTTTAAATCACCTCTTTTATGCTTAAAAATCAATTAGGAACTTTTTTTTGGTGTTTAACAAAAAATTTAGATGTTTTGGTGAATGTTTTCAAAGTTTTCAACTAAGACCAAGGGGTCAAATGAACACCATCAAATATTTTATTTGGGTTTAAAATTGAACACACTTGTCAATTCTTGTTTGTAATAGTTGTTTACTTAGGTTTTGTTTGGCAAAAAGAGGAATGTTGCATGTATGCTCTTCCATTTATCCCCTTTAGGGAACCCTTGGAATCTAAAGTGCCATTCCTATCGCAAATGGCCTAGTCTAAGGCTTAGAATTAATGTCGCCTAAAAATTTGCCAAAGTTTGGGTGATCTTTAAAATGACCCTAAAGTATTTCTATTTTATGCTTTCTTTATTTTCATGTAAACTTGGCTTGTGAGGGGGACATCATTACCTCCCATGAGTTCTTTAGGAAAGTTTTGACCCAGGGTTTCACCTCCTAGCATTGACTTCATTTGACTCCTTTGGAGTTGCACATGGGACGTATTTGCATTTGGACATCACACTATGCTGAGCGAATAGTAGGATGTAGTGGTTGTAAAAAGGACTAGACCTTTTTACAACTATCTAATGCCATGATCACCCAATTTGTGTGCTTGTCTTTTACATCATTTGATGCGAAAGTCATTGTGTAATTTATTTCCCTAGAATGATTGAAGCCTTGTTAGTTTAGTAGACCCCACTTTGCCATACCTTGTCAGTTTAGACTTAAGATATTTATTTTTTGTCATTAGCTTACTTGGTCTTGATTTGTGTCTAAAACTACTTGTTAACTCAATGAACTTAACCAAAACACATTGTCCTCAATTTTATTAAGCAAGGGAGGTGTTACACTATCTAAATGGAAAATTCATCTTTTCCTTATTCAAATTATTATCAAAAGATTTGTGTCATTTCATCCATTTTGGCACAGTCATGCTTCCCAATTGAGTCTAGATATTTTACCCAATGTGTTTAAATCCTTCATTTATAATCTACATTCAAAATTAAACCTTTCTAAGTTTTAAGGGTTGGTGTGTCAAAGTGGGTTTGCCATTTGTGCACTAAGCTTGTTTTAACTTATGTTTAATTTTCCATTTGGATTGAAGGTAATTTATTAAGACTTAAAATCACATTATCATCTTGGTGGACTCAAGTCATCTTACGTATCACTCATGCTTTGAGTCCTAGAACATATTTTATCCTACTAGAATCATGTGGTGATGTTGTGTTGCCCATTTGGTCCTAGATTTATACTTAGTGATTCACGTATCTTTTTACATCTTGAGTTTCTTAGTTCATTTTGTCTTCTTTTTAATTCAGAGAGCTTTCCTGTAAACTTCTAGGGTCAACTTGTCAAAGTTGAAACTAGCTTTTGCAGTGTGGGTGTATCACAAAGATCTAGGCTTTGGTGTACTAGTTTTCACCTTGGGTCTTTGAGTTACCTTACTCTCTTCCGATCTATATGATTTGAACTTTACCAAAGGTTGAGTAAACTCATGAACCAAATATTCTAAATTGTGTGTGGTTTCAAACCACCCTCCCTTATATTCTCATTGGTACCTTGGTTATTTATTCAAAAGAGAGTCAAATCATACTTTAATTGGTTGCTGAACATTGGTCCAAAGTTAGTCAATACATAGAGCAACTCTTTTTAGACATGACTCAAAGGTTCACTCATAATGCGGTCTCTTATGGCCTTAGCTATGAAGATGAACAATTTTTTGATGGTCAAGATAACCTAATTATTTTTGATGATATCCCCACAATAGTAACATTCAAAGATGATTATAATGAATATCAACCCAAAGAAGATCAAGATGAAGTCCTTAGATTGATAAAATCAGGTGTTAGACTACCTTCTAAATTTATTACAGAACAATTGCATACCTTAGCTAGAGAAGGAGAACAATGACAATAAGAGCAAGCTTTTTCACAAGTAAACATACCTTCTTCCTATAATAATGGAAAGGAAATACAAACAGAGTCAAAACCCACAAATATGGATCTTATAGCTAAGATCAAGATAATAATTCAATGATATGTAGATCAACTTATCATAGACTTAACTGACTCCTTAGTTGCCACTTCAATTCACAATAATGCTTTGAAAGAACACAGAGATATGGTTGAAAGTACACAAAAATTATTGGACGAGAACATTACCATAGTGGATCAAGGAAATCTAAATGAATAGTTAAAGACATAAGATACCTTACAAGATGTTTCATTTGACATAAAACATATGTTTTTCAATCATCAAGAACCTCTTGTTACTTTAAAAACTTAGAAATCCAAACAATCAGTTTGAATTGAGGAAATCCCTCAAGATAATTTGGCTAGTTCTTTTCAACCAACCCAAAGATTGATAAATAAACATAGAAATTTCCAAAAACAACAAAGTGTGAAACAACCAAATTTAGGGAATGTTTTACAATCTAAGAATCAACGACCTATGTTCTCAACTCAAGGAGTGAATCAAAACCAAATCATGGATTGAAAGGTATACTCTCCCTATAGATCCACACAAAACCAAAGGCACATTCCACCCCAACAACAACAAAACCAGGGGCATATTCCACCCCAATAGCAACAAAACTAGGGGCATAATCCACCCCAACAATAACAAAACCAAGGGCACATTCCACCCCAATAACAATAAAACCAGGGGCACATTCTAGCTCAAAAACATCTTATCCAATCCACAAATTCACCAAACATGCAAGAATGGAATTCTATGAAGGAAATTATCCAAAGATTGGAGATGAATAATAGAGTCAAAAAGTACAAATTTGATGAGATATGCCCATATCCATTTTATT
Source organism: Torreya grandis (assembly GCA_037957365.1). Lineage (NCBI taxonomy): Eukaryota > Viridiplantae > Streptophyta > Pinopsida > Cupressales > Taxaceae > Torreya > Torreya grandis. Next base: position 3,228,213 of record JARHVA010000016.1, on the reverse strand, counting down.
TATCTATTCTTTAAAATCCCTTTATACCTCATTTTGAGGCACACAAATTTGATAAGTACAAAGGGAAAGGAGATCCACATGAACACATACAAGCATTCTTCATCTTATGTCAAGAGGTTACTTATAGTAGTGAGTACTTACTATGAATATTTCCATGAATTTTAGTGGGACAAGCTCTTAATTGGCTACTTAAACTACCCAAGGGATCAGTTGTGGATTGGAATGATTTATAAAAAAAAATTGTTAACCATTTATCATACAACATAGAACATGAATTGACCATTATTGACTTATGCAAATACAAGCAATGTGATGGTGAAAGTTTCACTGCATATCTACAAAAGTGGAGAGCATTGGCAGGCCACTTTCAACACAAGTCACTTGACAAACAGCTGGCTAATATCTTTGCACATAATTTGCATCTTTAAGTTGTGCATAATATATGGTTAGCTTGTGCTAACTCATTTGAATAAATTATTGACAAAGGAGTGCATATTGAGAGGGCTCTTATTGCTAGGGGCCTTGTTAAATTTTTTGTGCAAGGTCAAACATCTAATCAAACAAAAGCACCAGCTCAAACAGTTATGTAAGATAAGCCTAAGGGATTTAGAAAAAATAAGAACATGGTTGGAAATGGGGTGACTGAAACAAGACATGTACAAATGGTACAAGCTATTCCTCCTTCAAATGTACAATTAACTCCCCCAAATCCACTACCTACTTTGTAGAGACAACTTCCATGAAGGACATTTCATAACAATTGTTTAACCTTTAGCAAGTTAGGAGAATTAGTTGAAATAGTGTTACAAAATCTCATTGTAACTAATTTAATTATATGGCATGTATCAAGGCCATTTCCTCAAGATCAACCAAAACTAGATTGGTACAAAGAGACCGAATGGTGTAACTTTCATCATGTTGCTAGTCATGGTGTATATCATTGTGTTCAATTACAACATATTATTAAGGAATTTATTGAAAATGGTGAGTTGGAAATTAAGTTGGCCCCTAATCAAGACACAAATCAAAATATGGGAATCTACAAAGACCCCCTTCCTTGACATGATCCACCACCACCAAGAAATAATCAAAATGGTCATAATCAAGGACAAAGGTAGAATTAAAACCAACAACAAGGTTAAAATCGTAATGAGCATAATCAAGATCATAATGCCCACACTAATAATGTGGATTATAAAAATGTACCTTATGACTATAATAATACTATGGGATGCATTTTTTCAAACCACATTACCACTGTTACTATAAAATTGCATGGCCAATCTCGTGTTCCTTGTAATATGGGACCCATCATTATAGGGTTAGCTCCCTCTCCCCATAGTAATACCATGTCGAGTTTGAATCATCATGTTGTTACTCCATTTGCTTGAGTTACTAATCCTAAACAATAATATCATTCTTCTAATTATAAAGGCTCCTCGCTGACCCAAAATTATAGCAATACATTTAGTCACTTGTGAGTCACCATCCAAGGCCCTTTGCATTTCTCTTCTAATTATAAAAACTCCTTGTAAACTATAGGTTGTGAAATTTCCACTTGACACCTGTGAGTTACCATTCAGGGCCCTTCACCCACTTCTTTCCATAAACCCAATGAGAACATTGTGCCAACAATGTTAAAGCTGAAAACTATCCCAACAAAGACTAAACTAGTTAAATCCATAGTTCAAAGGCCTTATAGTCTAACAGATCAATTGGATAAAACCCTTGCACAAATTTCCATATTAGAACTCTTGCAGACATTTGATGTCCATAGAACCATCTTCAATAAACTATTACAAGAGTCTATTATAACTAAAGATATAAACATTGATCAGTTCCAAAACCTAGTTAAACATTTGTCTTTATTTTAGCAAATTACATTTGATCAAAATGACATGTCCACCCTTGACCCAAATCACAATAACCCACTATACATTGAGATAATAATTATGGATCACAAGATCAAGCAGGTTATTATAGATAGTGGTTTAGGGTTGAACATCATATCTTTTAAATTAGTATGATGATTAGGTTACATGGATAAAGACATTCTGCTAGAAACTATTACCTTTAAGGCTTACAATAACACTGAGAGGGAGTCATCCGATATAATTTGGTTTTTAGTCATGGTTGGGTCTATTTATCATCACACATTATTCCATATTATGGATATTGAGCTTCCTTATAACATACTTATTGGTCATCCTTGGATCTATGAAGTACAGGAATTTCCATCTACTCTTCATCAATGCCTTAAGTTTCCCCATGATGGGATCAAGGTTACTATTCCCACTAATCAATAGCCATAACAATACTGTAAACATCTTAAAGTAGAGTTTTGTAGTTATAACTATTGCCTAGGTTCAGAATTCATTGCAAAGAATAACAAAGCCATTATTTCTCATCCATCTCTATCTAATTATATAGATCTTAGTGATCTAGCTTGCACTTTAGCTGATCTATTTCTTGCAGCTTTGGCCAAGAAGGTTATTATTAAAGACGTAGGCATTTCCATGTACCATTTGAAGGACATCCTCCATATTGAAAAATTACCAAAATCCCCTAAAATATTTGGTAAGCCTAAAACTTCCTAGACTCTTAATAGACTTGATCAGATTTGACAACCAAAGAAGAAGCAACCAAAACCTCATGTGGTTTTTGTACCTGTAATTGCACCAAAGAAATATCAAGAGGCTTTTACCAAGGGAGATTGGTTATATTCTAAATGACTTGCATATTTTTTTCAAAATCTAATGTAGCTTATCCCTAATAGGATAATGGATCATCTTGACTATACAGGGAAAGGCCTTAGCCCACAAGCGTAAGGAATTTTAGAACCCTTATCATTTGGAGTTATCAAGTGGAATCATGGTCTTAGATTTTAACCACTAGAGAATGACCTCACAAAATTTGGTAATGACTCTTCTGAAGTGACTAGTAATGAGACTCCTAACAGTGACACAACATCCCATTATAGCCTTTTCAATGAGCTTACTGACTTTGATTTGTTTGATTCAAATGCCATATTGACCATAACACCTATTGGAGATTCCCATCCTATAAAAATCCATCCTAATGGTGCTTCCATTCTTGAAGTAGGGCATTCTATATTTACTATTAAAGCTTCCCATCCTAAAGCAAAAACCCATCCTAGTGGTGTTTCCCATCCTAAAACAGGGCATTACATCTTTACCATTGGCTCTTCCCATCCTAAAACAAACCCTCACTATAACTTATGCCTTTGCCTTCCTAAAATATAGATTGGGATCAACAAAATTTGATCATATACCTCGATGAGTTTCAAAATGAAGAATGAATTGTAGAATACATGGTCCTATGGGATACGTTCCCCATTGGTGATCATAAGCAAGGTTTTGATTTTTCATTAAATTCTTCTACCTACTTTAGAGAGCAAGAAAACTTTCTTGGTCATAATAAATAACAAACATCGAGATATTCAAGTGAAAACCTATTTGAGGCACTTGTTGATTGGGTGAAAAATAAAGAAAAAGACAAGCCTTTGAGTGAAAACCTATTTCAGTCATTCCTAGGTAGGAAAGTTTGCTCAACCCCTCAGGATGTAGAAAGTACATCTAGCCCCAGTTCCATAGCTAGTACAAGCATCTCTTTAGAATAACATAAAATATTTGAGTGTCTTGCTCTTGAGTTTCCAGAGGTCTTTTCCAATTGGCCTTTACTTGAGAAGGTAGATTTTGATTCTTCATATTATCCAGATCTTTGGGAGGAATAACAAGAAGATATAGCAGAAGAAGATGATCATGACCATACATTGCCTACAATCCTAAAACATAGATCCACACTCCTTATGGAAGGTACAACAAAAGTGAATTTGGGAACCCATGAGGATCCTAAAATTGTTTATCTTGGAGCTTCCCTTACTAAAGCAGAATGTGAACATATTATATCCATTCTTAAGGATTATATAGACATCTTTGCATGGGCATATTCTGACATGTTACGCCTGGATCTAGATTTAGTTATGCATCATCTATTATTCACCTTGATGCTAAACTAGTCAAGGAAAAGTTGAGAAAGATGCATCCACGCACCACCCTTTTGGTTAAGGTTGAGTTAGAAAAGTTGTTAGGATCCAATTTTATCATACCATTGGACCACTCTAAATGGATTTATAACATAGTGCCAGTGAGTAAAAAGACCCTAGACACATGTGTTTGTACTAATTTTCATGATATCAACAAAGCATGCCCTAAAGATGATTTTCCTCTAACCAACATCGACATGACTGTTGACTCAACAGTTGGGTATGAGATGCTATCCTTAATGGATGGATTTTTTAGTTACAATCAGATCAAGATAACCCCTGAAGATCAACATAAGACCACATTCACCACTCCATGGGGGACATTCTATTACCAAGTCATGCCATTTGGTTTGAAAAATTTTAGAGCCACATATCAACATGTAATGACTATCATCTTCCATGACATGATGCATGACATTATTGAGGACTATGTTGATGATATACTAGGAAAATCAAGAACAAGAGCAGGACACCCTGACATTATATAAAGAATATTTGAGAGGATTCATGCATATAAAGTCTACTTGAATCCCAAGAAATGTGTCTTTGGAGTCACATTAGGAAAATTTCTAGGGTTCATTATATCAAAATGAGGGATTAAAGTTGACCCTGCAAAGGTTAATGCTATTATAGAAATGCCACCACCAAATAATCTTAAATAGTTGTGAGGTCTGTAAGGCAAGATCTAATCTATACGCAGATTTATTTCTCAATTGGTAAATAAGTGCCACCCAATTACCCACCTCTTAAGGAAAGGGGTAACATTTTAGTGGGCTAAATATTGTTAGATAGCATTTTCAAATCTTAAAACACACTTGTCTAATCCACCAGTTTTATGACCTCTAACATAAGGAAAACCATTGCTTCTTTATATATTAGCCACAAAACATGCACTGGGGGCACTTTTGGCTCATCACGATGATCATGGTAAGGAACATGTGATTAATTAATTAATCCACAGATTGGTAGCCTATGAACATAATTATATGCCTATTGAGAAGGCATGTTTAGCTATGGTGTTCACCACTCATAAATTGAGACATTATATGCTAAATAACAAAAGTATTATTATTGCCAAGGTAGATAGTCTGAAGTTCTTTTTATCTAAAGTAGATCTTCAAGGACACATGGATAAATGGATTATGCTTCTCAGTGGGTTTGATACTAAGTACCAGAATCAGAAGGCAATTAAAGGACAAGTTCTTGCCGACTAACTTGTAGAAGCTCTTATTATGACCACTCAACCTCTCAACTTTGACCTTCCAGATGATTTTATCATGATGATAGAACAAACATCACAAGATCTTGAATAACATACACTCTATTTTGATGGATCCTACACATCCCAAGGGTCTGGAGCTAGCATATTATTGATTACACCATAGGGGGGTTTGATGCCCAAAGCATTCCATATAAAATTTTAGTGTACAAACAATATGGCCAAATATGAGGCATTAGTTGTAGGGATCTATCTTAACATATAGTGGGACATTCAAAGCTTAAAGTTTTATGGAGATTCATAGCTAATCATAAATCAGACAACTAATCAGTATCAAATAAGAGATGATAAGCTTGTTCCTTACAAGCAAATTTTTGATTACCTTAAAACACATTTTAAATCTCTATAATTTCAACAAGTTCTATGAGTCAACAACAGATCTGTTGATGCCATGGCAAAAATTGGTTCCATGATTCAAATGCATGATAGTGATACAAATTATTAGTTCCTGATTGAAAATATTCTTCAGCCATCACATATTCTATCAGATTCAAAGAGGGTATGAACCATTGTTGATCCTAATCCCTCACCTGAGCTACCATGGTACCAAGATTTTCATAACTATTTCCATAGCCATGTATTTACCATTAGCCTTTCTAATAACCAACAAAAACTATTCCTTCATCACTTAACATGTTATATCCTCCTTGGAAACATGCTTTATTAAAAAGGCTATGATGGAACTCTTCTTCGTTGTTTATCTTTAGGAGAATCCAAGCTGGCACTAAAGGAGATTCACGAAGGAATGTGTGGGGCCCATACCAATAGTGTAGTCCTAGCAAATAAACTTCTTAGAATAGGCTATTATTGGCCCAAAATAGAGATAGATGCTTATAATTATGTAAAGAAGTGTATTCCTTGTCAGCATCATGGCAACTTAATACATGCACCTTCCTTACCATTGCATCCAATTACAACACCGTGGTCTTTCTCAACATGGGGTCTTGATCTCATTGGGAAAATTCACCCAACATCTTCAGATGTCCATAAGCAAATTTTGATTGTGATCGATTACTTTACCAAGTGGATTGAGTCCATTCCTCTCACTTATGTTATCGAGAAATAAATATCTAAATTCATTCATTACCATATCATCTATCAATATGGCATCCCAACCCATATTATATCTAATAATCATAAATCCTTTATAAACCAAGATGTGAAATTTATTTGTGAAAAATTCAAAATCAAGCATAAGAAATCCACTCCATATAACCCACAATGCAATAGACAACCTAAAGCATCAAATAAAACCATCCTATCCATCTTAAAAAAGATTGTAAATGATGCTAGCTGTAATTGGCACTTGTAACTTTTTCCTACCCTCTAGGCTTATAAAACCAATCATCACACCCCAATTGAAGCTACTATGTACTCCCTTATTTTTGAAATTGAAGATATCATCCTTGTTGAGATTGAGATCCCATCATTAAGAATATCACTAAAGCACATTGAAGATAATGAATACTATAGAGCCTCATGGCTGCAAGAACCAAAAATTATTGATGGTAAGTGTTTGGCTGCCCTAGAAAACTTATAGACCTATTAGAACAAATTATGGAGAAGCTACAAAAAATGCATTCTCCTTTGAGAATTTGAGATTGGTGACTTAGTTCTGAAAGAAAACTAGAAGAACATTAATGCTAAACCCAAAAAGAAAGGCAAGTTTCAGCCTAATTGGTTAGGACCGTATATTAAAATAGGGAACTATGGATCAGGAATATATCGATTGGCTAAACCTAATGGTGAAGAACTTTTAGAGCCCATGAACATCATACACCTCAAGAGGTTCTATGCATGAACAAATTTGAACCATTGTCTATAAGACCCCTAACTTGAGGGTAACTTGTGCTATCATAATTTTATCCCACCCTTTTATCTTACCTTGAACACATTTTATATGACCCTGGTCCAATTTTCATGATTCTTGACAGTAAAAGCTTTGAACCCTTGGCATTATGAACACATTCTTCATCCCATTCTGGATTTCTCTCCTCAAGAAGCATATTCCTTATTTTGTCTAGGACATGTTATAAGCTTGAACACTTTTTGTCCCTTGACCAATTATGATGTCAATTATGTCTCATGAAAATTATGAACATCTTCAATAGTAGTTCTACAAATTAGTTTAGCCAGGATAGTATTGTACAGCTTCAAATGAGTGAATAGATGAATCTTCTTAGTCCTAACATTTACTACTCTTTCTTATTTTATCAAGAACCTTGATCTCATTGATTTGTGAGAATGGGTCATTGTAGCTAACTTAGCTGTCTTATTGGAACATCTACTCTCAGGACATGCATCTCCTCGACTAGATAGTGCCACCTTCTGCGTATTTTATCCCAAAAATACTAGAAACATTAGAAATACCTTGAAAATACCAAAAACATCAAAACATGAACCACAAAAAAACAAAAACATTATCTCACACTTTTATAAATTTGTACATTCTTGTTCCACCATGCCATACTCTCACCATTTTATGAGCAACTATTAAGAAAGAATGCTCTTACCATTTTGCAAGTACAAAAATACCAATTCATTTCATCTTGTCCCACGTACTTGCTATTTTGAAAGATCATCCTTTCTCATCTCATCAGCTTCTTGTTTTCCAAACCATTCTCATTTGTTTTTTGTATCTTTCATTTCTTCTATAAATCATGCTAGTCTGATCATCATTTTTCTTCTATCCCATTTCCTAGGAGAACTACATTTCCTAGGAGAACCACTTGTCTTATACATTTGGAGTTATCTCGACCAACACTTTCCTTTTCTTCTCTTCCCCCATTTCTTTTGTCATTATTCCTCTTTAATTAGGGAACAATTGTCATCTCATTATTATTTGTTATGTTGTGGTGGAAAGTAATGCCTCTACCACACATGCATGAACATTTATCTTTAAACCACACTAACTTGGTTTTGGTGTTTTTTTATGCTTTCACACTTCTCCTTTTATTTCTTTTCCTTTTCTCTTTTTATTATTTTTTATCTCCATTCTTATTCTTATGTTTTTCTATTTGTTTTTGTTTATCTCTTTTGTGTTTCGAAACATCTTGATAATTCACATGGCTCTCGATTATTTATATCTTGATCCTATGTTATGACATTGTTCTTGGACCCTTTTTTTATTTTATTATTGTTGGTGTCTTATTTTTTCTGTTTGATTTTTCTTTTCTCTTTTATGTTCAAGAATCCCTTGATGGTCCACATGGATCTTGATTATTTATATTTTGGTCTCATGTCGATTAAGATGTTCTTGCCTTTTATTTTTAAACATTTTTTGTTCCTACTTAATTCTTGATAGATTATATCTTGATTTCAAGTTAGGTTCATTTATGATTATTTTTTTCTTTGTTTTTACTTTCTTTGTTTAAATGTAAATCGTTGTAACTCTGGTTTTGGTTATTATTTTACCATTATCCTTAGTTATAGATATTTACATTTGAACTAGCTCAGTGCAATTAGAATCTTATGTCATTATAATTTATTCATACTTATGATGCCTAATTTACTTTGCTATAATAAGCACTTTGTGCCCAGGTCTCAACATCTTAACTTCAACATCAACTCTAATGAACGATTCTCAAGAACACATTGCAAAACCTAGGCTCATGATATGGAACTAGGCTTCTAGGTAACATGCATTTTAGGCTTCTTTGCCTATGCTTAGATGTGCATCTCTTCACATACATTGTGATTCTAAACAATTCTTGGTTATTTTTCATCATTCCTCATTCCATTCTCTCCCAAACTTGGGTGAACTACATTAGCCTGAAGTTCATGTTGGAACATAAGTCCATGGAACTATGTAGGTAGTGCTCAATTTCTATTAAGGTTAGCTCATCTATCTCCATTATTCTTTTCATCTCTCTCATCACTTTGAGCATTCTCATATGCTTAGTTTTATATGGCTTTCTAAGCCATTACACCATCACATTTATGTTTGTATCCACTCACTTTAACCTATCTTTTGGGTTATATCCTTGAGCTATTTTGCTTGCCAATTTCCCATGATGGGGTCCAACATCTGAACCATGTCTGAATCAAATCAGATCTACAAGGGAAAAATCATTCTTTATTCTTTATCAATGATCAAAATTTTCCCTACTAGGGCACATCTATTTTATCATGAACAAATTTGCTCTACTAGAGTACTTCTTATTATCTTCTCTTTGGAGACCTCATTCTGGTGGTGCTTCCCTTCCTAAAGTAGAACGTTCTCCCTTTTCCTCTAATTCCAATCTCTCTACATTAAATCCCATGATGGCAATATTTTAGTGTGCAACTTGTCTCAAGATTGATCAATGTCATAAGCACGTAGCTTGTAATCTCAAATTGGGTACATTTACAGTGTGTTTATTATATTTATGGATTGTATCTTTCCCATCCCCCCATCTCTAAGCCCTATTATAGCTCTAATTATATTTTGATCATTGATGGTAATCACATGTGCAAGCATTAAATCATCTTTATTTGATCTATTCCATGGGTTAACCTCTCACTTTCTCTCTATTTTTGAGAGTTCATCCTTCTCTTTCATCTTAGTATGTCCTCTCGAGGGGGAATCATGGGTCTATTCTAAATTCTTCTTGACAACTTTTTTTTGTTGAAAAGACGTTACTTCACCTGAATGTCTCTATATGCCTTCTTAAATAGGGGGAAAATATAGACATCCAATTCCTAACACCATTTGTGTTGAAATTGTCAATCTTACTCAAATTACACTCAAATGCAAATTTAGGTCAAAATCCATAAAACATGCTAAATGGTTCAAAATTGTCATTTACAAGTGTCAATTTAGGTCAAAGTATCCCTAAATGGGGCAATAAAATTTATGTGCTAGCTAACTTTAATCAATTCATTTCAAGTCAAAATAATGATTTCACCTTTTGTGCTCTGGATCACTCTTTTCTTCTAATTCATTGGTATACAGCATGTATATTTGTTATTTTGTGTTCAAAACATCCTAAATGGAAATATGGTTCTGGTGCATCTAACGTCACCTTCTAATTCTTTTTGAGTCAAATGACAACTCAATAATATGACTTTTTGACCATTTTGATTAATTGAGGGCCAATTTTCAAATAATTGCACAAATGTTGATTAACCTTGTTTAAGGCTAATTAATCCAAATCAAGAGCTTAAGTTGATTTTCCATGAGAGTTGTCGAATATTTCTTTTTAAAAATTGATTCTTATTAAATACATCATCAGGTGAGATCATTTCTTAAGAAGACATTCCTAGGCCATAAATGCCACAAATATCAAAATTATGGGTCACCCATGCCTCTTCAATGCCCCTTCTTCCAAGGTCATGATGAAGATAATTATGGCTTTAACTCCAACTATTAGGATTATCCATGGCCACACATCTCAATATTGAGATGGATGGTCATGGTTGATCCTGACCAATCTCAAAAATATATAAATAGAGAGGTTGTGAACATCATTTATAAGCTATTTTGGTGCAAGGTTATTATGCTCAAATATATTCAAAAGTTTGAATATTGCAAAGTTATAATGCTAAATTGTTTCCATAAGGTTTTGCATTAGATCATAGATTTTGTTTGCAAGCTTCATTGATAAGCTAGTTTAGTGATTTAGAATCAAGAGCATAAGTTTTATGGAGTGTTCTTGAGGCATTGGAAGAGCTTACCACCATTGTTGACAAAGACAAGGATACTTGATCAAGGGAGAACATGTTTTTGAGCCACATGGGTATGGTGAATCTATTTGGAAAGGTAATATGGTGTTGCTTTCTTTCATTTGTTTCTTGCTATCCTTTGTAATTCCCATAGGAATGGATAGGCTTGGTTATTTAGTTCTTTATGAATGCTTCATTATTTATGGACTAATACTTGACTAACTTGCTTTGTAATCCTCTCTACACTTCAAACTTATGTGCAAAAATTGAAAAAAGGTTTGTGTTGACTATTTTGACCACAAGTCAAAATAAGTCAGCCCCTTATAGTATAAAAATTGTATAGAGGTATATTAGGGTCTTATAGGATGTGTCAAGGTCTTAGTTGAGGTGATTTGATATGTCATTACCTTGGTCATATTCATCTTTAGCCCTTTATGTCATTTCATGTCACTAACGTCATTTTTAGGCCTTTTAATGAGGTTTGTATGGTTTATCATGTAATACAAGTGTTCCAAAGTGTTTCTCAACATCCCCCATGTCAGTTTCTTGTTAGACATGTCCATCTTAATTGAAAACTTGTAGGTTTCTACATCAAAATAAGAAAACATTTGAAAGAGAGGAAGTTTGGGTAGTTGTATGACTTCTACAACATGTATGGAAGATTTTTACTCACTCTTCAACTTCCCTAGTTTACTTCTATGCTTGATCTGATTTGGAGGTCATAAAATTGGCAAAAAACCATTTCATTCTTCCATCACTCTTCCTTGTGTTGGGTGAGTATTTTGTCATCAACTAACTGATGGCAAAATGGGTACATCAACCACAGCATAGGGAGATTTACACCACGAAAAGTATGGGTTTACCAGATCTTTAAGAAGTAAATCTCTCCTCTCATCAAGGGGAGGTTCCTTATAAATATTCATGTGCTATATGCATATATATAATTAAGCAAAAAATAACATATGGGGTGGTATAACAACATCTACCTCTCTTTTTTCAGAGGTAATATACAAAGAATGAAAGCAGGTTATCTTGGTCTGTAGCTAACAACACTCCTCTTCTTTCAGGAATGGTATCAAACAGAGAGCAAGAGATCACCTGAGGTAACAAAGTCCATAAGAACACTCGCATAAGCACAAAGTCTTCTGTAGCTTCTTTCACTGATTCGAAACAAACGTAATCGTAGAATAAGACAAAGCACAAAGTCTCTGCCTAAAACTACAAAAGATAACTAAATCTGAAAGATAAAAATAGCTCAAAGTCTATCTTATACCCTTTAGAAGCGCCCTTAGATAATATAAACACACCCACTTTGCTTATTAAATCAGATAAATAAGATATTACTAGGAAAAAGGACATAAGAACCATTTCCTAAATAACACAGACAATCACAACACAAAGTCTGAAATAACCTGCTTCTCATTCATTCAACAAAATATGATTTACAAATTTGAGCACAAAGTCTCAAAAGTTGCTTCAATTTCAGAAGAGTGTTTGCTATTAATTTTTCCAAGGTCCTTTTTACAAATGAGGTCTCCACTATATATAGGGAGAAAATCCTCAAAAACTGGAAAATAATAAAATATAAAAATATCTCAGTCAAAGATGACTCATCTTTGACTTTCAGATATTTTTCTAAAATACTTACATGTAATTAAATTTTTCAAAATTGCATGCACTTTGCACAAAATAGAAGTGCATGAGAGAAGAAGAAAGAAGGAGAGAGATTCAGTTCTTGCTGCCAAATTTCTTCATATGTGTATCGAACATAGTGATGGATGCTTAAATTCCTATGCTGTCTGGCACAACTGTGTTCTTGGAGATGATTTTGGCTCTGATCAATGCATCCTTCAATGCTGTGATGGCTTTTGTGTGGCCAGTTAACCTGGATTTTAGATTCTCCAAAGTTAACTGAGCATCTAGAATACTGTCCACAGAAGACATTGAGAAGGATTTTTCTTCAAAATCTCTCTGAATCATCTCTTTGAAGCTCTGAATCATTTCTTCTACCGAAAGGAACTAATTTTCCTTAGAGGTCAGGTTGCATGGTAGCTCTTCTAGTTTATTCAGTAGGCTCAGGTCACTCTTCTCACTAGCCTCCTTGAAAGCTTTGAGATCATCAATTAGATCTTTGAGTACCTGAATCCTGAAGATCAGTGACTCCTTGATTTCAACATAGGAGTCTTTGTTGGAGATAACGTTGATATATATCAGGGTGCTTTTCTTCAGATCTTTCATCTCCTTCTATTTGCTAAGGGCCTTTTCTGAGCTATCGATCTCTTGAGAGATAAGGGAGACAAAGTCATCTACCTCTGCTCTTAACTTTCTCATCTTACCTATTCTTTCTGCAACTTCTAAAATCAAAGAAACTCCCTGAGTATGCATTTTTTCAATGTAATCTTCCAGGAATTTTCCCTTCAAATAGGTCTTTTCTGCTTTTTGAATGACTGGGTCATCCACGGAGAAGGCCTCTAGAGTTGCTGCTTCAAGGGGAAGGGTGAACTTTCTTATTACTATCGTTAGTTGCTCTGTTTTGGCCTTGTAATAATCCTTCATCTCCTCTTGATTGAATTTCTGGACCATGATGTCCATAGTAGCCTAAAGATCGCTTTTCGCACCTTTGTGAGTAACTTTGCCAAGTTCAACACGAGAGATGGAATAGTTACTCATCTCAAAACCCTCAAGAGTTGCATCTTGTGGAGGCTTGGCCATCTCCAAAAATTTTTGCCCTTTTTCCTTGACCAATTTCGAGAGGATTCTTGGCCTCTTAGGAGCCTTAGCTTTCACTGGCACTATTTTGCCAAATTTGAAGTCATCTGGAGAGATGGCCATCTTTCTTTTGGGGGTGAAAGCTTTCTTCCAAGGTGGGAGAGAAGTACCTACTGGCATTTGAGACCGACCTGGTCTTTTTGTTATATAAGTGAGCACATTGGAGAATGAACTCAGTATGATGTGCTGCTACTGGAAAGGCAGCCACCAGGTGGATGTTGCTCTCGACAATCCTTTTCATCCCAGTGCTGGGGTTCATCACCTTTATGCGGGTTAGGAATTCGGCCTTGTCCACATGGCCAATCTTGATGTCCCAAATGTCATTGACATTTGAGGAGACTGATGTGAGTGGGAAGATGCCTTGATACTTATACTTCATGGTCTTCATCTTTTTTGGAGACGCTTCAAACATGGGAACTGGTTTTGGCCAGACTGGTGCCGATGAACAAGAGTTTTTTGAAGGTGCTGCAGACATGATTGCCAGATTAGAGGAGAGTGGATGAGAGGGGCAAAGTGCAATTTAAGTGATCTTGGTTACTGGAGGTCACTTAAAAAGGTCGAGTGGAAGAAGGAATGGAAACTGAGGAAGAAAGGGAAAGAAAAAGATAACTCAGAAAATTCCTGAGAGTTAGGAAAATTTGGGGGATGGATGCACGGGTGGCAAAATTTGCTGCCCCTACATGCAGGGATAAAAGAGTGCAAGGGCAGAAAAATTCACCGCTCGTGTAGGGATGGCCTGCATAGGCGACGAATTTCACCGCCTTTGCAAGCTAAAGGAAGAAAAAAGGTAAGGGCGGCAAAAATTGCCGCCCCTACGAGGAATACATGCAGGGGCGGTGAAATTCACCACCCTTACAGGGAAGGGATGCACAGGCAGTGAAATTTGCCACCAATGCACGAGGGGCAAGGAGCGTGCCTGAGTGGCTAAATTTGTAGCTCCTGCACGAGAGGATGAATGCGGCCAAAAAATTTTGCCACCCGCGAAGGTGAAGAATGGGGAAGGTGGGAAGCCCGTAGGTTAGGAAGAGGGATGGCAAAAATCGTTGTCCTAGCAGGTAGAAAACACAAAAATAATAAACTGAAGAAGAAGAAAAAAAGAAAGACAAATGCAATAAATGAGACCAACCTAAAAAACTACGTGTGCCACAAGCTTGAATCCACGAAAATGCACTTCCAATCGCTCGTTAAATGGCCCAGACACAGTAAGCAGGAGGAGAGGAGGAAGCAATGAGAAGAAATGAGGCTCAAATTGATTTAAATGGGGTGAAAATCGACCCCAACAACCCACCGTGTGTGGCAATAAATGCTATGCATGGAAATCGAGACATGCTTGGGCAACAAATTTCACCGCCCTTGCATGTTTCAATTTATTCGAGTGCAGGGGCGGCAAAATTTGCCACCCTTGCAGATCATGATGCAGGGGTGGAAAAATTTGCCGCCCTTGCAGGCAAAAGTGCAGGGGTAGAAATTTTTTTTGCCCTTGCACAAAAACAAGGAAAATGTAGAGGTGGCAAAATTTGCTGCTCTTACACGAAATGAAAGAAAAGACTAACTCTGGAAGGAGATAGTCTGGGGGAGGGGAAAAACTTGGTTGCAACGAGATCGTAACCACTTTCACGTTTCGAGGCCAAGATGAGAACGAATTCAAAACTCATCTCACGACCAAACTTAGAGAGACAAAAGACAAAATGGACAATTTTTGTAGGGGGTTGTTCACAAAAATGGGCGAATCCGATTTTGGAAACAACACCTTGCATACCAAGATGGTCAAATGGTTTTCTCATGGTATGTTTAGTAGGAAAGGAATCAGATATAATGCCTCTAAGGGATGTTAGTACACTTGGTATAGTTCATATTCATGGTAGAAGTTCAAGGATTAATTTTTTGTGATTTATTAACCAATGCTAAGAAGTTTACTACTTATTTCTGCTTACTTATCCCTATACCCTTTAGGTTTCTCTCCTATTTACATTTGTACATACAAACCAATTGATGAAAGTGTTTCTATAATATTTCAACATCCTTTTCTCATGGTTTCCAATAATTTTTCATGGGTAGAGGTGAATTGAATAACACAAACACTCCATTATGCTAATGGAAGCTCCACGACTAGTTTACAGATAATTTTATCAGTGCATAAGCTTATCTCCTTGTGTATACCTTCATAACAATATAAATTCAAGTTGAATTCTTGTGTTTTAACCTCTCACTTCATAGTGAGTAGTTTCTTCTTATGAATATGTGGCCTCAAGGTTATATGTTGATGAATAACATAGTCAAGAACATGTACAGTCAACCTTCTTATAATATCCACCTACATGTAGATAAAATAAGATCCTTGCATAGTCATGGTAATGTAATGAAGAGTTTCCATAGTGGTAAGAAGTATCAAGGTGTGAGAAATCAAGTTTGAGCTATCCAAAAGGCTTATGATGGGTTGTTTTTACTATTTACACCTTATCTTCATTATTTCATGTATTGTATATCCACCTATAGGTTTCCACAGAGGTCTATGAGCTTGAAGTGCAAGTTTTTGAGAACTTCATCAGGACTAATAAAATGAAATAGGCCATAAAAAACATGGTAGAGTCTAAATGGTGGTAGAAAAACTTGAGAGTTATGCTCATATGTGGAGAAAGTAACCTTAGGGAAACATTACCTTAAAATATTAGAAACAGGGACTCTGCCCTACTCTTGATCCTCTCGTGGTGGTTTACCTTGACATACAAATTGGTCTAATATGTTCCATCATGAAGTTAAGACATAAGAATGAGGCCTTGACCAAAGATAAAGTGTTTTATCCTAAGAGGTGACGTAGATGAGGCCTTCATTTCATGCATTCTTTCACTATAGAATGTCAATGTTCTCTACAGTGTTTTAGGTTCAAATGGTCCTTTAATACACCAAGATACAATAGAATCATATCTTTTAGGTAAATGAATAATTTTGAAGGGAGATGAAACTATGTTTCCCAAAAGAGATAAAGGAGTTGAAGTACATGGTTTTTACCTATATCATCACCTACAAGGGCCCCTTTGTTCTCAAAATGGCTACCTACAGTCTGATTGTAGGCACTTACAAGTTGATGATAAGAAGTTAGAGATGGGAACTTTATACACATGAACACCTACCAGTTGGAGATGACTCTAAGGACTTCAAGGATATAATAGGATGTGAAACATATGGTTCAAGAGTTATAAATAATCTACTAGTGTATTTTTACTCTCAAAATGATACCTATAACTTGATTGTAGTGTGACAGTGCACTAGCATATTGTAGTTTAGACATTGGCAAACCCCAAGGCATAATTGGTTTGAACCTAAATAAGTATGAAGTGAGTTAAATTAATTAAAGGATATATTGAATTAGGAGATATAAATTTTTACCATGAAATGTTCACTTATAGGGGTGCCATTTTTTTGAGTAATAATACAGTCACTCAGTCTACTAGCTAAGCCTAGAATTAGAGAAATTTGAGAGTTAAAAAAATTGGGAGTGTTAGACATGTTGATAAGACCTTAAAAATGATGATGACTATACTAAATGATGATCAACATATGGAAACATATAAAATAGGTTTTCAACACATAACTTATAGTCAATACACAGACTTTATGCATAGTCAACGGGTTTAAGAACCTTGTTTTGAGGGTGTTTGAATAATTTAAGGACCTATTGGTGTGATATGGATCTAAAAATTGGAATATAATGTCCTAAAAACCTATTTGAGCCTATAATATAGTCATTTTAACTAAATCAATAGGGTAAGTTCCCTTTATTTTGTCTCAAACAGAGGGCACTCATAAGGATGCAAAATTGCAGGCAAGGGTAAGTAAGTAAAAAAGATATGTGATTGGGGTGTTGGATCATTGTAAGGACATGTAGGGAGTTTTGGTTAATATTAACCAACATGGATAATAACCTATAGGTGCCAAAAATCAAATAGGATGGCCTAAGCCTATAAATACATAGTCAGACCTACTAGGCCTAAACTAGGCCTAAAGCCTTGATGGGGTCTCAATACCACTTCTAGGGTCAGAAGAGTCTTGAAATGTAATTAAAAACCTTAAATATGGGATATAGGGTGAGTCACAACCTTTTTTTTATAGAGATACCCCAAAGAGGGGCCATTTTTGGCTTAAGAACAACTCAGGGGACATAAAATGCAAAGAAGGGCTCGAGAGGCCATTTTTAGAAGCTCACACTAGTATAGACACTTATAATGGAGAACTAAAGAGTTGGGAGATGTTTAATAGGCTCCCTAACATGATTCTAGTGAAAAATTTCTGAGGTTTCAATGTCAGGATTTTATGAACTATCCTTAAGACCTAAAACATCCTAAAACCCTCCAAACCTTTGCTCTTAACCTGATGGGAAAAAGGTGAATAAATATGAATTTAGGAGGGATAGTATGACTAGGAAAGTGATTAATACTTTCCAATAAATCCCTTAGTATCCTTTCCATCATATTGGTTAGTACTCTATTTATACAAATAGGGTACAAAAGAGGTTTTTTTGACATATTATGTGTGTTTTGTAGGTTTAAAGGAAAGTTGAAGGATGAGAATCAATTGGGAAGGTCAATTTGGACCTAATATAATTCATCATGTTCATAGCCTTCTTCAAATAAGAACACAATTATATCTTCAATCACCTTCACTTTAGGCAATCTATGGAAGATAATGGGAATGAAGAGTGATCACCAAGTGAGAAGGTGATAAGTCTAATTGGGAGGCCTTTTAAGGTCTACATGATGGATTTGAGGATAAGAGGACTCTTGATATGTGTCATATCACTCCTTGAATGGATTAGATTGAGAAACTAAAATCCATCTTTATGCCAAATGTGGAGATAGGCCTGTAGGACTAGTGATAGTGATTAGAGATGGTAAGAACACTTATCAAGAAGAATACCAATGGTTAGGGACACATCTAATGCATGTTGGAGATTTTTATTAACCCCCATCATAGTGCATGTGTCAACTATTCCTAGTTTTCTTTGGAGCACTCAAGAGATGCCTAATGATGAATGTAGTTTCCAAGAAGGTAGCTGAGGGATCCCACACTAGTTTCAAAGAGTTTTCATGCCTTAGAGGTGCTTTTGTCCAAAGATACCTTCCATGGTCAATTTAATAATTCATTCCTATAAAATATAATTGGTTCTCATGCTTTTAAAAGTGGTATTGTGACCCTTGAGCTCCACTTTTTTCTCTCATCTCTTACATTCTATAAATACAAGCCATTTTGGCTCTTGTAGTTTTATCCATTTTTGGTATGGAAAAGCCCTACTAGTTTGAATACTAATATTTGTCTTTAAATAAATAATTGAAGATATTTTTGGTTCTACAATTCCTTTCCTAAGTGTGTAGATTAGTAACAAGCCAAATGATAAGTGTTAATCACCTATCCTTACATTTATATTTATCTCTCATAGAATGTGCAAGTAATTCTTTCTCCAATAGGTCACATGGAGTGTAGTCAATGTCCTTTCCTATCTCTAATTGTATAAAGCTATAATAATGTCTAAGATTAGATCTCTTACCCCTTTTACTTTGGGAAGTGTAGTACATATCACCCACATGTTTTAAATAATTATGTTGGAGTCTCATAGAAGTTTGAGGTGAGTCTTGTGAGTAATCTTTCATAGTGCAGATCAAGGTAGTCTAGTGGATATCATTTTGATGTATTACCTAATTAGAGTAGGTTATTTTCACATTTATTTTTGTCTCTTTTCACATAAACAATCAGTTAGTATAGGTGATAAGCACTTAAATATCAATCTAAGGAGCTAGCACTTAAACCTTGAGGTCTACTTCTACTATAGGCAACCCACATGCCTAGAGGTATTCCAATGTTGCCCAAATCTTAGAGTAGGCTTGAATAACCTCCTATAGGGTGCAAGATTTGGTAAAAATAGTTTTAGCACACTCGATGGGAACATTGTCCTAAAGATAACTTGTCAAGGAGAAAGTTGGTCTTAACAATATCACAACTACATATGTTGTACTACTCAACATTTGGTGACATCATTCAAGGTAAAATCTAGTTTTAGACCATTTGTTTTTTCATATTATTATGCTCATACTTCATGGTCCTTACTAGGTCATCTTATAGTAGAGTTTTCAACACTATCAATCCACCTCCTCAACCTAAACTTCCTCTTGAAGTTCAACATCCTCAACCTATTCTACCCTTTGAAGAGCAAGCAGAATTTTCTAGCCAAGAAGACAAAGAAAGTGAGGGAGAACTTGAAGAGAACTTGTCTAGGTAGCATGCCTTCCTATCCTTTAACACTAAAAATATAATTCAACTTGATGCTTCTGATAATATTCCCCCTAATTCTACAAAGAGTGTTCCTACATTCAATGGTGAAGGCCTTGTCACTCTTAATGAGCACATTAGGGATATATCAAAATTTTGTAGTTTTCACAATGTTACTAAGGTCAACATTACTATTAGACTCCTTTCCATGTCCCTTAGATAGAAATCACTTGATTGGTATAGGACACTGCCTGATGGTTGTATCACAACTTGGGATGATTTTGGAGAGCCACTAACATCAAGATTTGAAGACAAGAGTGACCACACTTCACTCATTCACCAACTCAATGTGATCCAAATAACCCCCAAGGAAATAATGCAAAAATTTAATAAGATATTCCAAAGGACTTAGGATAGGTTGCATCCTCTCATGAGACCACCTGCTAGCTTTGTGTTTCCTACATACTTGAGGGCCAGTGGCATGAATAAAGACATCATGCTATAATCCATGGGTGGTTTCACTTTACCCAAATCATATGACCTTGACATTATAGCTAAAAATGTTCTCATACAAGCTAGAAGTTACCTCCAAAAGTGTCCATGCATCTATTGTTGCTCCAAGTGTTTCCCAAGTTATTAATGCTAATGCTAAGTCAAGGACTAATCCTAAGAAGGCAGATGATGCCATGGATAAAGATGTAAGAATTTAGTTTATAAAAGCTTAGTTTAGACAAACAAACATTAAAAAAGGTGTGAATCAAAATCCATAACCATATCATCAAAATATGGTCAAAAATATGGGCAAGGGAGAGGTCAAGGGCAGCCTAGTTTCAATAAGCCTCCCAATGTATACAATCCTACTTCAACCTCCAACACAAGAATAATGATACCAGTGCATAGTAAATTGATCCAAGGAGAAGAGTGGCAATAAGGTCAATTCATGGATACAAATTAAGGTGGAGAACAAGATATAGTTTCTCAAAGAGGAGTCACTCTTCAGCTATCAGTAGATGATGAAGTCCTCATGTAAACAAATGAAAGTTGACAACCTCAAGGAGTAAATTTGATGAACTTCCTAGTTGAAGACACTTATGTGGTTAATCAAGGAAATTATATTATAGACAATACTATAACAAAGAGAAATGATCTAGGAGATGCTAATGGTGTGCCTACAAGTGCAAAAAACCCCCTATAAAGAAACAAAGCATGACTACAGGCATGACATCCCCTACAAATCTTGCATCTCCTTCAAGTTAGAATGTTAGAAATTTTGCTCAAGGTAATTCAATACCTCAAGTTCTTAAAACTTCCTTGCCTTCAAGGACTCAATAAAAAGTAGGTATTTCTGATCTAAACATTATGGACTCATTTAATAATGCTAAGACATCCATTTCTCTTTGGGATGTCCTTCATATGCCTGGCCAAAAGGAGTTCTTACAAAAATAATTGTCCACTATCCATGTTAGTCATCCATCACCAAGTCATGGTCATAACAATGTTGCTATTACCAATGATATTAATAACATTTTTGGAACCCTCTACTAATTTTGAGAAGACTCCATCCTTCTACCTCACTCTCATTTTGGGGGATAAGCTTGTTCATAATTGTATAGTTGATAATGGAGCTAGCACATTAGTGATGCCCAAGGTTGTAGCTGACAAATTGGGTCTAAAGTATGAACCACATAGTAATGGGGTGCTTTAATTGTATGGTATACCTACCAAGTTATTATGATTGATCAAAAGGTTGAAGGTTTTCTTTCATGATTGTCCTAGTTTCCCCATCCTCTAGGATAATATGGTTGTTGACTTTCCTACCCACTTTGCTATTTGCTTCTCAAGGGATTTCACAACCAAAATTTGAGGCTACCTCTTAGTTAATTGGTCCTTCTTGGCCTTCATGATAAGGTATGGAGCAAAGGTAACCATTAGAACTCAACCAATTGCTAAATTTCACATTGAACCCTATGTTGAAGCAAGTTCCAATTTGAATTGTGTCCTCAATGATAAAGAAGAGTCTATTGTGGATGATGGTTTTTATTCCAAGCTTGAGGGAATTTTTGATTTTTTTATAGATGAGCATGGTAATAACACATGAACATGATCCTTATGCCCTCATGGATAAAACTGATTTTAAGGTATATTCCTTACATGAGGAAGAAATGCCAATACGTTCACTCACCAAATAGGAAGGTGAGAATGATGGAATGTGGAAAATATTTTTTGATGGCTCAAGAAGTAATATTGGTGTAAGATCTGGTTATATGTTGGTTTCCCTATCTAAATAATATTACTATGCTTCATATAGGTTCAATTTCAATTGCACTTGCAATGTGGTTGAGTATGAAGGTTTGATTCATGGCCTTCAATGGGCAAGGAGAAAAGGAATCAAGAATCTAAAAGTATATGGAGATAGTGAATTGATTGTGCATCAAATTAGTAATGTGGTTTCTGCCAAGAACCCTTTGATTAAGTCCTATAATCATAGGGTATAGGATTTTCTTGAATACTTCAATGCATTCAACATACAATTAGTCCCAAGGGAGTAAAATAATCATGTTGATAGACTAGCTACTATAGAAGCATAATTTGATACACCTACTATCATAAAAGAAGAAAGAAAGTGATCCCACATCAAGGTCATTATCAGACCTTTCATACCTAATAATGAGGTTTCTTGGAAAGTATTTGATAGTGACAAACACATTGCACATTTCTTGCAAAATGAATTTGAGTAGTCCTCAAGGAATCATAAAAGACTCCAAAAATAGTTTGAAATCAGATTGTGTAGCTGAGAACAAACAAGATACCTAATGGCTTGGTGACCTTAGAAAGTATCTTTGATGAAGATGATCAAAGGAAGAAGGAAAGGTTGAGTATATATACAAAGGAATAATTATGAAAGGGTCTTGATCTTCAAAGACAAACTCCTCAAACTAGGCAAGGTATGTTCTACATCAGAAAAACAAACATTCATTGATTTATGTAGAGAGTCACATGACATTTTTACTTGGGAATATAAAGAACTAATACATTTTGATCCTATCCTATCACACCATGCCACTGAATTGGAACTTGAAGTTAAACTGGATACATACAAACAAAGGCCCATCAAACCTAAGGTTGAACAACTCATGAGGATAGAGCTTACCAAACTCCTTGATTTTGAGATAATATTTCCTATCAAGCATTCAACGTGGGTAGCTAATCTTGTGCTATTAGAAATAACAATGGGGGGATAAGACTTTATGTGGATTTTATAGATGTTAATAGGGTGTCACTCAAAGATCACTATCTTTTACCTTCAATGGAGAAAATTTTACAAGTTGTTTTAGGTTCTCAATGTTTCTCTCCTAGATGGATATTCTAGTTATAATCAAATTTTAGTCAATGAGGATGATCAATTCAAGACAATATTCACTAAAAAATAAGGGACTTTTGCTTATATGAATATGACTTTTGGTTTGTCAAATGTTAGTGCCACCTTCCAAAGTGTAATGGACATGGATTTTAAATGTCTAATAAATGAGATGTTGTTAGTATATCTAGATGGCATAACAATGTTCTCCAAGGATGCAAATGAGCATATGAAACACCTAAGGAATGTGTTTGAAAGTTGCAGGTAGTATGGAGTATCTCTCAACCCCAAGAGTGCATCTTTGTTTTCCATGAAGGTAAGCTCTTAGGACATATTATTTCTAAAGATGGTCTAACTATTAATCTTGAAAGGATAGAGGATATTCTAGGCCTATCATTGCCTTTGCATAAGAAAGGACTCCAAAGATTCCTATGTAAGATAAACTTTGTGAGAAGGTTCATACCTGGTTTTAAATCTTTGGTGAAACCTATCACATCCATGCTCAAGAAGAACCAAGTTTTCTCTTGGACTAAGGAGGGTAAGAGTAGCTTTAAATCCATCAAGCAAGCAATTTCACAAGCTTACACTCTTGTAAATCCTAATTTTACTAGAGATTTCGTGTTGTATTCATTTTCTAACCTTGATACTATCTTAGCTATGCTAATGTAAAAGAATGGTGAATATGTGGAAAAACCAATTGCATTCTTTAGTCAAAGTTTGTAAGATTATGAGGTTAAGTATACAATTATGAAGAAACAAGTCCTTGTTATTTTAAGAGGGATAAAGAAGTTTAGGAATATGGTTTCAAACAATATGATTCATATCATGATATCTCATCCTAATACCAAGGAGTTCCTTTTGAGCAAGGACCTTAGTGAAAAGAGGGTAGGGTGGATTACAAAATTAATGGAATATGATGTTGATATCAAAGTGACAAAGTTGATAAGAGGTAAAGGTATTCGTGAACACCTAGATTCAGACATCCATGAGTCAAAATATGAAGTTGTAGTCAATCATGATTGCTCCCAACTATCTAATTTCATGCCTCTACAAAGTTGGACATAAGGTGTCATCATATTTTTTCAAAGTGGTGAGTACTGTAATGGTTTGAGTAGACCCAAAAAGAGGTATTTTAGATTGCAAGCTATCCCTTATTGTCTTGTAGATGGTGTTATTTAGAAGGGATACTAATGGTATACTATTGAGATGCATTAACAATGACCAGTTTGGAGTGTTTCTTGAAAATTTTCATGATGGAACAATAGGAGGTCATTTCCCCTCAAGAACCACAAATACCAAGATCATGAGGGTAGGGTATTATTAGCCTATCCTATTCAAGGATTATTATGTTTGGGTGAAATGGTGTGTATAATGTACTTTACTTGTATGAAAATAGAAGTTTACAACACTCCCTTTGAGGCCTATTCAATTAGATTAACCCTTCATGCAATGGGGTCTTGAATTCATTGACATGATAAATCCCCCATCAAGTGCTGGTCATAAATGGATACTCACAACAATTGATTATTTCAAAAGGTGGGTTGAGGCAATGGCATTGAAAGAATCCAATGAAAATGCTATCTTGGAGTTTTATGAGAATATTATAACAAGGTTTAAAACTCCTTCCACCATCATTTCAAATAATGCACTTACTTTCATGGGTATTAAACTAGCTGATTAGGCAAATAGAAATGGAATATACTTGAGTAAATCATCCAACTATTAATCCCAAGGTAATGGTTTGGATGAGTCTACTAACAAGAACCTAATTAAAATCATCAAGAAAACTTTGGAGGATAATCAAAGAGATTGGCACACTAAATTGAAGATGGCCTTATGGGCTGATTGAATAACTCCCAACAGGTCAATATGTAACTCTCTTTTTTTTTGTCTATAGGAGATAAGATAAGATGTCTATAACCCAAGATTTGCCTTCCTTAGATCTGGCACATCAGTTAGAGTTGATTGAAAACACTCCAATGGAGGTGAGGTTATCAAAGTTTATAGAGCTACAAGAGACTAGAGAAAATGTTCACAAAGCTATATAACATCACCAAATGATAATGAATAGGTCTTTTGATAGGAAGGAAACTCTAAGAACATTCCAATAAGGTGACATAGTATTATAGTGGGATGAAGATAGAGCAAAGCCAAGAAGTCATACCAAATTTGACACCTTATGGAGTGGGCCATATATTGTCATCAAATACAAACAAAGCAACTCATTTCAATTATAAAGAATGAATGGAGAAGATCCATGTAAATGGGATCCATTTAAATACCTACTATTTGATGAGATGAAGGTTATTTTTATAAATAGTAGAGTAGGTGGTGTTTTTACTTTTGTTGTGTGAATGTTACCTAAGTGTTCTTAAGAAGACATGTGTGTTTGCTTAGGTGTGTACTTATTTGTTTTGTTTTGTGTCTTCTCTTATTTTTTGGTGTATTTTAAAATTCAATTTAGTGTCTAACTTTGGCATAGGTGAATTCATATCCCAATGGATGGGAATAGGCTATTGGGCTTGGCATAGCTGGCTTGCCACCCCTAGGAAATCACCAAGAATATTGACTACTCTGACCACAAGTCAAAATAATTCAACCCCCTATAGTATAAAAATTGTATATGGGTATATTAGGGTCTTATTTGGTGTGTCATGGTCTTACTTGAGGTCATTTTATATGTCATTACCTAAGTCATAGTCATCTTTAGACCTTTATGTCATTTTATGTCACTTAAGGACATATTTAGGCCTTTTAATGAGGTTATGGTTTACCATGTAATAAAAGTGTTCCAAACTGTTTCTAAATGTACCCCATATCAGTTTGTTATCGTAAATGTTAGTATTAATTTAAAACTTGTGGGTTTTTATGCTAAAACTAGGAAACAATTGAAAGAGAGGAAGTTTAGGCAGTTGTATAGCTTATACAAGAGTTGTGGCACATGTGGAATAATTTGAAGTGACTCTTTAGATTCCCTAAGTTTAATTATATGATTTTTTAGCTTTATAGGTCCCAAAATTGAAAAAAAATTGTTTCACTCTTCCATCACTCTTCCTTGCATATCAAGATGGTCAAATGGTTTTCTCATGGTATGCTCAACAGGAGAGGAATAAAATAAAATTACTCTAAGTGATGTTAGTACACTTTGTATAATTCATATTCATGGTAGGATTTTAAGGATTAATTGTTTTTTCTTTATGAACCAAAGCTAATAAGTTTACTGCTTATTTATGGTTGCTTATCGCCACACCCTGTAGGTTTCTCTCCTATTTGCATTGATCAATACAAACCAATTGATGAAAGTGTTTATAGAATATTTAGATATAATTATATCATGGTTTCCATTCATTTTAAATGTATATAGGTGAGTTTAAAAGCACAAACACTCTATTCTACTAATGGAAGCTCCATGGCTAGTTTGCAAATAATTTTATTAGTGCAGAAGCTTATCTCCCTATGTAGACCTTAACAATAATATAAATTAAATTTGACATGTGTTTTAATCTCTCACTTAATAGTGATCAATTTCTTCTTGTGAAGATTTAGTCTCAAGGTTATATGTTGATGAATAACATAATCAAGAACATGTACAATTAACCTTCCTGTAATATCCACCTACAAGTAGATAAAATAAGATCCTTGCACATTAATGGTAATGTAATGAATATTTTTCAAAGTGGAAAGAAGTATCAAGGTGAGAGAAATCAAGTTTGAGCTATTCAAATGGCTTAAGATGGTTTGTGTTAACTGTTTACACTTTACCTTCACTATTCTATGTACTGTATATCCACCTATAGGTTTCCACAGAGGTCTGTGCGATTAAAGTGCAAGTGTTTGGGAAATTAATTAGGACTAATAACATGAAAGAGGTCATAAAAAACATGGAAGAGTCTAAAGGTGGTAAAGAAACTTTAGATTTATGCTCATATGTAGAGAAAGTAACCTCAGGGACACATTACCATAAAATATCTAAAACATGGATTCTACCCTACTCTTGATCCTCTCATGGTGGTTTACCTTGATGTATAAATTGGTATAATATGTTCCATCATGAAGTTCAGACATAGGAATGAGTCCTTGACCAAAGCTAATGAGGTTTTGGTCCCAAGAGGTGATGTAGATGAGGCCTTCATTTCATGTATTCTTTCACTATAGAATGCCAATGTTCTCTACAATGTTTTAGGTTCAAATAGTCATTCAATAGACCAAGATACAATAGAAGCATACCTTTTGGGCAAATGAATCCTTTTAAAGGGAGATGAAACTATGATTCTTAAAAGAGATAAAGTAGTTGAATTACAGGGTTTTGTCCTATATCATCACCTATAGGGGCCCCTTTGTCCTTAAAAGGGCTATCTACAGTCTGATTATAGGCACTTACAAATTGATGATAAGAAGTTAGAGATGGGATCCATAAAAATATGAACACATGCCAATTAGAGATGAATCCATAGACTTCAAGGAGATCCTATGATGTGAAACACAAGGTTCAAGAGTTATAAATCATCTAAATATGTCTTTTTGCTCTCAAAATGATACATACAACTTGACTATAGTGTGACAATGCACTAACATATGATAGTTTGGATGTTAGCAAGCCCCAAGGCATAATTGGTCTGAGTCCAAAAAAGTATGAAGTGAGTTCAATAAATTAAATGAAATCTTGGAGTATGATATATAAGCTCTACCATGAAATTTTCACCCATAGACATGTCATTTTTTTAGCAATAATACAGTCACTCAGTCTGCTAGCTAAGCCTATGATTAGAGAAATTTGAGGAGTTGGCAGAAGTTGGGAGTGTTAGACATGTTGACAACACCTTAAAAATGATCGTGACTATACCACATGATGCTCATCATAGGTAATCATAGCAAAAATGGTTTCAACACATAACCTACAGTCAATACACATACCTTGTGCATTGTTAATGGGTTTAAAAACCCTGTCTTAAGGGTGTTTGAAGAATTGAAGGACCCATTACTGTGATCTGGATCTAAAAATTGGTATAGAATGTCCTCAAGACCTATTTGAGTCTCTAATATATTCATTTTTATTTAGGAAATATGGGAAGTTCCCTCTTTTTTTATCTTAGATAGAGGGCACTCCTAGGGATGCAAAACTGTAGATAGGTGTAAGTGACAAAGAGATGAGATTAGGGTGTTGTATCATTGATATGAAATGTATGGAGTTGTGTTTAATATGAACCAACATGGATAATAACCTATAGTTACCAAAAATCAAATAGGATGGCCTAAGCCTACAAAGACACACTCAGACCTATTAAGCCTAAATCCCTAATGGGTATCAATACCATATAGGCCCAAATGAGTCTTAAAATGAAATTAAAAAACTTAAGGAGGGAATATAATGTGATTCACAACTTTTGGTTTGCTGAGAGACCCCACAGAGGGGTCATTTTTGGCTTAAGAACAACTTAGGGTATATAGAATGCAAAGAAGGGCTCAAGAGGCCATATTTAGAAGCTCAGACTGGTACAAAAATTATCATGGAGACCAAAGTAGTTGTTATATGTTGAATAGGTTCCCTAACATTATTCTAGTGAATTTTTTCTGAGGTTTCAACGTCAGTATTTTATGAATAATCCTTAAGAGCCAAACCATCCTAAAACCCTCCAAAACCCTTACTCTTGATCTGATCAGAAAAAGGTGAATAAATATGCATCCATGAGGGATATTATGACCAATAAATTGACTATTAATTTCATATAACTCACTTAGTCTCCTTATCATCATATTGGTCTGTACCCTGTTTGTACAGACAAGGTACAAAATAAGTTTTCTTAACAAATTTTATGTGTTTTATAGGTTTAAAGGAGAGTTGAAAGATAAGAATCAATTGGTAAGGTCAATTTGGACCTAAAATAATTCCTAATTTTCATATCTTGATTCAAACAAGCACACAAGTATCTCTATAATCACCTTCACTTCAGGCAATCTGTGGAAGACAATGGGAATGAAGAGTGATCACCAATTGAGAAGGTGATAAGTCTAATTGGGAGGCCTTTTAAGGTATTATTGATGGATTTAAGGATAAAATGACTCTTTATAGGTGTCATATCACCCCTTTCATGGATTGGTTTTATAAAATTAAATCCATCTTGGTGTTAAATGTGAAGACAAGCTTATAGGACTAGTGATGGTGACTGCAAATGGTGAGAACAACACTTATCCATAAGAATACCAATAGTTAGGGACACATATAATGCATGTTGGAGCTTGTTATTAACCCCCCATCATAGTGCATATGTGTAAAATATTCCTATTCTACTTTGTATCTCTCAAGAGAGGCCTAATGATGTAGGCAATTTCCAAAAAGGTAATTGAGGGATCCTATGCTAGTTTTGAAAAGTTTTCATGCCTTGGAGGGACATTTTTCCAAAGAGACCTTCCATGGTCTATTTCATACTTCATTAATATAAATTATAACTGGTTCTCATGATTTAACAAGTGGAATTATGAACCTTGAGCTCCACTTTTCTCTCTCCTCTCTCACATTCTATAAATACAAGACATTTTGGCTCTTGTAGTTTTATCCATGTCTGGTATGGCAAAGCCCTGCTAGTTTTAATATTGATATTTGCCTTTGAATAAATAATTGAAACTAGTTATGTTTCTACAATTAATTTCCTAAGTGTATATAGTAGTAATAATATGAATGATAAGTGTTAATCACCTAGCCTTATATTCATCTGTCTCTCTCATAGTATGTGCAAGTATTTCATTCTCATAAAAGTCACATGGAATGTAGTCAATGTCCTTGCCTATCTCTAAGTGTATAAAGTTATAATAGTGTCTAATATTATACATCTTACCTCTTTCACTTTGGGAAGTGTAATACATATCAGTTACATGTTTGAAATACTTATGTTGGAGTCTTATACAAGTTTGAGGCGAGTCTTGTGAATAATATTTCATAGTGTAGATCAAGGTAGTCTATTAGATATAATTTTGGTGTATCACCTAGTTATAGTAGGTCATTTTCACATTTATTTCTATCTATTTTCACATAAAAAATTAGTTAGTATATGTGATAAGCACTTAAAGATCAATTTAGGGAGCTAGCCCTTAAACTTTGAGGTCTACTTCTACTATAGGCAACCCACATGCCTAAACGAATTTCAATGTTGCCCAAATATTATATTAGGCTTGAAAAACATCCTATAGGGTGAAATATTTGGTGATAATATTTTACATTTTTTTTAAAAGTGAGAGACATCAAGAGGTTGAGAAGACTGCAAAATGATCACCTAAAGGGGTCTCTACATGTAATGGTCACCTATAAACATGCCTATTTAGAGGGTTATGTGTACATGAAGAAGTAGATGGATTAAATAAGAAAACACCAGTGATATAAATGCTCTAAGATATGTATTTAATACTAGTATGGGTGGCCAAGTGCTCTCGTAACTCCATTTTGAAGGTAAAACCTAAGAACCTTGTTATTCGACCAATTGGTCTAATACCCTTATCAAGGTATGACTAATTTAAGACTAAGGATAGAGGATAATAAAGGTTTAATGGGACCTTTTAAAATCTTTTAATTACACTTAAAGGAGTTTCATATGTGAAAGAGGTGTTAGTTTGCAGAAGGAAGCTCAAGATTAGCCATTTTTTGCCTAAAACTGCCTAAAGAGTGCATAGAAGGTAAGATAGTCACCGAAGGAACACCTTCTTGTGCTAAGACCTATATGGAGGATATGAATGGGGACCCTATCTACTAGGAAAATTTTAGTAGATATGTATAATTTAATATATTGGCATTGCTTTTGCAATTCAATCCCTTAGGGCTATAAATAATTGCTAAGAGTCCAAACCTACATAAACCTTCTTGAAACCCTAATAGAGACCCGATGGAGGAAATATTGAATAATTTTCATCAAAATTAATTGAAATTTATTAGGATACACTTGAAACTCCTTTTTCACTTTGAGGAGGTCCCATCCATGGTACTGGTTTGTATAGACAATTATATAGATCCATCATGAACACTAATTTGACAATATTTTATGATAAATTCAATGTGTAGAGTTATATGAGGAGTTTAAGATCATGAATTAGGGTATTTTGAAGTATATTTAAAAATTTAAAATAAAAAACCACTATCATTTCATCCTTAAAATGCACCTATAAGTCTGAGCTAAAGGGCCAATCTAGAAATGCTAGTGAAAGGTGACCTAATCACCTAAATGAATATTACAAGTGTATACTACCTGGAATGAATAATTAATGGTATTATATGTTTCTTAAGACTTTAAAAATTCTCACTCATCCATTTTTAAAGGTTTTATGTAAGCATCATGATCATCTAAGTAATTAACACTAAGTGACTAGGCCTAATTACCTAGTAGGCCTACTTGGTCAACTAAAGGAGAAGAGTAGTAATGCAGAGGAATGTTAAGGGAATAAATTAAGGTTATATACACCATTTTAAATACCTAATGGAGGTTTTTGGGCTCAATTTTCATTTATTAGGGATGATGGGGTAGTTTTCCAAGCCTTATTGGCATGTAAGAAGAAGGTAGGCTACTAAATGCTCTATAGAGGCCTAATTGGACCACATTTCTATCTTGTCACTGTCATGAGGAGAGGTAATTGAACAAGTTGGCATGATCATGTTATGTATGGAGTTAACCTTGGCCAAAAATATACATCTAATGCCCAAAAATTTCATTGAAGACCATTCACCACTAAGGCAATGCATGGAAAGAGTTGTGGGATTACTTGTAACTATTAATTGAGTAAATTATGGTAATTCATGACTTATCTATGAATTATACACACCACATTATCTTCTTCCTCTTTTTCATATTATATAAATTGAGGCTCTAAGGACATTATACTCATCCTTTGGTTGGGTATGATGAAACACTACCCAAATTATATCTTACAAACCTTTTGAATCAATAAGGACTATTTTAGATTTACTTACTAGCTTAGTGTGTTATGTGATTATTGATTTGTATAAGTGGTGAAGTTTAACTCCCCTTTACAGGTCGTTGTCCTCACCTAGTTGTTAGGATATTATTTTATGCAGGTTATATGATGTGTTAGAGTATTGATGATTATGTTTGAAGTGCAATCTGGTTGGTAGTGCCTAAAAACATACCTCTCATCCTTCTCTTCCAAGTTGAAGCCATCCATCATAACCTTCATATAAATTTCTAATACTTAGGAGCCCTTTGGAAACATGTTTTAGTCACTAGTCCTTATTTGATTCACAAAGTGTTATTGAAGGATCAGTTAGAGTGGATAAGAATATATTGGTGCATCAACTCCCCTTAGATTAGGTTTTGTTTTATACATCATCTTCTATCTCTTTTCATCACCAAATTAGCATTTTTAGGAATTGAGCTATAATTTATGCACCAAGGGAGCCAACCCTAAAACTAGAGGTTTAGTCCACCCACAGGTCACCCATAACCTTAGACTAATCCCATGTTACCCCAAACTTAGAAAGGTCTAAACAATCTTCTCCTAAGGGTGCAGTTTGGTGGTTAAGAATTCTAGAACACTTGGTGGGACTAGGATTCAAGTGATTTGGAGCATACACTTTCATTCTTAGATGATATCAGGGAGCTTCAAGCACTCTAGTGGTAGATTTGTAGTTAAGTTTCATGCCAAAAGTGGTTATAAGGTCTTCATCAAAAGGTAAGGAAGCTGAGTTTGTTGAGTTATCTTTGGAATTTTCTAGGAGAAAGATGTACCCTAGGTATAATCCTAATCATACACCTCCTAATTACCCTAATCCTACTCAATAAAAGACTACTACAAACCCTACACCTTTAATGGCTAGGCCTAAACACTCAACTTTTATGAGTTTTAATGGTGTCAACCCCTTAAATCTGAACCAATTTGATGATATCCTTGTTTCTACACTTAAGAGCCTTCCATAATTCAAGAGAGAAAACTCCACCACCCCTATTGAACATATTGAAGACATAGCCAACCTATTCTCAGTTCATAATGTGACCCAAGAAAATTTGGCGATGAGGTTATTGGCTACTTCTTTTATGGGTAAGGCACTCCAATGGTATAGGGGTTTAACACCTACTTCTATCAACACTTGGGATGAATTTGGGGAACACCTATGCAAGCATTTTGAGGATAGAAGTGACCATTTGTCTCTAGTATAACAACTTACCATAATCAAAATGGTTCCCCAAGAGTTTATGATAGACTTCAATTATACATTTAGAAAACTTGGGATAGGATCCATATGGTAGTCAAGCCCTTACAACTATGCTTTTTTGTACTATTTGGGATCCCTTAATCCTGAAGTCGCAGTCATGATACAATCCATGGGAGGGAAGACACTACCTGATACCTATGAAGTGGAAATAAGGGCAAAAAATTGTCTAATATATGCAAGCAAGCTTACCCCAAGACCCCTCATGCCTTTGTTCCCATAGATATAGCCTCTTGTGCCTACCATTACTCCCCTAACAAAATAGACTAATCATAATAAGGTAGATGTTAATCAGGCAAATAGATCGGGTAAGATTAAAGGGATACTCAAGGTAAAAAGTAACAAGATAGTGGCCTTGGAGAGGTAGAAAATTCTACCTCATAGACATTACTTGAAACCTTATCAATCCCCCTATCAGCCCTACCAATTCAATAAGCCTCCATATCAGCCTAATCCACAAGGTCAAAGGTAAATCACTCAAGCAAGACCCTATAAAAAATTCAATCCCAATTCTGCTAGCACTTCTAGAGCACTAATTCTAATTCAAAACAATGATGCTCAAGAAGGTCAATGGTATACACAATGGGGGAAGTCACATGAGATGCCAATCATTCCAAGTGGAAATGCTTGTTAGGCCTCTTTTATGCATTAGAATCAGGCCCTTCTAATAGAAGATAGTCATTTTCATACATAACATAAATAATGTCCTTTTATGCAACATGGAGAGACTCCATTCATGACTCAATCTAAGATGTCAAATGAACAAGTAATGAGTGGGAACAAGGCACCATCAAAGATCATGTTTTTCAACTTTTAAGAAGGAAAACATTCTTTTGAACAATGTGTAACCAATCATCTTAGGGGTGAATCCAGGGTAATCATTCTTATTACAGCCCATACAAGGGCTAAAAGGAGAGTAGTGGGTGATGATTTAGATGTTAAAAGAGTAGCTCCTCCATCATATCAATCATATCAAGAGGTTAGTGGAAAAAAATCATCCCCTAAGACTCTACCAATTTAGAAGGTCCAATATGGTAAATGGAAGAATTACAAATGCCCATTCATTCCCTAAGTTGCCAGGCTCCAAGTGGTACTACTTCTCCTAAGTTATAGTCAAAGATTGCCATCTCTCATATTAGCATCATGGAGAAGATGAAGAAGGCCCATGTTACCATACTGATCCGGGCAATAATTTAGGCGACAATTCAGGTGACAGTTAATTCCTCAAATTTTGTATTGTTTTAAATCTTCACTCATTAATTCCTCAAATTCTGTATTGTTTTAAATCTTGAAAGTCAAACCACTTAATATCCCTCAAGATTGGTGACCTTCCACATCCTCCCCATGCTTTCAAAATGTGTATAAATGAAGAGGTAACCCGAAATGTGAAGACAGACATCTCTTCCCAGAGATAAGCATATATTTTTATTGTGATCTTGAGTAATACTACATCTCTTCTCAGAGAATTCATTGTTACTATGTTATTTCTATGCTATTGAAATATTTATCAACTAGAACTTCTGAGTTTTGGATCAGTGGTATCAGAGTGGTTTGTCTTGAGAGTGTATGATCCCGAGGATGAGGTCAGGCTACAAGAAACTTGGGTGGGAAGCAACAAAGCTTCCAAACTTTCCACCTATTCACTCTAAATGACTTCAAATGGTAGATGACACTGAGACATCTGATCCTTTCAATGAAATGGTGAATGAAGCCCTCTAATAGAAACAAGTGTAGATGTTGCAACAATTTGCCCAAATTCTTCAAATACTTTTGATGCAAAATTTTGGCTCTGTGGCTACACTTCTTGGCTCCTCATCTAGGGAACGTCCTTTCAGTGCCCCAACACCCTTCAAGGTTCAGGTAAATTTTGATATTCCCACATTTTAAGGCAAAATCAATGCTGATGCAGTAGAAAATTGGTTGGATCAACTGTCTTCCTACTTCTCTATAAATAAGTTCACCGATGGAGAAAAGATCACTTTTGCTCTTTTGAAATCATCATTGCCCATGAAAAACTGGTGGGAAGTGTACAAAAAGAGGTTCAATACAGATGCCATTGGCCTTGAGGTGGAACCTACCTAGGATGATTTTGTGGAAGCAATGAAAGAAAAATACTATCCCATTGGAGCATATGATGATCTGTACATACAGTGGTAGCAACTTCACCAAGGTAAGGACCAATCTATTCAAGTTTACACAAACACTTTTCAATCTTTGTCTACAAGATTGGGCATTCAAGAAAGTGAGAAACATAAGACTCTCAAATATCATGGTGGACTATAATGGTACATACGGGGGGAAATGGAACTCTTCAATTTGGAAACCTTTAGTGAGGCATATAAATTTGTAGTGAACATTGAACCGAAGCATGGCAGAAAGAATACAAAGAGTCAACCCTCAAAATGGAAAAGTGATAAGGAAGGTCAAACATGAGGCCAAAACTAGAAGTAGAAGGAGTTTCAGGATAAGAAATCCCAAAAGGGGAAGGCTAGAAAATGGTGTGATTACCACAAAACCAGAACTCACTCCAAAGAAGAATGTCGAGCCATCAAGTCATTTCTCTCCGAGTCACAATACTTGACATCTACTACTCTGCCTCATACACAACCCACAGTCGAAGAGGATGAAGAAGATATTATAGATGTTGAGCCTGACACCGTGATCACTTCATCATAGACTCATGAGGAAAGACCAAATGACAAAGAAATATTTTTTCACTCCAAATTATGGGTAAAAGGTAAGCCTCTACATTTCACTCTTGATAGTGGGAGTCAAAAGAATTTAATCTCTGTTAAAGTTGTGAAAAGTCTAAATCTATCCATGAAGCCTCATCTAAAGCCCTACAATATTAGATGGTTAAGCCCAAGGAGAGACCTTCATATCACCCATCAGTGTCTTCTTTCATGTGCTATAAAACCATTCCAAGATGAAGTCTTGTGTCATGTGGTCAATCTAGATGTTTGTGATGTACTCCTTGGTCAGCCGTTCATGTATGAGTGACATGGCATCTATGAATCATGAACCTGAAGGACCACCCTCACTCTTGAAACATGATGCTATCGAGTACCAGAGGTACCACCTCCCACATCTATCTCCCTGATTAGTGCTAAGCAATGCAAGAGATTGGTGGAGAAGACAAAGTAATTTATTCTCATAGTGGTTAAACTACAGAAATCCAAGAATGTTGATGTTGCAATCTTGACTACATAATCAACACCACAAAAAAATTAGATAGGATGAATCATAGGAGAATATGATGACTTATTCAAGTCACCCATAGGAGTTCCACTACATTTCCAAGTAAAACATTCTATCGATTTGATCCCAGGATCACCTTTGCCTAACAATCTTGTGTATCACAGATCAGTTTTGGAAAATGATGAGATAAAAAGATAGATTCAAGAATTGATCCAAAAGGGTCACATCAGGCCAAGATCTTCACCTTGTGGTAGCCCAATTGCCTTGGCACTGAAGAAATATGGAACATGGAGGCTTTGCATTGACTATCGAGCCCTGAATAAAATTTCTGTGAAGAATCACTACCCTCTCCCTAGGATTGATGACCTGCTGGACCAGCTCTGTGGTGCAAAGTTCACCAAAATTGATCTCAAATTTGGTTATCGCCAAATTCCCATCGATCCCAATAATGTCTGGAAGACTACATTCAAATTTGAGGGGCTCTTTGAATAGTTGGTTATGCCTTTTGGCTTAACTAACGCACCTGCAACCTTCATGCGGATGATGGATGACATCCTATGACCCTTCACCAACTCATTCATGGTTTTTCAACTTAGATTAAATACTCATTTATAGCATAACATGGGAAGAACATTTGAAACATGTTCGTAAGGTGCTTAAAATTCTTCAGGAGCACAAGTTGTATGCAAAATTGACAAATGGACATTCGAGATGACAATAATTTAGTACCTTGAGTACGTTGTGAATGAGGAAGGGGTCCATGTTAATCTAAAAAAGATTTAGGTCATTTGAGAATGGCCCACACCAAGGACCCTCACAAAGCTTCATAGCTTTTTAGGTCTTGCAAATTTCTACCACATGTTTGTTCTTGGATTTTCACATGTTGCTTGGTCACTAACCCAAGTGACTAAAGGAGGAGCTAAAGCTAAATTTCAGTGGGGTGAAATACAACAAAGGGCATTTGAGAATTTGAAGAATAGACTCTACTCAGCCCCTATTCTTGCCTTGCCAAATTTGCATTAACCATTTGAGTTGATGATAGATGCATCTGAATATGCCATGGGAGCTGTCATCATGCAACATGGCCATCCTGTTGCATATCATAGTGAAACTTTCACTGATACAGTCAAGAAATATCCAACATATGATAAGGAGCTCTATGCCATTATGTAAGCCTGTAAACAATGAAAACACTACATCTTGGAGAAATAGACGGTCATCCACACTAACCACAGACCATTGGAATTCATCCAGATGCAAAGGAAACTATGAAATGAGAGGCACCAAAAGTGGGCCACATATCTTCAAAAATTCCACCTGATAATCAAACACAAAAATGGGAGATCAAATATAGCTACAGATTGTCTGAGCCACCCACCAATTACTGCACTCACAATAGTTCTTGACCTGTGCGGACATGAGACTACCACTTGGGGTGCTCTGTATGAAGTAGATCCTACCTTTGCTGATACATATCAAGCACTTCAAAAAGGTAAACATGTTTCTAATTTCTACTTGTAAGATAATGTCCTCTATCATATGGGGCACATCTATGTTTTAGTTGTGGAGAAACAAAAGATGATATGGGAAGCACACTTCAATAAGATAGTTGGACACTTTGGTATCAAAAAGACATTGGTAGTT
This sequence comes from Torreya grandis, assembly GCA_037957365.1. Classification (NCBI taxonomy): domain Eukaryota; kingdom Viridiplantae; phylum Streptophyta; class Pinopsida; order Cupressales; family Taxaceae; genus Torreya; species Torreya grandis. The sequence goes on along the minus strand of JARHVA010000016.1, from coordinate 3,189,788 downwards.
CTTCAAAAACACTTCTACTGGCCCTATATGCAAAAAGATGTGGAAAGATATCTCAAATATTGAACCCCATGTGCAATAGCCAAGCCAAAAAATAAGAAGCAAGGATTGTACATGCCATTTCCAGAACCAACCATGCCTTGGGAATCCATCTCAATGGATTTTCTCTCAGGTTTGCCCACTTCAAAACATGGCAAGGACTATATTTTTTTGGTAGTTGATCATTTTTCAAAAATGGCTATCATGATTGCTTGTAAGAAAAATATATCTATTGAGGAAACTACTCAACTATATTTTAGTCATGTATGGCTCCATTTTGGTATCCCCAAGTCCATTATCTCAGATCAAGATAGCAGGTTTCTGAGCATCTTCTGGTCCACTCTATGGAAGATGATGGATACTAAGTTGATGAAGTCCACAACCTTCCATCCATAAATTGATGGTCAAATAGAGGTGGTAAACTAATTGATTGTTCACATGATTTAGATGTATCACTCCAAACATCCATGCACATGGGATGAGGGACTTCTTTTCATACAACATGGATACAATCAAGCACTACACAACTCAACCAAGCACAGTCCATTCCAAGTATGTTTTGGGTTTCAACCCATGGCAAAAATTGATATAGCTATTCTATTTTCCACCATGGAATACACACCTCATGGAAGATCTGAGGTAGCAAAAGCAACAAAGTTTATTGAATAAATGAAACACATCTAGCAACAAGTTCATGACATCTAGGAGAAGATGAATCAAAAGTATAAACAATGCCATGACAAACCTAGGATTGTACACCATTTTACTGTGGGTGACAAGGTTTACTTAACACTTCAGAAGGAAGAGCTTGCAATCCCACATAGAAAGATTTGACCTCTACGATATGGTCCATAGACCATCACCAAAAAAGTTAGAGAAAATGCTTTTGAGTTGTAGCTACCAGCCTACCTTGGTTTGCATCCAATAATCAATGTGGAGCTCCTCAAACCATATCACCCACCTCTATTAGACACTTCAGTTGTAGCAGAACAAATAGACATTGATGAGCTTGATCCACAAATTTTTGCTCTAGTGGAAGAGGATCATATTGTGGATACCTAGATGAAGACAAGAAGAGGACACTCTATTTCGCTTTATCGAGTGGTCAAAAGAGGCCAGCTTAGCCACTAAGGTGAGTGGCTCATAGAGAATCAAATCAAGACACAACTACCACACTTGATGGATAACATTAATGCAATGGGGACCATTTCTTTTCAAGGAGGGAGGAATGATTTGGGCAACAATTTAGGCGACAATTTAGGTGACAGTTAATTCCTCAAATTCTGTATTGTTTTAAATCTTCACCTGTTAATTCCTCAAATTTTGTATTGTTTTAAATCTTGGAAGTTGAACCACTTAATATCCCTCAATATTTGTGACCTTCCACATCCTCCCCATGCTTTTAAAATCAGTATAAATGAAGAGGTAACCTGAAATGTGAAGACCGACATCTCTTCCCAGAGATAAGCATATATGTGTATTGCAATCTTGAGTAATAATACATCTCTTCTTAGAGAATTCATTGTTACTATGTTATTTCTATGCTATTGAAATATTTATCAACTAGAAATTATGATTTTTGGATCAAATACCTATGAGGGACAACTTTCTCATTCTAGGATTAAAATATCTCTTCCAAGAAGAGTTATCCAAACTTCACATCTTAGACAAGTAGGCATAAAAAGTAGGTGCAGTCCTAACCAACACCAATCAACTTAATGAGTCTCAAGTACCCAAGGTAAACAAGCTCCCTCCTATCTATCTCTATGTCATTATAGTAGGTGCCTTAGTAAAAAAATGTATGATAGATAGTGGGGATAGTACATCTACCATGCCTAAGTCTATAACAGACAAGTTCGAATTAAAGTATAAGCCTAATTCTAAAAGGGCATTACAACTAGATGGGCTTCCTATTAAGACTATTGCTGTACTTAAAGACCTAAAAATTATCTTGGTTGCTTATCCTAATTGTACTATATCCCAAGATGCTATGGTAGTTGACTTCCCTCCTTACTTTGCCTTATGTTTATCTAGAGATTTCACTACCAAGATAGGAAGCTATCTCTCTTCTAACTAGTCTTATATGGCCTTTAGTACCATGTATGGAAAAAAACTCACCATAAGGTTTGAGCTTATCTATAGTTTCCATTTAGATCCCTACATGCCTAATTTATCTAATGTCAATTGCACTATCATAGATGAAGATGAACACCCCAATGACCAGGAGCCAATTGAACCAATTGAAGGTATAGTATACTTGATTCTTAATGAGTGGGGGGTAGATAACCATGGCTATGATCCATACAATATCATTGAAGATGCAAGTTTGGGAATATATTGTATGTATGAGGAAGGGCTTGTCATACCATACATCACTAACCCAAGCCAAGATCATGATGGAGTGTGGATTTTATTCATTAATGGACCTAGGTGCAAGAATGGAAGTGGGCCAAGTGTCATGCTTTTTTTCCTTCCAAGAAAAGGTACTTATCTAGCATAAGTTTCTAATTTAGTTGCACATACAACACAAGGGAGTATGAATCCCTCATTCATGTGATGCAATGGGAAAGAAAGAGGGGTATTAAGCTCTTACAAGCCATGGGAGATAGTGAGTTAGTAGTGCATCAAGTGAGAGGGATGAATTCAATCAATAATCCACTCTTGAAGGCATACAAGAACGAGGTTTGGAACCTCTTAGAGGACTTTGAGACCTTTGACATCCACTCAATATTAAGAGAATCCAATCAACATACAGACTATTTTACAACCATAGGATCATAGTATGACATTCCAAGTAGAGTCAAGGACATGAAAGAGTAGTCCCAAATCAAGGTAGTATGCAGACCTTTAGTCCCTGATAATGAGGTTAGCTAGTAACTCTTTTAAAATGACAATTATATAGCATGCTATTTTTAGTAGGAGGCAAAATTATGCTCAAGAAATCAAGGCAAATTGCAACAATAGTATGGTAACTAGATTGTCCAATTAAGGACAAATAAAGTACCTAAGGGATCGGTGACCTTGGAAAATATATTCAATGAAGATGATTAGTTAAGGAAAGACAAATCTAGTATATCAACAAAGGAGGAACACTATGAGAAGGTCACTATTTTCAAGGATAGGCTATTTAAACTAGGAAAAGTGAAAACAAAGGAGGAGAAGGAAACCTTCATTGAGTTATGCCAAGAGTTTGCATACATATTTTCTTGGGATTATAATGACTTGAAGGGGTTTGAACCTAGTTTATCCCAGCATACCATAGATTTGGAGGCAAGTGCTAAGCCTATAAGACAAAATTAAACGTCAATCAACCCCAAGATTGAGATCCTCATGAAGAAATAGTTGACCAAGCTCATTGAGTCCAACATCATCTTCCCAACCAAACACTCTTCATGGGTGACTAATCTTGTGCCTGTAAGGAATAAGAATGGGTAGATAAGGTTATGTGTAAAATTTGGGGATCTCAACAAGGTGTCATTGAGAGATCATTAACCCTTACCATCCATGGATCAAATTCTTCAAAAGGTTGTAGGTTTATGGTGTTTCTCCTTGCTTAATGGATACTCAAGGTAAAATCAAGTGTTAGTAAAGGAGGAGGACCAACACAAGACTACCTTCACAACCAAGTGGGGTACTTATGATTACAATAAGATTCCCTTTGGGTTGTCCAATGTAGGGGCCACCTTCCAAAGAGTAATGGATATAGCCTTCCAAGGACTAATAAATAAGATGGTGCTCATCTACGTTGATGACATCATAATTTTTTCCAAGGATCCCAAAGACCACTTGACACACTTAAGGCTAAGATTTGATAGGTGCAGGTGGTATGGGGTCTCCTTGAATACTAAAAAGTTTATTTTTAAAATCCATGAGGGTAGACTTCTAGGCCATATTATGTCAAAACAAGGACTTTATTTAGACCTTGAGAGGATAAGTGGAATCCTTGCTCTATCATTTCCCAAATACAATAAAGGATTGTAGAGTTTCTTAGGTAAGATCAAATTCATTATGAGGTTTATCCCTAGGTTTGCGTAATTGGTAAGGTTTCTAACCTTCATGATCAAGAAACATAAGAATTTTACATGGACTAAATAAGGGAAAATAAGCTTTGAAGCCTTCAAATAGGCCATTGCTCAAGCACCCACCCTCATCAACCCTAATTTCTCAAGGGAATTCTTCTTGTATGTATTCTCAACCAATGATACTATTTATTCCATGCTTATATAACAAAATAGTGAGGGTGTTGAGCAACCCATAAACTTCTTTAGTTAAGCATTAGATGGAAGCTAAGAGAGATATACATTTATGTAAAAACATGTGTTTGTAGTCATGATATTTCTCAATAAATTTAAACACATGGTCTATAATAACAAAATCTATGTCATGGTGGTTCACCTTAGCATTAAATACTTCATCCTTAATAGAGACTTGAGTGAAAAGAGAGTAGGTTGGGTGACAAAATGCATGGAATATGACATAAAAGTGAAGGTCACCAAGTTGGTAATGGGTAGGGGACTATGTGAACACTTGGTAATATAAGTGAAGGAGGATAAAGAAGTGGTTTTAGTAATGCAAAGTGACCAACAAGTAGCTTCACCTACATCTCCTTCTAACTGTACTCAAAACATGGTGAGATTCCTTCAAATGGGAGAATGTACTTAAGCCTAAATAGGACAAGAAGGAGGTAATATAGATTGAAATAAATTCATTATGTATTTCTTAATGGAGTGCTTTTCAAAAATGATCATGATAGAATGCTCTTCAAGTGTGTAGAAACAAACCAAGTTGATAAACTCCCATACCAGTTTTATGATGGGCCTAAAGGAGGGACTTTATAGCCAAGACTAAAACATCAAGGATCATAATATCAGGCTATTTTTGGCCAAGTTTTTTCAAACACTCCCATGCTTGGGTTAGGAGGTGCCTATAATAGAGTTAAACTTCTAGGTTAAAGCACTAGCTTCCTTGATTTATCTCTTAAGCTCACACACTACACTACATTAATCACTTGGGGGTGAAAAGGGAAGAAGGAAACATAAAGTAACCTATTCTAATGAGGTGATATACCAAGGATAAGTCCACACAACACACTTTCATCTACACTAAGAAGGAAAACTACCAAAATTGACCTCATTTATATGACCTTATAGCATAAGTGTTTCTCATAGAGGCATATTGCTATGCATATCTAGAGGTGGGTGAAAATAAGGTTTGATACTAAACACTACTAGTCCATTTCATACTTCAATTACACATTAATAAACAATACAATTTATGAGACCTATTAGAAGAGATGATACTTACACCATGCATACAAGAGCAAAATGGAATCAAGGAGAAACAAGTTTCATCACTTATCATCCAAATACACTACGTTAAATACTTAGGCAAGATGAGTAGAGAATAAATCAACTTTAAATGCAAAACAAGGTACCAAACTAGCAAGTCTTCACCATACTAGGTGTGTACTAGATACAAATGATAAAATAACTTGTATATATAGAGCACAGGGGAGGAGAGAGAAGAAGAGAAGTGGAAGGGTAAAAAATCCAAGTGTCAAAATATGAGGACTAGTTACAACATGAGAGAATGAGGTATAAAATAGGCCAAGAAGATTTCATGGACAAGTGTCCACCTAGAGTTCATCATTCTCCCTCAAGTTGGCATAAAGGATCTTTATGTTCTTATTTGAAATTTCCTTCTTAGTGATGAGTCCACTTGACCATTTTAAACCACCTTAGGGGTCTTTGAAACTTTTTCACTATCATGATAATATGGTATATTTATGGTAACAATCATCTATGCCTCTCCAACTGATAACTCCCTCTTTACCCATTGTTACTCATTCTCTCACAACCACTCACTAGCCCTCTAGGTTTGTCTTCACACTTATCACCTAAGTGACTTTTAGTTACCAATGGACATGTGTTTTATAATTTTTAGGACACTTTTTGAAGACCCATTTGTCCTATGGTCTATCATAAGCTTCAATGAAAACCTCAAACCATACTTCTCATATCATAATTAGGCAGTGACTTCTTTTCCTCACTATTTGATTCAAAACTGCCTATATAAATGATGTAATAGATTGATTTTAATGAAAAAATAAGGTGATAAATTAGAATAATGATTTATAATAAGTCACTATATACCTTCCATAATGATCTTCATCCATCAATCCCCTTTCACACCTATGAAACACATCAAATCCTACAAGAAACACCATATTAGGTATGTTCGTATAGAAGATAGTATGGATCAAATGAGTGTCAAAAATCCTAGGATAGTTATAAATAGGTTAAAATAAATTTCATGGCCATTTTACCCCTCACAGATGCATATCCTTTCATTTATTCTCCATCAGGTCTGAACAAGGGCTTTAAAAGGGTTTTTGGTGGTCTAACTTGTTAACAATGATTCATATAGGCTAGACATTAAAACTCCAAATAAATCCCATTGAGAAAAAGTGAGGGAACCCCTTCAACTATTACCAACTCCTTGAAGTCTCATGCACACCCTCCATATATATGTGATCAAAAGAAAGTGGCCTTCAAGCTCCTCCTATGCATTTTGAGTAGGTCTAATATAGTTTTAGGCCAAATTAACCATTCTTGTGATTCTCTCTAGAAATAAATGGTTTTGATCAACTTTATACTTACCATTTAAGGATATAAATTGGATTATAAATGTTATATGGTCTTATTAATGAAATTGGAGGCCATGAGGGCTCATGCATAATAGGCCTAGTTGTATTTGACTTTGTGTTTGACCACCTATAGGTTTTCCATGAATATAGGTGTTTTTATATCTCCTTCACCCTCAAACCAATTATAGACATCATACCATTATTATTTCAATACTCCTCATTCATCATTTCAACATTCATATATTAAGTCTATAGACTGTGTTGTTACTAGAGTGTTCTCTATCTATGATAGAACAAAGAGTATCTCCATTATTGGTATGACCAAAGTGAGGCCATGGAGATCTTGGATGACTCATGAGTACATTATAAAATAATTTTTAAGGCTTGATCATACTCCAAGATCCTTTAACACCTCAAATTATCAAAATTGGATTTTATTCCTGCATATTGTAGTAATCTGTAAATGGCTGAGTATGAGGTTCGAAGACCATTATAGTTAAACTTTTGCTTTATCTCCTACCTCTGAGGGCCTTATGAAATTTTTTTATATAAGTTTGAGGATGTATTCAACATGTTAATCCAACCTCCATCACTAGTTACCAACTCCACTATATCTCTCCACTAGTTAGAACTATTTTGTAGTGTGAGTCTAACTATGTCACCTATAGGTGGCTATTAGGGGAGAAGTTTGAAAGTTTCATGTAAGTGTTAATTAGGTTTGAATAATGTACCTTATGCCCTTGATCTCACTTGATATCATTAAGACCATTTCACACTTTAATAAGCTCATCTTTCTATCACTAACATACTATCACCACTATTGCATTGTAATTTGTAGGTCCATTTGGATTTTTTGGTAATGTGCTTACTAAGTATTTCAAGTAGGAAACTACCCAAGTGAAACTCCACTCTATAATCACTTTATTCTAACCTAGTGACTTGATCTCATGTTCAAGCGTTTCTACTAGGCCTAGGTTACAATTAGTGAAACATTAGGCTTATATATATCTCATTAACCCTTACTAATAGACACCTCATTGTATGAGCAAAACCTCATTTGGAGAAGTTAAGGTAATTAGTCCCATTAAACAACTTATCAATCTATACACCTCCATATATTTCTTGATTTAATCTTGGATATGATAGTGAACCTTGGATGACTTGAGAAATATATTCAAGTCATGAAATTAAATACAACCATATCTCCTGGGGTTTTTGATGACCTTCTATGCTCCGTACATGCCTATAGGTAACTATAGATGACAGTAATATTGAAGAGCTCTGACCATTCTTTGCTCATGGTCTTGGAAACTCATCCCCATAAACCTCCATGTATTCTAATATAAAACTTTTATGGTAAAATAACTCCCATTCTTTAATAAGAGAGACACAGGGGTGTACTACCTTTGATATGAAGCCATCTACACAAGGACAACCTCTACAATTGTGAAACATGTTCTGTAGACCACTATGATGTTTATTTCTAACAAAATGAGATGTTATCACCTACCTTTCATGATAACATGTGAAAAATAAGATGAAAACATCATGGAAAGGAAGAGAAAGATTTTCAAGTACACCTACACCACTTGGAAGCATCAGATCATGTAAATAAATGAGAAAACCTAAAGGTGTTGGGAATGCACAACAAAATAGGAAGCACTAGTAGTCTTAGGGATGATTTATGAAGAAAATACCACCAAATATAAAAGAATTTACATTAAATTTAAGTAAAAATATAGTAATTTCATTCACCAAGTGCATTCATTCTCACTCTTCCCTTCCTATCCATACCAATTACAAATCGATTGACCTAATTGACCTTGTCTAAGAGAGAAATGAGGGAGATATACCAATTTTTGACAAATCTGAAATTGATAAAGCTTATCATGCCTGAAAAGGGGGCCTTTATATTCCTCCTAAATCTTCCCATGTGCCAAGTATACCTTTCAGGTCATACAATTGCCTAAAATAACCTATTTTATAGTTGATATTCTTGAATCCATGTTGAACCTACATCATGTCAATTATAGAATAGTTCCCTAACACTCAACTGACACTTTTTACATTGGATATTCCATTTGCGCACTTGTTTTCTTTTGGAAACCATACAATTCATCTAAAGTGGGCAAAAAAGTGACATAAGGAAACATTAAGATAATGACACAAATGACCAAGGTTTAAAACCCATTAAGTGACTTTTATGACCATGATATGACTCATCAAGACCCTATATAAAATTTGAACTTGTATGGGGTTTGACTTATTTGACCAAGGGGTAAAATTAGTAAACATTTTGGTGATTTCCTAGGGGTAACAAGCTTGTTATGCTAAGGACCAGTTGCATTCTCCTATCCTTGGGTAATGGAGTCACCTATACACCACATTTGACATTGAAAAGCCTATGATCAGACATCGAACTAGACCAAACAAAAAATATGAAACAAACACAAGATAAGATAAGAGAGCAAACACACGTGTTCACATGAACGCTTAGGGAAAACACACAACACTTAAATAAACTAAGTTATGTATAAACTAACGTGAAGGAAGTTTATCCTCCTACATCAAAGGGGAAATTTGCACCATATCTTGCTCCATGATATAGAGTAATACATGAGGCAAATTTCCCTTTGAGCATTAACTTTGATGTCTTCAATTTCTTGATGTTTTCCAATCTCCTTAGCATGATCTTCAATGTAATCAGGGCAGCTAAAAATAGATCACCTATGAAGGTGAATTCTTAAAGCACTTCAACAATCTCAACCTTCTCATGAGACTCCTTAGATGTAAATTGATTCAATGATGTCTCAACTAGGCATGCTTCTTTAAATTCTATGGTACTTTAAATGGAATCAAATTGCTCACCAGTTGTAATCTCCTCAAACTCATTAAGGAGCTTTGTGTAGTCCTTACAATCTTGGTCAATGTCCTCCATGAGGACATCTTGTTATATATTTTTGTGCTCTTAACCTTCAAATTTACAACGTTCTTCAAGTTCTTGGAAAAGCTCAATCTACTACTACCAATCATCTTGGCTCTCTTTCTCCTCAAGAAACACAACTTCTTCAAACTCATCCTCTTAACCATGTTCATGAATGCCATAATCATCATAAATTTATTTATGATGTTCTTCAAGACATGATTTTTCAATAGGAACTTTTCATTCTTCCTCCACAATCTCATTTTTCTCTCCTTCAATAACTAGATTATCAAGATCTTCATACACATTGAACATTTCTTGATAGGTTTGTCACATGCCTTGATCAAACTCCTTATGAACAGCTGAAATTTCATATACATCTTCTCTTTGTTTACTCAAGAGGGTGGATCTCTACCTTTCTTCACTAAGGGGGGTTCCTATAGTTATTTCTTCTTCATATTCACTTGAAACATCTTCTTGATCAGTTATAGATTGAACTTGTTCTTCTTTACTTGACTCCTATAAGTTGGGTTATCCTTTAAGAGGGGATGGGTGGACAAGTTTATGGTTTGGAGAAGGATTAGGAGGTGTGATTGAAGGATAATTAATTGGAATGGGGTTATAAGGAGACACATGAAAGAATTCTTGGTGGGAGAGAATATTCTATTGAGCTATAAACACTTCAATTTCTTCAACAAGCACCTCCTGATTTTCATTATCTTCTTGAAACTCTTCCACAGTTGTAACTTTGTCTTCCACATTATCAACTATCCTTTTCATGTTGAAAATATTCTTGGATGGACTTCCAATATGGAAAATCTATATGTTTTTGAAGAGAATTCAATGTGGTTTGACCATACACAAAGATTTCATTCTTCTCATCAAATTCTTAGTTCCATGTTAGAACTTTGAGGCTACTAGGATCTTTTACAGATTGGATAGGATCTTCATGAGGACAAGGAATATTAGAGGACTGACATAGAACATAGGAAAACTCTTGAGGATTGGAGGGAGATACTTTTTCTTTAAATAAATTTTCACTTTCTCCATATCCTTCTTGAGGCTCTTCAACAACTACAAGTTGACTCTCAACTTTTTGGTTTTCCCACCTTGGAAAGCCTATCAATGCACCATTGAATATAACATCTCATCTCATGAAAATATTCATTGATTACATAGCTATCTTCCTCCTCAACCAATATCCACTTATTCATCAGGAAATTGACTGACCTTCTCATTTTTCTATGAAATGAATAGGGATCACATCAAGTTCTTGATCCCATTTCTTCATCAACTCTTGTGATTTTGGAAGTTTAGGCATGAGTGCCAACAAATATTTAGGTTAAGGTAGAATTGGATTAGGAAAAATGATAGGAAAATTAGTTTTGGTATTGAACTTGAGAAGGTTATAGAGGAGTTTGATAGGATGGATAGGGTTGCTGAGGAAGAATGCTTCCAAGAATATGCCTCTTAAGATCTTTGATTTCTTCCTTAAGAACCTGCATCTTAAGAGCTTGTATCTCTTCTTCAAGATCCTTAAAATTATCTTATTGATATCCTTATTCATAGGTTTTCTCACAAGACTGTTCAACAACTTCATTAACATATGGAGGGGGAATGGGTTGACCATAGGGTTGATAACAACTTTGATAAGATTGTGTGTAGTAAGAACTCTCAACATATCCATCCATATTAGATTCGTTTTTCAAATGAAACATAATAATTGATCAAAATATTTTACAATATGTACCTAGGTTTCTCATAACAAGATGATTGCATTCAAAGTTTCCATTGGTGTTTGCTTGAATGCTTCCAAAAGTTGATATTAGGAAGAGCACACCAACTATTCTTCTACTCTTTTGGACGTTGGTCCCATCAGGCATGCAAAAACTATTATATCCAAATATTTCACCCTAGGAGAGGAAGTTTAAGCCTCTCCCATATTTGGACAACATGGGATTAACTCTAGGCCTATGGGTTGCCTATAGTAGAGGTAAACCTCTAGGTTAAAAGGATAGCTCCCTTGATTTATCTCTTAAGCTCACACACTATAGTAGACTAATCACTTGGGGGTGAAAATTGAAGAAGGAAACATAAAGTAACCTATGATAATGAGGTGATAGACCAAGGATAATTCCACACAACACACTTGCATCTACACTAAGAAGGAAAACTACCAAAATTGACCTAAACTCTATGACCTTATAGCATAAGTGTTTCTCATAAAGGTCAATTACTATGAATATCTACAGGTGGGTGAAAATAAAGTCTAATACTAGACACTAATGTTTCCTCTAACACTTCAAGTAAACATTAATAAACAATACACTTTATGATACCTATTAGAAGAGATGCTACTTACACCATGCATACAAGAGCAAAATGGAAATAAGGAGAAATAATCTTCATCACTTATCATCCAAATACACTAATTGAAATACTTAGGCAAGATGAGCATAGATTCAATAAATTTCATAATATTATTTAAAATCAAAACAAGGTGCCAAACTAGTAGGGCTTTGCCATACTAGGTGTGTATAAAATATAAATGCCAAAATGGCTTGCATATATAGATCGTAGGAGAAGAAGAGAAGTGGAAGGGTCACAAATACAAGTGTCAAACAATGAGGACCAATTAAAAAATGAGATAATTAGGTGGAAAATAGGTCAAGAATATGTCATGGATAAGTGTCCACAAGGATTTGCTCATTCTCCCTCAAGTTGGCATAAAGTCTCTTCATGTTCTTATTTGAAACTACCTTTTTAGTGACGAGTCCACTTGACCATTTTGAACTAACTTAGGGTTATTTTACACATTTTAACTATTGTGAGAAGATGGAATATTTATGGTAACAATCATCTACACCTCTCCAAATGATAACTCCCTCTTTTCCAATTGTTACTCATTCTCTAGCAACGACTCACTAGCCTTATAGGTTTGTCTTCCTACTTGCCACCTAAGTGAATTGTAGTTACTCATATAGATGTGTTTTAGAGGCGTTAGGAAATATTTTTAAAACCCATTTTTCCTTTTTTATATCATATGATTCAATGGAAACCTCAATCCATACTTCTTATATCACACTTAGGCAGTCACTTCATTTCCTCACTATTTAATTCAAGATTGTCTATAAGGAATGATGCAGTATAGGGATTTTCATGCACAAATAAGGTGAGAAATAAGTTTAAGGAGTTATAATAAGTCTCTAAAGACTTCCCAAAATGATCTTCATCCATCAATCCCCTTTTACACCTATGGGACACATCAAATCCTACAAGAAACACCATATTAGGTCTATCCATACAAAAGATAGTACTAAAAAAATGAGTGTCAAGGAGCCTATGAGAGTTATAAATAGTTTAAAATGACTTTCATGGACATTTTAACCCTCCTTTATGCATATCCTTTAATTTATTCTCCATCAGGAATGAACAAGGGTTTTAGGAGGGTTTTTAGTGGTCTAAAGTATTAACAATGATTCATATAGGATATACATTTAAACACCAAAAAAATACCACTAAGAAAAAATTAGGGACCCCCTTACACTATTTCCAAATCCTTTAAGTCTCATTCATACCCTACATACATATGTGAACAAAATAAAGTGGCTTTCAAGCTCCTTTTATGCATTATGAGTAGGTCTGATACAATTTTAGGCCAAATTAACCATTATTGTGATTTTCTCTACAAACCAATGGTTTTGACCAACTTTATACTTCCAATTGAAGGATACCAATTGTATTGGAAATTTCATATGGTCTTATGGCTCAATTTGGAGGCCATGAGGGCTTAGGCCTAGTTGTATTTGACTTTGTGTTTGACAACCTATAGGTTTTTAATTACTATAGGTGTCTTTTATATATCCTTCACACTCAAACCAGATGTATACATCATCCCATGATTATTTCAAGACTTGTCATTCATCATTTAAACACTCATATATTAATTCTATAGACTATGTTGCTACTAGAGTGCTTTCTATCTATGACAAAATAGAAAGTATCTCCACTATTGGTATGACCAAATTGAGGGCATGAAGAGATTGTATGACTCATGAGGAAATTATTAAACAATTTTAAAGGATTATTCATGCTATAATATCCTTCAACACCTCAAATTATCAAAAATGGATTTCATGCCTCTATATTGTAGTAATTTGTAGATGGTTGAGTGTAAGGTTCAAAGACCATTATAGTTCAACTTTTGCTTTGTCTCTTGCCTATGAGGGACTGATAAAAATGTGTTATAAAAGTTTGAGGATGTATTCAAAATGGTGATCCAACCTCCATCACTATTTACCAACTAAGTTATATGTATCCATTAGCTAGAACTATTCTATAGTATGAGTCTGACTGTGTCACCTGTAGGTGACCATTAAGGGAGAAGTTTGAAAGTTTCATGTTGGTGTTAATTAGGTTTGAACACTGTACCTTATGCTTTTGATCTCAATTTATGTCACTAAAACCATTTCACACTTTAATGAGCTCATATTTCTATCACTAACATACTATCACCACTATTGCATTGTAATTTATAGGTCCATTTGGCTTTTTGGGTATTGTGCTTATTGAGTATTTCAAGTGGGAACCTCCTTGAGTGAAACTCCACTCTATCATCACTTTATTCTGACCTAGAAACTTGATCTCATTTTCAAGTGTTGGTACTATGCCTAGGTTATAAGAAGGAAAACATTAGACCTATTTATACCTCATTAACCCTTACCAATAGATGCCTCATTGTATGAGCAAAACCTCATTCAGAGAAGTTAAGGTAATCAGTCCCATTAAGAAAAAAATTAATCTCTACATCTCTATATGTTGCTTAAACTAATATTGGCTATGATAGTGAACCCTGGATGACTTGATAAATCCATTAAAATAATGAAATTAAATAAAACCATATCTCCTTGGGTTTTTGATGATCTTCTCTCCTATATACATGCCCATAGGTAACTATAAATGACTATCATATTGAAGAGCTCTGACCAATCTTTGCTTATGGTATTGAAAACTCATCCCCATAAACCTCCAAGTCTTCCAATACAAAGATTTCATGGGGAAAAAGCTTATATGATTTAATAAGAGAGTCATAGGGGTGTACTACCTTTGATATGAAGCCATCTACACAAGGACAACCTCTATAATTGTGAAACATGTTCTGCAAACCACTGTGATGTTTATTTCTAACAAAATGAGATGTTCTTGCCTACCTTCCATGAACACCTATGAAAAATAAGATGAAAACATAATGTAAAGGAAGAGAAAGCTTTGTAATTACACCTACACCACTTGGAAGCATCATATCATGTAAATAAATGAGAAAACCTAAAGGTGTTGGGAATGCACAGTCAACTAGGAGGCACTAGTAGTCTTAGGGATGAATCATGAAGCACAAACCACTAAAATTTAAAAAAATACCATGGAATGAAAGTAAAAAGATATTAATTCATCCACCAAGTGCATTCTTCTTGACTCTTCCTTTCCTATCCATACCAGTTACAAACTAGTTGACCTATTTAACCTTGTCTAAGAGGGCGATGAGGGAGATGGATGAGTTTTTGACAAATTTTAAACTATTGAATATTTTAAAGCCTAGAAATTAATTATGGGGGCATGTCAAGATCCTCCTAAAGCTTCTAATGTACTAAGTGTACCTTTTAGGCTATATAACTCCCTAAAACTACCCATTTTGTAGTTGATCTTCTTGAATCCATGTTGAACCTGCATCATTTCATTTACACATCAATTCCTTGACACTCAACTAACACCTTTTATGTTAACTATTCCCTTGACACACTTGTTTTCTTGTGAAAACCATACAATTCATCTAAATTGGCCAAAAAGGTGACATAAGGGAATATTAAGACAATGACACAAATGACCAAGGTTTAAAACACATTAAGTGACTCTTATGGCCATGATATGACTTAGAAAGACCCTAAATTTTTTTTGAACTTGTAGGGGGGTTGATTTATTTGACTAGGGGGTCAAATTAGTCAATAGTGCCAAAAGTGTACTATGTTCACAGGGAAGCAAAGACTAACTTCCTTTCCCCTCAAGCCTATTCAAGTGGAGCAACCCATCATGTAGTGGGGCCTAAAATTTGTAGGTATGATTCACCCTCCATCTAGTACAAGACATAGGTGGGTCTTGAATGCTACAAACTACTTTACTAAGTGGGAGGAGGTAGTATCACTTAAGGAGGCAAATAAGAACTTAGTTTTGGAGTTCTATGACAACCTATTAACTAGATTTAGGATCCCTTCCACCATCATATTAGATAATGCACTAGCCTTCAATATTGAAAGGTTGAGTGAATGGGATATAAACCATGGTATCTACCTCAGTACTTCCTCCAACTACTATCCATAAGGCAATGGACAACTATAGAGGAAAATCAAAGGGAGTGGCATACCAAGTTAAGCACAACCTTATGGGCAAATAGAATTACTCCCAAGAGGGATACTAATCATTAATCATACCTCCTTATCTATGACAAAGAGGCAAGGCTACACATATCACTTGAACTACCAGCCTTGGAACTAACACATCAACTTGAACTCATGGAGAATGATGCTACGAAGGTAAGAATGAATGAATTAAAGGAGATGGAAGATACAAGAGATGATGATATGAATGTCATGTGGTCCCATCAAGATCAGGTAAAGATATCATTTGAAAAGAGAGCTTCTTAAAATACCTTTCAATAATGTGATATTGTGCTCAAATGGGATGAAGACTGGGCTAAACCAGGTAAGAATTCAAAGTTTGATAGTCTTTGGAATGGACCATATATTATTACCAGTTACAAAAATCACATTGATTTTCAATTGTCCAAGTTTAATGGTGAGGAATTACCTATCCCTATCAATGGGGTGTTCCTTAAGTATTGTTACTAGAAAGAACAAATTATCTTGTACATAGTAGTTTAGGTTTCCTTCTTCCAAGTGTTGTGGCACATGCCTAGTTAGTAGCCTATCTTGTTGTGCTCTTATTAATCTCTTGTTATGTGTTTTGGTTATGTTCTTTTTGCTTTCTTGTTATGTTCCTTTGTGTCTTGTTGTGTGTCTTATAGATATTGTTTCAATCCTTATAGTCTATAAGGTATTAATCATGAGGTACTAGCTCAGTTAAAGAGTATTTCATCTAAACATAACTAATATACAAGATATATTGGTCCTCTTGACCGACAAGAAGATCAAGCCTTTAGATTCACCAATAATGTTGACTTATTTCTACCCTTGGGATTAGAAAGGAGTCAACCTATGCCATGAGTACCTAATCTCACCTTGGTCACCGTCTTATATCTTTTGAAGTGTCAAGATAGTTCAAAAGGGGGGATCACTGGTTATCATGTCAAGGCAACAAGTTCAAGTGAGGCGTTATGTCAAGATATGTTATGGTGGTTATCTTGTATCCATTATAGAGTATGTGTCAAGTATCTACTTTGTGATAGTTATGTATAAGATCCCATGTCAAGTATCAATATGGTCCTTATGACCCAAATCATTTATGAAAGGGGTGACTTATAATGTTGTATCCATAGCCAACCATGTGAGCATGCCAACAACTTGTAACTTGAGGTAAAATTTAGGAGACTGGAGACCAATATGGAGGTGTATGTTTGACACTTATTTTAAACGTTAACATACTTTAAGGTTCTTTAGCAAATATTAAGGTATCTCCTTTAATTGATGTTTTACTTAGAATTATGCATGTATTACCTCTAAATGGGTGTCTAACGATGGAATAATGTTATTTTGGCCCCAAAACACCACTAAGACCATAATTTATGCCCTCAAAGGTCTCCATTATCATATAATGCCATGATATAATGGTTTCATATGCAAAAAGGTGTCCTTTTATAAGTCAAATGCTTTTATTTTCCACTAAAGGGGCCCACACATGGGAAAGAATGGCTTTTTACCTTCCCTCCACTTGTAATCCCTATTTTGAATGTAGTTTGTCCCCTCATTTCCCTCCTCCTACCCACTAATAATGCTTCTAGATTTGAAAACTTAAGAAAATATAGGAAATTAGATTTTTATAGGTGTTTTCAATAAAGTGTGGATTCATACAGTACAATCATGGTCAGAAAAGTTTAGGGATATATAGAGGGAACTTAGTGTAGACATCATGTAAGATAATCCATGAGTTTCAAGTCAAAAAAGGTCAAAAATCAACCCCTCCTTTTCATCATCCTCCTTGGTAGCCTTGGATAGCCTCTCAAGTTCTTGTTCAGTACATATAGGAGAGACGGTGACCTAAGCTCTTTGATAGAGGAGGGGGTATAATGGCCTTCTAATCCTTAGAATTAGTTTGAAAAATTATAAACCATGCTTTATGAACAATGGTTAAGAACCTAAGGTAGTTAAACTAGTGTTTTATAGCCATCCAGGTTAATATTGAAATGGTTTCAGTGTGTTTCTATCTTGGTTAAATAAAATGGTAGTTGTATATGTCTTTTACAAGTCTCTAAGGCCCTATCATTGCATTATCCACCCCTGGTTCACATGTGTGTGTCCATGGGAGCAAGAAACCTCCAGGTTGTCACAAGTTATAGACTGTAGGCAATGTTTCCTTGATAATGATATATATATATATAGTGGTTTGAGGTTGAATGATGGTTTTTTGAAATCATTCAGGTCTTCTTGCCTCCTTAACACAAGTGGAGTGGTAAAATGAACCTTAAACTCCTCAAGATCCTGGCTTCAAATAGGACTGCCAATATAGTTGACCTTTAGTGCAAATGTGAACTAAGTACTTCATGGTGATGGCTACTGAAGATCATTATAACACTATGGAACATCTAGAGGTATTGAACACATGTGGAGTACCTATTTCATGAGAAACATGCCTCATAATGATTCTCAAAGGGCAAGAAATGATGAACTAGTATTCCAATACTTTCACAGACCTATTTCACAAAGTTTAAGGTTCATAAGTAGGGTTTAAGGTATTTTTTAAATCTTAAGTTTCAATTTCTCCTTTCATGTGTGTGATTAACTAACTCTAAGTACCTTGCCTTGTTTAGTATAGGAATAAAGAGTGTTTAGGGTCCACATAAGTGATCTTGAATAAGAGTTAATAGTCCATATCACACCTCTTAAATGACATATGTTGTGTAATAGTTTCATCAAGCCATTTTACCTATCAATAGGCCTTGGTTTCCAAACTCATAACTCTATAGGACCTTATGACTACCACCTACAAGTTTAAGCCCTTTTGCCTAGGACTAAGGCATGAAAACAAGGTCAAATGCTCCATGATACTATCAAGGTTTAATATAACTATGAGAAAAGGGTTTATTCAGGTGTGGATACCATTGAAAAACTATGACCAAGTCCAAGGGATCAACTTAGGCCCAACCTTTAAAGGTTTTTGAAAACCATCATATACAGCTAAACTTCAAGGATGCAAAGAAAGGTCATAGGTTATGAATATGACTATCTTAAGGAGAGATATTGAGATTCAAGAAAATTCAAGTAGGTCTCTAACATAAGTATATAATCCCTCTTTTTGTTCAGGGGCCTATTTAAGAACCCCTTATAGTCATCACACCTAGACCTCTACTTGCAAGACTGTAGGCAACCTATCTAAGATGGAACATGAGATGATATATGAATATGGAAGGGAGATCTCAAGTAAAGGTACAAAACATAGTGATAAATTTTTCAAAGATAATAAAACTAGAAAGGATAGCCAAAACAAGTGGAATTAGGCATATATAGTGAGCTAAGTCTACCTAACCAGTTAGGGTGCCTAAGTGATGTCAATGTTAATGTAAACAAAACATGTAAGGGTAACCCTAGGATAATGATGGAATTCATCCTCCTCATGTTTCTTAAGGGCACGATCAATCCAATCAAAGACCTTATATGGGTTAGACACTCATGACACCGAAATTTCAATGCATGATTATAGGAGAGACTTGAGAATAGGATTAAGGGGAAACTCAGTTCAAGGAACATGGTTAGATCTCAAATACATCCTACATGATCCTAAATTCTAAAAATAGTTAATAAGACAAGACACAAGTCCTACCTAGTCCTCTAGTATTAAGTGATTCAAACACTCATACTAGGCATGGTAGTGATAGTCATGGCAGGCCTACAAGAGAGAGGGAAATATATGGTGATCTATGTAGCTGAGTACAACTACAAAAGGTATAAATTAGATATATAATTATGTTAGAATAAAATTTAAGCCATTAATACATCTACAGGTGACTCAAGGTTTTAAAACTTAGTCTAAGCCTATTAGGCCTAAAGCCCTCCTTGATCCCTCAAGACCCCGTCTCCATCTTGGTGACAGACTCAAACCCCCATAGTTAGACTAAGGGTATGAAGAGGTGTATAGGGATGATACATACCCTGAAGGTCTTATAGGAAAATAAAGGTAGTGAAGTGGCTATGGTAGTCTTATCAACCCTCTTGAGATCCATTACCCTAGTCTATTATCTTGAACTACGAACTTCAATTCTCATATCTCACATAGCATGATGACTTAGGCCTAGTAGTCTCAAGGGGAGTTGGGGATCCTTATGCACTTATTATCCATAGAGGAAAGAGTTACCTTCAAGAACTCAATTCTATGAACAATCCCTAATATTGTAACCCACATAAAATGCTTAACAAAGAACTTGAAGGCTACCAACTTTCACTCACAACTCACCGTAAAAGTTATATGGGACCAAGAGTTATTTGGAAGTTTTGGAGGTGTCTATGGGCTCAAAATACATGGAAATAAGTTTTAGGTTTGAGGCCTATACTCTATTAACCATCGTTAAGATGGTAGGCCACTAAAACCCTTCATAAACCATAATAAGGACTTGATGAAGGATTTATACCCTCAAATCCCTTCAAAAGAGGTAGTTGACTATGAAAATTGTCTTAATGGTCTTCTTAGGTCACATAGGCATCCAAATGGTCCACTAATTGTCATGTGTAGATTGTATGTGGTATGGATCAGGCCTAGATAGAACTTTTATAAGCTTACAAAGGAATGTTCCAAACCTATGTGCATAAATTAGAAAAGTTCTACATATCTTACATGTTTTTTAAGAGTGAGAGACATCAAGAGGTTGAGAAGACTATAAAATGATCACTAAAATGGGTACCCACACCTAACGACCTCTTGCAGACATGCCTAAGTGCATAATTAGAGGGATATGTGTAAATGAAGAAGAAGTAGATGGATTAACCTAGCCAACATCATTGATATAAAAGATATAAGAGATGTATTTCATACCAATAGGGGTGTCCAAGTGCTCTCATGAATCCATTTTGAAGGCAAAACCCAATAACCATGTTATTAAGCTTATTAGTCGAATACCCTTATCTAGGCATAACTACTCAAATACTGAGGGTTGAGGATTAGAAAACTTAAATGAGACATTAGAACATCATGAAAGTACACTTCAATAGTTTCAAATGTGTAATAAGTGTGAGTTTATAGAATGAAGCTCAAGATTGGCCATTTTTGGCCTAAAACTGCCTTGAGAGTGCAAAGAAGGTAAGATAGTCACCTGATGAGTAGCTTCTTATGCTTAGACATTTATGAAGGATCTTTATGGGGACCCCAACTAGTAGGCAAATTTTAGGAGAGATGTATACTTGAATATATTGGCATTGGTTTTGCAGTTCAAGCCCTTAGGGCTATGAATATTGTTAAGAGTATAAACCTCCCTAAAACCCTAATAGAGACCCAATAGAGGAAAAATTGATGAATTTGCGTCCAAATGCATTGAAATGGCTTGTAATACACTTGGAAAACCTAGTTCACATTGAGGAGGTCCCATCCATGGCATGAGTTTATACAGATAGTTTTACAAATCCATCAGAAACACTAGTTTGGTAAGATTTTATGATAAATTCAAGGTGTAGTGTAGCATTATTCCCAGTTGTACTAAAACAAAAAGCAGTAATAATTTTTTTTATAATTTACTTCTCCAAAAAATATTCTATTTACAATTATAGAATTACACTTTATATATGTAATAGATAAACATCAAATTTTCAACTTTAATTTCCAAAGCAGGATAAAGGGTTACAATTTATGAAAGGAAATACATAATGACACATCTACAACTGGTCTCACTATACAATAATGGATATTCAAGTAAATAATTTTACATTTACACTTTCAATAGGCAATTATCCTTATAAAAGATAACTAACTCTCTGGACCTTGAGTTGCACTAACTTGTGTATCTCTGATAACCTCAAGTGTTGTCTCCAAGAATGTACTATAGTGGGGGAGAAGAGCATCATTTAAGTGCTTTACCACTCTAACTACAAACCAATGATCCCCTGCACAATTCCCTATCAGGGAATGGCCCTCCCTACATGGATAGTTAGATAGAATGGTGTGGGAATCTAGAATGAGACATACTAGTACCCATTTGTGATGTAAGATTATAATACATGATGTGTATCATAAAGAAAAATATGTTTCTACTATGATATTACAAAACATGCAAATCATACACATGAATTGACAATGTTAATCTAACATTACTTTATCTAAAGTTTTAAATAACACATAATCATTTAGATCAATCAAATTCATAACACATCACTTGATTGGGTTATACATACCCATCATTGGTGATGCTAGCCAAGATTGAGAAACCATCTCATTGCTTGGGTAGTATAACCAATGTGGGATCCATAATAAACATAATAGATATATAATCCAAAGCATAGGCTTACCAAATGGGTAAACTAATCTAAAGATCATTAACATATACATGCAATATCTGATGTAATAAGCATACATTGACAAAACCATGCCAACCAAAAATGACCATAAAACTCTATATTAACTTATCTACAATACATAACTCACTCAAAATTCATTATTGGTATAGAAGAAGTACATTTAAGAAACAAATATCTTTCTAACATTTCTTAGAATGTTTAAGTTTGACTTCCCCAAAAATCAACAAAATTTATGAAAGGCACTATTTATCCATTTTTCAAAACTTTAAACTAACACCAAAATGTGTAATGCCACAATTATATCATTTTCAAACATAATCTGATAAGTAGTATATAAAAATAAACACCCCAAAATTTATAAATGCTATAATTTCCCTTGCCCCTAGACAATTTACTTACAGGGTTTAAAAATTATGTCGATTAACAACTTGTATGCTTCTTGGGCATTTAATTTACATCCAAATCAACAAATTTCATAATATGATATGTTTTAAAATAAGGAAGATTATTCTAATCATACAGAAAGATTATGGTTTAAGAGTTTACTAAACCATTAACAAATTTTGATGATATAAAAAAATAAATATAATTATAATATTTAATATTATATAAATTTCATTATTTTTTCATTTTAACTTAAATAATATGTAACCTTTTTAATTATATATTTAAATTTATAATATTAAAACCAAGTTGTTTATATATCTATACATATATAATTTAATAATTAACTAGAAGTGGGTTTCAACCTACCTCTCGCTATTGATTCACAATTATGAAAAAAAATAAAATTGCACTGGCCATTATATAAAACTTGGGATGGAATTGAAGAAGTGGATTTCACAGTATATAAAAGCTAAAATGTATAAATTTAATGTGAAGTGACTTGCACCCCACATCTATAACAAATCCACCTTATTTACATACTTCTTAGTCATGGAGATACACACAATTGGTATCATGCTAAAAAGCATTGAGGGTTTTTGAGAGTTTGTTGAAATCTTTTCTAGAATGGGACACGTTTCTACTAAATCATAACAATAAAGGCAAGAGAGTGTGGTGACGTTGCTCTTTAGCTGAGTTAAAGAAGAGAAAAGAAAAAAACTTGATATGACATCAATAATAATGCTAAAAAGGTAGAGGTTTAATAAATTCATTGAAAACCTATGAGTCCTTGGCTAGAATGGATCACCACTCTATTGAATTGAAATGACAGAGATAACCAAAGAAGAATTAAAAAAATAATAATTATAAAGGAAAGCATGGTAAGAGGGTGATGGTTCTACCCTTGGGCTAGGTTAAAGAAAAGAGAAGAATAGAACTTAATATGGTTGTGTTTGAAAAATCTAAATATTATAATACATTAATTTCATTCATTATCCTCATCATGAAAAGCCTCACCCACTAATTTCAACTTTGTTATTTATTAACATTTTATAAATTTAACTATTGTTTATAGGTCACTATTACCTCTAACAATTTGGGTTAATAAAATTTGGGTTATTATGGATGGATTTCCAGTCTCTAAAGGGAATACCAAAATCTAATTCCCTAAAGCTTTTTACAGATTCCATAGTGTTTCCCCTAATTTTAATACACACTATAACCCATAATTCTTTCAATACAAAATACAATTATTAAAATAATTATAGTACCCACTTGGTATGCTTTTCCTTTGTTGATGATGAAATTTCCCTTCCTAATACTGAAGCTTTCTTTCTTCTTCCAACTTCTCATTTCCTTTCTCATGAATATTCTGTGTCTAAAATTTTTCTCTTTCCTCTCCTTAAAACTGTTTTACTCCCATTTCCCTTTTTTCATGCCATTTGAAACCAAAGATATAGGCTTTATTCCAACTCATTTACTAGGAATCCCACTAGTATACATCAGATAAATTTCCAATTTATCTCCCTTGATTTCCCAAGTTAATAATAAGGTAACTCAACTTCCCTTTTGCAAGTAAAGTCATCTAAAGATTTTATGCATTACTAACAATCAGTTATAGATAAGCCTTCTAAAGTATAAGTTCATCCTAGTATTTAATTAGGATTTATTCTCATATTTATTAGCATAATTAATAAATTTAATATCACACTTTAATAATTGTCTAATATAATTAAACAATTTAAGATTATAACAAATCTTTAATTTGACAAATTAAATATAGCATTAATAATATTTCAATTCCCTATTGAAAGATGCATTAATGATGTAATTTATAAAGTACAATATAAATCATCTCATAACATAGTAATCACTATAACACATTTTAGAATAAGAACTCATTTCTTTTTAAAGCACAACCAAAATATGATTAATGCAACTATTCTAGCATTACTGAGCATAACACTTACCAAACCATATTAATGCAAAAAATCTAACAAGTCAATCCATGGTGGTGTGTGAATTTGGGTCACTAGCATTTCCATTCTTTCATACTAAAATCATCCCATCTACGCTACACTCTCAAATGATGCTCTCCCTCACCATGCTCTCAGGGTGAGACCAATCTGCATCCACCTCATATCAAATATGTAGTTAGTATGAGTCATTGTATAGATAATCAATGATACAAGACTAACAAGAATGCATCTACAATGCACAGAATAATCAAATATAATTATAAAATCATGTAGACAAATCATAAATATCATTTTTCCCTATAACATTTGTCATAGTGCTCAAATCAAAGCAATACAAAATCAATTATTAACCATTTCAAATCCATGGATTTAAAAGTAAAATCCTAGGGTGAAAGTGGGATCTAACATGTAGATTATATGAGGAGCTTAAGATCATATAGGATGGTAGTGTGAAGTATATTTCACCTTTTCAAATCAAAAACCACTCTCAATTCATCTTGTAAATGCACCTATAGGTCTAAGCTAAAGGGTCAGTCTAGAAATGCTAGTGAAAGGTGACCTAGTCACCTTAATGAACAAAAGTTGAAGGTGTATATAGCTTGGAAGGCATAAGTCATGGTATAATATGTTTTTTTAGACTTGAAACATGCTAACTCATCTATATTTTAAGGTTTCATGTGAGCATTATGATCATATAATTAGCTAACACAAAGTGACTAGGGCTAATTGCCTAATAGGCCTACTTGGTCAACTAAAGGAGAAGACTATTAGCCTAGAGGAATGTTAATGGAATAAATATAGGTTATGGACACCCTTTTAACCACCTCATGGAGGTGGTCATGCTCAATTTTCATCTATGAGGAAGGATGGGATAGTTTTCTAAGCCTTATTAGCATGCAAGAAGAAGGTAGGCTACTAAATACTCTATGGAGGCCTAATTAGACCACATTTTTACCTTGTAACTTTCATGAGGAGATGTAATTGACCAAGTTAGCATGATAATGGTGTGTATGGAGTTAAAATTGTCCAAAAATAGACATCCAATGCCCAAAAGGCTCATTAAAGACCATTCACCACTAAGGCAATGCATGGAAAGAGTTTTGGAACTAATTGTAACTATTAATTGAGTGATTAATGGTCATTCATGACTTCTATATTCCTTACCCATGCCATGGTATCTTCTCTCTCTTGATCATATTCTATAAATTGAAGCTTTAAGGCCATTTTACTCATCCCTCAGTTGGGTATGATGAAACTCTACCCAAATTGTATCTTTCAAAAGTTTTGAATCAATAAGAAGGACAATTTCAGAGTTATTTACTAGCTTAGTGTGTAATGTTCTTGTTGATTTTCATAAGTGGTGAAGTTTTATTCCCCTTTGTAGGTACTCATCCTCACCTAGTTTCTAGCATATTATTCTATGCAAGTCATATGATGTGTCAGAGTGTTGGTGATTGTGTTTGAAGTGCAATTTGGTTAGTAATGCTTGAAAATAGACCTCTATTCATTTCCTCCAAGTTGCATCCATCCATCACAACCTTCATGTGAAGTATTAATGCTTAGGATCCACTTGTAAACATGTTTCAATCACTAGTCCTTGTTTTATTCGTAAAGTGTTGTTGAAGGATCAATTAGAGTGGACAAGAATATGTTGGTGCATCACCTCCCCTTAGCTTAGGTTTTATTTTATACACCATCTTCTATCTCTTTTCATCACCAAGTTAGTAGTTTTAGGAGTTAATCTACAATTGATGTACCAGGGGAGATAGCCCCAGGTCACCCATAGCCTTGGACTAATCCCATGTTACCCTAAAATTGGAAAGGTCTAAACAATCTTCTCTTAAGGATGAAGTTTGGTGGTTAACAAGTAAAGAATGTGGACATGTTAGAATGGTAGTTGTAGGACCAAACCTTAACATATAAATAAAGAGTGGGTACATCTACATTGTCACATCTATTCAAATCAATTAACATGCATCTTATAATTTCTTGCATAGCTTATCTATCTTCTACCATCTACTTCATCAATTGTTGCACCATATTTCATTACCTACCCTTTTTCAGTTTTTTTAACTGAAAACAAAATAAAGACATACTTATTCATCTAAAGTAACTTCATAATATTAAAAAAACTCAAACAATTTAAATCTAGTCACTCCCATATATCTCACCCATCATAAGTAATACCAAAATCTATAGAGTGTACATACCATGGTAAGTGATTCATTCTCAGTGGTAGTGTAGTTGTGATTAATCAATGTAAATTTCATGCTTGAAAAGTATATGGCATGATACACTTTGTTTTCTCCTATTTATGACAAGATATTTCTAATGGTGGACCTCAATGCATTAATGTGTACATGGAATATGTTATTATAGTGTATAAACTAAAAAATTAGTGCACTAATAAGATTTTATTTCAGAGTTTTAGAGTGATGACCACCAAACACTTTTTCTCTAACTCTGATGAAAGGGGTTCACTCATATGCCTTCATTACAAACACAAAAAAACACTCATATGCCTAAAAACTAGTCTTTAAAGACTAATTTTATCTACCTTAGTCTTATTCAATTCAAATAATAGGTTATCACATATTTATATGCTTTATTTTCACAAAAGATAGAAATTTGCATTTTAGACTTTACTCTTATAGATCTGTTATATCCTTACCTTATTTAAATGAATATTTTCTCATTAACTCAAATACCTATGATTAAACATGAGTTATAGTGTTTATATTGACCTCATCTAACCCAATCAATACCTCCTTTCTTTGAGAGATGCTTGATATTTGCAAATAAATAGAAAACAATTTTTTTTATTGCTCTTGTTTAAAACCTATAGACTGGATTTTTTTAATAAATTTAATTAAATGTATTAAAAATATTTAAAACCACTTTTAAACCTTCATAGACATCCTCAAACATCTACCTATAAAATTTCACACCATTTTGTTGATTCTTTTTAAAGTTATGAACCTTTTAGCATAGGGTTTTTCTATGCCTTCCTATAGGCCTACAAAGCAAGGAAAACACTTATAAACAAAAAGTTATGATTGAATAACAAATTTTATGTTCACTTAAAATAATATTCAACTCAAATTTTCAAGATAAACTTGAATAAATAAGTTTTTCATTATTTTCATGCAACTTGTTACACAGTCGAGCCTAAAAATACTTTGTCATGCATCTCCTTGGCTCCTTCCTCCTTCCTCAAACATTCTTGGTTTCTAGTTAAGTCTTATTTACTTTATTTATCTCATTTATTCATGATTTTAGCTTTATAATTATATACCCAATGTATTTTCTTGGTATCTTCTAGATTATATGTAGCTTATTTCTCTCCAACATGCTAACAAACTCTTAACCTTTCTTAGAATTTGACCTTAGGTCAATTTAAACATGGGTTAGATATGAATAATGTCATAATAAAACTTTTAGTAACACACGTATGACTTTAATTACTCATTTATAATAGAATCAAGACAATATAAACCACTTACAAGATGAGAAAACTCATAGAACCATCTAGATACAAACTCAAATATTTGAATTAAATTCTTGATGGCAAAATAAAAAACTAGTTTAAATGAACAGTTCCTGAAAAGCTCATGATTTTTACAACTCATAAAGGACCTTACAATACCTTCAACACTTAAACATGACCAATTTAGTAAAAAATGAAACACAACCAAACTTCTTATTGACCACATATGACTCACTAGACTTCTTTAAGACCTTCTAATACTACTTAAGACCAATACGTGAAATATGAACTTCCTTGTGATCATGCACCTACATCAGACTCCATGACTTTAAAATTTTCATGTGTTCTTTCTCATGACTCATTTGTGTTTTCCTAGCTGATGAAAATTAATTTTTATTTATGTCATCTTCAACTAGATTTTCTTATAAGTGCACATGCTTAAGTGATCCACACTTGATTCTTCTCTTTGTTGCCTTATTCAATGTTGCACCTACACATGAAACAAATTAATTAAAGTAATAAAATGGTTCTTCATTATACTCTTGAGGCATTTTCCATCCATTTTTTTTCTATTATGTTTTTTATGCTTCCTATTCACTTAATGGGCTTCAAAAGGTCCATTCTCAATTTCTTTCATGTTGATCTTCTCCTCATTGTTATTTTTAATTTCTCCTTCATCCACATAGGGATGTTGCACAATCATACTCCTATTCTCATGTGATTGTATTTGCATTTGAACTAGTTTCTTTAACTCTTCTTTCCTGGAAACATATACATTGCTTTCATGTACAAATTCTACATTCTTTTCACATGGTGTCTTCATCACATTTATGTCTCTATCTTCATCCCTATTGCATGATTGATCTTCAATCACTATTTATTTGTGCTCACTTACTTGGGCAACAATCTATACATCATAAAAATCCTCTTATTTGTGACTGTTCTCTTGGCTGCCATTTTTTTCACATTCAACTCTTTAGGTTATTCCTTTTTTAGCTTTTGCTTCACATAAGACACCATTTGATGATACTAAACATATATTTATTCTTCCATGGACTGTTCATAACTATTATTTTCCTTCATTCTATTTTGAAAATCAATTTTAGGATCTTCAAATGAGAACCTTTCCATCTTGTTGTCCTTCAAGACATCCTCATACTTTTTGTCTTATTCCTTATGCTTTAATTTTGTAACCCTCTCTTTGTGGTTCATTGCTAACTAATATTTATTATTCTTTTAAAATTATGAGGCCTCAAATTGGGCCTTTTCTTCAACAACTTGCATACCTACAATCACACATTTAGACATAGTGTTATAATCAAAATATTGAGCTCTGATTTCCTCTTCAATTTCTTTCTTGGGTTGATCTTATAGCACCCTTATCAATATTTTTCAATTTTTTAATTCTTGTTGTCTCTCTATCCTTTATGCAATATGTTTTATTGGCCACTTGACCACCTTTCTGAATATAAATCCATGTCTTTATTGATTTTGTATTGATTCTTCCAAAATTTATATTAAGCCTACTAGGGTTTGCTTCATCTCATCTATCTCTTTCTAAATCTCCTCTTGTTTTCTCACCTCACTGTCCCTTAATATTTGGTTTTTCTCTATTTTCAATCCTTCAATTTTTTTTGCTTCTCCTTATTTTGCCTCACACAAATTCTCTACTTACTATTTTGAGACCTCCAAGTCTATTTCACCTTGGATTTGACCTCAGAGTCTATTTCACCTTAGATTCCTTCCTCTTGAGCATCAATGTGTTCCTTTATTACCTTATTAGGGCTTAATGGGCTGTAATATTGCATAACCTTTTTCAAATTTATCCTTTCTCAAATCACCCTCCATTTTCTTTACTCTTATCTTTATTTCATACTTTTCCTAAGAGTTTTTACTGAGCTCTGATATCAAAAATGATGAACATCAAACACTCTTTCTCTAACTCTGATGACAATCTAATGAAAGGGGTTCACTCATATGCTCCTTAGTCTTATTCAATTCAAATAATAGGTTATCACTTATTTATATGCTTGATTTTAATAAAAGATATAAATTTGCATTTTAGACCTTACTCTTCTAGGTCTATCATATCCTTACCTTATTCAAATGAATATTTTATCATTAAATAAAAAACGTATGATTAAAAATGATTTATATGGTTTCTATTGACCTCATCTAACCTAATCAATACCTTCTTTCTTTGGCAGTTGCTTGATATTTATAAACAAATAGAAAAATGAATTTTTTCTTGCTCTTGCTTAAAACCTACAAACTATGTTTTTGAAATAAATTTATTTCCATATATTAAAAATATTTAAAAATAATTCTAACCCTTCATAGACCTTGTAAAACACCTACATAAAAAATTTCACAACATTTGGTTGATTCTTTTTAAAGTTATACACCTTTTAGCACAAGGTTTTTCTATGCCTTCCTACATGACTTCAAAGCAAGGAAAACACCTTCAAAACACAAATATATGATGTAATAAAAAATTCAATACTTAATTGCAATAATATTAAACTCAAATTTACAAGATAAACTGAATTTTTTTTTTTTCATTATTTTCATGCAATTTGTTACAAAGTTTAGCTTGAAAATACCCTGTCCTACATCTCCTTAGCTCCTTCCTCAAACCTTCGTAGTTTCTAGTTAAGTATTATTATATTTATTTACCTCCTTTATTCATGTTTTTATCCTGATAATTTTATAACTAATGCATTTTCTTAGTCTCTTCTAGATTACATGTAGCTTCTTTGTCTTCAACATGCTAGCAAACTCTTAATCTTTCTAAAAACTTGACCTTAGGTTGATCTAAACATGGTTAGTTATGAATAAGGGAATAAGAACACTTGTAACATAAATAAGACCTTAATGACCCCTTTCTCATAATATCAAGACCATACAAACCACTTACAATATGATAAAACACATAGAATCACCTAGATGCAAATCTAAATATTTGAATTATAATTTTAGTAGGAAAACAACAAACTAGCTCAAATGACCAATTCCTGCAAAGATCATGATTTGAAGACCTCATAAAATACCTTAAAATACCTTCAATACTTAAAATGAACAATTTATTACAAAATTAAGCATAGACAAGCTTCGTATTGACCACATATGACTCACTAGACTTCTTTAAAACCTTCTAAGACTACTTCAGACCAATATGTACAAAGATAAAATTCCTTGTGATCATGCACTTGCATCACAAAGCCATCATACTACTTGTCCTCCAAATAAATGGGTAGTATTTGTAAAAAAAAATCCTATAATGGCATAAAAATCTTCAAATATTTTTTGATGAACTTTCAATAATAACCAATGTGGCATAAAAATTTGCACACATCCTAATACATACTAGGTGCCTCAAGTTACAATAGGACAATGCTTTTGTTAGGATTAATAAGGGTTCTAATAACAATGGTGAAATTTTTTAATTTGAATACAAAATACACCAAAAAATCTTTTAGTGAGTGGCAATACCTTCCTCCCCCTATCAATGACCAATGTCCATGAGGATTCGATAAACCCTAGAGAAGTTGTAGAACAAAAACAAAAACAAGTAATTAAAGAGTGATTGCTAATAAAAATAACTAAATCCTCCACAATAAATGGAATTGGGATGATTGGTCAACTGGGGCATCTGAGGATAAATTATTAAGATCTCAGGTAGCATTAAACTCAAATCCATGAGGGTAGAAAAGATATCTAGCTCTCTAAATACACCAAATAATCTTACAAAAGTGTCCCTTACCTTAATTCCATCCTCTTGTAGGTATTCTCTCTTAATTTATGCAACAGGACCCACAACTTGGTCCTGGTAGTTACTTTTATATTTAGTATGCTCTAAACATAAATAATGATCTTCAGTTGGGCCCTGAGATTGATGAGGTGGAGATTCAACTTGGTCTATATTCTACTTAAAATTAGTATTAGGCACGCTAAAACAAAATTAAATCCTAAATTTTTTTAAACCAAAAATAAATCAAATGAGAATTTAAAAAAGAGAAGACCCGTTGGAGTTCTAATACAAGGGAGGGTAATCCACAACATGAGATATTGTTATAATTTATATGGTGAATCACCAAATACCAGCCAAAAATAATGAAGTGGAGAGTTTTTTAAAAATTCTACTTACCCAAAAAGGTGAAGATAAAAATGATTGTCAAAGCCTAGCCAAACAAGGTAAAATGATAAGCAAGGCAAACCCTTCAACCCTAATTGCTTCTCCAAAACTCATATCTTTCAATTAATGCAACATTCAATATTGGCACCTATGCGATTAGTTAATGCAACATTTAATATTGGTAGTGTGGTCAATTTTTTTTACCAAGTAATTTATATTCTCAACAAGCCTGCCTATCTGTCATTAAGAGAAAAATCCAGCATTCAATGTTAAATTAAATCTACATTGCATGTACTAATGAAGCATTACAAATAATAATTATTACTACACCCTTGTCAGTAGGGAAATAAATTCAGTGCTTTGCTTGACATGAAGTGAACAATAATATAGAAATATTTCAAGCAATCATCTTACATGAGATAATATTTTTTATATTTTTGGTTAAAAAACTTTCTATTTACCTTTGTAAAAGGTTTATATATATTTTTATCATGCAAATTAATAAAATTTTATTGGCCAAGAGAATAAAGACTAATTCGAAGTTATAGCAAAATGAATGCAATAGTGATCTCTTGAAAACTAATAACATATTTTATTAGTACGATGCATTCAAATTATTTAAAAGCTAAGAAATATAAATTATTTACATTCAAGTTGTAATCATATTAGTTTCAAAAGAAAGCAAGAAAAAAAAACTAATAAAAGCTAGCATGGTTAAGATAATGCTAAAAACTAAGCCTACAACCATAAGAAATAGGGATAACTTAAAATATAAGTCAATAGCAATTAATTCAAATGCCAAAAAATCCTAGTTTTAATCTGAGACAATCTCACTCAATATATACATGTATTGGACATGATATCTTGCTCACAACCTAGGTAATAATTCCTTGATCTAAAAAAATATCAATAAAATTATGAAATCATTGTCTAAACTATGCAATACCATACTTTTATCTAAGATATGATCATAAATAATCCTTTACAATTAATTTAGTACCTTTAGACAATCCATATGCATATAGGAGACATACAAGTCATAGAGGCATCAACCATTGGCACTGGATAAGCAAAGATTCATAAAAATATTTAAAAATTACAAAACATTCAATTTCTTTAGCCAAAACAATTTCAATAAAATTCAATATTGTTATCTAACATATGTAATCAGAAGGAAACATCAATATTCTAATGTAGACCCATCAGATATTTGGCCTAATAATTTCCATCTGGTAAATAGTAGCATTGACCATTTGTATTGTGGATGCATGTATTCAATAGAATGAACCCAAAATCCATGTAATCCCATTTATTTGAGCTAAAATAATCTTATCAATGTGACTTGTATATGTTGGTAAGTGTCCATTGCTTGCTTGTAATTCCTAAAAACATATTAGATTTTGATTAGGATAGAGAATGTGAACATGTTGGAATGGCTGTTGTGAGACCTGGCCTTAACAAATAAACATAGAATGGGTACATCTGCATTGTCTCATCTGTTCAAATCACTCAACATGCATCTTAGAATCTCTTGCATAACTTATCCATCTTCTACCATCTACTCCACCAATTATCGCACCACATTTCATTCATTGCCCTTTTTCAGTTTCTTAACTGAAAGCAAAACAAAAACATATTTATTCATGTAAAATAACTTAATCAAAATATTAAAAAAACTCCAACAATATAAATGTAGTACCTCTCATATATCTCACCCATCATAAGTACTACCAAAATTTATAGAGTGCATTAACCATGGTAGGTGATTCATGCTCAGTGGTAGTGTAGTTGTAATTAATCAATGTAAATTTCATGCTGGAAAAGTATATGGGGTGATGCACTTCATTTTATCTTGGTTATTCCAAGATAGTGCCAATGGTAGACCTCAATGCCTTAACATGTACATAGAATTGAGTATTCTAGTTTATAAACTAAAAAATCAGCGCACTAGTAAGATTTTAACTCAAAGTATCAAAGGCATCCTACTACTTGTCCATCCAAATCAATGGGTAGTATTAGCAATAAAAATTACTCTAATGGCATATCAATATTCACATAGTTTTTGATGAACTTGAAATAATAACCCATGTGGCATAAAAAGTTGCACACTTCCTCCTACATACTAGGTGACTCAAGTTACAATATGATAGTGATTGTTTTAAGATTAATAAGGGTTTAGTTAACAATGGTGACATTTTTAAATGTGAATATAGAAGACACGAAAAATGATTTTATTGAGTGTCACTACCTTCCTCCCTTTGTCAATGACTAATGTCCATGAGGATTATGAAAATCTTGGAGAAGTTGTAAAATGAAAACATAAAGAAGTAATGAAAGAGTGATTGTTAATAAAAATAACTAAATCTACCTCTAGAAATGGCATTGGGATGATCAATTAGCTGAGGCATCCAAGGATAAATTCTTGATGAGCCTACCTAGATTTCATTGAGAGACAAATCCAACATTCAATGTTGAATCAAATCCATATTGCATGCAATAATGAAGCATTAAAAATAATAATTATGATTTCACCCTTGTTAATAGGGAAATAAATTTAGTGCTTTGAATGACATGAAGTAGGCAATAACATAAAAATGTTTTGACCAGTCATCTTACATGAAATAATATTTTTTATATGGTCTGTTAAAAAAAAATTATTTACCTTTGCAAAAGCTTTATATATATATATATATATATATATATATATATATATATATAGCACACAAATCAATGTAATGTGATTTGTTAAAAGAAGAAAGACTAATTCCAAATTATAGAAAAATGAATCTAATAGTGATCCCTTAGGGACTAATAATATCTTTTCTTATCAGGATGCATTTTAACTCTTTAAAAGCTAAGAAATATAATTTTTTTGTATTCAAGTTGTAATAATATTAGCTATAAAAGCAAGAAAAAATTAAAAAAATTAATTAAAGCTGGCATGGTTAAGGTAATGCCAAAAACTAAGCCTATATCCATAAGAAACAAGGATAGCTTTAAATATAATTCAATAGGACTTAATTCAAATGCCAACAAAGCCTAGTTCTAATTGGATACAATCTTGCTCAAAATAGACATGCATTGGACATGATATCTTGCTCATAACCTAGGTAATAATTCCTTAAGCTAAAATAATATAAATAACATTCAAAATCATTGTCTAAACTTTCAATCCCATTTTTAATCTAATATATGATCAGAAAGAAGCATTTATAATTAATTTAGTAGATTTAAATAGTTAAATCCAAATGCATAAGGGATACATATGAGTCATGTAGGCATCAACCATTGGCACTGGCTAAGCAAAGACACATATAAATAATAATAGATTATGAAAAATTAAAATTATTGAGCCAAAAAAATCTCAATAACATTCAATATTGTTCTCTAACCTATGTAATCAGGTAGATTGGGTCTCTAATAAAGTTTTTTTTTCATGTAGAAAATGATTTAATCAAAAGTAAACATCAATAAACTAGAGTAGACCCATCAGATATTTGGCCTAATACTTTTCATCTGGTAAATTGGCCATTTATATTATGGATACATGTATTCAATAGGAATGAGTAAAAAATCCATAGAATCCCATTTATTTGATCTAAAACAATCTTATTAGCGTGTCTTTTAAATGTTGGTAAGTGTCCATCACTTGCTTATAATTCCCAAAAACACAGTAGAGTTTGATTAGGGTAGAGAATATGGACATGTCAAAATGGCAGTTATGAGACCTGACCTTAACAAGTAAATAAAAAGTGGGTACATATGCATTGTCTCATCTATTCAAAACACTAAACATGCATCTTATAATCTCTTGCATAGCTTATCTATCTTCTACCATCTACTCCACAAGTTGTTGCACCACATTTCATTGCCTACCCTTTTTCATTTTTTTAATTGAAAGCAAAACAAATACAATTATTCATGTAAAGTAACTTAATAATAATATTAAAAAAACTACAAAAATTTAGATGTAGTACCTCCCCCATATCTCACCCATCACAAGTACTACCAAAATCTATGGAGTGCATATACCATGGCAAGTGATTCATTCTCAGTGGTAGTGTAGTTGTGATTAATCAATGTAGATTTCATGCTTAAATAGTATATGTGGTGATACACTTTATTTTCTCTTGGTTATAGAAATATATTTCCAATGGTAGACATCAATTCATTAATGTATACATGGAATATGGTATTATATTTTATAAACTAAAAAATCAGTGCACTAACATGATTTTATTTTAGAGTATCAAAGTGATGACCGCCAAACACTCTTTCTCTAACTCTAACAAAAGGGGTTCACTCATATGCCTTCATTAAAAAAACAAAAACACTCATATGCCTTAAAATGAGTCTTTAAATACTAATTGTATCCACCTTAGTCTTATTCAATTCAAATAATAGGTTATCACATTTATATGCTTGATTTTCATAAAAGATAGAAATCTGCATTTTAGACTTTAATCTTCTAGATATGTTATATCCTTACCTTCTTCAAAATGAATATTTTCTCATTAACTCAAACACCTATGATTAAAAATGAGTTATAGTGTTTCTATTGACCTTATCTAACCCAATTAATACCTTCTTTCTTTGACATATGCTTGAAGTTTGCAAACAAATAGAAAACTGATATTTTTTCTTACTCTTGTGCAAAACCTACATACTATGTTTTTGTAATAAATTTAGTTAAATATATTAAAAATATTTAAAACGACTTATAAACCTTCATATACATCCTCAAAAACCTACCTATAAAATTTCACACCATTTGGTTTATTCTTTTTAAAGTTATACACCTTTTAGCATAAGGTTTTTATATGCCTTCTTATAGATCTACAAAGCAAGGAAAGCACCTTAAAAACACAAATAAATAATTGAGTAACAAATTTAATATTCACTTACAGGAATATTCAACTCAAATTTACAATATAAACTTGAATTAATAAGTTTTTCATTATTTTCATGCAACTTGTTACACAATCCAACCTAAAAATACCTTGTCGTGCATCTCCTTTGCTCCTTCCTCCTTATTCCTCAAACCTTCTTAGTTTCCATTTAAGTCTTATTTAATTTATTTAGTTCCTTTCTTGATGATTTGAGATTTATAATTTTAAACCTAATGTATATTCTTGGTCTATTCTAAATTATATGTAGCTTATTTCTCTCCAACCTGCTAACAAACTATTAACCTTTCTTAGAGTTTGACCTTAGGTTGATTTAAACATGGTTAGATATGAATAATGGCATACATACACTTGGAACACACATAAGACCTTAATAACCCCTTTATCATGGTATTAGGACCATA
The DNA here is from genome assembly GCA_037957365.1 of Torreya grandis. Lineage (NCBI taxonomy): Eukaryota > Viridiplantae > Streptophyta > Pinopsida > Cupressales > Taxaceae > Torreya > Torreya grandis. Next base: position 3,152,165 of record JARHVA010000016.1, on the reverse strand, counting down.
CAAACCACATATAATATGAGAAAACTCATATAACCACCTAGATACAAACTCAAATATTTGAACTACAATTTTGATGGGAAAACAACAAACTAGTTCAAATTGACCAATTCCTACAAAGCTAATGATTTGGACACCTCATAAAGGACCTTACAACACCTTCAACACTTAAACATAACTAAATTATTAAAAATGAACCACAACCAAACTTCTTATTGGCCATATATGACTCACTAGACTTCTTTAAGACCTTCTAAGACTACTTAAAACCAATATGCTTCTCTTATAAGTGCACATGCTCAATTGTTCCACACTTAATTCTTCTATTTGTTTCCTTCTCCAATGTTGCACGTACACATGAAACAAATTTATTAAATTAATAAACCATTTATTAATTATACCCTTTAGGAATTTTCCATCCCCTTTTTTTCTATTATGTTGTCCATTCTCAATTTCTTTCATGTTGATCTTCTCCTCATTGTTATTTTTATTTTATCCTTAATACACATAGGGATGATCCAAAATCATGTTCTTATTCTCAAGTTCTTGTATTTTCATTTGAACTACTTTATTTAACTCTTCTTTCTTGGAAACACATATATTGCTTTTATCTACAAATTCTACCTTCTTTTCACATGGTGTCTTCATCACATTTATATCTCTATCTTCATCCCTATTGCATGATTGATAGTCAATCACTCTTTATTTGTGTGAACTTGCTTTCACAACCACATCTACATCCTGTAACTTATCTTCTTTATTATTTTCTCTTTCATGCAACTCTTCTTTTGGGTTGTTTTTTTTATGACTCTTCTCTTGGCTACCATTTTTTTCACGTTCAACTCTTTATGGTTATTCCTTTATTTTAATTTCTACTTCACATAAGAATCTATTTTATGATACCAAACATCTATTTATTCTTCCATGGACTGTTCATAACTATTATTTTCCTTCATATTATTTTGAAAATTAGTTTTAGGATCTTCACACGATAACCTTTCCATCTTGTTGTCCTTCAAGACATCCTCTTGATCTTTATCTTGTTCCTTATGCTTTACTTATGTTACCATCTCTTTATGGTTCATTACTAACTAATATTTCTTGTTATTTTCAAATTGTGAGGCCTCGAATTGGACCTTCTCTTCAACAATATGTATACTTTCAATCACACATTTATACATAGTGTTAAAATCAAAATATGGAGGCTTGATTGCCTCTTAAATTTATTTCTTGGGTTGTTCTTCTAGCACCCATATCATTCTTTTCACATTTTTGAATTATTGATGCCTCTTTCTCTTTTTTGTAATTTTTTGGATTGGCCACTTGACCACCTTTTTTAATATGAATCCATGTCTTGATTGATTTTATTTTGATTCTTCCAAACTTTGTGTTAAGCCTGCTAGAGTTTGATTCATCTCATCTATCTCTTTTTAAATCGCCTCTTGTTTTCTCACCTCACCATTCCTCTATATTTGGTTATTCTCTATTTTCAGTCCTTCCATTTTTTTTGCTTCTCCTTCTTGTTCCTCACCCAAAGTATCTACATAATATTTTGAGACCTCCAAGTTTGTTTCACCTTGGATTTGACCTTCAAGTCTATTTCACCTTGGATTCCTTCCTCTTGAACATCAATGTGTTCCTGTTATTACCTTATTAAGGCTCAATTGGATATAATATTTCATAACATTTTTCAAATTTCTCCTTTCTCAAATCACTATCCATTTTATTTACTCTTACCTTTCTTTCATACTCTTCCCAAGGGATTTTGCTAAGCTCTGATACTAAAAATGATAAGCACCAAATACTATTCTCTAACTCTGGTGACAATCTAACGAAAGGGGTTCACTCATATAATTTAATTAAAAAAACAAAAAACATTCATACACCTTCAAATTAGTCTTGAAATACTAATTGTATCCACCTTAGTCTTATTCAATTCAAATAATAGGTTATCACATATTTATATGCTTGATTTTCACAAAATATAGAAATTTATATTTTTGACCTTACTCTTTTGGGTCTATCATATCCTTACCTTATTCAAATGAAAATTTTATAATAAAATAAAACACCTATGATTAAAAATGAGTTATATGGTTTATGTTTACCTCATTTAACCCAATCAATACCTTCTTCCTTTGATAATTGCTTGATATTTGCACACAAATAGAAAACTAATTTTTTCTTTCTCCTACTTAAAACCTATAGACTATGTTTTTGAAATAAATTTAGTTACATATATTAAAAATAATTATAACCATTCATGTGCCTCTTCACACACCTACCTACAAAATTTCACAACATTTGGTTTATTCTTGTTAAAGTTATGCACCTTTTAGCACAAGGTTTTTCTATGCTTTCCTATAGGACTGCAAAACAAGGAAAACACCTTCCAAACACAAATGTATGATTTAATAACAACTTAAATATTTAATTATAAGAATATTTAACTCAAATTTTCAAGATAAAATTTAATGAAAAAGTTTTTCATTATTTTCATGCAACTTGTTACATAGTCCAGCCTGAAAATACCCTATCCTATATCTCCTTAGTTCATTCCTCCTTCCTCAAACCTTTTTATTTATATTTAAGTCTTCTTAAATTTATTTATCTCCTTTATTCATGTTTTGAGCCTTATTATTTTATACCTAATGTCTTTTATACCTCTTTGTTATATTATATGTAGCTTATTTCTCTCCAACGTGCTAACAAACTCTTAACCTTTCTTAGAACTTGACCTTAGGTTCATTTAAAAATGGTTAGATATGAATAAGGGTATAAAAAAATTAGAAAAAACTTAAGACCTTAATGACCCCTTTCTTATAGGATCAAGACCATACAAATCACTTACAAGATGATAAAACTCATAGAACTCCTTAGATACAAATTCAAATATTTGAATTATAATATTGGCAAGAAAATAACAAACTAGGTCAAATTACCATTTCCTGCAAAGCTTATAATTTAAAAATCTCATAAAGGACCTTACAAGACCTTAAAAACTTAAACATGATCAATTTATTACAAAATGAAGCATATACAAGCTTCTTACTGACTACATATGACTCATTAGACTTCTTTAAAACCTTCTAAGACTACTTAAGACCAATGTGTACAAAGATGAACTTCCTTGTGATCATGAATTTGCATCAAAAAGGCATCCTATTACTTATCCATCCAAACCAATCAGTATTATTTGTAAAAAAAATTCTATAATGGCATAATAATCTTCATATAGTTTTTGATGAACTTGAAATAATAACCAATGTGGCATAAAAAGTTGCACACATCTTCCTACATACTAGGTGCCTTAAGTTACAATATGATAGTGATTTTTTAAGATTAATAAGGGCTCTCATAATAATGGTGACATTTTTAAATGTGAATATAAAATACACCAAAAAATCTTTTGTTAAGTGGCACTGTTGAACATTGTCATTGATTAAGGGAGAGTCTGACATCTGTTGAGCATTATCATTGAGTATTGAGCTTTGGTATTTAATGTTGTAATTGATGTCAAAATTTCTTATGAAGATGCATAGTTCTTTCATTGATGTCAATATAATATCATATATGTCAAATGTTCTTGTTTAAATGCTTGGTTAAGTAAGCCTTGAGGTATGCATATGAATAAGTTTTGTTACCAACATAATGATCATTGTTTCTAAATGAAGATTAGTAATGTGAAAGTACTATTTAAAGAATGATAATGATATCATTGAAGATAATTGAGTAAATGCAAGCCAGTCTATTAAATGCAAATCATATTGTAATGCTTTGTCTAGACCTTATGAGATGGTATTTATAGGTAGCATGATGAAATGAGTGAGCTCCAAAGAAGAAGCTATGTGCTCTGAAGACATGTGTAAGTAGTTCTAAAGATACTCTAAAAGAGCTAAAAATATCAAAATGATCCAAAGAGAATTCTCCAAAGAATACCTGATAGTATTTGAGCATGAGAAAGATTGTTTGAGGTTGTACATGAGATGTTTAGGATATTGAAATTGATTAAAAGGTCATCTCTGAATATTTATATACACAACTTTGAAGATGTTACAAAAATCCCAGTCGAGATCTAGAGATCTATCAGTAGCTCTAAATAAGAGTGAGTGTGTGAATTTGTTTGAGCATACACAAGAAGTTTTGGAACATAGGAAAGTTCCAAGGTGAATTCTACAAGGTGGATAGAAGGCCAGATTCAAGGCTTAACAAGACTTGCAGGTCAAGGCTTAAAAAGCAAGAAGAGAGATGGTGGCTAGATGAGGTAACATGATTAGTTTCCATGGCACGAGTAAGAAATTTAACATTTAAAATAGGTGATTCAATTTATTTTAATTGTGTACATGAAGTTGTAGGTCATGGTTTGTAAAAAAGGGCTTGAAAAGTATTTCAAGGTTTCTAAACTACACAAAATGAAGAGTTGTCTACCCGAGAAGGTCTTTTTAGTGATATTTGGCATGCGCATCATCTTCATGAGATATTCATATTTTCATTTTATATGATTAAGGGTTCAATATCAAAGTTCCAAGCATTGGTTTCTAGAAAGAGGAGCTAAATTTTATAAATGATCGTTAAGACTGGAACATGGTATAAACCCTCATAAAACCCTAACAATGACCCAATATTGAAGATATTGTTTTAAAGAGATTATAATAGTTTTATATGGATATGAAATTTATTTAATTTTATATTCAAATATCCGAAGAATCTCCAAGTGTGATTAGTTTCTAAGGTGAGTGAGCAAACCCTACAATAAAGTGTTTGTCTTTCAGAGATTTGTTGTAGAAGATAGAGTTAATTGAGTCAAATTTGATAAGTAGATGAAGATTAAAGTGCGATAATTTTAGTTTTTTTTCATGAATATTTATCTATAGGTTCTATATCTCAGGTGTACAAAGTTGGTGATCAAATTTGGTCAGTCATTAATAGACCTAGTGGTGCAGACAAGGAAATTAGATAGATGTGAGAATATGTTTCCTAATACATTTTCATGTAAGAGTGATGAATTGAAATGAATGATAATGTTTTTTGGGTATTTAATGATCTATACATTCTTTATAAAATTTTGGAAGTCTATGTAAGATGTTGAAACATTGAAGCCAAAATGGCTTATCTGGCTGAGTGGAGTCTATGAGAGAGAAGGTCAACATATTGGTCTATAAGACCAATGGTTTTCATTAGAGACAATTATCTGATTGGTGAAGTTGATCTAATTATATTATAATATCTTGTTCATGAATTTAAATCCCATTAATATATTCAATCATGTGTCAGATATTCATGTTTCTTTCACTATGTTTTGGAGTCAATTGGCAATTTTGAGTCAACATCTCGCAGAGAAGTATTTGAGCCTATTTACCCTAATTTAAAGTAGTAGATGAAGTTTGTGATTAAATTTAGATCATAAATTTTTTTAATATGTAATTTTTGTCCATGTTTGTTTATAAATTGAGTATATGCCTTAGTTATTTAAGATAAAGTTTGTATATATGTGCAAGCATTTTATATGCAGTGATTTGAGAAAGAGTTCAAGTGGTGATTGGATCTAAAATTTGTTTTGGAACTAAATTAAAATTATATAAGTTCTATTGGAGTTTCATATGACTTTTTCCTACCATTTTAGGTATTTGGACATGCTTCAAAAAGATCAAAGGGTAATGTGTCGTTAACAAGGCCTATTAGGTCTCTATAAGCTGAAAAGAGGAGTAAGGGATAATTGATGTATGTCCAACCTATTTTAGTGATTGATTAATGATTAATGCATGTTATTTTAATATTATAAGACTTATTCATGTCCTACATAAGTGATTTGAATATGTATCTGACTAAGAAGGATATAATCAAGTGACTTGTATAAAAGCAAGGCAATTTAGGCCTATTTGGAATGTTTTTAGAGGATGGTAAGTGGGGGAGAGTATAAAAGGATAAAAAAATTATATATATCATTATTGAGTGGAAAGAGGTCATGTAGACAATCAGAGATAATTCATGAATATCTAACAAAGGTTCTGCATATGAGGATCAAGCTCAAAAGACCTAATCAAGCCATGAAAAAGGTTAGATGAGCGAAGAAGATTGAAGACCAATTTGAGAGGGATAGAAGAGAAAGAAGATATGAAGGAGTATATCATCATATATTTTATAATAAATAAGGTTTTATTAAGGTCATCAAATAATCAAGTGGCTAATTTGGTGTTGATCTATCTAGGGGGTTGGTGCCTCCTTGCATGTGGGTGTTTGTTAAAGCCTAGATGAGTTGGTGTTGAGCTAGTTGGGGTTGGTACTCTATGTGAAGTTGGTGTTTCACTAAAGATTGATTTTTATCTTATATGAGTGTAGTCTATTTTCTTCATCATTATATTTTCATTTACTAAAGGGTTTCCCACATATATGTTGTGTTCATGTGTTTCATGCTCTTATGATTTGATGCTTATGATTGCTAAGATGTACATGAATGTTAGAATGGTTCATTTATAGTTAAGTGGAACTACGAAGCAAGGATGACTAGTCAGCAAGCTCAAGGTAGTTTCTCTATCAGGAAGGCTCCATTGTTAAATGGATCTAACTATGCTTTTTTTAATGTCATAATGAAGATATATTTTGTCACAAGGACATGATATTTTTCAATCATTTAAGGATGGTTATATTGTACCTCAAATTCCACCAATATATGTAGTAGGTAAGAAGGCTAGTGAGAATAACTCCAAGGCAATGAATACCATTATGTGTGGCCTATCAGAGGTAGATCTTATAAAAATAATGCATTGTGTTTCAGCCAAAAACATATGGGATAAATTAAATACCATCTATGAAGAATACAACAAGGTGAAGTTTTCCAAGTTACAAACCCATAGAAGATTATTTGAAAGCCTAAAGATGAATGAAGATGAAACTATTGCATCCTACCTATTGAGGGTTGATGAAGTTATCAATATTATAAGATGATTGGGAGAAGAAGTGAAAGAGTCTAATTTTGTCCAAAATATATTGAGATCACTCACTCCTAAATTAAGTCTAAAGTGTTTGTAGTAGAAGAGATGCAAGATTTAGACAAGCTAGAGATGGATGGGCTTCATGGCATCTTGACTACCTATGAGATGAGATCAAGTGAAGGAAGACCTCTGAATAAGGAAAAAAATTTCAAATTTGAAAAGAAGTCAAATCCCAAGAAGGTCAAAGATGAGGTACATTCAAATATTGATGATGATGAACTCATAACTATGTTTTTTAAGAAGTTGAGGTTTGGCTCAGGAAAGTATAAAGGTAATTTAACCTTTAAGTGTTTTAGTTATGGCAAGATTGGCCACTTTGAAACCAAGTGTCCTAATAAGGACAAATTTGAACATAATGAAGAACATGATGAATCTTATGAAGATGATAGAAAGGCCTATAAGTCTGAAAAAAAACAAGAGAGACTTTGAGAAGATTGAAGGAAAGGATCATTTAAGAATAAGAAGAGTTTCTATACCAAAGAAGACAACTCATCTAATGTAAGTGATTCAAACACATCTGATAGAGATGATGACATGAATGAATCTGAATATGATAACAATGAAACTTTGTTCGTGGGCATAAAATTAAATAATGAGGGTTGTTCAAATGGGAAAGGCCTTATGATTGATGTAAAATCAGATGAGGATGTATACTATGATAGTAAATAAGGAGAAGCTAAAGTGGATATTGAGGCATAGCTGGTATGTGCCTTAGAGGATTTAAAGCTTGTAAAAAAGAAGAAAAAAAAAATTAAGTCATTAGTTTAGGACTATGAACAGCATATAGGATTATTTGAAGAAAGGTTGAGAAACACTTCCAAGTAGTATCAAGAGATCATTAAACAAGTTGAAACCCACATAAAGATTGTCTCATCAAGACTAAAGGTTAAAGAGGAAGATTACATTAGATATGAAACTAAAATAAAATCTCTGAAAGATGAGTTAGATCAAGCATCTATCAAGGTGAATAACTTTATGAAATTTGAAAAGGGCATTAAGGCTCTAGATGATATTTTAAGTAGTCAAAAGTTTGCAAGTGACAAGACATGTCTTGGATTAAAAGAAGACCAAAAGAACGCACCTCAAGTTGAAAATAATACTATGGAAGACAAGAAGGTCAACATGAAAAGACTTATTAGACAACCCAATTCTATAAAGTATGTTAATTATTTTAATATTATTATTTTATATGCAGTCAGTTTGGTCATAGAGCAAAAGAATGTGGAAGACCCTCCAATAATATTTACTCATGGAACTATGGAAAGAAAATCAATTGGTAAAAGGCAGATCATAGTCATCATTAAGCAAATGGTATGTATAAGGTGGTGTGTTACAACTTTCATAATATAGGACACATTTCAAGATATTGCAAGATGAATCATATTAAGAAGACCAATCAAGACAAGAAGGTTCATAGTCATGTTAGTAAGAAATGGATCAAGAAAACAAATCATGTAGATAAGGTAAAGGTGGAGAAAAAGACTAAAGCAAAATATTTTGTGAAATTTCAGAGTATAGATAGTAGTTTCTCAAGCCACATGTCAAGAAACAAGAGAGGTTCTAATTCTTATGTTGTTGATCAAATTAGTAAGGATGAAAAGTTGATTAAAAATAAGAAGAATTATAAGGTGAGTCATGATCAACTCATAAACTAAGGTGGGATGTTTGCTATTGTACAACATAAATAAGAAGTGAAGGAATGTCAAGAACACTTGTTATCTACATGTGTTGACAAGGCAGTCAAATAAAATAAGAAGGATGACAAGGTGGATAATGAAAAGGCCAATTCAAAGGTCACGCCTATAGAACCAATCAACTCCATAAGGATGTTGAAAAACATTCAGTCTTGTAAAGATATAGAGATCCATAAATTTCTTGAGTTCATATTATTTTAGTGCCTTATGAAAAAGGGGTGGATCCATTAGCTTCATAGAGACATTCTTCTATCAGTAGAAGCATGAGGTTGTAATCAAATAAACTTCAAAGATAACATGCATATAATTGGTCTATAAGAGGTAAGATTATGATATTTGTTATGATTAGTTGAGCCTGATCTATGAATATAAAGGGGGAGTCCCTATTTCTACATTTGGTATCTAGTATGGGGTAGCCTTATGTGTGGTCAAGAGTTTAATTTTGTTCTATCATATCAAGAAAGGTAAGTAATCTAATATTTTAATTCTTTGAAAGAAGATATGCTTTGTCTAAGGGAGATCTTGGTAGCTCTAAGTTCTTTGTCAAGAGAGTGATTACCTTTGATATACATGGAGTTAAGGAGAAATTATGTTTGAGATACTTCATAGACTCTATTTATTATGTTTTTTATGAATCAACTGCGAGAGTGATCTGATTGAGAATTTTTTTAGAATGGTTGTCATAAGTGGTTACCATAGTTTTTAAAGACTATGTGTCATATAGTGTCTTTGAGAGATAGTATCAGCTCATAGGGAGAAGAGTATGATTTCAATAGATGCAGTTGATTTTTGATGTCTACTGCTAACAAAAGCATGGTAGATGTTTGGTTTGAAAGGGAGATATTCAAGTACGTTAACAGAGCTTGATCTGTGTTGAAGTCATCTTGTAATCTGAGTTCATTCTAATAGAGATGATATTTATATAAGACCTTTGTCATTAATGTCAAAGGGGGAGAAAGATCAGAAAAGGCAAGAAAAGGAGAAAGATTAGAAAAGGTAAGAACTAGGTCTAAGAAATGATTATCATCAAAAAGTGGTTGACAAAGTTTTTTGAGTATGCTTTCCATTAATGACATATGGAGAGATTATTGACAATTATCATTGATTAAGGAAGAGTCTATTGAGCATTGTTATTGAGTGTTAAGATTTGGTATTTAATGTTGTCATTGATGTCAAAGGTTATTATGAAAATGCATGGTTCTTTTATTGATGTCAATGTAATATTATAAATCTCAAAGGTTTTTGTGCAAATTCTTGGTCAAGTAAGCCTTGAGTTATGTATATGAATAAGTTGTGTTGCCAACATAATGAGAATTATTTCTATACGAAGAGTAGTAATATGAAAGTACTGTCTAAATAATGATAGTGATATCATTAAAGATCATTGACTAAATACAGGACAATATAGTGAATGTAAAGCATCTTGCAATGTTATATCTAGACCTTGTGAGATGGTATTTATAGGTAGCATAATGAAATGAGTGACCTTCAAAGAAGGTGTGTGTTATAAAGACCTATGTAAGTAGTTCTAAAGATACTTTGAATGAACTATGAAGATGATAATTTTTTGAAAAATACCTAATAGTATTTAATCATGAGAGATATTGTTTGAGTTTATACATTAGGTGTTGAGGATATTTTTATTGATTAAAAGGTCAGTTCATAACATCTATATATACAGCTCTAAAGATGCTACAAAGATCCCAATTGAACTCTAAAGATTTGTGAGTAGATTTGAAGAAGTTCTATTAAATATCCAAAGAAGAGTGAGTGTATGAAGTTGATTTAGCATAGATAAGAGGCATTAAAACACAATAAAGTTCCAAAGTGAAGTCCATAGGTTGGCTATAAGGTCAAATTAAAGGCTTAATAAGACTTGAAAGTTAAGGCTTAAAATCAATAAGAGAGATGATGGATAGATGAGGATGGCATGAATGAGTAGGTGAACATTGGCAAGAGGTGATTTAATTTATTTTAAGTATGTGCATGAAGTTTTAGGTCATGGTTTATAAGAAAAAGGCTTGAAAAGCATTTCAAGGTTTTTTTAGTGCAAAAAATGAAGAGTTGTCTACCTGAAAAGGTTTTCTCAATGTTACTTGGCATGTGCAACATTTTCATGAGATCCTAAGATATTCATGGTATATGAGGAAGGTTTCAATATCAAAGTTCCAAGAATTAGTTTCTATAAATAAGAGATAAGCTTTATGAATGATTATTAAGACTAGAACATGGTATAAACCCTCATAGAACCCTAACAGTGACCTAATATTGAAGATCTTGTTCTAAAGAGCTTAGAATGGTTTGATATGTCTAAACAAGTGATTGAAGGTTTTATTCAAATCTCATATGCATCTCCAAGTGTGATTGGTTTCTTAGGTGAGTGAGCAAACCCTACATTAAAGTGCTTATCTTTCAAAGATTTGTTATAAAAGATAGAGTTGATTGATCCAAATTTGCTAAGAGGATGAAGATCAAAGTGTGATATTTTTCATTAATTTTCATGAATATTTTTGGATAGGTTCCCAATTAGGTGTGCAAATTTGGTGATCAAATTTGGCTAGTCACTAATAAACCTAATGGTGCAAACAACAAGGAAATTAGATAAATGTGAGAAGATGTTTCCTAGTGTGTTTTCATGTGAATGATGTATTGAAATGCATGATGATATTTTTTGGGTCTTGAATGATCTATCCATGCTTTGAAAAATCTTGAAATTTTATGTAAGAGGTTGAAACATTGAAGCAAAAATGGCTTATCCAGATGAGTGGAGTTTATGAGAGAGAAGGTTAGTAGATTGGTTTGTAAGACCAATGATTTTCATTAGAGCTCATGATCTGATTACTTGAGGTTACTATGAGGATGTTATAAGATCATTTTCATGCATTGAAATAATTTGAATATATTCAATCATGTGTCATATGTTCATGTTTTCTTGATTGTGTTTTGAAATCAATTGGTAGTTCTGAGTGAACATCATGTAGAGAAGTATTTGAGCATGTTTTCCCTAATTTAAAGCATTAGATGAAGTTTGTGATGACATTGAGGTCATGAAGTTTTTTAATATGTAATTTTTTACCCTGGTAGTTTGGAAAAATTGAGTGTATGCCTCAGTTATTCAAGATAGAGTTTTTGTATATGTGTAGGCCTTTTATATGCAGTGATTTGAGAAAGGGTTCAAGTGGTGATTAGAAATAAAAGGTGTTGTGGACCTAAATTAAAATAATATAATCTATATTGGAGTGGAAAATTACTTTTTTATTTTATGTGATGTGTTTGCATATGATTTAAAATAATCAAAGGGTAACGTGTTTTTAAGAAGGCCTATTCAGTCTCCATCAACCTAAAAGAGGAATAAGGGCTAATTGATGTATGGTTGACCTATTTTAGTGATTGATTCATGATTAAGGCATGTTATTTTAATATTCTAAGACCTATTCATGGTTGACCTAAGTAATTTTAATATGTATCTAACTAAGTAGGATATGATCAAGTGACTTATATAAAAGCAAGGTAGTTTAAGTGTATTTGGAATGTTTTTAGAGGATGATAAGTGTGGGAGAGAAGAAAAGGATAAGAAAATGATATAAATCATTGTTGATAATAAGGAGGTCATGTATATATTTAGATATAAGTCATGAGTATCTAAGATAGGTTCTACATATGAGGATCAAGGTTAGAAGACCTAATCAATCCATGAAGAGGGCTAGATGAGCAAAGAAGGTTGAAGGCCAATTTGAGAGGGATAGAAGAAAGCAAAGAGCCAAAGTAATATATCATAATATATTATATAATAAATAAGGGTTTTTTAAGGTTATCAAATAATCACGTTTTTGAGTTGGTTCTAAATCATATAAGGAGTTTGTACCTCCTTTCAAGTGGGTGCTTATTAAAGCCTAGCTGAGTTGGTACTGAGCTAGTTGGGGTTGGTGCTCCATGTCAAGCTAGTGCTTAACTAAAGATTGATGTTTGTCTAATAGGAATTTAGTCTATTTGATTCATCAATGGGTTTTTTTACCCTAGCGGTTTTTCCACATATATGTTGTGTTCATAAATTTCATGTTCTTATGATTTCATGCCTATGATTACTAAGATATGCATACATGTTAGAATGGTTCATATACAATTAAGTGGAATTTAATGAAAAGTTTTGAAGACTAATTCACCCCCCCCCCTTTTATTCATACTATTTCTAATAATTGGTATCATATGAGTTCATTTATATTAGGATTAAAATCCTAAAGGAGATCCTAAGAAGCAAGGATGACTAGTCAGCAAGCTCAAGGTGGTTTCTCTACCAAAAAGGCTCCATTGTTCAATGGATCAAACTATGCCTTTTAGAATCTCAGAATGAAGATATATCTAATGTCACAAGGATATGATATTTAGAAATCAGTTATGGATGGTTATATTGCACCTCTAATTCCACCAACAGATGTAGGAGGTAAGAAGGCTAGTGAAAATAACTCCAAGGAAATAAATGTCATTTATGTGTGGCCTATCAGAGGTAGATATTGTAAAGGTAATGCATTACGTATCATCTAAATATATATGGGAAAAATTGAAGACCATCTATGAAAAAGACACCAAGGTGAAGTTGGCTACGTTGCATACTCACAAAAGATAGTTTGAAATCCTGAAGATGAATGAAGATGAAACTATTTCATTTTACTTATTGAGGGTTGATGAAGGTGTCAATATTATTAGAGGATTAGGAAAATAAGTTAAAGAGTCTAATATTATTCAAAAGGTGTTGAGATTACTAACTCATAATTTTGATTCTAAGGTGTCTACAGTAGAAGATATGTAATATTTGGACAAGCTAGAGATGGATCAACTTCATGGTATCTTGACTGCCTATGAGAAAAGATAACCAATGACGAAAGTCCTCCCAAGAAATAAGTAGCCTTAAAAGTTAAAAATAAGTCAAAAGAGAAGAAGACCCAAGGTAATAAGGATAAAAATGATTTAGAGAGTCATGATGATGGATTGATTTCCATGTTTGTTAAAAATTTAAAGATAGGTTTAGGTAAGTACAAAGGTAAGTTTCCATTTAAGTGTTTCAATTATGGAGAAATTGGACATTTTGCAAACAAGTGTCATCATAAGTAGAATACTGAGGATGATGATATATATAATAAATACTATAGGTCTAAAAAGAATAAGATATATTTCAAGAATGAAGGAAAAGATCATTCAAAAATAAGAAGAGTTTCTATACCAAAAAAGATAGCTCATCTAAGGTAAGTGATTTAGACACATATGGTAATGATGATGGTAGTAATGAATTTGAACATGACAATAGTGAAACTTTGTTCATAGGCATAGAATCATATAATGAGGGTTGTTTAAATGGGAAAGCCCTTATGGTTAATGTAGAATTAGATGAAGAAGTATACTATGATAGTGAAGAAGGAGAAGCTAAAGTGGATCTTGAGGTAGATCTAGTAAGTTCCCTAAAAGAGTTGAATATTGTGAAGAACAAGTACAAGAAATTAAAATCATTAGTTTAGGAATATGAGGAACAGATAAGTTTGTTTGAATAAAGATAGAGAAACACTTTCAAGGAGTATGATGAGATCATCAATGAAGTTGAGGCACAGAGTAGAGATTATGATAGCAAGAATAAAGGTTAAAGAGGAAGACTACATTAAATATGAAACTGAAATAGAATCTATGAAATCTAATTTGGATCAAGAATCTATAGATATGAATATCTTTGTGAAATTTGATAAGAGTATTGAGGCTCTAGATGATATTTTGAGTATTCAAAAGTCTACAAGTGATAAGATAGGTCTTAGATTCAAAGAAGACTAAAATAAGGAACCTCAAGTCAAGGAGAAGACTTTTGAAGACAAGAAGATCAACATTAAAACACCTATCAAATAGATAAATGCTATAAGGTATGCTACTTCTTTCAATGTTTAGGATTTTGACATGTAGTCAGTTAGGCCATAGAGCAAGAGAATGTAGAAGACACTCTAAGAATGAGTACTCATGGAACTATGGAAGGTGTCATAGTTCATCATTAGACAAATGGTATGTATAAATTGGTATGTTATAGCTATAATATTATAAGACACATTATAATATATTGAAAGATGAAGGCATATGAAGAAGACTAATCAAGACAAGAAGGTTCATAATCATGCCACTAAGAAATGGATCAAGAAGTTAGACTCTATAGATAAGGTAAAGATGGAATACAAGACTAAATAATAAGATTATATGAAAGCTCAAAGTATAGATAGTGGTTTCTCAAGCCACATATTAAGAGACAAGATATGTCTTGGTTCTCATGTGGTTGATCAAAGCAGTAAGAATGAATAATTGTCAAAGAAGAAGAAGGATGACAAGGTGAGTCATGATCAACTCATAAACCAAGATGGGCTGTTTGTTATTATATAGTATAGGTCAAAATTGAAGTAATGTCAAAAACACTTATTATCTGCATGTGTTAATAAGGCAGTCAAAGAAAAGAATAAAAATGACAAGGTGGATGATGAAAAGGCCAAGTCAAAATTCAATCCTAAGTTGATAGTCAAGCCTAGAATGATGATGAAGAATATTTAGTCTTGTGAAAGTATGGAGATCTAGGAATATCCTAAGTTTATGTTGTTTTAGTTCCCTATGAAAAGTGGTGGCTCCATTTAAACTTCATGGAGACATTCTTCAATCAGCAGAAGCATGTGGTTGAAATTAAAGAAGGCTTATTTTTTATAAGATTCTAGGTTGTCTATATTGAAAGCAAGGAAATGAAGATGGATATTATCCATTCTTATATTGATAACTCTAAACTAAAAATATAGATAATAGATATATAAGAGGTAATATTTTGATATCTATTTGTATGAGTAGTTGATCCTGATCTATGAAGACAAAGGGGGAGTCTCTATTTATGTAGTTGTTATTAAGAGTATGGTAGCCTTGTAAATGGTAAAATAGTTTGATATTATTCAATAATGTCAAAGAAGGTAAGTAATATATGTTTCTAGTTATTTAAAATAAGATATCCTTAGTCTAAGGGGGAGTTTAGTAACTCTGAGTTATTTTTCAAGAAATTGATTGCTTTTTTATATCCATAAAGTTAAGTAGAGATTGTGTGTGAGATGCTTCATAGACTCTTTTTGTTGAGATTTTAATGTATCAGTTGGGAGAGTGATCTAATTAAGAGAATTTTTCATATGTGGTTTCCATAGTTTTTAATGATTGTGTGCTATCTAATGTCTTTGAGAGATAATATCAACTCAAAAAGAGAAAGTATGATTCCAGTAGTTGTAGGTGACCCTTAATATCTATTAACTATAGAAGCATGGTGGATTCTTAGTTTGAAGGGGAAATTTTTCAGGTCTTTAACTAAGCTTGATCTGTGTTGAAATGATCTTATAATCTAAGTTCATTTTGAAAGAGATGATAATTATGTAGTAGCTTTGTAATTAATGTCAAAGGGGGGGAAAGGTTAGAAAATATAAGAAAAAGAGAAAGGTCAAAAAGAGTGAGAACAGGCAAGAACCATGTCTAAGAGATGATTGCCATCAAGAGTGGTTGACAATTTTTTTTGAGTGGGTTTGCCATCAATGTCAAAGGGGGAGATTATTGAACATTGTCATTGATTAAGGGAGAGATTGTTGAGCATTGTCATTTAGTTTGAGATTTGATAGTTAATGTTGTCATTGATGTCAAAGGTTCTTATAAAGATGTATGGTTATTTAATTGATGTCAATATAATGTCATTTTATGTCAAATGTTATTTTGAATATGCTTGGTTTAGTAATCCTTAAGGTATGTGTATAATGAGTTCTTATGCTAGCATATATGAGTGGTGTTGTTGTATGAAAGCAATGATGTGAGAGTAATGTTTGAGCTTGAGTGATATCATTGAGAATCAACATGAGTGAGTATAGGTTAGTATATCAAGTTGCAAGTAAATTTAAAATATTTGCATAGACCTTTTGAAATTTTATGTGTAGGTATCATGATGAAATGAGTGATCTCTAAAGAAGAAACTATATGCTCTAAATATCAATGTATGTAGCTCTGAATATGTTGCAAATGAGCTACAAATATGAGAATGCCTCAAATAATGATTCATAGTGTTTTATAATGAGATAGGTAATTTGATTCTATACATGAGGTTTTGATGACCTTTAAAGTGATTCAAATGTAAGCTTTGAAGATCTATGTATGTAGCTCTGAAGATGCTATGAATATCCTTAATCATGCTTTGAAGATATGTAAAAGGATCTAAAGATTCTATGTTAAATATATGAATAAGAGTGAGTGTATGAGGTTGATTTATCATATGCAAGAGGCATTAGAACATAGGATAATCTCAAGGTGAAGCCTATAGGGTGGCTATAAAGTCAAATCAAAAGCCTAATGAGACCTGCAAGTCAAGGCCTAGAAATCAAAGAAAGAGATGGTAGATAGATGAGGTATAAGGATCAGTTTCCATGACATGGGTGTGTAGGTTAACATTGAAAAAGGTGATCCAATTTTTTAAAGTATGTGCATGAATTTTTAGGTCAAGGTTTGCAATAAAAGGCTTGAAAAAGTGTTTCAAGATTTCTCGAGTATACAGAATGAAGAGTTGTCTACTAGATAAGGATTTCTAGTGATTTTTGGCATGTAAAACTTTTGAATGAGAATATATAATTTTCATGGTAGATAAGGAATGGTTCTATCTTATATTTTCAATCATTGGTTTTTGGAAAGAGGAGATAAGTTTTATGAATGATCGTTAAGACCATAAGATGGTATAAACCCTCAATGAATCATAATATTGACACGATGTTGAATATCTTGTTATAAAGATATCATAATGGATTGGTATGGTTATCTAAGTAATTAGAGGTTAAATTAAAATCTCCTAGGCATCTCCAAGTGTAATTTGTTTCTCTGGTGAGTACGTAGACTCTACAAGAAAATGTTTGTCTTTAAAATATTATTATAGAAGATAGAGTTGACCAAGTCAAAGTTGATAAATATATGAAGGTCAAAGAATGAAATTATATGTGTTTTCAATGAATATTTTTGTACATGTTCCATATCTCAAGTGTGAAATTTTTTTGATCCAAATTGATCGGTCACTAATAGACCTAGTGATGCAAATAGTAAAAAAATCAGGCAAAAGTGAGAAGATGATTTTTGATATGTTTTCATGTAAGAGTGATGCATTGAAATGCATGATGATTTTGTTTGTATCTTGAATGATATATCCATGTTTTTTATAATATTATAATTTAGTGTAAGATTTTGGTACATTGAAGCCAAAATGGCTTATCTGACTGAGTGGAGTCTATGAAAAAGGAAGTCAATAGATTCATCTATAAGACCAATAGTTTACTTTAAAACTCATGATCTAATTAGTGGAGGTTTATCTAAAGATGGTATAAGATATTTTTCATGTATTTAAATCCCTTGATTATTATCAATCAAGTTTTATATGTTCATATTTCCTTCACTGTGTTTTGAAGTCAATTGTTAGTTCTGAGTGAGCATCTTGCAAAGAAGAGTTTGAGTCTATATACCCTAAGGTGAAGCATATAATGAATTTTGTGATGACATTGAGGTCATGAGGTTTCTAAATATATAATTTTTTACCATTTTTTTTGGAAAAATTGAATTTACACCTTAGTTGTTTAAGACAAAGTTTTTGTGTATGTAAAGGTCTTTGGTAAATAGTGTTTTGGGAAAGGGTTCAAATGGTGGTTAGACCTAAAAAATGTTATGGACACAAAGTGAACTTTGATAAAGTATATTTGAGTGTCATATGATTTTTTCCTTCCATATTAGGTATTTGGATATGTTTTAATAAAGATCAAGGGGTAACATGTTATTAAGAAGACATATTAGGTCTCCATTAAGCCTAAAAGAGGAGTAACGGCTAATTGAGCAATGGGCAACTTAATAGATTGATTAATTAATGATTAAGGGACTTTATTTTAACATAATAAGACCTATTCGTGGCCAACCTAAGAGATAAGTATGTGTGTCCAATCTAATAATGATATGATCAAGTGACTTGTATAAAAGTAAAGCAGTTTAAGCCTATTTGGGTGTGCTTAGAAAGAGTAGAGAACAAGTGAATGATATAGATAATTGGTGAGAATAATGGGTTATGTGGACCATGAAATAAGTGTCATGAATATCTAATACAGGTTTCTAATATGAGGATAAATTTAAGAAGACCTAATCAAGCCATGAAGAGGCCTACTTGAGCGAAGAAGGCTAGAGGGCAGATTGAGAGGAATAGAAGTGAGAAAATAGATAAAGAAGAAGATAATCATCTATTTTATGATGAAAAAGGGTTCCTAAAGGTGGTCAAGTGTATCAGGTGTATTAATTGGTGTTGAGTCATCTAGGGGGTTGGTGCTTCCTTGCAAGTGGGTGCTTTCAAATGTCTAGCTAAGTTGGTGTTCCATATAAAGTGGGTGCTTCACTAAATATTATTTCATGTCTTATAGGATTGTATTAAATTTAATTCATCAATGGGTTTTATTACC
The DNA here is from genome assembly GCA_037957365.1 of Torreya grandis. Lineage (NCBI taxonomy): Eukaryota > Viridiplantae > Streptophyta > Pinopsida > Cupressales > Taxaceae > Torreya > Torreya grandis. The sequence continues at coordinate 3,132,980 of JARHVA010000016.1, read as the reverse complement.
ATTGAGGTTTTCCCATGTATATTATGTGTTCATGTGTTTCATGCTCTTATGATTTGGTACTTATGCTTGTTAAATTATATGTGCTTGTAAGAATGGTTCATGTATGATTAAGTGGAATTGAATGAAAAGTTGATTCAACCCCCATATTAGTCATGTTTCCAATAATCACTACCTTCCTCTATCTATGACTAATTTCCATGAGGATTTAGTAAATTTTAGAGTTGTACAATGAAAATAGAAAGAAGTAATGAAAGAGCAATTGCTAATAAAAATAATTAAATCTACCACTAGAAATGGAATTGGGATGATAAATCATCTAAGGATAAATTATTAGGATCTTAGGTTGCATTTAAATAGAATCTATGAGGGTAGAAAAGACATCTAGCTATCTAAATTCACCAAATAATCCCACAAAATTGTCTCTTACCTTATTGCCATCCTCTTATAGGGATTCTCTCTTCATTTATGCAATAAGACCCACAGCTTGGTCTTGGTATCTACATGTATATTTGGTCTACTCTAAACATAAATGATGATCTTTAGTAGGGCCCTGAGATTGATGAGGTGGAGATTTAACTTGGGCTACATTCTTCTTAAAAATAGTATTAGACACGCTGCAACAAAATTAAACCCTAAATGTTTTAAACTAAAAACAAATCAAATGACAATTTGAAAGAGATAATATCCATTGGGTTTCTAATACAAGGGAGGATAATCATCAACATGAGATATTTTTACAATTTATATGGTGAATCACCAAATACCAGCAAAAAACAATGAAGTGGAGACTTTTCAAAAATTCTACTTTCCTAAAAAGTTAAGATAACATCAATTGTCAAAGCCCAGTCAAGCAAGGCACAATGATAAGCAAGGAAAACACTCAATCCCTAATTCTTTCTATAAAAATTGTAGCTTTAAATTAATTTATGTAGAGGATACTCTCAACAACTCTCACTTTTAACTTATTTCAATACAACTCTTTAACAAAGGTTCATACGTCCTTTTGAAGCATTCAATGAGTCAAGGATTCATTAATTTCTTAGAGGTTCTTACTATCTTTTTTATGCTCATAAAATTATTATTTTTCTCCTTATCCAACACAAAAATCCCCTCAATGCATCTCTCACATCATACACAACATCTCTCACCTTGGCAAACAATCTTTGTAGCCTTTTTTAGGCCTTTTCTCCTTGTAAGGATAATTACATATGAGTTTTGAGAAACTAATAACATTTCCTAGTACCCTCTATATTTTTCTTCATCTCTATGAAGTTTTTTCACCAAACTCTACTTGTAAGTCACTTTTCTAGTCCTTTATAGTACTTTGTATAGGCCTAATTAGGCCTCCACTAACCTTGTCCACACATAATGATCTATAATTATACATTACCATACTGAACTAGCACAAAACCTCTAAAATACTTTAATATGCATGCACACCTATGATATTACAAAATTTTAAGGGTTTTCACTAATTAAAATGTCATATAAATGAATTTTTGTTTTTTAACCCTAGTTAAAGGTTGATAGGGATTGTGTGAGCCTAAGAGGAATAAGTTTGAAACTATGACTACTCAAACAACTTTCAAGAATCCTTAATGATTTTTTAGGGTCTAATTAACTCTCATACATCTTTTCCAAATGTTGGATCTCTATCTTAATTTCTTTTTTCCACTAATATGTCTTGATCATTGCTCTAACTGTGTATGTAGACATAGTTTGTAGGGCCTGACAGCATTGTATTAATATTTTATATTCTAAAACCAAAGTTTCAAGAATTTTAAATGTTTGATAGGATCTATACCAACTTCCCATACCCTTTCCAATCATTTTTTATTTCCATTGACATCTTTTTAACACCTAACAGTTATCTACATTTGACTGTGTGTTCTTTTACTATGCCCCTAACCTATCGCATGTATTAGGATAAGAATAGCCAAATTATGGATTACTTATCTCTATTTGATGCTATATCACATTTATCTATGCATTCATTTGGTTAGTAGGTCGGCCTATGGAGTAACCATGGCCTAGATAGACTATATATAGGAGGTCATGGGTAATTGTTTATCATATTGTGAATTCTACTCTTATTGAAGCTTGTCGAGGTTACCCCCTCGAAGTGGCTTGTCTATTATAATATATTATGATATATTTCAGTCATATTTGGATCTATTTCTTCTATTATACTTTATTTTTGATTCCAAGTGGTATCAGAGCTGTAATTTGGGCAATCTTGTGGGCAAAACCCTAATTTTTTAAATTTGGCTATATATAAAAAAATGTTGCGACTTTATTTTCAATTTTTTTAATGGAGGTGAGAAATTATTAAATTAATCTTCCATTAAAATTTCAGCTCATTTGGATCTATTTTACAAAATTTATCTCCATTTTAGGGTTTTTCATAAAATTAATGTATAGTGCACAATTCAAAGATTTTTTATGATTTATTTACATTTTTTGAAAGATTAGAAAAATTTGGATATGGTGTGTTCTTTTTATGTTTTTATTTGAGGTAGACATAAGTCCAAAATCTCTTGGTCAAAGCTGGGTCAAAAGTGCCAATCAAGGTCGACATCATAAAGCCCTTTTATGGCAGGTCCACAAACTCAGTGTTGAGGAAAGGGTTCTAAAAATCCAAGAAAAACTCCTAACAAGGAAGAGATGGAGTCATAATGGGGATGTACTAGATCATTTGTATCAGGGTTCTCTGACATAGATCACAAAGTGAGCCAACTTGACTATAGTGTGTAAGGCATTCAAAGTGAGGTGCAAGGCATATAATCTAATATGAAATCCATATGACATAGTTTGGTAGATATCATGATGTATTTGAAAAATAATTAGTCAAATCATCTAGCTATCACTATTGCACAACCCCACCAGGGTGGTTCTCCCAACCAATCTACTTCAAATCCAACTACATTGCCACAGAGGAACCTGTTACCAGAGGTGGATATGCACAAATTTGATGGAAAAGATCCACTCAATCAGATCAACCAAATGGAGAATTTTTTTGATATGCATCAAATCCTAGGTGGATAGAAGGTTACCATGTAATCCTTGTATCTTGAACCTGATCAATTCATTTGGTATCAATGGTTATGTGCTCAAAATAAAAAGATGACTCTCAGTGTCACCTGGTCAATTTTTACAAAGGAGCTACAATTATACTATGGCAATAGTGTGACAGAGAATTACTTCAGCCAACTAGAAAAATTGTGATAGATTAGCTTTGTCTAAGATTATATTCATCATTTTTATAACCTATCCTTACATGTGGAGACAATTTTTGAGGAAAACTTGAATGACCTATTTTTGGATGGACTCAAGGACCACATTCAACATGAGGTACACATATTTAATCCACTTAAGATTTTTGATTTTATTATCATGACACATAAAGCTAAGGAAAAATTAATAGCCAATAAGAAGCATCCATTCACTCACTTCAAAGATTGTAGCATATCGACACCAACATTTCCTCCACCTACCAGATTGACCCTCAGCAAATTGAAGAGAAGCATGCAAAAGGATTATGTTTCTGACAGCAAGTGGAGAAAAGGACATAGATGTGTTGAGAAGAAGTTATTCTACATTGAGGGATCCAATGATGATGAAGAAGAAGATGATGCCTCTAATGATGATGAGGAAGAGATAGAGGAGGTATCTGAAGATTCCCAACCTATAATCTCTTGTCATGCACTTGCAGGTATTAGCACTCCACAAACTCTTAAGGTGGTGGGTTTCCTCAAGAAATAGAAGGTGACAGTGTTGATTGATTCAGGGAGCACATATAAATTCATCAACCATAAGTTGGTGACTCGATAGAACTATTTCATCTACCCAACACCAAAATTTGAGGTCATGATTGTAGATGGTGGATCAATTAATTATTCAGTTAAATGCCATAGTATTAAGCTTGTTATGGGTGAGTACAGTATCAATTCTCTTATGTTTGTTATTCCCATAGGTAGCACAGACATTGTTTTGGGAGTCCAATGGCTCACAACCTTGGGTACCATTGAGATGAACTTCCAGGAACTATTCATGTGCTTTCATTCTAAAGGTAGGAAAATTGAACTACGTGGATTATAGGCAAAATATCCATAATTGATTAGTTCACATCAGATGACCAATATGCTAAAAAAGGAGCAAAGGTAATTATTTCATGATTATGTTTCATAAAAGTTAAACCCACATAGGCATCTACACATCCTGATCTACAGATGATTCTTGATGACCACCCATCTATTTTTGGGGCCATGCCAAAAGGACTACCACCAAAAAGAGAACATTATCATGCCATTCAACTACTTCTAGGGATTCAACCACCAAATATCAAACCATATAGATATCCATATGCATAGAAGAGTGAAATCAAAAAGATGGTCTATGAGATGCTGGAGGCAGGGATCATCAAGCACAACCAAAGTGCATATTCATCACTAGTGGTCATGGTGTGAAAGAAGGATGACACCTGGAGGATGTGCCTAGATTATAGGGAACTCAACAAGTACACCATCAAAGATAAGTTTCTTATTCCATTAATTGATTATTTCCTTGATGAATAGCATGGTGCTAATTATTTCATAAAATTGGATCTTCACTTGGGGTACCATTAAATTAGAATCAAGGATGAAGATGTTCATAAAACTACTTTTAGAATGCATGAGGGCCATTATGAGTTTTTGGTAATGCCCTTTGGTCTTACAAATGCACCATCTACTTTTTAGAGCTTGGTGAACACTATTTTTAGGCCTTTTTTAAGGAAGTTTGTGCTAGTTTTCTTTGATGACATATTTATTTATAGTCAGACATGGGAAGCACATCTGCAATATGTGAAATAGGTGTTGATAGTTTTGGAAAAGCATCAACTTTATGCAAAGCCATCCAAATGTGCTTTTGGAGTATAGGAGGTAGAGTACCTAGGTCACATTTTTTCCCATGAAGGTGTCAAAGTTGATCTCTAGAAGATCAAAGCTATGATGGAATGGCCCATGCCAAAAACTCTAAAAAACCTCTTAGGGTTCTTAGGACTAACAGGGTACTACCAAAGATTTGTGAAAGGTTATGGCAGCATAGCGGCTCCACTCACTGCATTGCTAAATAAGGATGCCTTCCATTGGAATGATGCCACCACCAAAGCATTTGAGAAACTAAAAGTAGCTATGTGCACCACTCTAGTTTTGGCTACTCTATACTTCTCAAATGCATTCACTGTTGAATGTGATGCTTCTAGATTTGGGTTGGGAGTGGAAGACCCATTGCATTTGAGAGTTGTCAATTCAAAGGTAAGAATCTACAAAAACCTATCTATGAGAAAGAAATGATGGCTATTCTTCATGCAGTTAAACAATGGAGGCCCTATCTGATGGGTAGACACTTTAAGGTGAAAATGGATCATGATAGTCTCAAATACTTTTTGGAAAAAATATTATCATCTGAGAAACAACAAAAGTGGGTAACCAAAATGTTGGGTTATGATTTTGAAATCATCTACACGAAGGGTAAAGATAATGTAGTAGTAGATGCACTATCCTGATGGGATACGTCCATAGAAGCATTACTTTGTGCAATGTCCATGTTGCAAGTAGATTGGGTGGATGAAGCTAGATTAGAATGGGAGAAATACAAGGATACACAGGTTTTGATTCAAAATCTCTAGCAAGGTACTTTAGCCTCTAAAAAATTTGAATGGAAAGGTAATATTCTATGGTATAAGGGTAGGTTATACTTGTGCAAATATTCAGAGCTTAATCATTAAGATTCTTGTGGACTTGCATGCATCTCCAATTGGGGGACACTCAGGGTTCTTGAAAACTTATCATAGAATTAAGAAAGAATTAATTTGGGAAGGACTCAAAGGATATGTACAAAATGTTGTGATAGAATGCTTGATATGCCAATAGAATAAAGGTGAGACAGTTAAGACCCTGGGTCTGTTACAACCATTATCAATTCCTAGTCAAAGGTGGGAGGAGGTTTCCATGAATTTCATTATAGGGTTTCCTTGTTCTGAAAGTAAGAATGTTATCTTGGTCATTATGGATAGGCTTACAAAATATGCTCATTTTTGTGCTCTCTCACACCCTTTTTTTGCAAGTACAGTAGCAGCTATTTTTCTAGAGGTAGTTCTAAAATTACATGGAACCCTAAAAATAATTGTAAGTTATCATGATCCTATTTTCACTAGTAATTTTTGGACTGAACTATTTTCCTATTTGGGTACTCAACTAGCTCATAACTCATCTTACCACCCCCAATCTGATAGAAAAATAGAAGTGGTTAACATATGTTTAGAGGGGTATCTCCATTGTTTTGTACCAGATAAATAGTAACGTTGGGTTAAATGGCTACCACTTGAAAAATGGTGGTATAACACATCTTTCCATACCTCTTCTAAAATGTCTCCATTTATAGCACTATACGATTACCATCCACCTTCCATCACTTCTTCATTAATGGTGCAAACCAAAGTTTGAGATGTGGAGGAGCACATTCATCATCAATAAGAGGTTTTGGCTAGTTTGAGAGAGAATTTGGCCTTGGCACAAAACAAGATGAAGCAACAAGTAGATCAACACCATAGTGAGTAAAATTTTGAGGCGGGTGACTGGGTATTTGTACATTTGCAGCCTTACAAGTAGATGTCCTTAAAGCAATAGAAAAAGGACAATAAACTTACTCCTAATTATTATGGCCCTAATCAGGTTCTGCAAAAAAATAGAAGTGTGGCTTACAAGCTTGAGTTACCTCATTCATCTCACATACACCTAGTATTTCATGTTTCCTATTTGAAAAAGGTTATTGGACATAAAGTTTCAACCCAAACAGAGCTCCCAAAACTTGATGAAGAAGGATGAGTCATTTTGAAACTAGAGAAGATCCTCCAAACACATACTAAGAGGTTGAGAACTAGAGAGATTAGGCAATATCTGATCAAGTGGAAGAACTTGAGCAGTGAAGATGCAACTTAAGAAGGTGAAGATTTTTTGCAACAACATCTAGATTTGTTCAATGTTGAGGACAACATTGGTTTGAAGGGGAAGGGAATGTTACACCCCTAACCTATCACATGTATTAGGATAGGAATAGCTGACTTTTGGATTAATTATCCCTCTTTGATGTTATATCACATTTCTCTATGAATTCATTTGGTTAGTAGGTCAGCCTATGGAGTAACCATGGCCTAGATAGACTATATATAGGAGGTAGTGGGTAATTCTTTATCATCATATTGTGAATTTTGCTCTTATTGAAGCTTATAGAGGTTTCCCCCTTGAAGTGACTTGTCTGTTATCATATATTCTAATATATTTAAGTCATATTTGGATCTATTTCTGCTATTCTACTTTATTATTGAAGTAATTTCATTCCATCTTTCCTCCTGCTATAGGTTTGTATAGACCTTATCACATATAAATATGGTAAAAATTCATTGAAACACATATAAAAACACTTAATAAACATGTAATTCACTTACCAAACACATGAGAATCTTCAAACAATTGTCTCTATCAATTCCTTTACTAGTATTCTGAGTTACACAGTCACTTAATGCTTATACACAAAGAAACAGGGTCTGCGATTGATTAGATCTTCAAGATGAGGAATCCTTATTTCATTTCTTTGAGATTATAATCTCTCCACCTTCAAATTAACCCTACATAACTGATTCAAAACAAAAACTAACAAGTTTTACAAATCCTATAACTAAACTATTCTAACTACCTTGGGCCCTTCCAATGATCACTAGCAAGCAAACTTGCACATTAGAACATATACCAAAGTTGATTTTTATATACATGTGTGAATTCAAGGCCCATGTTAGACACATGGTATCTTTAAGGAGTCACACCAATAATTTAGACCTTTTAAGACTCCTTCAAATCCTCTTACAACACCTAAACTAGACAAAATTATTCAAAAATTTAAATTGTGAAAATTGGCGAGAAAATGTCAATTTGAAAGTGTGCCCTAAGACTCTTAACACCCCTTAAAACACTATAGACATGATAATTGACCATAAAAAACTTGATCAAAACAAAATTTCCTAGACAACACAAGTCAATTAATGATGCTCCTGCATCATTAATGCATCATTCAATATTGGCATCTATGCAATCAATTAATGTAGCATTCAATATTGGTAGTGTGGAAATTTTTTTACCAAGTAATTTGTATTCTCATTCAGCCTGCCTAACTATCAGTGAGAGAAAAATCTAGCATTCAATGCTAAATCAAATCCAGATTGCATGTAATAATAAAGCATTAAAAATAATAATTGTGATTGCACCCTTGTCAGTAGGGAAATAAATTTAATGCTTTATTTGATGTGAATCGGGCAATAACATAGAAATATTTCAACCAATTATCTTACATGAAATAATATTTTTTATATGGTATGTTAAAAAACTTTCTATTTAGCCCTAGAAAAGCTTTATGTGTTTTTTCAACACACAAATCAATGTAATATGATTGGACAAGAGAAGAAAGACTAATTTCAAGTTATAGTAAAATTAATACAATAGTGATCCCTTCCAGACTAATAAATGAATTGAATAGAAAATAGGAAACAATAAAAACTACTTTATAATTAAAGAATCTATGTATTATATTTTTATGTATTAAATAACATTTTGCATTTTTTATACAAACTTTATTTATTATTGAATTAGTACAAATATCTTAAATATGTTTATTTGAAAAATATTAAGATCCATCAATTTCAAGGTATTTATATTAGTTTTTTCACATATTTCATTGATTAATAACTCCATTAACTTCTCCAAAAAGTTCCTAATAATCGACCATGACAAATATTATTAATCCACTTGCACCATTGTATTGAACCGCAAAAAAAAATTCCAGAGAAAAGGGGCTCCAAACTTCATTGTATGGCTAATATATTACAAGTTTTGATTGAATTCTTTAAGTAAAAAAACTATGAGATGATTAAATAGATATCAAATTTAACATTGATTTTTTCCATGACAGTAAAATGGACATCAAATTTAAAGTTCAATAATAATTTTTAACACCTCATGAACATTACAGTCCACCACCACCATCCTTGAATGTGATTGTAGAACACCTATCAATGTAATGACATATACTGTGAATTTTAGTTCAAAGATAAAGAATTCTTTTGTTTATTCTCTACATCAAAAAATACTTCATAAAACCAACCCCCTAAACTTGATATAATAGGAAACACATGAAACATGGAATCCATCTTGAGATGACTTAAAACATACACGAGTAAAATCCCACAAAATTTGATAAAATTTTATAGTATGTTATCTAATAAATTTATAGTATGTTATTTAATAACTTCACAATGTATTATTTAAAAAAAATTTGTGTTATTTAGTAATAAATAAGTGTTATATGAATTTTTTTTTGTAAATATTGAATGGATAAACTTAAATAAATGATGACAACTATTTATTATAAATCTATGTTATCTAGTACTTGAGTAGTAAACATTCAGGATGTATAAAATATTAAAAATGGCTTTGAATACCATATTAGAAACATAGCTTGACTACATATGAGGAAAATAAATATTATCACTGGTCAGGAAAGAGAAAGCCTACAAAATTCAACATACACACCATCCACATAAAGTATTCAAAAAATAGTGTCATATCTCATCTTGTTGAGACCTAATAAAATAATTATAAAACCTTGTGATAATATGTCTATGATATATTTTTATTTGTGATGTTGTTTCATGTTGATATTTATATGGATGCTTATATTAATATTTTCGTTTAAGTATTGTTTTTTTTAGTACAAGGGTTGTTGATGTCATTTATATGATTGTAGGTATAGTCGAAAGATGAGATAGGCTCAAGAATGGAAGAGTTCAGGGAACCTTCACATAAATGGTATACAAGTATACAAATAATAATTTCAAGAAAGAATAGTTATTTGTTTCACCATTTTTTGTGTTCATATTGTGCCTACCTATGATGTGCACAATTATTATTATCTCTTTATAAGTGGTCATCATTGGCATTGAGCTAATTGTGCTCGTTATTTGGATCTTAACACATGTCAATTGAGTGGTACAAGCTTGTTATGTTTGTTTAAGCCCCATGGTACTCAAATGGAAAATAAGGTGTAAGGACTTGGATTCTTGGTCTTGAACTTGTTATGCATAAAGTTTTGGGTCTTAAAAGTAGCATTTGTAAATGATTGCTTTGTTTTAAAGCATTGACTAAGGTCTTGGCTCTAATGATTATTACATGGGTTCAAATTTTGATTAATACCATGATTAAGACATAGATATGGATTATATCTTAAGGAATTATTAAAAATATTTGTTGAGGCATTGACCTTGATGAAGTGGGAGTCAAATGAATTAAGGTAGAAAGGAAGAAGATAGAATGGGAACAAGGTGGAGTGGTGTCTACATGCTACGTAGACCTTGTTGCCAGGGCATTATGAGGTTTTCTATTTTTAGCATCCATAATGCCCTAGACATGATGTTTGTTTCAGTGGGTTGGTTGAGAAGAATATTTCATTATTTTAAATGGGTTTGGAGATTCCCCAAGCATGACAAATAGAGAAATAAGCATGCGGTTTGTGTAATAAAAGGAGAAGGAAAATAGAAACCAAAGGGAAAATAAGGGTTTTGTGATCTAGAGGTTTTTTGCATTAAGTTGTTTTATCACTCATTTACTTCTTCTTATGATCTTTTGTTGATGCATACTGTAATGCATGTTTTAGGAATAAATTGGGAGGTTACTAAGAACCCATCATAGGATTTCTAAAAAACACTAAGGTTTTGCACAACCCCTTCTCAACATCAAGTTCTTTTGTAGAATCTTCATTCATTTAGCAAGGGTTTATTTGTTGTGATTTAACATTAAGAATTGATTTCTATGCTTTAATAACAGTGTTGTTGTGACTATTGGTTTTATTGAGACATCCTAGCAGATGCTTCAAATAAGGGTTGACTTCATCTCACCCTCTTATGGTGTTATTATAAAATATAATTACAGATTATGAAAGTAAAAACATAGGATTATATTTATCAAATTATAATATTTTAGATATATTATATTGCACCACACACCTAGTGAATTATTACTCACGTAATAATGCACATTACAATATTCACACATCAATATAAGGACTATCATTTCCCCCTTAGGCCTTACATGGTAATTTGTGTTTCAAAGACTTCATAAAAGTGGATAAGGAACACATCAACTTCATCAACCATTCACTATCAATAATACATCTTTCAAATTAGTGTGAGAACTTTGAATAGGAACCATCTACCATCAACCATTCACTAAGAGAACCTCATCAACCTATATAGTGTGGGAACTACAATCAAGAACCATCTATTCAACCTTCATACCTACATCTCCTAAACACATTTTTTATGCAATACAGTATATGGAAAAATAGGAAATAAACCTCTTATTTTTGTTAGAGTATATATTTTATGTATTTCTCATGTTTGTTATATATTAGCTAGTTGTTTCATCTTTTTATGAGTTTGTCCTATGTGAGGAATTATCCCACATTGATTAGTTAGACTAGTTCTATGGTTTTCCTTGCCTACTTATGCAAGGGATTTCCTTTGCACTAGCATCTTATTTCTGAATAACACTTGATTTGCTTTGCTTTGCAATCATTTGTCTGCAGCTTTATTGTGTGATATTTTTAGGGTTATCACTTTTGAATCTTAAGTTGGAATGTTTGTTCACCATTCCTAACATAGTACCAAAGATTTAAGGTGTTGCATCCATCTGCACTGTTGTATTTTATTTCAAAAAAACTCTTTCTATTGCTACATCTTCCCTTATCATTTATTGTCAGCCTTTTTTTCCCTCTTACGGATCTGATACTTTTGTTAAAACTTAAAAAAAGTGTATGGTTTTTATTATTGGAGGGAAGGCAAAGAGGAAGCATGGGAAAGAGTAGGTGGATCATTGCTTTCCCTTGAGGAAAGAGGTGTCCCTATTGGAAAATCATTGAGTTTAGTAGAGAGGCATCATTTTTTAAGACTTTCTAAAGCTTTTGTGTTGGAAGAGCTTTCTTTTTAGATCTGCTTCTCATAGCTTGGCGTTGGAACCTACAAAGGTGGTGTTGGCTATTTCTATAGGCATTATAAAGCCATTCCAAACGTTCCATACCTTTTTTTCCCTATGCATAAGGTGTATTGATCTATATAAGCATTAGAGAGAAAAGAGATATGTAGGAGGCCTTTCCTTCAGCTAGGCATTAGAGGAGTTGAGCTAGTTGTTGAGCCTGAGAGTGGCATTAGAATTTGCTAAAATATGGTGTCCTTTTTTTGGTAAAGTCCTATTTTTTTCCTATCTGCTATGTTAGAGATTGGACAAATAGTTGTAGGGCATTGGAGGAGAGAGGAAAAGAGTGTCATCATCTAGCCTAGTGTGGATATCTACAAAAAAGGGTGTCTTACCTTATTGGAAAAGTATTGTAGTCAAGAGAGTGGCATTTGTCTAAGGAGGGAAGGCATTGAAGTTTTTTTAATTTGAGTTGAATACTATGTATAGGTGGTGGAGGAGATCAGTGTGTGGGAGTTGGAGAATTTATTGACTCTATTTTAATTTATAGAAGCGTTGGATGAGCTCTAAGGCACTGCCATTTTAGAGTTTCCCATGTGCCAACATTCCCAACTGATTATGCATATTATTTTTTATCCTCTATGCATTGGATTTTGTGCAAACATACATTATTTTAATATTCTTGTCCATATTTTAATTTTGTGCCACTATTCTTGTTTGGCACTAGAAGATAGATTAGAGAAAGGCTTGTAGGAAGTGTTAGAAAAAAAAGATCTACCTACCTAGTACGTTGGAGGTGACACTTGGAGGGTCCAATTAGATGAGACACCTCTAATCCATCATTTGTCCTTCTTCTATCCTTTCAAACATAGCTAGTAATTAATTATGCTCTTCATTTGACTGTAATTTTTTCAAAAGAAGAAGTCAAAATCACTTGTACGCATACTTGAGGTAACTAGGCATATAATTTTTCACTTTGGTTGGTGTTTCTAAGTCTGTGGTTCAATTTTGGTTCCAAAAAGTGGTTGGATTCATATACTCTTTTTTGATTTGGTCACAAAAATCCATCTGTAGTGTCTTTTTTAATGTTTTGACCCATTTACAGGAATTCATAAAGCCTATAACTTTTGAACCGTAACTCATATTTGAGTTCTATTTTTTTCAAAATTGCATGTTTTTCAGTTCTATATCCATTGGTGTCATTAATTTATAAATATACACTAATTTTATAAAATGCCAAATTGTTGGGGGGTCCTTAATACAATCTTTTGGGGGGTTATTTCAGTGTTGATTTTGTGCACCTTTTGCATTCTTTCTGCTCTTTGATGATTCATTATCAGAGATTCTACTTCTAATATTGACCATTGTGAGACTTTGACTACACATAATTACCATACATAGAGACCTTGAATGAAAACAATTATAAAATATAAAGTATTATGGTCCCTAATGAATGAAACTCAACCACAATTTACATGTGAATTTGAAAAAATTTAGTACCCATGTAAGTTTAAAGAGTGTATAGGTTTGATTGAGGGTTATGTGAGTGACATTATTTTATTTCATTTGAATGGATGTGATTCTCCATTTAAAATAAGAGCTAAGTTAAAGGGTTTATTTGAGAAAGTAGATCACTTGCAAGCCATGCAGCTTGAAGTGGAGCTTACATCATTTAATTTGAATGGCTTTGCCTCTATTATAAACTACCTCATGAAATTTAAGTTTATGTTGGCATGGTTGAAGGGGAGTGGATGAGATAATAAGGATGAAGATTGTGTGTACTTACTTGATTTTGTCTAAGTTGAGTGGCTCATTTCAAATATTTGCTTCTACCTTTTTCTCCAGTATAAATGCCTTAGGTGCTGCATTTTAAATGTTAGATTTAGAGTTGTTTTGTGAGAGACTTACTAGGGAGGAATCTAAATTATCTCACCTTGAGTCTTCCACCTCACAAAAATCATTAGTCGCATAACATCTTAAGAACAACACTTTTCCTCCATCTTAAAATGCACCTAAGCCCAACACTAACACATCTAAACTCAAATCATCTTCCAAATCCAAGAATAAGTCTAACCTATCATTCTCCTATTGTGGGGGTCATGAAGAGTCTAGGTGTTTTAAGAGAATGCAAGCCTTAGAGAATGTCATTAGAAAACACAAGATTTCTATCTACACTCCATCTCATGATAATGGGAAAGCACTTAATGTTGTCAGGAGATCATAGTCACCTATTTCAGATAATTGGGTTTTAGATTTTGATGATTCATACCATATGACTTATTTTAAGGAGTTCTTTATATCTCTTGGTTTGAGTTCTACTTCCAACATTGATGTTGGAGATTCTTCCTTCATTTATGTTAAGGGGAAGGGTGACATATAATATAATGCATTATATGTTCCATACATCACCACTAATCTAATTTCAATTTATCAAATTTGTCATTCTAGTTAGGGAAAGATAGTGACTGGTGCTGAATTTTAAGCTTTGTTAGATCGACACACACTTATTACATAAGGTGTTATTGATCATAGTTCTTGACTTTATTATTTTGAGGGTTTTGATGATACTCCTCCTATAAGGATGTGTTTAGTTTCTCATGTAGATTCTGAGATTTGAATTTGGCATGAGATATTTAGACACTTAAACTACATATATTTGAAGGAGTTGAGTACTCATAGTATGGTATAGAGTCTTCCTACATTATCATGTCTTGATGGAGTTTGCCTCACTTGTGCATTAGGAAAACAACATCAGGATCCATTTCCTAAGACTATGTCCATGATAGTTTCTTCACCACTTGAGCTTGTGCACAATTATTTAATGGTCTTTCCTACTCCTTTCAACAGAGCTAAGTATGCACATAATTTCATTGATAATTTCTCAAGGTGTACTTGGGTTTATTTCTTCAAGTACAAGAGTGATGCATTTTATCACTTTAAATTTTTTAAGGCTTTGGTTGAGAAATAGTCTTCCAGTTGCATCAAGAAGCTTCATACAGATAATGAGGATAATACTTCAGTCAAAAATTATTTAATTTTTTTGCAAGCCATGGTATTTTTCACGAGCATTCTATTTCACATACTCCATAGTAGAATGGATTATCAAAATGGAAGAACCAAAATTTGAAGGAGATGGATAATTGCATGATGCATTCATGAGATTTACCTCTTATCTATTGGGTAGAGGTATTTAATTGTGTGAACTACATTCAGAACCACACACCACATCGATCACTTGAGCATATGACTCAGATGGAGGCTTGGTCTGGAACCAAACCTGATATCTCATTTTTTCAATCTTTGGGATCTTTGCTTTGGCATTTATACCAAATAAAAAAAGGAAAGCATTGGATAAGAAGAACAAACATTTGATTTTTTTAGGGTATTGCAAGGACATGAGAGCTAATCATCTTTTAGATCTTGATACTCATGATATTCACTTTTGAACATATGTACAGTTTGATGAGCACTTCATATCTCATGACTCTTCATCTCCTTCTATGCTTTCTTCTTCTTCTTTTGATGATTCATCACCTCTTCTTAAGGATTCATTCTTTGAGGAGCCAGTTCAAGATATTCCTAAGGAGGTTATATAGGATGAGGATCCTATTCACACTAATGTTATTACTATGCCTAGATGGGATCATACTATTGTTTCTAAGGCAACACCTTTCATATAAGATATTTCACCTACTTGACATCATCATAAACATTATATGGGTATTGGAATTTTATGTCAGGCATTCTCTAGGGATCCATAGTCTTTTTCAAAGTCTCATGGGATATGGGAGTGGAATGATGTGATGACAAATGAGTATTCTTTATTGATGAAGAATCACACTTGGGATTTGATCTCTCTTCCTAAGGAAATAAAGTTAGTTAGATGCAAGTGGATTTAATGTACCAAGTATGTAGCTGATAGATCCATTGATAAATATAAGGCACATCTTATTGAAAAGGGGTTCTCACAAGTTGAATGTATTGACTACTCTGAGACTTTTGTGCCCATTTCCAAGATAGATTCTATTCACCTTGTATGTTCTCTTGCTATATCACAGGGTTAGCCAATATATCAAATGGATGTTAAGAGTGATTTCTTTCATGGAGACTTACATGAATAAATCTATATAGAGTAACCTACTAATTTTGTTCACAATTATTCTCTTATTTGTCAACTTAGGAGGTCTCTTTATGGTCTCAAACATGCCCCTCGAGCTTGCTATGAGAAGATGGATTTATTTCTTCTCTCCAATGGCTTTGTTCACTTTCACTTCGATCCCATAGTGTATATTTAGTGTATTGGGGAGGAAATTTTTATATTAGTATTGTATGTTGATGATTTGCTTCTCATAAGTAATTCCTCATCTCAGATTCAAACTAATCAATAGGCACTTTCAACACAATTTGACATGACAGATCTAGGTCTTTTGCATTTCTTTCTTGGTTTTTAGATTTCATAGTTAGATATAGGAATTTATTTGAGTTAGAAAACATGCACCCTTGATCTTCTTTAGTATTTTATCATGGTATATTATAAGCCAAGTCCTCCTTTTCATTCTAGAGTGACTCTCACTACCTCTTGTACTAATCCACTTTGTGATCTTACATTGTATAGGTAGACGGTTAGGAGTCTTATGTATTTGACCCATACTCTCCTTGACATTACATTTGCAATGGAATTGTATCTAGGTTTGCACATGAGCCTCATGATAGTTATTGGTAGAATTCCAAGAATATTTTATGATATTTTCAAGGCACCACTCATTTTAAATTACATTACACTATGGATTTTACTTAGTTGATTGGATATAGTGATTCAAATTGGGCAGGTTCTCTTGATGACAGATGTTGATGACTTTTATCTTGGTTATTTACCTATTGCTTGGTTATTCAAGAAATAATAGGTTATTGCACTTTCATCTATAGAGGTTGAGTATAGGGCATTAGTTACATCAAGTTAGTAGGTTCTTTGGCTTCATCAATTATTGACAAAGTTTGGCTTCACGTAGGATTCACCCAATATACTTTGGTGTGATAACCATAATATAATTAACATATATCATAACCTAATTGAGCATCAATGGACTAAGAACATTGAAGTACATATGTACTTCATTCATCAGCATATTCAAGATGGAGTTCTTAGCTTGGAGTACATTTTGACTCAATAATAAGTTGCAAACATCTTCATGAAGCCTTTTATATCATCTCATTTCCTTGAGTTGTGTGGCATGCTTAGGGTTTTATAAGTTATCTTTTGGGGGTGTTCATGAGGACATCTTCCTTCTTCATTTCATGGATACATATTATACATAAGTACCTTATCAGGCCTAGTTATTGGGACTCATATTGTGGATATGCCACTATTTCTTTTTGGCTATTTTTAGCCCCTAGCTTCACTTGATGGGGGTCTTAGAATATGTATTTCATGTATTTCTAATGTTTTCTAGTATATTAGCTAGCTATTTCATCTTTTTTTGGGTTTGTCCTATGTGAGGATTTATCCCACATTGGTTAGTTAGGCTAGTTATACAATGTCTTTCATTTGTACTAACATCTTATTTCTGAATAACATTTCATTTGCATTGCTTTGAAATCATTTATTTGTAGCTTCATTGTGTGATGGTTTTTGTGTTATCACTTATAAATATTGGGTTGGGATGCTTGTTCACTATTCATAATAAGTTTCACTCATACACACAAAGTACTAAAAATAACAAAATATATGCACCATTAAAGTAGAAGTGGCCTCATTGTTAGTGACTAACAAGAGGCTTGAATGGCCTCCATCCTCTAATTCCTCCAACCTCCTTATTTATAATTTAATTAATAAACATAGGCTTCATCACTTGTAGGAGCATTATCCCAATCAATTTCTTTTTCTTCATTAATAACCATAGCATTTTATTGTAGCTTTCCATCTAATAGATCTTGTGATCTTTGTTTGTAATTTACATTCATATGTCTAGATTGTTTACAATAGGAAAAAATAAATCATTTGGTTGAATATTTAGAATATGATCCATGTTTGAAATAAGATTTGAATATTTTATTAATAAATGTCTTATCTTGCTTGTTTTTACCATACAATTCATTTTCTTTTGGTTCAACAATCATAATTTTTTTCTTCATCAAGTAGAGAGGAAATAAGATCTTCTAAACTAGGATTAATTTTACTTAATATAAAAAACCATATTAGAATAACTGGTTGGCATGCTATTCAATAAAATAGATTTTACATCATCATCATGCACATCAATTTCAATTCTAACTAATTGATTTGACATGGATTGAAACTTACTAATGTGTTTCACCATGTTGTCTCCTTCTTCCATCTTAACACTGAACAATCTGTGCTTTAATGCTACCACTGCATTTCCAGCTTGTGAAACAAACAATTTGTTTATTGTCTCCCAAATTATATGAGAGGACTTAGACAAGTCTATATGATGCAAATAAGCATCAAATAGTCACAATCTAATGATTTTGTAGCTTTTTGATTTTAACTCTCCTATTTGATTGTTTCATCTACATCTTTTGGTTTCTTTACTTTTTCATCAACAATATCCCACAATCTTTGTTGATTAGAAATAACTATATTCTTACTTACCCCATGTGAAAATATTTTCATTTAAATTTTTCAACATGACCAAAAAAAATTGTTATGACTCTCTCATAGTTTTAACTGATTAAGAATGTCAATTTCAATCAAGAATACACATTTTTTTAAACAATTTATTTGACTCTTAACTCTTAAGATAAAAAAAGATATTTTGGATAAGACACACTAATAAACTTCACATTAGAAACAACTATAATTAGACTTATAAAAAATAGGGAAACTAGTACTTATTACATAATATAACATTAAACAATATTATAAAGACACAACAAATTTATAAACTATCGACTAAATATTGAGAATTAGACAAATACCACTTTGATCAGCTGAGAAAACTGATGCAAGTCTAAGATGTCATCAAGAGAGAAAGGTGCAATGATGACGTCAAGAAGGCAAGAGCGTAGTGTGACTATGTAAAACCTACTCAAATATTTATAGTTGTGTGACTCTGAATAGTAATCACTACACTTTGAAGTCTCATATAGAAATGTTGACAAGGCATGCCACATACATAAAATTATAGGAGAACTACTCAGCTTAATACACATTGATTTTTGGATC
Organism: Torreya grandis; assembly: GCA_037957365.1. Taxonomy (NCBI): domain Eukaryota; kingdom Viridiplantae; phylum Streptophyta; class Pinopsida; order Cupressales; family Taxaceae; genus Torreya; species Torreya grandis. The sequence continues at coordinate 3,113,741 of JARHVA010000016.1, read as the reverse complement.
GGATCATGGATTTACATCACCCATGAAGAGTACATAATACAAATTATAAATATTAGTTGATTGAAGATATGTTGGTATATGTGCATGCCATACACTCAACATTTTAGTATATAGATAGTGTGTATGTTTTAGTAAAGATGTTTATCATTTGCTTGATAAATAAACTACTAAAAAATACACTACACTTCCTTTCTTCAAACTTAGAATTTGAATCTTAGACCTGTGCTTACATTAGAGGTTGGAGGACTCCTTCAACTCTCATAATTAAATTGATATGGCTCTGATGCCAAATATAAAATATAATTAGAGATTATGAGAGCAAAAACATAAGATTACATTTTGAAAATTATAATATTTTAGATATATCATGTTGCACCACATACACAGTGAATTATTATTCATGTAATAATGTACATTATAATATTCACAAATCAATATGAGGACTAACATTTCCTAGTAGTTATAAATGAAGGAAATAGTGGAAAATACCTTTGGATTGTTAAATGGGGTAGTGTGCTTATTGTTGATAAAAACCAACACTATTATGTTATATTATGTATAACTTTCCAATGATTATTTTGTGTGTTGTAAACCTTAATATTTTAGTGGAATAATCTTCTCACATCTGCTCTTTTATAGTTTTATACTATTGAACATATATTTGAGTAACTCTTAAAATCTCATAACCGATGGATGGGGTGGTAAGGGTCACTAATGGTTAGGCTAATCTTATTCTCTCTTTTTTTTTCTAATTTAATAGAGAAATTACTAAATGTAATTCTGGAATAAAAAGATCCCCAATTGTTAATAAATTGTCATCTTGTTTTGGTTGTGGAGCTAAATTATATTCACTATTAGATTTGTCTGTTGATTGTAGCAATGAGACTTTGAAGCACAATATATTAATCTAAGTTTTATATTTAGATTGATACACAATCTAAAATCATTCTTGATTCATGTTGTTTATTATGATCATAAGTTGGAAACCTTATTGCTCATATATTACTTTTAAAACATTAATTTATAAAATTATCGATCATGTTAATTACTCAATTTTTGTTAAATAATTGTATATTATTTATTTTTGAATGCATTCTTTATTATCAATTCTATTAGACCATTTTATGGTTTTATGCTCTTTGCAAACAAATGCATGCAATTCTTTTATTCAATTTTGTTCTTAAGTTGTAGTCTCCATTATTACAATATGTAGCTTATATGATTAATCCTTAACACTTCCATTTAAATATAGTTATTGCATGTCTTGATAATATGAAATGAATACTTTTAATTTCATTGGATAAAAACCCTAGCAACTATCTATTGATGCTTAAAATTGTGTTGTTTCCAACACCAACAATGGGAAGTTCCAAGAATGTGGGACTTGCAACCTGAAACGACCTCCAAATTTTAAAGAAGCTGGTTCTTATTTATCTCAAAAGTATTTTGGGGAAAAGGATAAGGATTAAATAGAAACACAAATGAAACTAAAGAAAATCTAACTAGGGTGATGCACCTGAATTTAATTTGACCCTTAATTGTCAAAGCACAGTGAATCTATCTTTAGGATTCAATTACATTAAAGAGCAAACTAGGCATGATTAATGTAAAAAATGAAAACATTAAGATCAAAGGCTCACAAATTTACAAGATTCTTTTCAATAACACAAAAAACATCAACAAAGGCACAGGACTTAGTCTTCTCAATTTTCCAGTCACATAAAAGGCACAGAAACATGCACAATTATACAAACCTTCTAAATCAAGAAAAATAGAACAAAGGCAAATGATATTACTGGCCATAGCAATCAAAGGTTCATGATTTAAACAATTATTGCATTAACATAGATAATATCAACAAAGGCATAGGATTCAATCTTCTCATTAATTTTCCAGTTACATAAAAGGCACAAAAACATGCACAGTTATACAAACTTTCTAAAGAAAATAGAACAAAGGTAAATGATATTACTGGCCATAGCAATAAAGTCTAAAATTCTCCTTTAACAATTTCTCGTAGAAAATTCCTCCCTCTTCTAATGGTGATCCTCTAGTGATCTTTGCTCCCCTCTTTATAGCATTGGATCTCCAGATTGTCTGCACATTCCCAATCTAATGGCCCAAATGAACTCTAACTAAATTGGAAGTGTCTAACAGAAGATTTTCTTAGATTCTAAAATGTTTCATCTTCCTGCAGTTCATTGGTTGAAACAAATACACAGGATGCTCTCTTATATTAAATGAAGAGGACACTTGGCCAATTCCTTTACTCTACTTGAAAACCTTCTTATTATTCAAGAGGCACCTGAAAATGACACTTTGCATGTTCTACAGCCTTATCGAAGACACACGGCACTTTCCACATTACTTATACTCTTTACTATGTCTTCACATTAGGGTGCTCCATCTTTGACATCTGTCACCATCCGCTTCTTCAAATTTTAATAATTCACAGAGAATGGGACCCACAACACTTCTCGCCTGAGCAACTTCAAGAAGGGAACAGGGATAGGTGGCACTTTCTGCACATTCTTGACAAGGGACACATGGTGATCTCCACTACCTTTACCTACCTTTTGAGAAACTTGTGGAAGGTGACACGTGTCCATCTCTGCATTTCCCTATCTATACTATAGAAATAATCAGGCCTCATTTCATACTTACATAGACGGTGACACTTGGTAGCTTTCGCTTGCCTCAAAAAAAATCCTGAGACCCACCACAGTCTTTACTTATCAATGAAACAAAGTGAAGATATTTCAGATGTTGACACATGGTGACTTCCACTTTCTTCAATTAGGGATACTTGGCACCTTTTGTTGCTTTTAGAAAAGCATGTTGAAGCCTTCCACAGTTGCCACTTGGCACCTTCCGCTTGATCCTAATACTTAACTTGTTGAAACCTTCTGCTCAAAAGAAATTTGAAACATGGATGCCAACATGAAACATGGAGATGACACTTGTTGCGCTCTTTTGAGTTACTATGGGACACATGGCATGTTCCACAGTACTTACTAAAATTATGAAAAGTGCCTTAGCCGATGACACTTGGTAGCTTCTGCTCAATTTTGACACTTAGACAAAATTGAGGCAAAAAGAAATTTGAGCTCGCGCTCTGAGTCAAAACTTCACTATCTCAAACCAAAGTATTTATGGACAAAAATTTGGATCGTGCGACTGAAAATCAAAATGAAATGTAGAGTATTTTTTACTCTACAGTTGTTGGTGACCCCAAAGACTTTTGAGCCTACTCAAAACGAATCTACAACTCCCGCACGATAAAAATGACATAAAATCACAACTTTAGTAAAGTTGTTTGATATGTAGACCACTCATTGTCAGATAATCCCTGCTTATTTTGTAATTCATTGAAGTCTAAATCTAGGTTGATAATATCTTTGTGTGAAAAATTCTACAAAATCTGAACCATAGTCTTCAATTTAAATTCAAACTAGGAAACAAGAATCAAAATAGCTTCTACTCCAGGTACTGATGAATCATCCCTTAAATCCTAAAAAACTACCTAAACATTCTGCCTAGCCAACAACAAAGGTTTAATTTCATCAATCATCAGCACAGTGTTGTCATCAAGAAAAGGGGAAGGAAGACCTAATTTCACTAAGTCTTCAATGTGTTGTTTCATTTTGTTGATTCCTTCTTTCATCACATCTAGAAGCTCTCTGTAATTGATTGCGGTAGAATTGTAATTGAGAACCTCATTTACTCGTTTAGTAATGACCATTCTATCATTAATCACTATTGCTAACAACGTTCCATTAGTTGAACCATATAGCTTTTGCAGTAGCATTTCAGAGTCCAATACTCTCCCAAAAATAGTAGACAGTGTGTCTTCAACTAAAGTCTCCACCTTTTCACATAATTTTTGTGCATTTAGCAAAAAGGTTAAAGAAGGTCTGATCTGAATAATCTCTATAGAGATTCTTTTCCACATCGATTCATAAATCTCCTTCACTAGATTTAACACCCCTACATTCTTTGGCCTATTGGCCAGCTCAAGTGTCAATTGTTCTGCCCTTTGTCACTCTGCTTGAAATTGGTCTTGTATAGCCACGTTATTATTCTACTCATTCAGCAGCTTCTATTGAAGTTGAGCAACTTGTAGTGAGCTTTCCTCGCATTTTTCTTGTAATGCTACTTTTTCTTGCCTTAGGGTCATCACTGCATCTTTTACCTACATTAGCCTTGCTTTTAAGGAATCATTTTGGGCCTGGATACCCTGGTGAGTCTGAAGAGAAATAGTATCTTGAAACTGTTTATTTAGACTCTCTATTTCAATATTCTTAGTATTGATCTCTGTGATCAAACTATTATAGTTTGCCTTTTCTTTGGCTAGATCAGCCTCCATCTTTTGTAGCTTCCTTGATATTTTCAAGTAATCTTCAGCTACTATAGAAGTGGATTCATTTAGCAGCTTGACCCTATCTTGTGGTCTGAACAGGGACATGTCTATAGCCACTACATTCATTATGTAAACTTCTAGTTGCATTTGCTCACTTGGCTTGATTATATTTAGTGACAAATGAGTCACCGTTAGTTGTTATTGAATTGGGTCAAATTGTGACCTCAAATGTGGTGTAGCCAAGGCCTTATTATCTTTGATCCTCTTTTTCTCCCTTTAGTCTTCCCTTGCCTTCCTAGCAGTGTCTGCTTAAGTTTGGAAGGTAGAAGGAGAGGCAATGTGCCCACCCAAAAAAGGATGACCTTGTGGCAAGCCATATGGAATAGCCAATTGTTGGCTATGGGCAATCTGGGGAGGTAGTTTCTTGGGAATAAAAGGGGGAAATGAAGCAATGATATAGCATAAGTATGAATATGTGGGGCAAAATGAGAAATGGGTATATCAAAAGTGGCAGGGGATATTAATTGGCCAAATGGAATTGTTACCCCAATAAAAGAAGAGAGAGATTGAGAAGAAGGAGAAACAACACTTACTTGAGGAACAACTGAAGTGCTTTGTGGTTGGTGTTATGAGGGTTCTTCCCTCTCCTCTAAATCAAGCTGAAACCTCAACCACTTTCACTTCTTTGGCATTTCTTCTACTGGTTGTGCCTCCTCCTCTTCAACATTTATCATTGTTACTAGTGGTAAATGTTGAGAACTTTTTGGTGGTTAAGATACCACACTCTTTTGCTTTTCAATGGCAGTGAGAGGTTGGGGCCATGCAGTTACAGTGACTATAGCTGAGGATTGCCCTATGGCTGGTGATGTTTGACTAGATTTTGGCTCTCCACCCTGTGCCTGCAAATTGCTTGTATCAAGGCTAGATATAGGAGACAGATGGCATTCATCCTAGAGTTCCCCCCATCTCTCATCTGAGTCCACATTTCTAAAAGAGTGAGTTATCTGACAAATTTCTTGCCTATATTTCTAATAGGCTTCTATTTTCTTAGCGTCCCAGTCTTTATTTTTTAGTGCCCTTCTTAAACCAAAAGTCATTTTGATTTTAGGATCAAAATCCCTTTGCTTAACATAAAAAGTTTCCCATGGTCTGTTTTGTCGAAGAGGCAAATCTGTCAATTCAACATAAAACTCAGGAATATCTTCCCTAGGATTTTTCCTATTTTCCCAAAAGGGGTGGCCTTCATGTGCAATTCTGGTAGCAACCCTATTAGTCATAATCCATGAAGCTATGAAACCATTTGGGTCATATACCCATTTATCTTCAATTAGAAGGAAACCCAGGAAGGCTAACTTTCTAAGCAACACAATCTCATCATCCCTGGCCTCTAGTGCCATGTTGTTTTTCATCCATGGGACATCATACATTTTCCTCTTTTTCTTCCCAGAGCCATATTCATTATCTACCATAGACACCTGCCTAGTGACCTCTAAGAATGCTAACCTAAGGGTCAAAATCTTAGGTAGCAACACTGGTTCCCCACTAAAACCATGGACTCTAATAATTGTATGGTGAGATCCAAAAAATAAATCACAAGCGATAGGGCAATTGGTCATAAGATTTGATACACTTGGGAACAGTCTATTTATAACTAGTTTTGGGCTCATATGACAAAAAGTAGGGGCAATAAAAAGTTCCCAAAATTCATATGGGTCACTAGTTTTGGACAAAATATGTGTCCATGCAGACACAGGAGTGGTCCTTTGTAGACCAAAACTTGGGTCATACATATTAAGATGCATATGTTTGAAAAAGATGTTGGAGTTTTGGTACAACATAAGGTGAAACAAATAAGAAGAATACCTGAAAATCCCTTTTGATTTGAACTGGGCAAGTTGTTCCAACATTGAATATGCAATATGCTCAGAGAAATCAAGCCGATACTCCTGAGTCTTATCAATAGTTTTCAATCTGAAGAGGATAGCCATTTGTTCCTCATAGATTATTATATCATCTTTCATTTTGATAATGAAAGCCATCATGGAGAGTGCATCTTGACTAGCTTGTGTGAATTGTGCTCTTGCTATAGGCAGTGTCGGCATAGTGGTATCATCATTGCCTAATTTCAATTCTGATTTTAGAAAGCTCAGTTGAGTATTGATGTTTGCCCACATTTTTTGCATCTTGGCTATGGTGGGAAACGTGGCTATCTTATCATGATACAGGGCTAACATGTCTTTGATAGCCTTTGGTGTGATTTATACTATGAATGGACCCAATTGTATGGTATTTGAAAGTGCATGAAACAATTTGGTGCATATTTCAACCAAATGAGGGCATGGATGCACACCTGGGACAATGAATTGTGCCAGCTGTGAAGTCCATATCCTCATTGTGAATGTTTCATATTGTCCAACCTTGGCCCTCTAAATACACCTTTGATGAGCCCCTTCTCTGAGAGTTTTGCAATTAGTTCTTTGAAGAATTGGGTCCATGATTTTGTCTGTGAAATCTTTCACCTTTGTTGGGTCATTTGCATGACCAACTTCAGGGACTTTATTTCGTGGGTAAGTCTTTAACGATTGTGCAGGGGTTGAAGCATATGATTTGCTTGTGAGAAACTTATCAATGGATTCATAAATCCCAGACCCTTGTTGTGAAGATTTTTTTCCCTCCATATCTATATCTATTCTTGAAAATAGTGAACTGTGATAACAGTGCGCAGCCACTTGCACAATGTGTCTATCTCACTGTCCCATGAAAATTTAGTAAGATTTGCTAACGGTTATCTGAGTTTAATGCCATTTTGAGACTCGATGGGTCAATAAATACTTCATAACAAGAGTTAAAGCTTACAGAGTCTCAAACATTCTTGCGTCTGTGAAAAAATTCTTGCTACTTGCATTTTCAATTCCTAGCAAACATGCTTATGTGAAAGTGCTTTCTATATTGTAAAAGTTCAAAGTATGAACTTTTACAATATAGAAAGCACTTTCGCATAAGCATGTTTTCTAGGAATTGAAAATGCAAGTAGCAAGAATTTTTTCACCGACGCAAGAATGTTTGAGACTCTGTAAGCTTTAACTCTTGTTATGAAGTATTTATTGACCCATCAAGTCTCAAAATGGCATTAAACTCAGATAACCATTAGCAAATCTTACTAAATTTTCATGGGACAGCGAGATAGACACATTGTGCAAGTGGCTGCACAAGGTACTTTGGGGAATTTAAAGATTTGGGAGATATTTAATGTATTGAGAATTTTGAAAATTTTGAAAAAGTCTCAGAGTTGTTGGCTATGTGTTCAAAGAACACTTATTAAAAAAAAGAAAAAGCAGGAAAGAAAAATGGGAAAATAGAGCAACAAGAAAAGGAAACTATCTAACTATGATACTACTAACCAAGTATATTTGCCTACCTCCTGGATCAAAAGGAAAATTTCCAAAGTCTCTTGTATGGCAAGGAGACTTATGATGCCAGACAAATGGCTGAATGTGATGGAGCTCTGGTGATTTGCTCTTCTTGTTTACCACCTTAATTGGTCTGCATCTGAGTGAATCAAAGTCAAACATGCCTCCAACATATACATACTCTTCTTGTTCTTGGATGCCTATTGAATGTTGGTTCTTCATGTTGTCATGTCTCATCAAGAAATCGATGGCTATTGGCTCATCACCATAAGCCCTTTGATAGACATCATTGTTTGGCTTATCTCCTTTTGCCTTATGCTTGAGTTTCATTGCATGATTATCCTCCTTGATGACTTCATAAATATCATCTTCAAATTTACCAACCTCTTGAAAGGATAAGCTTGATAGTTTACAACAATTTTGCATATTTATTTAAGTCTTAATGCTACCTTCTCCACCTGAAGCCAGCTCATAGCCTTCTTGAAGAATAGTGTAACCTGCCCCAATGACTATGGTGATTTCTTCTTTATCTGCACTCATGAAATCTTCCTAACAAGCCATGAACTAAGCATACTCCTCTTTACTTGCTTCCTCTAAAATATATTCCTCTTTGAAAAGGGATGAAGTGGAAGACTGATGGTTATACATATGCAGAAGAGGAGATAATTCTTGAGCTAGAATTGAATGATTCTCTTCTTTCCATTTGGCCATCACTTCATCTATATCAGATGTGGCTTGATAGCTCTCTTGGAGGGGTGTAGATGGGGTGTGTTCAAATGTAGGATCTTCTGCTTGATTATCACCATGAGTAAGAGCAACCTCAACTTCTTCAAAGTTTTGAGAAAAACTTTTCTCTTCTTCCCTTTTGCCCCATGATTCCACTGTTTGTTTCCAACTAATGAACTTAGGTCTATAACTTTTCTCTTGGAAAGAGTCAGCAATTTTATCTTCTTCAAGGTTTTCAGCTGGTTCCTGATTTTCCTTCTTCCAACTTGGAATCTTGTCATCATGATGAAGGACCTGAGGATTGGTATAAGAGGTATCTTTTTGCATAGGCTACCTTCTAAGGTCTGAAAGCTCTATCTCTCTTTTACTAAGCAATCTCATTTTTTCCTCTAATTCCTCAATTTGCTTAGCTAGATTTTCTTGAAAGAGTCTTTCTTGGAGCTCATAACAATCATCAAATAAATAGGGAATGCATGAAGGTTGCCATGAAAAACAAGAAGATTCTTGAGGAAGGGTGGGAGAGACTTGAAAGGGACTAGCCTCATTTTGTATCTCACACTCTTGGATAATGTCTTTCTCCTCCTTTCTGCCCCATGATTCCATTGTTTGTTTCTAACTCATGACCTTAGATTTAGAACTTTTCCCTTGGGAAGACAGAGTTGCAAGATGAAGGGGAAGTGAGGGTTTGGATTCCAATTCCCTTGCTGTCAACATAGTTTATTGTTTTTGAAGATTTGCCAATTCAATGTATCTATCAAGATTGGCCTTAAATGCCAGATTTACTGTTTCAAAATTTTCCTCAACATGATTGGGGAAAGAACCTTGACAAGCTCGATTTGGCTCCTGAGTAAGGGTTGAGTATGTCTGATATGGAACTTGGGGCAGCAGATATCCAGGTTGATAGACTTGGTAAGGCTACCTCTCATGAATACTCAACTTTTCTTCTAAACATTCAATCAAGCCACTCACATCCAACATCTCCTATGTAAGCCTTTGCCAATTTTCTCTTTCAGTGGGAGCCCATTCACTTTTAACTAGATCTACTGCATTTCTTACTTGATTGATGACATGATCAGGGATTTCTTGGTTGCATCCCCTTTTGTTGTCAAGCTTTAATACATGCTTTTTTCATCCCAACAGTGCTTGTTTGAAGTGGAAATAAGATTAGGTTGAGTATGAGATGTAACATATTGGGAAGACTGGGCATAAGACTGATATAGCTCATGATAGGGCTGAGACTGGTCATATTGGACCTGTGAAGGGCAAAACTCATAACCATATGCATCCTTGTTGCTTGATGTGATTCCATGAGCAACCTGATCTTGATTAAAAATATATGAAGGGGCCTAAGACCCATAGCTCTGAGTAATGAAATTATACATACCAAATGGTGATTTCTTCTTGACTTTGATTCTTTGAGATAATCAGTGGCAATAGAAGATTGAGATCTTGATACTGGTCCACAGCTCTAACTCCTTGTAGCTCTCTAGTTCATACAGTCTTGAAAGAAACTTCAAGATGGTGTCCCACCGGGCGTGCCAAAAATTGTTGATGCTTAAAATTGCGTTGTTTCCAACACCAACAATGGGAAGCTCCAGGAATGTGGGACTTGCAACCTGAAATGACCTCTAGATTTTAAAGAAGCTGGTTCTTCTTTATCTTAAAAGTATTTTGGGGAAAAGGATAGGGATTAAACAGAAACACAAATGCAACTAAAGAAAACTAACTAGGGCGATGTGCCTGAATTTAATTCAACCCTTAATTCTCAAAGCACAGTGAATCTATCTTTAGGATTTAATTACATTAAAGAGAAAACTAGGCATGATTAATGTAAAAGATGAAAACATTAGGATCAAAGGCTCGCAACTTTAGAAGATTCTTTGTAATAACACAGAAAACATCAACAAAGGCACAAGACTCAGTCTTCTCAATTTTCCAGTCACATAAAAGGCACAAAAACATGCACAGTTATACAAACCTTCTAAATCAAGAAAAATAGAATAAAGGCAAATGATATTACTGGCCATAGCAATCAAAGGTTCAAGATTTAGATGATTCTTACATTAACACAGATAATATCAACAAAGGCACAGGATTCAATCTTCTCATTAATTTTTTAGTTACATCAAAGGCACAAAAACATGCACAGTTATACAAACTTTCTAAATAAAATAGAACAAAGACAAATGATATTACTGGCCATAGCAATAAAGTCTAAAATTCTCCTTTAACAATTTCTCACAAAAAATTCCTCCCTCTTCCTTTGGTGATCTCTACACCCCTCTTTATAGCATTGGATCTTTAGATTTTCTGCACATTCCCAATCTAATGGCCCAACTAAACTCTAACTGAACTGGAAGTGTCTAACAGAAGATATTTCTTAGATTCTGAAACATTCCATCTTCCTACAGTTCATTGGCTGAAATAGATACATAGGATGCTCTCTTATATTAAATGAAGAGGACACTTGGCCAATTCCTTTACTCTACTTGAAAACCTTCTTATTATTCAGGAGGCACCAGAAAATGACACTTGGCATGTTTCATAGCCTTACCGAAGACACACGACACTTTCCGCATTACTTATACTCTTTACTATGTCTTTGCATTGGGGTGCTCTGTCTTTGACATCTGTCACCATCCACTTCTTCAAATTTTAGCAATTCACAAAGAATGGGACCCACAACACTTCTCGCCTAAGCAACTTCAAAAAGGGAATAGGGATAGGTGGCGCTTTCCACACATTCTTGAAAAGGGACACGTGGTGATCTCCGCTGCCTTTAGTTACCTTTTGAGAAACCTATGGAAGGTGACACGTGTCTATCTCCATGTTTCCCTATCTATACTATAGAAACAATCAGGCCTCATTTCATACATGAACGGTGACACTTGGTGGCTTCTGCTTGCCTCAGAACAAAAACCCAGGACCCACCATAGTCTTTACTTATCAATGAAACAAAGTGAAGATATTTTAGATGTTGACACATGGTGACTTTTGCTTTCTTCAATTAGGGATATGTGGCACCTTCTGTTGCTTTTAGAAAATCATATTGAAGCCTTCTGTAGTTGCCACTTGGTGCCTTCCACTTGATCCTAATACTTAACTTGTTGAAACCTTCCACTTAAAAGAGATTTGAAACGTGGATGCCAACATGAAATGTGGAGATGACACTTGTTGCACTCTGTTGAGTTACTATGGGACACATGACATGTTCCACAGTACTTACTAAAATTATGAAAAGTGCCTCGATCGATGACACTTGGCAGCTTCCGCTTGATTTTGACACTTAGAAAAATTGAGGCAAAAAGAAATTCGAGCCCACGCTCTGAGTCAAAACTTCATTGTCTCGAACCAAAGTATTCAGGGAAAAAAAATTGGATCGTGTGACTGAAAATCAAAATGAAACGTAGAGTATTTTTTACTCTACACTATCTTAATAAATATACAAGGGAGATACAATATTTGTGGATTTTTGTTTAGTCTTAAACTATTTGTATTTGGTATATAATCTTGTTAATATCATCCTTGGCTTGGCCTATTACATCCAAGCCTATTGGAATAGTTTGAACTTGTATTTCATACATTAAATGAATATAAAATAAAAATCTAGTTCAAATCCAATTACATGCATGGTAGTACAACTTCAAGGATTTGTGTGTAGTAATGATCTATTTTTAATGTACAAATTTGTGATCATTCAATTTACACATGTTATGTGTTTTAACAATCTTTATTGAAATGTTTTTAAATTTATTTAAGACTCAAATCATGACTCTTTTAAAAATGGCTCATATTTGTAATTGATTATTGTACTTGCAGGCATTAATAGCTTAGCATTTAATAAGGTGAAATCCTAGTTTTGAATTACAATTAAACATATTATAAAAGAAACAAGTTAGAAAGTTTGTAACATGGTTCAAGTTTAAAACTCATTAATAGGTCAGTTAGTATAATGTGTTAATGTTTGAAGTGGAAAAATTAAATGGGTTGAATGGGCATTAAACAATGTTACTTTGAATAATATAGTTGAGCTAGTAAATTATAGTCCATTCTCATAAAGTAGAATGCATTTCAATTTGGTGGAATAAAGAAACATTAGTTTATGGGTTTTTCACTCTTTTATGAGGTATATATGTTGTTAAGTGACTGTTATGAGTTGAATAAGACATGAAGGTGTTTGATTTCATTTTTTGATCCTTAAGTAAATGACTTTGACATGCATGGTTTGTTATTACCATGTTAATAAAGCTATGTTTCTATCTCAAATAAATCAAAATTAAATGTAATTTGTATCCATAATTGGTTGTGTATAAAAATAACTCCATTCCATTATGTTTTTCATGATAGATTAATTGGATTGAGTTAAAATAACTTAGTACATTGAATTTGACTTAACATTCATTGACTTCTCTATTTAGTTTACATTGTGTATTTAATTGTTGCTTTTGAGAATAGAAACCTAGTGTTGGTCTATGTTTGAAGAGTTCTTAAGATAAAGTATATGCTACTTGTAGGTGATCAAAGTGGAAATTAGATGACTATTACATTGTCACTTGATTTGAAAGATAGTAGACTATGTGCTTAAGTTTTGTCTGCATTCATGATTGTTTAAGAGCTCTTAGTACGATATTGAGGAATAATGAAGTTAAAATATTATTATATTTATTATTAAGGGACTATGGCATGGAAATTTCTTTGTGTTATGACCCAACTCTAGTTTGACTTTATACTTGAGTCATGAGCTCTGCATATGCTAGAGTTGTACACGATATTGTAAATTATTAAGTGTCCTCAAGGTATTTAAGTAACATTAGTCCATTTTTTTTAATTTGAATCTAACATGTCTTAAAAACTTGTATATCATGAATAGTACTTACATAAGAAGGTAATAATGATTGGTGGGTTGATTCCTTAATGCACTATAAATTTGTTCATTGTCTCTTAAAGTGTGACATGGATTACGAAAGGTATAAATCTTGAATTCATTAATATTGTTAGCCATATGAAAAGCACTTGATTTTCCTTAATAGAGGTATATCATCAAAACTTATCTTGATTAACAGTTTGTTTAAATTAGAAGCAATGGTGATGTTCTTGCATGTTAGTAACAAAATATACTCATAATATTATTAAATGGTTAAGATGTTGTATTGCCTTCTTTATTATTTTTATAATGATATAATAATTTAAAACAAACTATGGATCAATTTTAAAAATTTAGTAACACGTATTGTTTTTTTTTCATAAGTTAAGGAAATATGTTCCTAAGTACATACGAATGAAAATGAGTAATCCAAAGATATTAGATAGTCCAAAGATATTAGATAGGTAATCTTTGTAATTCTAGTATTATGATATTCCATCACCTTGAGTTAAATTTACAAAAAAGGAATCATATTCAAGTTTTAGAGAGAATTGGGAACTAATGGTAAGTTAAAACCAACTATGGATCAAATTAGAGGTTTAATAACACATCTTGTCCTTTTGCATAAGTTAAGGAAGTATGTTCCTAAGTACATAAGAATTAAAATGAGTACTCTAAATATATTTAATAAGTAATATTTTTAGTTTTAGAACTATGATAGTCCATCACCTCGAGTTAAATTCATAAAAATGAATCATGGAGAGTGTGTGAGAGAATCAGTAACTAATGATAAGGCATTTTGGTTACTACTAAGGGGTTAAGAGTAACATAATGAATTATAAGCTTGCTTATAAAGATGACCTACATCTCAAATGAATTAGAGAGGGAATGTTACATTTAATGAAATATTTTAAATGTATGGAGGGATTCAAAATAAGTTTTAACTCATTCTAAAATTGAAATTATGTATCAACCAAACTGTCTTGTAATTATTAGCTATCAGATTAGTTATGTTGTAAGTGAGATTATCGACCAAAAACTATATAAAATAACTTAAAAGTTAAAAAGTTACGCTTGCTGGTATAAGTTAATGTATATCTTCAATAAAATCAAATATTAAAGCAAAAAGGTTTCCCAATTCGAATTAATGCACCACACTACCTTTTTGTGCATTTATTATTAATAAAGAAAGCTAAAATAAGTTTATTATAAATAAAATTACATTAAAAGTTAAGTCTAAAAGTAAAAAATAAATAAATAACTTTACTTAACCATTAAATAAACTAAATATGAAAAAAATTACTCACTATAAGATATTGACATCATGCAAGAAGCCTCTTCATCAGTTAAGCAAACATGCACACTAGACAAATGAAAGTCTAAAAATAAAAATCTAAAATTAGAACTCTAAAAATAGAATTTTGACTAAAATATTTTAAATTTAAGTTAATTAAACATTCGGTGAACTACAATGAACTAGACTCTAACTGACACTTCTAACTATTTTTAAAAAAATTATCGAAAAGTATCCAAAATTGACCAAATAATTAATTTAGGACATAAATAAATTAAATTAAATTCCTGAACACATAAATCACCAAATAAACTAAATATAATATCATTAATCAAGTGCCTAAACTAGCATAATACTCAATATTAATTACATGTTTAAAGAAAATCCATCCCAATATTTTTAAAAGCAATAGAGGAATTATATTTACCTAATGCCGAGTTACTTTTCATAACAATAAACTATTGATATTTATGTTAATGTTATATACATCAGGAGGTATTTGCTATGTTTCTACCAAACCTCCTTGACATTATTGTACCCAAACATGTTATGCTCTACCTTTGGTGTTTAGATGGCATGATTATATAAGGTAGAATGTTTAATTGATAAAATCAGTCATACCTTATGAGTAAATAAATTGTTAGAAGAAGGTTCGTAGCCTTGATAGTTTAGACTTTTGAATTTTGAGTTTTTAAAGTTATGATATTTGATATCAGGTCCCAAGATCCAACTCTAGGGATTTTTTGGAAAAATCCTTGATCTAAATATCTTTTTGTGTATCTCAAGATAATGAGGACATGAATGGATAGAGGTGGAATTTATAAGAATCTTACCTATGGAAGTAGAGGTGGTAGGAGGGTCAACATAAATAAAAGGAGGATTGAACCCCCTCTGGTGGTCAGAAATGAAACTAATGTGAATTAAAATAATTTTAATAATCTAGTTGGGAATGGTGACATTATGAATAGAATATTAATTGTGCTCCACAACATTTAATATAAAGTGGAAGCGCATGGTAAAAGATTGGCCAATATCAAAGGCCATGGAGAAAATGAGCAAGGGGAGGAACACAAAGAGGTAGATGCTGAACAAGTTAAACCTTTCAATTGACCCTATCATCAAGGAGATAAATAAGCTCTCACATCCTAATTATGTTGGAGGAGATTCTGATGATACCATTGAGGCATGGATGGTTAACTTACAAAAGTATTTTACCTTGCATAATAAGAGTTCCAATGGTAAAGCTCACATTTGAGCCTACCAATTGGTGGATGATACAACCTTATGGTGTAATCATATTTGTCCTCTAATTGGATATGATCTTATGATCCTCACTTGGGAATTTTTTTTTAAATTGGCTCAAAAAAGGGTACTTGAATGCTACCTGTAAAGAGAAGAAATACAAAATTTCAACTTCTGAAATAAGGAACTATGATTGTAGTAGAGTATGAGAACAAAATTATTAGTCTCTTAAATTATGTGAACTATATGCATGATGAAGAGACAAAGGCAACTGAGTTCAAGTTGGGCTTGTGAGAGATTCTAATACATGATATCATATCAATTAACCCTCACACCTTAGCTATGGTAATTGATATTGTTTCCTAGGAAAAAGATAAGGAGAAGTCTTTCCTCAAGGCAAGATAAGAGTTTAGGAATAATAGGACGCAATCCAAGCCTAGGAGTCCTAATTCTCTTATTGAAAAATAAAATAAAATAATATATCAGAATAAGACCTTATTGAAGCTGTTAGTTCTGGTAGATACCAAAATTTAAACAAGGGTCCTAAGCCTCAAACTTTTGTTAGGTAAAATATTGGGAAAAATAACCTTATTCAAGGTAATTATTATAAACCAGTAGAGATAATACTATGCCCTTGCCTTTAAAAATAATGGTACAATGTTTGGATTGTGGCAATAACCACTACTTGAAGGATTGTCAATTGTTGTAAAATAATCAGCTAGCAAAACACCAGGTATATGATATAGTTGACAATCAAAATGTGAACATGCAATCCACCTCGATTAAAATTAAAGGTGTAATTTATAATTTATAATTGTATATAATTTAAGATAAGGATTAGAGGTGTATTTTGGCACATGGAAAATAATTTATGTGTTGAAATGCATAAAACAAACATAATTAGACTTTGGAGTTTTTAAAACCAAGGTGAACTTGTTTTTATCACCTTTAAGGTCTTATGTCCTAATTTTATATATGGATTGGCCATAATGAAATCAAGATCATCTTGATAGTTTCAAAAATAAATTCCAATGTATTTATGACATGGGAAACTAGTAAAAATCTAGGGTGTTATGAGGCTTGTGGCTCATAAAGTTATTTCAGCCATACAACTGAAAAGAGCAATTCATAAAGGCTATAGGTTTTGCACTATGGAAAATAAATAACTAACCAATGAGAAAAAAGTATCCCTAAGAGAATATATAGTCTTAAGAGAATTTGAGTATGTATTCCCTTAATAACTACCAAGATTTCCACTTGAAAGAGAATTCAATTTTTCTCTAGATATTATACCTAGATTGACACCTTCATCCAAGAATTTAAGTCGAATGAATGTGGCAGACATATATAAATTTAAGGTTTAGCTATAAGAACATATGAAAAAAGGGTTGATTCGAACAAGTGTATCAACTTTGGGAGCTCCTATTATCTTTTTCAAAAATAAGGACAAAAACTTTAGACTTTGCATTGATTATAAAATGCTTTATAGATTCATAATTAAGAACAAGTATCTTATAATTAGGATTGATGATCTCATTGATCAAATTAAGAATTTTGATATATTTTATTTGATTGATATTCCATTGGGGTATTATTAACTCTCCATCAAGGATGAATATGTGGACAAAACAATGTTCCAAACAAGGTATGATCATTATGAATGAATTATCATACCTTTTAGCTTGACTAATGCACTGATGCATTTATGAAATTAATGAATAACATATTCAAAGATTTATTGGATCACTTTGTGATATTATTCTTAGATGATATTCTTGTTTATTCCAAGAATGAAGTTGAACATAATTAGTATTTGCACTTGGTCTTTCAAATACTAAGACATCATAAGCTATACTATAAGCTTTCCAAGTGCTCTATTTACCAAGAGAAGATCCATTATTTTGGGAACATAATTTTTTGGGAATAATTTTTTTTTGATCTTGTTAAGATCAAATCCATTAAGGAGTGGATTTCTCCAAAAAATGTGCATGAAGTAAGAAGTTTTATGGGTCTAGTTAGTTATTATAGAAGATTTGTTTAAATTTTTATATAATTGCTAACCCCATCACTTCATTGTATAAAAAAGTAAAGAAGTTTGTTTGGACTCCTCAATGCAAGTAAGTCTTCCAAAAATTGAAGGAAATTTTAACTTCTACCCCTATTCTTGTTATTCTAGATCCTAATGGGAATTTATGGATTTGGGTATATGCATGTGTGGTTAGTATAGGGTTTTTTTGACCCAAGGTAGGAAATTTATTTTCTATGAAACTTGTATGCTCAAAGCACATGATAAAAACTATCCCACCCATGATTTTGGGTTGGCAATTTTTGTGCATACACTTAAGAAATGGAAGCATTTCTTGTTTGGTAAGCATTTTAAGGCAAAGTTTTATCATTGTAGCCTTATACACTTACTTTATCAAGATGAACTAAATGTAAGGAAATGCAGATATATAAATTTCATCAATAATTTTGATACAAACATTAATTATATCAAAATAAAATAAAATAGGGTTATGGGTTTCCTTTGTAGAAGGGCTTACCTTTCTGCACTTTATGTTTTACAGTTCAATTTTAAAACTTTTGTTCTAGGACAAAAACTAAAAGATGTTGTTTGTAAGTAAATTTATGTAGAATTTACTAAAGAAATAGTGGATAAACCTTTTTTTGAATACTCTTTGGACTCAGATAGACTTCTGAGGTATCAAAAAAAAATTCTAAATTATGGGAATTTAAGGGAGCAAATGTTGGAAGAAATGCATATTGTACCTCATTTTTCTCACCTAGGTGTCATAAGATGACACATGAGATCAAAATAATCAATTTTAGGTTTGGACTGAAGAAGGATGTGGTTATTTTTCTGTAAAAATAATTAGTGTGTCAGTGTGTCAAGGCTGAGCACTATCATCTAAGTGGTTTGTTGTATCCACACCCAGTTTCAAAGAAAAAGTGGATTGTAATTTCAATGAATTTTATTTTGGAACTACCTAAGTCTAGAGGGAGGTATGATACAATCTTGGTTTTTATTGATAAATTTACTATGGTTATTCATTTAATTTTAGGAAATTTGACTGATGATTCCCCTAATATTGCTAATGTTTTTTTGAAGGAAGTTGCTCATCATTCTGGTGTGCCAAAATTTATTATCTTAGATAGAGATAAGCTATTTAATTCAAGGTTTTGATGGACCTTGATTATTGTCTTTGGGACACACCAAAATTTTAATTTAGCTTACCATCCTAAAATGGATATCCAAATGAAAAGCAAACCAAATAGTAGAGGACATGCTAATAATATATGTCACAGATCAGTAGTATAAGTGAGAAGATTATCTCCACCTGGTGGAGATTTCTTGAAACAACACTTATAACTCGATGATAAAAATGGATCCTTTTAAAGATTTGTATGGTTGTAAATTCCATACCCCACTTGGCTAGGACATATTGGAAAATAGAGTGTTGGTAGGTCCTAAAATTCTACAAGAATATGACAACCAAATGAATCTTATACGTTAAAGGCTCAAAGTTGCCTTTGATCAACATAAGAGTTATGTTGATATAAAAAGACCCCAAAGATAATTTTAGGTCATGAATAAATTATTTTTGAGAGTTAGACCTTATAAAATCTCCATAAAATTTGGAGAGGTGCCAAAATTAGATCCATATTTTGTTGGTCCATTTGACATGTTGAAAATGGTTAACCCTATTTCCTACTGTCTAACTCTCCCTATTTTCCATTCTAGAATTCATGATCTATTTCATGTTACTTTTCTAAGAAAATATGTACCTAACCCATCTCATATTTTGGATTGGAATAATATCTATGTGGTGGAAGAGGAGATGATCTAACTAGACCTAATCAAAATCATGGACCATCAAAGTGTCAAACTATGAAATTGAGACATTCAACAAGTACTAGTCTAATGGGACTAATAACTGATAAAAAAACTAGGGAAAATTAAAATATTTTTTAGGCAACATTATTTTCACCTTATTTTTAGGCCTTGGGATGGCTCCTCCTTTTAGGATGAGTATATGTCATATCCAATCTTGTTGAAACCTAATAAAACACTTGTAGAATCTTATGATAACATATTTATGATCTATTTTGATATGTGATTATGTTTCATGTTGATAATCATATAGATGCTAATGTTGATAATTAGTTTTGAGTATTACATTTTTGGTATAGGTGTTATTAATGTCATTTGCATGGCTAAAAGTACATTCAAAATATGATTTACGCCCTAGAATGGAAGATTTCAATGAATTATTATAATAATGATATACATGTATAAAAAGAGTAAGTGCAAGAAAGAGCAGTTATTTTTTCCTCCACTTTCCATTTTTTAGTGTTGTTCATATTGTGCCTACATGTTATGTGTGTAATTTTCATTATCACTTGTCTAAGTGGTCATCATTAGCATTGAGATAATTATTTCTACTATTTAGACCTTAATACATGTTAACTGGTGCAAGCTTATTATGTTTGTTTAAGCCCCCTAGTGCTTGGATGGCTAACAAGGTGTAAGGACTTGGATCCTTGGTCTTGACCTTGTTATGCATAAATTTTTGGGTTTTAATAGTGGAATTTGTATATGGTTGATTTAATTTAAATTATTTTTAAGGTCTTGGATCTAATGATTATTGCATGGGTTTAAACTTTGATTAATGCCATGATTAAGGCATAAATATGGATTATGTATTAAGGAATGATAAAAACTATTTGTTGAGGCATGGACCTCAGTGAAATGGAAGTAAAAATAATTAGGGAAGAATGGAAATAAGATAGAATGGATAGAATTAGGAAGAAGGTGGAGTGGTGTCTACATGTTACATAAACCTTGCTACCATAGAATTCTAAGGTTTTTTGTTTTTGGCATCCATGATGCCCTAGACATGATGTCTACTTCACGGGATTATTGGATAATATTTCATTATTTTAAATGGGTTTGGAGGTTACCTAAATGTGAAAATAGATAAAAAAACACACATGTTATGGAATAAAAGGAGAGGAAAAGATAAAACCAAGGGTAAAATAAGGGTCTTGTGATCTATAACATTTTCCCATTAAGTAATTTATTTTCTCACTCATTTATTTCTTCTTGTTATCCTCTTATATTACATACTATACTATATGTTTTGGGAACAAATAGGGATGTTTTGAGATCCCAAAGTAGGAAAAAAACATAAGGTTTTGCACAACCCCTACTCAATCCTTAGGTTCTCTAGCAAGCTCTTCATTAATTTAGCAAGGGTTTATTTGCTTTGATTTAGCAGTGAGAACTAATTTATATACTTTAGTAACAATGTTGTTGTGATTATTGTTTAATTGAGAAACCCTAATAGGTGATTTTAATAAGGGATGACTTAATCTATCCCTCAAATGGCATTATATGTGAAGGAAATAGTGATAATACCTTTGGATGGTTAAATGGGATAGTGTGCCTATTGTTTGTAAAACCCTAGACTATGTTATGTTGTATTTTATGTATCTTTGTGATGATTGTTATGTGTGTGGAAAACCCTAATATTTTTTTGGAATAATTATTTTCTTCCACCTTTCTCTTTATGATTTTATACTATTGGGCCTCTGTTACAGTAAACCTTACAATCTCATAGCCAATGAATGGGGTGATAAAGGCCACTGATTGTAGGGCTCATCTTATTCTCCCAATTTTTTTTATGATTGCATAGAGGAGTTTCTATTTAAATTTTTTGAATGAATAGATCCCTAGTTTTTGATCTTATAGTAGTGATCTAGTTGTCATCTTGTTCACCTTGATTTAGTTGTGGAACTCAATTGCATTCATTATTGGACGTGTTTGTTGTAATAATTTTTGTGCCAATGAGACTTCAAGGCACTATACATTAATGTATTTTTTCTATTTATACTAGTACATAATCTAAAAGAATTCTTGACTCATGTTTTTTATTATGATCATTAGTTAGAAACCTTATTGCCCATATGTTCCTTTTAGAACATTAGTTTATAAATTTATTGATCATGTTAATTTCTTAGTTTTTGTTAAGTTTTTGTATATTATTGATTAGTTGTCTTATGTTCTAATACCTTATTTGTACTTAGCCCTATTAGAGCATACTATAGTCTTAAGTTGTTTGCAAACAAATGTATGCAAATCATGTATTTAGTTTTATTCTTGAGTTACAATCTCCTTTACTACAATACATAACTTGTATGATTAATCCTTAACACTTCCCTCAAAATTTGGTTATTTCTTGACTTAGTAATATGTAATTCATACTTTGAATTTGGATTAAAACCCTGGTTATTATATTAATAAATATGCAAGGAAGCATGCAATCTTTGTGAAATTCTATTTAGTCTTAGAGTGTTTGCATTTTGTATAAGATCTTGTTAATCTCATCCCTAGATATATGTGTTGCTTTTGAGCATGCTGATGATTTGTAACTTTTATTTCATGCATTAAATAAATATAGAATAAATTCCTTATTACATGCATGGTAGTGCCACTTCGGTGATTTATGTGTAGTATTGGTTTGTTTGTAATGTAAAAATTTGTGATCCCTGAACTCAGACTTGCTATGCATTTAGTAATATTTATTGAAATATTGTTGAGTTGATTTATAACTTAAATCGTGATTCTTTAAAAAAGGTTTTATATTTGCACTTGACTGTTTACTAGCTTACATTGATAGCTTAGTAATAAATAGGGTGAAACCCTAGTTTAAAATTGGAATTAAGCACATTATAAAGGAATCAAGTCAAAATGTTTGTAACATGGTTAAGGTTTGAGACTCATAACTATGTCATTTGGTATATTATGTTAAAGTTTGAAGTGAAAAAATGAAACAATATTGTAGCATCCAGAAGTTGTTAGATGGGCATTAAAACAATGTTACTTTGACTTTTATAATCAATCTAGTAGAATGAGAACTACTCCGATAAGGTAGAATGCATTTTGATTTGTTTCCATTAATAAGCATTAAATTATAGGTTTTTTATTCTTTGATGAAGTATATAAGTCGTTAAGTAACTGCTATGAGTTGAAAATGGCATAAAGGATTCTTGAGTTGACTTTTTTGATCCTTAAGTAAATGAAACTAACATACATGGTTTGCTACTATTGTGTTGATAAGTTTATGTTTCTATCTCAAATAAATCATAATTAAAGGTAATTTGTCTCCATAGTTGGTTGTGTATAAAAATTACTCAATTTCCATTATGTTTTGCATGATAGGTTGATTGGCTTGAGTTGAAATCACTATATACATAGAAACTGACTTAACTTTCCTTGGCTTCTTTATTTAGTTTACACTGTGTATTTGACTGTTGATTTTGGGAATGAAAACCTTGTACCGATTGAGGCTTAATAGTTATTAAGATAGAATATACACTACATGTAAGTGCTTAAAGTGAAAATTAGATAGAGTATACACTACCTATCACATAATATGTATTATTGTATAATACCATGTTATCTAAGATGATGAATCCTATGGTAGATAAAGAATCATAAGACATATTCAAATAGAGTTAATTTTGCCTATACATGAATCTATTATGTTTTATAAGTTTCTATCAGTCATGGATTTATGTCACATAATTAAATAGAGGTTAAGTTTTTGGCAATGAATTGGCTAAAGTTTTAAACCAACCCAATTTCTACTTCTCATACAAATAATCTAAGTAATCCACCATACAAGGTGAGATTGAGTGAAAACATGAATGGTCTAAATACAATAGTGAATGCAGTTTCAAAACCTACTCCACGCATTATAATATCAACTCCTCAAAGGAGATGGTTTAACAACTTTCCAGAAGATCCCTAAAAAATGCTACAAAATTTATTAGAATACAACCTCATATCTCTTCCTCCCATCAAATAGGTTGATGTGAATAAGCCTCTTATAGAAGGATTTTATTATAATGTTTTTTTATGATCTTCATAGACCACTAGGGAATACTACCAACATATGCCTTAGTTTTAGACATAATATTCAAGATTTGATAGATGAGAACATCATTGATGTGGGTACATATACCAAAAATACAAAGGCATAACTAAGTGAAAGTATAATAATGAATATATTTAGTGATCCTTCCCCAAATCTTACAAGTCAAAAAATAATAGATAAATTGGAAGTGTTGTATACATACAATGCACACCTTCCACTAGCTTTTTATCATCCTCATACAGAGGCCCAACATCTTTTGAATGGAATCATTGATACATATCATATTTTGGTGCCATCCAAACCACTCATCACATTCAATGAACATGAAATAGTTTATGATGATTTTGATTTACACTCTTTGTTCATTATAGATTACATTGATCATCAACTTCTATAGAATCTCATGGTTGATAATGGTTCAAGTGTGAATATGTGCACTATTACATTTCTCTCTCATATTTAATACATAGATAAGGATATACTTCCTAAAAAAACATTAATAAAGGGATTCAATGGTCATATTCATAGTTCTATCAATGATATCACATTACCACTATAGGTTGGCCCAGTGCACATGACCACCAAGTTTACAATATTACCTAGTGTAAGAGTCTTTGATATGTTATAGGGATATTCTTGAATTTAGTAGTTTCTTTCAGTTCCTTCTATAATACATAGATGTTTGAAATATAATTTTGTTATGAGGTTATCACAATTGATGGTATTCCATATGAATACCCCTCCAACCCAGGGTTGTATTTCCTACATAGGAATTTTCAATTCAATAACCAAAAAAGGTTCATCCCACTCAAAGAATTTACAAACAAGTGGCCAATTTTCTAAGGAGGCCTATATTGTAAAATCCAATTAATCAATGATTTTTCATAGATTTTAGAGAAACACTCTCTACTCCATCACGTCGTAGATTGGCATTACAATGGATTAAGAGTGGTCTATAAAGAATACCAACATAAATTTCTTATACTCCATGATGGGTCAAAAAGAATCCTTGAGTACACCATGATAAGCAACATACGAAACATACTACAAATTAACATCATAAAAGTAGCATTTATGTTATAAAGTCATGTAATTTTGTTACATCTTGAATCCTCATTAAGCAAACTTACTTGAATATATGTAGATATTTATAAGTTGGTAATTTGATTTGATTATTATTTGGTTTAGTTGTAAGTCATATGTTGTTATAAGACAAATGTATGTTGCTTTAATTTCATGATTACATCATTATGAGTTAGTTTTATTGTATATTCTTTATAATATGATTATGTTGATTCATTATTTTATTAGTATTTTATGAGATGTGTCATGATGTATGGACTAACTACCTTCTTATCATGAGTTTGATGTACGAGAGATTCATCCCTCAGAACATGATGGAGGGATAGCATCATCAAAGAGGGAAACATAGATGGAGTTGTTATGGGAATGATAAAGAAATGGATAGAACCCTGCACACATCACATTAATTAGTACATGTTATATGCATAGTTGAATGGTTAGTGTTACTATGTTTTAGTGATTGACTACATTTTGATGATTGAATATGTGTGTTAGCTCAGTTTAATGCTTATGTGGAATTAATCTAGTGTGATTGCATTTATGTCTATTAATATGTTCATGACTAATAACATTTTTAAAAATGAAAATTTTCATAATTAGTACCTAGTCATTACCGCATCTATCCTAACCATCATGTTTAGTTATGATATTTGTGTTTTACCTATGCTAAGATAGTAGCAATAAAATTATTTTGTTATAATTAATAGATGTATTATAATGACTTCTAATCTAGAGAATCCTTGGCATGCTTGGGAGGAAGAATGATGCTCGAATGATGGTGTTTCACGGGCTACTGGTGCGAGCTAGGGGCTGTGTGCCCTAGCTTGTTGTGTCTGCCATCGGTGGCCATTTAGTGCGTGCAGGGGGGCTTTTGTGATCATAGGGATCTAGAGGGGGTTGGACAGGGTTTGATCCCCTCCCTACTGTGGTTGGGCATTTTTTTTGCTATTTTTTGGCTTGTGGGCATCTTAGATGGGGGGTGCGTGGCAGTTTGGGCATTTGGGCCGACTACCTTGCCTCTTTCCTTCTACTTATTGGTGCTTGAGCTCATTTTGCCATGGTGAATGAGGGTTTGGCTTCTTCCCTAGATTTTGAGATGGTAGATCCATCCTCTTTGATGCATGCCAGTAACAAGGATCAGATTGAGTTTCCTCTTTCTGGAGAGGGTACCTCCTCATCAAAAGGGTCATTTCAAATTAAAAAAGTGAATGGATGTTTGGAGAGATCGAAAGATAGACCAGTTTTGGTTATTCAACCTAAGTAGGTTTCAGAGGATGTTGATTACTGGTGCAAGCATGCTCTTATTTGAAAATTTTTGGGCCTTCATCTTTCTCTTCCTGTGTTGGAATCTTGGGCACGTCGAGTTTGGAACCCTGAAGGAGATATAGAGATTCTTTTAGTAGATAATAACTATTTCTTGGTTATTTTTCAAGTATGTCGGATAGGAATAGGGCTTTTGAAGGTGGCCCTTATTTCTTTAACCAGGTTGGGCTCTTCATCAAGCCTTGGCATATGGGCTTCAACTCTGCTGAAGAGATCCCTTCATGGGTACCGGTGTGGGTTCATTTGCTGAGGCTTCTGTTGGAATTCTAGAAAGAAGATATCCTCCACTCAATCTCTTTACTTATTGGGAAATTTGTTGGATCAGCTTCACAAACTCAAGAGTGTAAAGTAGTTTCTTTTGCTCGTATTTGTGTTGAAGTTGATTTGAATAATCCATTACTAGACTCTATGGAAATTTGCATGAGTTCTTCCTCTTGGATCCAACAACTACATTATGAAACCCTTTCATTCAGATGTAGAATTTGCCATGAATATGGTCATCTACACCGCAACTATCCCAGATTGAAATCTTCCCCCTTGTCTGCCTCTGGACCTCCTAAGATGGACAAGGGGAAAGCTCCAGTGTCTGATGGGCTTGTTGATAAGGAGGGATTTATCCTGATTAAATCCTGTAATAAAGGCAAAGGCAAGAAGAGATCCTAGAGTGATAGACAAAATGAGGGCACATTTAATAGGTTTGAGGTTCTGGATAGTGTAGCTCAAGAAGAGGGTATTCTAGTTGAGCTTTCTTCTAGGGTTAAGAGTCAAGTAGAGATTCAAGTGGTGGAAGCAATGAAGGAGCTGATTTTATCGTCAAGAGTTCAACAAGTCTGTCAACCGGCTTTGGACTTGCCTTCTCAAGTCCAAAATATTGGTGGCATCCAAGAGTCATAGATTTTGATGGGTACTGCTAGGTTGGCTCCTTGTCCCCAAGTTACAAAGGGATTCAAGGATCCTGTGAAGGGTGCTAAGGCTCCTCCTACCTTAGGCTTGTAGCAAAAAGCTTTTAAAAAGGGGCCCCTAGATAAACAGTCAAGGAGCAGAAGGAAGACTGATCAAGAGAAGGTTAAGATTATGGGTGATACGTTGGTTGAGTCTAGGTCTGTGAAACCCATTGATTCCCACTTCTCCCACCCCCCTAAATGATAGTTTTATCATGGAATGTAAGGGGGTTAAACAGTGTCCCTAGACAAAAGGATGTTTGTAGATTAATCGAGTCTCAGGATCTGGATGTGGTCTTTATGTAGGAAACCAAGCTTACAGTGGATGGTTTGAATAATTATGTTCCATGTATCTATCCCCAAGGCTACTGGAAGGGGGTGGGGGCATTGGGTAGTTCTAGGGGGTGGCTTGCTTCTGGAACCCGAGAAAAGTCTCCCCCTTATGGTGGGTTTCTAGTCAGTCTTCCATCTCTATGGTTGCCTCCAATTTTGAAACTGGCAAAAGATGTCTTTTCTCCAATATCTATGCTCCTATTGATCTTCCAGGAGAGACACTTTTATGGGTTCATATCAAGTATGTCCATTCTATGGACCTATTTCTCCCATGGATTTTGGCTGGTGACTTTAATGTTGTTCTTAGTATGGATGAAAAATGAGGAGGGGTAGCCAGGCTTGACCCTTCTTCTCTTTTATTCAGAGATAATATTGGTTTCCTTAACCTGGTTGACGTGAAGCCAAGCAATGGAGTTTTTACTTGGACTAATAGGAGGTGTGGTGATGAGGCTATCTCAGAACGGCTCGATATATTTCTAGTTTCCTATTATTGGATGAGTAGTAGGTGGACTACTAGTTTTGAAATCTTTGATTAGAGGGGATCTGACCACTGGCCTACCAAACTCTGTGTCTCCTCTTATGGGGTCACTAAAAACCCTTCTTTGAAATTTTAATTGATGTGGTTAAGGGATCAATCTCTTCAGGATCTTGTGATGCATTGGTGGTATGAAGAGCTTTCGACCCACGGGAGGGCTATGTACACTTTTAGTAAACAGCTTCAACATGTGAAGTATAGGCTTAAGAGGTGGAATAAACAACGTTTTGGGAACCTGCATGCTCAGAAGCTTGCTGCTTAGTCCAAGTTGGATAGTGTAACTCATTAGATTCGTGACCATGGATTGTCCTTTGACCTTTTGAATGCTGAATCCTTTGCCCTTAGGGGCTTAGAAGAGTGGGAGCTTCGAGAGGAGATTTTTTGGAAGCAAAAATCTCTTATTGATTGGCTTCAAGAGGGGGACAAGAACACAGCTTTTTTTCATAACTCAGTTAAGGCCCGTAGGCAAGGGAACTCTATTTCCACTCTTGTCTTGAGTGATGGGACTCAAATCTCGTCCTGAGGTGAAATTTCTAGGGAAGCCATCAACTATTTTTCTAATCTTTTTACTAGGGAGGATATTGCTGCTAGATCTAAGGAGAGGGCTATTTTGGTTTGTATTCCTTGCTTGGTCTCGGATGAGATGAACAGAACTCTTTTGGGTCCAATCTTGTTACCTAAATTGGAGAAAGTTGTGTTTAGTATGAAAAAAAGTAAAGCTCCTAGCCTAAATGGGTTTTCGATTGAGTTCTTCCAAGAATTTTGGGAAATAATAAAGTCTAATCTCCTTGAGGTGGTTCAATAATTTTTGAGGAACAAACCAATGCTTAAGTCTTTGAATTCTACCTTTCTGGCTCTCATACCTAAGGAGGGGGCTAATCGGATGGATCATTTTAGGCCTATTGCTTTATGGAATGTTGTCTACAAGATCATCTCCAAGTTGATTGCTAAGAGACTCAAACCTCTCCTTGGTGCTTTGATTTCTACTGAGCAGGGAGGTTTTGTGGAAGGGAGACAAATCTTGGATGGTGTCGTGATTGCTATGGAGGTTATTCACTCTATGGCTTCCTCTAAGGAGAAGGTGATGTTCTTTTAGCTTGACATGGTTAAAGCTTATGATCGGGTGAGCTGGGAGTTCCTTCAAAATATCCTCTTGGCCTTTGGCTTTAAAGAGGAATGGGTGAGTTGGGGGTTCATTTGTGTGACCTCGTCCTCTTTCTCTGTTCTCATCAATGGGGAATCTTCAGATTGGTTTCATGCTTCTCAAGGACTTTGGCAAGGGGACCCTCTGTCCCCTTATCTTTTCATTATCATGGTGGAGGGTCTTGGTAGATTTATTAAATCTTAGGTGTGACAGGGTCTTATTGATGGCTAGAGCTGGAACAATGATCTCCCTCCTTGTTCTCATCTTCAATTTGTGGATGATACTGGACTGATGGGCTTGGCTAGAATTAGTGAGGCAGTGAATTTTAGGAGAACTTTAGACATCTACTTGAAAGCTTCTGGTCAGAGTATTAATGATGATAAATCTTCCATTTATTTCTTTAATACTCCTTGACTCATTCAGAACAAGATTGCCAAGATTCTTAGATTCAAAATTGGCACTCTTCCCTTGATGTACCTAGGGATTCCTTTGGCCCTAGGACCTCAGCATAGAGATTATTGGTAGGGGATTTTAGATAAGTTCCAAAGTAAGGTTAGTCATTGGACTTATAGATGGCTCTCTTCTACTGGTAGAGTGATCCTCTTAAAAACTATGGTGCAGTCTCTCCCTATTTATAGGTGTTGTGTATAGATTCATCCTGCCTCCTTTGTGAGGGATTTTGATGCTCTTTCCCAGCAATTCCTTTGGTCAGGTAATCTCCTTTCCTCAAAGTGGAGTTTAGTCAAGTGGGAGTCTATATGTAGGCTAAAGCATGCTGGGGGCTTTGGCCTTAGGTCTATGGCTCTTGTGGGTACAGCTTTGGTGGCTAAGTTGTACTGGAGATGGTGCAATAACCAGGATCATTATTGGGCCAAGATTCTTGCTTTCAAGTATGTTCTTGGGGTTGAGAGCCAGGATGTGCCATGTTTTGCTTTGTTGGGAAAAGGTTCTTGAATTTGGGATACTCTTAAGAAGGGAGCTCAGCTTGTTCAGAATGGGCTCCTCTGGATATGTAATAATGGATCTGATGCCCTTTTTTTGCTAGACTCTTGGGATGGTCACCTCCCATTCTCTCTAGTCCCCCTCAGCTTCTGCCTCTTTGCCAATTTTTCTCTAATGTTGGTTGGATTAAGGTGGAGCATTTTGAAATAGTTAAGTGCATTGGTCAATTTGAGGTGTTTTTCTGGAAGGATCTGCAAGAGTGGCCTGTGGGTAGTTTTGATGAGGACCGTGCTGCTTTGTGTAAGGTCTTAGAGTGCAAGCTTTGCAGTTCTCTAAATGAGAGGGACAAGTTGGCTTGGAGTCCTAGCCCAAAAGGTAATTATACTATTGCTCAAGGTTATGCTATACTTGATAGGAATTTACAAGGTCCTGCTAAGGTGCCCTGGTGGAGGAAGGTTTGGAACAACTTTTCTTAGCCCAAGTGTAACTTCTTTCTATGGTTGTTTGCCCAGAGGAAATGTCTCACCTGGGAGAATCTTCACAAATGGGGGTTTTAGGGACCTTCCATTTGTTTTCTTTGTTTGTGCAATGAAGAATGTTCTTACCACTTGTTCTTTCACTACCCCTTTTCTCAGGAGATTTGGCACAGATGGTGGGAGGCTGGGCATCATGGTTACATTCATGCTTCCTCCCTTACTAAGTTTTGGGAGAGCCTGGGTAGGCCTCCTGTGAAGATTCCCTTTCTCTAGGTGGCCTGGACCATTGGGCCTATTTTCATTCTTTGTAACCTTTGGCTGGAATGCAACCACAGAGTATTGTGTGATTCCAAATTAGATAGTGGTCAACTATGGACGAAGATTATCAGTAGACTTTAGGAGACTATTTCTACTAAATGTGATATGTCTAAAAGTATTGATCCTGGGGATGTTGTAGTTGTGTGGGATCTGAGCCTAGGTGATAATAGTAGGGATTACATTACTAGTATTATGCCCCATTGAATCAATAAATGAATGGGTTTCTCGTGATAGGAAGTGGGCACCTCCTCTAGATGGGGTCCTAAAGATTAATACTGATGGATCTTCTCGTGCAAATCCTGGGCATGTTGGTATTGGGGCTATTGGTAGAAGTAAAGATGGTGATGTTATTTTTTGCTTCTCTATCTACAAAGGGCATTACTCTAATAACCTGATGGAGGCCCTTGCTATTAAGATTGTTGTTGAGCGGGGTTGCTCTCTTGGCTGGAGGAGGATTATCTGAGTCTGACTCTCAGATTGTAGTGGATATGTTGAACAACTAGAGATTGGATGGTGTTAGTTGGCATTTAGCTTCTATGGTCAGACAGATTTTAAGTGTTTGCATTTCCTTGGAATCTATCTCCTTCTGTCACATCCCTAGAGAATGGAATAGTGTGGCTGACTGCTTGGCAAAGTGGGCCTCGGAGAAAGGGGATGGTTGGGATATTAGTGGTAGGGATGATTTACCTTCTAATTATCTGGGAATTTTGGAGAGAGTTTTATTGGAAGAAAGAACTATGTAGTGTTGTTGATTGGTTTGTTGGCAGTTCTCCTTTTTATTGAGCTTGTGGCTCTTGCCTTGTATCTTGTTTTGGATTGAATAAAGTTTTTTCCCTTCTTTTTTTTAAAAAAAATGTATTATAATAAAAATATACAAATAGGAAATAAAACATCATACATGGAGTTAAAATAAATGAAATGAATTAGAAAGCTTTTTTTTAAAATAGAAAAATAAATTAAAATAAATAAAGTAATGGAATTGCATTATAAATAGAAAAAAAGAAAAAAATCAATGAATAAAATACAAAAAAAAGGTCAGTTTTAAGGAAGCACCAAAGTCATGCAAAAAAAATAAAGAAGATAAAAGAATGGATAGAGGCACAATAGAGGGAGGAGTATAAGAGAAAGGAGAAAGAGAAGTGTGACATAGGGGAGGAGAAGAAGAAAATTGGGGAAGGAATTAGGCACCATCAAAAGGTTAGTATTGGTATTGTCTTAAATTTAGGAAATGTTTTATAAATATTGGTGTCTGAATTACATGGTGAACTATGTAAAATTTACCAGTCAAACTATGGAATTTTATTTATAAAATATGTGTATTAGGATAGCAATCCTACTATGTATTCTTACATTACTAAATGGAGGCAAAATAGAGATATAGCGAACTGTAGGAGTTTATAAATATAGAGTTATTTATTCTATTTATGATAAAATATGCATGATGTTTAATATATCATTATTCTTATCTATAAACTAACATACATGTTAAATATGTATATATGATTACTTCATATCTTTTTATAATAACAATACCATGTAAATCGAGTATATAGTCATATGAGTATTATCTTTCCTCTATATAAATCCATAATACCTGTATAAATATTCATATAAATAATACATATAATCTTGTATAATCTATGATTGTATGTTTGTGACTATATTTGCTATATAATATAGTATAAATCTGATTATTATATAAATCTTTTGATAAATAATGGTTTGGTTAACATGAATTTATCTATTCACTTTATAAAACCTCAGTACCTATATACGAGTATTATATTTTTGAGTTATTCAAAGTATTTATATTATATACTATATGTCAATATTTATATCTCATCGAACTCTAAGCTGGAGAATTTATAAGTAGGATATGAAATAGCTCTTATAACTATCTGAGTTATTGTATCTGTACTATTGATTTCGCATAATTTTAGTGAATAATTACTAGTTAGTGTATTTTCTTAATTTGATTTGCTATCATTTCTAGTTAAATAATGTCAATGGTTAAATAATTTATCTAAAATATTAGACTATGAATATAACATAAATGAACTGATATATTGTCAGTTAATATATTTTTTATCAATATTTCAAATAAATAGCAAACTATTATATTGGGATTGACAATATAACCATGTATATATATATATATATATATATATATATATATATAGCCAGCATAGCACTTTGCATTTAATGTTCAATGAATAACGAACTGGGTAGAAAATAATGAATTAAATATAAATATATATAATGATTATTAAAACAATGTCGAAGATATTTAATATATGTTATGACTTCCAAAACCAGTGATTTGTCTATATGTATGAGTTGTGTACATGTATTATGGTGAATTGTGTATATCTAGTTTGAGAAATATTGTAAATGACATATAAGCATCAATCTCAATGGATGATTGATGAAATATAAAATTAAAAAATATATGTTATTGATCTATTATATGGCATACATGATTAATGAATTTCAAAACTATAGCCAAAACTAGTTATACCCACTATCTTGCACTACTATATCCACTTAATTATGTTAACTAGTAGGATAATTATAGCATCATATAAGTATGTAGTAAGGATATATTGTTACATCCCAATAAGATATTTAATTGACTAAGTAAAATTTGACTTAAAAAATTTATAACATGTATAATTAGTCATGATATTTATAGTAAGAAATCTCATGATAAATATAACAATGTTAATATGAGTATGGTAGGATTCTATAGTGGGGATGGATACTAAGTTAGTCATATTTAATCATAACATGTACACTCTATTTATAGTATCCAACTATAAACATCCATGGTATATCATTATGTTGTGTTGGTGACTAAGTTTAGAGTTTGGTATTGGATGTTATTCCCTTTATATATATAAAATCTAGCTCATACATTTCACTTATTCTAAGTTTCATAAGATTTCATATAATATAAATTCTCCAATACACTAATGAGAATTAGGCTAAAGATTCATGTAGGTACAAACAACTATCTTTATTCGCAGATTATAATATTTATATAACTTATATATAGGAATTACACCTATATGTGTGTTTAAGTATTCATATAAATATATGACATAAATTGGTGCATTGGGTTAGACAACTATAACTACATGAATACAATCTCCTAGAATGGTAACTAGTTGTTTAAATGGGAGATTATGTTTTTGTAGATTTATGACTCCTTTAATATGATTGGTTGTTGAAATTAAGTAGGGTGTACATGAGAATGCTAGACTATGATTTCTTGTCATAGAATGTACCTTGTTGTATCTACTTATGAAAATTAGAAATATGTTGTCCAATGTATAATATACTTAGATGGTATGAACTGTAATTGTACTGATTATTTTTTTTATGTCACAAATAATATAGTGGTGATTCATTCATACATTTGATTGAATAAATGTATGCATTTTGATTATTCATGTGTTTATCATGTTTTATACCTAATATTAGGAAGTAATTTGTATGAATCCATTGGATATATTTATATTAACTAAATCTTGCTTTTTTGGTATTGATTAAGTAGTGATATGGACTTCACTAACTTACTAGTATCACCAATACCAGATGAAGGTAATCCGATCAAGTGGTGTGTATGAATTTGATTGATTTTAGAGATCAATAACTATAGAAAACTTTGTCCAAAGTAATGTTTGTTAAACATTTTTATTTCATTACTATGATTTAAATGTTTGTGTGATATCATGTTAGAATTGATTTCTTTATGGCATATTACATGTTTTTAGAAATCATACAACACAGGAGTACTAGCTTGTCTCTCTAGATTCCCACATCATCACTATATACTCATCCATGAAGGGAGATCCATTTCCTAATGGGAGATTATGCAAGAGATTTATGGTTTGTGGTTGGTGTGTAAAAGTGCTTGAATGATGCTCTCCCTCCCCATAGTAGTACCTTTTTTAAGACAACACTTGAGATTGCCATAGATACTAGAGTTTGGAGAACTCATGCTCTATGAAACCTTGTATCTTGTACATTGTATTGTATTTATTATTATTGAAACATTATCCCTGATGAGATGTAATTATTTACTTATTGTACCTTAATAGTAGTGGATGTATATTTGTTCCAATCATGGTTAGATATCTATAATTACTTTATATAATCTGTTATGATGAGTTTCATATGATAATAGGGATCAGTGACAGATAGGTGTCACATGCTTATTTTATAGTTGGCATACTTAGAATTCTTTATTTGGATCACTAATTATAATCTCGTGGTGAAGTTTAATGAAAGAATACATTGGTTAAATTTTAAAAAATCATGTATTTCTAAGTGGATCGAATGGGGTTGTTACATGTGGTATTAGAACTACAGTTCAAACTCTAAGATTGAATGAGTCCACTAACATTTTTTTATCTTTATATTTACCAAAAATGAGATGGTGAAATTTATAGGGTTAAAGAGGGTCTATCAAATGTTAGTGACAAAACCCCTCTATTTGATCCTAACCGATTTGTTGTTAAGCAAGCAATAAAGTTGGATCAGATTATCACAACCATGAATGAGACTAGGAATTGAAGTATAGCCCTAGAGTAGGAAGTTCATGGACATGAAAAAGGACACCAAGATGAACTTGAAGAGCATCCCACTGAGCAAGAAAATCCTTAGTATTCAAGAAAATAGGTAGCTATAGAGTTGGCTAGAGATATGAAAATGGTGAATCCACCTAAGTTTGATAGAACTATTTTGGGTGACGGAACTAAAGCATGGTTGACTTAGATAGAGAAGTATTTCAATATTTAAAACTACTCTGAGATCATTAAGCAAATCAAAAAGTTTACCAGTTGGCTAGTGAAGCAACTAAATGGTGGGCCAATAAGAAATTAAAAATAAATCTTAACTCAAGCACCACTATAAGGGAGTATTTTGTGACATTATTCATATCGTGGTGGCTTCCATAGTTATATTATGATTAGAAGCTTATAGATCTATAGAATTTAAAGTAGGAAAACTTGTTAGTGAATGTATACTAGGATCAGTTCACCATATGTTTGAAGTATGTACCTCAGTACTAGGTAGATGAAAGGTTTAGAATCAAAAAATTTATCATGGGATTGAAACCCTAGATTGGTGGAAGGGTGGACATTTATGGGCCTTCTACCATGGAGTAGGTCTTTGAGAAAGCAGTCAAGCAGGAATAAAAGTTGAAATCTCTTGAACAAGCCAGGGACAAGTTCAAGAAATTTTTTAGAAGTTCTAAACTATATTTCAAAAAGAACTAAAAGTAGAGTGGAGAGTCTAGGAGGTAGTTCAAAAATCAAAATTCCAAATTCAATAATGGTTCAAAAAATAAAAATCAGGCACTAATTTCAAAGGTGGTTTCAATGAAAACCAATAGGTTGACAAAAAAGGACCACTTGGAGGTTATTTCATTTATCGAGCTAACCATTATGGTCATGAATATACCCAAGATAAGTTAAATAACAAAGTTCCTATTCCTCAATAGGGAACTTTTCAATAATGTATTCATGCAATATTTGATAATCGACAAGCTGAATTCCAAGCTTCACCCATAGAGCTATCATGTATTTTGTTTGAACATTTAGTTTCTATTTTAATAGACATAGGGGATACAAAATGTTTTATATATACTAAAATGATTAATAAGTTATAAGATTTGGAGTAATGGAAAATGCATGGTCATTACAATATGGGAATAATTCAAAAGTCATGGTTGACAAGTGTTTAGTTGAAATAGAGATTAGATTGACCAAATTCATAATAGTAGTGGATATATGTGTAGCACCACTAAGGTCATACGATGTGATCCTAAAATTTAAATTTATTAAAAAACATAAGGCCAAGGTTTACTTCTACCTAAATAAGGTTGGGTGTCTAAATGATTTTGAAAATCAAACACAAATTCAGGGTGAGAAAAGAGAATTGAAACTTAGGCAGATTTATACAATGCAACTCAAGAAAGCTCAAAAAAAAGGATCTCAAGCATTTGTCATCAATATAAATTAAATGGAGGAATATAAGGAACCATCTCTCAAATATTATCCATTCTTTAGGAATTTCTAAGATGTGTTTCTAGAAGAATTGCCAAGATTACCTCCTAGATGTGAGTTTGTTTTCTTTATCGATATTATACCTGAATCAAAATCACAGTCTAAGGCACCATATAGGATGAAAACTATTGCATCAGTTGAATTTAAGGCTTAACTCTAGGAGTTATTGTCAAAGGGGTTGATTAGGCCAAGTGTGTCACCATGTGGTGCACCAGTTGTCTTTGTCAAGAAAAAGGATGGTACTCTTTGACTTTGCATTGATTATATAATGTGGAATAAGAAAATTATTAAAAATAGGTATCTGCTACCTCGTATAGATGATATTTTTGATCAAATGCGAGGATCAAAAATATTTTCTAAGATTGATCTTAGATTAAGATACCATCATTTGAGGATAAGGGATGAGGACATTCTAAAGATAGAATTTAGAACTCGTTATGGGCACTATGAATTCACAGTATTATCATTTGGGTTGACAAATGCTTTGGTAGCATTAATGAATCTCATGAATAGTGTGTTTAAAAATTATTTAAACTGATTTATCTTGGTCTTTCTTGATGACATTCTTGTATACTCTAAGAATGAAGAGGAACATTTTCAACATTTAGAACTAGCTCTGTAATGGTTAAGAAAGCACAAGTTATATGGCAAGTTGTCTAAGTGCACATTATTCTAGGAAAGAGTGCAATATCTAAGACATATTATTTCTATAGATAGTATTTTTGTAGATCCAACAATGATAAGATCCATTATGGAGTGGCTAGCATCAAATAATGTGCATGAGGTAAGGAGTTTCATGGGATTAGTGAGCTATTACAGGAAGTTTGTTCTGAACTTTTCTAGGATAGCTAATCCAATTACCTCTCTACAATGAAAACCAAAGTTTTAATTAGTTAGATAAGTGTGAATTAACTTTTCAAGAGTTGAAAAAGAGTCTTACTTTATCACCAGTGTTAAGAGTTCCTAACCCTAATGGTCAATTTTTTAGTGATCACAAATGCGCCTAGGGATGGACTAGGAGAAGTCCTTATGCTGGATGGTGTAGTAGTAGCTTATAAATCAAGGAAGTTGAAGCCTTATGAGATGAAATATGCCCTTTATGACTTAGAAATTACAAAAATTGTGCATGCTTTGCAAGTTTAGAATCATTATTTATTGGGAAAACTATTTGAACTCAAGACCAATAACTTGAGACTCAATTACATCTTTACCCAACCGAATCTGAAAGCTCATCAAAGATGTTGGCTAGAGTTTTTATCTAATTATGATTTTGATATCAACTATATCAAAGGCAAGTAAAATAGATTAGTTGATGCCTTAAGTCATATAAGGTGCATAACATCTATGGTTAATATCAAGATTACTTTCAGAGATCGAGTGATTGAATTCTTGCCAGAAGATGAATTCTATGACCAGGTCGGAAAAGCATTGTCTGAGAATGCTCAAAATCCTAGGTATAAAGGATTCATATTAGAGAGTGATGATCTTTTACATTACAATGGATATAGATTATAGTGCTAAAGAAACTACATAATGCCCCATATTCAAGACATCTAGGAGTAACCAAGCTCATGGCAGATCTGAGGCCACTTTGTGTCTAAAAGGGAATCAATAAATATGTAGTGGACTTTGTGTCACATTATCTACAATGTTAGTGAGTGAAATTTGAACATATGCATATATTTGTATTGTTATATTCATGTGATATACCAGAATGGAAGTGGCATGTGCTTAGTAAGGACTTTGTCCATGTTTTACCATTGTCACAAAATAGGCATGACATGATCTTGGTAGTAGTTAAAAAACTAAGGTAGCTCATTTTATACCAGGCAATTTGACAAATGATGCACCTATTCTTGTGAAGATGTTCATAAAAGAAGTGTATTAGTTACATGGATTTATAAAGATCATTTCAAATCATGATCTAAATATGGCTTTCAAATTTTGGGTAACTCTAAATTTATTTTTGGATACACAACTAAAGTTCAGCACTACATATCACCTAGAGACTGATGGTCAGACTGAGCAAATTAATTAGGTATTAAAGGATCTTATTTATATATATTACATAGATCAATAGCACAAGTGGGAATATTATCTTCCATTAGATGATTTTGTTTATAATAACCTATATAAATTAGCTTTGAAGATGGCACCATTTGAAGTATTGTATGGAAGATGGTGTAGGACACCAATCAGTTGGGATAGGTTGGAAGATAGGATAGTCTTTGGACCTGAGATGCTTTCAAAAATGGAAGAACAATTTAAACTAATCAATTAGATATTGGATGAGGCCAATGATAGGTAAAATAATTATGTTGATTTAAAGAGGATATATTGGTAGTTTTCAATAGGTGATAAAGTGTTCTTAAAGTTTAAGTTGTAGAAGAGCTTGATTAAATTTGAGAAGTCAGTGAAATAATCACTGAGATATATGGGACCCTTTGAGGTGTTATAAGTGATCAATATTTTAGTGTATAGGCTTTCATTGACACCATCCTTATCTCTATTGCATAATTTCTTCCATGTTTCTTATCTAAAAAAATGTAGCTGATCCTTCACATGTGTTGGATTTGAATACTTTGCAGGTTTTGGATCTTGGGATGGTCATGGTAGTACCAATCATAATAATTGACACTCATAAAATTCATTTATGTAATAGAGATATGTCATAGTGCAAGGTCTTATGGGATCAATATTCTAAGGATAGTACCACTTGAGAAGATTATGATGAGTTCTACAGGCAATTTCCATATTTATTTGTTTGATTTGATACTTCATACTATGTTAATTTTTTATTAAACAATGTGTTTAAATCAGAGCTTATGTTTGAATAAGTGTCATTATAATGATGACTAGCATTAGGAGGGAATGATGTTACATCTTGATTCCTCACTAAGCCAACTTACTTGATTATCCATAGATATTTATAAGTTAATAATTTAATTTGACTATTAGTTAGTTTAGTTGTAAGTCATATATTGTTATGGAATATATATATGTTACTTTAATTTCGTGATTAAATCACTATGAGTTAGTTGTATTGTATATTCTTTATAATGTTATCATGTTGATTCATTATTTTAGCAGTATTTTATGAGATGTATCATGATGTATGGACTAAGTACCTTATTTTTGTGAGTTTGACATAAGAAAGATTCATCCCTTAGAACATGACAGAGGGAGAGCATCATTAGAGAGGGTGATATAGATGGAGGTGTTAGGGGAATGATAGAGAAATGGCTAAAACCCTACACTCACCACATTACTTAGTACATATTTTATGCATAGTTGAATGGTTAGCGTTAGTACATTTTAATGATTGAATGCATTTTGATGATTGAATATGTGTGTTACCTATGTTTAATACTTATGTGGAATTAATCTAGTGCGATTGCATTTATGTCATGCTAATATGTTCATGACTATTAATGTTTTCAAAAATGAAATTTTGCATGATTAGTACTTGATCATTACCGCATCTAGCCTAACTATCATGTTTATTATAATATTTGTGATTTACCTATGCTAAGTTAGTAGTAATAAAATGATTTTGTTATAATTAATAAATGTATTTTAATTAAAATATACATATAGAAAATAAAGTGTTATACAGGGAGTTAAAATAAATGTAATGAATTGGAAAGTTTTTAAAAAATGAAAAATAAATAAAGTAATGGTATTGCATTATAAAGAGAAAGCAAGAAAAAAATCATTGAATAAAATACAAAAAAAAAATGGCAACTTTAAGGAAGCGCCATAGTCATGCAAAAAAATAAATAAATAAAAGAATGGAAAGAGGTGCAGTAGAAGGAGGAGAATAGGATAAAGGAGAAAGAGAAGTGCGGCATAGGGGAGGAGAAGAAGAAAGCCACAGAAGGAAAGAGGAGAGAGGACTTTTGGAATCAATTGAGCACCATCAAAAAGTTAGTATTATTATTGTCTTAAATTTAGGTATTTTTTTTGTTATAATTGGTGTCTAAATTGCATGGTAAACTGTGTGAAATTTTTCAGTCAAACTATGGTATTTTATTTAGCAAATTCATGTATTAGAATAGAAACCCTACTATGTATTCTTACATTACAAAATAGAGGCAAAATAGGGATATAGCGAACTGTAGGAGTTTATAAATATAGAGTTATTTATTTTGTTTATGATAAAATATGCATGTTGTTTAATATATCTTTATTCTTATATATGGCCTAATATACATGTTGTTAAATATGTGTATATGATTGTTTCATATATTTAAGAATAAGAATACCCTGTAAATCGAGTATATAATCATATGAGTATTATCTTTTTGCTATATAAATCCATAATACCCGTATAAATATTCATATAAATAATACATATAATCTCGTATAATCTGTTACTACATGTTTGTGACTATATTTTCTATATAATATAGTATAAATCTGAGTATTATATAAATCTTTTGACAAATAATGGTTTGGCGAATACAAATTTATCTATTTACTATATAAAACCTTGGTCCTTGCACATGAGTATTATCTTTTTGAGTTATTCAAATTATACTATGTACTATATATCAGTATTTATAGCTCATGGAACTCTAAGCTAGAGAATTAATAATTAGGATACGGAATAGACCTTATAACTATCCGAGTTACTATATGTGTACTATTAATTATTCATAATTTTAGTGAATAATTACTAGTTAATGTATTTGTTTGATTTGCTATCATTTCTGGTTAAATAATGTTGATGGTTAAACAATTTATCTAAAATATTAGACTATCAATATAACACAAATGAACTAATATATTATCAATAAATATATTGTTGATCAATATAAATCAAATGAATAGCAAACTGTTATATTGGGATTGACAATATAACCATGTATATATATAGGAAGCATAGCACTTTGCATTCAATATTCAATGAACAACAAATTGGGTAGAAAACAATGAATTAAATATAAATATATGTAATGATGAATATAAATAATGTTTAAAATAATGCCGTAGATATGTAATATATGTTATGACTTCCAAAACCAGTGATTTATCTATATGTATGAGTTGATACATGCATTATGGTGAATTGTGTATATCTGGTTTGAGGAATGGCAAAAATGGCATATAAGCAATGATCTCAATGCATGATTGATGGAAGCTAAAACTTTAAAAATATATATTATTGATCTTCTATATCTCATACTTGATTAATGAATTTTAAAACTATAGCCAAAACTAGTTATACCCACTATCTTGCACTGTTATATCCACTTAATTATGTTAACTAGTAGGATGATTATAACATTATATAAGTATGTAGTAAGGATATATTGTTACATCCCGATAAGATATTTAATTGACTAAGTTTGATTTAGAAATGTTATAGCATGTATAATTAGTCAAGATATTTATACTAAGAAATCTCATGACAATTATAACAATGGTAATATGAGTATGGTAGGTTTCTATAGTGGGGATGGATACTAAGTTAATCATATTTAATCATAGCATGTACACTCTATTTATAGTATACAACCATAAAGATCCATGATATATCATTATGTTGTGTTGGTAACTGAGTTTAGAGTCTAATATTGGATGTTATTCCATTTATATATATAGAATCTGGCACATACATTCTATTACAATTTTTTGGTGTTAATGTTCACTTATTCTAAGTTTCATAAAATTTCATATAATATTAATTATCCAATACACCAATGAGACTTAGGTTGTATATTCATGTAGGTACAAATAGCTATCTTTGTTCATGGATTATAATATTTATATAACTTATATAAGGAATTACACCTATATGCAAGTTTAAATATTCATATAAATATATGACATAAATTGGTCCATTGGGTTAGACAACTGTAACGACATGAATATAGTCTCCTAGAATGGTAACTAGTTGTTTAAATGGGAGATTAAGTTTTCATAGATTTATGACTCCTTTATTATGACTGGTTGTTGAAATTAAATAGGGTGTACATGAGAATGTTGGACTATGATTGCTTGTCATAGAATGTACCTTGTTGTATCTACTTACAAAAATTAAAAATATGGAGTCCAATATATAATATACCCAGATGGTATGAATTGTACTTATATTGCTTTATTTATTTATGTGGCAAATAATATAGTGGTGATTCATTCATACATTTGATTTACTAAATGTATGCATTTTATTTATTCCTATGTTTATGTTTTATGCCTGCAAGTATAAAGTAATTTGTATGAATCTATTGGTTGTATTTATATTAACCAAATCTTGTTGGTATTAAGTAGTGAGATAGACTTCACTAGCTTACTAGTATCACCAATCCAGATGAAGGTAATCTGATCAAGTGGTGTGTATGAATTTGACTAATCTTAAAGATTAATAAATATATAAAACTTTGGGCAAAGTAATGTTAGTTAGACATTGTCATTTCATATGTATGATTTACATGTTTGTGCAATATCATGTTAGAATGGATTTCTTTATGGTACATTGCATGTTTTTTAAAACATACAATAAATAGGTACTAGCTTGTTTCTCTAGATTCTCGCATCATCACTATCTACTCATCCATAAAGGGAGGGTCATTCCCTAATGGGGGATTGGGTGGAGGATCGATGCTCCATGGTTGGTGTGGAAAAGCAATCGAATGATGGTCCCCCTCACCATAGTAGTACTTCTTTGGAGATGACACTTGAGATTGCCATAAATACTAGAGTTTAAGAAACTTATTCTCTATGGAGCCTTGTATCTTGTACATTATATTGTATTTATTATTATTTAAACATTATCCCTGATGAGATGTAATTATTTACTTATTATACTTTAATAATAGTGATTGTATATTTATACTACCCATGGATGGATATTTGTAATTACTTTTTATAATCAGTTATGATGAGTTTCATATGATGATAGTGATCAATGATAGATATATCTCACATGCTTATTTTATAGTTGGCATACTTAGAATATTTTATTTGGATCACTAATTAGATTCTCGTGGTGAAGTTTAATGAAAGAATACATTGGTTAAATTTTTAAAAAGTTCATGTATTTCTAAGTGGATCCCAGTGGGGATGTTACACATTTTTTAGATTGTGATTTGAGACCATTTATTTCACAAAGGCATGATACTTCCCATTTATGAGAGGTTATCTTTCCTAAGCTACATACATGACCTATTGATTGTAAGGCTCTTGCAGGAGTCATTGGTTTATATGTTCATTTTTAGTTGCATTTATATATATATATATATATATATATATATATATATATATATATATATATATATATATATTTCAAAAATTATAAAAAATAAAGACTTATGTATGATATGTGTAGTTCAATTACATCAGTTGATTTATGCTTTAGTATATGTATTAATTTTATATATACATTTTTTTATGAAAAATATTTCACAAGTGTACTCGAGTGAGTTTCAAAATATGCAAGTTGGTACCTTTAGATGTAGGAGCAAGTGGTGATACTATTAGACCTATAAAATACACAGACAAAATCACTCTGTTTCATATGGTAACACATTATGCTTTTGTCTAATTCTACCATACTTGTTCTAGGTAACATAGGCTCTAATTTCTCAAAACCAAATATATCACGAGCCTTATATAGCTTGTTTACGTCTTATTAAGTTCACTAAGGCGTATTTTACACAGGTTTTATCAATATATGATGATCCTTTTGTTTCATTATACAATACATTTCATTTTGTAAAGTCTATTATTATTTTCTCACTTAATTTCACATTTATGTCTTACTGGATACCTAATTTTTTAAATATACTAATGTTATAAATTGCT
The DNA here is from genome assembly GCA_037957365.1 of Torreya grandis. NCBI lineage: Eukaryota > Viridiplantae > Streptophyta > Pinopsida > Cupressales > Taxaceae > Torreya > Torreya grandis. The sequence continues at coordinate 3,068,930 of JARHVA010000016.1, read as the reverse complement.
TATGTATGTCAATTTCACTTATCCATGCATGCTTATCATTTTTGCTTCTTTGCTTCAAATTTTGTGTGTACCCTTTGCTCTAGATTGTGGACATTTAAACATGTCCTTATTAGTGGATCTAAGTCTTATTTTGTGTTTCTATGTGTGTGAATGACATTTGAAAATGTTCCTTGTATGTGGCCCCTTGTCCTTCTTACGTGTTTCATGTGTTCTTGTGTATGCTCTTTTTGTATGTGTCATTGCCATGACTCTTATTTTCTATTTTTTACTCAATTTATGATGTCATGATAGATATCATGCATATCCCTAGTTTGTTTATGCCATGATCCACATCATGCATATTCATCGTGTAGTTCTATTTAGTTTCAATTACTCAGTATTGATCATCTCTTCACTATGTTCCTAATTGTTAACATTAATCTAAACATGACACTATGTATGTTTAGTTATACATGTATCATACATTACTATTTTGATTGCAATATCAATATGATGTTATGATCTCTAATGTTAACTTTATTACTTCAGATTTAAATATTTACTATAACATTATTTTCATAAATTTTTCTTTTGAGCTAAGTTATTGTGCAAGTTTCACAACTCACCTCAATAAAGGGGTCATACACAGTGGCTTATCTTAGAGATAAGCTGAAACAATTCACTATAAAAATAGAAAAATATAGTACTTTCTCAGTTGATCATGGTGCATACTCATTTCCTAACCAGAAAACATATTCAAATAGCATTGCACCATTTGGACAATGGTGCAGGTCATAATTATCCAAAACAACATGCTTTCATCGCAAGAATTAAAACAAATTCTTTTTCAGATTTGTTAGAATTATTTTATCTACATAACAATTTTAACTATTACTTGAAAACTAGTTTTAGATTTATACATAGGATTATCTCAAATTTTTACTCAAATTAGGGTATCATGTGCTACATGTGTTCCAATATTACACAATTTTACTCAAAAATTTAGTTGATTTTACTTAGTTATTAGAATCAATATACTCAAATATCAGATTGGGGATATGTGCATAGCACATGGTCACTTTCTTATAATTATTTTACACTAGCTACACAGAAGAAATGATAATTCATGTCATTCTCTATGTTGTATACACTAGAATTAGATCATGTTATTTTGGCACCAATTTTATACCCAAAATGAATCTTATTTTATCTACATCAATTGATTTAAATTTTTTCAAAAAAAATAAACAAAAATGATTTATTATAATTCATATAAGGATTTCAATCTACTACACTACCTTGAATTTTGCAAACATGGATTCAAACACATCTTGAGTTTTTAAGCACATTCTCCTATAAATGAGGAATGGGGTATGCACAACCCAATTTAAATTCATCAACTATTTTTTTCCAAGGATCCTTCCCTCTTCAGTCACCATTTTTGCACCTAAAAACACAATGCTCTGTATACATGAAAAGGTGTATTCATTTTTATTTATTTGATCTATAAGTTTCTTGTCTTTACTTTTAGATTTCCTTCCTAAGTAAGGACTAATTTATATATGTTTCATTGTAAGTTTTCATGAATCCCAATTCAATGTGTGATCTACATCCAAGTCTACTCAATATAGGTAAGGTCAGCTATAACTCTCTTTCTTTTGACTCTAGTAATTTATCTTTGTTGTTTTACTAGAATAAGAAAAGGGAATTTAGTCATTAAAATTAGCATTTAATGCTAAAATAGTGCACTTGTGACCACTCCTTATACATAATCATCTCATGCTCAATTCCCTGGTTCTAAACTGTTATTCCTCTACTTCTGTGAAAATGATCCTTATATTTAATCAATTTTGATACTTGATATGCTTATTCCTCATTCTAAATATCCTAGGCTCATCCCTTGATTGATTCACACTTACAGCTTAGTTTTTTTAATTTCTCAGACAAGATCATTCCTTTAAGACTATCCTACTCACTGGTAGTGCCTGAATCTGTCAGTTTCATCCTCCGAAAAAAATATGATTACTCAAATTCAAATTTGCCTAAGGGTCATCTTACACATTTCACAAGTCCCATCCAAGGAAATTCCCAAAAGACCACCATGAAAGCATATTTTCTATTCATTTGTTCACTAATTGGAAAGAGGATTCTATATTATAAAGACTAGATTTATTTTAATTGCACATTGAGAATAAAACACATATTCTTAAAATTCTGAGTCCACACAGCCAAAGTAGCCCTAAGCTAAGTTTGAATACACTTCCAAAGTCACAAGTCATTGTTAAAGCACATAATTACACTAAGATTACATCAGCATATAACATTACTAGTATTTCACACATACCATCACAACATGGGATAACTACATGGAGTTTGATCCCTCTTTGGAGTATTAGTATGTAGGTAGTGCTCAACATAAAGGGTGTTGAGTTCAAGCATAAATTCAACCACTAACCCATTTTTTCTCATCTACTACATTTGTTCTACATTGTTAATTAAACAAGGGTTCCAAGTGAATAAGAAAGAAAACAATAACTTTTATAATGAATCAAGTGACCTCGATCAGACACACAAGACTTATAGGTGAAGGCACATTGATCTAAATTTACACAAAGGAAAAAAACCTACTAGATATTGGTGCACCTTACATATGATAACACAGATTTATTAGTGTAGGTTTTTATTTTTCTCTATTTTTTAATTAGGAAAATTGTATTTCTTGTGCATACATAGAGTTTTCTTACATTTGTGGGATAGACTAGCTTATGTGGAGGTGTGTGTCATAGATGTGTCATAGGTGTCATAAGAATGTTATAAGTAACTCTCTTGATGGGAGTTACTTCTCTATTCTTAGCACCTTGTCACCACCTTTCATGGAGGAGTTACATTCTATTCTTGGGGTGCCTTGTCCACCTTTTATGGAGGAGTTACTTACATACTCTCCTATTTGTATTTCTCACTTTGGCCATCTCATGCTAATCAGAGTTTGGTTTTCTCTATTTTGTCTTGTGCAATTTATCTTATTGTGTTAATTTCAAATTGCTTTAGCATCTATGTGGTGTGCACTTGCTTCAACTTGTGTGATCACGTCTCCATTGCACTCGCATTATCCAGATTCTGGCAACAACTCCGATATGGTATCAGAGCCACCTCAATAATTGCGTGTCTGGTTATGCTATTTTGAAATTCTTACTTTGCTTTCTTAGTAATTTTTTTAAAAAAAAAAATCCGTTGCATTTGAGAGCTTTGGTAGAGTTTTTTAAAAACTCATGCAAATCCATACGGAACTTGTTTAAAAAATTTACTTTTGAGTTAGTATTTGCCAAGACATCTTGTCTAGATCTGTGGTTTTCTTCAACAAGGTGGAGGAATTCTATTTTTTTCATTCTGCAAAAAAAAAATCTCTGCATTCTATTTGTTGTTCTTGGACGCCACCTTTCTTTGCATTCTGTTTGTGTGACTCCAGCTTAAGGAAAGAAGTGACGACTGCCCAGACCAGGCGCTGCCCAAACCAGGTGCTGCCTAAACTAGGCGCTGCCCAGTTTAAGCATTGTCGTGTTGTTTCAGACGCTGCTGACACGCCTCACCCTGACCTGCATCAGTCAAAGCGCCATCAGACTTTGTATCTATTGTTTCTTTTTGCTTGCAACACCTCATCAGGCCATACGACCAGCAGGTCTACCTCTTTTTTTTGTTTGTCTTTTCTGCTGCAAATCTGGACTGCTTTTTTTCTTGAAAAAGGTGCCCTCCTCTTGTCTGGCATCCCATGTGGACCCCTAGTTACTTGGCCTTTCTGTCTATTCTATTTTTAACTTAAATTTTTTAGTGAAAATTGATTTGTCAAAACAAAAATCAGTCAATTTGACTGACTATTAAGGTTTTTAGACAGTTTGGTAATTTTAGGGGTTTGAATTTTAACTTGTATCTTCAACCTATGAAGACGAAAAGTGAGGCCAGGGTTGGCGGGAGGCCAATTCCCCTTCACTTAAACCTCTTTTGGATTTCTCATTCTGTGTCAAATCCAATGAGTGGTTGGAAGGCCACTTTCTCTCCTTTAACAGGCATTTTTTTAATGTTTTAGTGCTTTTTTTTGCAAAAACACTAGTTTACGAAAAAATTGTACCTTTAATATCTTGCAAACGGTAGCTCAGATTTGGGTTCCATTTTTTTCAAAAGTGATTGTAATTCAATTATCCACAGTTTAGACTTGTTATTTGTCAAAAATGCACTAGTTTATAAAGTGCCAAAAATTTGGGTCTCTCAAGACGCATTTTCAGCTGAGTCTGATGTCCTGTTTGCTTTAGTCTTGCACTGATTGATCTAAGACGCATTTTCATCTGAGTCTGACATCTTTTGAGCTTGTACTTGCATATTTGGGGGGGCTCAATATTTTGGGGGGGTGTGATTGCTTTTTTACAACTTGCAAATCTTCACTTTCATTCTCTTTTTTGCATAAATTCACAACTTGTAATCAACACAACTTTACCTAAATTCAGCTAAAAAATAGATTCTTTTCAACTTAAACCCCTAACACCTTTCAACTATCATGAATGGAAGGTTAAAATGTCAATTATTCTTAGAAGCAAAGGGTTGTATAGGATCACCATGGGTACTGAAGTAGAACCCAACACTGATGCTGAAAAGGTCAAGTGGTACAACCGTAGTGATGAAACCTATGGATTATTGAGTTTGTCTATGTCTTTAGAACTTCTCTTGAATTTTTAATCCTCCCAGACTCCTAATGACATATGGGACACCTTAGAAAAGTTATTTGGGAAGCTTGATGAGATGAGAGGTCATGAGCTTGAAAAAGAACTCATAAGTCTAAGTCCTAGCAACTTTGACACCCTACAGGACTTCTTCACTAAGTTTAAGGCCCTTAGATTGTAATTGAAAGAATGTGGGATAGAAAAGAAAGATGATCAACTCATACTTTTTATTCTCACAAAGTTAGGTCCAAGCTATTCAGTCTTTGTCTCCACTTTTCATGCCACGGTGCCCTTAGCACTACATGGAAAATGCTTTCTTTGGATTCATTCATTGTCGGCTTGACTAGGGAGCAAGATAAGCTAATTCAAATGGGCACAGTGAAGTCTACTCAACCCCAAGCTTTGATAGCTAGAAATGGTAAGAACAAGACTTCAACAAAGGAGAAGAAGAAAAAGAACAAGTACCAAGAAAAAAAGAAAGAAAACAACAATCTTGCCAAAAACAACACTGAGTCTTCATCCTCCAATGCTAAACCGAAGAAGGAGAAGGTTAAGTGTGCCTATTGTAAAAAGACAAGGCATGATGAACACAAATGCATGAAGAAACAAATAGATCACCTAGCTCATCTTCTAGAGAAGAACAACATAGGTGTTCCTGAGTCCATCAAGTAAAATTCATCTACCCAAGATTCTACTAAGGCAAAATGCAAGGGTAAGGAGAAAGAAAAGGGCAAGGCCCTTGTAGCTACAGCAGCTTCTACATCTTCATGGGTCATAGACTCGGGTGCTTCTCACCACATGGGCTCTTCACTAGTTGAGTTTTCATTTTTAGAGCCTTGTAGCATGACTTCAATTAGTTTGGGTGATGACACATCAGTTTCTGTTGCAGGGAGAGGGTCAGTTGAAATGGAAGGAGGAACATTCAACAATGTTCTAAGTGTTCCTTCTCTTTCAACCAATCTCCTATCAGTGTACCAAATCACTCACATTGGTCAGGGCATGAGAGTTGAGTTTTTACCAGATTCAGTGGCTATCAGGGAGTTGCATAGTGATACTATAGTGGCAGTGGGTAGGGCAGATCACAAAGCCAGGTTATACACCTTCTCACATTTTGCATCAAATTATTCTCCAACAAAATTGTTGACTCATTTAGATGGAGTTAGCAAATTGTGGCATGAGCGGTTTGGCCACCTTAACTACCGCTACCTTGAGCAACTTTGCAAAAATGACATTGTCATTGGCTTGCCTTGTGTCCAATTCTCAAAAGGACTTTGTGAGGGGTGCTCCCTTGGGAAGCATCCCAAAGCAAAATTTGATAAAGGTAAAGCTTGGAGGGCTTCAAAACCTTTGGAGTTAGTCCACAGTGATGTATTGGGACCCTTTTCCAAACCATCTTTCATAAGGGCCAAGTACATCCTCACTTTCATTGATGATTTCTCTAGGTACAGTTGGATATATTTTCTCAAACAAAAGTTTGAAGTGTTTGAAAATTTTCTCGAATTTAAGGCTCTTATTGAGAAATACAGTGAAAAATCCATCAAGGTTCTTTGAACTGATAATGGAGGGGAGTATGTCAGCATCAAGTTTGAGAAGTTTTGCACCACAGAGGGGATTGATTTGCAGTGCACAGTCACTTACAGTCCTTAACAAAATAGGGTTGCAAAATGAAAGAATAGGTTCTTGAAAGAGATGGGTAGCTGTATGATTCACTCCAAATCCTTAGCACCACAGTACTGGGCTGAAGCCATCAATTGTGTTTGCTACATTCAAAATAGGGTTCCTCACAAAGCTTTGAAAGGGATAACACCCTTTGAAGCTTGGCATAAAAGGAAACCTGATGTTGAGCACCTTAGAGTTGTCAGATCTCTAGCCATGGCCCGCATTTCAAAGAAAAAATGCAAAGCTATAGAACATTAGTCTAAGCCTTACATCTTTGTAGGATATCCAGATGGCATTAAGGGATATCGCCTTCTAGATCCAGTCACTCATGAGTTGTTCATCGAGAGAAGTGTCCATTTTCAGGAGAGTCTTAGAGACTCAACACTTGACACTTCTTCTCCCTCATCGGATCTACTTCTTCATGATGATTCATCATCAGATTCAGATCAGCCACAGTAGGTTCTTGAGCCAGAGACATCTTCTTCTTCTAGTTCAAACAGCGAGGATAGTGATGCAGTGTCATCCACATCTAGTCAGTCAGAGGATGAGGAGTTAGCACCTGATTCACCCACTTTTGGGCCACTTTGGCCTAGACAGACACTTGAGAGTGTTGGCACTTGGGCAGGAGATCCCATAGATGATAGATGTACTAAGGGGATTTTCAGAGAGATCCACATGCCTTCTTTGCTACAGTTTCAAATCCATAGACTTTTTGAGAGGCATCAGGGGTACCTGAGTGGGATAATGCTATGGAGGAAGAATATTCTTCCTTAATCAAAAATCACACTTGGGATTTGACTTCACTTCCTAAGGGAAGAAAGATGGTTCGATGTAGGTGGATATGTCAGACCAAGTTTGCAGTAGATGGGTCAGTTGATAAGTATAAGGCACGATTGGTGGCCAAAGGTTTCTCACAGGTGACAGGGATTGACTACTTAGAGACCTTTGCACCCGTTGCAAAGATGACTTCTATCTAACTCATCTTGGCTATTACCACAGCACATGGTTGGGATGTGCATCAGATGGATGTGAAGAGTGCCTTTCTTCACAAAGACCTAGAGGAGGAGATCTACATGGAGCAGCCACCAAGATTTATTCAGGATTCTTCCTTAGTATGCAAACTTAAGAAATATATCTATGGCCTCAAATAGGCCCCTCAGGCTTGGTATGCCAAGATGGATTCCTTCCTTCTCACAGCGGGTTTCACTAGGTGCCATTTTGATCCCAATGTCTACTTTTTGCAGCAAGATTATTCGCTCTTGATTTTGGTTCTATATGTTGATGACCTTTTGATCACCGAGAGTTCTTCATTAGCTATTGCAGCGGTGAAGACATATCTTCAGGATAGATTTGACATGACGGACTTGGGTTTATTACACTACTTCCTTGGCATCGAGATCTCATAGTCAGATTCAGGGATTTCACTTGCACAACCTAAGTATGCTCTTGACTTATTGGCTCGATTTCACATGGTTGATTATAAGCCATCTCTGACTCCCTTTCTATCAGGAGTCAAGCTTGAGGTTGATTGTTCTTCACCATTGGTTGATGCAACTCGATATCGACAACTTGTTGGTAGTCTCATCTACTTGACTCACACTAGGCTCAACATATCATATACAGTGGGACTTGTCTCTAGATTCATGCAGGAACCTCATGAGCTGCATTGAAAAGCAGCTAAAAGGATCGTGCATTACATACAGGGTTCACATAGATATAGGATTCATTATAGATTTGGCATAGAGGTTGACTTGGTAAGATATACAGATTCAGATTGGGCTGGTGATTCATAGACTCACAAGTCCACTTCTGGTTACAGTTTCTCTCTAACTTTTGGTCTTATCAGTTGGTCTAGCAAGAAGTAAAATGCTATTGCTATATCATCCACAGAGGTAGAGTACAGGGGAGCTGTTAATGCAGCTACTGAGGCTATTTGGCTTTAGGGGATACTTTCTAAGTTTGGAATTCCTATCAGGCAGCCCACCATCATTTATTGTGACAACCAGAGTACCATTTAGATTTGCAAGAATCCAGTTTAGCACCAGTAGACCAAGCACATAGAGATTCACATGCATTTCATTCGGGAGCTTATTCATAGTCAGGACATTGACTTAATATTTTGCTAGTCTTCAGAGCAACTTACAGACATCTTTACCAAACCTTTCACTGAGAGCAAGTTCATTCATCTACGAGCTCTTCTTGGGGTGTGGTCCACATCTATAGTAGCATCATCTTCTAGGGGGCCTTCTAGCCTCTTCTTTTCTTTTATGTCTCTCTTTTGGGGGGAGTTTTTTCCTATGGATTTTCTCTTTTTCTCTATCTTATGAGAGATTGCATTTGTACATGGGTACCTCATCAGGCCTAGTTGTCGAGACCCATTTTATATTTCCACACTGCCCACCTAAGCTGTGCTTATGGGGGGTATTAGTGTAGGTTTTTATTTTTTCCTATTTTTTAATTAGGAAAATTGTATTTCTTGTGCATACATGGAGTTTTCCTACATTTGTGGGATAGGCTAGCTTATGTGGAGGTGTGTGTCATAGATGTGTCATAGGTGTCATAAGAATGTCATAAGTAACTCCCTTGATGGGAGTTACTTCTCTATTCTTAACACCTTGTCACCTCCTTTCATGGAGGAGTTACATTCTATTCTAAGGGTGCCTTGTCCAACTTTTGTGGAGGAGTTACTTATGCACTCTCCTATTTGTATTCCTCACTTTGGCCATCTCATGCTAATCAGAGTTTGGTTTTCTCCATTTTGTCTTGTGCAATTTATCTTATTGTGTTAATTTCAAATTGATTTAGCATCTATGTGGTGTGCACTTGCTTCAACTTGTGTGATCACATCTCCATTGCACTCGCATTATCCAGATTTTGGCAACAACTCCAATAAGATCAACCTAGTCTAAATAGTGTAACCATCTCCCAGGTAGATGTGGATTCATGTCCCTAATTTATATCAACCTCTCATGGTCCCATAGTCAACCACACAGTCTCTGTTGTAGTTTATAAGATCCAAGTATCAACTAAGTAATTTGTCTTTAGTATTTTCCCTGTTTAGCATCTTTCCATAAAAATTAAATTCTAAATCAGTCTTGTGGGATTTATTTAATATTTTATACATTCTAATTTTATTCAATAGTTTGTCATAATTAGATTAACTTTTGTTTAATTCCCCAATTTTGATAAATCCCCTTTGTTATTCCATTCTTATTTTTATAATTATCTTATTCTAATTTATTATATAATTTTTTCTTGGAATCACATTGAACCACCATCTCAACATTGGTCAAACCATTACTAATAGCCACATATCTAATGGCCATGGTGTCAAGGCTAATCATGGCAATGGGCACCCAAAAATTAACATCCACAATGCACTAGGTCCACCCCAAAATCAACATCTACAACACACTAGGTTTAAGAAACACCGATAGCCACAACATTTTATATTGTTTCAAATACCTAATAACCTAGCCCAAGCTCCCACTATAACACTTAAAATTTATTGTTTCACCCACACACAATCCTAGTGATTAGTGTAACCATTTTATAATAATGCAATGTTGACACACCCCACATACCAAGTAAATTCAATAAGATTTCCATCCTCATTCAAGTATTGTAGTACAACCACATCCACATTAACTATAATAAATAGATCCTAGAAGAAATATTCAAACCATAATAAACACTCCATTACTAATAAATGAGCCAATCTTTGAACCACCTCCATCAACAAGTAAGGTTGTACCATTTTTCTAAATTTTATTTTTCTAATGAAACACTGAAACATTAAAAACTCCAATGCCTTCACCATAACCCTTTTATCCTCTAAATGGTGGATAAACTAACTATAAAACTTGAGGGGGTTATAAAATATCTTACCAAAATTATATATTTATGGGAATAACATGTAGATTGCATGATATTATATCTCAACACCCTCTTGGGGAAGCACCCACTCACCTTGGGAAGACCTTAGTTTTTCAAAGCTAATGACTACATGAAATATAGATCATATAATATGATTATTTCAAGACAAAAACAACACTCTGAATTTAGTGTGTACCCACCCATCTAGCCCTCATTAGAGGAAAAACCACCCTTGTGGATGGAAATCATTGGAAATGATGCATATTCTTACTGAATTCCCACCATTGACCACAAGTTAACCATATGAGCACCAAACATTTACACATTCATATTTATTTATGTACATAATATACACTCACCAAATCAATCCATCAATCATTTTCTCCAACATATTGATTGTCCTTCTAATGAAATGATCCTCATATTATATTAAAGATGATATTAATTTCCACCAACCTGCCACATAAATAACTTCACCTACAAACTCTAATGAACTCTATAAAGCAACTTCACATCACCTAATATTCACTCAACAACTGATAATCCTATTGCACACTAAAACAAATAGATTTGCATAGATTAATAGACATTGTTTCATGATTTCATGCAAAAATATCACCAAGTTAAACTTCAAAAAACATGGCATAAGTTTGAATATATGTTGGGAAATGAGCTTATGACTAAGGAGAATTAAAGTGTGCGCTCAAGCCCCATATTGATATGGCAGTTGCATAAGCTATGGTACAACCTCTTCCTACCTTTTCATCATGTCATCACTTCTCAAAAATTGAAAAATAAACAATAAAAATACTTGGCAATTATTGATGATCTTGGTTAGAAACCAAGTTACTTGCTAAACAAGTATTATATAAATAGCCTTGATTGGAAAATTAGCTTGCTTGCTAATCAACAACAAAAAAAATTAATTAAAAAAAATTAAAAAAAATAAGTAATAAAGTAATTTGTCTTGTCTTCTTCATTTGTAGTTAATTATAATTATTCCAGACATTTTGCATATGGTTTGAGGCCTCTATTACCTTTGTATATTTTCTTACAAAAGATATAGGATAACTTTTAATTCTTACATGTTCCTCATTGCAACATTTGAAATAACACCACCATCACTGCACTTGATAAATATGGCTATTTTCATGGGTTGTGGGATCCATGTTATTCATTCTTCATGTTTTATATTCCCACCTACCCTACTATAGATTGTTCTCATCCATTTCATAGTTGTAGATCCATAATCTTGTTAAGTTTATGTGGTCATGCTCTCACTCAACATAATAATTATAGGTCTTAAGTCTGATCCTGCAACCACTACTATCAAGTTATCAATTTACAACCACTACTATAGTTTTGGTCCTACAACCACTAACAGTAGCATGCTACTAGTTATTGTTGCCTTGACATGTTCATATTTCATAATTAGTGTTTGATCTTTGTCAAAATCTAAGATATTGAAAAAGCATATTGTTTTTAGTCATCATCAAAAGCTAGTTGTTACACAATTAGGGTGTTCACTTCATCTATATTTAACAAAACATTCCCATATGGCTCACAAGGGTAATGGGGGGATTTTACAAATTTTTTATCTCATCCATTATGATAGACCTATCTTCAACTCTTAGTCATCACTCAAGATGTTGGAATATTGAATTCATCACTTGGTCCCATTTCTTGAGGGACTACATGTTGCTACTCCAACATATGGGCTACCAAACTCTTTTTTAACACCATTGTTTTCATTGGTAAACCAATACGATTTCATGTAATTTTACTTTTTATTTAGATGATCTTTTATTTTTATCTCAACATTTAATCATGTAACTCTATCTTTTTTTGTGCTCATCTATGCCACTCCCAATGAATACAAGTCATACTCCCTTTGTAATCATATTACTTAGATGTTCACATAATTATAGTGCATAAATAAGATCAGAATATGTAGGTCCACAACAATAATTGATAGAAGAGCAGAATGCTTGATAAATTTAGTTAATCCACTTTGAGGAGGCAACCTCCATAACAATGCAATAAGATCAAAATTCACAATATGATGATCTAATACTAACCATTACCTTCTATATATACTCTAATTAGCCATGGTTATATCATAGGTCGACCTTATTAAGAACATAGAGAAATGTGACAAGATAATATAATAGGTATGTAAGCCACAAGTAGGCCACATATATCCCTAAACATGCCACAAGTTAAGGGTGTAGCATGCCCTTCCCCTTCAAAATAATGTTTTCCTCAAACTTGAATCAAACCAAGATTTTACCACAAGAATGCTTCATCCTCCCATGTTGTATCTTTAGAATGCAGATTCTTCCATTTGATTAAATATTCCTTAATCATTCTGGTCTGTAATTTATTAGTATGCATGTGAAGGATCTATGACTCGACCTTCTTCATCCAATTCAGGTAACTCAATCTAAGTAGAAACTTTGTGTCCAATGAGATTCTTCAAGAAAGAGATATAGAATACCATATGTACATGAGTAGATAAGGGAAATTCCAACTTGTAGGCCACACTAATAGGTTTTTACAAGATCTGATAAGGGACATAATACTTAGGGGACATCTTGTTATCCTTTTCATATTTCTTTAGATACATCTACTTATATGGCTTCAAATGCATAAATAACCAATAATTTATGTTAAAATGTCACTCACTATGGTGTTGATATGCTTGTTGCTTCATTCTATTATGTGCTATTATTAGATTCTCTCATAAACTAGCGAGTACCTCTTGTTGATGGTGAATGTGTTCCTCAACAGTTCAAACCTTGACATGCACCTTCAAGGCTGAATTGATGGATGGGGGATGATACCCACAGAATTCCAAAAATGGAAACATTTTGGAAGAAGTGTGAAAACAAGTGTTATACCACCATTCAACAAGTGGTAGCCAATGAACCCATTTATCATGTTTATCAAAAATAAAAAAATGAAGACACCCTTATAGACATTTGTTGACTACATCTGTTTGTCCATCAGATTTAGGATGATAGGATGATCTATGAGCCAACTATGTGACCAAACATGCAAATAATTCAGTCCAAAAATTACTAATAAATATGAGATCTCGGTCACTTACAACGATCTTTGGAGTACCATGTAATTTCTGAACTGTATTGATAAAAGTAGAAGCTATTGTACTAGTGACAAATGGTTGTGATAAGGAAAAAAATGAGCATACTTGGTAAGTATATACACAATTACCATGATAATGTTTACCCTTAAACCACATTAATCCAGTAATGAAATCCATGGAATGATCTTCCCACCTCTAGCTAGGTGTGGATAAAGGCTGCAAAAGAATTGGGGTCTTAATGGTTTCACCTTTATTCTGTTAACATATCATGCATTTAGCCACATATTTCTAGACATCCCCCTTGAGTCCTCAAAATAAATCTTGGTTGACTATATGATTTGTTTTTAAAAATCCTAAATGACCTCCTATTGGAGATGTATGAAGTTTCTAAAGGATTTTATGTTTGAAGAGAGAATGCTTATAGAGGTATAATCAATCTTTATACCATAATACATTCCCATTCCATGAAAAAAATTAGACCCTCCAGAACCAAGCTGAATATTCTAAATCAAATCCTAGATATCCCTATCATTCTCCCATTATGATCTTTCTTTCTCTAGCCAATATACCTGCCAAATGATCATTGTGCATAATAATGCCTTAATTGATTCATCCCACCTAGAAGTGCATCTACCACCACATTATCTTTTCCTTTCTTATATACTTTTTCAAAATAATATCCTAACATTTTATTCACCCATTTCTATTGTTCTTCTAATGACAAACAATGCTCCAAAGAATATTTGAGGCTATCATGACTTGTCTTTACCTGATAGTGTCAACCCATTAGATAAGGTCTTCATTTCTTGAATGTATGTAAAATAGCCATCATATATTTCTCATAGATTGGATTGAGCCTATTTTTTCCCTTTAGTTGATGACTCTCAAATGTAAGTGACCTACCTTCTTGCATGAGTACAACCCTCATGTTGTATCCCGATGCATCACCATCAACAATAAAAGTATTTTTAAAAATAGGGGTAACCAAAACTAGAGTGGTGCACATAGCCATTTTCAATTATTATAATGCTTTAGTAGTTTTTTTAGTCCACTAGAAGGACTCTTTATTCAACAAATATGTGAGTGGGGTTGTCATGCTGCCATAATTTTTGACAAACGTATGATAGTAATATGTTAGCCCCATAGATCCGCGAAGGTTCTTGATGGTCCTGGGTACTTGCCACTCCATCATTGCTTGGATTTTTTTAGGATCAATTTTCACACCTTCATGTGAAATAATATGACCTAATTACTCCACCTTTCTAACACCAAAATCACATTTGGAATGTTTGCCATAAATTTGATGTTGTTCTAGAACCAAAAGGACATGTTTCACATGCTTCAAATGGTCTTCCCAATTTTTGTTGTAAATGAGGATGTTGCAAAAGAACACAAACACAAAATTTATCAAAAATGGCTTAAAGATAGAATTTATCAAACTTTGAAATGTAGATGGTGTATTTATTAGACCAAAAGGCATGACCATAAACTCATAATGACCTTCGTGAGTTCATAAATGTGTTTTCGGTATGTCCTCTTCATGGATTTGAATCTGATGATACCTAGAGTGAAGACCTAATTTGTTAAAATAAAAATCACCATGCAATTCATCTATAAAATCATTAGTTACTAGAATAGAAAACTTATCTTTAGTGGTGTACTTATTGAGTTATATGTAGTATGCACACATCTTCCAAGCGTCATCCTTCATATGCACCATGACCATCAAGGAGGAATATTCACTTTGGTTGTGTCTGATAATTCCTCCCTCCAACAGTTCTTGTACCATTTTTTAAATTTCACTCTTCTAGGCATAGCAATACCTATAGAGTCTAATGTTGGGTGGTGTACTAAGTGAAAGTAGTTTGATGGCATGATCATGTACTCTACTTGGTGGAAGTCATTTTGGCATGGGACCAAAAACAACATAATGGTCATCCAACACTAATTGTAAATCAAGATGTGTAGACTCCTTGGTTGGTTGAACTTCTATGGAAAACAATCACGTAACAAATACTTTAGCACCTTTTCTAAGCATCTTCATCATCTAGTGAGAAATAACTAATTATGGATATTTAGCTCATAAACCACATAGTTCAGATGTCCTACCTTTTGAATGAAAGCACATAAATAATTCCAATAAATTCATCTCAGTTATGCCCAAAGTGTTGAACCATTGCACTCCCAAAACAATATCAGCCCCACCTATGGGAATAGTAAACATAAGATAATATAACAGATAGTCTCCCATAACTAGCTTAATACTATGGTATTTTTAGAGTAGTTGATTGTACCACCATCTATAATCATGACCTAAAATTCTAGAGTTAGATAAATGAAATAGTTTAAATGAGTAGCCAACTTACTATTGATGAAGTTATGTGTACTCCCAGAGTCAATCAACATAGTCACCCTATGTTTCTTAAGGAAACCCACAACCTTAAGAGTTTGAGGAGTATTAATACCTAAAATTACATGACAAAAAATAGTAGGTTGAGAATATTCATATTCATCTTCAGGTTCTTCCATACCTGCACCTGAGGCCTCTTCATCTTCTTCATCCTCATTAGTGCCTTCAATGTAAAATAATTTATTTTTTTGCACATCTATGTCATTTTATCCATTTGTTATCACAACCAAAACATAACCCTTTTTCATGCTTCTCTTCATCTTGTTGAGGGGTCAATATTTTAGGTTGGAGAAATTATGGGGCTAGGAAATTGCATTCATAGACATAAACGAAAGGTCTTCTTTTGAATAAATATTTTTCCTTTACCATGCATACCATTGGAATGGTTGCAAATATTGAGTTAGGACTAAACATGTGAACCTCCATTTGGATGCTACTTTGAAACCACCCAAGAATAGGTTAGTCAAATTTACCTCAATGATATCATCCACACATAAGGAGAGATTTTGGAATCAATGAATATAATCCTTCATAATCCCTATTTTACATAGTTTGGCTAGTTAACTAAAGTATTTTTCTAAGAGATTATTACAATAGTGGACCTTCAACTCCTCAAAAAATACAAACTACATAACCTAAAGGCATTTCTTTTTCTTTTGATCACACAACCATCTATACCAAATGAACTACTCAGGTTTCAGATATAAAGAGGCCATGAACACTTTTTACACACATGGAGTTTGATGTAGATAAAATAAATTTTAGATTTGAATGATCCAAGTGAGTGGATCCTCACCATTAAACTTGCACAAGTCCACTTTTGGAAAAAACCACTTCAGACCAATATTGGAGGTGTGATTGTTTGAATGGGGATAACCAAATTGGAGTGGCGGAGGATTATTTTATGAAGGCTAAGCTACAAGATTAGATAATTGCCTAGTTATAACTATTAATCGATCCTTCAAAACATTTAGGTCCCCTCTTACCCCAATGATGTCCCCTTTAACTGCATCAATATCATCTTTTCATACCATACTTTGTAAATATGACTAAAGTTAGTGAACCACCTTAGAAACAAATTGATCAGCAGTGCCAGACTCCATGTCATCCTTGTGAGGATTTTTTGGAGTTTATTTCCCTTTCCCACATCTACAAGTGTTAGGTTCAGCTATACACAAACCCTAGGATGGAGGGTTTTAACCTCAAAAAATGTGTATCAGTAGATTATAGTGATGCAATCATCTCATTGATACAAATCCAATGATTGTTAATGTACACAAGGGTGAAAATTTTCAGCCTAAAAAATGTACTAGTAGATTATACCATTGTGATCATCTTGCTAAGATGAATCTAATGACTGCTAATTTGCACAAGGGTGAAATTTTTTCTAGACTTTTTTTTTACTAATTTTTTTAAAAAAGAACTTTGAACAATGCTACAGTGATGGAAAAATAAATCCTTCCCCAATCGCAAGTTATGTTTTTTCGATCCTTTTAGTCACAAGAGACTTACAACACTAGATCCAAAAAAAACCAATGCAATAAAGACTTGCCTAAATTGAAGCTTTGATACCACTTGTAATGAAATTACATAGATGTTCACATAATTCTATTGCAAAAATAAGAGCATAATATTTAGATACAAAATAATAATTAATAAAAGAGTAGAATGCTTGATAAATATAGTTCAGCCACTTCAAGGGGGAAACCTCCAAAACAATGCAATAAAAGTAAAATTTTCAATATGATGATTTAATACTAACCACTACCTTCTATATATACTCTACTTAGCTATGGTTATTGTTGACCAAATTTGACCCTGCAGGTCAAATTGGGACCCCTATAAGTAAAAACTTAATCTTTATGTGTTTTATGGGTTTAATGTTTTATCATAGGGTGTATTATAAGTATTTTTATGTCATTTTAAGTCATATTAGACTTGTTCTTAGTCAATTTAATCCTTATGTCTTTTTGAACCATTTACAAGTCATAAAAGGGGCATTTAATAACTTATACGGCCTCCTTGGGTAAAATGAAGGTGTAAAAAATTTATGTAATGTGTCATGTGTCCTATTATGCCTTAATAAACTATTTATAATTTAAAAGTGGTAGGTTCTTAAAAAGAAAGAGCATTTTTCTTGGAAAAAAGAGGAGTTTGGCACTCATATGATCCACGAGAGAGTGTGACACATGGGTGAAGGTTGCGAGATGACTCTTCAACTTCCTCAAACTCAATTCAACATTTGAATGCTTTGAAATTGTAATAAAAGGTAAAATACCATTTTACTCTCCTATCACTCCACCATGCATATAGAACTAGTCAGCAGTTTTGTGCTTAGTACAGCTAATAGAGAAAGTTTCAAGAAAAATTCTCTTGGGGGTGTCTTATAAACTCATTAAAATTGAATTTCATGTTTTCTTATATAATAATGGTGACTTGTGCTTTATGAACCATTCCTAATAAGTTGACCTATCTAATTTTCCTGTCAATCTGTGAACCCTATAGGTTTTGCTCGTATATGGATAGTTCCATACAATCCAACTACTCATATTGATTCTAAATGATGTTGTCACTCTCCTATCATGATTTACATGTTTATTTTCATGTTTGGAAAAGAACTCATGGGCTAATTAGTTTAGTTTATAGGTTGATGTTCCATATGGAATGATGTCAATTTCACTACTTGCAGAAGGTTATATTCTCTATAAGGGCCTCATGTGAAGGGAATATGATGTTTTCCATGTTTCAATTCCATAGAGACAACCTCCCTTCCATGTTTGGTCTTACAATACCATGCTTTGATCAAACATTTAGTCATGTCATACTCACAGTCAATCTTCTTCTTGCTCTTAGTTATAAACATGATGTTTGAGATCTAACCACATTATAAAGGATAAATTCAAAGTCTAAAATGTGTTTTACATGATTTTTTTGTATGAATAATTATATTAAACCTTCCAAATAGCATAAAGGGTCTGTGATGATAGTCATTTGCAACATATACAGTCAAGCAACCATGAATGTATGTCTACAGGCATCTCTTAGAAAGAGATCACATTAAAAATGAGGTTTGAAATCTTTACTAAGGATTTTAAACATCCTAATGTTTCATTCCAACATCATGAGAAGAGATCACATGACTATGACAGCAGATTATTTGAATACATGGACCATTTCACATATATTACCTACATATCATTAAAGGTGCACCTACAGGAGTCTCTTAGGATGATGTCATGCTAGAATGAAATCCTTGGTGGTGGTTTCAAACTCTTTGGAATTATAATAGTACATTTGGAGGTATTGAGATAGGCCTAAAACCCTTTGAGGTTAAAATGCAATGCACACTATCTATACTCACCTTCATTACCTATATGTGAAGGTGACCACATACAGAGACTTGAGTATAGTAATGAAAGAGACTTAACATGATTGGAAGCCTATTGAGGCTCTGATATGTTACAAAGATCATGAAAACTATGTTGGATCATTAGGAAAGTAGGTAGTTTTAAGAGTTATGATCAAAGTGAAGGACCTATAGATTTAGGGATCAAATCCTTAAAATGTGAAAATAGAGGTCTGAGCCATTTTGCTAAAGCCATAAAACAAGCTTGCTAAGATCTTTGGGGTATATTAATGAATTTTCGTTGTATCCTCCACATAGGAGGGAAGATTTTTAAAATTTAGAGGGTAGATGACTAATGGAAAATAGTAGTTGAACACCTCAAAGTTGCCTATTTGATCACTAAATTCTTCCATTGTTATCTACAGGATTTGGATAACTAAGTGACCTTGTATTCCTATATGATAGTGTATAATAATGCATTCATGATAAGTTGTCTTAAATTTTAAAAAGGAGCCTAATGATGTTCAAATGGTTATCCACATAACTCAAGATGCAGGACTTGACCCCACAATACTACCTACAGGTCTCTTTTCATCACAAATTAACTACCTACACGTTGGTTGTAGGGTTACCATGAAGAGTAGGCTAGATAGCCTTGATGACAGATCTCACTCCAAGCATAAAAGGAACAAGTGTAGTTATATTATGGTGTATATAAATTCAATGAGGATATCAAACATGCAAACAAGGCCTAGATTATATAGTTTCACCTACAGGACCCCACACAATCAACTATAGTTGACTGTGACGGGTAGAGATCAAAAGGATTGAGTTTCTTGATGTGAATATAGCCAAAGTATGGAATTAATAGGTCAAAATACTTTATAAATGATATTTTAAGGTCTAAAAAGGGATTATTTAATGTTTTCAAAGCCTAATCCATACATACACACCTATAGGTTCCTTTAATCAAAACACAGTCAAGAAAATTGCACATAGTCTTGACCAGTCAAGGTATGGGAAGAGTATGTGGAAGAATGAATTGATGAATAGAGATAATAACACTTATATAATTATAAAATAATTCCCTATAGGATCTTGATAAAGGAAAACAAGTAGAGAGAGGACCCTAAGGATGCATTACTCAGTCCATATGATCAGACCTCGCATACAGTATACCTTCCCAAGGGTTTGTCTTGGGTATTTGAAGAATCAAATGGTAAAATGATGTTACCAAAGGTTTTTAACTTGTAAAATACATCATTATAGCTTGAGTAATCTCTTCTAATTATCACCATTGCATGAAAAAATAAGGGAGTGCCCTCTATTTTATCTCAGATAGAGAGCACACCCTTTATGCATAAACCATGTAGTTTTGGAAAGTAATGATGAAAGGGTGGACCAAAATTTTATTATAAATTTCATAGAGGTGTATGAATTTGAATGAAACTTAAACAAACATGTAAAACCAATCATAGAAGGAGGAACCTCAAGTAGGTGGTCTAGGCCCTCAAGGTTGCAGTCAATTCTGTCAAGAATGGTTTAAGCCTAAAGCCAAATGCAGAGTCACTTTCACTTTTAACATGAGAAGAGCATTAAAATGTATTATATCATATTTTTAGGGTAATTTTAGATGCTACAAGCTATTGGTATGTAGAGAATTCACAAAGAAGGCCAATTTTGGCTCAAGACCAATTCAAACCTGTAGGAAATGAAGAATCAAGCTCAATAGGCTAAATTTGAGTGCTCACATATTATCTAAGGATGTGCATGGAGGTAAAGGGAGTTTATATAAGTTGACATGGGTCCTAGACATTGATCTTGTTTAATTTTTTTTGAACTCCAACGTTCCATATTTATGAACCAAGCTTAAGGGCTTAAAGGACATAAAACCCTTGTAAACCCTTGGATAATGACCCAATTGGGAAGATGAGGATGGAGAGGAATTATAATGGACTATAATGGCATGGAAGTGATTGGATGATGTAGGGGACTCTTTCAGGGCTACTCCCCATCCTTTTGGAATGTACGAAATTATACAGATGGAGTACAAAATAGGGTATTTTTGATAGTTTTATATGTTTTACAAGTTATAAAAGGAGTCTAAAGATGTCGATCACATGGGAGTGAAGATCGAGACTTAATATAACTCCATATGTCTATTTCATGCTTCATAAAAACTCCTAGGTGCCTTAACAAGAGCTCTCATCTCAGCCAGTCAGATTTGGCATAGTGAACATGATAGTGAGTAGGGTGAAAAACTTAAGGTAAGTTGATTTTAAGGTGTTCTTGATGCCTCTAAGGCCATGGACGGCCTTGACACATGTCATTCACCCCATTTTATTTATTTTCATGTAAAAATTAAGCCATTTTGGAAGCTAAGTGTGCAGGGTGTGTGAAAAAGGGCATATCTTTGACTGCAGGCAATGATGGCTCACTTTCATAAGAATCTAGGTGATTAGGAATGTAGCCAATGCATGGAAGACCATGTTTACAACCTCTCCCTCTCATTCCAATAATTATATCTATCCCTATTCATTATTGGGATGTTCCAACAAGAGTGAATGATGAAGGTAGTTTTCTTGTGTATAATGAAAACTCCTACGCCACATTTCAAGAGTTTGATGACTTGGGTTGCCACTTGTCTTTTATAGATTTCCATGATCAATTTCAAATTATCTTATCATACACATGTAACTCCTTTTCTTATCTTGACACTTGTCATTTTTACCTTTGGACTTCTTCATTCTCTTCTCTCTCTCAAGTTTTATAAGAACTAGTCATTTTGGCTATTGTAAGGATTCTCCACCTAAGTATGGTGAAGCCCTACTCATTTGCATACCATGGATAAATAAAAAATACTGATTTTACCTATTCTATGACTATTCCTAGTGTGTTCACTTAAAATATTTATCTTGCTTAGTGATGACTATTGTTTCCTTAGCATTGTTGTCTTATTCCCTCACCTATTTGTAGCTTGAAATCTTCTTCTTAAAAGTCATATGAAGTGTTCTATGAAGTGTCAAGGTTGAGTGAGTTAGTTTATTCAATAGTGCCATTCTAGGCCTCTTGTCTAGTCCTCCTAGCCTAAACATTCATCACAACCTCATAATGAAATACTGATGTGAGAAGATTCAGACTAGAGAAGTGTATGCCCAATTAGTCTCTTGGTCTCATGTGTGATATGCAGTTGGTTGGTAGTTATTAATAGATTTGGTGTATCACCACCTTTAGGATAGTTTAATTTTAGTTTTCTCTCCCTTTTCCTTACAAGCATAGGTGTAGTAGTGATCTAAAAGTGGTACATCAAGGGAGTTATCCCAATCTAGAGATTCACCTCATTCTTAGACTACCCATAGCCTAGAGGTGTTTCAATTGTGTCAGTTGGATGAGGAGAGCTGATACATCTCCTCAAGGGTTTCAAATCCAAGTGACAATAATTTTTATCATGCTCGATGGGACTCATTGTCTAAGAAGTTAAAAGATTTTTTGTGTTGTATTTCAATACATCAGCCTTTGGAGCTATATATCCAAGCATCAATGGTGACTCCAAAGTTACATCAATTGGTCAAGTAGCCTAGGTTTTATTTTTGAATATTTTTGGTAATTTTTTTTTGTGTTCTTTCTTCCCAATGAATTTCCATGGCTAGTTTTGGTTTTGAGTAATTTTTTACACAAGTTGGTGAGATATCTCAAGCTTATGGTATTCCCTATCAACCTTTGTATGATTCTTATTAGCATTGTCATGATCCTTACTAGCTTCAATATGACCCTTATCAACCTTTTCATGAGTTGTATCAGTCTTATTACCAACCTTCTAAATATCTTTCTCCTCCTAGTCAACCTAGTCACTTCTCAAATCAGTCCATTTCAACTTTCAAGAAAACACTCTTGGGTTAAGAGAGGTACATGATAGATATTGACACACAAAGGAAACATGGTCAAGATGTTCCTATTCATCTCATTCATAATGTGAGAGATGTATTAGAGTTAGTTAAAAAAGAGTGGGCACTTATTGAGAGAGAAAATTGGCAGAGGCTCACAAGTGTGATGTTAGATGTGAGTGGCCTGATTTAATCCTTAGAAAGTAAGCTAAGAATTCATGAGGAGTAGCCTCACCAAATCTATCAGCCTTCATATCCACCTCCCTAAGATTACTGACAGTTCTACTTGACCCCTACTCATGAACCCAATCAAGCTTATCAAAGTCATCCTTTTCCAAATCAGCTGGAAGAGAGAGTTGGAGAGACAAACTTTGTTTTTGAAGCAAACCTTGATAGGAAAATTGAGTTAGATAATAACTAGATGAATTATTATATCTTATCAACAAAGGAAGTGAAATCTAAGGCCTCATTTCCCTCTCCCATTACATCCCCACCTCAAGAAGAGACTTTTAGATATGAAATCCCAAGTTGGAGACAAAGTGGAGAATTCAAGCCTAAAGAGATCCCAATTTTCTTGAACACTTCATCCACTCCTCAAATTGCATCACTACCTCAAGAAGAGACTCCTAATCCTAATATATTAAGTTGGAATAAGGTAGTGGAATCATGGGAAAAGAAAGGGGATAAAATCCTAGATAAAGAGTGTAAAGTTGAGAAAGAGCTTGATCCTATGAAAGCCCCTCCCACCATTCCTCAATAAACCTCTTGTTTTCCATATCATCCCTCTTGTACTCCTTATCCTCATGAAGATGCATATCAACTTCAAGAGAGACTTTTCTAAGAGAACCTATCCAAGCAAATTGAAGAGTTGGATTTGAGAATGAAATTATTGAGTCAAGGTGTGATGGAAGGTTTAGAGCTAAAACAAGATTCTATGCCTAAACAAACAACATGTGACCTTCCTCAAGAGAGTGCTCAAGATGAATCATATTTCAATGAAGTGATTTTCAAATAGAAGGAAGAGAACCAAGTTATTCTAACCCAAGGTTTACCTAACCTTCCTCAATAACTCCCAAAAAGATCTCCTACAATTCATTCTCAATATGATGTTGAGTTTTATGTTCCACCTCCACCAACTAGTTCATCTTGTCCTCACCCTATCACCCTTTTCCTTGATGGACCTATGGTGTGGGAACCTAAAGAGGAGTATTTGGTTGATAATAATTTAAAACTCTTGCTTGAAGCAAACATAGCTCCTTGGCAACCTCATTGGGATAGGTCACCTGATTATAAAATGCCTAACATTGGCATCACCAAGAAGGAGAAAGAAATTGAGGATCTTGCATTCCTTGAGGAGAAAATTTAGGTTATAACAGTTGAGATAAAAATTGATATTCCTCAAGATATTATAAAATCTAAAGAAGAGATGATTTCTTGTGTTGAGTTTTTTTATTGTGTTGATATTGAAGAATGTCTTCCTTGTGTTAAAAAGAGGAAATCATCATTAGTTCTTCCATCACTATCAAAGATATCATAGATGGGAAAGAGTAGGTCTATAATCAGCCTTGGGATGACTTGTTTTCAATCATTGGAGTAGGTTCAACTCCTCTTCAAAGAGGCTATGATCTAGTCAAAAATGGAGAAGGCAGCCTTGACACTCAAGTGGGTATGCAAAGAAGAAGCAACTTTTCAAATTTGTCCTTTCAAGAGGCATATGCATCCCATGATGATATGTTTGAAATCATCAAAATGATCATCCCCTCAACCAGTTGGTAGAAACACACAAGCTTTTGAAGGATATAACATTCTTCTATTTGCCTCAATCTTTCAAGGAACAAGAAACTACTCCTCTTGAAACCATGCCTACCAAAAAGATACAATTTGATCATGAGATGAAGAGTGGGTAGCAATATCAGGTATTTGTATAAATTCAAAAGGAATAAATTTACATTGGATACCTATTTAAAATTGATCTACTTGAGAGCAAATCAAGTGAAGTGCCAAGGAATAGGTGTAATCTACCAAGCATCCAATCCAAGGAGCAACATGCTTGGCAATATGATTCATCCCATGGAGAAGAAGATTCAAGGAACTTTCTTTTTGATCCTATAAAGGAACTATGCTTAATATCTAGTTGTTTATGGTTGTTTGTTTTCTATTTTCCCTAAGTGCTTTGAGCACATGTGTGTGTCTTTTTAGTGTGTTTACTTTGATTTGTGTGTGTCCTTTGTTTTATGTGGTTGAGGTAATTAGTTGTCTTATCTTGATCAAAGCCTTGTTTTCAAGTGTCAGGTCTTATTGTTTTGTTTCAGACTTTAGATGACTCCCCAAACACATAGATAGGATAAGGCTATTGATCTTTAGCACAACAAGCATGTTACCCCTATGAGTCACTAATTGGTTGACCAAATTTGACCTTGTAGGTCAAATTGGGACCCCTATAAGTAAAAAATTGATCTTTAGGTGTTTTTAGGGATCTAATATTTTTTCATAGGGTGTATTATAAATATTTTGATGTCATTTCATGTCATATTAGCGTTGGTCTTAGTCATTTTTATCCTTATGTCTTTTTCAGCGATTTAAAGGTCATAAAAGGGGCATTTAACGACTTGTACAGACTCCTTGGGTAAAGTTAAGGTGTCAAAAGGTGATTTCATGTGTCGTGTGTCCTATTATTCCTTAATCAACTATTTCTAATTGAAAATTGGCAATTTCTTCAGAAGAAAGAGTAGCTTTCTTGAAGAAAGGAGGATTTTAGCACTTGTACGGCCCATGAAAGAGCATGACATGTGGGGGAAGCTTTTGAGATGAATTTTCAGCTTCCTCAAACTCAATTATACATTTTAAATTATCTGAAATTGCAATAAAAATTAAAAAACCATTTTACTCTCATATCACTCCACCATGCATACAGAACCAGTCATCAGATTTGTGCTTAGTACGACTAACAGGGGAGGTTTCAGGAAAAATGCTCTTGGGGGTGTCTTCTACACTTAGTTAAATTCTATTTCATGTTTTTTTGTATAGTAATGGTGACTTGTACTTTATGAACCATTCTTAATATGACATATCTAATTGCCTACCAATTTTTGAACCTTATAGGTTTTGCTCTTGTATGGATAATTTCATACAATCTAGCTACTAATATTGATTCAAGATGACGTTGGCACTCTCATCTCATGATTTCCATGCTTATTTTCATTTTTTGGAAAAATGTCATGGGCTAATTAGTTCAGTTTGCAAGTTGATGTTCCAAGTGGAATGATAGTCAATTTCACTACTTACAGAAGGTTGTATTCTCTCCAAGGGCCCCATGTGAAGGGAATATGATTATTTTCAAATTTTAATGCCATAGAGACCACCTCCCTTCCATGTTTTTTCTTACAACACCATGATTTTATCAAACATTTAGTCATGTCATACTCACAGTCAATCTTATTCTTGATCCCAGTTACAACCATGATGGTTGAGCTCTGACCACATTATAAAGGAGAAAATGAGAGTCCAAAATGTGTTTTACATGATTTTTTTGTATGAACAATCAGATTGAACCTTCCAAATAGCACAAAGGGTCTGTGATGATAGTCATAAACAACATATACAGTTAGGCAACCATGCATGTACGTCTCTAGACATCTCTTAGAAAGAGATCACATTGAAAATGAGGTTTGAAAGCTTGACTGAAGCTTTGAAACAACCTATTGTTTCATTACAACATCATGAGAGATATCAAGTGACTATGAAAGAAGATTCTTTGAATACATGGACCATTTCACATATATTACCTACATACAATTAAAGGTGCACCTACAAGAGTCTCTTAGGATGACATCATGCTAGAATGAGAGCCTTAGTGGCAGTTTCAAACTCTTTGGAAAGATAATAGTACAATTGGAGGTATTAAGATAGGCCTAAAACCATTTGAGGTTCAAATGCAATGCACACTATCTATCCTCACCTTCACTGCCTATATGTGAAGGTAACCACCTACATGTGATACCTACAAAGACTTGGGTATAGTAATGGAAGAGACTTAATGTGTATGGAAGCCTATCTAAGATATGATATGTTAAAAACATAATGATCACTATGTTGGATCATTAGGCAAGCAAGCAGTTTTTAGAGTTATGTTCAAAGTGAAGGACCTATAGATTTAGGGATCAAATCCCTAAAATGTGAAAGTAGAGGTCTGAACCATTTTACCAAAGCCATAAAATAAGGTTGCTAAGAGCTTTGAAGTATCTTAATGAATTTTAATTGTAGCCTCCACATAGGGAGGAAGTTTTCCAAAAGATAGAGGGTAGATGACTAATGGAAAATAGTAGTTGAACACCTCAAAGTTGCCTATTTGATCACTAAATTCCTCCACTGTTATCTACAGCATTTGGATAACTAAGTGACCTTGTATTCCTATGTGATAGTGTATAAGAATGATGTCATATAGGTTGTCTTAAATGTTGAACAAGAGCCCAGTGATGTTCAAAGGGTTATCCACACAAGTCAAGATGCAGGATTTGACCCCACAATACTACCTACAGGTCTCTTTTCATCACAAAGTGACTACCTACAGGCTAGTTGTAGGGTTACCATGAAGAGTAGGCTAGATAGCCTTGATGATAGACCTCACTCCAAGCATAAAAGGAATAAGTGAAGTTATATTATGGTGTAGAAAAATTCAAGGAGGATATCAAAAATGAAAACAAGGCCTAGATCATATAGTTTCACCTACAGGACCCCACACAATCAACTATAGTTGATTGTGAGGGGTAGAGAGCAAAAGGATTGGGTTTCTTGATGTGGATATAGCCAAAGTATGGAATTAATAGGTCCAAATCCTTTATAAATGATATTTTAAGGTCTTAAAATGGTTGATTAAATGTTTCCAAAGCCTAATCCATACATACACATATATAGGTATCCTTCAATCAAAACACAATCAGGTAAATTACACATAGTCTTAACTAGTCAAGGCATGGGAAGAGTATGTAAAATAATGAATAATGAATAGAGATAATAACACCTCCATCATGATCAGAGAATTATCTATAGGATCTTGATAAAGGAAAACAAGTAGAGAGAGGACCCTAAGGATGCATTAATTAGTCCATATGATCAGACCTTGCATGCAGTCTGCCTTCCTAGGGGTCTATTTTGGATCTTTGAAGAATTAAATGGTTAAATGATGTTACCAAAGGTTTGAAACTTGTACAATAAATCCTTATTTATTTAATAATATCTTCCAATAATCACCATTGTATGATAAAATAGGGGAGTTCCCTCTATTTTGTCTCAGATAAAGGGCACTCCCTTTGTGCATAAACCTTGCAGTTTTAGAAAGTAGATATGAAAGGGTGGATCAAAATTTTATCAGACATTTTAGAGAGGTTTATTAAGATAAATTACACCTAAAAAAAAATGGAAAACCAATCACAGACGGAGGAACCTCAACTAGGTGGTCTAGTCCCTCAAGGTTACAATCAAGTCTATCAAGCATGGTTTAGGCCTAAAGCCAAATGGAGAGTAACTTTCAATTTTAACATGAGATGATAATTATAATGGATTATATCATGTTTTTGGGGTCATTTTAGTTTTTACTAAGCTCTTGGTATGCATATAAGTCACAAAAAAGGCCACTTTTGGCTCAAGACCAATTCAAAGATGTAGGAAATGAAGAATCAAGCTCAATAGGCTAACTTGGAGTGCTCAGATCTTCTTTGAGGATGTGCATGGAGGTCAAGGGAGTTTATATAAGTTGAAATTGGTCCTAGACATTGATCTTGTGAAAAAAAAAATCAACTCTAATGTTCCATCTTTATGAAGGAAGCTTAAGGGCTTAAAGGACCTAAAACCCTTGCAAACCCTTAAATAATGAACGGATTGGGAAGATGAGGATGGAGAGAAATTTTAATGGAATATAATATCATCAAAGTTATTGAATTATGTATGTTACTCTTTCAGGGATACTCCCCATCCCTTTGTAATGTACGAAATTGTACAGATGTAGTACAAAATAGAGTATTTTTGATAGTTTTATGTGTTTTGCAAGTTTTAGAAGGAGTCTAAAGATGAAAATCACATGGGATGGAATATTGAGACTCAATATAACTCCCCATATCTCTTTCATTCTTTATAAAAACTCCCAGGTACCTCAAAAAGAGTTCTCATCTCAGCTAGTCATGACTAGCATAGTGAACATGATAGTAAGAAGGGTGAAAAACTTCAAGTAAGTTGATTTTAAGGTGTGACTAATGCCTATAAGGCCATGGAGGGACTTAAAATATGTAATTCACCCATTTTTATATATTTTCATGTAAAAATTAATCCATTTTGGAAGCCAAGTGTGCAAGGTGTTTGAAAAAGGGAGTTTCTTTGACTGTAGGTAGTGATGGCTCACTTTCAAAAGAATCTAGGTGATTAAGAATGAAGCCAAGGCATGGAAGAGAATGTTTATAACCCCTGACTCTCATTCCAAACATGATATATATCCCTAGTTAGTTTTGGGATGTTCTAATAGGGGTGAATGATGAAGGTAGTTTTCTTGTGCAGAATGAGAACTCCTACGCCATATTTCAAGAGTTTCATGACTTGGGGTTCCACTTGTTTCTTCTAAATTAGATAATAAATTTTAATTCTATTCTCATGCACATGTCACTCCTTTTCATAGCTTGACACTTGTCCTTGTGAACTTCTAACTTCTTTTCTCTCTCTCAAGTTCTATAAGAACGAGCCATTTTGGTTATTGTAAGGATGTTCCACCTAAGTATGAAAAAGCCCTACTCATTTGCATACCATGGATCAATAAAGAATACTAATTTTACCTCTTCTATGATTTTTCATAGTGTGTTCACTTGAATTATTAATCTTTCTTAGTGATGATTGTTGTTTCCTTAGCATTATTGTCTCATTTCCTCACCTATTTGCAGCTTGAAAGCTTCTTCTTGCAATTCAAGTGAAGTGTTCTATGAAGTGTCAAGGTTGAGTGAGTTAGTATATTCAATAGTGCCATTCTAGGCCTCTTATCTATTCCTCATAGCCTAAACATTCATCATAACCTCCTAATGAAATATTGATGTGAGAAGAGTCAGATTAGAGAAGTGTATGCCTAGTTAGTCTCTTGGTCTCATTTGTGACATGCAGTTGGTTGGTAGTTATCAATTAATTTGGTGTGACACCACCTTTAGGATAGTTTATTTTTAGTTTTCTCTCCCTTTTCCTTTCAATAATAGGCTTATTAATAATCTAAAAGTGGTACATCA
This sequence comes from Torreya grandis, assembly GCA_037957365.1. Lineage (NCBI taxonomy): Eukaryota > Viridiplantae > Streptophyta > Pinopsida > Cupressales > Taxaceae > Torreya > Torreya grandis. Next base: position 3,038,705 of record JARHVA010000016.1, on the reverse strand, counting down.
ATGGATCTAGCCCTATTTAGAGATTCACCTCATTCTTAGACTACCCACAACCTAGAGGTGTTTCAATTGTGCCACTTGAATGAGGAGAGATAAGACATCTCCTTAAGGGTTGAAAATCCAAGTGACAATATTTATTCCATAGGTTGACCTTAATAATAACATAGAGAAATGTGACAAGATAATATAAGAGGTGTGTACACAATAATTTGACCACACATATCCTTAGGCATGCCATAGGTTAAGGGTATATCACCCTCAACACATTCTTATATTCATTTGAATTTGCCCACTCCATTCCTCACATCACCATCTGCCATGAATGTCTTCTCATATCATTCCACATTATCCCATTATACATTTATCACCTACAATTTTAGCCTACAAAAGGCCCAAGTCATGAGTACACCATATCTGCACACCAAGCCAATCCTCCAAATGCTACTATTTTACTTCTCCTCAATCCACTTGAGGATAAGTGTCAAGCCTTTGTTATGGGGAAGTTGGGTTAATAAACAATATTTATTACCTTGAGATGAAGTGTCATGAATATTTTTCTAAGGGGAGTGATCTTAAGTGGCAGGTAAGGGGAATTCTAGTTGTGCCTCATGTCAAAACCACATTAGGTTACTATAAAGGCATTCCATAATCCAAGTTCAACTATTATAGGAACAAGGTAGATATTTCTCACAATCATAGGAGACAAATAGTAAGACAAAAACCCTCTAATCATACAGTCCTTATGAATAATAAAAAAAATTGCAAATATCTTTAAGAACGTTGGTTGGTTATCTTTCTTTAATAAATTATAAATATTTAGTGAAAGCATAGCAAAAGAATTTGCACAAATCATTTATGGTAATATTTCCAAGGTGAAGGGATTAAAAACAAATTATAGAATAATTACCTAGAGAGGTTAAAGGTGTTCCAACAACATGGATGAGATGGTCTTAGGGCAAGCCTATTATAGTAGAAACAAGAAATTAATTCTTCCAAAAAGGGGAGGTGCTCAAAGTCACTACTCAAGGAATTGTCTGACTCTCACTACCTTCACCATGGGATGAAGTAACATCCTTCATTATGAAGTATATTATTTGTGAATGTAAGCACTCATTGATTTACACTCTTTATTTTAAACTAATGAGCCATTTGAGACACAATATTTATATCAACATGCCTAACCTACTTATAAATTTGTTTATAAAAATGGCTGTAAATTTTCAAAAAGCAACAACAAAAGCACTAGCTCATCACTACTTAATAAAATTACTTAAAAATGTATTGTATGATCAATTTGTAGAACCTAGACTAAGAAAACACAAGAGGAAAGAACCTCCATTCCAAAAGAAGTCACAAAAGGATTTCATTTTCAAAAGACAACCTAGGAAATTGGAAAGGAAAAGTATTATACTTGTGGAAATAAATGAAGGGGACTCATTTTCCTTTATGGAGAAGAAGAACCCTATAAAATTTCAAAATTAGATAATGAAATCTCACATGTATGATCCAACAATATAGGATAGAAAAAAAAGTTTTAAGCAAGAAGGTGGCTCCATATATCCTAGTGACTTTTGGAATTATTTATTGACGAATAGTCTAAGGTTCCTAATAAGATTGCATTAAGACGTGCAATATGTTGATTTGGGGGGAATGATGAGGCCAAGAAATGACACTCATCTGACATATTATTATCATTAAAATCCCTTCTATTTGGCCATTATTATAGCCCTTATGTATGCATATGTCCATAATAGTATAAACTCTATCTATGTTACATATATCCATTGTTATTATTTAAAGAATATGATTTATAGATAAAATAGTAATTTTTAATAATTTTGTCATTGGTATTACTAATTCTAAATGAAGAATGTATAATGTACCTCTTACAAGGCGTTCATATCCATAACTATAAGTAGAAGAGATCCATTGAGTTTTTTATTAGTCTATGGAAACTGCTTATGGGCACATGTTGCCACTATTGTATCTCAAGGTACTTGCAACAACTAATTGTAGTCTACCCACAACAACAATTGTAGGTGACTATTTATTAGATGCGACCATCTAAGACTAAAACTTCCACCCACCGCTTTAATATACTTTGGAAGGATATTCTCTAGGATGGAGGTTGTTGTAACTCCTCTCATGGTGTCCTCATCTGTATCAAACCAATGTTTGTTTGTCTCCATATGGAAATGTTATTCTTAGTCATGTTTGGTTATATTTGTACTTTTTGTTGTTTCAACCTACGTATGGTTTAGATTGTTGTAACCTCCAAGATCCTAAGTCAACTAATAATAATCCTACCTCCTTTATATAAGAAGGAGAGTTATAGGTTGTAGAGGAAAATTAGGTAGAGAAGAAAGTATTATAATATTTTATATTGAAAGTAAAGTTGAACTTAGATCAAAGTGTAATCAAACCTAAAGTGATTCCTTTAATGTTATAGTTGAATTAATTATATCTAATTTGATTTAATGATGTCTAAAACAAAGAGGGGATCTAAGCTCCAATCCAACTGATGCAGGGCCCACTCTCAAGGATTTGGTGGTGTGGTTTCCCATCCATTAGTTAGTTCATTTTTATTGTGTAAGTATTTTAGTTACATTTCATTCTTGTAAGTATGTGTATATCAATTCCGATTGTGTGGGAAGCTTTCAATCTAGATTAGCATTTAATTTCATGTCATTTACTTTCCTAAAATTTTCCACAAGTGTGATTTACTTTTTTGACATTTATTTTCCACAATAGTGTTTCCTTTCAGCAAGTGTGTTTCCCCGTATGTAACTAGATTGACAGTTAGTTCACTCAGTTATTCAAAGTGGTTCAGTTTTGCACATACAATGCACTCCTTACAAAGTTACATGCTCATGGGTTGAAAATTAAATGAAGTATCATACCATTTATATGTTATAATGTTGCCTATTTGAGTTCCCCCCTTGTTTAGAGGAGAAATCCTTGATTTGAGAAATAACAGTGGATTGTATGTCCCCTAAAAGTGGATTCACCATGGAGAAATATTTAGATTTCTTGGTATCCATTTTGTGTTCCAAGCTACCTCCACCTATCTCTAGCAATATGACATTAACCAAGTTGAGAAGAAACTCTTATTTTGGATCACTAATCCATTCTCATAGTAAGAAAATTTCAAATCTGCTCTAAAGTCCTCTCCATGACTTGTGTATATTATTCTTCATGTTGGATCCCTTCTAAAGCTTCCTACCAAAAGCTTGAAAAAATACTTACAGATGTTCTTTGGGCTACTTTAGAGCATGTGAAGGGTTTTCATCTAGTAGCTTTGGAATATTGTTATCTCCCCAAGGAATTTGGGGAGTTGGGGCTTATTGATATTATTCTCCAAGGCACTATTTTATTTGTCAAATGGATTATGCAAGCCATCAAAGGAAATGCAAAAAGGAAAACTTTATTTCAAATTGTATAGCAAAAGGTTCTCCCTATGGCTATATGACTTGGTATGGTTTAGGACTCCAAAACATTCTCATATTTCATGCTCCAATCAAAATTGTTGGCTCCTTTTTGGTAAAAATCATTTGAAAAGATTGGGAAAAAATCATGCCCTCATTTCTTTAGAACGTGAATGGGCTCAATGATTTGTTTGTTTATAAGCCTTCATTTCCTATAGTGGTCTCCTATCATCAAATTTCATGATGTCCCTTTTATATAGGTACCTTAGGTTTAGGTGTTTAAGCTTTTCATAAGGGGCGTGTGCACAGTGCAATACATTTTCTACGAGTGGCTAGAACTTAGCTCTCTTGGACTAAATTCAAAGCTAGGTTTCATTTGAGAAATCATGATAGATAGTCTTATCAGGAAGTTATTGATGCAGTTCCTACAAATATTTTACACAAAATTTAAATTTTATCTACTATACCATGGTGGAAGGACTGGAAGTGGTATGTGGAAATTTTCTTTCTACACTAGACTCCCAATAAAGGATATGATCGGCTTTTGCCCTGGCTACCAATGATTGGCAAGCTCAATGTTTGATAATCTCTCTCATATGTGACTCATACTTGGGTTAAGAGATTTTAGACTATATGGAGTGCCATTCTTGAGTCGAAACTTGCACATTTTACTTAATGCCTTCTTTATCAAAGTTTACCTCTAGAATGATGTTTTTTTCATTTAGGCATTCTGTAACACAAACATCTTTTTTTACAACCATACTAAGACTCTTATGTACTTGTTTTGGTTATGTAACAAGGGATAATTGGCTTGGACTTGGATCCATGTATTTTTAAAACTTTTTTGGTTAGATCATTTCAACTAGAAAAACATTCTTGTTGGTGACTAGGCCATGTTATCTATAAGATACACACAAATTTGACATACTTTCTGAGTGGAAAAGAAAAAATGCAACATTATTTGCTAACTTAATAGTCGATGCTCAATTTTTTACTTATAACAAGGCAATGGTTATTTCAAATGTGTGTATGTATATTCAAGTTTAGGCAAACAAGGTGGCTCTAGATGTAGCCCATCTCTAGGTCTTGTTGGGTCTTTGGGGTGATGTGCCCTACATGGTTGCTCGTGTTTCTCCCTTGTCTCCTTCAAGGGAAGGAACTCTAGGGTGGGCACATAAGTAGTTATTCCCCCCATCATTCTCACAACCATTATGGTTGGTCTCCACTATGTAGGTAATTACCTCTGTCGGTGTAACGTGCTAATTGGGTTCCTCCTCCTCACCTCAACATATTTTTGTGCCTCACTCTAGGAATCTCACTACTCATAATTGCTCTTAATGGCACTCAAACTAGGACAAAGGAAAACACAAATGCAATGAACAATGCAAACACCAGGGGGAATCACTTCCTTGAGGGAGATTACCTCCTAGATGTTGGTTGGGACAAATAAGATGACTAGGATTTGCTTACTACCAATCTCTTTGCTATGGTTGATTAGTTTATTTTTTTTATGTTTGGTTGAATTAGCTATCAATCCTATGAACCACTTTTACATTTTATTTTCTAACCTTATTTTTATGACCTGGTATATTATACTCAGAGGTGTGCAATCTCATAATACCAACGTTTTTGGTGAATAGTATATAATATTTTTTTAAAGTAACATAACTTTATTAGTGCCTACTGTAACTAGTATCTATTGTAATCCCCTGAATCAATTAAAATTGCATTAAAATTCATGCCACCAATAAAAACAAGTTATTTTGCCATATTGTCGAGTTTTGACATTATCTTTAGAATATAATGTTATAAAAAATTAAGATTTGCTTTTCGTGTGTGATTGTTTAAATGATTGTGACAGGGCCAATTTCCCCACTTTGTCTATTTTCATATTAAATTTTTAAAAATTATTTAGCAATGTCCACTAAAATTAGAGATATTATCAAATTTAGACACAAACTATACTCTACCAAAATGAAAAAGTAGACCATGACAACCCCTGAATTTTTAGTTGTTGAATGAAATTGAGAAAGTCATATTAAAATCAGAGAAGAAAATGAAGGGTGTCGTGTCATGGCTCTTAATAAATGGCATCTCAAAAGAGGGGTCTACTATTTTTACATAATAAAGCTTATCAAACAAGGGGCCAAATGCATTGAATCGTTGCAGTTACCGGTTACATGCATTCAATTGCTTGAGTGACTTTGGAAGTGTGTAGATGTATGAAAAATTCTAATTATTGTTGTTGAATTCTTACTTAATTGTTACTGTCACTTTTAAGTTGCAAGTCTGTGACAAATTTTCGAAAAAAAATAAATGTTAAACAAACTTGACTTTAAATTACACAAAAAAAAAATAGAATTTCAAAACCTCCGTATATATTTGATAATATAAACATGATCATTTTCAAAATATAGATTACCTACTTTTTAATTGTATACATTATAATGATACATTATTTGATATATGATAATAAAAGACTACAATTCAAAACACTACTTAATGGTGCTTGTTTCATTAAAAAAATATTTGATATAAAATATATGATAATAAAAGACTACAATTTAAAACACTCCTTAATGGTGCTTGTTTCATTAAAAAAATATTTGATATAAATAACCATTGCCTAAATTTTTGTTAAAAGAAAATAATTTTTATTTGAAAAAAGTGTACCCTTCGAGATTCGTTGTTCAGATTAGTCTAGACTTCCAAACGAGAGGAAACTACTAGAAGGAGCTCATGCCTTTGTCAGATTAAATAATGCAAAGGAAACTACGGTAGTAATCAGAATCAGAACCGACCAAGCTACGTTTGTAAAATTTTCCTTTCCTTGGACTTTGCCATTCTCATTTCAGGATTCTGGTACCATATTTACGGTTCAGTTATGTTCCGTGAGCTTGGAAATGCCTGGTTTTTTTTCACCCGTTTTTTCTCAAATATTTATGCTTAATTGGGTTTGTCCTTGCAGATAAATGGCTCCCTCTTATATGAAAGATTCTCTATCAACCTTTTTACCTTTCAGATTTATAGATGAATCGGCTTCGGGGCAAGTGGATTGGCTGGAAACACCCAATGCCCATATATTCAAGGTCAATGTGCCTGGTGAGTTTATTTCCTCCTATTTTCTGCCATTTCAATTAGGTCTTCTCAAATTTATCACAATGGGATTGCAGATTTTTTATCTTTTTTAATCCTGTATTTGGGTTTTCCATTTTTTCTTAATTAGTGGTTCTTTGGTAACGAAAAGAAACAGTTTCTTTGTAATGAAGATCCAGCAGGACTGACTGTCTCTCTCTGTATTAACTTCTGTGAATTTAAAGTTTTAGGCTTTTCTGTTTGTTTTGTGATAGCTTGCTTGTGGGATCACCGTTTGAGAGTTTTTTTGGTGTCAGCGATGCAAGCCTATCTTCCAGACCCATGAGAAATGTTTTAGCCAATTTACTGACATTCATCTCCATTCAAATTTCTTGAGCATACTGGAAGGGTTGTAGTCTGACTGGTGAGAATGATAGTTGTTTATATCCATCTACCAGGATGCAAACCTCTTTAGGTACTTGGAGAGTCAAGCAGTTAAGCCCAAATCATGCCTTCGATGATTTTGATGATGTGAATATCCCTTACCCTTCGATGCTTAGCTGAAGGAGCTCACTGATTTATATGTGTACTTACTTATCATTGTAATCTGCTATATGTTTATTTCTGAAATATGCGCTGAGATGTTGACATTCTATATAATTCAATGATTACATGTGAATGCTACATATTGTGGCATGTACAAATTTTTTTTTTAAAAAAAATTGAATATCTGAAAAGGTGTTTTGGTTTTTTCTTTTTTTTTTTTTTTTTTCTCTTCAGTATTTGAGGTTTCCTGTTAGGTATTCTCTGGAAAAGATATATTGGTAGGGCACTGCGAAATCAGATACTTATTTGGGGTATGAGTCCTCCTTTGTGGAAGCCAACAAGGGTATTGCTTTCTTCCGTTGTGGAAGCCAACAAGGGTATTGTTTTCTATTTATCTTACACACATTATTTGAATTTTGTATTCCTGGGTTTTGGGTTTTGACTTCATGACCAAGTTCAGGAATAAACTTGAATTAGCCAATCAATCTACAACTGGAGTACCGCAGGACTACCATTCTGAATTAAGCCACAGGGCCTCATTTAGTAATACGATATCAAATGGGCCATGGGATGTGACACTGAGATTTGGATTGGACATATTACTTCAAAATCTTCGGTATAAAAATGCCTTTGATTTACCACTTTAGCTCATCCCAATTGACCATGGGAACTTGTCAGTCTATATTTTCAGTGGTAAATATTGTGCGAAGTTATATCAATATGCTGCCTTTATCGCAGGATAGGATAAGATTCCAGGGCATTCTTAATATTTATAGACACGTTTGAATGTGCTGGAAGGTGCATCGTAGCTGCAGATCATGAGCCTTTTTATTGTGTTGAGAGGGATTTGAACTTAAATTACCTTTTTATATCGAAAGGGTTGTAGTCCAACTGGTGAAAATGATGGTTGTTTGTATCTATCCATCAAGCTACAAATTCTTCTAGATACTCGACACAGAGAGTCAAGTGGTTAAAGTCAAGATTGTGTCCTGGTAATTTTGATGGTATAGATGTCTCTTACTTGTGGCTGCTTAGCTAAAAGAGCTCACTGATTTAAATGTATGGTTAGTTAGCATTGTAAATCTATTATATATTTATTTCAGAAATATAGACAGAGATGTCAACATTCTATGTAATTCAATGATTCCATATAATACGTTAAAGCATACAATCAAAAAAATATATATGCTCTTACAAGTGCACCAAATTCTTATTACACCTCAATCCTTTCGACAACCTCCTTTGTATTCCTTACTTTCTCTCATTAACTTCAAATTGAGATGGCCAACTTTTGTAATGCTTCTTATTCGCTGCGTCTATTGTGGTGTGTGGGTAAACTATTAAAACCTACAATTTTAATTTCACATTAAAACCTGCCACATAATTGTGGCAATCGTGTGCATTGAAGACCCAAGTTATTTTTTTCCACTTTCAATTGCCATATCTGTATGATTAATATACAAAATATCAGTACACGAGTTTCATTTTCATAATTCAGCTTGAACCATTGAATGATTAATACACAAGTTTTCATCATACTGCCGAAATTGATCTACTGTTCTTGGGGATCTGTAACAAATGGTTTTCGATGTTTCATGCCGAGGTATACTTAATGATGACAGTGTTCTATCAATATAGAAAATATACCGATAGTTGCTATATCTTTGTCAATTTGCAGGGATGAACAAAGATGATATAAAGGTTCAGGTTGAAGATGGTCACATTATCCATATTAATGGAGAAAAAAGAAAAGAGGAAGATAAAACAGAGGGCATATGGCACTGTATGGAACGAGGTAGAGGCGTTTTCTCTAGGCAGTTCAGCTTGCCTGAGAATGTGAGGATGGATCATATAAAGGCTCATGTTGAAAATGGGTTGCTGACTGTCATTGTTCCGAAGGACTCGAATCCAAAATCTAGATTACGAAATATTAATATTTCTAGCAAGCTGTAATAGCAAAAGACATAATAAATTGTCTTTCCATGTATTCTCTTAGTTTGTTTAGGTTGTATATAGGTTATGAGTTCAAAAAACTCAATTGAATGAAAATAAATCATGGAGGAGCATAAAAATAAAAACTAATTTCTTTGTCCAAGGCATTTGACAAGGATTTATCTCTCTTTTCTAAATGAGATGGAAGGTTTTCACAGCCCGTAACATTAGTGACAAGGCTTCTGCAAACAACTCTGAATTATTTTTTAAATTAATTATTGGATCTCATTCATCATCAGGTTTATTGAAAATATTTTTGTGACTCGCAGATTAAAGCTCCCTTCTCATCAGGTTAATTGAAAATATTTTTGTGACTTACAGATTAAAGCTCCTTCTCCTTATATTATATAACTCTAGCAAGTACATAGATGTGAGATCATTAGCACTCTTAAACTAAAATTAAACGAGTTAAAGAAATTATTAAATTAAGGAGCTTGCTTAGCTTGTTTGATATTTACATGATAAATGAAGAGTGCATTAAACTTGAGGTGAGAGTATCGTATAAGCTTTCTAAAAATTTTAATGACCGCTTTTCAAATAAAAAAATCAATGACGAGTTTAAAGACTGAGAGGCCTGAGGTTATTTAATGTTTGCCAGATTCGATGACGAGTTTAAAGACTTTGAGAGGCCTTAGGTCATCTAATAATTGCCAATCAGTTTAAGAATACATAATTAAATATCTTGCCACTTCAGGCTGTATTTGGATGTTTATTAGAAGTTTTATATGAACATCATTTTGTAGCTTAGTTTTATATGAATATCTTTGGTTCAATTCTTTGGGTTTGTTCATGTTTGTTTAGTAAAACCCTGAGCATGTGATACACAGTTAATTGAAAATTGAGTTCTTTAAACTTATTTTAGCGCAGCAATAGTGGGTTTGAATTTTAACATCTACTTTGGGAGGTCCTTAACTCTTACCACTTGAAAATGTCTTCTGCAATGTATAGACTCTTCTCATTGAGATGTCATATCAATTCTTGGTCTCTTTACACTTTGAGGGAAAACAGTAACAAAGATTATAATTAATTGAACCTAAAATGAGATAGAAGAAATGATTTTTAATATTAAATTGTTGAAAGAAAACTAGAACAGGCAACCACCATGTTTATTTGTGTAGACTACTGATTCATTGAATTTTTAGATTCAAGATGATATTATTGAATTTTGTTTGATTGCTATGGTTTGAGAGTTGACAAACTAAATTATAACTGTAAATATTATTAGTTGTAGAGGGTTCGTCTCTTGTAGGGATTATAAGAATTGTTTTTTTTAATTTGAAATTAGTTTTTTTAGGTTGCTGATCAATTAGGGGTATTGATTTGTGTGTAGGAAAATATGTTGTGTTTATGTAAAGTTGATTTGTATTATGTTTAACAGATTGTATATAATAATATTGTTTTTTATAATTTGATTGGTCAGAATATTTATATTTTATTGTAATTTTAGGTTTCAATGTGAAATTAAATTAAGGAGCTTGCTTAGCTTGTTTGATATTTACATGATAAATGAAGATTGCATTAAACTCGAGGTGAGAGTATCGTATAAGCTTTCTAAAAAATTTAATGATTGCTTTTCAATCAAAAACATCAATGACGAGTTTAAAGACTGAGAGGCCTGAGGTTATCTAATGATTGCCAAATTCGATGACGAGTTTAAAGACTTTGAGAGGCCTTAGGTCATCTAATAATTGTCAATCAGTTTAAGAATGCATAATTAAATATCTTTCCACTTCAGGGTGTATTTGGATGTTTATTAAAAGTTTTATATGAATATCATATTGTAGCTTAGTTTTATATGAATATGTTTGGTCCAATTCTTTGGGTTTGTTCGTGTTTGTTTAATAAAATCCTGAGCATGTGATACACAGATAATTGAAAATGGAGTTCTTTATAAACTTATTTTAGAGCAGTGCGTTTGCTGCATTGTCAACAGTGGGTTTGAATTTTAACATCTACTTTGGGAGGTCCTTAACTCTTACTACTTGAAAATGTCTTCCGCAATGTTTATACTCTTCTCATTGAAGTGTCATATCAATTCTTGGTCTCTTTACACTTTGAGGGAAAACATTAACAAAGATTATAATTAATTGAACCTAAAATGAGATAAAAGAAATGATTTTTAATATTAAATGGTTGAAAGAAAACTAGAATAGGCAACCACCATGTTTATTTGTGTAGACCACTGATTCATTGAATGTTTAGATTCAGATAATATTATTGAATTTTGCTTTATTGCTATGGTTTGAGAGTTGACAAACTAAATTATAATTGTAAATATTATTAGTCGTAGAGGGTTTATCTCTTGTAAGGATTATAAGAATCATTTGTTTTTAATTTAAAATTAGTCTTTAGGTTGCTAGTCAATTAGGGGTATTGATTTTTGTGTAGGAAAATATGTTGTGTTTATGTAAAGTTGATTTGTACTATGTTTAACGAACGGTATATAATAATATTGTTTTCTATAATTTGATTGGTCAGAATATTTACTTTTTATTGTAGACTTTATGTAATTCGAAGAGGTGCTGATGTGATGAGAATGTGTCATGATTGCATAGGGTGTGGATTTTAATTTGATATTGAATGCGAGATTTATTTCTTATTAATGTGTTTTATTGTTTGTCATTAAATATTGGATTTTTTTGAAGGTATTTGTTATAAAGAAAGAGTTCGAGTTACACTATATTCAATGGGTTTTTAGGTGGGGTTTGAATGTTAGACCTAGAATATAGATTGTTGTGACAAAGCTTTGCATCTTAAGTAAATTTTTTTCAATTGTAGATTATTTTTATAGCCTAGAGTATTTATGTTTAGGGTTTATGTTTAAAACAATACTTTGTTTGATCTATTTTATTTTGTGTGTTGTATGCAAGGATTTATTTAGGGTTTTTACTAGGTGATTGTATGTTGTTTTGCAACGATTTATTTAAGATTTCAGTTGGGTGATTGTATACTATTTTGTAAGGATTTATTTAAGGTTTTTGGTGGAGGTTGCATACGTCTTGATCTTTGATTCTTTGTTCATTATGTTATAACAATATTATAATAGATCAATAATGTTTTGTATTTGTTTTATGTAAGACATTTATAGTGCGCATATTCAAGGTTTGTATACTTGTTTGTTGATATGTTTTGCAAACTTGATCATCATCTTTTAGGGTAAGCATTTAAACTTTTGTAATGTTTACCTATGAAATTTATATTTGTTATTATGGCAGTACTCAGTGATGGTATTTAGAAAAAAATAGCATATGGCTGAAAAAAAGAAAAAAAAGTACATGCATGGATCAATGATGGACAAATATAATTGTAACAAAAAAAAGGCCAAATGATAGTTTGTTAATACCTAAGGGTTGAATGTTCTCGGTTTCTTTGATTTTGTAAATTAGAAATACAATATTATGAACAATAGATGTTCAATGAATTTTTAAAATGTCTTTGTAACAAAAATTTTAAACTGTGGTTTTTCTTCGAGTCAATGTTTTTGATGTTTGAAATAATGCATATAAAAATAAAATAACACAGCAAGATGTGCAATGTTTTTAAAAAGATATCTTTGTAACAAAACTCTAAGACATGCAAAGATTTTAAGCATTTGACAGGGATGCAAGACATGATTATGTGTGTTGGCTAATGCTTTGCAAAAAAGACAAACAAGGTTTGAGTATTTTTAACATGATCTAGCATCAACTATTTTTTCATGTTTTTCAAGGGTTTGTTTATGGTTTTTGCTGAGCCCACTTTTAATCTGGTTTTGAGATAGTGTAAGTTAGATAGCATTTTTTAATATAGTTGAAGTTGGCTTGCATAAGTCTTGATCTATGATTTTTTATTTGTTATGTTATAACAATACTATAATAGATTGTTAATGTTGTGCTTGTGTTTTTGTGAGCTAATTACCATACGCATATTCAAAGCTTGTATAGTTGTTTGTTATAGTGTTGTATTTGAAGAAAATGTAATAGGGCATTTGCATGTCTGCCAATTTTTATTAGTCAATGTATTAACAGTGTTTCAATGGCAATCACTAAATATGCAAAGGTATATAATTTTGTTGCTAAGTATTTTACTTGCAAACTTGTTTCAAATTTATGAGATGATTTGCATTGTCTTGGTTATTGGGGTTTTTGTTTCAAATAATATGGTAAGATATGGCAATGTTTTTAGAAGGATATCTTTGTAACAAAACTTTTAGACATGCAAAGATTTTAAGCATTTGACAGTTATACAAGACTTGAATATGTGTTGGAAATGACCTGTAAAAATGACAAACAAGGTTGAACATATTGAATATGGCTCGGCTTCAACTATTTTTACATGTTTCCTAAGGGTTTGTTTACAGTTTCTATTGAGCCCACCTTTAATCTAGAGTTGAGATGGTGTATAGCATTTTTTAGTATAGTTGACGTTGAGTTGCATATGTCTTGATCTATGCTTCTTTTTTCATTACGTTATAACAATGTTAAAATATATCGCTAATGTTGTGCTTGTGTTTTTGCAAGCTGTTTATAGTACACATATTTAAAACTTGTATTCTTGTCTACTATAGTGTTGTATTTAGAGAAAATGTTGTAGGGCATTAGCATGTCTGACAATTTTGGTTACTCAATTTATTAACAGTATTTTGATGGCAATGGTTGGATATGCAAAGGTACAAAATCTTGTTGCCATGTATTTTACTTGTAAACTCGTTTCAAATTTACGAGACGATTTGTGTTGTCTTGGTCGTTGGGGCTTTTGCAACACTGGAGGTGTTGGCATAGGTGTGTGGAAGGCTTTGTGGTTATGTTTAGAGCCTTTTCTTTTACTTTTTTTTAGTGAAGTTGGTTTACTTGATAGAGTTTTGCCAGCAATTCAAATGTTACAAAGTACCTAAATCGATATCCATTGCAAAGAGATGAGAGTTCAGTCCATTTCATAAATTTTTGATAGAGATTAAAAATAAATGTCACATGCAATAAAAAATAGATATATGTAATATGCCTTGTAACTTAATTTAGAATCAGAGTGTTTTGTGCAAATTTATTAACCATAGAATGATAATTTAATAAACAAGATTCATAAGTTTGTTTGGAAGCTTGTATACAATACTAAATTACTCAATCAATTGTTGATGTTTTGTATTTCAAATAATTCAAGCTCTTAGAAAGTTGAATGCAAATTTTGTTTGCCCACAACTAAACTAGCGTATTGATTTAGTGGAATAAAAAAGGATCTTTTAGAATGTATGTATTATGGAAACAAATCATAATAAATCTCTAAAATTTAGACTTCAGAGCAGAATTAAACAACATTTTGTAAATGCATCACCACTAGCAAAATGTATTGTGATCAACTTCAGTGTTTGCAAGTAGGTGAGAGTTGTGTTCAATTCATAGATTAGTGGCTATAAGCTTTTTATAAATGTTGTTTGTACATAAATATTTGAGTACTTGTTCCAATATTGGTGTTGAATGATGTCAAGCTTGACTTATTGTGAAAGCATCTCATCCATATAATTGCAAATGACAAAAATAAAGGCAATTCTAAATAGTAGCTTGTTAGTACCAAGCATTGAATGTATCTGATTTATTTGAGTTTATAAATTAAAAAGGCAATGACAGAGAGTTTTTGATATTTAGCAAGGCATGCACTTTTCTTTGCATAAGGAAAATGTGTACTGGAAATGGCCTTTAAAAAATAAACCCTAAAAATGTTATTCGACTTACATCGTCTCAACATTGAATTGAATGTGGGATGAGCAGAAACCTTAAATAAACCCTACCCAAGCGTTCTCTGCAAACATTGTGTAACTTGAACCATTTTTTACTAAACAAATGCATCTATTGTTAATATTATAGGCACTGTCTTTCTTTAACTTGGAATTAGCCATTATCTTGTTAGTGTTAGAGGGTTTATCCATCTCAAGGACTATAGGCATCATTTTTATTTATCTTGAAATTAGTATATGTATTTTGTTGGCTAGACAGGGGACATTTATTTTTGTCTAGGGAAATATGTTGCACTTATGCAAGGTTAACTTGCACTATGTTCAACGAGTGGTATAAAAGAAATCTATTTTTTGTAATCTAATTGGTGAGGATATTTGTATATTGTTGTAAGCTTCACATGGTTCAAGGCAGTGTTGGTGTGGCGAGGACATTGCACCATAATTGTGCAGGTTACGGATCTTATTCGATATTGAATGTTTTATTTGTCAAGGCAATATTTATTAATGTGTCTTATTGTTTGTCATTGAATACTGAGTTTTTTCATGACATTTTGTTATTAAAAAGGGTTCCAATTGCACAACATTTTCAGACGAGGGCATATTCAATAATGAGTGAATATGGTTTTTGGGTGACGTTTAAATGCTTTAGCCAAAATATGGATTATGCTACTGAAAGGTGTGGTTTCATAATTGATTTGGACAGAGCGTTGCATCTTAGGTAATTTTTTTTAATTGTTAGAGTTTAGTGTTAGAAATGAATGTCTAAAAATTTGGTTTGTTTTTTGCATGTTATGTTATTTTGTTCTTACAGGGGGTTTTTCAAAAAAAATTGTATCATTAACTTGACGAAGAAATCAAGTCAAAGAGTTTTGTTATGAAGATTTTTTTTTACAACATGGGGCATTTGTGTTTGGAGTTTATGTTCAGAATAATGATTTGTTTTTTTGTTTTTTTTTTGCATGTTGTTTTACAATGATTTATTTAGGGTTTATGTTGGGCCCACCTTTATTTTGGTGTTGAGATGATGTATGTTGGATAGTATTTTGAATATAGTTGAAATTGAATCATGTTCAAAACTATTTTGTAGCTCTACATCTCCGTATAATTCATTTTTGACTTTTGGTGTGAACTTTTTTCGAAGTTGGTGTTTTTGTACAAACCCTTATTTTTTAATAACAGTCTATGAAAGATTGTTTTACTTTTTTATGTCTTTTTACAAAAAAAAATTGCTTTGATTATTTGATGTTAGTTTATTTTGTTCTTACATGGGTTTTTCCAAAAATTTGAAACATTGACTTGACGAAAATATCTAGTTCAAGATTAAAGTTACAGTTATGGAGTGGTGAATGCCTTGACAAAAACAATGAGAGAATCTTCCTTGTGTTGTATACTGCTTAGATGTGAAACAAACCACTTTGTTATGACGATTTGTTTGTCTCAATTGCTAGAATCAAGTATGGAATAAAGATTGGTGAAATCTAAATGCTAGCTAGTGCTACGACTTTGTACTTAGAATGTTAGTGTTGTTTTGATTTGCATGGATATTGCAATAACATCCAAATATTAGTTTGAATTTGTATTAATTTTTCATTGACAATCACTTGACAATGTTTTATTTTATATGTTATTGCAAACATCACATTGTTTAAGATAATAGTTGTCATTCTATGTACAAGGACATAACATTAATTGATTGTTCTTAATCCTTATAACATTGGACACAACCTGGATTTTATTTACGATTTAATGATGCATTTGTGCAAGCAAAGTGCAAAAGTAGATTTGATTCTTTGTCATCGAATCTTGGCTTTACTCATGGCATTTGCCTATAATTGATATTTCAATTCCATAACATTTACAGATATTGGCATATTTAGTCATTGTTGAATCTAGTTTCTTGGCATGTTTTGAATTAATGGGTAGGATGGAACAATTCTGAGAAAAAAATTGTTTAAGCATCAAAATAGTGATCATAATGGATCAACAAAGTGATTTTATTGCATTTATATTGATTTGTTTATGATTAATTTGATTAAATTCATTTGTAATTAATAATGACATGTAAATTGTTGGCAAATATTATCAATGATGTCAAATATTGACGTCATGTGTGCATTGATGTCAAAAGTAATGACAAAGTGGTGATGTCATGATAATAATAAGTTTGACCCTGAAGTTGTGCAAAGCAGGGTTTGGATGCATATGAGCTAAGGTAAGTATTGTTTGAGGTTTATCATATTATATCTAGCATGTTGATGTGGTTTTAGGTCAATGAGAGAAGACAACCATGTGAACAGTGTGTTAGCATAGGCTTGGTAGGCTAGTATGTAAGCATGGATCTTCAATATATGCTTCGATAGGAAGTTGATGAGATCATGTTTAAGAGGCCTTATGGGGTGTCAAGAGTGCTTAAAATGCTTATGAGAATGCATGGTGTTTATCCAGTTCTTCATTATGTTCATCTAGGCATAGTGGGTTTTGTGACAGAAAAATCTAAGTAGGCATATTGAGTACGTTATATTTCACAGATGTGAAGGTTTCGAGAGCAACTTGATATATGGATGGATTCTCCTATGAAAGGTGATCATGTGGTTCAGATTTTAGGTCATGAGGTTAAACGTAGCTAAAGATATGTGGGTACAAATTTGGCCTCTCAGATAGAAGTTCGCTAAGTTTCTATACTTAGCCAAACCGTCACTGCACGTCATATAGATATAAATGAACCAACAAGTTTGTGAATTTAATGCAAGTATTCAAAAATTCAACTGAGGTTAAAATTTTACATGAAGATGTTGTCTATAGTGCCACGAAAATACCTTAAAAATTTGGAATCTTGAAGTGATTTCTTGCTCAAGTTATAAAGCTTCAAAGTTGTTCTACCAGTTTGTTATGGGCCAAAGACTGTCAAGATTAATCACGATTGAAGTCTGAGATCATTGGTCTATAAGATCCAATGGTGAGTTCTTAATCGTACATATTGAGATCAATGGTGCGTATGAAATCAACATGTCAAAGGTTGCACGCGCTAGTAACAAGTGTCACAAGATCACTAATCTGACAGAAGATCAATGGTGAGCAGTGGTTCATACTTATGAAGATCAATAGTGCAGGACAGGTCAAAGAGTCAACAAAGCACGTGGGACTGCCAAGTGGCACAAGTACATGGACTAACATCAAAGTGTTTATAAGGCATGTGAGGGTGCCAAGTGGCGTAATCACAGGGATTTTGATCAAGATCTAACGGTGAGCACTAAAAGATAAAGATCTAGTTAATCCATCGAGATGGACAGTGCGTATTTGAACAATATTTCAAAGGTGCACGAGATAAGGTCAACATGTTCTATGCTTAATAGTAAGCAAAAGTAAAAACCGAGTTACTTTCAAGGAGATCGATGATGTGTATTTGGTCAAAATTATCAAGGAGCACGAGATGAGGTCAAACTGATATATGTTTAAGCTGGTTAAAGTCTAGGCAACTCTCGAAGAGATCGATAGAGTGCATTTGTTCTAAATTGTTAGGAATCAACGAGATGATGAAAAGTGCTCTATGTTTAACAGTTGTTCAATCACTGTTGAAATTTGAAGTTTCAAATTAACAAAGAAAGAACCACTGCTTAGTTTTTGAGCTATAACTTTTGATTCAGGATAAATTTTTTGATATAGTAAAATTGTAAAGGACTTCAAGGCACATCCAATGAATCTAGTTATAAGGTATGAATGTTTGTACAATCAAATTTAATAATCTTCAAATTTGACTATGTGTTTGACCATGTTTTGTAAGGGACCCTAGAAAGATATTTGAGTTGTTCTTGATAGCATTTGGATGTTTCAAGGGGACTTAGATATTAGAGAATGTTGTAGACTCCATTAGGATCATCTGTATGGATTTTGGACATTTGAACAATCCATATTTAGTATGAACAAATGCTTAGAAATTGATTGTGTATTCCTTCAACATGGTTTTGTGTACAAGGCTAATGTTTAAGTAGATTAAGCATACGTAGAGGTGTGTAATGATGATTGTAATCATTTGAAGATGTCTAAGAGGTAATGTAGAGTGGATCTATGTATTTGAAAGTGGTCATGTATTTCTAAATTGCTCAATAAAGTGTTAAATGGGTGAATAGGTCTCCATGAGACCTATAAGGGCTACTAAGGCCTAATTGAAAGGTGTAGTTGCTTAAGGGTGACCTATAGATTATATGGCTGACTTGTGAGGATAGTATTTAGATATGTAAGATGTCTTAAGGTTTAATGCAAGTCTAAAGGCTGACCAAGAAGACAATAATCATTAAGACTCTATAAATAGTGAAATCAAAGATGATTTCTAAATGTGTGAGACCTTAGAGAAGAGGTGTGTAAGAGTTGTGGAGCGAAGGAAAGGGTGGGTGCCCAGTGGATGGTTGTAAAGTAGAAAAAGTTGATGACTATGTGTATAAACTATAGGTCATATTTATGATGTCAAGAACAATGTTCTTATAGGTTTGAAGATTGAGGATGAGAGAAGAGGTCTCGAGTGATCCAAAAGGATGCTTTGGATGCCTTGAGTGTGAGTAAAGGATAGATGATGTATGTGTAATATTCATGGTTGATTTGAGATGCAAATCAAAGTTTGGACTGTGTGTATGACCAATTGGTCATGTTGTTGAGGTTGTGACAGAGATGTTTCTGAGAAGTGTAGAGTGATCCAAAAGATGGTTTTGGATGTTTGTGGTTGTGTGAAGAAGTAAAGGGGGTTGTTATGCGTTGTATCTCCACCAGATTGGTAGGCAAACAGTGTTTAAGAGATGTTCATATCATAGGTTTTGGGAGGGTGCTCAACATCTAGGTTAAAATGACTTGATCATCTTAGTGGTAGATGCTCCTTATGGATTAGGTGTTTCACTAAAGTTTGGTCAGAAGGACTTGACCATCCTAGGGGTAGGTGCTCTTTGTAGAACAAGTGTTTCACTAAATTATTAGTCAGAAGGACTTGACCATCTTAGGTGCAGGTCTTCCTTGTTGAATAGGAATTTCACTAAATTCTGGTCAGAAGAACTTGACCACGTCTCATGTTTGTAATACCTTATAGGACAAGTAGTCCATGTGTTTACAGGCTTGAGAGTGGGTTTTATTCTCTAAGAGGGTTTCTCACATAGATCTTATGCCTATGATCATGCATTATCTATTGTTCATTATTATGAATGACTTGTATATTCTATAAATGCTTGTGGTAATTGAATAAAGGTTTGAAATGATTGGAATTGAAGTTGAAATATCTTGCATCACTGATTCACCCCTCTTAGTGATTGTACCTCTAAAAATTGGTATCAGATCAGGTCCTTTAGAGGAAGCTTAACAATTTGAAGGAGATCTTAAGCAGCACAAGATGACTAAACAGTTGAAGAAAGAGAATCAATAGTGGAAGGCTATGATCAAGGTACTTGAAGATCATATATGTACTTTGAAGAAAGATGCCAAAGAGAATGATAAAGTTATCAATGATCTCAAGGTTCAGCTAGAAGATGCCAAGGCAAGTTTAAGTTCAAAAGAGGAAAGTTGTTTAAAATAAAAGGACATCATGTATTATAAATAATTTTTCCATGATAGTGGAGAAGAAGAAGTGTTCGATGAAAGCAAGGAAGAAGAAACGGATCTAGGAGCTAAGCTCATAAAGAGGAATCACAAAATGAGGTATGTGATCAAAGGTCTTGAAGCACAAGTCAATTTTCTTAAGGGAAGTTTTTTAGGCAAGACTAAGAGAGATGAGAAGAAATATCAAGATCTGATCAAGTCTTTTGAAGAGAAAACATGTAGATTCAAGGATGACATGGCTAAAGAAGTCAAGGAGGATAAGGAGGTCATCAAAGATCTCTGAAGTCAATTAGAGGTTTCAAATGGTAGCCTAAAATCAAGAGACAAAGAGTGCAGATATCTCAAGACTCAGTTAGAAGAAGCCAATACCAAAGTGAGCATGATGAGTTGAATATTAATCTTGATTCCTTGAGAGTAATTCATGAACAACTCATAGACAAGTTGGACGAGCTAGAAAAGGAGCATATAAAACCTGAGCAAGCTAAGAAGAATGTAGGCTTTGAAAGCAATGCAAGAAGGTTTGTTAGACAACTAAATGATTCAATGTATGATATTTTATTCCATTGTCATTGTTATACATGTAATACGTATGGTCATAGAGCTAAGGACTGTAGAAAGAAGTCAGTCAAGTATGGACATTTATAGATCTATGATAGAAGAATTTTTTGGCCAAAGATTGATCATAGTTCAAATCTATTAAAAGGTATGAATGATGTTATTTTACTTCATTTGTGATAAGAAATTTCATATTGCTAGACTTTGTCGTAGTAAATTTGATAAGCCCTCAAGTCATCTGAAGAAGGAAGAGACTCCTAGAAAGTATATCAAAAGTCAAAACATGATGTGGATACCTAAGACAGTGAAGGCTAGTCATGTTGAGTTCAAGGATCAAAATTTTGATACTGTAGAAAAGGAATCAATTTTGGAAGTGTCTCAAGAGTGCTAAGGAATCTTGATATCAGTCCAAAAGGATAGAAAGGTGGATGATCCAAAAATC
Organism: Torreya grandis; assembly: GCA_037957365.1. Lineage (NCBI taxonomy): Eukaryota > Viridiplantae > Streptophyta > Pinopsida > Cupressales > Taxaceae > Torreya > Torreya grandis. The sequence continues at coordinate 3,017,392 of JARHVA010000016.1, read as the reverse complement.
AAGTCAGTTATACCATTCAAGGCCAAGGAGAATCTGAAAGGAGGATCTCGATCTAAAGGTTTATTTGTTGTAGTTGAAGGATTTCCAACTAAGAAGGAGTTTCATGATTGCTAAGAGTTCTTATTGTATACTTTCAAAGAAGAAAAGGTGTTAGTTGAAGAGATATGCCAAGAACATGTGTTTTCATCATGCATTGTCAAGGAAGCCAAGAAGAGATGGATGCCAAACAAGTTGTTTCAATCAAGAAAAAGAATAAAAAGAAGATTATTCTATCCTATGATGAGGACTAGTACACTCCTCTATTCTAGGTCCTTTTGAATTAGAGATGTCTTTGTTGTGCTTCATGAAGACATTTCTCAGTTTGAAGAAGCATGTGGTCTTGCAAGGGTGTTCTCAGTCTGCAAGGTCAGATTGAAGATTTTTCGGTGGCAAAGAAGGATTTTAGAGTTGTCAAGATGATATTTTTGCATAGAAAGGTCTGCTGACCTTATTATAGTATGCTCCATGCGGTTTTGTGGTCTAAAGGTATGTTGAAGTCAAATTGGATATTTTTTTAGTGCTCTCAATTTTCTCAGTTATTGGCTTAAAGGCAAGTAGGCCTAAAATGGGTTATAGGATGTATGGGTTCCCAAAATTATGGAGGCTAAAATTGAGGTCCATAAGTGTGTGATTATTGTCTCCAGATCTGCAATAAGTTTCAAAGGTGGGCATTGACCGGAAGGAGGTTTATTGACTCTGTTTATTTTGAGATTCTAGAGTTTTGGGTTATGCTAGAAAAGTGGTTTGCCTTATGAGTTGAGGTCTAAGGCTTATTAATAGGTTGAATGGGCCAAATGGGTTATCAAATCAAGCTTCACAAATATTTGAAGGTTTTCGGTTTTTAAATTATTCAAGTTTTTGCCAAGATGGAGGCCTAATTGGCTAGAAGGTTTGTGAAGGAAGTATGTTACAGAAGATGAACGAAGTGATAAAAATTGATGTGCTTCAGAGGGCATATGAGAGTGCTCTAGATATGAAGTATTATGTCTTGAAGGTGTGTCTACTAAAATTTTTGGGATCTACAAGTTCCAAGAAGGGCTACAAGAAGTCTAGACAAACCTAGTATGAAGATTTGATGTTTATGTTCAGTTTCTCCAAAAGAGCAAGGCATGAGTATTTAAAGGTAAGTTCTCAAGTTGGTTTAGAGCATGTTTTCTATTTGATGAGTGGTAAGAAGTTTTGTTGGTGGTCCTTGAGGTGGCTTGAGAGAAAAGGTTAATAAGCCTGTGTGGTGGTTTTTCATGGTGTGTAGAGATCTGAAGATGCTTAAGAGGTGCAATGGCTCAGAGATCTTAGGGGGATTCTTTCTCATTGTTCTCAAGGTGAGTTCAATAATTTTTTGGTATTAATATGTGTTTAGGCCTCATTGATATCAATGCATGATCAAATAATAATATAGCCATGGTGCATGGTTGAGAAGTATAAGGTGGTATGCATAGACTTAGGGGGAGCTAACTCAAATAGTTTGAGTGGCTTGGGGAGATATGCATGATGTGAAGGGAAGCATATGTGAGATGTTTTAGTCATATTTAAGATGAGGTGATATTTTCTACATATGAGAATTCAAAAAAGTTGATATGATGACTTGATCAAACCTAGTCATAATTGTGAAAAATATGTTGAATCTTCATGCATAAGCAAAGGGAGCTTGTGAGTTTTATAGGTAAACAAGTCCAAGGATTAGAATATCCCAAGTTCAAATTGATATATGTCAAAAAACAAATGACATGAGATGGATCATGATGTTAAGGGGAGTTTTTTAAGCCCTATGAGTAGTTTTTCAGGTCCAAGGATTAAAGATGTCCAAGTTCAGATTGATGCATGTCAAAGGGAGAGATTTTGTTTCATATAAGGTATGTAAGAATCCTGAGCACTTTAAATTATTTTTGAATACATTCATGATGTTAAGAAGATCTTGGTGGTTGTTTAGTCCACTTTGTCATTAAGGGCAAAGGGGGAGAAGGAAAAGAATAGGTTGCCATCAATGACAAAGGGGGGATTGTTGGCAAGTATTGTCATTGATGTCAAAGATTGATGTCATGTGTGCATTGATGTCAAAGGTAATGACAAAGTGGTGTTGTCATGATGATGATGAGTTTGAGCTTGAAGTTTTGAAAGGAAGTATTTAGATGCATATGAGCTAAGTTAAGTATTGTTTGAAGCTTATCATATTGTATCTAGCATGTTGATGTGGTTTCATGTCAAAGAGAAAAGACAAGCATGTGAACAGTGTGTTGGCATAGGCTTGGTAGCCTAGTATGTAAGCATAGATATTCATTATGTGTTTGGATAGGAGGTTGATGAGATCATGTTTCAAAGGCCCTATGGGGTGTCAAGAGTGCTTAAAATGCTTATGGGAATACATCGTGTTCATCCGGTTCTTCGTTATGTTCATTTAGGCATAGTTGGTTATGTGGTAGAAAAATCTGAACATGCATATTGATGACATTATATTTAACACATGTGAAGATTTAAAAAGCATATTGATATATGGATGGATTCCCCTATGAAAGGTGATCATGTGATTCAAATTTTAGGTCATGAGGTTGAGCGTAGCTAAAGATATGTGGGTGCAAAGTTGGTCTCTCAAACAAAAGTTCACTAAGTTTCCATACTTAGCTAGACCATCACTACATGTCATACAAATATGAATGAACTAAAAATTTTGTGCATTCAATGTAGGTACTCATAAAATCAACTGATGTCAAAATTTTACATAGATATGTTGTCTATAGTGTCAATAAGCTACCCTAAAAATTTGGAGTCTGTAAATGATTTCTTGCTCAAGTTATAAAGTTCCAAAGTTGTTATAGCAATCTATGATGGGCCAAAGACCATCAAGATTAATCATGATTGAAGTCTGAGGTCATTGGTCTAGAAGATCCAATGGTGAGCACTTAATCACACATATTGATATCAATGGTGCATATGAAGTCAACATGTCAAAGGTTGCACGCAGTTGTGATAAGTGTCACAAGCTCATTAATCTGACAAAAGATCAACGGCGAGCTGCAATTCATACTTATGAAGATCAACGGTGCAAGACAAATCAAAGAGTCAACAAAGCATGCAGGACCACAAAGTGCCACAAGTGCATGGACTGGCAGTAAAGTGTTTAAAAGGCACATGAGGGTGCGAAGTGTCATAATCATGGGAATTCTGATCAAGATCTAATGGAGAGCACTGAAAGATAAAAACATAGTTAATCTACAAAGATCGATAGTGCAAATTTGGTCAATATTTCAAGGGTGTAAGAGATGAATTCAACATGTTTGATGTTTAATAGTAAGCAAAGGTAAAGATCGAGCTACTTCAAAAGAGATCGACGATGCGTATTTGGTCAAAATTGCCAAGGAGCACAAGATAAGGTCAAACTGACATATATTTAAGTTGGTTAAATTCCAAGCTACTCTCGAAGAGATCAATGGAGCATATTTGTTCTAAATTTTTAGGAAGCAGTGATATGATGACAAGTGCTCAATGTTTAATAGTTGTTCAATGACCATTGGAATTTGAATATTCAAATTAACGAAGGAAGAACTAGTGCTTAGTTTTTGAGGTATAACTTTAGATCCAAGACTAATTTCTTAGTGTATTAAAAAGAAAAGTTGTAGAGAACTTCAAGTCACATCCATTGAATCTAGATAGAAGGTTTGAATTTTTGTACAATCAAAGTTATTAATCTCCAAATTTGACTGTGTGTTTGACCATGTTTTGTAAGTAACCTGAGAAGGATATTTGGGTTGTTCTTAATAGCATTTAGATGTTTCAAGGAAACTTAGCTATTGGAGAATGTTTTATACTCTATGAGGATCATTTGTATGGATTTTAAAGGTTTGACCAATCCATATTTAGTATGAAAAAATGATTATAAATTAATTGTTTATGCGTTCATGGTGTTCTTATATACAAGGCTAATGTTTGAGTATATTGAGCATATGCAGAGGTGTGTAATGATGATTGTAATCATTTGAGTATGTCTAAGAGGTCATTTGGAGTGGACCTATGCATTTGGAAGTGGTCCTATGTTTTTAAATTGCTCGATGAAATTCTAAATGGGTGAATAGGTATCCATGAGACCTATAAGGGCTACTAAGGCCTAATTGAAATGTGTAGCTACTTAAGGATGACCCATGGATGTTATGGCCAATCTATGAGGATATTATTGAGATATGTAATATGTCTTAAGGGTTAAGGCAAGTTTGAAGGCTAACCAAAAAGATAATAATCATTCTCTTTAAATGGTGAAATCAAAGATGATGATTTCTAGATGTGTGAGACCTGAGAGAAGAGGTGTGTGTAAGAGTTATGAAACAAAGGAAAGGGTGTGTGTCCAATGGATGGGTTGTAGAGCATATCAGGTTGGTGATTGTGTGTATGACCTATAGGTCATATTTTTGATGTCAAGAACAATGCTCTTGCATATTTGAAGATTAAGGATGAACGAAGAGGTTCGGAGTGATCCAAAAGGATTTTTTGGATGCCTTGAATGTGAGTGAAGGATAAATGATGTATGTGTAATCTTGGTGGTTTATTTGAGAGGAAAATCAAAGTGTGGACTGTGTGTATGACCAGTTGGTCATTTTGTTGAGGTTGTGATAGAGTTGTTGCTGAGAAGTGTAGAGTGATCCAAACGGTGGTTTGTGGCTATGTGAAGAAGTGAAGGGGTTGTTATACATTATATCTCCATCATATTGGTAGGTAATCAGTGTTCAAGAGATGTTTATATCATAGGTGTTGGGAGGGTGCTCAACATCTAGGTCAAAAAGACTTGAACATCTGAGGGGCAGGTGTTCCTTGTGGAACAGGGGTTTCACTAAAGTCTAGTCAGAAGGACTTGACCATCTTAGGGGTAGGTGCTCCTTGTGGAACAGGTGTTTCACTACATTCTTGGTCAGAAATATTTGACCATTCTAGGGGTAGGTGTTCCTTGTGGAACAGATGTTTCACTAAATTCTGGTTACGACTTGACCATGTCTCATGTTTGCAATACCTTATAAGACAAGTAGTCCATGTGTTTGCAGGCTTGAGTGTGGGTTTTATTCCCCAATAGAATTTTCCACATAAATCTTGTGTTGTGTGTATGATCTTGCATTATTTATTGTTCATTATTATGAATGACTTGTATACTCTATGAATGCTTGTGGTAATTGAATAAGGGTTTGAAAGGATTGAAATTAAAGTTGAAATATCTTGCATCACTGATTCACCCCCCCTCTCAATGATTGTACTTCCAAAATAAACTGACAATATTTGTATTAAGAATAGATTTTTTATATAAATGGACCTATTTTTTTTCTTTACTTTGTAGTTATATTTGTCCATAGTTGATCTATGTATCTTATTTCCGTGTAGATCAACTTGTTTTTGTGGATTTTTTTAAGATCTTAACAATTGTTTTTTATTGTGTTTGGAGACTTGGCTTTTATTTTTCAAGTGAAACATTAGAAACCTTGTAATGTAGCACTAAGTAAAAGATTATGTTTGTTTTTTTTTGTGCTAGTTGCATGTTATAACTATTTCCTTTTGGCATTTTAAATGATGCTATTAAATATAGATAATGTTAATGTTTAGTTTAAACTTCTAGAGTCAAGGTTTCAGAAAGGATTATTGTTTAGATTGTTACAATCTGTGCTTTGCTTCATTTCATGTTTCATGACTTGTCCTTTAAAAAAGAGTTTGAATCATGGAATAAGTGATGATCTTAATGAAAAGCATATTGAGAATGATTTGCATACAATATTAATGATCATTGATCTAATTCCATACAACATTTGAACATAGAAGTAATACCTTGAATTTGTTGATGCCAAGACATTTGCTATTTCCATTACAAAGTCTTAAAGTTTTATTTGCAACAATATTATTAGCATAAATAACTCTATTATGACCCTATGCAACTAAAAAATGCATTGATTTCTATGTTGGCAATGCAATAAACAAAAACCCAGACTCTGTTTGAAAATAGGGAACCGTAAATGCATTATATTTAGCATAGCTATTTGTAAATGTAAATGTTTTTTTAAAATATTTTCATTGCTGGATTAATGACCATTACAAAAATGAAATGCATAAATGTGAATAAAAAACAACACATAGTGATCAACAATTAATTCCTATAGAGGAATACATACCATTGATACAAACTAGTTCTCATAGCATTGATGACACTTTAGAAAGAGAAAACCTTTTTACAACTATTTTTTAAGTACAATATTGATGATTGCTTATTTGATGTGTTTCAAGTCTTGTTCAATTTTTGATACACATCTACAGAAATCTACATCGTAATTATAGAGAATTTTCAAAATTCCTTAGAAAAGAATGACCATGAAGCACTAAAATATTTACAACTAGAATTGGAACCTGAAGAGATATATAGACTGCACCAAGTGTGTGACAAAGACACATTTTTATCACATCAAGATTTCAGCGACTTCAAGAACCATGACTAGTGAACCTAATCTATGGGGTGATAATTTTTGTATAAATTGACTCTCTAAATGGCTAAACATTTTTATGTGTTTGGTCTTTAACAAGAAAGAAACAATGTTTTCACTTTAATGAAAATATACATTCGCCACCATATTGCATACTTTTTCCAATGTGTGGACATTATGAACCATTGTACTATAATAAATTAAACAATTATCAAGGCCCTTCAAGACAAATATATTTATCAACAACTTGTGCTATGCTTCCTTCTTATTGGGAAATAAATATTGCAGAGATGCAACTATGTGGATTGTCTAGAATGTTATAAGACACATCTTGTTATGGTGATAGCATATTCAGTTCTATCTATCATTTAATAGATAATTTTTTTGACATATGATCTTTGTGTGCTATATAGTACAATCTTTTAGTAATGTGTTTGTTTCCAAAGATGTGAAAACATATGGCTATTTGGAGCAAAACTTGACAGAAAATGTTATCAAGAACATATCAACTATTGCAAATTAGAAAGAATACATTGTTAAGTGAGGTTTGATCCATGATGAATCTGGAATAAAAAGTGGCAAGTTTTTTGTTCAATGGCTTTCTTACTTTCTATAAGTAATAATTTGTCTATGGTCATCAACAAGTCAAAAAATTGTCAAAGTCTATAATGAATGTGCTTAGTCACATCTTACGTAAAACATTATATTTTTTGAAACAAATACAAAACATGTGCATTATGAGTCATTAATAATGCATAGACATGTTGAAGTGCATGTGAATGTTTTTTCTAAGTGCATTGACGAACCAACAAAAATGAATAGATGATCTTTGCTACAAACATTAAAGCTTGCATGTGGAAAGAACATAAACATGAAAAGTGTAAAAAAAACATGTAGAAAAGCCAACAATTTTTTTTTAAAATGATGATTGATGGCACAATGCAAAAACATACTAAATAACAAGTGAATGATTTTGTTAATTTTAAAAATAATTTACGCAACAACAAAAAAATTGTCTTTATTACAAACATTGAAACTTGCACGTGGAAAAACCATAAACATAAAATCTAGTAAAAACCTTTCAAAAAAAGCAATATAAAATTTCAACAAAAAAAGTATAGACACTCCCATACATGTTTGTGTTGTCTATAAATAAATACATTTCAAGCATAATATCAGTTTATTTAACCAAGATGAAAAATGCATACTGCAACAGTTGCTAGTAACTAATACAACCATACATAGAAAACAAATATGCACAAATTGCAATCAATCATTAAAAAATGGAATGCTTCTCAACTTTACAACACCTTTGAATATTAGACTAAACAAGCACTCAAAATATGTGCTTATGTTATCAGACCTTGAAGAAAAGCTTGTTTCATTATGAGTTACATTTTCTCAAATATGAGATCTAGACTACAAAAAATCACGGCTTGGACTAAAAGGTCCAATTATCAATGTTACATTGAATATTGAAAAAATCTAAAAAATATTGCCGAGATCTATAGATGAAAGAATAAAAAAATTTATAGCTTTAAAAAGATGCTCTGAATACAAAAATTCATATTAACAAAAAATAGTATGTCTAAAACTTATTATGTAAACATTGCAAGAACTTTGTTAAAGAAAATTGTATAATGCTCATAATGTGCAAATTAACTTTGATTGGAAACCATTCAAAGGGACTAGAGTTATATACACTGCAAACGTCAATAGTCTCTCCAATGAATATAAAAGCAATAGTGACAATGAAATGACTATGTCTTTTGACATGGATGAGGCCTATTATAATGACACCCTAGTACATGGCTTTGTAGATGTGGCATGTATTACAACATCGCAAGACAAAGTGATTGTAATAGCTTCGGATGAATAAAATCACTCACTTAGAAATTTTAAAGATAAAGACTCGGACGAAATGAAATTTTCAACACTATTTTTTGGAGATCCTTGTGATAAAAATGTTATGTCAAGATTCATGTATCAAAAAATCACACAATGCGAATTAATGCATGTTGATCATCGATTTGCATATCATCTTGTTGATTTATTTTTCAAAGCAATAAAAATAATCATAGATCAGGTTGGAAAGACTATATGGGTTTGAATTAGGAAAGGCCATTTAAAGTGAATTTTTTTTTTGGCAAAGGATGTTAAATACAAACCACATCTAGAAAAGTTAAAAAATCTGAAATTGGGTATGTATATTTCAAAAAAATATAAATCTTGCCTGATTACATTTAAGGATTGAAAAAAATGCCTTTGCTATGTACATCAACTAGGACTGCCAACATTTTTTTCACTGTTTCAAGTGTTGAATATCGTTGGCAACCTTTGATAAATGCATTGAAACAGTTATATCTAAAACATAGCAAAAAAAGGTTCCAACCTTCATGAACTTAACAAATCAAATAATGTTTATTTCTTTGTAAAGATGGATCTAGTCACATGCACATGCTATTATAGACATCAAATCAATGCATTAAGACAACTTCTATTAAATGATAAACTTTTGCTAGGCAAATTCATAGATTTTTTTTGTGTAACTGAATTCCAATAAAGAGGAAACACTTATGATCATTGGCTAGTGTGGATTAAAATTGCACCAATATATGGAAAGGATCAAAATTCAATGATCATATATTTTATAGACAACTATCTAACTTGTAATATATATATATATATATATATATATATATATATATATATATATATATATATAACTTGTAATACTGATATACTCGAACATGACAACCAAATTGCATATACATCATCATACTAGTAGTTATACAAAAAGAGAGAAAATTTATAGATGCAGCTTTCCACAATTACCAATATGACAAACTTTTAATTTTTGAACCTCTTGAAGAAATAGATGAACTTACAACTGCAACATCAAAGCATATTTACTTATTACTAAGTATAAAACAATATACTATTTCTGATGGATTTGACACTATTTTACATGATTTTGGCATAAATGAGTCTCAATACTTAGTAGCAATACAAATTTTAATTAAACAACCTACCATTTTTCTAGTTCATAGACCAATGCAAATATAGAGTAATAGTTTTATTAAAAATGTCATATTTATGGTAATCTAGCAATGATGCACATATTATTCTCAATGCATATGTTGCAACAACATACTATAGCACGTATATGACAAAGGGAAATCCAAAACCTACACATGCTTTTAAGCAAATACTAAAACAACAAGTAGCAACAAATTTAGATGTTATTCAAATGTTTCATAGACTTGGAAATGCAATGCTAAAATACCAACAAATGCCTGCATAACAAGTTGTTCATTTAGTATTATCATTTTCATTAAATAATTTCTCAAGAATGTGTACTTTTATAAATACATAATCCCTGGATAAACACACATTTATCTTAAAACCTTTAGTTTTGCTTAGGCCTAAACCAAATGAATCTGAAAACGCGATATGTCAATCTCTTACTGACTATTTCTTTGCTTGTCATGTTGCTATTGAACATGTTTGTTTAGCTGAATTTATTTTTGAATATAATAAAAATGGAAGGCCATTGAAATTTAAAAAAACACGTGTTATACGCTTTGTCAACTACAACAAACATTTAGTTGTTGAAAACTACTATCATGAAAGACTATTGTTATATGTGTCATTTCGAAGAAATGAAAATACTTTGAAATAAGGTTAAGTAACATGGAATCAACCATACAATTTTCAAAGCAAAATCTTAAAACTAAACAAGTCCAAGTTTAATTATGACATAAATCCTACTTGGAGAGAGATTGAACATGTTGCAGTCAACTTGCACTAGATACAACAAATAAATCTGGACTTGGATCTAGTTTGGCTAAAACAAAAACTACCAAAGAAGACTATGACTTGAAAATGGACTTGTTATTGCTAAACGTTGCATCAAACAAGCAAAATTCAAAACCATTTGAATTTATACATCGTTGATTCATTTGTGACAATTTTAAATACTATAAACAAAGATGTATACTAACTGAATAGCAATAGGTAATTGTGAAAGACATTGCTTTTTAAAAATGAATAAATAAAAATAAACCTTTGCACTTGTTTTTAAAGGAGGTGTTGGCACTGGCAAGAATTTTACAGTAAAATTTATATATGAAATGTTTGTTCATATTTACTCTCAGTCTATTGATAATGATCAATAAAATCCAAAAGGTCTTATTCTTGCATACACAGGGAAAGTTACCAACAATGTAGGTAGAGTAACATTGCACTATGCATTTTTATTGTCTTTTAACAAGGCAGAACTTATTCCATTGAATAGTGAACATCTTGATGTATTGTCCCGATAATATAGTCAATTACACATAGTGCTAATTGATGAAATCTCACTCATAGGAGCAGGAATGTTATATTACATTGACAAGTAATTACGTGACATTATGCAATTTCCCACTTTATACTTTGGTAATGTTGACATGTTTTTTTGTGAAGACTTTTATCGAATTCAACATGTACGTGATCGCTTGCTCTTTGAAACACCCAAAAATGAATAGTGAATTAATACCTTATTCTTTTTGGCAAAAAAAAAAAAAAAAATGTTACCAATTGCATCAAAAGGACACAGTCTTTATATTAATATTAAACATAATACGTAAATGCTCACATACAGATAATGGCATAACATATCTCAATAATAAATGTTTATGTCCAGCACCAAATGATCCTTTGTTTATATATCTCTTTTACTCGAATAATGATGTTGAAGAACACAAAAACAAAATGCTATCACTTGTTCATCATCAAGAAATTTTTGTTCATACAATAGACAAAAAAGATTATATATACAATGAAAGACAAGGCTATGCTAGAGTTATATGTCTACTAACAAAAATCATGTCAAAACCCAATATATTGGTTGAAATTTTTGTTGGCAATTATGATATGCAAGATGGCATTGTCAATGGTTCAAATGGTATTTTCAAACTATAAACCAAAGAAGATGGCAAAGACATTGTTTGGCTGAAATTATATGATGTTGATATTGGACATTCACAAAGAACTAAACAAATTCAATTGTATAAAAGTCATATTGATCCAAATTGGACTCCCATTTTCTAAGTTTCAAGGCCACTTAGAATGCATGCTTACAAAAAAACTTAACAATACGTAATCAGTTTCCAATACAATTAGCTTGCACTTGAATAATACATAAATCACAGAGTTTTATGATGGATGGCATTGCATTCATATTGTTTGGAGTGAAAAAACATGGCTTGACATATACAATACTTTCTCAGGTAAAAATAATGGAGTCATTATATTTGCTAAGCCTGCTTATAGAAAGAACTTTAGAGTAAATTAAAAAAACTAATATTGCAATGTCACAATTAGAATCAAATTTTAAATGGGTTTTACAGCAAAGCCTTTGCTCAGACACATTTTATTCATTTTTTATTGTATGCTCATTGAACACTTATAGTCTTCAACCACATCTTGAAGTCATTATTCATGACCACGACTTGATGAAATGTGATATACTATGTTTACAATAAATGTACATTGCATCTAACAATTATTGTAACCATATTCCAAACTTTTCCACTTATAACCTGACACATAATGTACATGGTATCATGATATGTGCACAATAACATGTTATTACTTTAGATTCAATGCAATACATTGCAAATGAAACAGAAGCATTGACAATAAATTGTATAATACACAAACATGAATTTACCATTGTGAATATTTATGCATCTCCCTTTGCTCATATCTTAGATATTATAAATGTTGTTGAAATGTCATTGTTAAATGTTATTACATGCAAATAGATCTACATCTTAGGAGTCTTTAACATCGACATGTCTAGTTCTAGAAAATCAACAATTGTGTTCAAAGAATATATGCTAGTTTTTAATATGCATTTCCTACCATGAAAACATAAACATCGTTCAAATAGAATCATAGACCATGTTTGGTCAAACAATGCAAAACAAGAGAATCATATCATAACAATAAACATAGATTGGACTGATCATGATGCAATTTATCTAGTCATAGATACCAAGACTTAGACATTAACATTAAGAGAAAAAAATATTTTGTTAAATGCTTGTTTGCATTGGTCTTTCCAAATTGTAAGTTTAGAATTTTCATTTATTGTGTTTTTCTAAGAGATAGAATAAAATAAAATCCTTATGTCATAGCAAAACAAGCCAAAAAAAATGGATTCAAAAATAAATAATTTGCAAGATGCAAAATCCACTCGAGAACCAAAAATAAATTTACCTGACATTGATAAAACAAGTTCTTCTCAACATCAACTTCAAAAATGGTAAATCTAAATTTTTTTTTTTTTTTTTTCTCTATTTTATGTTTATTAATCAATACTGATCTTTTTTTTTAAACCAAAAAAACATCCTAGCTACTTTAGTTACAATATTTCTACCGGTATTTAGAAAAAAGAACAAAAAAAAAACATGTTATGTTTTTGCTTATCTTATTTTTGCACTATTTTAGGATACAAAAAATAAATTTTGATTTCCTTTCAAGACAAGGACAAAATCAACTTCTTCGCATATAATAGTGGACATTTGTGCTGGAAAAGTCATTGATATCTTTGAAAGAGATATTTTGACTATTTATGGCCCTGCCCATGCTACAAATATCAGTTCTCTGATCAAGGTAGAGATATTGCATATTGATTTGGTTGATGTCCATGGCCAACTGACTATAACACTTAATATTAGCAATAAATTAATCCAAAAATTTGAAATGCACATAGATTTAGACAAAAGCATTCACATCTCTAACTTCTTGATAAAAGAGAAAACAAAATATGAAAGAGGCGATGTTGTTTTATGTATTGTGATGACTGTAAAGACAACCATACAAAACATACATGTAGTTTGAAAAAAATGTAAATTAACACTTGATAGTTCAATTGCTGACATTGTGGACTTAGATGGTATATACTCATTTGGATTGTTAGGAGATTTGATTACAAGATGCCAACAAACAAACACATTGTTTAACTTGCATGTGAAAGATGGAGAAATGGAATATAACACTATAATTGTAAGCATACTTTTATTTTCACAAAGAATATTCCTTGCATTCATATTTTGTCTGCTTTTAAATTAACCACCCATGTTTGTTGTTAGGTTCATCTTAGCGAATAACATCAGCAATTGTGCAATGAAATACAAGATCAATTGTTGTCCAAAAAAAACCTATATACATTTTCATTGCTGTCATTCGCAAAGGTCAAAAAGGATCTCCAACGTTTTGAACAAAATTTACTTCATTTATAGAGCCTTTAGATGATGAATGCACTATTAAATAGTTACAAATAATCTTAGCAGTAAGCATTGAGGTAAACATTCATTTTCTTTTCTTTTTTATTTTCAAGAAAATAGTTTGAAGCCATTTTTTTTGCTTTGTTAAAATTAGTAAAAAAAATAGCTAATGTTGAGCTTTATAGGGTATGAAAATGCTAAGATAAAATAATATTTACTTAACTCCTTTTCAACCAATATGTAATTTCTGTAAACATGTAGTTATGGCAATGGATGTCCATGGCAATGATTATTTACATTGCTCAATGTGTCCTAACTTAGGGCATTCTTATGTTTATGCACTGACATGCAATATCTATACAAAGGATGAAAAAATTGAATTCATAGTGCATAAACTAATGATTCAAACATTGCTTCCAGAACTTATAACCATATCTTTTGAGCAATATAAACAAGTCATTTCAGCAATTATTTTTTTATTACATAGATTTCAAGTGAACGGTACATTTACAATTGTCGTGGAAAATATTGTTTTTGATATTAAATAAGAATATAAAATGATTCCATATTGGTAGCTTACTTGGAATTATGCTTTGCAACAATTTTTTTGAAACTCAAATAACTATTTCTCCATTTTACTAATACAACTATTTTTTTATTGAACTGTTGAATATGACAATGTTTCACATCAATGCAAAACATAGTTTTGTCATCCTTGCTAATGCCAATCATGTTTATAAATTACTTATCTGTACTATCTAAGTCATTACTATAAACTTTTTTATTGCTTACATGTAAATATACAAACAATGATTTTTTAGTTTTTTTGTTTCATGGCTATTCACCTTTTTTTTCCTTGGTGGATGACATAGTCAATAGATACAATTCATATATTGCTCGTTATTGACATGTCATACAATAATTTTCAATACTATAGATTTAAAATATAATTGGCAAAAATATATCCTTAGCTCTTGTTGTTATAGAATTTTAATTGCTTTTGTGACTATTAGTCTTTTCTAGAATAGAACTGTCGGGAAGATCTGCAAATGCTTTGACCTTTGAAATTACTTGAAATTATTGATTGATACTTACCAATGATGTATAAAATAATGATTTCTTCCATGTTTTTAGTTTTGACTTGCAAGATTAGTAAATTGCGGATATTAAATTTTTTTGAATGTAAAATAGCCATAGATTCAGCTCCATAATCTATTGTTTCTATTGATACATCATGCACTATTACTAAATATGATATGCAACAATATCTTTTGTTATATGCAATCAACATTATTTGCCTTTTATATGCAATAATTCTTTTTACTGTCGAGTGATTTTGATACTAAAACTTGTAAATATGTTGTACTGTGTTATACCTCCATTGCTCTTGACAATGATATATATTGCATAGACATGTTAATACAATGAGTGTCAAAGATTAGATAAGCTCTGACATTTACAAAATTAATGATTAAAGCAACATTGAATGCTTATGATTTTATTTTAGAAATTACAAAATCTATTGCTAGACATTGTAATAATTCAAAACTTGTAAAGGTAATACATTATGGCCATGTAATGCTTTTCTAAAGCTATATTGATTTGAGCTTGATTAAAACTCTAATATATCAAATGAATTCCATTCCAACTATCTTTTTCTGATTATGCAATAAAAATATAGCATGGCATCTTTCCATTCTAGCCAAATCTGATCTGATACATGTCATAGTGAACATTTACTAATCAAATAGCTATCCATATTGCAAATTACATTATTAAACTACATCAAAATAATATCAACACTATGCCTTGTCTTTTACTATTAAAAAAAATCAATGTTATATGTATTATGTAAAGACAAAAAAGTTTTTTTTGCATGTTTTTCTTCTGCAAAAGTTTCTTAAAGTGATTTCAGCTTTGCTTTATACTTTTGTTGTTGCTTATTCAACTGATATTATTCCATTCAATACTTGGATTCTCATACAATAAATTTCTTCATCGATGTATATGTACATTTAAGTCAAGATGATCCTATTCCTAGTAGTTGCCTCATGCACAAAGTTGCATTGGACCATTTGAAAGCTTTGATATGATTGTTTAACCTCATTGGCTATATGCAACTGTGTTTGGACATATTCACAAGTTCACTAAGGATACAACATATCCATAGTTTGAGCACAAGTAAGATAAAACCTGGTTTCTATTACTCGCATGTTAAGTAGTGTAATAGAATTAGAACTACTTTAAATTTACTACTGAAACTCTCAAACTAGAATAACTTTTGCTTGTCGTGTCAATGCATTATGGATTTATGTCTTTGTCGATGTTTATTTTATAATCAATCCACCCAATTTTGGTTTTATTTTATGACTTAATTAAAAAAAACTCAAATGTACTATTCCCATAATCAAACTCATTGAATAAAGGACACAATTCATGGTATTGAAATGTCTTTGTTGCTTTTGTTCAAAAAAACTACATTATATGCAACTAAAAATCTTACTATGTGTTACTTCAGTCAGCAAATAATCCAATAGCCACATAACTACATAGCCATGTTTATCTAATCATTGGCAAAGAGGAGGTAAAAAAATAATCTCAAATGATCGCTTTAACATGCTTTGTTCCTTCACTACATAGTCCCCAAGAATATCAAAAGGTAAAACTATAGAAATTTGTTAGTTTTGCTTTATGCAATATTGGATTATTTTTTAAGCTTATGTTTTTTATTGAGAACTGTTGATGTGACCCAAATATGCAAAACAAGCAAGGCTCATAGCTCTGCCCCCTCCTCATACCCCTTGTGGTTTCGTCTAACTAGATTTTATGTCTTTTTAGTAATTGACACATAGTAATGAAACCACATGAAATGATCTTCATCAGGATTAAATATCTCAGTAAACACAACAAAATTGATATTTGCACTACGATCTGCTAGAAAAGAAGATTTTATATTCAATAAATTAGTTTACATTTATTTTGTTTCTTTTGTTGAATTTGTTAAGCAATATATCTAGAACTTACCCTTTTTTATGGACATTTGGCATGCTCTATTGTCAGTTAAAGTTTGTTGCCCCCGAGTCACAGGAAATGCCCCTTACAATTAAGGCATGTGAAAGTGATAGCAGGTACACGACTTTAAAGTAGTAACTATGTTTATGCTTTTAAAATTAAGCTTTATTTTTTTCTTTAAAATAATCACCCACAATCCATTCTGTATGGTTCTAGTTTCAATGGTGAGGATAGTAGCTTATAGTGTCATTTATTTGTAACAAATATGATGAATATAAAAAAGATTC
Source organism: Torreya grandis (assembly GCA_037957365.1). Lineage (NCBI taxonomy): Eukaryota > Viridiplantae > Streptophyta > Pinopsida > Cupressales > Taxaceae > Torreya > Torreya grandis. Next base: position 3,000,337 of record JARHVA010000016.1, on the reverse strand, counting down.
CATTAATCTTTTCCATATGATTGTTCTTGCCCGTCATTTATGTTTCTACAGATTTTAGCTACATTAAATGTATTAAATGTTTGCACATATTTTGACAAGCATTCTGTAGCATAGAAACAAATCAAAGGAAAAAATCCAAGCATAGATTTATTTTGCAACCAATTGAATCCTAATTAAATAACAAGCAAATTATAACATTTCTTAATGGCGTAGTCAATGATGGCCAATGGTTACAATTCGGATCCACTTCTGATAGCATGTAATATCAACATAGATAGACAATTGATGGGTATAGAAAGCCAAATTCTTGAGCTGCCCAAAGTAAGTTACTATTTTTTAATTGTAGATTCTATATTACGATGTTTCTCTTTCCTCATCTCTTGTTTGAGAAAAACAATTGTTGGAAATGGTTGTATGGATGATTGTAGGTTATGTTAAAATATTATTTTTAATTCCTACCTAACCCAACGAACTCTGAAACATGAAATATGCATACCACCAACGGTGGGGTGGGGGGAGGAGAAAGTAGGTAAGTGGAAAATGAATGCAGAAAAAAGGAAAGTAGAATAATGTGAGTTGGAGAATAGAATTCAACGCAACAGCGGTTAGAAGGAGAGAAGGAGCAGCAAAAAATAAAGTAGCAGTAGGAAAATATATAGCAGTACCCTGTAGAGAGAATAGAATAGAGGGACAAAACATGGCAGCAGTTTGGAGATAACAACAACAGCAGTCTGCAGTGAATCTAGAATAGGAGGAGGCAGAGTCGATAAGATAAAAGAATATGTTTGTTAACATCAGTCAGAAGAAACCTAAGAAGGATCAGAGTTTTTTGTGAGTCTTTAGTATATAGCTATAACTGTTAATACAAACTTGTAATAGATATTTTAAGCATCAATTTATATATAAATAGTTGTGTTTTTTCAATCATACTCTGTCCTATCCTATTTTAGCATTTTATATTTTATATTTTTTTGCTTGCTTGCTGCCCTAATAGGCCTGCACACATTTATTTTGTCTTCTCTCCTAACAGCAGCCATTAGAGCTGTAAAATTTCCCAACAGGTTATAGGAACTCGTCTAAAAGTGAAGTTGAATGCTTGCTACTAGAGTTTTTTAATGCATGGTATGAGCTGAAATATAATATTTTATTTGATAATGTTGTTTATGCTTTTAGCCAAAAGAATAATATGCATTTTTTTTGTGTTTGGTTTCTATTGTCTTGCATAGACCCATATTGCATGTGTCAAGATGACAAGTGTACTATTAAGTCAATTGATGAGGAATATAAATAAAAGCAATATCTTAACCTTAATTTTTCCTTCATCTCTATCCTTTTTAAAGTTGATATTTTATACTTTAACATTGCTTAAGAAAGCTAGAATTTATGAAAAGTTTTTTCTAAAGTATGCAGCCTTAGTGATGACTCAAAATCATAAAATTCAGATGACTCAGTGACTTTACAAACCAACACCTTCACGACCAAATGCCAAAATGTTTAATGCCAACATGATTAAGTATTTTCCATTTGGGATATTAGTTAATTTCATTATTTAATCCCCTTTTCAATATTTTTTATCAAACTGTAGTAACCCTAGTTTCCTCTGTTCTGTAAATCTGACTATTTAATTTGTTTTTTTGAAGTTTTTGAAATTTTTGCAATTTTTTTGATGTTTTTGGGGTTTTTGCCAACAATGAAGGAAATGCGATTTTGCATAATATAGAAGCAATAAATTCTATAAAAATTACTTAACTCTGTAAATTACTTAGAATTGAAATGACTGTTTTAAAAAAAACCCTAATTGCATGAATTAAATAATAAAAACCTGTTGTTTGGTGCCAAAACCCTGAAACCGTTCGCTGCCAGAAAAATAACAGTCATTGGGCAGAAAAAGTACAGCACTGGTACGGCCGGACGGCGCCGTACGGATGCAGTTCGTACCGTACGGACTGGTACGGAATATAATTTTTCACCTTCAAAACTGCGCCCCTGAATCTGACGCCCTCCACAGAAATTTTCAAAAATTAATTCGCCCTTTTTTTCACAACGCGCTGCATACTTGCTGGGATCATTGGAAAAGTATGCCGCTGGTACGGATTTGCAGGTAAATAAAAATCTCTGAAAGCTCCGTGATTCCCCTGAATGAAGAAACCTCTGCTGCAATAGATCAGGTGTTATTTCTCACCCTCTGAATTGCTTCTAATGGAGATGGCACGTTCCCCAAGGAATTCAAACTTGAAACCCTGAAGCTTCTTGCTCAGAGCAAAGTTGATCAATTTCAATTCACAATAATGGCATAATGGCTCCATTCCCAAGGCAAAAGCTTTAAAAACCCAAGAGGTGCGATTTCCTTCATAATAGGGGTTTTAATTAAAAAAAATCGCACTTTCTCAATATTTTAATAACTCCATAGTCTTGGCCAATTTAATAATAAAATATAATTGCAAATTGGCCCCCTCCTAATGATGGGCGACCCCTCAACATTAAAAATCACTTAAGTTATAATTTTTAATTATAACTTAATATAATAATCTTCGCATAATTAATATTTAATTAATATAATTAAATATTAATATTTTCCTCGTTACTCGCCCGATGACCGAATCGTCTGAAGCTGTCATATACTGAAGTGATTCCGAATGTTGCCAACCCATATTGCTAAAAATAGCAGGGGTCCCACTCTGACCACCAAGAACTGCTAAAAATAGTAACTTCTGCCAAAAGTCTCCGATCGAGCCCAAACGAAAGCCAACCGATCAAACTCTGCCAACTGAAGCATGAGCCAAGCTCCAAAGTGACCCTCTATCCAGTCTATCAGCCTACGAGGGTCGTATGATAGGCTAACCCTGTGCTCCGAGAGATGTCACTGAGAAGGGGACATGATAGTTCGCCCCTCCTGAAATTGCTTGTCCTCAAGCAATCTCAATGCCGGATGCTATAGAATATCCTCGCTCTCCCATATCGCATCCTCAACAAGCAAATCTCTCCATTTCACCAGATATTCCCTGATAGTCCTCCTACGCAACTGTCTCTCCCTATACTCCAAGATGGACTCAGGTACTAAAATCAGTTTTGCCTCATCATCTAAGGGAGGTAGAATGGCAGACGGTACCACATGATGGCCCAACACCTTCTTGAGGCGTGATACATGAAAAATGTTGTGTAACCTGCTCTCTGCTGGAAGCTCAAGCTCATAGACCACCTCGCCAACCCTCCTCAGAATCCTGAAAGGTCCATAATAGCGTGGCTTAAGCTTCTCTGACCCACTCTTCCTAAGAGTGGACTGATGGTAGGGCTGCAGCATGAGGTAAACCATGTCACCCACCTCGAAATGCCTCTCTGTCCTCTTTTGATCCACATACTGTCTCTGCTGATTTTGTGCCTTTGCTATATTTTCCTTAAGAGCCCGCATAGTGTCCTAACTCTCCTACAACCAACCTCTTGCACTCGGCACTCTACTGTTGCTTAGTAGCAAATCAAGAAAACTCGGCGCCTCATACCCGTACAACGCCATGAAGGGTGACATCTGAATGGTCATATGGAATGTCGAGTTATAGCAATACTCACACAAATGTATCCATTTGACCCATCCCTTCTGTTGCCCTGCTATATAGTTTTGGAGGTAACCTTCCACCCACTTGTTTACAATCTCCGTCTGCCCATCAGTCTGCAGGTGGTAGCTAGTGCTCGGAGTGAGCTTAGTCCCACAAAGTCTAAAAACCTCTTGCCAGAAGTTACTCAGGAACCGACTATCTCTGTCGCTCACAATGCTCCAAGGCAACCCATGAAATCTAAATACCTCGTGAAAGAATACCTCTGCTACCTGTGTAGCTGTGTAAGTCGTGGTGATCGAAAAGAAGTGGGCATACTTCGTAAGCCGATCCACAACTACATAAATGCAATCACGCCCTTGGGCTTTAGGCAAGCCCGTGATAAAATCCATCAACAGGCATTCCCACTTCCTGTCAGGAATCAGAAGTGGCTGCAACAAACCTGTCGGGTACGTGTTCTCCTGCTTGTTCTACTGACAAACAGGGCACTCACGCACATACTGAAGAACATTTGCCTTGAGTCCTTTCCAAGTGAATCTCTCCCGAACCTGCCTATATGTTTTGAAGTATCCAGGATGTCCTGTTGTAGGCATGTCATGAAAGGCTCACAGAACAATGTTCTTCACTTCTGACCCTGGGATCAAATATATCATGTGCTTGTAAATGATCAAATCATTCACAAGTGCATACCTGGTGTCAACTGTTGATCCCTCAACAATGCTGGAGGCCCAACTGTCCTTGGCATACTCTGCCACTATCATATGTCTCCAATCCTCTGAGATATGAACCATAGTGCTCAAAAATGGCTTACGTGAAAGTGCATCAGCCACTACGTTCTGTGTACCTTTGATATATGAGATATCAAAGTCATAAGCCTGCAACTTACTGACCCACTTCTGCTGCCTATCATTGAGATCTCGCTGCCCTAAGAAGTGTCTCAAACTGTTATGATCAGTTTTAATGCAAAATTTGCTACCGACAAGATACTGTCAAAATTTTGCTAAGGCATGCATAATCGCGAGCATCTCCTTATCATATATACTATATAGCCTCTCTGGTCCTCTGAGCTTGCCGCTCTCATACACAATCGGGTGCTTGTCCTACATAAGCACCGCACCAATGCCCTCACCTGATGCATCGGATTGAAGCTCAAACGACTTCGTAAAGTCGAGTAATGCTAAAACAGGGCATGTGGTCATCAACTCCTTGAACTTCATAAAACACTCATGTGCCTCTGAAGTCCAAACAAATGCCCCCTTCTTCAATAAATCTGTCATCGGGGCTACATGTCATGAATAACCATTCAAGAATCTGCGGTAGAAGCCACATAAACCGAGAAACCCTCTCAACTACGTCAGGTTTGCCGGTGTAGGCCAGTCAATAATGGCGCGAATCTTTTCAGGATCCATGCGCACACTCCATCTGCACTGATGATGTGACTGAGATATAGCAATTCGGTCATCCCTATGTCGCACTTGGATTCCTTGGCGTACAAGGACTCCCTCTCCAAGATACTCAACACTGTCTCCAAATGAGCTAAGTGCTCCTGCCAAGTCCTGCTATATATAAGGATGTCATCGAAAAAGACCAACACAAACCTCCTCAGCAATGAATGAAAAAGCCTATTCATCGTAGACTGAAAAGTGGCTGGTGCGTTAGTGAGTCCAAATGGCATCACTACGAACTTGAAGTGACCACAATGACATCGGAAGGCAGTCTTCTCTATGTCCTGTTCTCGGACCCTGATCTGATGATATCCCGACCGTAAATCAATCTTAGTAAAGTGACATGACCCATGGAGCTCATCAATAAGCTCATCAATCCTCGGTATTGGGTATCTATTCTTGATTGTCCTCTTATTCAGGACCCTGTAATCAATGCACATGCGTAATGTCCCATCCTTCTTCTTCACCAAAACAACCGAAGAAGCAAATGGTGACTTGCTAGGCCGAATGTGACCCATAGCAAGTAACTCCTTTATGGTCTTTTCTATCTCATCCTTCAATCTTTTTGGATGCCTGTAAGGATTTATCATAACTGGTTTCGCACCCTCCTCGAGCTCAATGATGTGCTTTATGCCCCTGTTTGGAGGTCTACCTGGCGGAATATCACTGAACACCTTGTCATGCTTGACTCTCAACTTCTGAATGTCCGGATGATATTCTATCTTTTGCTGTCCCTCTTGTATAGGTGCTAAATGACACTCGGCAGCCCACTCTACCATGTCGTGACGCATAAGCCGCTCCATCCGGCGAAAAGAAATTATTTTGATGTTACTGTCCCGTATTGCCTTAAGTATGTGTGTCTTCCCGTCAACATCAAAACGTATCTCCATGTCCTTGAGACGAAGTGTGACCTCATCCAATGAATGTAATCACTTCATCCCCAAGACCAAATCAATGTCCCCCATATTAACAACATAGTAATCTGCCTTGAACTCATAATTGTTCATGCATAAAGGGAGATCCTTAATCATGCGTTCACATTTCAAAGTGTACCCATCGGCCACTTTGACTCTTATGCCCTCGAACTCCTCAGTGATGAGTCCACGTTTCTCAATGAATCTAGCATCTATGAAATTATGCATGGCTCCTGTATCAAGTAGGGTAATGACCCTCTGGCCTGCCAACACACCACGAATCCTGAAAGAACCCTCCTGCTGAATGCTAGATAAACGGGCCTCATGTACCTGAAGCTCGGGCTCTGTCTCCACTCTAGGCTCTGGAGCCTCTGGCTCTGAATCCTCGAAACTCTCCTGCTGTTCAGAATCCTCTGATTTCGAGTCCTCATAGAACGCCCACATTATACGATTTGCCTTGCCCTTAGGTCTTAGAGGACAATCGTGATTGGCGTCATATGGTCCTTTGCAGTAGAAGCAAAGCTTCTTCCTGCGTAGGTCATTAAGGGCCTCATGATCCAAAGGTGGGGCTACTGATTTACCTTTTGGATCATTTCTAGAGTTTGATTTTTCTTTATTAAAATCAGACTTATCCTTATTCCTATTAAAGCCCTTGTTATCCCTGAATGATGAAGAACCTCTGGAGCTGAATTTACTCGATGGTGCTGCTAACTCCATGTTTCGTGCTTTCTTCATCGCCACCTGTAACGAAGGAGGATCAAAAGCTTTGATCCAACCTCGCAATGGCTCTGACAACCCCTCCATGAAGAGTACTACCAAGCGTCTCTCTGAAATGTTAGGGACCATAACAGATAACTTCTGGAAGTCACCTATGTAGGTCTCTACACTGCCACTCTGCCTCAACTGTGCTAAGTGTCGAAAGTAGGTTTCTGGATCTTTCCTGTCAAAACGCTCAACCAACCTATCCACAAACTCCTGGTATGTAGTGATCCTGTCATGCTGTAAAGTCACCATACCATGGTGCCACCAGTTGTAGGCCACTCCCTTGAGATGCAAAGTAGCATATCTAATGGTGTCGCTCTCAGCCATCGGGCGCAGTGTAAGGAATGTATCAAGCTTGCTAATCCAAGCTTGGGCTGTCATCTTACCACTACCATCAAACGTCGCCAATGTGAGCCGGTTCGTAGCATGTTTTAGATCATTATTCTGCTGTCGAGGTCTCCTATCCTGTCGAGCTCTATTGTGTTCTCGCCTCTGTGTAATAAAACGGTCAAAAGTGATCATCTCTTTGACCACAGGCGGTACTAACTCCCATTCTTCATGTGCTGCCATAAAGGTATCAGCAAACAACTTATCATGCTCCTCATCTGGTATATCCTCACCGGGCTCTTGTCTCGTGAAAGTGGGCCAAGTATGCCTATCTGCTGTTTGTGACACTGTCCTAGGAGCTCTTCGTGACCCTGCATCACTCCTATCATCATCACGGTTAGGTGACGGTCTCCTCGAAGTACCCAACCTCTACAGTGCCGCTGCCACCTGCTGTAATACATCATCGGACCGTCGTTGTCCTGCACGAAGATCTCTGAGTGTATGCATGAACTCTGCACCCTCCTGATCTCTGTCATTATGTTCTGTCCTAGGTATATCTGTTCTATCAGCCATATTTCCCGACTGCCTGCTCAAACTCTGTTGCCTGTCAATCAGGGCTCACCTGCGCGTGTAATACCTATGTGACCCAATCTGATCCGTCTGCATAAGATAGCTAAACCCGTAGGATGGCAGGATTTAGCTCTGATACCGCTGCAGTAACCCTAGTTTCCTCTGTTTCATAAATCTGATTGTTTAATTTGTTTTTCTAAAGTTTTTGAAGTTTTTGCAATTTTTTTGATGTTTTTGGGGTTTTTGCCAGCAATGAAGGAAATGCGATTTTGCATAATATAGAAGCAATAAATTCTATAAAAATTACTTAACTCTGTAAATTACTTAGAATTGAAATGATTGTTTTAAAAAAAACCCTAATTACATGAATTTAATAATAAAAACCTGTTGTTTGGTGCCAAAACCCTGAAACTGTTCGCTGCCAAAAAAATAACAGTCGCTGGGCAAAAAAAGTACAGTGTGGGTACGGCCGTACGGTGCTGTATGGATGTAATCCGTACCGTACGGACTAGTACGGAATAGAATTTTTCACCTTCAAAACTGCGCCCCTGAATCTGACGCCCTCCACAAAAATTTTCAGAAATTAATTTGCCCTTTTTTTCACAGCGTGTTGCATACTTGTTGGGATCATTGGAAAGGTATGCTACTGGTACGGATTTGTAGGTAAATAAAAATCTCTGAAAGCTGTGATTCCTCCTGAATGAAGAAACCTCTGCTGTAATAGATCAGGTGTTATTTCACACCGTCTAAATTGCTTCCAATGGAGATGGCACATTCCCCAAAGAATTCGAACTTGAAACCCTGAAGCTTCTTGCTCAGATCAAAGTTGATCAATTTCAATTCACAATAATGGCATAATGGCTCCATTCCCAAGGCAAAAGCTTTAAAAACCCAAGAGGTGTGATTTCCTTCATAATAGGGGTTTTAATTTAAAAAAATCACACTTTCTCAATATTTTAATATCTCCATAGTCTTGGCCAATTTAATAATAAAATATAATTGCAAATTGGCCCCCTCCTGATGATGGGCGACCCCTCAGCATTAAAAATCACTTAAGTTATAATTTTTAATTATAACTTAATATAATAATCTTTGCATAATTAATATTTAATTAATATAATTAAATATTAATATTTCCTCGTTACTCGCCCGATGACCGAATCATCTGAAGCTGTCATATACTGAAGTGATTCCGAATGCTGCCAACCCATATTGCTAAAAATAGTAGGGGTCCCACTCTGACCACCAAGAACTGCTAAAAATAGTAACTTCTGCCAGAAGTCTCTGATCGAGCCCAAACGAAAGCCAACTGATCAAACTCTGCCAACTGAAGCATGAGCCAAGCTCCAAAGTGACCCTCTATCCAGTCTATCAGCCTACGAGGGTCGTATGATAGGCTAATCCTGTGCTCCGAGAGATGTCACTGAGAAGGGGACATGACACAAACAATCTGTCATAAATATTATGCATTCAATGAAAATGTATATGACAATTTTACTGAGTGTATCTTCCTTAACTATTAAGTTTTTTCTTTTTTCATTTATTTTGTTTATATAGTGACTTTTTAATAGATTTATATAAAACATGTAAGATTATACCAGGGGTTGAACACAAGCCACCTCAAATAATCATTCTTAGGTTTGAGTTGCTTTTAAGCTCCATTTTAGTTTATCAAGAATGACCCACATATAAGTCTACAGAGAAGATGGCTTACTTCACATTTTACTAAATGAACTTAACAAAGTTTTTAAATGAACTATTCATAAAATGCCATAATCGTTGGCCTTATTGATTTAGTTGACATAAATATTATCAGTATTTACCAAAAGACATTTGACAATGCCTTCCCAACGATTCCAAATTATAGCATTTTACTCGTTCTCTAGTATGCACAACTTTTTATGCAACTATCACTATGTTGTTTTGTTTACTCTAGCATTATCATTATCTTATAGCGACATTCATTTTTTCTCCATAGTGTTACCAATGTTACTGTGTTTTGTGTTTGACTTGGCATGGAAGCATGTTGTTTGTATTGCTAAAGACAATTGACCAAGTAATTGTTATATAATTGTATTTGTCCAATACTAATTCATCCACTCTTTTTATTGCAGATTGTTTATAGAATAATTTTCAAAGACTTTGCAATTACTTCTCGTTACATCTGCAACTTCACTTTTGATACCACAGGTGAGGCATTCAACAACTTTAAAAAAACTCCTCATTTATTTTCGCATACCTTGTATAAAAAAAAGTAAATGGATCAATTTTGGACATATATAATTTCACAAACCCCCAAAAAAAATCTTGACCTACAATAAACATATTCTTGGTTTCATTTAGCTTTAACTCCTTAGTGATTCTATCTTTTTCAACTGTGCATATAAAGTAATGTGATAAGATAGGTACACTGCAAAAAATAATTGTTGCAACCTTATCGTAAACCACTTGAAGCTTGCAGTATAATACAAATGTTTCGACCAATCAAATTATGATAAATAATATTATTTTATACCATCTATTAAAGCTTTGAATATGTGTACTTGAAATGGATTGTAAAAACACAATCAAAGTGTTAACAATCTATTTTAGCATTGTTATAACATAATGAACAAAGAATCATAGAGCAAGACATATGCAACCTTGTTTCTATTTTTAACACACCATTCAAAGTACATGTATTCAAGTCTTACATACCTGTCAAATGATTGAAATATTTTTATATGTTTAAGAGTTTTATTACAAAGATATATTTCTAAAAACATGGCACATATATTTATGTTATTAGTCCCATAGAGTTTATCCCTTATAAGGACTACAGGCATAATTTTTATTTAACTTGGAATTAATCCTTGCGTTGTTGTCTAATGAACTAGCATTGAATTTTTATGCACGAAAATATGTTGTGCTTATGCAAGGTTGACTTGCAATATATTTAATGGATGGTATAAAATAGTACTATTTCCTCTAATATTATGTAACTTGAAACTTTTTTAATAAAAAAATGCCCGAAAAAAATCAAGTATTCAATGACAAAATAATAAAACGCATTAATAAGAAAAAATCCAACATTCAATACTAAATAAGATTCAAACCTTATGTAGTTATGGCACAATATCCTCACCACATTGGCATTACATCGAACTATGTGAATCTTGCAATAAGATATTTTGTTCTTGGATGTATTATTTCAAAAATCTGAAACACTGACTCGAAAAAAAACCATAGTCTAACTTTTTTGTTACAAACATATTTTTTAGAAACATTGAACATCTATGTTTAGAGTTCCATTTTGTTTTTCTATTTGCCTCTGATCTAATCCAAATAAATGTGAAGCTGACCCCTAAGACATTACATAGGCACTGATCATTGCATTTCTCACTGTTACTTTTATTACATTATAATATCCTTCATCTTCCACACATTACTCTATCTACATAGTTCCTATCAATTTCTAGCTTCAATTGATTTTATCCCTAGCAAACTCCCAAGATTCAATGCATAAAAAATTTATCATAATATTGCGTTTTTAATTTATAAAGTCAAAGAAACTAGCAATATTCAATAATTATATTAAAAAACTAGCATTTAGATTTCTTTTTTTTTTGTCATTTGCAATTATATCTATCCATAGTTGATCCATGCATGTGTTTTTTTATTTTTTTATTTTTTAATTCATATCCTATTTTTTTCCAAACAACGTTGTTAAACAGTATCATAATAGCCTATAAAAATTACATAGGCAAAGATTACAAGCACGTGAATGCCTTGCCTAAAATATGATGTCAAGGCTTGCAAAACCAAACAACAATGCACTACAAACGATTTCTAAAAAATAAAAGTAAAGCATTAGCAATCTATTCTACCATTTTTATAACATAATGAGTGAAGAATCACAAATTAAGACATATACAACCCCCAACAGACACCCTAAATAAACCCTTGAAAAATAACATGCAATGACCCAAACACAAATGCTTTGGGTTGTAAAAAAAATCTTCAACCTTGCATAAGCATAACATATTTGCATGCAGAAAAAATTAATGTCATCTGGCATGCCATCAAAATAGAGACTAATTCCAAGTTAAATAAAAATGATTCAAATGTGCATTAAATGTCATTACAATGGAGGCGTTGCAACTTTTTTGTAATTATTAACATCAAATGAAGAAACTTAAAACAAGTACCATCAACATTCATGTAAAATCATTTAGTCTTGTATGATGCAACATTATTTTTTGCATGAAAGTCATACTGTCACATTATTTTTCACAATGAATAACTAATATGTGAAGCTTTTACAACTATAAGGTGCAAGCTTTAAAACTGATTGAATATAATATTATTATTTTCTATTTCTTAATTGAATGAGATGCTTTCATGTTGTTTCCAGCCTCACAACCTTAAACATTGATCTTGGAATGATTAATCAAATATATATGCAGGGACAACATTCATAAAAAGCTTATAGCTACTAATTTATGAACTGAACATAGCTTTCACCTCCTTGAAAAACCTGAAATGGATCACATAATACATTTTGGCAGTTTGGTGATGCAATTGTAAACCACTATTTGTTTCTAGTTTGAAGTTAGATTCTAGACATTTATTATGATTTATTTCCATAATTCAGACATTCTAAAAGGCCCTTTTTTATTCCACTAAATCAATACTCTGATTAAGTTGTGGGTAAAAAAAAATTGCATTCAACTTCAAAGACCATGAACTATTTGAAATACAAAACATCCACAATTAGTTGAGTAATTTAGCATTGTATACAAGATTCTAAACAAACTTATGAATCTTGCTTATTGATTTATGATTTTATGGTTAAAAATTTTGTACATTGTCTTGGGTGAAGTAGTCTGATTGTCAATATTTACAAGGCATATTACATGTATATAATTGCTTTTTGCATGTGACATTTGGTTTTAGTCTCTATGAAAATTTATGAAATGAACATAACCCTCGTCTCCTTGCACTAGATATTAGTTCAGGCATTTTATAACACTAGAACTATTGGTAAATCACTATCAAGTAATCTATGCCAACACTTCTATTCCTGCAAAAGATCCAACAACTAAGATAATGCAAAATTCCTCATAAATTTGAAATGGGTTTGCAAGTAAAATAGTTAGTAATGAGATTTTATACCTTTGCATATTCAACCAGTGCCATCAATATGTTGTTAATAACTTGGCTAACCAAAACATGCCTCAGTACAGACTAAACTTTATATCTCATAATTTTTGCCTTGTATATGTCCAAAACTAATCCATTTATTCTTCATGTGCGGGTTATTTTTTATACAATTCTCAAAGCCTTTCACATCTTTGCAAAAAAAGCACTCGATAGCTTCATCATAAGAATCTTGGTTTGACAGCTAAAAAATATGTGGTTGCATTACATTTTCAATGTTTTGCTTAAGACGTAGTCAATTTCATTGTTTAAACCCATTTCCAGTATTTATTTATCGAATAATTTGTCAAAAATATTATGCATTCAATGAAAATGTATGTAGCAATTTTTTTTACTCTCTCTTGTTTAACTATTAATGTTTTCCTTTTTAATTTATTTTGTTTGTGTAGTGACCTGTTAATAGATTTATATAAAACATGCAAGATTATACAAGATGTTAAACACAAGCCACAATAGATAATCATTCTCAGGTTTGAGTTGCTTTTAATCTCCATTTTAGTTTATCGAGAATGTCTCACATATAATTCTATAGAAAATATGGCTTGGGTGGAATTTTATTACATGAACTTATGTTTAGAAAATAGTGACTGAAATGCTTTTACTTTCATAACTTTATAGTAGGTCTATTTATAAATTTTAAATGCATAATAAAATATGACCTTGATTCATGTATGTTGTGGTTTCAATGCAGAGAATTAGTTCTATCATTTTTATCATAGTGACATAGAAGACCTTGATGCAACACAATTTGATCGTGTCTTGAATGTATAGTTTCAATCTATATCAAAGGTATACAAATTATTTTATGCAAATCTTTTTTTCCTTGTCTTCTCAACTGTATGTGAAGTAAAATTTTGATTTTTTTCTCATATGGGTGACATATCATACTAAGCTATTCCAACTCAATTCAACTGCCAATGTTCAACCAGGTTAATATTTATTCTCTAAAAGTAGCTATAACACAACTGATATTCACTTTTATATAAACACAATGAGCAATAAAAGGAGAAAAGCTCACATTTGACTCAAATGGTTAACATATAGCTTATAAAATTATTTGTGTGTTTGTTTTATTACTGCAAAAACTATTTTTCGCACACACATCTGCTAGCCAAGAAATTTTGATTTCTTCCTTTGTCCATAGAATGGGCCACTTGTAAGTACTTGTGTGCTCTTATTCATCAGTGAAAAATGCTCTTCTCCTTTCTTAGGCTTACAAGAATTGTGTTTAATGATGTTTATCTTGCTCTTTGAATGATTTTTATCTTAGACAACATCTAAGCCCACACATTACCATGTCTTACATGATGAAAACATGTTTCATGTGGATGATACTCAAATTATTGTTCATGCACTGTCAAATATGTAAGAAGCAACATCTTTTTTTTTAGTTAGTGTTTTGTTGTAATGTTTTCTATAGGATAATTTTAATATATATTTTATTTACAATATCAAAAGAGAAATAATTTTTAAAGGTAGGGGAGCTCTCTCAATCTGCTTCTCGATCTGGAACAGGAAAAGGTTCAGTTGGTTCAGGATGAGGAAACATCACTAGGCCCCTAAGATTGCATAAAAATGTTTGTGATTCAATGTTTTTATGCTAAGCCCTGGATTCAATCTTGATTCTTGAGAAACATAAAGTGTTTAAAGGAAAATCTTACTTATCTTTTTCCTAAGAGAATATCTTTTTGTAAAAATTGATGTGTCACATCAAGAAAAAATAAAGTGGTGTTTCTTGTGTAAGATATGTCTATTTGTAAATATTATATACAGTATTGAATGTATATGATCACATTAGTAATTAGTTCGATTTATTGATAATATGTTACTAAAATTAACAACACTACTAGTTAGCAGTTAGCTTTCAGTTTATTCTTCGATTGTTATGCTTTTATGATTATCTTTTTCCGTTGATTAGTTTAAATTTAAAATTGGTATTCAAAATTTTTTGATTTGAATTTTTTAATGTGATTGTTCTTTGGACCTTACTGAGATGTTATTTAGCATTGGAGTCTATTTATAATGCAAACATTCTAAAAGACCCTTTTTTATTCTACTATATTGATACTTTAGTTTAGTTGTATGCAAACAAAATAGATTGAGTAATTTAGCATTATATACAAGCTTCCAAATAAACTTATGAATCTTGCTTATTGATTCATCATTCTATGGTTAAAAAACTTGCACATTGCCTTGCACGAATCAGTTTGATTATCAATTTTAGTTACAAGGTATATTACATTTATCTAACTACTTTTGCATGTGACGTGTTTTTAGTCTCTATCAAAATTTATGCAGTGAATAGAACTCTCATCTCCTTGCAATAGATATTAGTTCAAGCATTTTGCAACACTAGAACTGTTGACAAAGTTATGTCAAGTAACCTATGCCAACACTTATACTATTGCAAAAGCCCCAATAACTAAGATAATGCAAATTTCTTCATAAATTTGAAACAAGTTTTCAAGTAAAATTTTTAGTAACAATATTGTATACCTTTGCATATTCAACCATTTCCATCGAAATGTTGTTAATAAATTGACTAACTGAAACTTGCCTTAATGAAAACTAGACTTTATTTCTCATAATTTTTGGCCTATGTAATTGGACATTAGAATCTACTTATAATGCAAACATTTTGAAGAAATAGTTTTTATTTTATTAAATCGATCCTCTAGTTTAGTTGTGGGCAAAAAAAATGGATACGGTAATTTAGCATTGTACATAAGCTTCCAAACAAACTTATGAATCTTATTGATTTATCATTCTATATTTAAAAAACTTGCAACTTGCCTTGTATGAAGCTGTTTGATTGTCAATGTAGTTACAAGGCATATTACATGTATCTAGTTGTTTTTACATATGACAATTGTTTTTAGTCTCTATCACAATTTATGTAATGAACAGAACTCTCATCTCCTTGTAACAAATATTAGTTTAGGTATTTTGTAACACTATAAATGTTGGAAAAGCTTTGCCAAGTAACCTATGCCAACACTTCTACTACTGCAAAATCCCCAATATCTAAGACAATGCAAATTGCCTCGCAAATTAAAAATGGGTTTACAAGTAAAATACTTAGTAACAATATTTTATACCTTTGCATATTTAGCCATTTTCATAAGAAGCCTAGTTTGACAACTAAAAAAGATGTGATTTTGTTACATTTTCAATGCTTTTCTTAACACAGGGCAGCGGCAACTAATTGAACATATTTATCACTCTGAAACTATCAAATATGCAAACACCCTATAACACTTTCTCTAAATACAATACTACTATCAATTCTTCCAGTAGGAACTTGTCACTTTGTGCACTTGTTATAAACATGCCTTATATAATTATATTGTAGGCATGTTAGGTGAAATAGAGTACCCTCCTCAAATTTATTTGAACTATATAATGTATAGATTTTTTTTTCCAAAATATTTTTGGATGTGTTTATCTACTAGTTTTGCTATGTAGTTCATGTGAGCTAATTTTCCATTTTACAATCATAAAATTTTTCTTTTATGATCACAATATTTTTCTTAATGTTGACAAATTTATTCAAGTATGAAAACATTTAAGATGTACTATGCAATATAATGAAACATCCATTGTTGTGATTTTTGTAAGATTCTTTTTCTTTTTCCTTTTGGTTTATTTCAAATTTAGATGACCATGAGATTGATATCAGGGTATTCATATCATAATTATTATAATAATAATAAAATTACAATATTCGGTCGTAGTCAAGGAAAAACACTACGCTATAATAATAACACTTTGGTTAAATTCATATGTGTGTGCATTCTAATTGACTTATGGTAATAAACAATACTTGTTCATTTCTTTGTTCACTTGTAGAGACCTTATTCATTTATTTTTTATTATTATAATTTATATTTTTTATTATAATTGATATATATATATAAATGTAACATGTTTTTAGGAAAAGAAATAATAAATAAAAAACATGTCAAAATAATAAATAATTAAATTTAAAATGGACCAAATTCAAAAAAATAAAAATTTAATAGTCAACATCCATGTTTTCTTGTCCAAACCCTTAATTTGGTGAATGTTTAGATTTTAAAAAGATATAATCAAATTGTGTTTGATTGTTTTGGTTTAAGAGTTAATAGACTAAATTGTAATTGTAATTATCATCTTAAATATGGATTATATAATTATATGGTGGGCTTGTTAAGAAAACATAGAGCGTCATTCTCAATTTTATATGAGTTACATAACTTACATTTTTCTTTTCAAAATATTTTTAAGTGTGTTCATCTAGTAGTTTCACTATACACTTCATGTAACTTTGTTTTAAGTTTTGTAGTCATATTCAAGTTTGAGATTGGTAAAATTATTAAGCATATACTATATACAATAGTGAAACATTTATGGCATTAATTTTTTTTATTTTTTTATAAATTTAGACAACTATGAAATTGATGTGGGTTGTTGATATTATAAAATTAATAATAAAAAGTTATAATACAAGATTATGGTTAATAAAAAAATATTATGTTATAATAGTAACGGTTGGTTAGATTCATAATGAGTGCACACCTACTCACTAACTTATATGAATAAACAATATTTATTTATTTCTTTTTTCACTTGTAATGACCCTATTTATTTATTTTTTATTATTATTTTGTGTTTTCTATTATTATGATTGATATGCACAACAATGCAACATACATTGTTTCATCATGTGTCTAAATATAAACCATTTATTATCTCTCTACAATGTTGTCTTATTTTACACTTCTCTTATTAATGTGACGACCTCTAAACTTATCTTTTATTATACATTAAAATTATAATAAAATTTGAAATATCAAAAAAATAATGTTAAATTGATAAAATTAGTTGATTGTGTCCATATTAAATATTTATTCTCTAATTATGACAGCAGATTACCCTTATTCAAAATATATGAATTGATCATAAATCTTGAAGAACTTAAAAAGAACTGAAAATAAAAAGAAAAAACTGCATTTGTAGAAAAAAGATTAAGAAACAAAGAAACAAAGAAAAGTGGACAAGGAGGGGAGAATTAGCTCAGCGACCAAGACTTACATCCAATGTCTTAATCACTGTAAAATATTGTCGCAGGTTTAACTCACTTCACCTTGACTCTTTGAAAAATCTAAAAGAATGGAATTTAAGATGGGGACAACACTGAAGTGTTGAGTTGGGGAGGTGACGAAGATAAAAGAGAGTATTGTAAGAAGTTGTTAACATTAGAGATAGATTCATGTCCAAAAGTGCGAGAGTTGGCAATTCTTGGACGTTTAAGTTGACATTGATGGATGTCACAAGCTCTCAATAACATAATTGATGGATGTCACTAGTGTATTATGCCTACATAGGTAATAAGTATAAAATCTTCATTTTTTAATAGATAATTATATTTTTGTTCTTTTAAGAGAGAGAAATTATTATCGAAGGGAAATTTTGGGGGAGTATGAATAAATGAAAAGATTTTAATAATGTTTACAAGATCAAGTAATTTATAGAACTGAGAGTCGTATTAAAGTTGTTCGTAATATCACAACTTTTTGATTTAAGCGCTGTCTTATTATTATTATAGATCTTGATTAGAAAACTTGTTGTATTGTTTAACATTTCCTCTTCAAATAAATTAGTTAAATTGTCAACCCTCAACGAGTTTTTGTACTTGATACGGATGTCATTATAGATTGCACACTCCATAATGAAAGAACATTATGTCTCCACTACTCCCTTGTAGAAAATAAATATGTTTTTATGTCTTATTATCTTTTGGGTGTTGTTCACCATCAAATTATCTTTGTACTTGATACGGATGTCACTATAAGTTACACAGTCCATAATGAAATGCAATTCTATTTGCACTATTCCTTTATCACAAAATAATTATGTTCTTGTTTCCCATTCTCCCTTAAATACTATTCACCCACTGATTTCACATTTAAAATAATGTAAGCTAATCCGCAATATACAATCAACGTGTATATTGTTCTAATTTTATTCATGTAAATTTACAATCAATATATTATTAGATGACACAGGAGTATTTATTTCATTTTGTCCTCTTTTTAGGTCATTTAAGAGAGTCCCGTCAGAGTTCATTGTTGTGATTGAGAAATTGAGAGAGGACTTAATGGAGTCACAGAAGCTATACAGACAAACCTTTATTCCAACATGATCGGTGTGGATGCAGTCAATGAAATTGTTGTAAATGAAAATGGGGAGCTAATGGCATCACTCCAAGGAAAAATCCAAAGGCACATTTCCTTTGGGCAAAATGTCTGAAGGAATTCCTTCGGACATTTTATCCGATGGAATTCAAGAAGAGAAAGGGCCGAGACTCCAAAGAAAAGGTTTCCTTCGATCAAAATGTCTGAAGGAATTGAGATGACCAAAAGGGAGCCTGAAGGGCAAGTGCCCTTGCGGAGGACTCTCGGCTACCAAAAAGGGGACCTTTTCCAAGCTCCAAAGGGACACCTTCCCTTTGGGAAGGAAGAAATTGCAAAGGGCCGAAGGAATTGCAAAAGGCTAAAGGTTCAGTTGTGGAAAGCCGAA
This sequence comes from Torreya grandis, assembly GCA_037957365.1. Lineage (NCBI taxonomy): Eukaryota > Viridiplantae > Streptophyta > Pinopsida > Cupressales > Taxaceae > Torreya > Torreya grandis. The sequence continues at coordinate 2,981,011 of JARHVA010000016.1, read as the reverse complement.
GAAATTGCCAAATGGGTGATGGCTCAAAGATGTCAAATTCAGCGTCGCGAACTAGCCATTGGCTTTCAAATGGTGACGAGATTGTGGACATCAAATTTTACGATGATGAAATAGCTGTTTGGTTTTTAAATAGCGATAGGCCCGTAGACATCAATTTTTGATGCAATGCGTCAACCATTGAGGAGAAGCCAAAGGACTAATGCCTTCACGATAAGCAGCCAAAGGCTCATGACACAGGCCCAAGTAAACTCAACGACCCGCTGAGAAAGGAGCTTGAGGAACCAGCAAAAAATGAGAGGAGTAGCCCAAGAGCTCAAAATTGCCAAAAAGCGACAAAAATAGCAAAGAAAAGGGGAACAAAATAGATAATCCAGAACACGGCCACGCACACATACAACAACATTTGAAATGTTCTAAAAGATGCACCCAGTCAAGCACAGACATGAATTAAGTAGTCTAGGTGGCAAAAGAAGGTGTTGGCAGGGGAAGTTATTGTTGCAAATGAGACAAAGTGACCCATGCTTTTGCAAGAACATTTAAGATGGTTTAAGCTGTAAAGTCAAGACTTGCGACATCTACAGCATGGTTCTTCCAGGCAAACGGATGACACCAGCATGAGCAAGTTTCCTCTTTCCAAGGCATTCAACGCAGCATGGGCCACTTATTCTAGAAAGCGCCAAAGTATTTTCTTGAGGCTATATATAGTGTAACCTCTCAAGAGAGGAAGATATCTCTCAGCTTGTATGGTGAAGCCCTACAGAATTTTACCTTGAATCAGACATAGCATTTTCATTTGAGTTTGTACTTTTGCATATGTCTATGGTTTTGTCTTTTGTTAAGTCATTTTCCCTCATGCTTTCACAGAATGATTCCAGCATGTCTAGTGTATTGTGAGTTCTTATTTTGCAAGTCAGCAAGAAGTGTCTACAGTAGAGTATAGGTGCATGTGAACAGGCTGCCAAGTGTGTCTTAGAACACCTCTGGTAGTGCTTCCTCCCTGTATCTCTAGAGGACCCCTTATTGAACACTAATGCAAAAGAGTTTCTTGTGTCAAATGAAGTGTATATCAGCTTGTTCTTGGTGTAAAGTGTATGTCAAAGCTAAGTAGACTAACCATTTTGGTGCATCACTGCTTTAGTTTAGGTTCTATTTTAAGTATTTTCTCTCTTTTCACCCCCTCCCCCATTATTAGCAATCATAGTAAAAGACTTTAGAGATGCATCAAATGGAGCTAGCCCTTATCTCAAGATTCTCCCCTCATTTTTACCAAGCCCACAGCAAGAGGGGGGTCTCCATTGTGCCATGTGGAAGAGAGAAGCCCAGCCTTCTTTCAAGGGTGCAATCCACAGCGTCAACAGTTTTTGGCACGCTCGGTGGGACTCATTTTAATGCTCATAACAGTTCCAAAATTGGTTTTGGTCCTGTTACAGCAAGAATGAACCACTAATCCAGCATCTGACATTTAATCAGGCGATTGTGGGACAGTTTGTCCAAGGAGTTGAAGGACTTTTTGGTGTGTTCTTCAACCAATCAGCGATTGGAGGCATTTCAACCAATACCAATGGAGACTCTGAGTTGAATCAATTGGTTAAGCAATCCTAGTGCCATCAATAAATCACATTTAGGTATGTATAATCCCATTGCTCAGCAGTATGGACCTTGTTTTCCTTCATATAACTTTGATCAAGCTCAGGTTGTTCATGGCATCACCTCAAGTATCTCTCCTGGTTGCCCTTCACCTAGTGTAAAGGAAGTAACGCTGGAGTTTGAGAAGCAAGTGATGGAGATAAGCAAATTGGAGGAGCAGAATAGATATCAACAAGAGCTTAGGTGTAAAGAGGAGTGCTTGTTTAGGCAAGCTCAAGCCTTGCAATCAATGAAGGAGGAAGTAGCAAAATGGGAGAGCCCATTCATTCAAGGCAATCAACCTTGTGTGCCTTCTCCTATTCTAAAGAAAGCCCCCTCTTGTGCACTAAATCCTTTCTACTAAATAGCCCTTGCTCACTCTAGCTCATTTGATGCAATAACCACTCCCGCTCTTAATCCCTTGCACCTAGCTTTCCAACATCAAAGGGTATTAGAGAAACCTCTCATGGAGACTAACCTTCCCAATTCCTTAGAATGTGGACCCTCTTTTAATGGGAATCAACCTATATCTTTTGCAAAGTAACACGTCTCTCTTGAAGCAGCTCTTCATGTGCATGAGCAGACCCTTCCCAATCTCCCTCAACCTCCTCAAATCTTTCAGCATAGGAGTGCCTATCATGAACCAGCTCAGGACCTTAAAGAGGATAAAGTAGTTGCCTGTTCACAAGAGAAAAGTTCCAATCCCAAGGTCATGAGTTGGAAGCAAACAATGGAATCATGCGATAGGAAAAAGGAGGAGGAGAGGCCTATTCATTTTGATAGAAGTCTTGAAGAAGATGAAGTTTCTCCTACTCATCATGATGATGCTTGTGACCTCTAAGAAATGCTCTTCCAAGAGAATATAGCCAAGCAAATTATAGAGTTGGAGTCCAGAATGAGGTTCCTCAGCCAAGGTGTGATGTACGATTTAGACCAAACAACAGTTTCCATGTCTGAACACACGCCATCTACACTCCTTCAAGATAGCTATTAAGCCACATCTGATATAGATGAGGTGTTGGCCAAATGTAAGGAAGAGAATCATTCGATTCTAGCTCAAGGATTGCCTCCTCTTCCACATAAGTTTGTCCATGAAACCTCCACTCCATTCCTTTTTCAAGGAGGAACCTGTTTTGAAAGAGGCAAGTGAAGAAGAGAGGATCCAATTTGCAGCTGATCAAGAAGTTCTCATGGATGCCAATGAGGATGAAACCATCATGGATGCTCCTTTTGAAGACATCATCAACAAAGGAGAAGACACAGGTCATGTACACATGTAGATGTTCCAGGAATATGAAGAAGAGGTTGACAAACTTTATTTGTCACCAATAGATGATGAGGAAAGTAAGCATGGTGAGCTCTCTCCTCCCTTGTTTGATGAACTTTCTTGTTGCTTTGATGAAGAGAATGACCATGCCATGGGACCAAAGTTGGAGGAGGATCAGAAGGATGTCTTTGAACAACTAGAGACTCTGGTTTTTACACAAAAAAAGGAGAGGCCTGTCCATCTTGATGAAAGCTTTGAAGAAGAGAGCCTTAAGTAAGAAGGTGATGTTCTATGGGATGAGCAAGCAGTTTGTGATCCCATTTCAAACATCATAACAGTCACCCTTCTTCAAGAAATCCATGAGGAAGCAGAAGATAAGTTTGACAGTCTCCTCAATGAGGCAGAAGGGAACAAGTCTATCCATGATGCATATCAAGGGGGTTATGAGCTAGATGATCCCTATGGTGATGAGCCAATAGCCATTCACTTCTTGGTGAGATGCACTAGCATGAATGGCTAGCATGAGACAAGCTTCCAGGATCAAGATGAATACATATATGTTGGAAGCATGTTTGACCCTGATTCATTTGGATACAAGCCAATCAAGGTGGCAAATAAGAAGAGCAAGTCACCAAGTCTCCATTCCATTCAGCCACTTGTCTGGCACCATAAGTTTTCCTGCCATGAAGGAGACTTAAGAAGCCTTCCCTTTGATCTAGGAGGGAGGCAAATGTATCTATTTATTTGTACATAGGAGTTTGCTTTCAGTTGTGTGTCTTTCATTTTCCCTAAGTACCGTTTGCATAGGTGTAGTGTTTTTTAGCCTTGTTGTGTGTGTTTTCCTTTGTGTTTGAGGTAAAATATTTAATGGTTCATAGGTCCTTACAAGGTTGTTGTTAACTTCTCCAAGATGCATCCTGACTCTATGCCTAATGGACTTAGAGGCTACTAGTCTTTTTAAGCATAACAAGCATGCTTCCCCTAGGAATTGCCAAATTTGTTGACCATTTTAGTCATACAGGCCAAAATGGGTCTCCTTTCTTTCCTTGATGTTCTAAGCCATCAATATTGGATGTATTCCCCTTACTACAATTGTGTCATTTCCCTTTGTCATAGGCCTATTCCACAAAAGAACTGATTGATTTGAGTCCTATAGGTTTTGAGTTGATCTGAGACTTGTTTCACTTTAGAAAATTACCTCAAGTAGGGCTTTTATTGCAAAGGAATAGGCCAATTTTAAATAAATACAAGTCTTTTACAAGGTCGCGAAGGTCAAGTGCCCTTGCAGGGGGCAGATAAGTGACAAATGGGACCATTTGGCAAGCTCTAAAGGACAACTAAAGACAAAATATTTCTTTGCAGAGGGCAGGTTTTTTCTTCAAAAAAGAATTCCTTCAGACTTTTGTCCGAAGGAAATCCATGGCAAACAAAGGCAAAGGTCCTTCGGAAAATACAAGGTAAAATATAAAGTATTTCTTCAGACTTTTTATCTGAAGAAAATCCAAGGAAAAATCCAAAGGCACATTTCCTTCGGGCAAAATGTCTGAAGGAATTCTTGAAGAGAAAGGGCCGAGACTCCAAAGAAAAGGTTTCCTTTGGGCAAAATGTCTGAAGGAATTGAGATGACCAAAAAGGAGACCAAAGGGTAAGTTGCCTTGTGGGGGACTCTCAGCTGCCAAAAATGGGACCTTTTCCAAGCTCTGAAGGGTCACCTTCCCTTTAGGAAGGAAGAAATTGCAAAGGGCCAAAGGAATTGCAAAAGGCTGAAGGTTCGGTTGTGGAAAGTCAAAGAAATTGCCAAAGGGGTGATGGGCCTGAAGATGTCAAAATCAGCGTAGCGAACTAGCCATTGGCTTTCAAATGTGACAGGCTTGCGGACATCAAATTTTACAATGATGAAATAGTTGTTTGGTTTTTGAATAGTGACAGGCCCATAGACGTCAATTTTTGACGTGATGCATCAGCCGTTGAGGAGAAGCCAAAAGACTAATGCCTTCATGATAAGTGACCAAGGGCTCATGGCACAGACCCGAGTAAACTCCATGACCTGCTGAGAAAGGAGCCCGAGGAGCCAGCAAAAAATGAGAGGAGTAGCTCGAGAACTCAAAATTTTCAAAAAGTGACAAAAATAGCAAGGAAAAGGGGAACAAAATAGAGAATCTCAAACATGGCCATGCACACATACGACAATATTTGGAATGTTCCAAAAGACACACCCAGCCAAGCACAGACACAAATTAAGCAGTCTAGGTGGCAAAAGAAGGTGTCGGTAGGGGAAGTTATTGTTGCGGATGAGATAAAGTGACCCATGCTTTTGTAAGAACATTTAAGATGGTTTAAGCTATAAAGTCAAGACTTGTGACATCTACATCATGGTTCTTCCAAGCCATTTCTTGAAGGATGACACCAGCATGAGCAAGTTTCCTCTTTCCAAGGCATTCAACGCAGCATGGGCCACTTATTCTAGAAAGTGCCAAAGTCTTTTTTTGAGGCTATATATATTGTAACCTCTCAAGAGAGGAATATATCTCTCAGCTTGTATGGCGAAGCCCTGCAGGATTTTACCTTGAATCAAGACATAGCATTTTTACCTCCATTTAAGTTTGCACTTTTGCATATGTCTATGGTTTTGTCTTGTGTTAAGTCATTTTCCCTCATGCTTTCACAGAATGATTCCAGCATGTCTAGTGTATTGTGAGTTCTTCTTTTGCAGGTCAGCAAGAAGTGTCTACAACAGAGTATAGGTGCATGTGAACAGGCTGCTATAGTGTGTCTTAGAACACCTCTGGTAGTGCTTCCTCCCTATATCTTTAGAGGACCCCTTATTGAACAGTAATGCAGAAGAGTTTCTCATGTCAAATGAAGTGTATATCAGCTTGTTCTTGGTGTAAAGTGTATGTCAAAGCTAAGTAGACCAACCATTTTGGTGCATCGTTGCTTTAGTTTAGGTTCTATTTTAAGTATTTTCTCTCTTTTCACCCCCCCTCATTGTTAGCAGTAGTAGTAAAAGACTTCAGAGATGCACCAAAGGGAGCTAGCCCTTATTACAAATTCTCCCCTCAATTTCGCCAAGCGCACAGTAAGAGGGGAGTCTCCATTGTGCCGCATGGAAGAGAGAAGCTCAGCGTTCTTTCAAGGGTGCAATCCACAGCGTCAACAACTCCCAAAGACACAAGACACAAATAGAGAAAAACACTTTCTTTGTTGATTCAAAGACTTACAGTTGCATTTTAAAATTAGAATCACAATGTTTCACATACAATTATTGGCCTCTAGTTTTGCATTCTATTATGAGATCTCCCTTTTTTCTTATCCTATTTTGTTGACTGTCGAACGCTCCTTTTAGTATGCCAACTTTCCACTAACCTCCAATCTAACTCTCCCCACCTTTTTCAGAGGAAAATTTTGAAAGAAATAATGTTAGTTGGGCATATGGGTTAGTTTCATATAAATTACTAATGTTTGATTATCTATGTATTTACATAGAGTATCTTGTTATCTTTAGGATATTTGGTTTGTTTTAAGAATAAGTCAAATTCAGAGATTGGTTGGATGTAAAAGGAACTATAAATACTCCTCCTCATAAAATTTGAAAGCTATTTTTTATTTTATAATTTGAAGCTTATGTGTGTTGTGATCTATAAATCACTGTGATATTTATTTATTAGCTCACTTTGTTTTCACCTAGGATCATAGTAGGTTCTCAAGCATGTGAAGAATAAATTTAGAGTGAGGAGATCTAAAAGGAGAGACCCTGTGAGAGTGAAGAAGAGTTTCATGAGTTGTCTTATGTGTGGCTTATTCCAAATCCCTATTTTGAGTTCTCTATTTAATAATATATATTTTACAGTCATTGCATATTGTGAGAGCATGTTAGAGCATATGTAAGTTATAGAAATTGTAGACAATTATTGTCAAGGCATTTAAAGGAAGAAAAGGTATTTTTATGAAAGCTTGATGCAGGCCCATTAAATATAAAATATCTTTCACATTTCACAATAAAATTGATTAATTCAAAATGTTCTCAAAAGCATATACAAAGCAGAGCAAAACCCAAAAATTATTTTAAGAGATTTTTTAAAGAGCGAGAGTAGTATTACATAAAATGGAGGTGTTTTAAGAAGGCAAGAAAATAATAAAAGTAGTTTTGATGTTGGGCACTAGTAAAACATGATATCTGAGTGGAGGACACAATTGTGAGAGGAAAAGAGCATTCCTGAAAAAGCGAGCAATGTTAGATAAAAATTGAGCAAAGCATGAAGAGATGAAGCTTTATTTTTATGAAATTATAGGGCAACAAAAATTGAAATATGTTGAATATGGAGCCCATTTCAACACCCCTAAGGTAAAAATAAAATTACCAGGGCAATTTTAACATGTAATTTTTACTTTCACAAATGGTGGGGCATATTTTTGAGTATGTTAATCACTTCCCACATTTGTGGCATATTTTATGGAGAGTGGGTAAAATGTTGAGAGAATCAGGAGATTATTTTTATCTCGGGTGGTTGTAACCTCCCTTACATGGTATGGCACATTTTTCAAGGGATTTTGGAAAGTATAAATAGGGGTGAGAGGAAACACATTAAGCATTGCATTTTGCATCTCATTTTTGAGCTTTGTATTCTCTCTTCGATCGTTGTGATCGGGTTTGAAGTGTAGCTTACCATCTCAAAAACTCTAGTGTGAATTTGAGTTAGAGAAAGTTATCTCTATGGGAGGTTTCTTGGTGAGATTTGTCTTGTACTCTTATTTATAATATTATAGAGAGCCTCTTGGTGGATGTAGCCCACATTGGATGAACCACATTATATCGGCGTTATGTGTGTATTTGTTTAGATCTAAATTTTCTTTCATATGTCTCTATTGACGTGATTTTGAGGAATGAATTTTGTGTTGCATATTATTGCATAATTAATCACTTATTCCTAACAACTGGTATCAGAGTTGGCTTTAGTAATTTTACTAAAGTGGTGAATCCTAGGGAAAGATTTAGCTTGAGTGGGAGCTATGGCAGATCTAGAGTTGAAAAATTCAATGGGTAGAATTTTGGATTGTGGAAGATGTAGATGGAGGATTACTTGTTTCAAAAAAATCTTCATCACCCTTTGATGGAGAAAGTAAGCCAACCTTTAGGTATGGATCAGGCAGATTAGAATTTACTCGATAAGAAAGCACTGGGAGCCATACAGTTGTGCCTTGTATCTTCGGTTGCCTTCAATATTTTAGAGGAGAAGACCACATTTGGTCTAATAAAGAAATTAGGGAGTTATATGAAAAACCCTGTACCTCTAATAAAATATTTTTGATGAAAAGGTTATTTAATATGAAAATATCTGAAAATGGTTTTGTAGTTGATCATTTGAATGATTTTAATATGGTTGTGAGTATGTTAAATTATGTTGGTATTAAATTTGAAGATGAAGTTAAGCCCTTATTGATTTTGTGCTCCTTACCTGATAGTTGGGATAGCCTAGTTATGGCTGTGAGTAATGCCATCCCTGCTAAGGGAAATTTAAAATTTGAAGATGTTATAGGTGTGATTCTTAGCAAGGAAATGTGAAGGAAGAGCACCAGGGAATCATCTTCAGGGAATGCTTTGACGGTAGAGACTAGAGGGAGACAAAAGGACAAAAGCAAAGGAAACTATGGAAAGTCAAAGGGTCAGGGTAGATGGTGTGTTGGCACTATGGGATATGTGGACACACAAAGAAGGAATGTTGGGAACTTTGAGAAAAGAAAGCCAAACATGAGGAGACCAAGGAGGTAAATATGACAATAGGTATTGTTAGTCAGGATGCTTTAATTCTTTCCTTGGATAATGTTGTTGAATCTTGGGTATTAAATTCAGGGGTTTTTTTTCATGCCACCCCACATACACATCATTTTATTGATTATGTTCAAGGAGATTTTGGACATGTTTATCTTGGTGATGATGAACCATGTAGTATAGTAGGGAAAGGTTGTGTTCAGGTGAATATGCAGAATAGGAACACGTGGCTACTAAAGGATATCATACATGTCCCACAGTCAAAATGGAATTTAATATTAGTAGGGCAGTTAGACAGTGAGGGTTATTTGGTGATGTTTATAGCAGACTCTTGGAAAGTTACCAAGGGTGCTCTTATGGTTGAAAGAGGTAAGAAAGTTAGCACTTTATATTTGAATAGTAGTATTGATCACTGTAATTTAGTTGTTGCAGATGGAGATGCAACTTTGTGACACTACAGGCTTGATCATATGAGATGGAAGGACATGGAGATCTTGAAAGACAAGTTGCCCAAATTTAAACAGGTTGATTTGGACTTTGTGATGATTGTGTGTACGGGAAGCAGAAGTGAGTTAAGTTCTTGAGGGTTGGATCTATGAAGAAGGAAAATAAGTTAGAGTCAGTTGACTCGAATGTATGGGGGCAAGCTCTGGTATTTTCTATTGGTGGTTCAAATTATTTTGTTATATTTATTGATGATGAAAATAGGAAAGTTTGGGTTCATTTAATTAAGAATAAATATGATGTGTTTGAAAATTTAAGAGATGGAAAGCTTTGGTTGAGAATGAAATAGGTCTCAAGTTTAAATGTCTCAAGTTGGACAATGGAGGTGAGTATTATAGAAAAGCATTTGATGATTATTGTTCATAGAATGGAATTCATAGGCAAAGGATGGTTCCAGTGATGCCATAGGAGAATGGAGTGTTAGAGATGATGAATAGGACAATCATGGAGCATGAGGTTGCATGCAGGGCTACCCCTAATGTTTTGGGTGGAAGCAGTTAGCATAGTAGTATATATGATTAACAGAAGACCTTCAGTGCCTTTGGATGGAGGCATACCTGAGGAAGATTGGTCTGGTAATAAAGTTAATTATTATTTTCTTAGGGTCTTTGGATGTGAGGCATTTGTTCATGTTGCCAAGAAAGATAGGACCAAGTTAGAGGCCAAGTCTGAGAGATGCACCTTTATTGGTTATGGTGAGGATGACTTTAGTTTTTGGGTTTGGAGTCTTAGAGACAAGAAAATATTATGGTCTAAGGATGTTGTCTTTAAATCAAAAGACATGTATAAGGATTAGTTGCAGGAACAAGAACAAAAAGAGTACATAGTGTTGGATGATATTACGAATGGTAACGTGTCCAAGGAGATAGTTTAGGAACCTCCTACATAAGAACCCCAAACCCCTATAGTAAGAAGGTCTTCTAGGGTAAGAAGAGCTCCTGAACATTTTTTACCATCTTTGAGCTATTTGTTACTTACTGACAGTGGAGAACCAGAATGTTTTGAGGAAGCAATGCAGGTGAATTTTAGGAAGAAGTGGGAGCAAGCCGTGGAAAAGGAACATAATTCTCTCATGGAGAACCATACATGGGATTTGGTGAAGCTACCCAAGGGAAAGAGAACATTGAAAAAAAAGTGGGTATACAAAATCAAAGAAGAGGATGGAGGAAGAAAAAGGTACAAGGCCTGGTTGGTGCTCAAGGGGTTTGCACAAAAGAAAGGTATTGATTTTGATGAGATTTGTTCTCTTATTTTTAAGATGACTTCTATTAGAACTGTGCTTGGTATAGTTGCAATAGAGGATTTGCACTTAGAATAATTAGATGTGAAGATTGTGTTCCTTCATAGTGACTTAGAGGAGGAATTATATATGTAGTAGCCACAGGGTTATGAGGTCGAAGGAAAAGAGAAATTGGTGTGCAGACTAAAGAAGAGCTTGTATGGCCTAAAACAAGTTCCACGACAATGGTATAAGAAGTTTGACAGTTTTACGTTAAAACATGGTTACTCCAGGTGTCATTCTAACCATTACATGTATGTCAAGAGATTTGAGGATGGTAATTATATTATCCTATGCTTGTATGTAGATGGCATGTTGGTTGCAGGAAAGAGCATGCAACAAATTCAAGTACTCAAGAAATAACTTGGTGATTACTTTTCTATGAAGGATTTGGGTGTAGCAAAACAAATCCTTGGTATGAGGATAACTCGGGATAAGGAGAGGAAGTTGATTTTATCCTAGGAAGAATACGTGAAGAAAGTTTTGGGGAGTTTTAGTATGTAAGATGCTAAGCCGGTTGGGACTCCTTTGGCAGGCCAGTTCAGATTATGAAAGGAGCAGTGTCCCTAGATAGAACAAGAAAAGCTAAAGATGTCCAAGGTACCTTACTCATCATCGATTGGTAGCCTGATGTATGCTATGGTTTTTACTAGGCCAAATATTGCCCATGTAATGGGAGTAGTAAGTAGGTACATGAATAATCTAAGTTATGAGCACTAGCAAGTAGTGAAGTGGATTATTTGATATTTGAGAGGAGCCATGGGTATAACATTGTGTTTTGGTGGGTAGAACACTATTTTACATGGTTATGTGGACTCAGATATGGCTGGGGATGTTGATAGCAAGATGAGTATGACAGGTTATGTGTTTACTATTGGGGATACAATGGTTAGTTGGATTCCTCGAATATAGATGGTTGTGGTTTTATCAACCACAAAAGCTGAGTATGTTGTTGCTCCAAAGGCTAGCAAGGAGATGATTTGGTTACAATAGTTACTTTATGAGTTGGGATATAAGTAAGAAACTAAAGGATTACATAGTGATAGTCCGAGTGATATATATTTAGCCAAGAACTTTGCTTTCCACTCGATGATGAAGCACATACATTTGTAATATCATTTCATCAGGACAGCTTTGGAAGAAAATATGGTGAAGCTCGAGAAGATAAAAAAGAGCCATAATCTTGTGGATATGATGACCAAGGTAGTCACATTGGAGAAGTTGAGGTTATGTTCAACTTTAGTCGGTCTTCATGAAAATCATGGAGTGTTAAATTTTGTTCAAGGAGAAACAAACTCCAAGTGGGAGATTGTTGAATGTGGAGCTCGTTTCAACACCCCTAAGGTAAAAATAAAATTATTGGGGAAATTTTAACATGTAATTTTTACTTTCATAAATGGTGGGGCATGTTTTTTATTATGCTAACCATTTCCCACATTTGTGGCATGTTTTATGGAGAAGTGGGTAAGGTGTTGAGAGAATCAGGGAATAATGTTTATCTCGGGTAGTTGTAACCTCCTTAATTTGGTGGGGATATGGTTATCTTCATGGTATGGCACATTTTTCAAGGGATTTTGGAAAGTATAAATAGGTGTGAGGGGAAACACATTAAGCATTGCATTTTGCATCTCATTTTTGAGCTTTGTATTCTCTCTTCAGTCGATGTGATTGGGTTTGAGGTGTAGCTTAACATCTCGAGAATTCTAGTGTGAATTTAGGTTGGAGAAAGTTATCTCTGTGAGAGGTTTCTTGTTGAGTGTTTTTTTGTACTCTTGTTTATAATAGTATAGAGAGTCTCTTGGTGGATGTAGCCCACATTGGGTGAACCACGTTATATCGGTGTTATGTGTGTATTTACTTAGATCTGAATGTTCTTTCATATGTCTTTGTTGTTGTGATTTTGAGGAATGAATTCCATGTTGCATGCTATTGCATAATTAATCATTTATTCCTAACAAAATAATATTCAAAATATTTAATAAATTTTATGTATTATTTTATTCAAGTTTTATTAAAATTTTAAATATTTTCTTTAAAAATTCCCCAATAGCCATTTAATTATGTATTTGGTGAACTGAAAGGAGCCCTGAATTGAAAATTATCTACATTATCTGGTTTAAGAAGGCTAAAATAGTGGTGAAATAATTTTGGTCCAAAGCATTATCAATCTCTAGATTTAATTGTTTCTTTATTTTTTAGATAGTGTAACAGATAGTCAATTAATCTTGTATCTTGTAAACGGTGATTGATCAAGAGCCGAAAATTGGCCACATTGTTTGGTGTAGATAGATAGACATAGTATAAAAATATTTTAACCTGAATTTTGTGAATCTTCATAAATAATTATTTTTGTGAGTTGGTTAAGGTGTTTAGAAAATCCATTCATTTAAATATATATCAAACAACTAGATGCACTTGCAACATTATTTATTTAATTTTGATGTTTTATCAGCAATTGTAATTGTAAAATAATAATAGTAATAATAATATATATATATATATATATATATATATATATATATATATATATTTAAATGGTGTGTGGTCCCATTTTATAGGACAAGGGAAGTATCTGAATTTAGAGACCTATTTAGTATTGCAGTGAGTATTTGTGGTTTATTGCAAATATTTTCTAATGGTGAATACTAGTAGAAATGCTATACCTAATATTCCAATTAATATCTTTGAAGGAGACAATTTCAGTTATTAGCGCAGTAGGATGAAGACTCTACTAAAATCTAAAGATTTGTGACAAATTATTCAAAATGGGTGTACACAACCAACATATGTGAATGCTTAAATGATGTACAAATAAGGGACTATGAAGCTAACGTAAAAATTGACAATGAGGATTTACTTTATATTCATGATGAAATAGATAAAATAATATTCCCTATAATAATTGAAATTAATCACTCTAAAGTTGCATGGGATATACTTGTGTTTTATCAAATTTGTGATTAAGAGAGATTTAACCTAATTAGACAAATAGCGGAGTATAATTAGAAATAATAAAAGCATAAATTAAGTATTTATCACTTGAAACTTACTAAAAATAGAAATATGCTAGAAAGAGAAAATACCAAAGAAGGATCACTTAGATGGAAAATCATACATGCATGGATTTTAGTGCAATTATGAAATCAAATGTGTGACTATATGAGACTACTATGAATCAGAAACAAGGCTTTGACATCTCCCTAGGATAAGGTATACCTATACTAGTGTCTATAAAGCACATCGACATCTAGTGGAGTCTTAGGTCTGTGTAAAATTAGATCGGTGTGCCTTCGCCTATAGGTCATGTGTGTGATCAGATTTATGTAATTTATTGTGAAAACCACTGTATGCCTTTTTATTCACTTGGAACCCTAACTCAATAGGTCATGAGAAAAAACATAATAAATGAAAAAAAATGGTTAGTGGTTGAAGTTTTGTTTAACCTCAACACCCCCTATGTTGAGCATTATCTAAATACCAATACTCCAAAGAGGGATCAAACTCCATGTAGTTCTTCCATGTTATGATGGTGTGTGTGAAAAGTGGTGTAATGTTATGTTGATACAATCCTAGTGTGATTAAGTGAATCAACAATTAGTTTGACCTTGGAGTTGTATTTAGACTTAGCTCAACACTACCAAGGTTGTGTGGACTCAAAATTATGAAGAATAGATGCTTTCCTCTCAATATGCAGTTAGATATCTTGGTGATTTTCAATGATACGTGAGCTTCTAGTGAATAAATGGCTTGAAAATATGGAATTCCTTCATATGGGACTTGTGAAATGTGTATAATGACCCATTACATAAATTTGAATTTGATCAACTAGTTGTTATTTGAAGGGAAGATGAGACCAATAAATTCAAACACTACTAGTGAGTGGGATTATCTTGAAAGAGTGGCCTTATCTGAGGAGCAAAGATAACTGAGTTGGAAATGTGGATCAGTCAAAGGATAAGCTTGAATTGTTTAGAATAATAAATAAGGGCATTTAGTGGTCATTAGTTACTTGGATGAATATGTCATATGCATATAGGTGAAGGAGCGGTGGTCAAGGAATGTGGAATTTGGCATGAGCTAAGTGTGTATAAGAAGTGGTCACAAGTACATTGTTTTAACAATAACTGTTAATTTATGCATGTCTACCCCTCTTTTCTTCTAGTAATGCAACAATGTAAAAATACTGAGGTAAAAGAAAAAGAGTTATACTCACACTTACCTATGAATAACAATCTTGAATGTAGGTCATACATTGAACTATGTTTCATGCAAACCTATAATGAAACATGTTTAAATTAGTCCTTGCTTAAATTAAAAATCTAAAAGTAAAGATAATAAACTTATATATCAAATGACAAGGAACAAATACACACATTTTGGGTATGTGAATCACTATGTTTTCTAATGCAAAAAACGGTGACTATAGAACTTAGGATCCTTGGAAATTTTTTCCTCATTAAAATACTTAGATTTGACTGTGCATGCCCCAATCCTCATTGATATGAGAGTGTGATTAAGAACTCAAAGTGTGTTTGAATCCATCATTTAATACCCAAGGTAGTAGAGTGGTTAGAAATCCTTATATGAATTCTAAAGGATCATTCTAGTGTAAAAAAGTGAATCAACCGTTGTAGACAAAATAAGCTTTATTTGTGGTTCAAAACTAGTGCAAAAATAGTATGTTTTGAGTCTTTTGTGTACAACATAGAAAATGACATGAATTGTCATTCCTTCTATGAAACAAGTGTAAATTTGAGCAAAGAAGTGGTCATGTGTGGTGCACATGCCACCAATATGATATTTAGGTGTATATGGATTATGAAATTGAGTAATATCATGTGATTTTATGAGCAAAATACATGTATAAATTTTGTAACACATGTCACGCATGATGCCCATAATTTAAACAAAATACAAGACAATACTTAAGTATGTATCTAAAATAATTCTAAGTATTTGTTACAAACTACCCTATAACTGATTGTGATTTTCATAAACTATGAAAATCATTGTTTTCTAACTACTGGGATGATAGTGCACTCTTTTGGATATGACTGATCTGCACCCTTATCAAAATGAAGCGATGTTATCTAAAAATATTTTTTTGGATGAAATTTGGGTATGAACTATGATAAACTGATCAAAATTTGTCTTTCTTTATCTAAGTAGTGTTTTTTTCATCTTAGTCTTCAAGACAAGCCACAATGTATGCCCTCATGATCATATACTAAGTATTATGAAATTGAAAAGAAAAATTAGAGATGAATATGCATGATTTAGATCATTACATCAAAAAACTAGGGAGATGCATGAAATATATTTATTATATCATTTCAAACATATAAAATAATCAATAGTCATTGTCATAATTCATACACAAAGAAACATAAAATCACATAAATAAGTAAGAAGGTAATGGGTATGCGTACAAAGGACATGTCCATATGCCACTCAGACACATAAAAGACAAAAAATAAGGTTTAGAGACAAAAATAAAGAGATGGTTAATTTTAGATAATATAAAATATTAAATAGATACAAGATATGAATCATAAAACAAAACAACAAAGTATGCAAAATTAAATGTAATTGATCAAAATAATAAATTTGTAGCATTCGTATATTCAGCAACTTAGGTATCCAATAATATATCAATATGACATTAGGTGAGAAAAATTATAAATTTTGTCTTATGTATTTCAATATAATATGAACAATATGAATATCCATAAAATGATTATAAAAAAAAACCTAAGTAAAAATATGCCCCCAATAAATTGGCTAAGATATGACCTAGTTGTAAGAGTCATGTGACTAGTTTGAATCTCAAAAAGGAGAGAATGTGTTCACTAGGTCAAGTCCAAAGGAATAGGATAGGAGTGTAGTATGTGAATATCTAAAATAGATTCTTTTTATCTTTATTAATTTTCTATGTTTGAGAGAGTGTCAGCACCTTCAATTTAATCTAGGAATGACACCTTGTATGTTATTAAACTCACTTATGTACACTTATGAAGCATTTTTTAATATAAAATGGATACAAAAATATATTTTATATACTTATAAAAAATAAATCAAAGAAAATAAATTACACATATCATGCGTAGGTTCTAAATTTTGAAATGTTTATAATATTTGAATTTTTTTAATATATAAAGTATAAAATAAAAAGATACTAACCATTGAGTCTCAAAAGATACTCTTAGTCAATATATATTATATCTAGCATATAAAGGATGAACTCCCATGAATGAAACGTGTCATGACACTATGAATTAACTAATTTTGACTCATAATATGAGAATTGATTTGATTTTGTACTAGAAGTGCCAATATCATGATGTTGATCGATATCATGATGTGTATTTTATGTATCAGTGTGAACTCTAGGATTATTTTAAATCCATCATAAAGTGTATGAAATTTGTGTTTATGTTCCACATGAAACATCCTTGGTGATTTAAGATGTTAGTTTGGGTCATGTTGCTATAGAGAGTGGCTCTCTAGAATATGTGACAAAATTTTGATTGAGTGGATTTTCAAAGATAGGTATCCTTGGAAATTTATCCACTATTTTTTGAAATTTTTGAGTGGTTGAAACTTTTTAGGTTACTAAATTAGAATATAATTTATAGGAAAAATAGTATATTTTAGGAGATATTCATATGGGATACCATTAACTATGATGACCTCATTGACATAAATATACTTTAAGCATCTATGAACTATAGAAGTAATTGTGAAAATATGTTGAGTCCAAGGGTTCCCTAATAACATATAAAAGACCCCTACATTGGGTAATATTATAAATATAGTGGTCAAATGTGTTGGAAAAACTTTTAATAGTAATGTAATATCACTAATAAAGCTATGGATACGAACATTGAAGCCCTTAATAACTATGATAGTAAGAACTAGATCCATATATGTGTATCTAAGATGATAAATAAGTGTGATAGTACACTTATTAACACTTGGACCATTATCAGCCATGACACTTTATATAATTTGATGATCAATATGAGCCTCAATTAATAAAGAGTGTAAATTTGATAATTATCTCATCGTCACCTATCTCAAGTTATATAATTATTTTATATGTCACTTAATTATAGTAGGTACCAATAATTCCATTTATAAGATATTGTGCCTCTATATGATAATGATAATAAATTGGTGGAAGGTGCACATTTTATGTGTAATGCACTCCTAATGTATCTATTATCTCATTAGTTATATGCCTAGGAAAAGTATTACTAAAAATTTCATTAAATTTATTTCACTTTCATGTGCCTTTGTGCTATCTTTATATGTACCCATGTCAATGAATTTATCAAATTTTTAATATTATGTCATTAATTGATGCATATATTTTTAGTTTTCCATGGTGCTCTATAACATTCAAAAAGTCATTCCAATCAAATATTTTTGGAAGAGGCTTAATCATATCAACCTCTTTAATAGGAGGGATAGATATGAGGCTATATTCCAATAAATTTTAAAATACCTTGTATGGATATTCTATTATAATAGTAAACTTTATTCTTATAGGAGTTGATAATACAATATGTAAAGTGGATTCTGATACTATGTTCATTTTTTCCTTTTAATCACTATTATTTGATTTGGGCCTTGGCTTTAATGGTGTCTTATTCTAATTCTTTGCATGAAAATTAGAAATAGGGTTGATTTCATAATTTAACTTTTTCATTGCTAGTAATTTGACCTCTTTTTCCTTGACTTTATTACACAAATCTATGAATGAGAGAAAATCATTAAACATAATGGATTCCTATAAAGATTGAAGTATATTATGTTTGAATATATCTTGAAATTACTTATCTAAAATTAGATTAATCATTTTATATAACATGGTTTTATACCTTAATCAAAAGATTTAATGCATGAGCTGACTGATATCATAAATCATAAAACTATTTGAGTGCATATTATTTTAAACTTCTAGGAAATGACTTGGTCAAAAACTATTGTTGGATGCACAGTCCAATCATGCTTTGTGAAATGATCTCAAATGTTGTTCAAGCTTACATTCTTCATCATATAATGTTGGTGTTGATGCAGTGGATTGCACCCTCGATAGGAGGCTGAGCTTCTACCTTCCACATGCAACAATGGAAACTCCCCTCTTGCCTATGGGCCTGGAAAAACTGGGGGGAGAGTCTCTAGATAAGGGCTAGTTCCCTTCGATGTATCTTTTAGGTCCTGGATTCCCTACTGCTAACAAATAAATGAAAAAAGGGGGGGATGAAAAGGGAGAAGGATGCTGAAAATAGAACCTAAACCCAAACTAAAAGGTGATACACCAAAAAAGTTGATCCACTCAGCCTGAACATACACTTTTCACAAGGAACAAGCTCCCATACAGTTCATTTGACACGAGAAATCCTTCTGCATTAGTGAGCTAGGGGTCCGTGGATATACAGGGAGGAAGAAATACCAGAGGTGTCTTCAGACACACTATGGCAACCTATTTGCAGGCACCTACACTCCTCTAAGGACACTTCTGGCAAACCTGCAGAAGAAGAAACTTCACAATGCACTAGACATGTTGGAATCGTTCAGTGAAATCATAAAAGAAAATGACTTAACACAAAAAGAAAACATAGACATATGCGTGAGTGCAAGTTCAAATGGAGGTAAAAATTGCTAAGTCTTGATTCAAGGTAAAATCTGGTAGAGTCTGCCTTACAAGCTCGAGAGATTTTTGGGCAGAGCTTTGCCTTACAGGCTAAGAAGATCCCTTTCAAAAATGAGAAGTTTACAACATATATAGAGAAGAAGTAAAGGCACCTTCTGCAAAAGACTTTGGCACCCTTATTACAAGTGGCACATGTGCGTTGAGAGCATTGGAAAGAGGAAGCTGCTTGATAGATAATGTTGTGTCGACTCCTGCTTTGACTTTGGCATTCAAACATTAATGTGAAAGCATGGGCCACACCTCTTTTCTACAAATAGACTACTCCCTTCTGATATTCACATGGTTTGTCTGCTTATAAATGCAAAGTGGAGAAAATAAGCCGTGCCGCTTACTATTTGTGCCATTTGATGACCACTTGGCAAGCATTGTTCCAACTGCAGGAGTAAATCCTTGAGTCGACACCTCTCTTTGCCACCTGGACTGTTTGTCCATTTTTGCACTTTGTTTCTTCCTAGTTTTGTCTCTTTCTAGCTCCTTCGGCCCTCGGGGCTAACTTCTTGGTGGGTCACTGAGTTCCTTGGGGTCTTATTTAAGCTTTTTCAAAATCAATGGCTATTTCACCGCCTTAAATTTGACGTCTATGCATCCATCACTATGTTTGAACTTCCAACAGCTCGTTCACCGTGCTTGATTTTGATGTCTTCGAGCCCGTCACCCCTTGGAATTTCTTCGACCTTTTCCTTTCCTTCAGCTTCTTGCTGCTTCCCTTTCCTTTGGGCTTTTTGTTTTGAACCCTCCTGAAGGGAAGGCGTCCCTTCGGCTTTGGAGAAGTGTCCTTCATTTTGGTCGAGAGTCCCCCGCAAGGGCACCTGCGCTTCGAAGTCCTTCGACTCCTTGGTCTTGAAATCCTTCGAACAAAATGTCCGAAGGATTTCTTCCTTTGCTTTTCGCTTATTTCCTCAAGTCTTTTCACTTAGACATTTTTTCTCACAGATTTTCTCTCGATTACTTTTCTCGCAGACAAAAACTCTGTAGGAATTGTCTCCCTCGTTCCTTTTGACTTTTAGCATTTCTTCGGGTTTTCCTCCCGCGTCCTTTTCTCTAAATTTCTTTGGACTTTTTGTCCGAAGGAATTCCTTCGGACAAAAATCCAAAAGAAATCAATTTATACCTTTGCCTTGTCCTTTTATTCATCTTGCGGGATTTTCTTTTGAATAATTTCTTTGGACAAAAAGTCCAAAGGAATTCCTTCAGACATTTTATCCGAAGAAATTCTCTTCTTTGCCTTAAACATATTTCTAAAGGAAACTTACCTTTCCGGCTTTCTCTTTGGCCTCTTTGCAAATGTTCCCTGCCCTCTGCAAGGGGCCTTGAGTCTGAAACTGCCCTCTGCAAGGGCACTTGAAATGGTCCATTTTGCACCTAAGTGTTGGGGACTCGCCTTTGCCTACAGAGTCTGTAGAAACTCCTACAGAGTCCGTAGAAACTTCCTATAGAGTCCATAGAAACTTCTTGTAGAGTATGTAGAAAAGCCTGCAGAGTCCATACAAAAGCCTGCAAAGTCCGTAGAAAAGCCTGCAGAGTTCGTAGAAAAGCCTACAGAGTTCGTAGAAACAAGAATTGTGTAAAAAATCAAATTTTAGACTGGCTCAGAATAGCAGGGGAAAAGGGGGGACTGATTTTGG
Organism: Torreya grandis; assembly: GCA_037957365.1. Classification (NCBI taxonomy): domain Eukaryota; kingdom Viridiplantae; phylum Streptophyta; class Pinopsida; order Cupressales; family Taxaceae; genus Torreya; species Torreya grandis. The sequence continues at coordinate 2,960,221 of JARHVA010000016.1, read as the reverse complement.
CCTACGAGACCAAAATGGTCAACAAATTGGTGACTCCTAGGGGAAGCATGCCTCCTATGCTTAGAAAGCTAGTTGCCTTAAAGTCCATTGGGCACAGAGTCAGAACGCAACTTGAAAGGTCAGCAACAACCCTGATAGATCCAAGAATCAATCATGAAGATTTTATCCCACACATAAAGGAAAACACACATAAGGCTAAAAACACTACTTGTACAAACTGCACTTAGAGAAAGCAGGAAAAGAAACTGAAAGCAAACTACTATGTATAACTAACCAGGTATATTTGCCTCCCTCCTGGATCAAAGGTAAAATTTCTGAAGTCCTCTTCCCGGTAAGGAAACTTATGGTGCCAGACAAGTGTTTGAATGGAATGGAGACTTGGTGACCTGTTCCTCTTGACTGCCACCTTGATTGGCTTGCGTCTGAGTGCATCAGAGTCAAACATGCTTCCAACATATATGTACTTTTCTTGTCCTTGGAAGCTTGTCGAATGTTGGTCCTTCATGCTAGTGCATTTCACTAAGAAATCAATGGATGTTGGCTCATCACCGTAAGCCCTTTGATGTGCATAGTCCCTTTGTAGTGCATCATGGTTTAACCCATTCCATTCTGTTTCATTGAAGATCCTATCAAACACATCCTCTGCTCCCTCAAGGCTTTCTTGAAGAAGGGTGAATGTTGTGATGTTTGAAAAGGAATCACAAACTGATTGCTCATCCCACAGAACATCACCTCTTTGTTCAAAACTCTCTTCTTCAAGGTTTTCCTCAAGAGAGATGAGCCTCTCCTTTTCTTGCTCAAGGATCAGAGTCTCTAGTTGTTCAAAGACATCCATCTGATCCTCCTCCAACTCAGGCTCCATGGCATAGTCATCCTCCTCATTCCTCCTCATCGAAGCAATAAGGAAGTTCATCAAACAAAGGAGGAGAGATCTCACCATGCTTACGTTCCTCCTCGTATTGTTGGAACATCTACATGTATGCGTGACCTGCGTCTTCTCCATTGCTGATGATGTCTTCACAAGGAGCATCGATGATGATTTCCTCTTCATTATTGCTCATGATAGCCTCTTGGGAAACTGTAAATTGGATCTTTTGCTCCTCACTCGCCTCCTGTAGAACAGGTTCCTCTTTGAGAAGGGATGAAGTGAAAAAACCATGTGGAAGAGGAGGCAGTCCTTGAGCTAGAATCGAATGATTCTCCTCTTTCCATTTGGCCAGCACGTCATCTATATCAGATGTGGCCTAATATGTCTCTTAGAGGTGTGTAGATGGGGTGTGTTCAGACATGTCCATCACATGTTGGCTGAGGAATCTTGCTCTGGATTCCAACTCTGCAATTCTCCTGGCTATATTTTCTTGGAAGAGCCTTTCTTGGAGGTCACAATCATCATCACGATGAATAAGAGTAGCTTCATCTTCTTCAAGGTTTTGAGCAAAACCTTTCTCCTCCTCCTTCCTGCCCCATGATTCCACTATTTGCTTCCAACTCATGACCTTAAGATTGGAATTTTCCCTTTGTGAATAGGGAACAACTTTGTTTTCTTCAAGGTCCTGAACTGGTTCATGATTTTCCCTCTTCCAACTTGGAATTTGGAGATCATACTGAGAGACCTAAGGAAGTTGGGGAAGGTTATGAAGGGTCTGCTGATGTACAGGAAGAGTTGCTTCAAGAGAGATGAGTTGGTTCATGGTGTTCCCTCCAAAGGAAGATTCACAATCTAAGCAATTGAGAAGATTCATCTCCATGGGGGGTTGCTCTAGTTCCCTTTGATGTTTGAAGGCTAGGCGCACGGGGTTAAGTGCAGGATTGACTGATGCATCAGATGAGTTAGAATGAGCAAGTGCTATCTGATAGAAAGGATTTGGTGCACAAGAGGGGGCTTTCTTTAGAATAGGAAGGGGCACACAAGGCTGACTGCCTTGAATGAATGGACTCTTCCATTTTGCTACCTCCTCCTCCATGGATTGCAAGGCCTGAGCTTGCCTGAACAAACACTCTTCTTTGTACATCAGCTCTTGCTGATATCTATACTGCTCATCTAACCTATCTATTTCCACCATCTGCTTCTCAAACTCTAGTGTTACTTCCCTTATTGTTGAAGGGCAACTAGGAGAGTTGTTTGGGGCAATTCCAAGAATAGTCTGAGCTTGACCAAAACCATATGAAGGAATACAAGGCCCATGATTTTGTGTAAAGGGATTATACATACAAAAATAAGATTTCTTGATGGCACCAGAACTACTTAACCAACTGATTCAACTCGGAGTCACCATTGGTGTTGATGAAAAAAGCCTCCAAAGGCTAGTTGGTTGAAGAACACACCAAAAGTTTATCTCTTTGGATAAAACTTGTCCTAGTTGGTTCCACCAGGCATGCCAAAAACTGTTGATGCAGTGGATTGCACCCTCGACAGGAGGCTGAGCTCTTGCCTTCTATACGCAACAATGGAAACTCCCCTCTTGCTTGTGGGCCTGGCAAAACTAGAGGGAGAGTCTCTAGATAAGGGCTAGCTCCCTTCAATATATCTTTTAGGTCATGGATTCCCTACTGCTAACAAATAAATGAAAAAAGGGGGGGGGATGAAAAGGGAGAAGGATGCTGAAAATAGAACCTAAACCTAAACTAAAAGGTGATACACCAAAAAAGTTGATCCACTCAGCCCGAACATACACTTTTCACCAAGAACAAGCTCCCATACACTTCATTTGACATGAGAATTCCTTTTGCATCAGTGAGCTAGGGGTCCGTGGATATACAGGGAGGAAGAACTACCAGAGGCATCTTTAGACACACTATGGCAGCCTATTCACAGGCACCTACACTCCTCTAGGGACACTTCTAGCAAACCTGTAGAAGAAGAAACTTCACAATGCACTAGACATGTTGGAATCATTCTGTGAAAGCATAAAATAAAATGACTTAACACAAAAAGAAAACATAGACATATGCGTGAGTGCAAGTTTAAATGGAGGTAAAAATTGCTAAGTCTTGATTCAAGGTAAAATCCGACAGACTCTGCCTTACAATCCTAAGAGATTTTTGGGCAGAGATTTGCCTTACAGGCTAAGAAAATCCCTTTCAAAAATGATAAGTTTACAATATATAGAGAGAAGAAGTAAAGGCACCTTTTGGAAAAGACTTTGGCACCCTTCTTACAAGTGGCCCATGTGCGTTGAGAGCATTGGGAAGAGGAAGCCGCTTGATAGATAATGTTGTGTTGGCTCCTGCTTTGACTTTGGCATTCAAACATTAATGTGAAAGCATGGGTTGCACCTCTTTTCTACAAACAGACTGCTCCCTTCTAATATTCACGTGGTTCGTCTGCTTATAATTGCAAAGTGGAGAAAATAGGTCGCACCACTTATTGTTTGCACAATTTGATGACCACTTGGCAAGCATTGTTCCAACTGCAGGAGTAAATCCTTGAGTTGACACCTCTCTTTGCCACCTAGACTATTTGTCTATTTTTGCAGTTTGTCTCTTCCTGGTTTTGTCTCATTCTAGCTCCTTCAGCCCTCGAGGCTAACTTCTTGGTGGGTCGTTGAGTTCCTTGGGGTCTTCATTAAGCTTTTTCAAAATCAACGGCTATTTCATTGCCTTAAATTTGATGTCTATGCATCTGTCACTGCGTTTGAACTTCCAACGGCTAGTTCACCGTGCTTGATTTTGACGTCTTTGGGTCCATCACCCCTTGGAATTTATTCATCCTTTTCCTTTCCTTTGGCTTCTTATTGCTTCCCTTTTCTTCGGGCTTCTTATTTTGAACACTCCCAAAGGGAAGGTGTCCCTTCGGCTTTGGAGAAGTGTCCTTCATTTTGGCCGAGAGTCCCCCGCAAGTGCACCTGCCCTTCGGCTCCTTGGTCTTGAAATCCTTCAGACAAAATGTCTGAAGCAATTCCTTTAGACAAAATGTCTGAAGGATTTCTCCCTTTGTTTTTCGCTTATTGCCCCAAGTCTTTTCATTGGACCACTTTTCCCGCAGATTTTCTCTCGGTTACTTTTCTCGCAGACAAAAAGTCCGCAAGAATTATCTCACTCGTTCCTTTTGACTTTCAACATTTCTTTGGGTTTTCCTCTCGCGGCCTTTTCTCTAAATTTCTTCAGACTTTTTGTCTGAAGGAATTCCTTTGGACAAAAGTCTGAAAGAAATCAATTTATGCCTTTGCCTTGTCCTTTTTTTCATCTTGCGGGATTTTCTTTCGAGTAATTTCTCAGGACAAAAAGTCCGAAGGAATTCCTTCAGACATTTTATCTGAAGAAATTCTCTTCTTTGCCTTAAACAAATTTCTGAAGGAAACTTACCTTTTCAGCTTTCTCTTTGGCCTCTTTGCAAATGTTCCCTGCCCTCCGCAAGGGCACTTGAAATGGTCCATTTTGTGCCTAAGTGTTGGGGACTCGTCTTTGCCTGCAAAGTTCGTAGAAACAAGACTTGTGCAAAAAATCAAATTTTGGACTGGCTCAGAACAGCAGGGGAAAAAGGGGGGACCGATTTTGGCTTGTAGGACCAAAATGGTCAACAGTTGGCTTAAGTGTCACAAAACCAATTGATAAAGGATATGGATAAATATGTTGAGCTAATGTACTATGCAATAAAGTCTATGAATCAATGATCTAATTTGGATTTGAAGCACTTTGTTCCATTTGTAACACCTTTGTAAACATAAAAATTGAACATTTTTCATAAGGGATTGTACACTAGGAAGAGGGTGTGTGCTAACCAATGGTGGTGTCTCAAATGCCTGAGTAGGAATTGGCCTATTGATCTGTCAAAACCTTTGGGTTTCCCCCATAGTAGATGGTGTTAGAAAATGTATATCAAATGATTTAGAAAAGTGTAAGGAATCCATAGTAGCTAAAGTGTCGGAGGATTTTCCTTCAAATGATTTTTTCATTACCTCTCTAACAATAGTTATTAACACATCTTGCATATCTTTATTATTTGCAAGGTACCCTTTTAATTATCTTTTATTCATGTCATCAAATATATTAAATGATTATTTCATTATGTTGTTATCAACTAAAATCTTAAAATGTTCAACTTGAGTACAACTTAGTCTAGCACTTCATCTAAGACAGGTAAAAATAACTTTCTTAGATTGAACAAAATATGAAATAGAAACTTGGAAGATTGTTGTTATCAAAGAATTTATTAAATCTAAAAACCCTAAAACAACAATTAGAAACAATAAAAATAAGGAAATAAACCCTAACAACATGAATGGTTAGTGTTTTGAAATATTCAATCAATAGACAGGTTCACCAATATGTTATATTAAAATTGTGATTAAAATAGGTTTAAGCTAATTAGACAAACAACTGAGGAATATAAGAATGGATAAATTAAGCATTTCTAATTTGGAACTTTATATATATATATGCTAGAAAGGGAAAATACGAAAGAAGGATCACTTAGCTAGAAAATTGGACATGTAGGACTGTGAGTGTGGATATGAAATCAACTTTATGATTGTATGAGTCTATTGTGAATTAGGAACATGGCTTTGCATTACCCGGGACAAGGTTGTGTTATTTGGACAAGGCTAGCCTGCACTAGCATTTATAGAGTGTGCAGGTGTTCGGTGGGGTTTTAGCTTTCTATGTAAAAATGGATCAGCATAGATTCACATGTAGGTTTTGTGTTCATGATCAGATTTGTGTGGTTTGATGTATAAGTCATTGTATGCCTTCTTATTCACTTGGAACCTAAGCTCAATAGGTCATGATGAAAAATGAAAGAAATGGAAAAAAAAAAAGTGGTTGAAGCTGTGTTTGACCTCAACACCCCCTGTGTTAAGCATTGTTTCCATACTAATACTCTAAAGAGGGATCAAACTCCATACTATTCTCCCATGCTATGGTTGTGTGTGTAAAAAACTAGTGTAATTTTATATGTTGGTGTAATCTTTGTGTGATTAAGTGCTTCAACAATGCCTTATGATCTTTAAGGTGTATTCAGACTTAGCTCATCATTACTAGGGTTGTGTGGGCTTATAATTGAGAAGAATGGATGATTTTATCTCAAAGCACGGTTAGATATCCTAGTGTTTTCAATGATATGAGCCTCTAGTGAGGAAATGGATTGAAAATGTGGTTTTGCAGTGATCATTTTGGAATTTCTTCAGATGGGACTTGTGAAACATGTTAGATGACTCATTATATGAATTTAAATTTTAGTAACTAATCGTTATTTGGCTAGAGGGTATGGTTGGCGGATTTAGACACTCCTGGCAAGCGGTATTGTCCTAAAAGAGCAACCTTATTTGAAGAGCAAATACAACTGAACTATATGGGTGGATTATTCCAAGGATAAGATTAAGTTGTTTAGAATGAGAAACAGAGACATTCAATGATCATTAGTTTATTGGAGGAATAGGTCATCCGCATAGAGGTAAAGGAGTGGTGGTCAAGGATCGTGAAATTAGGTATAAGCTAAGTGTGTATAAGGAGTGGTTACAAGTGCACTATTTTAGTTATAAATGTTAATTTGTGTCTATAACTTGTAAATGTTTATCAATGTGCATAAACAACAAAATTACAAACTTTGCAGAAGAATCTTGAAAATTTGAAAATGTCAGACAATGAATTTATTAATTTGAATTGTTGGCAAAGGTATAAGGCCTACTTAATCAAATAAACATCTTAAGAGAATATACATATTACTAGTATATCATTGAGAATATCTTGAGGAGTTTGACCCCCAAATTTGAAAATGTTATTTCTATGGTTAAGATTTTTTAAAGATTTCACAAGCACAAAAATGGATGAGTTAAGTGGGATCTTATTAACTAGAAAAGAAAGAATGATGAGCCACGAGGAGAGTCTAGAACAAACATTTGCTTCTAAAACAAATACAATAGGTAAAGGGCCTCAATCTCCAAAACATTATAATAAAAATGAATCAAAAGGAAAATCTAGCAATTTTAGAGACGTAGGTAGAGCTAGAAATTTAAGAGGAAGAAGTGGCAACTTCAAAGGAAGAGGAAGAAATGGAAACTTCAAAGGAAGAGGAAGAGGCGTGAATGATGGGAGAGTTAAAAGGTTTGACACTTTTATTGTAATAGGCTTGGATATTATGAATCAAATTATTGGGCTAAGAAAGTAGACACAGAGAAAAAGAATGCTCACAACACTATTGAAGACAAAAGAAATTTGTTTATTTCTTGCTTCAATACAAATGTAAGTGCTAATACTAATTGGTATATTGATTTTGGATGTTCTCATATGACATGTAATGAAAAAAAAATCATCAATTTGGATGAGAAACATAACAACTCAATTGCACTAGGAGATAATTAATCTCATGGAATCAAGGGGAAAATCATTATTGCAATGACAATAAACGATGGAGAGGTAAAACACATCAATGAAACTTTATTAGTTCATGAACTCTAAAAAAATCTATTATTTATGGGATATATGTTGGGACAAAATTATTAGGTTACCTTTGATGGAAATGAGTGCATATTTAGGGACATATTAATTAGGATTGTAGTTGTGGCAAGAGCTAAGATGACAAGTGATAGAACGTTTCATATTTATTTTTCACAAAAAAAAATCAAGAATTAAAGGTAAGTGAGATGATTATTAGTAAAATTAAGCATCAAAGATGTGAACATCCTAGTTTCACTTGGTTACTCTTGCTTAAGAAACGAAAAATAGTTTTGAAGGACTCCCTTGCTTTGAAAATCCAAATGAAGTATGTGAAGAGCATGTTGTGGGTAAACAACATAGAGCAAGTTTTCCAATAGGAAAATCTCAATAATATAAAGAACGTCTTGAGAGAATTCATATAGACTTGTGTGGTCCTATGTAAAGTCTTTCATTGAATATATAAGTATAGTTTCTAACCTTTATTGATGATTACTCAAGAAAAACTTGGGTATATTACTTGATTTCAAAATTAGTGGTATTTGAAAAGTTTTTAGAGTTCAAAAAGTTAGTTAAAAAACAAAGTTGAAAGTACATCAAAGTGATTAACTCAAAAAATTGAGGTGAGCATAACTCAAATCAATTTTTGGATTTCTATAGAAATCATGGAATCAAAAGAGAATTCACTACTTCCTATACACCACAATGTTGGCATGCAGCTTAGACACACAAACTTTAAGTAGGGTGGAATTTTATAGAAGGATGGGCTAAAAAATCATAACAAACCAGGGGTCTAAAAATATTCCAATTTGCCCTCTTCCTAGCACCAATATTTTGATATATGTTTTAGACACACAAAAATACTGGGCTTTTTGGACAATTTTTTTTCCATTGCCTCTCCTGAAAACAAATATTCCCCAAGATCCATATCAATAGGTCATGGCATACTAGATACCTCTACAGTTGATGTGTTTACTATTTCAGTCAAGGGGCCTACTGGTTTAAATCTTAAATAATATGAGGGAAAATTCTATTCACTTTGGTCAAAAGAATCAACATGTTAGAGTCAACAAAATTATCACATCTAATTAAAAAACATCCTTTCATTGTAACTCATTAATATTTTAACAATAACAATGAAAGTTAATTGTGATCAAAATATTTAGTTATGCATGAACATATCAATATTTAATCCTACTTTAAATATATTCTAGCATGAGTTGTAAAATTAGAGCAAAATATAAGGGTATGGAGAAAGACAAATGAGATTGTTTTGTAGAGAAGACAAATTTGATTTTGTTGAGTATACAAATCTCTTGGAAAATCAATTTTACACTTGGCCAACATATGCGTAACCAGAAATAAAGATGGTGTTGAAGTATGAGGATAAAGTTAACTATGTAGTTAGAGAGACCCAACCACCTTATGCATGCGCAGGCAATGAGTGTCAATCTCCACAACTTTCAAAATACAATATGATTCATGAAGCACTTTTGAGATTGATCAAATACTCATATGAATTACAAAAGTGTGTCCAAAACATCATAAGTTCATGTTAGAGAAAATATAACTAAGAAAACAAGTAAAATGCATAAATAAAATGGCTTGACTCTATGATCTCTTCTACATCTCTATCTAGTTAATCAATTAATCAACCCTTATTCTATTTAAGAGTTGATATTATATAGACATCTTTAGTTCTAGAGGTCATTAATCATCCACCCATCAGATGGTTATAAACATTCAATGGGATTCACCCACTTATGTCCAAATTTCAATGAGAATCATGCTCGATCCTAAGGCCATAAATGTTAAGGCCATGTTGATTAAGTTCAAATTAGATTTTTGGACACTGATAGTTGTTAAGATTCATTAAGGAAATCAATAAAACCCATCCCTAGTTAAGGTAATATTTGGCCTTCTTGTCTTCTTCACTTGATCTCAATGCACATGCCATGGCTCCAGTAGATGTCTATGATAGGTTTTCTTTGAATTACACGTTTCTTTGATCAATCACCATTATGAGACCAGCCATATTTCAGCCTAGCTGATTGAACAAAGAACACAATCCATTTTTGACATCTTACAGTTTGCCCAGTAAGGACGACCATCAAATTTGACTTTTGTATTGATGAGATGGCTAGGCAATTTAACTTGTCTATCAAGCTCCATCATGTCTTATTTGTTAGGCATCTTTTTCCATGTGACAATCTTTTACAACTCGATAAAATTTGCTTTGATTTGTCATTTGTGGGACACGATCTTGACCACGTGAATGAAAATATGTCCTTTGTTACATGATAGCTTCATGTGAGTCTTAAGCTTGAATTTGGACTCAAAATACTGGTGGCTTCTCACATTGTCGTGAACCTTTTGCCTCCTAAATTTTTGAGTTGCAAAAAAGACATACGATTCAGTCTGAAAAGCTACGAAACGAGGCCACATGCCTGCATACCAAAATATTAAGTCAGTGATCATATTTTATAAAATCAGCGAAGTGAAGAAAGCCTAAAAAAAGGGGAAGGAAGAAAATTAAGTAATGTTAAATCCCCCTTTTGAAATCTCTAATATATTTAACGTAAATTTGAAAGAAACAATTTAGTTTCAAAGTGAAATAAATAATTTATTTAAAATTTTCCTTAAATAAGTACGAAAATTAGTCAATAATAAAGCAAATTTTGCAAAAAGCTCTAACTAAAGCTAGATTATTTGCATAATTCTAAGTTTTAAATATCTTAAATAGTGATCATTAGCCTATTTTAGAATAATTTATAAAATAACAAAGACCTATTAGTCTCTGAAAAATTTAAACAATTAATTCCATGAAGTTTTAGATGTTATTCTCAAGCCAAGTGCTTATAATGAAATTTTATTGTTCAAAATATGGTCAAAGCAAAAAGGAACATATTTCAAATTCAAAATTTACATATAACAAATTCTTTTCATGTAAAAATGATAATTAAATAGGCAAAAGCCACGAAATCTATTTGATAGTAAGCCCATATTTCAAAAGACAAAAGAAGAGGTACCATGATTTTTTAAGAAATTAGGGTTGTTGTGTAAGTAACAACACACAACAAAATGGAGTAGTTGAAATGTAGAATAGGATCATTGTTGACATGGAAAAGAGTAGGATTAAAGAGAAAAACTTAGATAAATTATTTTGGGGAGAAACAATAAATATAATAATATATCCTCTGAATAAGAGTCCTACAAAGGCAGTGAAAGGAATGACTCATGAAAAAGCATGGTATAGAATCAATCAAAGTATTGATCACTTGACAGTGTTTGGATGTGTTTTTTATGCACACATATTGAAGGAAAAATGTCTAAATTAGATTAAGATGGCCTCAAGTAATTTTTCATTGGATATGGTGAAATGATATAGTATTTAAAAAATTGGTAATCAACAGAGATGCGGTATTCAAATAAGACAATATATATACCAAGGAATCAGAAAAAGGGGAAAAGTTGTAACTAGTGAAGTTATAGAAGCACTTGAATCTTCTAGTATGGGAATAAGAAAATATCAAAGCAAGACATAAAATAATCACCCACCAACTCAAATGTTAGATACAATTTTTTAGCAAAGAACAAAAATGTCACACTTATAAGTGAACTATGCATCAATGACACAAATTATGAAAAATGACAAGCCACAAAGTTTTTTGGGGAAGCTCAAGAAAAGGAAGAGTGGGTTGAAGCTATGTAAAGTAAAATAGAAAAATTTGAGAGCACGTGATAATTACTCTAGTTAGCTCTTCGTAAAGAAGTTGTTTGTATAAAATGGGTGTACAAGACTCATCACAATATTGATAAGTATAAGAATATACTAGTTGCCAAAGATATACTTAGAAAAATTATGCTTTAGTTATCTTGCAAAAATTTTAGATGAAGGGTAAAAAAATCAGATACAACTCCCATTAAAGTTAAACTTAAGTTGTCCATTATAGCTTAATCAAATCGAGTAGATCCCACTCTATATAGATAATTGATTGGCAACCTAATCTATTTGACTACCACTCAACCATATGTCACATATGCAATGAATTTGGTATCTAGGTTCATATCAAAACCTAAGGAAACACATTGGAGTGTAGTGAAGAGGATTCCAACAAATAAATATCATAAAATAATTTGAGTAGTGAAGAAAATAATTTGAGACAATAAATAAATATCATGGTGATATGCAGATCACAACACACAAAAGCTTCATATTATCAAATAAAAAGATAACATTCAAATCTTTTTAGAAGAATGAGTATTTTATAGCTCCTTGTACATACAACATATCTATAAATTTGACGTATTCTTAAAACAAACCAAATATCCTAAAGTTAAAAAAAAACTCATGCAAATACACATAGAATCAAATATTACGTAAATACGAAACTAACCTATCTTCCTAATGAAAATATTTATTTCATTCTCCCCATAATGACCATTGGGAAGAACTCAATTTTTTTTTTTAGTTTTTAGAACCTTTCACAAGCTAAGGGATTTTTGAAAGTATTTGCTAACTAGTCCTCTGTACTGGAATAAACCATCTCAATCAATCCCTACTAAACCAACTCTTTAATGTAGTGATGTTGAATCCCAATACACTTAGTCCTGGAATGAAATATTAGATTCTTCGTCATCTAAAGAGTACTCTTGTTGTCACAATACAACAACGTAGGTCCATTATGAAAATGATGCAAATATTATAATAATCACCTCAACCATATTTATGACAAGTTATTGATTTTGTAGCTTTGCACCATGTCTCTATTGTAAAAACATATACAATTAGTTGTTTCTTAGTCTTTCAATAAAATAATACATAAACAAGACTGAAGGTATAACGAAAAGTAGAATTATGATCATTTGTGCAACTAACCCAATTTGAATCTATATATCCTATCAATCTACTATCCTTTGAATGTTAAAATTTGAGTCCATAATTTAATGTCCCTTTGGCATACCCGAGAATCCTATTCATTACACTCCAATGTGTTTCCTTGGGTTTTGACATAAACCTAAATACCAAAATCATTGCATATATGATATTTGGTCCAATAGTAGTCAAAAAGATCAGGTTGCCAATCAATTATTTGTATAGAGTGGGATCCACTTCATCTAACTCATCTATATGAGATAGATTAAGTCCAACTTAAATAGGTATTACAACTAATTTTTAACCCTTAATCTAAAATCTCTATTTGAGACATGAGTATTTCGTCTTCACTTTTTCATACTTCTATACCAAGGAGTGGTGCATTTATCCCAAATCTGTCCTATTAAATTTTCTGACCATGGTTACTTTAAACTTTACAAACAAAGTTATATTATTCCCACTGTAGATAAGAGAATCCACATTGAGAACCAAAATAAAAATATCATTACATGTACTCTTGATATACAAATTGGAATCTAATTGACTCTTGATAAAACTTTTCTTAGATGGATATGAATTTATCCTTGAATACCATGCTCCAAATGCTTGCTTGAGACCATACAAGGCCTTCTTTGACCTTTAAACATAGTGTTCCCTAGAATCTATTTCAAAGCCTCTAGGTTGTGACATATACAATTATTGATCAATGCATCAATTCAAAAATGACCTCTTGTTTATTTTTTCATTGCCTTAATTTGTTTTCATCTAAGGAATATAAGGAACCTGAGTAGTGATGAAAATAATTTGAGCCAATAATTCTCAACCTAAGATCTTTTTATTTTACCACTCATTGGTCTTCTCAAATGCTTTCTTCAATTGTTTATGATTTTTGGGAAAATTCTTGTGACAACAAAAACATGGGTAAGTTAGCTAACTCATGGCCAAAACCAACTGAAATCTCTCATCAAAAGCTTTCCAATGAAACCAAAATACCCCATTTTGTGCCATTTTGTGAAAACTATAGCCACTTGAATCTTTCTTTGTCACTTCCCATCACTTTGATTATCTTTGAGAATTATGGCCATGGGGATGATGGGATTGTGCCACATAGAGAAATCCTTAAGTTTCAATATAATGGGTTTGAAATTGTCCCCATTGTCTCTATATTCTATGTGGATTTATCCATTTCATATAAACTTTATCACACGTCTACAAAGTGGTCCCCACCATGGTTGGGGTTGTGTTCTCCATGAAGAACTACACAACTATTACCTTTTCATTTTTCACAAACTCGCATAATCTATGAATTTCTTGGGATCCTTGCCTACCCCATTGGGATTTACCAAGGTTAATACACCGAGTTGATTATGATTGCGACACGTGTCTCCTTTTCATGAAATCATAGATTCTTCGAATTTCATGTGGTCATTGAGAACTATGTGGTTTGATATCAAGGTCATGATTATGTGGTTCTTTTTTATATATGAACTTTATTGCACGTAGTGGAGCCTATGGACTTTATACTTGGTCGACATTGAGTCTTTAGATTATATATGGCCACGACTAACATAAAGAGCACTTAGTGAATATATGAGGTCATTGTGAAATTTAGAGAAATTTATTGTTAGGAAATTAGCATTCTCATGGTGATTGGTAATTTACGGTATGGTAAAATAGTTGGTAATATCATTGTTATACATCAATAATATATATTATGAGTTTGGCATGATATTATTGTGAAAAGTTTGTACGTGAGTGTTGGTTATTCAACCAGCTCACTAATATAGGTCAAAGAGATATTTGGGGAATAAGTAGTTGTTAGTTATTAGAATAACTAAGCTATCGTTAGGGAGTGTTGTTAGAAGACTGTGCATATATATTGTAATAAGCTTGATTAATAATATGTTGAATATGAATGACTGATTGAAGAACACATTTTTGTTTTGAGCCTTTGGATCTCATTCAATATGGAGCATTTTCTATATTTGGTATCAAATCAGGGTTCATATGGCCTCTCTAAGCATTGTTTATGCTCCATTCATTTGTGCTTCAATCAAAGCAGTTCACACAATTGGCTATGCAATATAGCCCACTTGCAACAACCATTATTTGTCTGTTCACCCATTCTTGCATATTACTAGTAGTCTAATAGTGCAAGCCACTTGTGAAACCCCCTGGGTCAACCATCAACCTGCATGCTTCTTTCTATGCAAGGACTTGGAATAAAAGGATCTAAATATAATGAATGTTTTTTAGTTGTTTCTTTTTAAATTATGTTCGTAACATTAGAATTTTCAAGTATCTATTATTTTCAAACTTACTTATTGAAAAACCCTTTCTTAAGGATGTTTTCTTGCTTAGCCTGTGCTACTTTTTAGAACTTTTCTTTTTAAACTTTTCTTGTTGTAACTTGTGCAACATTTCTTGTTATAATTTTTTCTTTGTAGCCTTTCCTTTTCAAACTGTTCCTTTTTTAACCTTTGTTTTTCTAATTATTCCTTTTGTAACATTTTTTTTTTAACTGTTCATTTTGTAACCTTTGTTGTTCTGACTGTTCCTTTTATAACCTTTGTTGTTCAAACTTTTCTTTTCGTAGTTATTCTTTATGCAACCTTATTTTTCATCTTGATATTTTTACAACCTTTCCTTGCCTAATTTTCTTTTTTAACTATTCATTTTGTTCCTTTTGAACTTGTTCATTAGAAGATGTAATCATAGTTTGAGCAGGATACATGACTATAGAATGTGTGCTTGAATTCAATGGTGGTTTGGTGGATGTATCTAATTTAGGATCACCACTATTAATGATGATTTAAATTTTTATCTTCAAGGCCTACAAATTATTTATATGATGTCCATACCTTCTATGTTAGGCATGATCGTATTTTGATTTCGTCACATGATGCATATGAGGTTGTGCCATAAAGTTATTTTGAAGCATATCTTTTAAAGTTTCACATGGTTTCTTATTAACCTTGTGCAAGTTATTTGAACCATTATTTCTAGATGTATGTTGTTTTTGAACCCACACTTTAGATGAAATATTTTAAGGAACAATATTTTGTAATGGAGAGGTAGAAATAAAATTGACATTGACATGCTCGTGATTTTTGGTATATACAATATTATCTTAAAATAATGTAATACTTAACCTTATTTGCTTTTGAAATGCCTCTATGGACTCCCTTATAATAACCATATTATATGGGATTGCTTCACAACCACAACCCTTAAGTACTTTTGAGAATGTGCATACAAGAACCCTCAAGAGGATGTGTGGGAGGTGGAGGGGATTGAGGAGGTATATGTTGACTACCTTTATTTTATGGTATCTTACTTCACCTAATATTGACAACATAGACCATGAATCCTAATATAAGTCATGGGAAAATAATGGGGGTGGGATGGTAGCTATCACAACATTGAGACCTAGGAGGAGGAGGAACAAAGGCATTCAAGCATACCCTTTTATGCCTGGGGGTAATGAGTAATAACTCAAGCTGGATATTACAATAATATAAATTAATGGAGACAATAGATGGTTCATTATTTTATTAATTTAAGAGAATATATCATTTTTTTGTATGATTAGTGTTGTATTATAATCTTATTATATATATATATATATATATATATATATATATATATATAATAAGATTATAATACAACACTAATCATACAAAAAAATGGGTGTAAAAGTCACACCCCACGATCAAAGTCACACCGAGGGAGAAAACACCTCAGGAGAGGTCCAAAAGATGGTCAATAAATAACCACACAAAAAACATTACATCAATAGTTAAACATAGCTAAGCACAAAGAGTAACGGAACAAAAAACAATAAAGAAGATAATTAAGTAGTCACAACAAACATGGAAATTGGGGGACGTGGTGGAGACAACGAGTCTTGAGGCTTATCACCCCATCCTCCCAGAGTAGGAGGATCCTCATCCATAGGTAAGTGCTTCTCGCTGTTAGTTTGTTGAGCTTCTAATTCATCATCTTTGTGTCTTTTAGGAGAGATCACTAGAGTCAGTGGCAAAAATTTATCTTGGGGGGATGACCCCAACCCATGTAATCACCATCATGATTTAGGGGAGGAGGGCCCCAATCCCTGCCATCACCTATAGATATAGAAGAGCCACTTAGACCACCACATTGTAGGGAATACCATCAAGGTGGTGACTGATGAGTAGAATGACTCATTTGTCTAGTTCTAGAACGCTCCCTGTATGGACCATGCCCTCTCCCTCAAGGAGGCATAGGATAATGTGGTGACTCAAGAGGTTCTCGACTAACTATGCATGGGGCATTTTCCCAATGGTCGAGTAAACACTAGAGATGGTTAAGTCCTAAGAAAAAATTATTAGTCTAGCTTTCAATTTGAAGAGTAACATTAGATAAAATAGTAATTTTGCTAGTAACAAAAAAACTACATTCTAACTCTTCATAATTAAAGCAAGCATAATTTCTAGCTTCCATATTTGAAATAAAACATTAGCTTGAAAGATCTGCCAAAATATGTTTTATTTTGTAGGAAGCAGAGCCAAGTCCCCCAAGATAGCCATTTTCCAAGTAAAGAATTCAGGTCAAAAAGGCTGAAAGAGGGAATGAATCCAACACCATACAGATTATGTGTGAGAGCAAAACCAAAAAAAGTGCCTAAATGTCTTAGTTTATCTACAAGCCAGGAAGATGGGATTTGAAATCCCCAGATGCTTGAGCTGGTCACCCATAGGTAAGCCTTGATAAAGGAGATACCATAAAAAATGAGCTTGTTTAGGCTCAATGATAACAAACCACATAGTACTAAATCACTTAGCCCAAACCCTATGACTAGAGCGAATATTCCACCTGAGGTTAACCATTTCATTTGGAATGTGCTGAGGGGCTAACAAATTATAACACAGGTCAGGAGAATATTGAGTAAAAGGAGTGGCCATAGGCCAATGCTAATCCTTCCACCAAGGAACAAGGGAGTTGACCCCCATTTTATGCAAATAGTCTTTGGGTATGGAACCTTGAATTTATGCTATAACCTCTACATCTGTATTATTTAAATGAAATTTGTTCTAAATTTCCTGTCAAGTGAGCCAGGACCAATTCACCTTGCAAAAAAGATCATCTATATTCTTCACACCATTATTGAACAATCTTAATCCTTTGACCCAAGGGACTAAGGCAAAGGAACATTGTGAAAATTTAATCAAGGTGACCACCAAAGAGAATGGGTATTAATAGAGGGGCTATTCCTGAAAGCCTCACCAATCCAAGTAATATGGGGTTTAATCTTCTCCCATGCTTTCCATAAGCTTTGCATTACAAAATTACCCTTAACTTTAACTGGCACTGGGGTGACAAGAAGGGAGTGAATTCCCAAGCCTTGCCAATCCTTTCTGCCACATGGAAGCCCCTAAGAAATATAGTGGCGAAGAATAATCTTCCAGGCTTCATCACCAATAATACCCCTAACGATCCATTTAACACCGAGAGCAAGACTTTGAATTTTAATAACCAAAAGACCCAAAGCACCAGCTTTCTTAGGTCGATAGCATATGTTCCAAGCAACTCTATGAAAGCCCTTGTAACCTTCAAAATTAGCCCAGAGAAAATCTCATAGGAGTTTTTTTCATATACTATAAGTGACATTAGAAGGGGCCCAACATGAAGAGTAATAAACATGAGTAGTTGCCAAAACCTGGGGACAAATCTAAAATTTGCTAGTTAGAGATAAAGGCTTTGTGATCCAGAAAGAATTTTTTTTCTTGACCCTTTGCACCACATAAGACCATAACTCAAAGGAAGAACCTTGAAAAGGAAAATGGATGTCAAAGAATTTAAAGTAAACTCGTAGAAGAAGCCACTGCTGCTGATATCCCTCAATCCAAGGAGGTTTGGGACCCAGGGATTAATGGTATCATTGAGTCTTTCTCCATTAGATAGATGAACCTAAAGCCAAACAAAAATATGGAGGCATTCCATAACATTCTTAATTGACCTTTCTTCTCGTTGAAGAGTGAGAAAGGAATCATCTGTAAAATGGCCATTCAACAACTATCTGTTAGACTAAGGAAGGGAAATGCCTTTCACTAAACCCCTAGTAGTGTAATTAGCTAACATGTAGCTAAAACCATATGCTAATAACACATATAATTAAGGGGATAAAGGACATCCTTGTCAAATAGAATGATGAAGTTCAAACTGAGAATATTGAGTGTATTTGATTGTAATACATGCCCTAGCATCCTAGAAGAGCATATTGACCATGTGAACAAATTTGGGGCCAAATCCAAGAACCCGTAGAATGGCCAGAATAAAGGGTCGCTCAATATGGTAATAAGTCTTTTCAAAATCAATTTAGACAAACAAAACTTTTTTATTAGAGACATGAGCCCATTCCATACCTTTTTAGATAATAATGACATTATCCATAATGAACTTGTGTTGAATAAAGCCAATTTGTTCACTTTTGATAATTAAAGGAAGAATATATTTGACCCTGAGGGCTAAAGCCTTAGCAATAATCTCATAAGATACGTTGAGAAGAGCAATAGGTCTCTAATTGGTGATAATTTTAGGGTCACCAACCTTGGGAATAAACTTAATATTACCTTGATTTATAAGGGGTCCCAAAGAATTAGTTAAAATAGCTTCAAAATATACCTTATGAAGATCCAGGACTACAATATCCTAAAGAGCCTGGTAGAACTCACATAGGAAACCGTCAATCCCTAGAGCTTTGTCAACTTCCATCTACTTAACTACCTCATGGAGAGCACTAAGAGATAATGGCCTATCACAGGTGATCTTTTGGGAATTAGAAGCTTTGCAAGGAATACCCTAGAGGCATTGATGGAGAACCGCTTCTCATTTTTGGAGAGGAGGCTTGGGCTGAAAAACCTCCATGGTAATGATGAACAAAAGCTTTCAGAATGTTAGGAAGTTTGGTAAGTTGAATGTTTCCTTCTTTGACAACTTTAATTCTATTAGCAACTCTTTTGGAACGGAGAAGGGCAAATAATTCCTTAGAGACTTTATCTCCTATTTTCAACCAATGCACACAAGCTCTTAGTTGAGCTCCTCTAGCCTTGTGGGCCTCCTCCACTTGAATCTTGTTATTCCAATGAGCTACTTGAGTTTGAAGTTGAACATTAAAAGGAGATAGTTCTAGCTCCTATGAAACCTAGAGGTATTCATGGTTTATAGCATTATGCAGATGACATTGAAAAGATATCGCCTGTTTACCATAAATTCGAAGAAAGGTAGAAGTGTGAGTAAGAGATGGTTCATTGTTGATTTGATCCTCATTGGTAAATTTATATTTAATCCAAATTATACATAACAAGTAGAAAAATATGAAATGTTTATAATCGTTAATTGATTAAACTAATAGAGATAATGTTTGTATATTAAAGTCACATGTAATTTGTAATACGAGGGAAAATAATAAATAAAGTTTAAAAATAAATTCTTAAGGAAGAACTGAAAACCCTAGAAAAAAAGGATGAAACCTTAAGGTTAATCTAAGGTTTGGCAATGTTCAAGCAATATACAAAGTCACCAATATGTTTACCCTGTATTTGGATTAGTTCACAATTAGCTAGACTTGTAAAATGAATTCAAATTATAACATCAAGCATAAATTTGAATGTAACTTTTTGAGATAGATTTGATAATGCAATTTGTTATTATGTAACTAACGAGATAAATATGCTTAGCTTTAATGTTTGATCGATTGACTTAAACTATGTTCTAATAGGGGAAACAAACTAGAATGAAGCATGTGATTCATTTAGATATGAAACTGACTAGTGTGTGCTAGGTCACTAACATTAAGTTTGGGTTAGATTTCATCAGATGTAGGTGTTATGAGGCTGACGTTACTATCTTGGAATATTCTAAATATATGTGACCATATAGTGTGGTGCACTTGCTTGATATGTCTTTGTATGTGCAGTATTGGACCCTTGACTATGTGTGCAACTCCATAAATTAGTGTCATTCTCCTTAAAGCCCTAGGTTTACTTATGGTGATGAAAACATGTAAAAAGTGAGGAAGTGTAATTGGACTGAGCTAACCCAATCACCCTTATTAATGATTGATTATTGCCTTCATATCCAAGACTCTGAAGAAGGAAGTCAAGTGACACATAGTTCTTCCCCTTTAGTGTGAATGTGCAATTATGTTCTTTGGTTATATGGATGTGCCTATAAATATGGATTTGATCTTGACAATGTTGGCATTTGACCTGGCCTAGTATGTTTCAGACTTGGCCGATGACTACTTCTAGTGACTGATTTACAATTTGGGAAGAATATGACATATTTGCTCAGTGTGCATCATTGTATTCGATAGATACTTGAGAATGTCAGATAGTGAATATGCTTGACCTTGATTTGTATTTAGACACACCCAGTTGGGTAATTTCCTACACCATCGACACGCTAAGTGAATGGACCAACCTATGGGAATGATTTGATTTTTAAAAATAGTCATTGATATGCAAAAAATGATAATGTTAACCTTGGGATTATAACATCAATATTATTGTCTGAGTATGATGTTACTATCTAGGTGATAGAAATGAAAATGTGGTATTTTGGGAATGTTTGAGTAGGATATTTCATCGATTTAGCATAAACTAAAATGTTCTTGTAGGGGATTTGTAACAACTTATAATGGATAAGCCTCGTAACTAGCATGCAAGTGTGTGGGAATGGTGAGCGAGAGTTTTTTGGAGACATACAAGTCATGTGGGATAAGTGTAGGTCAAGATTAACATTTCCAAATGCCAAATACCATATTTTAGTGTCCACAATAACCTTTTATAAAACAATGTTTTTAAAATTTTGTATTTTGTAATGTTTTTGATGTTTTGTAATTTTGAATTTACCCCTTGATGGGTGATTATTTAAATCATGTATATATGAAGTATGATAAACATAAAGTAATAAGGCGTAAAGTGATGTGTAGGGCACATATGTACAACAACCCCCAATCATAAGATAATATAAGTGTGTCATGATCATATGATATGAATAAATATGTGGCAAGGCCCATAATGAAATATGTACATGGGGGAATAATATGTCCCCCATTGTATGTGAACTAAATAGTAGAAATATATGGCAATGATTGTACCATGAGTGATAATCGTTCATGTGCTAAGGTGTGTGTAAGATCTAGAATCCAAAAAATCAATGTAGAGTCATAAGTGAAAAGAGGTACAATAGACTCCATAAGTAGGATATGTGAATAAGAAACATGCACATGTACAATGCCCCCATAAGCGGATACATGAATAGATATGATCAACAAGGAACAAGTGTGGGTATGATGCCCCCATAAGCAGATATATCAATAAATATGATAAATGAAATGCATAAGATAGAAACCATGGGTGTTTTGTCTCTATGGGAAAAATGTGCATAAATGTGATTAACAAGGAAAAAATGTGTGTATGATGCCCCCATAAGCCAACATATGATCATTTATGAATATATGTTTTTTATATTTTAGTAATATGTGAAGAAGAAGATACAAAATTAACACATGAAGGCATAGGGCTGCACATGAAATGAAAGAAGAAAGTCTTGCAAACTAGAAGAATAAGATGAGGGGGATTATAATCAGCCCAAGGTTTCCCTAATAAATCAATGCATGTAGTGAATGAAGGTCCCAATAAATACGCCACCATCATTGGGAAGCCAACTCAAGCATTAAGAATAGGATCAATAATTACACAAACATGGCTAGTGAAAAATAACAAGCAACATGAAATAGGTGTCTAGAAGAATATCGATGAAAATAGGATAATGCAATCAATCTCTACAAGGAATTCAAATATAGAAAAAGAAGACTATGTACAAGACTATGGTACAATCAAGATATGTCAATGAGGCCAAATCTTAGTCATAGATATATGGATGGTATGATACCAAGGCATAATATATAGACAAATATTGATCACAAGGTAAGTGATATAAAATGTACTCATCTATGTAATAATGATATGCAAATGAATTCATGTAGATATCAATGTACACAATCAAGATATACATTCTCTATGTAAAAAAAAAACAAGATATAAGATCTACTAAAGTGGCTCTATATAGTAACTGGAGAAAAATATAGAAAATATGTCAACATGTAATAATCACTAGCACATAGAAATGCCTCCCATAGGTGAGGCATGAATGAGTCTATAACCATAAATAATTTGAATATCCTACACCTCACGTACTCAAAGCATATTATGAGAAACATATGTGGGAAACATTAATTTAGAAAAACCTCTAAGATACTAGGGATGACACACATAGAATGACTAAGATAAAGGCATTTTTAAAAAATCTTTTGTGAATGTTTTTGTATTTTCAGATTTTGTATTGTTTTTATTAGTTTGTAATGAAGTCACTTGAGCAATTTTGTGGCATGAAGGTCTATGGTAACCTAGATATGTATCGATAAAGCTCTAAATCTCTAGATGACTGGTGTGTGTGTGTGCGCGCGCGCGCGCATGCACATGCTATAGGTATAACATCATAGTCATAAGTAATCATGTGTGACATATTAAGTTTAAAAAGTGGCATGCAACAAGGGAAGAAACATTAGATCATGAATAAGAGAATCACCATGGATGATGAGGCGGAAAATCGATGCTTACTTCAAAGAATTAAATGTTGAAAGTCTATAAATGTCATATATAGTGGAACTCTAAATATATGGTAAAACTTTCGATTATATGATTAGGTGTATTGAAACCATATTAAAGAAAAATAAAGTAAGCAAAAGTATAGTATAAGGAAAATGTTGTAAGATGTATGTGTTGAAGCCCATGTTATGCCTTGTGAGGCATCATTCCATGTAGTGGCAGTGGTTAGTACCCCCATAAGGTGTATGTGTTGAATCCCATGTTATGCATTGCGAGGCATCAATACATGTAGTGGGAGTGGTCAGTATCCCCTCATTATGTCTCCTCATTAAATTGATCATTATCATTAAAGTTTTGGTTGCATTGATATTGGTCATTAGTCTTAAAGTTTGATGATTTTGAAGCATTTTTAGGAGGTTGATTTTATTTGTAAATAGTGCCCTTTCTTAAGGAAGATTGATGATGAAGCATGATTTTGTCTTGGTCAATTAATTATTGAATCTTGTTTCTTAAAACAATGTATCTATCTATTAAATGTCCCCTTTTCACATGATATAAACACAAGTATCTATCTTTTTAATATGTTGGTCTATGGTCTGAAAATATGTTGAACACAAAAGACATTCTGGTAATTTTTTTATCCATTGAGCCCTTTATTATGGTGCATTGATTATTGAAAAAGTATGTGAATTTGGTTGTAATAGTTTTGATGTCTTGCATTGTATTTCTTTTACTTGAGCAGTAGATGAAGTCTTGGTTGACTTGTGAGTTGTTTGTTTCCTTAGTAGTTGATGCTTGAATTTGGGGTATGATTATTTGTTTTTTCTCTGGCTCAACGGCTCTATGTGTATGACAAGTGAATGATTTGTAAGTTGTGTTATGTAACTTGTGCTTAACATGTGTAATGAGATCATTGATAAATATATGTTATATTTGAATATCACATGGTTGATAGATCAATGAGCTCATATGAAAAATGAAATATAAACATCTAATCTAATTTTATTTCATTAGGATCTTGTTTAAGACGTTGAATACTTTCAAATGTAGTTTTGGGTCTATTGTTGGTAATGTTTTGATACATGAATACTTTATATATATATATATATATATATTGTTTTGATACATGAATACTTTATACATACATATATATATATATATATATATATATATATATATATATATATATATATATATATATATATATATATATATGTCCCATTGAATCTAAGGAAATACTAAGAAAATAATAGAACCAATTTAAGGCATCACAAATTAAAATTTTAAGAAATTACTTAAGCATTGTCAAATGACGGTCCTCACAATCACCTATATAAGTTAATGTTGAATAAAGGTGCACTTGAGGATCACAATGACCATCAAATAATTTGAAAATTAGAATGATCAAATCATGTGAAAAGGCATGTCTTATAGTCCTTTTGGATCGAGGTACGGGGCATTAGGTTAATGTGCATGCTAGCCAAAAAACTTTCTTATTCCAAAGGTAAAATACACGCTTATCTTTGCAAACTACCTATGGTATGCATCATAGTCATTATCTCATGTATAATAATCATTATAATCTTGATAGGTTCATTGAAATATCGAGTCTTGCCATTAATATGGGTCATATATAAACTATTTTACACAAGATTAGGAGTCAAAACACTTATCACAAAGCATATAAGAGGTATGAATACAAGTATAAACCCTAAGGGTGTCTACATGAGAAACATTTATACTCACAACCTCTTTAACTCTATGTGTCATTTCATAAATTAAATTAGGGTTTGCAAAACATTTTCTTTGACATATTTAGCAACACATTCATTAATTTTTATAATCTAAAAATTGGAGATTTTGCAATTTAGTATCCAAGAAAGACATAATACTCTTATCAATTTCCCAAATGTAAACCGTGATGACAATCAAGCAATGAGTAGACAAAGGTATACAAATCTTATGGATAGGAAGGGTGAATAAACACCAAGATCAAAATTTGAAAATGAATGAAATCA
Source organism: Torreya grandis (assembly GCA_037957365.1). Classification (NCBI taxonomy): domain Eukaryota; kingdom Viridiplantae; phylum Streptophyta; class Pinopsida; order Cupressales; family Taxaceae; genus Torreya; species Torreya grandis. The sequence goes on along the minus strand of JARHVA010000016.1, from coordinate 2,935,301 downwards.
ACAAACCCTAAGGGAATGAGGGTTTGAAAAACTCTAGGTTGAATGTTCAAATGAGTTGGGGTTCACCATTTATGTTTACCTTAATTTTGGTTTAGTATAAAATAAGGAATAAACTATTGCAATAAATAGATCTAACAATGTAGCTAAAAAAATATAAAATTCAGATTTATTTATTTTGCTAATGACAATAACAAGACAAAACAATAAACAACTAGGCTAGGCAAAGTAAGTATAAAGAGATTAGGAATGATCAAACTTTGTTGCTGTAATTGAACTCTAAAAGTTTGGGTTTGGAACATGACTATGCAGGTTGACTGTGCATTGTTCTGGATTATGTTTGACCTCTAGATCCCCTTGGACATAATTGCACTCTACACAAGTTCAACCTAGGTAGACTTGTACTGGACAAATTCGTGTTGTTGGGTCTATCTCCATTATGTCGAGTACAACTTGTGTAGGGTTGTGAAACCTAATTTTTTAGCCATTGGTTCGACTAATGTTTTTTGATCTTCTTGTGCGTGCAATTTCTTGTTTTCCCTAGAAAAATGTGTCAGATTATTGATTCCTTCTCTTTGACCTATCTTGGCACTCAAAGCAAACAAATGGGTTATGGAGTTGGGGCAATTGCCAAAGTGATGGTACAAATTACGTATACCACAGGGTAGAATCAGAACTCCACATAATTATGAGTGAATGTAAATGGAGTAGTTCGAGCAAGGTTTTGAAGCTCCTTTCCCTATAAGAGATGATGTAACTACTTGCAAGCTAAAACCTTCATCTGGTACAAGGGGATTTTGAGAGACCAAGATAGACAAACTCAATAAAACTCCACTTGAAGTAGGAGGAATAAAGTAACTCAATGCTTGGCTTTGTTCTAGATCTACACCTTGATATTCTTAATCTTTTTGACAATACCTCTCTCTATTTATTATAAATGATTTAAGATGACTTTTATATATAGGGCTCTCTAAGATAGGCAGGACACATTAATCGACTTTAAAAATTATAAAGAACTAAATTAAAAGCACAAAATCAACAATAATGAATAAATGGACCCACAAAAATAAAAAAGATAAATTAAACAGAATATGAACATGACCTAAGATGAACAAAGACTTAATTATGTGAGAAGTATAATAACAAAAGAGAAACTAATCTAAATATACTCATAAATAAATTCTAATAAAAAATAAGTGTTCTTTTAAAATTCAAGAGATAAATAGTACTAAATATATCAAATCTAATAAATTGAGGATAAAACATTAAGGTAAAAATCTAAAATCAAATTTAGATGTCTACGGAAGCCTGTCTTAAGCAAGGGGGCCATGTCATCATCAAAACACTACATTTTTGCTAGTAGCATCTTGCCCATTGCCGACTTATTCTCATATTACATTAAAGCGACTTAGATTTGTCACTAAAATCACGTTAAGAATCCACCCCAAGCGACATCCTCCAGTAAAAAAATACATTGAAGGAGCTGGGGGTTCCGAATGAGCTTAAAGCCGCTGTCCATAGATTATATGAGCGGGTAAAGGCTAAAAGCAGAGCTAGTGATGGAATGTCAGAGTGTTTTGACAGCGATATAGGTGTCAAGCAGTGCTGCCCACTTTCACCAACTTTATTTGGACTATACATTGATAAATTAGAAGAATGGTTAAATAAGGATAGTGGAGAGGGGATTCAACTAGCTAAATATGTTATAGAACTGCTTCTTTATGAGGATGACCTCATTTTAATTTCCAGAACAGCCAGTAGTTTGAGGGAATATTTGAGAGCACTTGAAACTTTTTGCCAAGAGATTGGAATGCAGGGGAACACAAGCAAAACCAAAGTAATGATTTTCTCTCTGAAAAAAAAAGAAACAATATACCTTTACCTTTGAAGGCAACCCATTAGAGATAGTCGAGGAGTATAAGTACCTCGGGCTTGATTTTCACCACAAGCAAAACCAAAGTAATGATCTTCTCTCTGAAAAGAAAAAAGAAACAATATACCTTTACCTTTGAAGGCAACCCGTTAGAGATAGTCGAGGAGTATAAGTACCTCGGGCTGGGAAACACGTAGAGCAAAAAGAATCCAAGGAGGATGGAAAACGTTGTACTCTCTTCAAAATTGGTGCAAGATTGCGGAGTTATGGGATTGGAAGACCAGGGGAATACTCTTCGGTTTGTTGGTTATCCCGGTGATTCTTTACGGGTGTGAAATTTGGGGCAGCAGTATGTCAGATCAGAAATGGAAACAGATAGAAAGAATCCATAAACACTTCATCATAAGCGGTCTCAAAGTTAAGAATTTGGTGCCGTATGAGATCATATTTGCTGAAACGGGGTCCTTCCCCCTAGAGGCATCGGCGATGATACGGTTACTAAGCTACCTCAATAAGATTCAAAACATGAAGAAACACAGGGGGCTTAGACTAATTATGGAAGAAAAGCTAACTAAAGGAAATAACACTTGGAGGAAGCAAAATGATAAATGGGTAAAGAGGTGGGATATTAGCATGCAGGAGTGCCCAAATATTAATGAAGAAATAAAAAAACATGTGAGAAGAAAATTCAAGTGCATCATGTGGACAAAACAAATGGGATGTAAAAAGGAATACTACCTCAAAGAATTCAACACCTGTGATTTTGAAGAAAAACCCTATATAGGAGCAAACATTAAGTGGAAAGCAAAAATGAGGATTGCCCAACTGAGGATAAGCTCTCATCATCTTAGGGGTGAAATGGGTAGATGGCTAACCCCTAAAGAGGATTGGGAGGAGAGAATATGCCTCTTTGGCAACAAAGGTGTGGTGGAGACAGAACGACACTTTCTCTTGGAGTGTGAGGCATACAAAGACATCCGATACAATTATGAGGAAACTTTGAAAATCGCCATCCTGGATACCCTATTTGAAGCGACAACACTGGTTAATACAGTGAACCTCGTGATCAAACTTCACAGCAGAAGAGAAGATCTCAAGAAAGAAGTTCAAAGAACTTAGGTCCCGTTTTGTCGCTGAAGTCCCGTTTTGAAAGGGATGTGCGCTACTGATGGGTCCCATAGGCTGCTGCACTCTCATGGACGTTATTAAAATCCTTCATTCATTCATTCATTCAGTCGGGCCACGAGTATCTACAACAGAAAGTACAAAAAAAGGTGAGAATAATCCATGATTTTTGTCCGGGCATTCGGGGAGTTGCAGAAGATCTCTCCAGGACATACATAGCTATTCTTCTACTTCAATCGTTGCAACAGTCGGGGCATGCTATTCTTCTTCAAAGGTATTCAATCTTAGCTGTATCTCCGCCTTTATGTTATAGTTACTGTAAATCGTTTTTAAAATTTTGCTACTCTGCTATAAAACCCTCTTAATTTGCAACGGTAAGGATTAATTTTACGTTTTGCATAACGCTTCTGATGGTATAAGCATTTCAAGTGCCGAGAAAACTTTTATATTGAATGTGTAGAGCTAATTTACTGATATAATGTATGGCGTTTAAGCTTGTTTAGGATTTAGAAGGATCGATACAAACCCTAGTTAAGTCTGATCGCGCAGCCATGTTTTAAAGTGTAGTTGCTGTGTGGCAACAAAAGTGAAAACTGCATGGAAACCATAAAAGGGAGAGTTAAATTAAAGACGCCCTTTAAAGAATAATCAGCCAATGCAGTGCTCAAACTTTAGCCTTAGCCTTCAGCTCTGTATTTTAGAAATAATAAACGAATTGCGTTAGTTGGAGACTGAGCATTACGAGTTTTGCGATGGGAAGGGTAATCTCTGGATCCTTAATCCAAAGCAGTTTCAACTGCTAAATTGTCATGTTAAACCTACAGCACAGGAAGTTTATGCTAGGATGTTGTTTTGTGCAGTAAACTGTAACACTAGTGTGTTGTTAAGCTTAGATTACAAGGAATGCACCATCAACCCTAAATCACTGTTTGGCTCAGATGCTACATTTGAGGGGTTTATGTTCTGCCAAATTAATGCCATGGCCGGTCTGACCTGAAAGGTTTTGATAAACTAACATTACATGACCTGTACACACGCAAGGACTTGACAAAGCTGAAGATTAAGATTAGAGCTTGTACTCCGCAAATACTTAGCAAAAACTCAGGAATAGAAAATTATAAAATTGAAAAATCAGTAAATTTTTGAAAGAAAATATTATTCCATCACAAATCCGCTAAATAGACATCACAGTGAACATAAATACATATGCTAAATAGGGGATTATCATCGTAATAGAATTTACATCATCAATTTAAAGCTTGCCTATTAAGCACATGCTATTAAGTTTATAAAGCATAGACTATAGTCATGCAACTCAAATTCAAGAAGTCAACAAGCGGAAGAGTATTAGTTGTCTTAGAATGTTACAAAGCATCTACTCTGCTCATTTTTTGTGAAGTTATATTTGTGAGTTCTACACCACTTAGGAAGAGTATTGTGACTATGGGATAGAACTTAGGGCACAGCATGAAGAGAACGTTGGTGTGGGTTTGGGTTTGTAATATGATTACATGGTATGCACATGCATTGCCATAACTTCAACCCTTACCTCCACATGCATGGAAACACACGGGGATAGGTTTGGGTTCATAATATGGTTATGTGATGCACACGTGTTGCAAGAAGTTTGCCTCTATCTTTAGGTGTTCCCATGGCTACTTCAAGGTGTTCAAGGGCCCGTGGGAATGGATCCTTGGCTTATGATGTTAAACTCCCTTGGGGCCTTGGGTCAAATTGGAGCTCAATTTGTGATATACATCCACTTTGTAAGATTTATTCTTTGGGTTCCGTGGTCAATTTTGATCACAGGCCTTCTCCAAAAACAATCTGTTTTTGAAAGTGAAGGGTAAAAAGTCATTTGAAATCTGTAATTTGATTGACAACCATTTCTTGATAAAATGCACTACAATATCATGCGCAATATTTGCATGACCATGGAAATAGAGGGGATTGATTAATTTAACCTGGTACTTATATTAAAAACTTTACGGAGAAGCTTTAGGATGCTTCACCTTTTTTTCAGATTAACTATAGGAATATGGAACTAATAATCACATGCTCATTACCTACAGGAGGAGTTCCTAAAATAAAGGATTGCATATGATTGCAATGGTGTTTACACTTAAGATGTTCATAGCTGAAAGGGCCCAGGGAAAGGAGCTAGGTCTTTCTTGTATGTTTATTCTGTAAAGTTATTTATTTCATATCGTTTTTGGGGCAGTCTTTCTTGTGTTTGTGTACTCTAAACGTCTACATGTGCAAAGCTGAAGGGACTGCCATGTGAGAAGCCAAGTCTTACTTGTGTTTATGTTCTCTAAGCGTCTTTGTTTCATGTTATCTTTTTCGCTTAGGAAGTGTTCCCTTGGAAAGGTGCTCAAATTTTTCTTAGCTTGCATTGCAGAGTAATTGTAGGAGCATTTGTAGTAAAAGTGGTTCTATGGTATGAAAACTATGAGTGTATGCTGCAATTTTTAGGAGATAATATTTGAAATTTTTATATTTTTATTTACAATAAACTTTTAACGAAATTTGCAGATTTATAATTTTACATTTGGTAAAATATCTTCCTACAAAATAGGAGCGGTTATTAGAAACTTCCAGCCCCTCTTTTTTTCCACCCTCGCAAACTTTCTCTCCTAAAAGCTTACCCGCTCCTTACTTTAAGGAAAAGATTATAAAATTACTTCTTTCCATGCCTTTCATTTTTCATGGGGCCACCTGCTCATTAAAAATAGGAGCAACAGCCCCCTCCATGGGATCCCTGTCTTAGGCAGCGGTCCTATGCAGGGGCTTACCATAATTTTCTCTGCGGGTGTTACAGAGTAAATTATGAAGCTATATGCAGAAATATGGTCCCATGAAACACAAAATATTCAGTTACTTGCTGGTGTTTTTAGGGTTCTATAAATAAATTGAGAAGTTGATTTATTTAAAAAAAATCTTGCCATATACATCCTTCCTCTTTGCATAAAATCTGCTTAAATTTTTTGAGCAGGTGCTGCAAAAGTGTAGCCCCCCCTCTTTAGTAGGGGCACAAACTCTCCTCCTAAAAATCAACCTGTTCCACTTTTTATGGTGAAGATTCTTTTTATTCCTGTAGCAGTTTTAAAAACTTGTCATGGACCTGCACATGAAAAATAGGAGCTGCAGCCCCCTCCATGGGACCCCATCCTTAGTCACGACCTTTATGGGAGAGGGACAAGTTGCATTCCAGTACCTGCAGCCATTGAAAGGTAAAAATGGGCAGCCATTGCTTCCTATGGTATTTTGTTGAGCCCGAGACAGATTTAGCATCTGTCTAATGAGCTTTTGTTTGTTTTGTGTATAAATCAGAATAGTAAAATCCCAAGGTAAATATGTGAATAATGGGAAAGTGTGTATAACTGTGAGAAAATATGTTTGGACCTGGTTAGAGAGCAGTTTTTTATTATAATGTTTTTTTACCTATGAAAAAAAGTTAATAAAACTGTGGTTAAATCGGTAGGAGTTTTGTCTTCATTTTTAAATTTTTGTTGCTTAAATTCAATATCTGTTACATGACGCTTTTTTATTTTTCCTATGGTAGAATAGGGAACAACCGGCTTCTATCTTTATGCTGTTAAATTGTATCTACCATGATAATTGCTGTTATGATTATGTTTTGTTTTAAGCCAAAAATATAAATGTTTTGGCTATCATTTTAAATTTTTTTCAGAATCAACTGCGTGCAATATCAATACCTGGTTAGACAGCATTTTTTTTATCATAATGCCTTTTACCTGTGGAAAACAGTCGGTAAAATTGTGGTTAAATAGCATAGTAGTTTGTCTTCATTTTTCAAATTTTGTTGCTTAAATTCAATATCTGTTAGATGATGAATTTTTATTTTTCCTATGGTAGGGTAGGGACAATCCTGCCAAATTTTAACTTGCTCCTGTTGTGTGGACTATCTCTGTTAAATTCTATCTACCATGATAATTGCTGTTATGATTATGTTTCATTTTCAGCCAAAAATGTAAATGTTTTGGCTATAATTTTTTTCAGAATCAACTGCACGCAATATTTAATACACGAGTCATTCCTTTGATGACTCATTTCCCATGAGTCATTCCTTCAATGAGCAATCTCACATGAGCTTGAATGGTCCTCTTAGCACTCATTGCATCAAGTGATGCCTACATGGGTGACACCATGGGATTAAAACTACTAGTGGGATGACCATGACACAGCACTGATTGTCACCACCGGGACTTGCACTTGGTAACTAGGACTTCCTGGGAGGTCAACCATGTTAGTACCATTCTAGCTCAATTGTGCTTAATCATGGATATTTCCTCATAGTCAAGCTCGCTTAGCTTGCTATCTCATTTTTAAAACCATTAGCAAGTTTTATACCTTATGGACCACTAATTTTTAGAGCTTACTGGCCCTTTCATCCTTTAAGCAATTGGAGAGTTGGTGCTCTTCTACATCAGGGACATATTTTTGTACATTACATAAAGTTTAATAAACACCTTCATGAAGGAAAAATGAAATTTTGCATCATTTAAATTGATAAACAACCTTTTTTATGTGTTTTTGTATCATTCATTTTGGCTAAAAATAAAAACATATTATATCATAATTCAAAAATATTACATGAAATATTACTGTCAAGGTCCATGGTTCGAAACTCAAGATCTACCACATTTCTAAGCAAACATTCCAGTAAGTTTCTTGAAAACAAAGACACAATATTGCAAAGTTATCGAGAAAACTACCTATAATTCTTCTAGTTTTCACAAAACAGGGCATTTGAATACAACTTGAACTAAAGATATCAACTTCTATTACAGTTCAATGGATAAAAACAAAAAAGACATTCTAACCACTATCCATTGCAACACTAGTGTAGAATAAAAGAACTGAACATGTAAACGTGCCAAGAATAACAAATATCCACACACGAGATAGATGTAAGGTATCAGTGCATTCAAATGTTCAATATGCCCAAAGGAATGCCCTGAATTTGTTACCCCATACAATATACTAAGGAAAGACTCTTCTGATAGACTACAATATTAAAAAGGCCTAACACACATGATGCCAATGATATGATATGAGTTCCATATGAATAGCTTTGAGCCTAATAACATTGGGGTAGCGTAAACCCAAACCAGACATGTTACCTAACCTGCCCAACTAACTCTGCATTATGTGTGCCAGATGGGACACTCCATAACCTCAATATACATCATAATACTGTGGATATAGATACTGAACATGCCATCCCGCCTTAACATGCTTTGCCCTTCATGCATTCAAAGAAATCAAATAACACAACTTGATCAAAATTGCATACACAAGATGACGTGCTTGATCATCCATGTAATGGTCTTCAATGGTATCAAATTCCATATTCACTGCTCCTTTGATCCTTTGTTACCCATAATTGTTGCTCCTTTGATGTCATGTGTACCCATAGCTGTTGCACCTTTGATATTGTGTATGCACTTAGTTATGTTACTCCTTAATGCCACGCTACAATGATTTTTGCCTCATATTGTGGTGTGAATGTTTATATGCCTCAACCTCTACAGACTTAACCTCTTGTTTTATTTATTTGGAGTCTTCAACCTTGGCTTCCACATGTACCTTTCACTCGAGTAGATAAAGGTTTTGAGCTTCCTTCATATGCAACTAGCTTCTCTTCATGCCCTTCAAATTCTTGAACTTTTGCAGGATTTGTGTTCACTTCATACACAACTATGTCCTTGTTGACCTTGATTGGTTCCTTATGATGCATAGTACCAACATGATGTGTTTCTTTGGGAAATCATCGACCTCTAACATAATTGGGCAGACTGTCATGCATCGAGAGCTTATTATTTGCTCAATCCCAGTTCTTAATGTTGGTTAGATGCCCTGAACCTTAGAGAAGTACAAAGCTCTTAAGACTTACATAACATACTTGGTGAACAAACCCTCGTGCAGAGTTGGAGAGACCTGGACATGGATCCACTGGTTATTTGTGTGGCTCAAGTGGAATGTCCCAAAGGCCAAGGGCTCTTATTCGCGTTGAGGCCTAGGACAATTGGGATCATCAATTCAGACTATAGGAGTCCCACAAGTTTTACAAAGATTTTAAGTTGGAGAAGACTAGGGACTTCATCAAGTGATCACATAGATATGAACCTAAGTTGCCGATACGGATATGGGTACGAGTATCGGATATGGGGATACTTCGATTTTTTTTTTTGGTGGTTTGGATATGGCCGGATACGGCCGTACAAAAAAATATATAAAAAATTAAAAATATAGCCATATAAGCAAAATTAACCACATAATATGCATAGAGGAAACAAAATAACTTCAAATAAGCTATATAACCACAAAATACATACTCATAATTCAATGCCAAATATCATAATATTCAATAGTCGAACTTATATTAGTTTTATAAATTATAATAGGTACATGGTGCAAATGTTACAATGTATGGACAAAAATAGAGACAAATCCGCGTTTTCATTGTTCACTATATAATATATTTAATATTCTTCTTCGCCTGCAATGTCTTCATCATCATGTGGTTCATTAGAATCACAAGCAGTAGCAGTGCCACTCCCACTAGCTCCACTGTGCAAGTCATGTGAAGCACTGTCTAGCTCCGTGTCAAATAAAGGTATGTAAGGGAGGCATCTAAATCAGCAATCTCTGGGTTCACATCCCACAACTTTGTTGGCCCTTCCTTGTATTGAGGTTGTTTATGTGAGAGAAGACGTAAGTTGGAATGCACATAAATCAAATCCTCCGCTTTTTTTGCAGCCAACTTATTGCGTTTAACTGAGTGGATAAAGCCATAGCTGCCCCAACTCCACTCAGCTGAAGAGGAGCTTGCAACCTATTGAAGCCACAAAATGAATTAAAATTTATAAAAAATTAAAAGACTAAAAGTTAAAACTTAAAACAAAACATCGAAAAGGTCAAAAGAAGGGTAGAGTAAAAAAATTAAAATCTTACTTGTGATAGAACTTTTATTGCAAGTGGTTGAAGGTGGGTGGATGCTTGTCCATGGAGGTACCACTAAGAGTGAGCGTCCATCTTGTACTTGTCATGGATAGCGCCAAGGGAATGACCCACTGAGGATATGAAATGCACAAACTCTTCTCTGACTTGGTCTTCTACCTCTGGATCGGAAAAGATTTTAGAGAATGTTGCCTTATATCTCTCGCCAACCTCAACATCCCTATATGGTGCGACCCTCCCGGGCAAAGAAATAATTTCTGTACTGTAGTATTTGGGTGTCAAGGCAAAAGCAAGAAGATGTAATGGGGTGGTCATTTTGTTCCACCTTTCAATGAGATGCGACTGCACTTCCTTGAAGAACATCTTTGTGGGATCTTGCTCTTTGGCATTTATGATGGATTTAATGTTCTCAATCATTGAGTCAATTTCATCATAAATCTCACCCAAACATGGATGATCCATGTCCACATATCTCAACATGTTGACAATGGGATTAATAAAACTCAGCAAATACTCCACACGTTCCCACCACGCATCATTAATAATCCACCCTTTCACTTTTGTGGCCCTCTCACTGTTCGCCTGCCTCCATACACCCCAAAAGTTGTTGATGACCATGCTACTCAATGCTTCACGCACCTTAACAAGTCGTCTCAAGATGATGGTGTGTGAGGCAAATTGAGTTTCAACAACCTAATACAATTATACAAAATTGAAACAAACAATAAATAAACTTAAAATTGTTCAAAAATAAAAAAACACTACAAATTACAAACTTATAAAATTAAATTAAGAGTTACCTTCAACAATTGTAATTTTGAGAAAGTCCTAAAGATGGCTTGGGACATGTGATGGTTGGTTATGAACATTTGGATCTCATTTGCCTTTTCATAGACTTGTGTGATCCAATCAATTTTTGTCCCCAACTTTTGCAACATAAGATTGAGGGAATGAACAACACAGTGTCTAAAATATATGCCCGTACCTTGCCTCAACCAACATGCCCGCAACTCTGCAATTTTTAGCATTGTCTGTTACAACTTGAACAACGTTTTGAGGCCCCACTGCCTCAATGGACTCTCTCAAGATGTTAGTAATGAATTGTGCATCTTTCATTTGCCCCTCACAATCAACGGCCTTCAAAAACATTGCCCCGTTAGGGCTCACTGCAATCACATTAATCAATGGCCTATTTGCTGTATCTTTCCATCCATCAGAAATGATGGACATCCCTGTTTCGATCCATGAATCCTTGATGGGCTGCAATGCATCTTCAATGTGTTTTCTTTCTTTTGTCAATAAGGTGGTGTGCACCTTTTCATACCCTAGAGTGGCAAACCCTTTAGGGGCAGCATTGATAGATCTCACCATTTTCTACCAGTATGGTGATCTAACAGTATTAAATGACAACCCACATGTGTAAATACAACGTGCGATGCTTTGCTTTGCTATCTGTCTGGAGTCATTTTGGAATGCCCTCTCCAATGGGCATGCATCTTTTGTTCTCTTGCGACCAAGAGGTGAATCCTTTTCCTCTTCGGCTGCAATGGGTGCAGCAAGAAAGGGGTGTGATGGGGTCACCATATTAACACGAGATGGATCAACAGGTGGTGATCCTTTCTTTCTCAAAGGATGTTTTGATCTTTGCCCCATAATGGCATCTGCGTCTTCTTGCTCTTTGATGTATGCAAGGATCTTTGCTTGTGGCAAGCCCTTCCCAGGCTTTCCACCTATGCTTGGCCCACTACAAACTCTGATTTCAGTGCTAAAAATCGCACATAAATGAGCTTTCACTCGACTATATGAGCTCTTGAATTTACCGTTACACTCTGAGCAAAGCCAATGAAAACACCCTCCACCAGGGATCTGTTCTAATATTGTCACATATTTCCAAAGAGGTGCTTGCCAATCATATTTGGGGGTTATCCCTTGCCCCACTGAACTAGCACTTGCACCCTGAGACATTCTGATTTTTGACAAATCACTATAGGCTTATAGCACCTAGTAACATAAAAAATTGCTATTAAAATTTAATTATAAATATAAATTTTAAACTAATTAATAATTTACAATTTAATACTATACTTTATATTAAAAAATTTAAACTAATTAATAATTTAAAATTTAATACTATACTTTATAGATATTTCATTGCATATTATATCTCTAAAGACTAAAATTTAAAAACAAACATATTTTAAATTTTTAACGTAATAATAAAAATTAAAAATTTAAAAGAAATAAATAAAAATTAAAAAAACTAAATTATATAATAAAAATTTAGTTTATAATTTAATAAATTTATAAAATATTAAAACCCTAGGGAGTTTCTCAGTTTAGGAAAAAAAAGAAATTTAAAAACCTTATGAAAGACCAACAGGCAGGGTAGCAGCCGGCAGGGAGCGCGCAGTTACGTAGAGGGTCGCGCGCAGTCGCGCAGTCACGCAGAGGGAGTCGCGCGCAGTCGCAGGTCGCGTAGTTGGGTCGCGGGTCGCAGTGATAATACAATTAGGGTTTTGACTCTTTTGTTATAAAGTGAAAAAAAATTAAAATGTTTTTTTATTCGTCTGATTCGCGGGGGATATGGCCAGGGTATGTCGTGTCCCCTGCGGATACGTCGTGCCCCTTGCAGATATGGCCGAATACGTCCATGGACATATCTGGCCGTATCCGCAGGGGGCACGACGTACCCTGGCCGTATCCTCCACGGATCGGCCGCGTACCGTACCATACTGACGAATCCCCGCACTCCCAGGCCTTGGGAGGGGCGTATCCGATAACGTAGATATGAACCTATTTTGGCGGAAAATATCTACTGGTTGATCAATGCTAGGGTAGGGGGTTGTGTCCTCAGTAGTCATGTCATTAGGGTTGGGTAGGTTGATCCCTCTCTTGGTAGCTTGTGCCTGCTATGGAGGTGATGAAGGGGATTCCTTCACCTCATCTTGAGATGTGCACTCCTTAGCCTCACTGATCTACACTTGCAAGCTGGTTTTCAGAATCTTATGCTGGAATTGAGGTGCGTTATTGATACAAATTCATATGAGAAGTGTTTGCTCGCATTACTCCTTGGTGGGGAGTTTAACAAACAAATTCTAGGGATCTGGCTAGGTGATCGACTGCGTGGGAGGGGATTTGCAAGCTTTGTGTTTGTGGTGGATCTCTTAGTCGTGGGGCTATGTTTGCATTGAGAGACGCTTTGGGGTTGGAAAATGGAAGCAGTTGCATCACAGAGGTGATCACCTGCATGGATGGGGATTCGCAAACTTCGTTTGTGGGGGGAACCTCCTCGTTGTGGCGCTACCTTTGCATGAAGAGGCCCTTTGAGCTTGGCAAATGGGAGGGAACGTGCCATGGCTTGCCTTAAGTGGTCTAGGGTATGATGAATAACTAAGCACGTTTGGGCCAATGCCCAATCGGGCAGGGAAACTCTCTTGTTAGATATAGAGAGGTGACGAAAATTAGGCTTTATCAGGCACAAGTGGGAGCAATTTTGGACAGTGGCTCCTTACTCTCGTATCTATGTTGGAGGATAACTTGGGTCGTTGGGATTGCATCCCAGTTTCGTGCGACCAGAGTGGTAGCACACATTGCGGATGGCGAACTTTGGTGTTAGCATAGGGAGTCCATTGGCGGTAGAGGTTCAAACTTAATGGATGTTAAGAAGCTTGCACTTGTGCTGTGCCCTGAGCATCATTCACTCAAAAGCAAAAAAAAAGTATTACCTTGCAAGGTTACCTTCTTTTTCCTGTACCAAAGCTTCATAAACTTATTTTGCACCTTAACACTGAAAGTTTCTAATGAAGGGAATCTAGATGTCATTAGCCAACCCGTCCCTAGGTAAAGCATAAAAAAGTGAGTGCAAAACATACTTTTACATGGTGTGCTTAGTCCATTGGTGGTAGAGGTTCGAACTTAATGAATGTTAAGAAGCTTGCACATGTGTTGTGCCCTGAGCATCACTAGCTCAAAAGCAAAAAATATCTAGTACTCTACAAGGTTACTTTCTTTTTCCTATACCAGAGCTTCATAAACTTATTTTGCACCTTTACACTGAAAGGTTCCAACGAAGGGAGTCTAGAGAACATTACCCAACCCATCCCTAGGTAAAGCATTAAAAATCGAGTGCAAAACATACCTGTCCATAGTGTAATTTAAATTTTAAATATGCAAATGGCCATAGCCTTCTCACCATATATTGGTGTTTACTTGATGTTTTCTTTAGGCCATTTTTCCAAATCCATATTGATTAAGTTATACTTGCTACTAGGAAACTCTAAACACAAGAGTGCTGTACCTTTGAATATTCCCATGAACATGCAATATTGAAGCTTCTATTTTTGGAAGCAAAACATTTTTAGCACTATTTTCCACCTTATTTTCCTTATGGTCTTCTTGATTCACATTTGGGACTTCCTTTCCCATCTAGCGAAGAATACTTTATCTCTATCTTCCCAAGTGGATTCATCTCTATCCCAAAGTTTATCTCATTGATCCTTTGCACACCCAGAAGCCATAAGCCATAAGCCTAGAGCATATGGCCCATTAATCCCACAATTCTTATTCTTCGGTGTAGGCCGCCGCTCTTTCCCATCTAAATTTAATTGTCTAGAAAATTTACAGATGTACCTTTCTAAAGAGCGAAATTGGAATTGTGATTTTGAAAGGCTAAAAAATATGTGTTTTTTCTTGTATACCCTTTTAGAGCCAACAAAATCAAAGACCCAAGAAATAATATTTGCTTCCAACATGAGAAGTTACAAATATCTGTTAAAAAAAATATAGTTTTGGAAAGTCAAAAATTTGAGTCAATGAAGTGGGTTGTAGTCCAATGGTAAGGATGATGGTGTAAAAGGTGTTGCCTAGCTATCCACCAAGATACAAATCCCAGGAGATACAAAAAAGGGATGAGGCCGGGATCGTGCCTTGGGCGAATTTGGCAGAATGGATACCCCTCAATCCTAGGCAACTAAGCCAAAGAAGCATTTTGTACACCTAATCCATGTAAAAGCAGGGTTTCAATCAAAAACAAATTAAGGTCATATCTTCCTTATTACTTCCAGGATTTCCTATTATGACTATTTTTTAAAAATTGGCATAAAATTTCCCTTAAGCTGCAATGGTGTGTCCTCAAATTGGATCCTTATTAGAGAGAACTCCACATTGCAAGATAGGGCATGAGTTCAGACAAATTTACAGTTTTGGTTGGTCGACTTCCAAGGGACATCCTACAGTGCCGCTCAAAATCACTATTGTGATCATCTCTTAAAAATGACATTAAATTCTACTCAAATGGCACTAACATGATTCCAATTTGGCATTCTGACAGAGAGATGCTAACTTCACAATAAAAGATTACATAGAGAAAGCCAAAAGAATATGTGATATTATTCAAGCCATAGAAAGCCTAATATATAGGCAATAAACAAGCACCTACAAATACGGAGGTAGGTGAAACAAAGAGTTGACGAGAATAACAAAATACAAAACCCGTGCAACAATACAACAATTTTGGTTATAACAATATAACCAAACACATAAAGCTTAATTATTCTAATACCCTCTCGTAATGATTGAACTTGAAATAACTCCAAGCTTATCTCGGAATATTATAAATTTGTCTTTACACAAAGGTTTACTCATTATATCAGTTGGTTGCTCAGAGGTGGAGCAATAATAACGACATAAGTTTTCATTAGAAACCAACCGTCGGATGTAGTGATGGTGAACTTCAATGTGCTTTGTCTTGGCATGAAACACTGGATTCTTCACCATATTTAGAACACTTTGTTTGTCACAGTAGATAGGTGTAGGTGCCGATGAATCAAGTTGAAGATCCTCTAATATTTATTGAATCCACATCAATTCTCTACTTGCACTAACAACTGCTTTATACTTTGCTTCAGTGGAAGACAATGCTACTGTTTTTTGTAGCTTACTTTGCCAAGAAAAGGCACCTGAACCAAAAGTGAATACATAACTTGTTGTAGACTTTCTAGAATCAAGTGATTCTGCCCAATTTGAAACAGTATACCCTATTAGCTCAAACTCAACATATTGCTTATATAGAATGCCAAAGTCAAGAGTACCTATGACATATCTAAGAACCTGCTTTGTAGCTTGTCAATGTTCTTCATGAGGTTTGGCCATGAAGTGAGAAAGATAACTAACTGCAAAACATAAATCTGGGCTACTAGTAGTAAGGTAAATCAAACTACCTACTACTTGCCGATACACTGTTTCATCGACTAGTGGTGAATCAGTGTTAGTTGAGAGTTTTGTCCCAACTTCCATAGGTGTAGCTGCTGGATTACAATCATTCATTCTGAATTTATTTAACAAAGACTTGACATATTTTGTTTGAGATATAAAAATTGAGTGCTCAAAATTGTAATATTGCAAAAAATTCACACCTAGACAATATTGAAGCATGCCTAGATCAGTCATTTAAAAAACAGAACAGATGTCGGCTTTCACCTGTTTAATCAAATCAGTGCTGCTTCCAGTGATGGCGAGATTATCAACATATACAACTAGGACCACTATGCCATCATCAACTGTTTTAACATAGAGAGTAGATTTTGCATTACATCTTTTAAAACTAGACTCCCTAAGATATTTGTCTATTTTGAAGTACCAGGCCCAAGGAGCCTGCTTAAGTCCATACAAAGACTTCATTAACCTGCAAACCATATGTTCTTTACCATGCATCTGGAATCCTTGTGGTTGTGTCATGTACACTTCCTCTAAATCCCCATTCAGAGAAGCACTTTTTACATCCATTTGAAACACTGGCCAACCAAACTGAGCAGCAATGGATATAATTATTCTGAATGTTACCATTTTAGTTGTAGGAGCAAATGTTTCTTCATAATCTACTCCCTCTTTTTGTGCGTAACCTTTTGCAACAAGATGAGCTTTATATTTGTCTAAAGAACCATCAGATTTGCATTTTACCTTATAAATCCATTTGCAACCAATGGATTTCTTACTGTGAGGTAACTCAGACAAAAAACCCAAGTACCATTCCTAATGAGTGCATCACACTCCACCTTTATGGCAGATTCCCATTCCGACTTTCCTTTAGCATCTGTATATGTATTAGGCTAAAAAATTTGTGAAAAGTGGAATGAGAGCAAAATTTACTTGCTCGGGATTCGATACCACTTGTTTCCTTGATCTTGTGGATCTACCTTCCAAAGAAACTAGAAGATCCTCTTGCCAAATATCTTGCATTGTGCTATAGTAACATTTTGGCCGTTTGTGCTGACTTGTGGAAGCACTTGTTGTTTCACTAGGACCAACCATGGAGCTAGATTGTTCTGGGGTTTGCCTTTTTAAGTCATGCTCCATTTTAGTACTAGTACTTGCTTCACATTCATTTTTAGGAATCCAAAGATTACTAGTGTTTGTAGGTTTATCATCTTTTGAGAAATAGGGAATTTTCTCATTTATTTTGACATCTCTATGCACAATAGCTTGATTTGAAGAGATATCTAGTAACCTATATGCTTTGGAATTCTCACTATAGCCTACAAACATGTACTTTTTACTCTTTGCAACTAAACCACTTCTTTTCACTTTAGGAATTAATGCAAAAACAATACTACTAAAAATGCGTAAATCACTTACATCAGGGTTTTTACCTGACCATGCTTCTTTTGGAGTAATATCCTGCACAACTTTACAAGGACCCCTGTTCAAGATGAACACTACAGTGTTAACGGCTTCTGCCCAGTTTTGAAAAGGTACACGCATGCTTTGCACCATACACCATGCCATCTCCATAATAGCCTTGTTCCTCCTTTCCGATACTTCATTTTGTTGTGGAGTGTAAGGAGTGGTCTATTGCCTATGTATACCTTCCTTTGTGCAGTATGCATTGAATTGTTTGGAGACATTCTCCACCATTGTCTGACTTAAAATTCTTGACCTTTTTACTTGTGTGATTCTCAACCAGTGTTTTCCATGCAACAAAGTTATCAAAACACTCTGATTTCTTCTTAAGAAAATACACCCACATTTTTCGAGAGAAATCATCAACAATTAACAAGAAATAAAGGGCACCAAATACAATATTAGTTTTCATAGGACCATGAAGATCTGCATGTACCAAATCTAACACACATTTTGCCCTCCATGCTTTACCAGTAGAAAATGGTTGCCTGCCTGTTTACCCAACTGACACCCTTCACAAACATTTTGATTTTCCTGAATAGATGGTAGTCCATGTACCATTTTATTTTTACACAAAATGCTTAAATACTGGTAACTCAAATGACCATACCTCTCATGCCAGAGAGTGCTAAATTGCTCAATTGTTGCTAAAGCAAATTGTTCTACTGATTTGTACAAGTTTATAAAACCCCTTTCCCTTATACCAACAACAACAGATTTATCATTGAGAGTAGTGACATTACATTTATTTCCCTCAAACTTAACTACCGATTGTTTATTTTTGGTAATTTCACTGATGGACTATAGATTTTTATTCATATTT
Source organism: Torreya grandis (assembly GCA_037957365.1). Lineage (NCBI taxonomy): Eukaryota > Viridiplantae > Streptophyta > Pinopsida > Cupressales > Taxaceae > Torreya > Torreya grandis. The sequence goes on along the minus strand of JARHVA010000016.1, from coordinate 2,916,819 downwards.
GGTACATATCTGACATTAGTAAATGTATATTTTGTCATGTCCCCTTCTCAGTGACATCTCTCCGAGCACAGGATTAGCCTATCATACGACCCTCGTAGGTTGATAGACTGGATAGAGGGTCACATTGGAGCTTGGCTCAGCTTCAGTTGGCAGAGTTTGATCAGTTGGCTTTCGTTTGGGCTCGATCGGAGACTTCTTGCAGAAGTTGCTATTTTTAGCAGTTCCTGGCAGTCAGAGTGGGACCCCTGCTATTTTTAGCAGTATGGATTGGCAGCGTTCGAAATCACTTCAGTGTTGGTTAGCTTCAGACGGATCAGTCATCGGATGAGTAACGAGAGAAATATTAATATTTAATTGTATTAATTAAATATTAATTATTCGAAGACTATTATATTAAGTTATAATATTAAATTATAACTTAAGTGATTTATGCTGAGGGGTCGCCCATCATCAGGAAGGGGCCAATTCGTAATTATATTTTATCATAAAAATTTGGCTAAGACTGAAAATAATAAAATAATGAGAAGTGCGAATTTTTAATGAAAACCCTATCATTGAGGAAATCGCACTTTTGAGGTTATTTAAGCATTTGCCTTGGGAATCGAGCCATGAGGTGTTTATTGTGAATTGAAATTGATCAACTTTGATTTGAGCAAGAAGCTTTAGGGTTTCAAGTTCGAATTCCTTGGGGAACGAGCCATCTCCATCGGAAGCAATTCAGAGGATGTGAAATAACACTTGATTTATTGCAGCAGAGGTTTCTTCATCCAGAAGAAATCATTGATCTTCAGAGATTATTCGTTTACAGAGTTTCAGCATAGTTATTCATTCAGAAGATAGTTTTTTATCTAGGCGCCAACTTCTAGAGATCTGGTGACTCCATAAAGGCCGTACTTTATTTGCTGATTGCTGTAGCAGGCCGTACTTACTTGCAGTAGGCCGTACCTTCATCATTCGGGCCGTACTTTCTTGTCTAGGAAAATATGCCTCTCTTTTGGTCTTTGTTCTTCATTCATCTGGGACGCAATTGTACTGGGAGCACGCTGAGATCACCAGACACAAGAAAGAAGGTCAAAACATGTGAATCCGTACCATCTTCAGCAGGGCATAATTGCTGCATCAAAAACCAGGTTTTCAAAATATCATTGCTTTTTATCTTGCATGTAACTGGGTTTAGTTGTAATCACCTCAGAAAGATTCTATATTAAATAAGCTTCAATCTTTGCAGTATATTATATAGTTTTCGAAGTTGAAATCTTTTATTTGAATTTATCATCTATTTTATGCAAAAATCGCATTATTCTTATTTCATGCAAAAACCCCAAAACGTCAAAAAAATCAAAAACTTCAGAAAAAAACAAATAAACAGTCAGATTTGTGAAACAGAGGAAACTAGGGTTTCTACAGTGGTATCAGAGCTAAATCTTGCCATCCTACGGGTTTAGCTATCTTATGCAGTCTGATCAGTTTGGGTCACCCAGGTATTACACTCGCCGGCGAGCTCTGATTGATAGGCAGCAGAGTTTGAGCAGGTAGCCGGGAAATATGGCTGACAGGAATGACAGGGTTGACAGAATAGATATACCTAGGACAAAACATAATAACAGAGATCAGGACGATGCAGAGGTCTTGCTTGCACTCAGAGATCTTCGTGCAGGACAATGGCGGTCCGATGATGTATTACAGCAGGAGGGCAGTGGCACTGCAGAGATTGGGTACTTCAAGGAGACCGTCACCTCATCGTGACGATGACAGGAGTGATGCAGGGTCACGGAGAACTCCTAGGACAGTGTCACGGACAACAGATAGGCCTACTAGGCCTACTTTCACGAGACAAGAGCCCGATGAGGCTATACCAGGTGAGGAGCAGGATGATTTGTTCGCTGATACTCTTATGGCAGCAAACGAGGAATGGTAGTTGGTACCGCCTGTGGTCAGAGAGGATCACTTTTGACCGTTTTATTACACAGAGGCGAGAACATAACAGAGCTCGACAGGATTGGAGACCTCGACAGCAGAATATCGATCTAAAACATGCTACGAACCGGCTCACATTGGCGATGTTCGATGGTAGTGGTAAGATGACAGTGCAAGTTTGGATTAGCAAGCTTGATACATTCTTTACACTGCGGCCGATGGCTGAGGGTGATGCCATTAGATATGCTACATTGCATCTTGAGGGAGTAGCTTACGATTGGTGGCACCACGGCATGGTGACTTTACAGCATGACAGGATTACTACTTACCAGGAGTTCGTGGATAGATTGGTTGAGAGGTTTGACAGGAAGGATCCGGAAACCTACTTTCGAGACTTAGCACAGTTGAGGCAGAGTGGCAGTTTAGAGACCTACATAGGTGACTTCCAGAAGTTATCCGTTATGGTCCCTAACATCTCAGAGAGGCGTTTGGTAGTACTCTTCATGGAGGGGTTGACAGAGCCATTGCGAAGTTGGATCAAAGCTTTTGATCCTCCTTCGTTATAGGAGGCGATGAAGAAAGCACGAAACATGGAGTTAGCAGCACTGTCGAGTAGATTCAACTCCAGAAGTTCTTCATCATTCAGGGATAACAAGGGCTTTAACAGGAATAAGGATAAGTCTGATTTTAACAAAGAAAATTCAAACTCTAGAAACGATTCAAAAGGTAAATCAGCAGCCATACCTTTGGATCATGAAGCCCTTAATGACCTACGCAGGAAGAAGCTTTGCTTCTACTACAAAGGACCATATGACGCCAATCACGATTGTCCTCTAAGACCTAAGGGCAAGGCAAATCGTGTGATGTGGGCGTACTATGAGGACTCTGAATCAGAAGATTCCAAACAGCAGGAGAGTTCCGAGGATTCAGAGCCAGAGGCTTCAGAGCCTAGAGCTGAGACAGAGCCCGAGCTTCAGATACAGGAGGCCCGTTTATCTAGCATTCAGTAGGAGGGTTCTTTCAGGATTTGTGGTGTGTTGGCATGACAGAGGGTCATTACCCTACTTGATACAGGAGCCACGCATAATTTCATAGATGCTAGATTCGTTGAGAAACGTGGACTCATCATTGAGGAGTTCGAGGGCATAAGAGTCAAAGTGGCCGATGGGTACACTTTGAGATGTGAACGCATGATTAAGGATCTCCCTTTACGCTTGAACAATTATGAGTTCAAGGCAGATTATTATGTTGTTAATATGGGGGACATTGATTTGGTCTTGGGAATGAAGTGGTTACATTCATTGGATGAGGTCACACTTCGTCTCAAGGACATGGAGATCCGTTTTGATGTTGACGGGAAGACACACATACTTAAGGCTGTACGGGACAGCAACATCAAAACAATTTCTTTCCGCCGGATGGAGCGGCTTATGTGTCACAACATGGTAGAGTGGGCTGCCGAGTGTCATTTAGCACCTATACAGGAGGGACAGCAAAAGATAGAATATCATCCGGACATTCAGAAGTTGAGAATCAAGCATGACAAGGTGTTCAGTGATATTCCGCCAGGTAGACCTCCAGACAGGGGCATAGAGCACATCATTGAGCTCGAGGAGGGTGCGAAACCTGTTATGATAACTCTTTACAGGCATCCAAAAAGATTGAAGGATGAGATAGAGAAGACAATAAAGGAGTTACTTGCTATGGGTCACATTTGGCCTAGCAAATCACCGTTCGCTTCTTCGGTTGTTTTGGTGAAGAAGAAGGATGGAACATTGCGCATGTGCATTGATTACAGGGTCCTGAATAAGAGGACAATCAAGAATAGATACCCGATACCGAGGATTGACGAGCTTATTGATGAGCTCCATGGGGCATGTCACTTTACTAAGATTGATTTACGGTCGGGATATCATCAGATCAGAGTCCGAGAGCAGGGCATAGAGAAGACTGCCTTCTGATGCCATTGTGGGCACTTCGAGTTCGTAGTGATGCCATTTGGGCTCACTAACGCACCAGCCACTTTTCAGTCTACGATAAACAGGGTTTTTCATTCATTGCTGAGGAGGCTTGTGTTGGTCTTTTTCGATGACATCCTTATATATAGCAGGACTTGGCAGGAGCACTTATCTCATTTGGAGACAGTGTTGAGTATCTTGGAGAGGGAGTCCTTGTACGCCAAGGAATCCAAGTGCGACGTGGGAATGATCGAATTGCTATATCTAGGTCACATCATCAGTGCAGATGGAGTGCGTATAGATCTTGAAAAGATCCGCGCCATTATTAACTGGCCTACACCGGCAAACCTGACACAGTTGAGAGGGTTTCTCGGTTTATGTGGATTCTACCGCAGATTCGTGAATGGTTATTCACGACATGCAGCCCCGATGACAGATTTATTGAAGAAGGGGGCATTTGTTTGGACTCTTGAGGCACAGGAGTGCTTTGATAGATTCAAGGAGTTGATGACCACATGCCCAGTGTTAGCACTTCCAGATTTTACGAAGCCTTTTGAGCTTCAATGTGATGCATCAGGTGAGGGCATTGGTGCGGTGCTTATGCAGGACAAGCACCCGATTGTGTACGAGAGCCGCAAGCTCAGAGGACCCGAGAGACTTTATAGCATTTATGATAAGGAGATGCTCGCGATCATGCATGCCTTAGCAAAATTCATGCAGTATCTTGTTGGCAGTAAATTTTGCATAAAAACTGACCATAACAGTTTGAGACACTTCTTAGGGCAGCGAGATCTCAATGATAGGCAGCAGAAGTGGGTCAGTAAGTTGCAGGCTTATGACTTTGATATCTCATTTATCAAAGGTACACAGAATGTAGTGGCGGATGCACTTTCACGTAGACCGTACTTGAGCACTATGGTTCATATCTCAGAGGATTGGAGGCATATGATAGTGGCAGAGTATGCCAAGGATAGTTGGGCCTCCAGCATTGTTGAGGGATCAACAGTTGATACCAGGTACACACTTGTGAATGACTTGATCATTTACAAGCACAGGATATTTTTGATCTCAGGGTCAGAAGTGAAGAACATTGTTATGCGAGCCTTTCATGACATGCCTACAGCAGGACATCCTGGATACTTCAAAACCTACAGGCAGATTCGGGAGAGATTCACCTGGAAAGGACTCAAAGCAGATGTTCTTCAGTATGTGCGTGAGTGTCCTGTTTGTCAGCAGAACAAGCAGCAGAACACGTACCCGACAGGTTTATTGCAGCCACTTCCGATTCCTGACAGGAAGTGGGAATCCCTGTCGATGGATTTTATCACGGGCTTGTCTAAAGCCCAAGGGCGTGATTGCATTTATGTAGTTGTGGATCGGCTTACAAAGTATGCCCACTTTTTTTCGATCACCATGACTTACACAGCTACACAGGTAGCAGAGGTATTCTTTCGCGAGGTATTTAGACTTCATGGGTTGCCTCGAAGCATTGTGAGCGACAGAGATAGTCGGTTCCTGAGTAACTTCTGGCAGGAGGTTTTCAGACTTTGTGGGACTGAGCTCACTCCGAGCACTAGTTACCACCTGCAGACTGATGGGCAGACGGAGATTGTAAACAAGTGGGTGGAAGGTTACCTCCGAAACTATATAGCAGGGCAGCAGAAGGCGTGGGTCAAATGGATACATTTGTGTGAGTATTGCTATAACTCGACATTCCATATGACCATTCAGATGTCACCCTTCATGGCGTTGTATGGGTATGAGGCGCCGAGTTTCCTTGATTTGCTACTAAGCGACAGTAGAGTGCCGAGTGTAGGAGGTTGGTTGCAGGAGAGTCAGGACACTATGAGGGCTCTCAAGAAAAATATAGCTAAGGCACAAAATCAACAGAAACAGTATGCGGATCAGAAAAGGACGGAGAGGCATTTCGAGGTTGGTGACATGGTTTACCTCATGCTGCAGCCCTACCGTTAGTCCACTCTTAGGAAGAGTGGGTCAGAGAAGCTTAAGCCACGTTATTACGGACCTTTCAGGATCCTGAGGAGAGTTGGCGAGGTGGCTTACGAGCTTGAGCTTCCAGCAGAGAGCAGGGTACATAACGTTTTTCATGTATCACGCCTCAAGAAGGCGTTGAGTCATCGTGTGGTACCATCTGCGGTTCTACCTCCCTTAGATGATGAGGGAAAGCTGATTTTAGTACCTGAGTCCATCCTGGAGTATAGGGAGAGACAGTTGCGTAGGAGGGCTATCAGGGAATATCTGGTGAAATGGAGAGATTTGCCTGTTGAGGATGCGACATGGGAGAGCGAGGATATTCTGCAGCATCCGACATTGAGATTGCTTGAGGACAAGCAATTTCAGGAGGGGCGGACTGTCATGTCCCCTTCTCAGTGACATCTCTCAGAGCACAGGGTTAGCCTATCATACGACCCTCGTAGGCTGTAGACTGGATAGAGGGTCACATTGGAGCTTGGCTCAGCGTCAGTTGGCAGAGTTTGATCAGTTGGCTTTCGTTTGGGCTCGATCGGAGACTTCTTGCAGAAGTTGCTATTTTTAGCAGTACCTGGCAGTCAGAGTGGGACCCCTGCTATTTTTAGCAGTATGGATTGGCAACGTTCGGAATCACTTCAGTGTTGGTCAGCTTCAAACGGATCAGTCATCGGATGAGTAACGAGAGAAATATTAATATTTAATTGTATTAATTAAATATTAATTATTCGAAGACTATTATATTAAGTTATAATATTAAATTATAACTTAAGTGATTTATGCTGAGGGTCGCCCATCATCAGGAAGGGGCCAATTCGTAATTATATTTTATCATAAAAATTTGGCTAAGACTGTGAGAATAATAAAGTAATGAGAAGTGCGAATTTTTAATGAAAACCCTATCATTGAGGAAATCGCACTTTTGAGGTTATTTAAACATTTGCCTTGGGAATCGAGCCTTGAGGAGTTTATTGTGAATTGAAATTGATCAACTTTGATCTGAGCAAGAAGCTTTAGGGTTTCAAGTTCGAATTCCTTGGAGAACGAGCCATCTCCATCGGAAGCAATTCAGAGGGTGTGAAATAACACTTGATTTATTGCAGCAGAGGTTTCTTCATCCAGAGGAAATCATTGATCTTCAGAGATTATTCGTTTATAGAGTTTCGGCATAGTTATTCATTCAGAAGACAGTTTTTTATCTAGGCGCCAACTTCTAGAGATCTGGAGACTCCATAAAGGCCGTACTTTATTTGTTGATTGCTGTAGCAGGCCGTACTTACTTGCAGCAGGCCGTACTTTCATCATTCAGGCCGTACATTCTTGTCTAGGAAAATACGCCTCTTCTGGTCTTTGTTCTTCATCCATCTGGGGCGCAGTTGTACTAGGAGCAAGCTGAGATCACCAGACACAGGAAAGAAGGTCAAAACATGTGAATCCGTACCATCTTCAGCAGGTCATTTATTGCTGCATCAAAAACCAGGTTTTCAAAATATCATTGCTTTTTATCTTGCATGTAATTGGGTTTAGTTGTAATCACCTCAGAAAGATTCTATATTAAATAAGCTTCAATCTTTGCAGTATATTCTATAGTTTTTGAAGTTGAAATCTTTTATTTGAATTTATCATCTATTTTATGCAAAAATCGCATTATTCTTATTTCATGCAAAAACCCCAAAACGTCAAAAAAATCAAAAACTTTAGAAAAAAATAAATAAACAGTCAGATTTGCGAAACAGAGGAAACCAGGGTTTCTACATATTTGTACTCATTGTTTAAAATGATTTGTACATCTCCACAACCCTTAATGTCATGTGTCCATCCATCACCTTAGGAAACAGTTTCATTACTACTATTATCCTCAATGAATGTTACATACCAATCACGGTGACAAGTGTAGTGTCGTGAAGCTCTTCAGTGGAAATACTAGCTTCGTGACTCACTTGATTGGTCGTGTGTTGCTACAAAAGCAAATTCAGTAGATACCTCTTCTTCTGCTTCTTCGACAATGTTAGCATGTTTAGATTTCTTGTTTGAATTAGCCAAGTCATCTTTTCTTTTTCTTAAAATAGTCAAGTCCTGGTTGCTTGCAATAAAAACATTTCCACTTGGTTTTCTTGGAATCACTTACATTATTTTTTGAAGAATTTTTGTGTGCCGAGCATTTCCCTTTCTTTCTCTTTTGTCTTTGCTACAAAAGCACTCTCTGTAGAAGTAGATGTAGACAAAACTCCTTGCTTCTGTTGTCTCTATTTCTGTAATAGCAATGTGGACAATGTTTCAAAGTCCAAAGTCTGCATCTTAGCAATCATGTGCAAGGACTCCACAAATGACTCAAATGAAGGTGGAAGGTTCTGCATAACCAGAGCAATCAAATCTTGTTCATCAACAGGGTTCTGTACAGCGTTCAACTGGTCACTGATATCCTTTATCTGCAATAAAAATTCAGAAACGAAGCCACCTTCCTGCATCTTAGTGGAAAACAATAAATTCTTCAAATACAATATCCTATCGGCTTCAGAAACCTGATATTTAGAAGGACTAGTCCACAAAATTGATACATTGGTCATATTTCTGACCTCTGAGATTAGATTATCTGCTGTTGACAGTTTCAACAACATAATTGCCTCACGATGACGTTTATCATAGTTATGATTACTAGTGGCAGGTTTTTGCTCTTTATCGAGCATTATTTAATCAAGATTTCGATATTCACATATTGTCAAAAGCTTATGACTCCATAAACTGAAATTCTTGCTTGTCAGTTTTTGTGAATCTGACAATAAGAGGTGTTGTAAACTAGCCATTTTGACCTAGTTTTTCAAAAAAATGCAAATATCGGATAAACCATAATGACTTTATACAAAATTCCTCCTACCCACTGACTCAAATCACAAACTGGTCAAAACCTTCAATTTTGAGCAAAAAACTCCACACAATTTGAGAAATTATAAACTTTCCGTCTTTAAAAACACCAAAAAACGAACAAAAATAATTAAATCAAGAGATCTATAGCTCTAATTTCAAAAATTCCTTTTGTATGCGGATGAGGACGAAATTTTTTAAATCGTGGCAAAATTTCAAGAGATTCTGACCTACAGTCTCCTTTTACGAAATTAACCGTACTATTTTTCAAGGAAGTTGAGGCAAAAATAAAGTTTTCTAAGGTTTTGAAAGGAATTGATTTTTCTAATTATGATTTAAATCATAATTCCTCAAAATCTGATTGGCTATAAAAAACATTGGCTAAAACTTTGTATAAAAAAATAAGCCAATAATCATGACCCTGTGCATTTGCAGAGAAATGCCCTGCTGGGAAAACTTCAGAGACTAATTCTGAGCTGAATTCTGAACCAAATTCACTTCTATCAGTTCCTGTCTTACTCTCTTGTCCGTCAGAAACCACCAGAGCCAAGAACCAGCAAAAACAATTAAAAAATGATTTTTATCACCTCTTGGGCGCCGTACGCCCTGCTTGAGAGGAAGAAACGAAGAAAAAAATAAATGGACGCTGAACCTCCCTTCTTTCTTCCACTTTCTCCTTCCTCTGCCTCCAAAGACCTCCAGCGTCCCGTTTGGCTTTCTGGTTTTCTGGCTGGTCACGATGAGCGAAAATTTGATTTTCTCTCTCTCACGTCTCTCCACTCTTTGGCAAATTGAGGTTATTTCTCAAACAATTTTCACTGGGTATTCTCCCTCCCTAACAAAATATTTTCACAAAGAAATCTTCCTCACAAATTCATAAACATTAGCTCTAATTACCATAAAAGATTACACAAAGAAAGCCAAAATAATACGTGATATTATTCAAGCCATAAAAAACCTAATATATAGGCAATAAACAAGCACCTACAAATACGGAGGTAGGTGAAACAAAGAGTTGATGGGAATAACAAAATACAAAACCCGTGCAACAATACAACAATATTGGTTATAACAATATAACCAAACACAAAGCTTAATTATTCTAATAGATAGAACCTATTCTTGAAAAAAATATAGATTTGCAAAAGAAATTTTGAGCCAACATCTCTACTTTGATACCACATGTGAAGAACCAAAGTACCATAAATGTAAATACTCTAAGAATAATAGAAATGCACACGAAAGAGACATATGGAGGGTACCAATGTATTTAAATATTTGATATACTTTGATAAATACTCTCAAGGTTGGGTTAATATATATGATATCGTTAGGAAAGGATTGTTCCATAGATTACTATAATAATAAGTGATGCAGGAGCATCCAAGGCGTACGGGCAATCTTGCATTGCCAAAAACATGTAGGAGTTTAAGTAGTCTTCAATAAAGAGTCTCAGGGCTAATTTCTCAATTCACAAGGAATCTCATCTGGGATCACATGGTCACATTTTATTACACAACTCTAAGTTGCTTGGTGGTCACATATATTTTATTCACAACCTAAGCTGCAATATCTAGGCGGCCACTTAAATATTCACAGTTCACGATGGTTAGTGGAGGTCACTTCAATATTCCTAAGTTACTAAGTTGTCATGGTGGCCACAGTCTCCATGTTCCTTGGAAATTCCGCATACACTTCAATCATGGTGGCCGCGGTTTAAATCTTCAGTGCTAAGTGATCACCCTAAGTCTTGGTTGTGGAATTGACATGATTATAAAGTGAATTGCAAAGTTCAACGGGTGCACACGACTCATGGGATTTTTGCACAAGATCACGAAGTTCATGGAGGATAGGTGTCGTGTTTCAATTATTTACGGGGATCACAAATTCACTAAGTGTTTTATAACACTAACAGGGATACAAAGAATTGCCCATGAGAACCATCGGACCCAAGGAGTTTATTAATAAAATCCTAAAGTATCACGGGTTTGTGATTGCAGAAGTCAATGTCTTGGGAACACCCCACGGGTCAATAGAGTTCACAGGATGATGGGTTGACGGGCGGTCACGATTGCCAAACTTATTCTCATGTTCATGGGGTCCACAACGTCGGTTCATCCCACAATGTGCAAAGGCGATCGTGTGAGTTTGGGAGTCCAAGATTGCGACACATGTCACAATCACGAGGGGTCACAAGTTATAAAGCGATCATAGTGAATGTGGATGCATTGAAAATTATAGCCAACTTTGAATGTTTCCATAGGTCCATGAGAATTATAAAGATCACGGGGAATGGTTGGAGCCATTAAGCAACGACCATGGGAACATGCCACGTGGCATGATCGTGGGCAACTTGCGAGCACAATTCATATTTGGTCACAACAATGAATAATGACATGGATCTTCAAATGGTCACAATTTTCGCGTTAAAGCACCAATCTAGGCATTTGAGGTCTTGTTGGAATGCTCTATAAGAGAACCTTCAACTAGTGATCGCCATGCAACAGTTAACCCATCCACGCAGTCAATGTTACAAAGATCTTCGGAAATATTGGGTGGTTAAGGGAAAGTTTGAGAAAGCAAAAAAGTATAAAAAGGTAGGAAAGGAATCTCATGCAAGCATTAAAAGGGGATTTTTCTGGCAGGATATATAGAAGATAGGAGATCAACCAAAAGAGAGTAAGTGGAAAGGTTGACATTAGAATATCAAGCAGTCGACGGATTTGAGAAATGACGAAGAAGGGGCCATAGATTAGTGAGAGGCCACAAACAGAGATCAAAGAGAGAGGTCTCAGAGAGGAGTTGCAGAGTCTGCAACAAAATGGAGCATGTGAATGTAAAGCCCATTGAGGCTTAGAGTTAGGAAGATAGAGAGATACAGTAAATGTAGAGAATCATTGTGAATGTAGATGCCGTAAAGGCTTGTTTTCATTTAATTAAAAAAAGAACGAGTGTTGTTTTTCGTTGCATGACTCTAGCTGCACGACCAAGGGCATCCCTTCACTGGACCCCCTATTGTGAACTACACCAATAAGACATAACACAATGATGCCAATGATATGGTATTTGTCCCTTATAATAGTAAGGTAGGGTAAATCCCTAACCAGACTTGTAACCTAATCCTCCCAACTAAAACATGCCAGAAGCTCCGTATCATGGGTATAAAAGTACATAACAGCACTAACCTTATTCCAAGAGTAAAATGCAACAATGATGACATCTAAAGGTCTGTTACTGATTTGAAAGATAAACCCTTCCCCACAATTAGTAATTAGAATTTAACTACGTTGTAGGAAACGCCCCCCTACCCCACGATTCCTGTTCGGGTATGCCTCTGGTACCGGTACATCCTGGGTACATACCAAACGTATGAAAACGTACCGGAAATGTCTGTAATATTTCTGGCCCGTTTCCGGATGTTTCCGGCTGTTTCCAGATGTACTTGGGACATACTGGTGACATTTCCAGCAGGACAAATAAAGGTATGCAGTGTGACCAAAAAAAAAAAAAAAAAAAAAACTGCTAAATCTTTAAGAAAAAACCCTAATCTGCTTCCAAATGCTATAAATATAGTCCCCCTTCACTCTAATAACACACCAAAACAAGTTTGTAGCTGTAAACAAAAAAAAAGCTCAGTTTGCAGCCGTAGCAAGGAGGAGAGCAGCTTCTAGTTTGCAGCATTAGTAGCAAGGAGTTTGTCATTGCAAGGTGCCAAGGAGGAATTGTAAGGAGTTTGCAGCAGTTGCAAGGTGGTTGCACTTTGAACTTTTTGAAGCAATGAATGAACAAACACTATGTATTTTCAAGTGTTTTACTAAAAAAATGAGTAATATGTATTGTTCATATATATTATATACAGATGTACCCATGGTGTATCCAAATCAAGGTTTTTGGAAAATGACGTACCCGAGACGTACCTGTACCCTTACCCAAACAACCTAGGAATTTAATAACAAGAAATATAATAGAGGATATATATTAACTTTTAAGCTCCCAAGGCCTTAATATTAAACTTCCTACATTATTCTCCCCATGTAAACTTGCCATTAGGAAGAAATTTTAAAAAGTGCTTGGAATTAGGGTCAGTAATTTTTTCCAACCTTTGGATATAAGAGTCCGGAGAGGTATATGAGTATCCCCTTTGGAAAGAAAATCAGCTATCCTATGTCTTTTACTTTTCACACGAGCAATTTTTTTGACAGTATACGCATTTGGATGGTATTAATATCTAAAACAAGATTACTTAGATGCCGATTGTCAGGGGTGGGGTGTGTGGGGGGTTCTGCTATATCTTTTCCAAGTACGGCCATTGGATTTTCAAATCAGTTTCCATTATAATGCTGTCCAACCTTTGGATTTTAGCTTCCCATAGGCCAAGCTAAATTCTCAAGGCTTTAGCCACATTGTTGCTTTGGGTCCCAAGGTTCCTAGCAAACCAAAAGAGCATGTTGTCTTTTAATTTTGTTAGACTCCTCCTGTGTCTGCCTGTCTCAGATTTTCCTTGGAAGCACAGTCTAATCTTAACTTCCTACAATTTCTTGGGAAGGGAGGGTATTCAAACCTCCTCAACCTTTTTAATGATTGGGCGATCAGTAGTCAGCCCATTTAGCATTATTCAAATTCAATATATATATATATATATATATATATATATATATATATTACTCTTTATGTCTCAGATGCCACTTACAAATTTGGCATTATGGAAGGCCAAAAAACTCATGTAACTCCTTAAATATATTGTTGACAGGAGGTTTGCATATAGCAAAGTGTGGGTCTGTTCCATAACCATATAGCTGAGTGTGGCTGGAAATCAGAGAGGGGCTGACAGAGGGAGAAAACTCTGATATTTAGTAATGCACTCTTGTAAGCAATTCTTGTAGAGCAAAAGGAGGTGTCAATTTCAATGATGGAACTTTTCCCAGTTATTGTGTTTATCGAGTGTAATTTATTGAGCCTCATTCCGATTGTTTGATTCAGATATCTTGTATTTTCGAGTTCCATATTTCCTTGATGTTTATATTTGCTGCAATTTCCATCTGAATGTATGGACTACTAAAAACTATTAGTTTCTGAGAGTAGTATTAAATACTTCGCATAAGATCTGCAATGGCAAATTTTCCATTGGAATATCCAGGGCAATTACAGATCATTGGGGGTGTTTTTAGTCTCATTTTAAGTGTTTAGAAGCATTAGAACATTGTTCTTTTAACAAGCACTCCTTTTCTTCAATATCATCATTTGCCATCTACGTATGGCATGTTGGATATGGATGATATCTTAGGTCTTACCGTTTCCTTTGTCCACTGCCTTGGTTGTAGTTCTAGATGCAGTTGATGATTACTAGTTTTACATTTGCTTGTAATACAACTGGGGATTGTTGAGGGAGACTCAATAAATAAAAAACAGGTTGAATGTGGTTTTTTATTATTCAAGGAAATAAGAAAATTTATATTAATTTAAGTGGAGTGTATATATAAACCGTAGTGTTTAGCCTCAGCGACTACTGGTGAGTACTTGCTGAGTCTGTCAACAAAATAAAAATAAAAAAAACAGAAATGAAATTAAAAAAGTAAAAAACCAATTCTTTATATATTAAAATTTTAAAAAATTGCCAAGTTTTTACCGAGCTTTTTTCCCAGTCCAATCCCAAGTAAAACATCAGCTTACCGAGTCTGAGTCTCAACACTAGGACATAAACAATGGTGTTAAGAGTCGCCAACAACTTCACCATTCCGACCAGGGTGCATGTTATCCAGAAAGCTACCTATACAAGTTGTGCCATTGCATTCTCGGGAATACATTTTATTTGTCAGTCCTAGACTAATGCCTCTACTCGAATAAAAAACCAGTTTTTTTTTGAAACCCTCTGCAAAGCGTAGTTGCTAGGGCCAAAGAGCCTGCCCTTAACAGAGACCACAAAATTTAAAATACGTTTTAGGCTTATAAGAGTACTCATTAAAACAAAACTGAAAAGGTTACATGACAACAAAAATAACCACCTTGGCATAAAAACACCCTACATGAAAGATGAAAACAATGTAGAATTGAACTCATAACGTGCTGATGCAAGCATAACAGGTTTGTATGCATTCTTCATATGTAGTTGTAGTTGCCATCGGAAAGTTGATACTAGTAAGAACACATATATTTGAGTTCTCAACACATACAGATTTCCTTGTCTATTATTACACCAACATACATTTCCAATTCTGAAGCTAGTAGAAATAATATATTAACTCTCATAACCAGAGGAATATTAACTATTGTATTTTCCCAGCAGGCATAAAAACACCCTACATGAAAGATGAAAACAATCTAGAATTGAACTCATAACGTGCTGATGCAAGCATAACAGGTTTGTATGCATTCTTCATATGTAGTTGTAGTTGCCATCGGAAAGTTGATACTAGTAAGAACACATATATTTGAGTTCTCAACACATACAGATTTCCTTGTCTATTATTACACCAACATACATTTCCAATTCTGAAGCTAGTAGAAATAATATATTAATTCTCATAACCAGAGGAATATTAACTATTGTATTTTCCCAGCAGGCAATCTTTCCAGCTAAATTTGGTCATATACTTTCTACATACAAGTCTTGATTGAATTTGTAGGTCTTTACAAAGCTTAGTAGTATCGTGTAGAGTTTAAGTACCTTCTGATCATCCCTGTGAGTTGTTCACTATATAGCTAGCTGATGTTCACACCTGCTTTACTATGAAAACCATGCACTCAGCATAAAATTTAGTCTCCTGATATCTAACACTCTGTAACTTGTTGCGCATATTTTGAAGAGATAAGGCTTACCTGTATAAGGGGTAATGTAAACCCTGAATATTGTAGAACAGGAGATGTAGTATGACAATAATTTTAAGAGGAAGATTTTATTGTATGCAATACTTGCTCGATAGATGCATTATGTCCAGCATCCTGAAAAGCTTGCTTTAATAGTTGGCTTTTTTTAGCATGTAATTTCTATTTTTTGCTTGCTAAGATGTAGTTATAGGGTTTTATCTTCATCATTCAAGTTCTCTGCCTTTATCAAAGACTTAGGCTTTTACTCTTGGTGGCAACCACTGTTCCTCACTCGGCAATTCATTGATCAAATTAATTGGTAATGTCAAGGCATAATCCTTAGGGTGGTTATCTTTGAGATTAATGCTTTTGCTTGCTCATTCCTAGGCTCTTGATGGCGACGTTGCCTTAATAATCACCACCTGTGCCTGCAAGGTTTGGTTGTGTAGCTACACCTGCTTGATGATTTTCAGAGGCAGAGGGAACTTAATATTCTATTGTTGGTATGTCAAATGTTTGCATCAACTTTGAACTTATTCAGTGTCCAGCCTCCTTTTCTCTTTCTATATGTTGGAATTGGTTGTAAAGTGTAAAAACCATTCAACCTCTTTGAAGTAGATTTCCCATTGTTCCTAGATAGTTAATGCACCACTTTAGCATAAGGATTAGTCTGATTATTTGTTGATGGTGCGACTTTGGGTGAAGCATTGGCTTGACTGGCAGGTATTGTTATTCCCTTCCAAGGAAAGAGGGATAATATTGTAACTGATGCTGATACTCATGTGAGCGATGGCATTTAAAAGGAGCTTTCAGACACTTGTGGCTGCTCCCACACATAGTCCAGACTCCAAGTCAAGATTGACACAGAGCTGGGAATTAGCAGCAAAGATACGATACATGGTGAGATGTTAAGTCCAAGATGCAATAGTCATGTATCATATAATTTTGAAAATTCCAGAACCAGTCGTAGAACAGACAGTCTAATCTATACTGAAACAAGAGTAGCTGTCTCCCTTGTTGGACTGAAATATGTAGTTTAAACTTTCATGAAAAGCCCGATTCTGTTTAAGAACCATGGACCACCTTGAAATACAGTCTCTTTGTCCGTCTTGTTGGCAGGTAAAACAGTCAAATAACCTCTGTTCCTGAATACGTTTTCCATTAGGTTGCCTGCAGTTTGTTGCTACACATTCCCTTAACAATTCCTGAAGAAGCCTTTATACTCATTAATGGGCATGTGGCTGTTCTCTCTTTGAATCTTCCAAGACGCTGCGGTGAGTTCTCTAGTGGCATGACTACTGTAGGGATTTCCTCTAGGTATTGTTGGCAACTGTTCTTGGTTCAAGAACTCCAACCTTAAATTACTGCCATCTTAAGATTTTTGTAAGGAAACGCTTTTAAGTCTTCCCTAGAGGGAGTACCTTTGTCTCCTGCATTTTAGTAGGGGGAGGGGGGAGGGTTTGCAACAACCCCCTCTTCATGGAAGACACCCTGCTTGGCTGGAAACAAATACAGGTAAACATACCTTAGTCCTATGTTTTCATACCACTTCAATAATTCCATATTGATTGTTGCAATTTCATTACTTGTTACCGAGTTGCTTAGCTGTGCTACTGATTACTGATGCATTCTGAGTTTTAGCTCCACGTTTCTTGCCTGTTGTGTCCATCCTTGTAATGTGCATTCAGGTTTTGAATAAAGGCTATTAGTCCAGAACATTTTCAGGTAAAACTGAAAAAATGCTGACAAACTGTGCTTGCAACTACAGATTCATGGTAATTTAGTGCCAAGTTATTGGACCTAGCTCGGTTATCAGTCTGTGTTATGTATAGAATGATACCTTATTGCATATAACATTTGCAAGAAAATAACTTCTATTATGCTTCTGTTTTCTATGTGCAGGTCTGTTGAGTGTGTCTCATTTGACTTTTGGTAAACTACTAATTAAACACTTACATACCAGTTTAGACGTTATTGAGGCAAGTTTGTTTTCCAGCATCTGAAAATTGTCTTTGTTGCTTCAAGAACATATACTTCTATTAAGGTTGTGGAAAATTTTGTTCAGGATACATTGCTTCAATTACTGCTTACTAATTATATTTGCATTCTTTCTTTCAATAATTTATTTTTCTCTCAAATTTGAATATGTATTCACTGGTTAAAACTTATTACTTGTTGCAATAGACTGGTTTGGAAGTAAATTGGTTGAAATGGATGGATCTTCCAATGATGGTGGCGAATCCACTTTAGTTTGTGTCCGTTGTGGCACGCCTGCACGACTTCAGTAAGTATATATTACAAATGCATTTTAGTAATGTAAACTGTTTTGTTTTGCATATTCTAGAAATTACAATGTCTACTTGGAATCATAATATGTATATTATTCTCAAAAGGTTTTACATTGTGATATGAATTGAAACATTAATTTCATTTTTGATTGATTGTGATTTGGTTTAAATCTATACTTGATATCATCCTTGATTGTGCTTAGGACAGAGGAATTTGGCTCTGTGAGTCTAAATGAGAAGGAAAATCAAAGTATCAGTATCTGCATGTATAGACGAGTTGATTGTGGGTTTTGGGCTATTAATTATGCTTATTTATCTTGTAGCATCTAGAGAGGCATTTCCTTATTCAATATGTCTTGGATGTTGTGATTTTATGCTCTATTAGTAGTTGAACTGAACGAATTTCCCATAAGAAGCATCTATTACAAATTTATTTGAGCTAGAGTTTAGATGCTTGTCTTCTCTTTGCATATAGATGCTATGCTTCTTACCATCTTTTTGTAGTGCAATGTTGGGGTCTCCCGCAAATAGCCATTTTTTTACATCACCTTACATTTGTGAGGGGATATAGGTGCAGTTCCTCAAATGTGGTGCATTTCAATCGCATCCCTATGGCAGAACTATTTATTATAGTTGTTTTCTTGTGGTTTCCCTACTCTTGGTTGTAGCATACCACCCTTCCTATTTATAATGTAGGGGATAGTTCAAACTCAGATAACTATATGACTATTATGTTTGGGCATGCATTTTCCAAACTTTATGCCATGGTTTTGGATGTGAATCTTTTTGATAATTTGTGAATTGCAATCTCAGATTGAGGGGGCAAGCAGGCTTCAAGAGAGATTTCTAGACTACCGATCACATTGTTACACTTTAGGCTATCTTTGATGAGGCTCGCCAACAGTCTTCTAAAGTCCTGTTATTTTTTAGACTGTAGAAAAGCCTTTGACTTTGTTCAGAGACATATTTCCTAGAAGCTGCATGATATCAGTATTACTATTTTAGATTCTTTCATTACTGCCATTACACACAGTCTACAAAAATAATTCTCACACCCCTCACTCCTGTCATAGTTTACAAAGATAATTCTCTTGCTTGTGGTCGACTGTATTAAAAATAAGGTGATGGCCTTCAACATCTCCAGGGGTGGTCTTTCCACGTTTCATTTATTCTACAAAGGAGAGCATGTGGAGATGATGTCAACTCATTCTTGAGAGTTTAGTTTATTGGCTTGTCTTTTCATCTGAAGCCTACCACATAGTTGTGTCTTTGCAAGGGATATGCCTCACTTCTATCTTGGAGCACCAACGCTTTCAAATACATTCCTAGGATATCCCTCCAAAGATTTGCCTCTTCATCAGAGTTGTTAAACTGTAATTATGTATGGATCATAGGTTTGGGGGGCCCCAATTTATGATCTATTGATTGGGCTCATATTGAGAGGGTTCAAACTATCATGCTTTAGTGTGTGTTCTGTTGCAAACAAATGGTTCCTCGTTGAATTATCCAAGCTTAGTTTGTTGCTCAGTCCATTCGCCTCGGGAGTATCTTCGGGTTTACTTCCTATAGTCACAGATTTGGATCCTTGATGATTTAACTTTTGATTGTAAGAGATACACATGGCACTTTGCTCTTGGAAGAGGGTGGCTTCTTGAGGTCTCACTATGCATCAACGTTGTTGGCATTTGGAGATCCATTTCCTCCAATCTATCATCATTTCTATTGATTGATTTCCTTCATTTAGATACTCCTTGGATGCCCCTCACGTTATTCCATCAAATGAGGTGATCAAAATAGATGTCAGAGGGGACATACACGTGCAATACATTCATGCTACTTGAATCTCTTTTCAATACCCTTTCATCACCAAATTGGTGTTCTGTGTTAAGCATTTCTTAGAAAGTGTGGATGACACCATCGGTTGACTTGAATACTTCCAACATCATTGGACATGGATCAAGGACCTATGTTGGCTAGCTAAAGGTGTGCTCCCACCCACTACTATTTGAGACAGATCACCATATTCCGTGTAGTTATAGAATCAGCCATCTTTGTTCCCTCAAAAAGGTGGAGACGGAGGAATACTTTATTTTGATGTTTAATGTCTTCTATAAGTTATGGGAGAAGTATCACTTCCTATATAGAGATCTAGATGGTTCTCTATCCACCTTCTTACACCACCCTGATCAGAGGTGCATAGCTCATTTTCTTTGAGAGGCTATCACTTTCAGTTATAGAATCTTACAGGGGAACCCTAGATCTTCTAGGTTGATCACTGCCTTCCAACCTATCACAAATGTCAGAGCCATAAAATGGCCTTTAAATATTGCTGAATCACTGAGGACAAGTTGGTGAGTTGGTGCATATCTTTGTGTGCTTCTAATAAAGTGCCCCCAACCCACTCACTCATTGTAGGCACCGTGTATCTGCTTCATTTTGGCGTCGATGTTCTTCTAGATCATTTCCCTGTAGTTTTGGCCACAGGGGTAGGTGCACATTACTTTTTTTCTTTGCTGGAGGTTTTGTTGTTAGAATAGGTTCTAGAGGAAGTACCCTGCTTTCTCCTAGGATTGTCCAACTTGCCTCCCTTAGCCTTGGACATTCCCATATGGACATTATCAGATCCTACATTGACCTTCGCAAGATGGTAGATGATGATGTTGTTGGTTCTTCTAACCTAAGCCTTGCTATAATGATAAGAGTAAAATGGAAACAATGGAAGGGAATGCAAGATTTCTGAAAATTATACATGCTTTACACATTTGTATTTTGCATACGTAAAGAATGTACAATGAAGCTTCTTGAGGAAAGAATCTTCAAAGAGAAGAAATTTGTTCAAGGATGCTTCTAAAGGAAGGAAGCCTCTAAGAGAATAAAGATATACATAGGGACATGTACGACATTTAAGAATATGCAATTGGCCCATGCAGCTATGTACAATATTTAAGAATGTACAGTAAGCCCATAAGACTATGTTTAATAAAATACATCAGGCCATGTGGTTATGTCTTATTGCTTCCCCTTTGCTTACAGGAATTTGTCCCTGATTTTTGCTGCAAGTGTGGGAAGTGTTGCACAAATGTTGTTTGGGACATCTACTTAGCTTGAGTTGGAAGAAAGCCCTTGGGTCTCACTAAATGGTAGCAAAGTGGTGCCTATTAGTGTGTGTGCGGTCATTAAAAAGATTACCTTAATCTAAGTAGGCTGAAAATTTGGAATGCTGTGCTTAGGATGAGAGATAAAAAGCTCTTCTTCTGAATGTGGTGGATTATAAAGCTTAAGTTGACTTATATTCACAACATCATGTATACCAGGTTCACAAGAAATGTCTAACCTAAAATAATTTTCCCCAAGTTGTTGCAAACTGGTGTAAGGCCCATACCAAATAGGTCTAAGCTAATTATATTGTTGAGATGTAAATCTGTTTTAATTCAAGGAGAGCCAAACTTTTTCAACAGTCTGAGAATGTGGAGGAACTCAATGTCGATCATGAAGCTCTTTGTATTGGCTTGAGCCTTCAATAATGTATCTTGAATGTTCACACAGACTTTTGTCCAGTCTTAGTTTCTTCCTTTGTTGGTGAGATGAAGTTGTGGGGAAGCTATTAGAACCTCGAAAGGAGCAAGAGGTTGATAACTTGATACCTATAGAAAGCCTTAAAAAAAGCTCATATGTCATATAGAGACATGGGTCATGGATGGCTCTATAGTAACTTATGCAACATACATGAAGATAAGCATCCCATTGCTTATCCTGTTTGTGATAGATATGGATAACATGAACCAAGGAGCAATAGGCCACCTTAATTTGACCATCATTTTGTTGATAAAAGGATGTAGAGAGCCTCAGTTGACAACCCAAAAGTCTCCACGAGGTTTTCCATAAGTGATTAAGAAATATTGAATCATGATAAAAAATAATAGTGAATGGTAAACCAAAGTGACACAATAGATGCTGGAAATTTTCTCAGCATCTTTGGAAGCATCTATAGTCGTGTTGGATGGAATGAATATGATCATTTTAGAAAACTTTCATACAACAACAAAGATGCAATTGTGCTTCCCAAGAATAGGTGGCAGTGCACTACCGAAATCCATAGATACTGATTCCTAAGGCCCAGAGGGAACAGAATTAGTGGTTACAAACCAAGCTTTATATTAGAAGGCTTAGATTACTTGCACAATGAACATGTTTTAATAAAATCTTCCACATACTTACTCATAGGAGGCCTACTAAAATAATTTTGTTAACGCTACAAAGTCTTCAATTGTAATATTCCCAAATGTCTGCCAACAGCAAATCGCAACTTCCCAAGACATCAGTGCAGCCAAGAAGGAGATGACTGAATATATGACATCAACATTTGAGAAAGAGATTGCTGCCCAAATAGGAGATCGTTGCGAAGGAGGAACAACAACAAAAGGGATCGCAGCTATTAGGAGTGTCACTGTTTACTAAGGAGATCGCCACCATAAACATCAATGATTAATTAAGGAGATTGCTACACTAAAACAGCAGTCTTTAAAATAACATTAGTTATTTATTAATTGTTTCATTAATGTGTTAATAGCATTCTTTCAAAGGAAGGACACCACTCTTGCGGAAGTTACACCTCTTCGTGTAAAGTTGAGGGTATAAATAAGCATTTGGGAATGGAAGGAAAGCATCAAATTAAATTCTATTATTCAAACATTCAAGTGCAATTATGTGCTTTATTATTCTATTCAAAGACGAAAACCTTCGATAGAAAATCCAAGGACGAAAACCCTTCAATAATTTAATTGTATTATACAAAATTATTATTCAAATATAAAGTTACATTTTATCAAAATAAAAAGAAAATACTCATAAATTCTGTTTTATCAAATAATATTTTGTTTAGGAATATTACAGTGGTATCAGAGCTCTCACCCTGCCATCCTGTGGAAACGGAATTCGTATGCAAAATAACTTATATTACGAAAGAAGAAATAAAACCAAGAAATTAAATCAACCAATGAAGGAAATGGAAAACAATATGGAAGAGAGGAATGGAAACGATAAATGGATTGATAAACTCATCCAAGGCCAGGAAACAACTGGCTAACACCATGAATCAATTAGCTCTCGTAATGCAATCTATGTCGAATCATGGATATCAAAATGATGGAAATAGTCATTCTAACACTAGTCATAATCAAATATTCTATAAAACAACCACGAGCTCTTTGAATATACCTTTTCAACCAAAATTTATTGCAAGAAGGGAATCAAGTATAGAAGAGGAATCCCAAACATCATTTGGAGATGACCTTACAACAGACTTCGAAGAATATCGAGCCCTTTTGGATGATTTACAAAGTGAAATTTCACTCATAAAATTCATGGACATGAAAAGAAATTATAACAGCATCAGAACGGAGCATAAACCCCAAAATAATCAAAAAGATCTTCAACATGCATTAGAGAAATTAAACCTGGCAACTTTTGACAGCTCTAACAAATGCATGGCCCGAGCATGGATCCAAAAATTAGACACCTATTTATCTCTTTGACCCATGATGGAAGAAGAAGCGATCAAATTCGCAACCCTTCATCTCGAAGGTATTGCTCATGAATGGTGGTACCATGGGTGGATTATGCATGGGCATGATCTTATTAAATCTTATGATGAATTTACAAAAAGATTGATTGAAAGATTCGATAGAATCGACCTTGAAATCCATTTTAGGGAATTAGCATTACTAAAACAAAATAGCAATGTGGAAGAATATGTGGCAGAATTCCAAAGACTCTTTGTGATGGTTTCCGATATTACAGAAAGGAGGCTTATAGTATTATTTATGGAAGGATTGATCGAACCACTTAAAGGTTTAATCCTCCCACCCTCCAAGAAACGATTAAAAATGCATTAGATTTGGAAACTTCAACATCGAGGAATAAAATTGTGCCATTTGTGCAGCCAAAGATAACCAATAATGGACAACCACGAACCATGCCGTCAGGGCAGCAAGGGACAATACCCTATAGTCAACAAAGAAAATCACTTCTATCTAGAGGATTCCAATCAAACAACCCACCTAAAACGGGAAAAGAAGTAGAAACAAGAAATGATTTAAGGAGGAAAAATCTATGCTTTACGTGTAAAGATCCTTGGGGATCAAGTCACCGTTGTTTGGGAAAAGGACAAGTCCATTACATTGAAATTATTTCAGATGGGGAACCTGATGAAGAAGAAACAGAAGTTGAAGAAACCATACCTGAACCTGAAGAAGGCGAAAAAACATGGGGAAGTACTCTTGCGACATTATCTGGAGTGCCAAGGTACCATCCCTTTATAGTAAGAGGAAGTCTTCAAGGCCAAAAAATCACTGTATTAATAGATAGTGGGGCCACTCACAATTTCATCGACGAAGGATTGGTGACAAAAATGGGTTTAAAAACATAAGATTTCCAAAGTTTTAAGGTAATTGATGTGGATGGTTTTACCATACCATGCACTTGAAGAATTCCACTACTCCATCTCACTTTGGGAAGGCATCAAATTAATGATGATTTCTATGTGGTGGGTATTGGCGAAATAGACTTGGTACTAGGTGTGCAATGGTTACATTCCTTGGGGGAATTTACCCAAAACTATCAAACCATGGAATTAAAATTTAAAGTAGACGGGAAAGAAATAGTCCTTCAAGGTATGGCTAATGGGCCCCCCTAAGTGATTACTGCCAAGAGAATGGAATGAACATTCAGGAAGAACCAAGTGTCGTGGGCCACACAATGTTTTGTAAGCTCTACAAAATCAGAACCATAGAAATATGATGTCGCTATTCAGCCCATACTTAACAAACATGCTAAAGTTTTTGAGAATATTCCACATGGATTGCCACCCGATAGGGGGTTTCAACATATCATTGAATTAGAAAATGGTACCCAACCCATAATAACCAAGTTCTTAAGTATATCCTAGAATTTATAAAGAAGATATTGAAAAAGCCATCAAAGAATTATAAGAGATGGGTCATATTAGACCAAGTTCAAGTCCTTTTGCCTCATCTGTGGTTTTAGCTAAGAAGAAAGCTGGCACGTTGAGAATGTGCATAGACTATCGACAATTGAATAAAAATACAATAAAAAATAGATATCCAATGCCACGAATTGATGAATTAATTGATGAGCTACATGGAGCTATTTATTTCTCCAAAATTGATTTGAAATCGGGATATCATCAAATACGGATGCGAGATACCGATATTCAAAAAACAACATTTAGATGTCATTATGGGCATTTTGAATTCTTAGTGATGCCCTTTGGATTGACCAACGTTGCAACCACCTTTCAATCATGCATGAATCATATATTTGGTCAACATTTGAGGAAATTTGTGTTAGTTTTCTTTGATGATATATTGATGTAGAGTTCGTCATGGGAAGAACACCTAAGACATTTAGACTTAGTGCTGGAAATTTTAGAGCAACAATCTCTTTTCGCCAAAATGTCTAAGTGCGAGTTTGGCATGACAGAAATATTATACTTGGGACATATTATGAATAGACAAGGAGTGCATGTTGATAAAGATAAAATTCAAGCAATATTAGATTGGCCTACTCCTACTAACACCACCCAATTAAGAGGATTCTTGGGATTATGTACTTATTATCAAAGATTTGTTAAGGGGTTTTCCAGAATCACTACCCCTTTAACTAATTTAACAAAAGAGGGAGCTTTTCAATGGTCTGAATTTGCTTAATCAACATTTGAAGAACTCAAGAAAGAAATGAGTTCATGTCTTGTATTGACGGTACCCAATTTTTCATCACCCTTTGTGTTGGAATGCTTCGCTTCGAGAGAAGGAATCGGAGCTGTCCTAATGCAACAAGGTCACCCTATTGCATTTGAAAGTAGGAAATTGAAAGAACACAGGCGTAAGTATTCTACATATGATAAGAAAATGTTGGCAATTATGCATGCATTGGTCAAGTTCCATCAATACTTGGTATGTGGAAAATTCATAGTAAGGGCGGATCATAATAGCCTAAATTTTTTCTTGAGTCAAAAGGATTTAAATGATAGACAACAAAAATGGCTAAGTAAGGTCTAAGCTTTTGATTTCGATATTGAATATGTAAAATGGAAGAATAATGTTGTGGCGGATGCATTATCAAGAAAACCGTCCTTGTACTCCATATTTACCATTGCAGCTGATTGGAGAGTCCTTATAATGGCTGAATATGTTAAAAATGAATTCGCTAATGCAATTCTTGAAGGACAAAATGGGGATGAATTGTATAAAGCAGTGGAAGATCTAAATTTGTATAAAAATAGAATCTTCTTGGTACTCAAATCCAAAATTAAATATAAAATGTTAAAAGCTATTCATGACAGTCCTTTGGTAGGCCATCCGGGTTGTCTCAAAACATATAAACAACTGAGAGAGTTATTCTTTTGGAAAGGGCTTAAGAGTGAAGTTCTTAAGTATATTCAAGAATGCTCTACTTGCCAACAAAATAAAATCAAGCATCAATTTCCAGCTGGTTTATTGCAACCTTTGCCCATCCCTATTCGCAAATGGGAGAGTATTTCGATGGATTTTATTACCGGATTGCCAATGGTTCAAGGGAAGAATTGCCTCTATGTGGTTGTTGACCGTTTAACGAAGTATGCTCATTTCTTTCCACTACTTGTCAAGTATGATGCACCTTCGGTAGCTGGAATATTCTTTAGAGAGATATTCAAACCACATGGATTACCAAAAATCATTGTTAGTGATAGAGATTGCCGATTTATGAGTTCGTTTTGGCAAGAACTCTTTCACTTAGCAGGTACCAAGTTGACCCCAAGCACAAGCTATCATCCACAAACAGATGGTCAAACCGAAGTTGTCAATAAATGGATTGAAGGATATTTAAGGAATTATATTTCGGAGCAACAATATGCGTGGATCAAATAGTTACACTTGGGAGAATTTTGCTATAATACTTTCTATCACATGTCAATTGGAATGTCACCTTTTAAAGCTCTGTACGGGTATGATGCTCAATCTTTTGTGAACTTAGTCATTCTAGATAGCAGAGTTCCAAGCGCTAAAGACTTAATTCAAAAAAGTCAAGATATCCTTAGAACTCTCAAGGATAATCTTCAACAAGCACAAAATCAACCAAAGCTATATGCAGATCAGTATAGAACAAAAAGGAGTTTTGAAGTTGGTGACTTGGTGTATTTGTGTTTACAACCCTACAAGCAAAATTCTATCAAGCAAAGCGGAGCCGAGAAACTCAAACCACGTCTCTATGGACCGTATAAAGTCATACAGAAGATCGGGGAGGTTGCTTATGAGTTGGAGTTATCTGGAAGTAGCCGAATACACAATGTTTTCTGTGTCTCATGCCTAAAAAGGGCACTCGGCCAAGATATTGTTCCTTCCATCGAGCTACCACCATTGGACGAGGAAGGTAAGTTGATCTTAATACCTGAATCCATGCTCGACGTGCGTGAGAAGAAGCTAAGGAATAGAAGTATCACCGAATGTTTGATTCATTGGCAAAATTTACCTCTTGAAGATGCTACGTGGGAAGGAGCCTCACTCCTTGAACATCCTAACTTCCAATTGCTTGAGGACAAGCAATTTTGGGAGGGGAAAACTGTAATATTCCCAAATGTCTGCCAACAACAAATCGCAACTTCCCAAAATATCAGGGCAACCAAGAAGGAGAAGACTGAATATATAACATCAACATTTGAGAAAGAGATCTTTGCCCAAACAGGAGATCGTTGCCAAGGAGGAACAACAACAAAGGGATCGCAGCTATTAGGAGTGTCACTATTTACTAAGGAGATCGCCACACTAAACAACAATAATTAAGGAGATCGCTACATTAAAACAATAGTCTTTAAAATAACATTAGTTATTAATTATTTCATTAATGTGTTAATAGCATTCTTTCAAAGGAAGGACGCCACCCTTGCGGAAGTCACACCTCTCCAGGTAAAGTTGAGGGTATAAATAAGCATTTGGGAATGGAAGGAAAGCATCAAATTAAAGTCTATTATTCAAACATTCAAGTGCAATTATGTGCTTTATTATTCTATTCAAAGATGAAAACCTTTGATAGAAAATCCAAGGACGAAAACCCTTGTGATGATTATTGTAATAATCGAAGGACGAAAACCCTTCAATAATTTAATTGTATTATACAAAATTACTATTCAAATATAAAGTAATATCTTATCAAAATAAAAAGAAAATACTCATAAATTCCGTTTTATCAAATAATATTCAGTTTAGGAATATTACAAATGTGCCAAAATGACCACTATGTAATGGGGAATGTACCTCTCTGGTAAGTGTGAGGCGAGCTGAACCAACTTGAACACAAACTCGATTTAAATTGTGCAGCAAACAATCTTTTAATGTATAATTTGTGAAAAAAAAGTTTGATTTACCACTGTAGGCTGGTGTAAAGAAGTGAGATTTGGCACAAATTGTGGATTTTAAGAACGAAGTATCTTCCAGTCTTCATTGGCGACAACTATTGTATTGAGAACTTTGAAAAATATTTTAAGGAGGTTTGCTCTATCGTATCAACATCTCTATTAGTAGTCCCCTTTTTGTACTTAACAATGTGTTGAAATTGCTGAATATGAGAAGCCCATTTAAGATGCCTTTGTTCTTCAATCTTGGATTGTGAATTCAAAAACGTAAGGGGTTGATGATCAATATGAAAAATTGTTTCCTTCCCAAGGACGTAGTGACTCTGTTGCTTGAGTGCTTGAACTAATGCATATAATTCTTTATCATATGTAATATATTTTTATTTTTTTGGAAAAGGTGATCCTAAATGATATGCAATGGGGGTGGCATGCCTTCTTAAAAATAATGTCCATGTGTTAATCAAATACATTTATCTCTATGCATAGTTGTGTGGCTCTAAGGGAAGGCAAGCTTAGGCTTTTAAAAAACATGTGAATTTGCATCACTAATAGCCTTAATACATGAAGGAGGCAGATTCCCTTTTGTTATCGTTTTTTGTCTGCAACACAAGTTACTAAGTACTTATTGATATTCACTTGTTTTATTGCTTACGTTATAGTATGTGTTGACCATTTTTGGCTCAACAGGCCAAAATCGGTCCCCTTCTTCCCTTGCTGTTCTAGGGCAATTCATTTTTTGATTTTGCACGAGTCTAGAGGATTTCTACGGACTCTGCAGGTCCATTTCTACGGACTCTGCAGGTTTTCTACGGACTCTACAGGTCCATTTCTACGGACTCTGCAGAGCTTGAATTTCTACGGACTCCACAGGAACTTCTACGGACTCTGCAGGTGTAGTCTTTCGGCATATGAAGGACCAGTTCAAAGAGTGCAAAGTTTTACAAAGCTTCTTCGGACTCTTGTCTGAAGAAATTCACAAGAAAAGTTGGCATCTTTGAACTGTTGAACCATTGAACCGGTTCAATGCCTTGGTTCAACGCTTAGGTTCAACGCTTTGGTTCAATCGACAAAGTTCAATCGGCTGAGTTCATCGCATTGGTTCAATCAAATGGTTCAACGGCTGAGGTTCAATCAAATGGTTCGTCAGCTTGGTTCAACGCTTGGTTGACTCAGTCGGTTCAACGACTTGGTTCAAAGCTTGGTTCAAAGTGTTGCTTCAAAGGAGTGGTTCAAGCAAAAGTTCAAGAGAATCTCCCGAAGGACAAGTGCCCTTGCGGAGGGCAGAGAACACTTCAAAGAGGCCACGGAGAAAGCCGCAAGGGTAAGTTCTTTCGGAATTTTGTTTAAGGCAGTCGAAAGGCAAAGGCATAATTCCTTCGGACAAAAAGTCCGAAGGAATTCGGAAAGGTTGCAAAACAAAAATCCCGCAGAAAAGACTTTAAGGCAAAAAACGAATTCTTTCAGACTTTTTGTCCGAAGGAATTCCTTCGGACAAAAAGTCTGAAGAAATTTGTGAAAAGATAGCTGACGGAAATTCCGAAGGCAAAGCGGCTGAACAATTCTTGCGGACTTTTTGTCCGCGGGAAAATTGTTCGTGGGAAAAGCCCGAAGCAAGAAACCCGCCGAAAGGCAAAAGCATAATTCCTTCGGACAAAAAGTCAAGGAATTCGAAAAGGTTGCAAAACAAAAATCCCGCAGAAAAGACTTTAAGGGAAAAAACGAATTCTTTCGGACTTTTTGTCCGAAGGAATTCCTTCGGACAAAAAGTCCGAAGAAATTTGTGAAAAGATAGCCGACGGAAATTCCGAAGGCAAAGCGGCCGAACAATTCTTGCGGACTTTTTGTCCGCAGGAAAATTGTTCGTGGGAAAAGCCCGAAGCAAGAAACCCGCCGAAAGGCAAAGGCATAATTCCTTCGGACAAAAAGTCCGAAGGAATTCGAAAAGGTTGCAAAACAAAAATCCCGCATAAAAGACTTTAAGGCAAAAAACGAATTCTTTTGGACTTTTTGTCCGAAGGAATTCCTTCGGACAAAAAGTCCGAAGAAATTCGCGAAAAGATAGCCGATGGAAATTCCGAAGGCAAAGTGGCCAAACAATTCTTGCGGACTTTTTGTCCGTGGGAAAAGCTCGAAGCAAGAAACCCGCCGAGGAGAGAGAACGCCGCCGAAGAATTCCGAAGGGAAAATACCCTTGCGAGGGACTCTCGACTGCCAAAACAAAGGGACTTTTCCAAAAGCCGAAGGGTCACCTTCCCTTCGAGAAGGTGCAAAGAAGGGAGTCTGCATAAAAGGCCAAAGCAGGAAGCCGAAGGAAAGTCCAAAGGACGGCGACGTCTCCGAAGCCATCAAAGTCGAGCACGATGAACTAGCCGTTGGTTTTCAAGTAGTGACCGGCCTGCGAGCGTCAATTTTAAGGCGGTGAAATAGCCGTTTGATTTTTTAATGCTTGAGCGCCAAAACCAAAAAAGAGCCAAAGAACTCAGTGACCCGCCAGAAGATAGCCCCGAGGGCCGAAGGAGCCAAAAAGCGACAAAGCCAAAAAGCGTCAAAAACAGAAAGAGACAAAATGAGGAAGAAACAAAGTGCAGAAGCGGACAAACAGTCCAAGTGGCAAGGAGGCGTCAACTCAGGGATTTATTCCTGCAGTTGGAACAAGTTATTGCCAGATGGTCACCAAACGGTGCAAACAGTAAATAGCGCGGCCTGTCTTCTCCATTTTGCATTTATAAGGGGACAAACCACATGAATATCTGGAAGGAGCAGTCTGTTTGCAGGAAAAGAGACGCGGTTCATGCTTCCTCATAAATGTTGGAATGCTGAAGTCAAAGCAAGAGCCGACAATCAAACGGCTCGCTCTTCCCATGGCTCGGAATGCACATGGTCCATTTGAAAAATAGCGCCAAAGTCTTTTCCAGAAAGGCAGAGTTCTCTTCTCCTTTTCTATATATTGTAAAACTTCTCATTTGAGAAAGATCCATTCTCTCAGCCTTAAGGCAAAACTCTGCCCAAAAATCTCTTGAGCTTGTAAGGAAGAACTCTGCCAGTTTTTTACCTTGAATCAAGACTTAGCATTTTTGCCTCCATCTGAACTTGCACTTTAAAGCATATGTCTGTGTTCTTCTTTTGTGTTAAGTCATTGTCTTTCATGTTTTTCACAGATCGACTCCAGCATGTCTAGTGTGTTGTGAAGTTTTTTTTCTACAGGTCTGCCAGAAGTGTCTACACCAGGAATATAGGCGCATGTGAACATGCTGCCAAAGTGTGTCTCAGAGCACCTTTGGTAGTTCCTTCCTCCCTGTATCTCTACGGACCCCTGACTCACTGAAACAGAAGAGTTTCCCACATCAGATGAAGTGTATGGGCGCTTCTTGGTGAAAAGTGTATGATTGGGCTGAGTGGGTCATCATTTCTGGTGTATCACCTTTTCATTTTTTAGGCTTAGGTTCTGTTTTCAGCATCTCTCTCCCTTTTCATCCCCCCCTTTTCCATTTATTGGTTAGTAGTAGGAGAAACCAGGGCCTAAAGGATACATCAGAGGGAGCTAGCCCTATCTAGAGACTCTCCCCTCCAGCTTCGCCGGTCCCAGAGGCGAAAAGGGAGTTTCCATTTTGACGTGTGGAAGGGCAGGAGCTAGGCGTCTTGCCCCGGGTGCAATCCACTGCGTCAACAGTATGCAACTTTAAATTTGAATTTTTACCTTCAGAGATACTAGTTTTGGGACCACCATTATCAATGATTAAAAAAATCAAGCAATCCTTTACCTGCCATTGTTGGGTGAAGGGTGCTCCCTTTGGACTTGTCGAATAGTCTTTGATCATTAGGATAAGATGTGGATATGGAGCGATTAGATTATCAAGCATAAACTCTACATCTTTTGGTTTAGGTTGTTTCTATATGAGTAGGGTCTAAGACCCTTTCTTGCCCTGAAGAACTATGCATTCTTTAGTGGAGTGGCAAGTATTCTTATGATAATTGTAGTATTTTTCTTTTCCAACAAATGAAGATGGATGGTCCAAACCCTTCGACTGTCTATTAGATAGTTGGACAGAGTCTCCAAGGCAGAAGGGTTTGAGGAAGAAGAATATGAATGTTGGAACTAAATCTGAAACATTTATTTGGAAAGTTGGATACAAATTGTTCTCAGCAGATATTGCTATTTTATATGCTCATTCCAAGGAATCCACTTCAAACAAGCTATTTTTTTCTAAGACTAGGAAGTAAACTAGAAAAAAATTTGATCTTAAGTAACACTTCTGGATTTGGAATTTCTAGCTTGATTTGGAGTTTGTTGAACGGTTCAATATATTTGTGTTAAGTAGTTGAAGGTATCCACGAGCAATTTAATTAGATTATTATTTTTGTGGTGTTTTTACTCGTGTGTGTGTGTAAGTCATCTCAATATGACCTCCACGAGTAGTCATTTTTCTAATGACATTTTTGGTCATGCATTTTTGGTAATAATCACTAGACAAGGGGACCTGCTTAGCACACAAGCACCTTAAGCATTTGCTAATAGCAGGGACAAATGGTGAATGTAATCCGCTACTTTGGCCTTTCCACCTTCTAGCCTCATTCCCCATTGACAAAGCCTTTATTTCATGTAATGCCTTGTGAGTCACCCTTGTATCACAATTCTTACCAATGTGGGATTAATCCCATTAAAACCCAGTCATATATTTGTGTTAAGTAATTGAGGGCCTCCACGAGCAATTTGATTATCTTATTCCATGTTCATGTATTCCCAAGGCTTTTGGGGACCGAGGAATGTACATGCTACATTTTTGATTCACAAGCTTGGCTATGTTAAAAGATATGTAGGGTTTGACAGGCACCTCAATGTCCCATTGCATGTTTGGAACATAGAAGTGGTGTTGTGACCTCGAAAAGCATTTTGCTCACACACGTTTTGTTAATTGATAGAGTGCCCCCTAATTAGTGATTTGTGCAGTGCAACTGTTGGCAAACATAAGTGTCTATGTTGATAGAGTAACTTATGAGACAAGCATTAATTTGGGACTTGTCAAATATACAAAATATTGTTATAGGTTTGCTTGAAATTTGGATTGGTTGAATACAAAGAAGTTCAGTTGTGGTAGTCATGACCTCAACTATCTAGCACTATAGGTAGTGCTATAGCTGGTGTTCAACTAATGGAATCTGCTCCTTTGTTATATTTTCTTTTCTTGTGCTTGATCACCATATGGAACTGCTATAGGTAAGTCATCCATTTCATATGGTACACATTCTCTCGTTGCCTTTGCCTAGGCAGAAATCTAATGGCCTATTATTGGAATGGATGATGGTCTCCTTCCCTAGTCATTGCTTGAACAATGGCATACAACTTCTTTGTACTAGACTGAGTACCTCTACATTGTATCGGTGAATGTTTGGGAAGGAAACATCACAATATGTGCATGCTGAGTGAGTATTGTGTTGAGGACATGGTTATATGCATCGGTCTATATTTCAAAGGGGTGATGTATATCTAGCAAAGTTAGATTGATGTTGAGCAAAGTCATGTTTTGAGTTAGGGGAATGTGTGTTGGTGCACAAATGTCTAGCGCAATGATGCTTTTGTGTGTGGCATTTGGTGCAATGGCCATGAGATGTGAGAGAATCCCGACAATAACATATGGTAGAAGTTTGCTCTACCAAGGAAATTTCAAAACTTACTGAGATAACACGAGCAAGGCCACTTGTTGACGACTGTGATCTTTTCTGGTTCATGTATACCCCCTGTGTGGCCGACCATGAAACCCAAATACTAGATTTGCATTGCACAAAGGTACATTTGTTGAAAGTGGTTGGCGTGTTGGCAATGCATAAGGGAATGGCTAACCACATGTATAGTTCCTATTTTTTTTCCTAAAGGTTGTCTTCTAGATGTCCTCTACACAAGTATTTGATGATATCAAAACTTGAGATTGGTCTTGGTGAAGTATTACACACCTTAGAGGTAGTCTAGGAGATCATCAATGTTCGATATTATGATTTTTTTTGGCTAGTCTATGCATAAGTTCAAATTACTATGATTTTATGGGGCCAAAATGATAAAACTACTGCAAGGAGATGCAATAGAGTGGACAACTAAGAAGAGAGGATTGTTAGGTTGTGGAGCTAAAAGCTTCACTGATGCAAAAAGGGGAGGAGGTTGCTGAAGGTTGCTGAGTTGCAAAGCAACCGGCGTCGGTCTGATCAGCCGACGTCGGCAGGATTAGTGAAGAGAAGCAACCGACGTCGGTTAGGGATCGGCCGGCGTCGGTCACCTTCAGGGAGACAGGGACCGACATCGGTCCCCTGTGCGGTTCAGAACTGCAAGTTTTACGGGCAGTTAGTTAACGAACCAAGTGTTTGTATGTCAAGAGCCAAATTTAGACTAAAAGCTGCGGATCTAATTATTGTAATTGGATGTCTAATTATTGTTTGCATGAGATCTATTTAAGAGACTCATAGGCTGTATTGTAAGGTGTTCTAGTTTGAGTTGAGCAAAGTTAGCTCCTGTGTGTGAGGTGAGCAAGGGTGTTCCTCCTAGTTCCACAACAATGCCAAGGTGGGTGCTGGTTTTGGAGAATCAGCAGGATTCTTCAGGTGTGTAGGATCTTGGTCAGCAAGTGTGCATGGCTACTTTAGGAGATCTACATGGTAAGTAAAATCATTGATCTGCAGGTGTATGTGTGTGCATGATTCAGGTTTGCAGGTGTGCAGAACTAGATTGATTTGCAGGTGTGCAAGATCAGGGAGGACAGCAACACAACAGGGAGCAGGATCAAGTAGGATCTACTTGGAGTACAGTGTGTACTCAGAAAGAGAGCAAGAGAAGAAGGCAAGGCAGTTTTTTCCATAAGTGAGATCATTTGGGTTGCAGGTTGTTGCAGTTCAGGGGAGATCTACTTGAAGTACGATTGTGTACTTGGAGTGCGTGGAGCACTTGTGGTGTGCGTGGAGCACTGGAGTACTGGATACTCGCTGGTTGGAGGTGAACACCAACTCTGTGTTTGAGTTGTGTGTTGGGACCGTAAGAGAGAGAGCTTTGAGGGAAGATTTATTGTTTATGCCCTAGAGGTGTGGGAGCCCTAGAGGTGTGTAAGGAAGAAGAACTGTGGCAATCTTCTTTGTTGTATTTCCTTCTGGAAGAGTTTTAATACAAGTTGTGTATTGTCTCTCATATTCTGTGTTGTTTCTGGTTTCTAGTTACTTGTTACTTTTGGTTAATTCTGCATCTTAAGTTGCTTGTATATGGTAATCAATTGTGTGCTTTCGTTATTTTTCAACAAAGTGGTATCAGAGTTAAGGTTGCAGGGAGCAGGTTTTGTGTTTGATTACAGGTCACTCTCAGGGGTTTCTGATTGAGTGGGAGTATAGCAACGACAGAAGAAAGTAAGCTAAGAATGGAGGAATTGAAAAGCACAGATGGTTATTTATGGTCCTATGGAAAGAAAGAGCAGGTAAAGAAATATTGTTGGTTTGTGGAAGATCAGCATGAAGGAACTGAAGATGCAGATGTTGCAGGTGTTGTTGCACAGGCTGCTCTAGGAGGTTTCTTGGATAAAATAGAATCTTGTTTCACAGATTCTGTTGCCTCTTTTCATGCAGTCCGAAATAGAGTATCTTTTCATGGTAAGGTCTTTGGAGACTTTGGAAAGATTTATTTAGGGGTTGGTGTGCCTTGCCAAAGAATTGGCAAAGGGGAAGTGAAGCTGAAATTGCAGGCGGCCAACACATGGGTGTTTAAAGAGGTCATGCAGGTCCCAGGGTTGGAGATGTGGCTAATTTTTTCAGAAAAGTTGGGTGATGAGAGATGCACAAGAACTCTCACGGCGGATGCACTTGAATTAGCTGGTGGTAAGAAAGCAGGTACTCTTTATCTACTTGCTTATATTACTGATTTTTCTTCTGTTGCGGAGACGTGGCTTTGTAGGCTTGGTCACATGAGCAAGAAAGAGATGCATGTTCTTAAGAGGAAGTCAGATGTGTTTGATAGACTTAAGAACTGGAAAGCCTTGGTGTTCTTGGAGGAGATGACAGACAAAGACCAGTGGATGGTGCTGGATACTTCTGAGCAGGGTAGTTTGGACATGGGTTTTGATTCAAAGGAGTTCGCGGGTAAAAAGTCATCACTCACAGGCGAACACAGGCACTAGCGTCGGTCAATGGGAACCAGCGACGAACAGACAGGTGCCGATGTCGGTCATGTGCAGACCGAAGCCGGTGATGTCAGGCAAGGTAAGACCGACGTCGGCAATAGGTAAGACCGACGTCGGCAATAGGTAAGACCGACGTCGGCAATAGGTAAGACCGACGTCGGTCAGGGGGACCGACGTCGGCAACAGGGGATACCGATGTCGACAGAGTTGGTAGTCAGGACAGGCGCATGAAAACTGACGTCGGTTGGATGCAAACTGTGTAGTGACCGAAGTTGGTCACTGTAACGGTTTTTGGGCGGACAACAAGCTGTCAAGGAGTCTCAAACGTCCATATGGAGGACTGAAGGTGGTAAGCAAGCCTCAAATTCGTTGTTCCTCTTATTTATACTAGTTGCTGACTGCAGAGCAGGAAGGATCCAAAAAATAGTGGGAGCATGGCAGGAATATGATGCAGAACCAAGCGGGAGATTTGGTAGGGTTGCTAGCCGGAAGAAAGCACAGAGACGAATGGATACCTTAGTTAAAGAATAGAGAGAACGGACACGTGAGACGGAAGACCAGGTCATATGGTCTTGAGGAAGCTGCAGAACAGTGGTACAGGTTTGACAGGGGGATGACAAAGCATGGCTTTAGTCAATGTCAGGGTAACTACTGTGGTTTGTCTTACCAGGTGGATGATGATAGCTACATTATCCTGTTACTGTATGTGGATGGTATGTTAGCTAGCAGGTTTGTACATACAGGGTTTTGCTGAGCTAAGGGTAAGGTTAGTTCAGTGGCATGTCATGAGGAATTTGGAGCAGCGAAATTTTTTGGCATGGGAGACATGGAAGATCACAGAGTGATTCTGTTTCCAGTGGGAGCTGATGTGAATCAGGTCTTGGCGAAGTTTAGGATGCAGAACCAGAGCACACTAAGGGCTGGACAGTTCAGTGTTCGAAATCACATGAGGTCTGGTATAGACCTGAGTTTGCCCAAGTAGTGGGTGCTGTTAGAAAGTTTGGAGCCGATCTGGGAAAGAAGCATTGGAGGGCAGTTCAGTGGATTCTTAGGTATTTGAGAGGGACCAGCAGCAGGTCGACATGCTATGCAGGGTCAAGTTCTTTTTTACATGTGTTTGTAGATGCGGATGCGGCAGGTTACTTGGATGACAGATGGTGCACCACAGGTTTTGTGGTGGGTGGTCTTCAGGGTTGATCTTGAAGAGTGATACAAGCCAGAAAACAGATTAGACGGGGTATAGATACAGGTACAGTGCAGCTGTTTATCTCCAAGTGGGAGATTGTTAGGTTGTGGAGCTAAAAGCTTCACTGATGCAAACAGGGGAGGAGGTTGTTGAAGGCTGCTGAGTTGCAGAGCAACCGGCGTCGGTCTGATCAGCTGACGTCGGCAGGATTAGTGAAGAGAAGCAACCGACGTCGGTCAGGGATCGGCCGGCGTCGGTCACCTCCAGGCAGACAGGGACCGACGTCGGTCGCCTGTGCGGTTCAGAACTGCAAGTTTTACGGGCAGTTAGTTAACGAACCAAGTGTTTGCATGTCAAGAGCCAAATTTATACTAAAAGCTGCGGATCTAATTATTGTAATTGGATGTCTAATTATTGTTTGCATGAGATCTATTTAAGAGACTCAGGCTGTATTGTAAGGTGTTCTAGTTTGAGTTGAGCAAAGTTAGCTCCTTCTGTGTGTGAGGTGAGCAAGGGTGTTCCTCCTAGTTTCACAGCAGTGCCAAGGTGGGTGCTGGTTTTGGAGAATCAGCAGGGTTCTTCAGGTGTGTAGGATCTTGGTCAGCAGGTGTGCATGGCTACTTTAGGAGATCTACATGGTAAGTAAGATCATTGATCTGCAGGTGTATGTGTGTGCATGATCCAGGTTTGCAGGTGTGCAGAACCAGATTGATTTGCAGGGGTGCAAGATCAGGGAGGACAACACAACAAGGAGCAGGATCAGGTGGGATCTACTTGGAGTACAGTGTGTACTCAGAAAGAGAGCAAGAGAGGAAGGCAAGGCAGTTCCTTCCATAAGTGAGATCATTTGGGTTGCAGGTTGTTGCAGTTCAGGGGAGATCTACTTGAAGTACGATTGTGTACTTGGAGTGCGTGGAGCACTGGAGTACTGGCAGTAGTGGATACTGGCTGGTTGGAGGTGAACACCAACTCTGTGTTTGAGTTGTGTGTTGGGACCGTAAGAGAGAGAGCTTTGAGGAAAGATTTACTGTTTATGCCTTAGAGGTGTGGGAGCTCTAGAGGTGTGTAAGGAAGAAGAACTATGGCAATCTTCTTTGTTGTATTTCCTTCTGGAAGAGTTTTAATACAAGTTGTGTATTGTCTCTCATATTCTGTGTTGTTTCTGGTTTCTAGTTACTTGTTACTTCTGGTTAATTCCGCATCTTAAGTTGCTTGTATATGGTAATCAATTGTGTGCTTCCGTTATTTCCCAACAAGGATCTTAAAACAAGATCGATTTGATACTGAATTGGGTAGCGTGTGTGGACGTCTTTAGGATTCTAAAAGTTATTGCAAAGTAGTTGTAGAAGTTTGTCAAGTTGTTGCCCGTGTTGAAGTAGAAGCTTAGTTGCAAGACACTAGGGTTGTAGTGTGGACTGCGCAGGGGATTTTGGATGAGCCATTAGAAGTATGAACTGTGTCTGTGCGATAATTTTAATTGCATTGCTCTACTAATGTCAAACTAACATTGGTCTTTGAAAGAGATTTTGAGATGTGGTAGATGCTTCCAATGACCTTGAGGGACTTGTGTGTTGGTTTTTCTCTATAGGATCCATCCTAGTCATCCTAGTCATAGACCGATGGTTTCCCAAGGTGCATATCATTGTTTCCGAGAGGTGCTATGTCACAAACGACTCCATTGTGCATGAGTTCTATGCCATACTTATAGTGTAGTAGTGTGTGACCTTTATCTCTTTGTCTTGTTGAAGCCATCCAAAGAATCAAGGTTGAGGGTGCATTGTAGTGGTCAAGCTGAGGGGATTTACTTTTTCTTGCATGATCATGTTCATTTTTCTTACATTGTTAATGATGACATGGAGAGGTCGTAGATGCTTCCATTGACCTTGAGGGATTTGCGTGTTGGTTTAGCTCTATAGGACCCATCCTAGTCATAGAAGTATGACTTTCCAAGTTGTATATCGTTGATGCGGAGAGGTGGTATGTCACAAATGACTAATCATGCATGAGTTCAATGCTATACGTAAAAGTGCATTAGCTTGTGACGTTTAGCTTTGTCTTGCTGAAGCTATTCAAAGGATTAAGGTTGAGGGTGCACGACATCTGTCAGGCTGAGGCGCATCACTTTGTCTTGCGTGGTCATGTTCATTTGACTTCCATCGCTAACGATGACATGGAGAGTTTGCACTTTGACTCAACTATTGGTATGAAACAATTACTCCTGGCTCCAGCTACATTAACTGGTGGGACAATTGGTTTGGCTATAGCATTGAAATAGGTATGGTTCTTACACTTGTCTTTGAACTCAGGGTCTAGTGCGGGCTGGGAGGCTTGAGGCTAGAGAGTGCGACACTTGCATCTATTGTGGGTGGTGGATTTATGTTAGTGACTTTATACTTATGCTGCTGCCATGCTAGTTTTCCACATTCCCGATAGTCTTGTTCTTGCACAAGAGGCCAAAAGGACTACCCCCTTTCTACTTAATCTTAAATTTCTCCTTGATCTTTGAGGTGTGTCGATATGCATGATCTAGAGTGGCCGAATTTTAGAAATTCCATTTCCACTTGGATATGTTAATATAGGCTGCTAATGCATTTGAGGACCTTTTTTTGTTGTGTCACATGATGCTGCTTGATCTTTGATATTAAGTCAGCTATCTCCTCTACGGAGTTACATTCTCATAAATGGCTAGTTATAGATATAAAACATAAGCAAGAAAACTTTATAATTTGTTTCTATGGTCTTTAGGTTTTCTTAGTTGAAAAAATAGATAGTGCTGAGTGGTTTTGAAAGGGTCCTTCACCCATTCCATCTTCCTTATTCTTTGAACTTTGGAGATTAGTACAAACCATAGTTGTTAGGGGATGAGTACGAGTATCAGTATGTCATTTTTTAGAAAAATAGGAGATGGGTACGAGGAGATGACAATATATATATATATATATATATATACATAAAATTTTTAGAGAAATATATACTATGCAATGGCCACACACTTAAAAAAAATGTAAAGTACTTTAAAAATAACATTTTAAGTTTTTAAAGTAAGGAGATAGATGTGCACAAAAGATGAGTACTTATAATCATATTGATATATGATATCTCATCATATTAAGGGTCAAAAGTACATTGTAACACATTGAAATGCTGACAAATAGGCGTGCAAAAAACAAAACTCACAAATGTGAATCAGAATCATATCTTATCTGATGCAATAGGGTCAACTGCCACATCAATTATGTCCTCTAGGTCCTCTGACAAGATGCTCTCTAGATGCACATCACTCTCAAGCTGTGGCTCCTCTATAGGCAATTTAACAAGGGGCAAATCATTGAGGCCATTTGCCTCAAGCACATCATTCTCCAAGGATATGTTTCCTGCTCCATCGGGTGGAATTTAATCCCATTTGGCTGATGGACTTTCCTTGTACTGTGGGTCTTCAAGAGAAGAAGACAAAGCGTGCTATGAATGTACACTGGGTTTAACTGCCTTCTTTGATCCTAGTCAGTTCCTCTTCAATGAATGAATGAAGCCATAAGTACTCCAATTCCTCGCACAAGATGATGAACTAGCTAATTGTGAGAGTAAGCATATTTCAAATGATTGCAATTTAGTGGCTTCATTGCCATGGTTCTACCACCACTTTATTGGGTCTTTCTTCGCACACATATCATAGAGCCTGCACTGTAGAAAACTGTTCACGGCCACATGAAAACATGTTCCACTGAGTCTTGATAGGAGAAGTCTCCTCTCCTCGACCATAAACGTTTTTTGCCACAACTCAAAATTTCTTCATTACTTCTCTATCCTTATATGGAGCCCTCTTCTTTGTGATTTCTGTATCATACCACTTTGGATTCAAAGCGTAAGCAACACAATGTAGAGATGTGATAGGCTTGTTCCATCTTCCATGTACATTTTCCTTAATCAAAGGATTTAGAGAGAATCCCTTGAGTCTGTGATTTTTCTTATTCTTTCATGCACAATCAATTTCTTTGTAAACCTTCCCCAAAAATGCTTTGTCTGAATCAATGAAATGGATTGCCTCACAAATGCACTGAATGAAGTTAACAACAAATTTCACATCAACCCAAAAAGGGTCATCAAGGACCATTTGGCTCACTTCAACCACAGTCTCCGAAGTATACTGTCTCTAAGTTGCCCATGCATCACTAACTATAGTGGAACAAAAGGCCCCTTTGACAGCATAAAGACGGTCAAGAAGTATGAAGAAAGAAGCAAACTGTGTATTTGCAGGTTTGAAAAGTTTTACCTTGGATAACATTTGATAAATAGTCTGCGTGTCGTGATGATTGCATAAGGACATTTATATTTTCCTACCCTTTTCAATAAGCTCATAAATCTACTGAAACTTGCGAATGTCATTGAGCACATTATTCAATGCATGCACGCAACATGCTGTCCAAAATACATGTTTGTATTTTTTTTCCACCAACAAACTAGTTGCTTTACAAAGCAGGGCAACGTCTATAACAACTTGGACAGCCTGTGATGCCCCCACCTCCCCAATTGCATCACATAGCTAGTTTTGAAGGTACAACATTTTTCTTGTCACGAGCAGTCGATTGCCTTCAAAAAATAAGGGACTTTGGAACAAGTTACCATAATGTTTAGAGGAGGGCAATTTCTCATTTTAGTACCACTGTCCATCACAATGCTGCATCCTTCTGTAGATCACACTCTTTTGATTGATGCAGTTTGTTGCTCTATCCTTGCTTTTTCTTTGCCAATAAGAGTTGTGCGAAGCTTCAAATTTCCATGGGTTTATACCCTGCCAGTCCACTGCTAATAGCACAAACCATCTCATCATAATAAGGTGAGGGAGCAAACATTGAATGGTATTCTATTAGCATAGAAGAAACACAATTGTTGCATCCATTGCATTTCGATCATGCACATCGAACATGCTTTCAATGTGGTTC
The DNA here is from genome assembly GCA_037957365.1 of Torreya grandis. Lineage (NCBI taxonomy): Eukaryota > Viridiplantae > Streptophyta > Pinopsida > Cupressales > Taxaceae > Torreya > Torreya grandis. The sequence continues at coordinate 2,874,323 of JARHVA010000016.1, read as the reverse complement.
AAACTGCCAATGTGTGGTCTCTTACGATAAAAACTCACATCCTCTACTGCATGCTCAATAGACACATCCAACATTGATTCCGTTCTCAAGGTTGCTATGACATGATGACTCTGAGTGTGATTTGTGGTTGAAGTGTGAGAGCTTAAAGCAGCACTTTGTCTTCAGTGCTTTCTTGTTCCCTTGTTGCTTAATACCCCGCAATTTCATTTGAGCAAGGTTTAACCCCTTTTCCTGATATTAAAAAAAAATGTGCCTTCACTCTCATGTAAGTGCCTTGAAAGAGCTTCCCACAAAGTTTACAAGTGATCTTCATTGTTCCGCCATTCCCTTTGCGAATGTGATCACAATACTTCCAAAGCAAATACAATGCTTCTTTCCTCCCCCTTGACATTCTGACAAAAAAAATTGAAAAAATTAGTAATTATAATTTAAAATTTATTAAAAAAATAACAGGAAAATTAAAAAACCTAAAGTAAAATTAAATATTAATTTGTAAATTAAATAATAAATTAAAATGAAAAATAAAAAATTATATAAAATAAAATAAAAAATTTAAAAATTAAGATTAAAAATCAAATAAAAATACAAATAAAAAATTATAATTTATAACTAAAATTAAATATTTTATATTACATAAAACACAAATTAAAACAACATTAAATAATAATTAATAGTTAATAAATATTAAATTAAAAAAACTATTTAAAGTTAAAACATTTAAAAAAACCTAAAATTAAATATAAAATTATAAATATTAAAAACTTAAAATGTAAGCCTAAAGTTAAACTATTCACAACAATGCAGGGCCTTTCTAAAAAAGAAAGCTTTTAAACTTTAAATTTCAATTTTCAGGACAATGCGTAGGGCATTATCATTCACGACAATGTAGGGCCCTGCAAAAAGAAGAGAAAGTGTTTAAAATTTAAACCTAAATTTTATAACTTATTTTTGCCCTTCTACTGTGATTTCCGACCACGATGAGTGCTTATTTGATGACGATGATTGGTTTCCTCGAACTGTGATTGCAAGCTTTTCAAATCTCGAGTGCAAACGCTTCAAATCGGACTTGTGATGGTAAAATACGGTTCATTTTGTATATTTTATAACAAAATTCACGTGTTTAGGGTTTTAAAAATGTTCTTAGGGTACGATCCCCTTTTAGCAAGAAACAATTGGGAAATGTCAGAAGTCTCTGGCATACGTCTCTGGGTACAAGAGACGTCTCCATACGTGTTTCCCATAATGCGTCTGAGTACCTGAGACACATCCCAGTGCTCAAGACACGTTCTGGGGGGTGGGGGATCCATCTCCCTACAACATTGGTATAATCATTGATTGGCGTAGATAGTAATTGTGTTAATGTTTTTACCGGGCACATATATGTCCCAACTTTCATGTTCATTGATTTTGTAATTTTCTTAGATTGGTGTCAAGTTTGTACTCCTGAAAGTGCACTTGGAGTGCTCTCATTTCTTGTTAAGGAATAACAAAGCAACGAGTGCCATATGTGGTCATGGAATTTCCACCATCAAGCAAAAACCTAAAGCATTTGGAATCCTTCTTTTTGATTTGGTAAATTTCTCTTTTGGAATGACTTTCGTCTTAGATGCCACAACCGAGGGGCATCTATTTTGTAAAATTCCCTAGGACTTGCACCCAACTTGGCCGTTGTGGAATGCCTCACCCAATGGGTTGTATGTGGTATTTTCCCCAATTTATCATGTCGCCAAGGGATTTGAACTTTCAGCTTCACTTTGGATTTGTTGCTGTATTTGTTAGCCCTTGATTATATCTTTTTATATTTGAGATTTCAAACGTCATGGTTTCTACACATCAATGGATGAATTGGCAGTATTTTTGGTAAGCAAAAAAAAGGATAATAGCTGGTACCTTCACTTGCATCTCTATAAGCCTGTTTTAGCTAAACCATCAGAATATGTACTCAAATGAGCTTCTAAATTAACACCTAGTTTTTTGATCCATCCTATATTGCTGGTCTTATGGATTAAAAATTCTATAATTCGTAGAATTTACAAAAATATTTTTAAATACAGTTTGAGTAACAACTAATACTAACAAAATTGTGGTCCATTAGTGGTTATTGGAATGGTTGACTTTACCTTGTCCCATCAAGATGAATTTTTCTCGTTGCAAAATTTGAGCATATGGACAACATAGCCAAGTCCTACCCAATGGTGTTGGATATGATATTATACTGCTCATTAGATGATGATCCATACCTCTGAATGTGCTTTTAATTCATGCCACAGATTTGAATCTAGACATAAGACAGTATCTGGAATTTAAGCCCATATAGGAAATGAATAGGATTCCATATTAGTGATTGGCAGCAATACTTGTGAGGATAGGTTTGAGTGACGATTGAAGCTGTTGTTTGGCAATGAAATCAGTGTTCATGTTAGGTACTTGCTATCGGAATTGCTGCCAACATATGAAGAAGATCAAAAATTATATGAAGGATCATAAGGCTCAGAATTGTCTTTAGTTAAGTCTAAAAGTAGACATTGAGTTGAGTTTAAGGGTTTCAAGAATGAGAAGATATGAAGTAAAATAAAATTTTGTAGCCATCAAGGGGTGATGCAGCATAAAACCTGAGAGAGTTGTGAAGTCCTTTGTTAAATGTAGAGGCATAAAGCTTTTTTTTAATCTGATCTGTTGGGCGAATGCCAAATTTTTGATAGGGATAGCATGACTGATAGGGAGAGGGTGTTGTTATGCATATATAAGCCAGTAGCATTCAACCTATATAGAGCTGGGGGAGGAGGTCGAGGACGGGGAAAGTGCTATTCTTCCCATGGGTGTATAGAGGTAAGGAATGCCCCAATCGAGTAGCTTTTTGAAGGTTGAAAAGGTGTGAAGGTGTCTGAAGGCTGAGGTGGTGGGAACTCTTTTGAAATGCAATAAAGCATGAGATTACCTGAAGGTGTTAATTGTGAAGTTACCTAAAAGTTAAACATTATTGGATGCTGAAATTAAAGAGCTGATCAAGAATAGTGAATTTTAAAGTTGAAGATAGAGATGATTCCGTTTGCTTAATCAAATGAACCATTGGAGAGTTTTTATTACAACAAGATGAGTATGTGATTGAAACATCGTATAGCCAGATTGTGGAAGATTACCCTCAAATAGAAGCTGAAGACGCTTGGAAGTTTGGAACGGACAGGCAATCTGAGGTGCAGTTACTCTAGAATTAGTAGGTTGATCAATTATGACACCTATTCTTTTGGTTGATAATGGAACACTAACTATGCAGAAAAGCTAATTGTTTGGTCAATGACATGACATGTCATGCAGAGATGGGAGAAGGTGAATCTGAAAATTAATGACACTGGTTAGTTGAGTGAATGATGGGCGGCTGTTATAGTTTGAATGGTGCTGAAATTTGTTTGGACTTTTTCAACAGGTTTGGATAATTTGGGATTTTGTTTTAAGATTAATAGGATTCTTTGTACCAAAACTATTATTTTCCTGGTTTTTGATGATTCAGCAGTATACGATCTGGAGATTTTGGTTTCCTTTTTTCTGTAAATAAAGCTAGGAAAAGATGGTAAATTAAAGAGGTTTTGGGTAAGGGATCAATTGTTCTAGGGGGTATGAATAAAATGTACAACGTATTGTGTTCATTCAAGACGTGTCTATCTTGTGTTACATTCTTAACATTTTATTTCTTAGATTCAGAGCATTTGGAAACATTTTATAATCTTAAAATAATAGTGTTTCCCTAAAGTTATCCCTGTAACGTAGCCAGAGTACTTCTGAAGGAATTTTAAATGTGGTATCAAGCTCTTTGTATGCTTGTCCAATCTCTATCTCAGTCGCTAATAAACTATCTTGCTTGTTTATGCTCTTCAGGCCAATTCTGTGTTAAATTTCTTGGTAGTTTGATTACATTGTATGTTCTTGCATTGGAATAAGTCCAAACATCAGTTATTACATCTTACATGTTTGGATAAGATGATGTGTGCTTGGATCTGTGCAGGTGTCCTAAATGTGTGGATTTAAAGCTACCACGTGCAAATGCTGCTTTCTGGTTTGTACATTGATTTCATGGCTTCATTTGTTTGGAGATTCACCATTCTAGTCAGTGCATTTTTTAAATGGCACATTATATTGCAATCATCTTTTGGTAGCAAAGCGTTGTTGGAAATGAGAATGTCAGTTGAATATTTTAGGCAATATTTAATAATTAAGTGAGACCACACTTTTTGAAAAATTGCCCCATAATATTTAATTGTCACTCATTTTTCTACAAGCAATCATTTTCTTTTCAAGCATATAGAGTGTCCTGGCAGAATATGCAATTTGAATGTTAAGAGTATGCCTTTATAATATTTGTGAAAACTTAGTGTTTTGGAAGAGAATAAGTTAATTGGAACAAAATGTAATGCATGTGATCGAATTTGTAGTATTATTATTGTGAAATCGCCTTGATTACTGAATAAATGAAATATTTCCAAGTCAGTTCCTCTTCTAACATCGACGTCTTCTAGAAGTGCAAGTTTTATATTGTTGAATTATTATCACGACAAATTTCATTAACCGAATTGGTTACTTTGGCTTGAAAGTTCACAGGACTGTTTTAAGGCTGCATGGAGCTCACACAAGACTCTGCATACAGAGGCAAAACAGCCAGCACTTAGAGCAGATAATTCAGAGGAGCAGATATCTGCAGCACTTAGTAGAGGCTGGTTGTATTGCTTGAAAAAAGGCCAGAATCGAACATCTCGACGTCCATATTATGATTGGACAGGGTATGCTTGTGAATAGTACTTCTTGTTTTTTTGATTTGGCAATGAATGTTAAAGTTGCATGTGGACTCCACTGGGTCTGTGTTGAAATACAATTTAATTACCTTGATTAAAGCGTTTGGAAGTTGACTCTACTGTTGTGAGAAAAATAGCAGGTGGTTTTATATAAAAAGTTTATGGCTGCAATAGGGACTGTGCCTATAAAGGCAGTATAAATTGGATATCGGAAGTCTGAATTGCAAGTCAGACTTTCAAGGAATGTAATTTATAATTTATGGTTCTTTTAAAATATTTAATCTTAAGTATTCTTTCTATGCAGAGTGTGGAGCTGCGATTATAACGTTTGATTTTGTGTAGTTTTACGAGTTGCAGAGATCTATAAATGATATAGTTGGTTTATATTTATAATTTCAATTGCTATTTCTGTATAGATCATATTCACTAGGAAACTTTAGATGAGATATGTGGACTCCGACCCCATCCCCATCCTCGTACATGTCTCCTAAAGGACCATAATTGTATATAATACAGCCGTACCCTTATTCATTTACCTCGTATGCTGATTTGGAATGGTGTTCCCATCCCTGCCCTTGTACCGCACGTCTATAGGTGACTCTGTTATTATAAATCGATATGCTTTTATATTGTTTTTTCAGGATCTGAAAACTTTAGAGCTGCATTAAATAAGCCAAACAACATTATGCAACAATCACATAGAATTGAAAGGTGCGAGACACACATTAAGAGGAAGAGACAGTAAAATATAGATTGGATACTGATGTGCCATAATAAATTTTGTACTCTAAAATGATAATTGTTCAATTTCTCAAGATTCTTTACAAATGAAGGGTGGGATCACCCTTTAAATAGTTCTCATGAGGGGCAAATCCTTGTACGCTTGTTAATGGCTGACTGACAGTAAGTCCAATATATTAACCCTAATATTGTGTTAATCCCAATGATGCCATAAGTTAACTAAATAGACACCATGTAATTATTACCACCTAACTGTAACAACCCCGCCTTAAACATGACTTGGGGACACAAGATGGAAATTTGGCATTACATCATATCACCACTTAATGACATATTTCATAATAATAGCATGGCTTCCTAAAGATGATGACACCGAACAAGTGCTGAAGTTGAGTGTGATCCAACTGTGATGCTACAAAGGCAAGAACCGAAGACGAAACAAATGCTTCAAGCAAGGTGCAAGACACTAGGCTTTACCATGAATGATGTTTCAGCTGAATGTTCAAGGACTATATGAGTGCTCCATAACCAAGGCACACTCTAAGGATGGTATTCCCACCACTATTGACGTCTTCTGCCATAATCACGTCCAAACAAGCAAAGGACACACGGGTTGCCACCAATAGTGGATACTGCCACAATGGTTATGAAGTCTTCTGGTATGACCAAAGGTAGGTCTGTAAAAATGACAATGAATGTGTAGATGGTGAAAGTGAGAAGGAGGAAAGAATGAAAGTATATTAATGTCCACAGATAACCAAATTGTGTTAGCGGGTCACGGACATACAATCAGTGTAAATAGCGCAGGGGAGCAAAATAAAGCTCCAAAAAGAGGTAGTAAGCCAAAACCTGAAAATAAAACTGCAAAAGGAGCCTAGCTACCAAGGGGGTTGAAGTCAAAGCCAGTAAACCTTAAAACATGTCCACTTATGCTTTAAAAAAACAGCCTATATTTAAGAGACAAAACCCTAAATAGGAAAATCCTCAAAATATCCCTAAAATATCGTCTAAATTTGGAGCATTAGACTCTTAAAATCACAAGCAAAGTTCAACGATTTGCAGCAGGGAATGGTGTAGTCAAGCAGAGATTTGCAGTAGGGAAGGGATGTTAAAGAGTGTTCAAGTATAGTGATTTTCAGTAGCAACAATCGAACAATTTAGTGTTAAGGTAAGCCATTATGTAGAAATTCTGAGATAGTTATTGTGGAATAAGCTTTAGGTAAAGTGTAGTGTGTAATGCATTAAATAGATTAACGTAAGCTTAGGTAATAGGCTTTGTAAATTGTAATGTATTAAATAGATTAATGTAATATATATATTATATACATTAAAAATTGTATATATTATATTTATTAATTTTTTAATGTATATAATATATATAGCTATGTCAAACTATTTAATACTTGAGAAAAATTTAATGTATTAAATGTATATTTATGTTAAGAAGCAAGGATTGGGGTTTCATGTTATGTAGTTTTGTAACATAAATATATATATACTTAAAAAAATTATTATATATTTATGTTTTAAAAATATATTTAGGTTTTTAAAACTTATTTGGAATAATATATTTATTAGTTAGATTGATGGTGCCTTAATTTTTTTTAGACATTTTTTAGTTAATTTTTTTAGTTAAACAATAATTTATAAATTAATAATACTTAATATTAGGTTATTCTAATATTTATATTAAATTAGTTTAATATTATACATTTAATAAATTTTAGCAGTAGATAGTTTTAAGATATAGAAGTTTATATGTTTTTATTTTAATATTTAAATTTGCATTTATTATGAAATATAAATACTTCTTTTAATGAGGGTTAATAGGGACATCACCGACCCTGAGCTTTATTAGGGTGGTGGGTTGTATTTTCATAGTTAGGATTTGAACCTAAGTCTCGTACTTGTGAAGATACCCATTCACCACTAAACCACCACCTCATGGACTTAATAATATCTAGCTAATATCCAAGCTAATAAGTTAGCTAAGTGAGCTAATATACAAATATGAACAGTTTTTAATACTTACAGGTAAATTTAATTATTGTTTGTGTTTAATTTTCAAAATTTAGATAATTTAACTTATAAAATTTATATTTTATTATAATTTAATTAAATTTTATGCTAAATATTGCTATGAATTTGATATTTGTTTATATTTTTTCTTTATATTTATCATTTAGATAAAAAATGGTTATTATAAATTTATTTATAATTCAATTTTTAATCTACATAAAGTTTGTAATATTTTCATACTTTTAAGAATATACTTTTTGGTTTTTTGTTTGTTGTTTTATAATTGTCGTGATTTATTTTTCTAATATTTATTTAATGTTAATTTTATTGTAATTTATGAATATTTTATATTTATTAGACCCTAATCTTTAGAACTTAATATTTTTTGTAATTTATATTTTACAGTTTAAAATTTGAATTACATCATGGCATCAACATCATCTAGTGTTGTCGAAGGGAATGACAAATGGATGAAATCTGACCCTACTCGGTCTCAATTGTGGAAATATGTCACCATTGTTAACAAAATACTAGGTGATGGAGGTTATGTATGAATTTGGAAAGAGTGCCAAAAGGAGTAAAAAGGTTCATATACCAAGGTCTATGGTCACCTTTGTCACAAAACATGAATAGTTGCGCATTATGCCTTGATCTAGATGTTGATGACTGACTAGGGAAGGGCTCATCAGTTGCACAAATTGTAAAATACAAAAAGAGCAAGACAACATAGATGGTCTTGTTCAAGCAACAAAACAGAAGTCAATTTCATTTTGAGCTCTTGGTCAAGGGTCACATAGGCCTCATTTGCATCCATAGATAGGGTCATCCATAGGTCACAAGGGGAGCGATTTAGGACCTCTTAAAAAATCATTTAATTTGTAGAGTCGGGAGGATACATATCGGATGATGTCTCGTTGCTTGTATGCAAATAACATTGCATTTAATGTGGTGCCCTCTCCATATTGGTAGGAGATGGTTAAGTCAACCAATGAGGTGCCAAAAGGATACAAAAGTTTGGGCTTTGAACAGGTTTGTACCCACCCTTTTTGTTAAAGAAAGAGACTATATTGATAGATCATTGGAGATGGTTTGAGCTTCATGGTGTATCCTAGGGGTGACCATTTGCAATGGATGGGAGGATGCTAGAAACATGGCATTGATCAAAGTCATTGCAATCAGCCGAAAGGGTGTAATGTTTTCTAATGTAGTTGAATGCAAAGTTGATGAAAATGATACCTATTTAATTTCCAACATTCTCATTGAGGTAATTGAGTTAGTGGGGCCAATAAATGTTGTCCAAGTCATCACAGATTTTGCCAAGGTATGTAAAGTAGCAGGGCTGGTCGTGGAGGCAAGATATTCCCACATTTGGTGGATTCCTTGTGCTATTCATTCTTTGAACTTGATGTTGTAGAAAATTGAAAAAATTCAGTGGATACAAAGAAATTATAGAGGCAAAAGAAATTCAAAGCTCATTTGTAATCACCACACGTCACAAGCCATTTATCGATAATTCGTTAAGTTGGCGCCGCTAAAGGTAAATTTTAGAATTTTAGTTTCAAATTTCGTAACTAGATATAGCGAAGCACAGTTCATAGTTCCCATGGAACACAATAATATGCTATCATAGCATTCATTAAACTCTCAAGGTTGTATGCACACATACATAAAGTCCTACTAACTGTCACAAAACATACTATTCATAGCAATAACCAATACACATACATTTAATCAGCCAAATATAGGTGTGAGTCTAATTATAGTATGTACCATCTGGGTGTAATATACATTTAAACTGTAGTATTCTATGATATTCCATACTATCATAGTTTACAACTACATAAATACACATAACCAAACTTATGATTTCAAGAATCAAACGATCCACATACATAATAACAATCAAGTACGGGATTATCCCATCCAGATAGATAAGTTTAAACTGCTTTCTAGCATTCAAATAGATATAACTTATAAGCACGTATCACGATGCACCATTATATGCTAAATATAACCAAACATTTATACATATTATGACTCTCATAATATGTACCGCACACAAGTATTTGATACTGAATACATATAACTAACAGTCAATCAATCATCTACAGAGAAACAGAGAACTCATAAACTCGTTATAACATTCATTTAAACATCTTGTTCTGTTTTCTAGAATTTTAATATGGTTATAGTTTCGGTCCCTCGGACACCTGATGACTGGATAAAATCATACTTCTAGCTACAAGCTTAGGCATATGACCCAACACAACCATTTTCATTATGTACTTATGTTGCATACTTAAATCCATGTGTAGCTATAGCAAAACAAGACTCAACACACATGGAACATAAGATAATCCAAACTAGTGTTTGCTATACATTTTAGGTGTTTGAATGCACACATTCGTTAACTTAATTATATATAATTATTTAACATAGTTCATAATCCACCCGTGGAATTATAACCATAAGAATACACCCCTATGAATATATATATGCACCTATATTTCTTATTAAGCATTCCGTAACTTGGCTTAATGTTACATTCACGTCCCGTGTTTTGATTCACAAATTATATGATAAGCAACTCTTCATATTAAAATAAGAACTACATTGGGTTTTCTATTTATCCCATGCCTAATTAATGTCCTGTGTTTGATTCACAAATTATATGATAAGCAACTCTTTATATTAAAATAAGAACTACATTGGGTTTTCTATTTATCCCATGCCTAATTAACCCTCTAAGGATAAATTATTCACACATAACACCTACAGTTGTTCGTATTCCCAAAGAGGTAAGCTGAATATACACTAAGTATATCGAAGGCGAGAGACAGTAACAAAACCACAAAATGAGAAAGTACAATCAGAACCTAATGTGCAGAAGAGGCTTGATTATTACGCTTTGATGCCACCTAAAATGTACTAAGAAAACCCATGAGAGAAAGTTAAGAATATGCAAGACCGATAAAAAGAGCAAGGTAGATAGCTGCCAAAAGTTGGTGTTGCACACTCTTCATTAAACAGATTTACAAGAATGAGAGTGAGTCAATACATACTTTGAGTTGTTTTCCCACATATGGAAGGCTCGTAGCAATCGCTGCTAGAAAAAGACCCACCAATTTTGATCTAAGTTGTACTGTAGTCATTGAAGTTTGAGTGAAAACGTGATTTAACAGCAAAAGAAACCCAAACACAATGCCAATGATTCTCGGCATATAAGACTTGTCAAAACCCGCTATTCGTTATTTGAATTGGAATTGCGTGCATGTGCCACAAACATGAATGCGTTTGGGCTTGAGTTATAAAAACTAGGCGGAGCAGAGTGCATGCAGAGTTTTGTAAGGGACTTTTGGATGTGTGACCTACTCGGCATCGACACGGCCATGGGCATTCACATCGCCATAGCCATTGCAACTGCCACCATTCTCATTCTCATTCTTTTTTTTTTCTAACTCATATTGTTTCTCAAACTACTATCCAACTAACTTGGAATTGGGGGTGGCATTAGCCTCTATCAAGTTGGATCGATTCCAACACTTAATGAGGCAAAAAAAATCCAACTCAAGATAAAAGTTCCTCTCTGGAATTAAAAAATCAGATTATAAAATCCGTGGAAAAGACAAGCAGATTTATTTATAATGATAAAGGTCGTCAGGGAAAGATTTGGGATATCAATTTGTAGAAACATAAGTGAACACAAAGAATTCCCAATTACCGGTTATAGATTGCTACAAGAAATTAGTATACAACCACCAAATATTAATCATTATAATAAAAAGCGGCCAGAATATGTTTTTGATAATATCTCAGTTATTATCCAGATCGGTCATCATCTAATGGGATGCCTATCCCAGGTAAGGTGCCACGATTTTAGCTATTGTCTAATGGCGATGATTTTATACGTATATAGTCATTTTTAAATTACCATTAATATGTAGTCATTAATATATAATGTATACTGTATATATTAATGGTGATACATATTCCACGCTAAGCCACAACATATGGAATTTAAAATGGTATAAATATTCAACTAGACGCCTATATATCCTAGACGCCACACATGCAACTAGATGCCACATATGCTAATTGTCACAATAAAACAAATCACCATACAAAAAATTAAGTACAGTAATCGCCATGCAGGAAAATAAGTACAGTAATCGCCTCATTTATACTATACGACTTCCTCTATATACAAAATAGATGTGTATAAGTATTTGTTTTTCTACAGTTTACTAAAACACATATAATATGTTTTATGCAAGGGGTTCTATTCCATTCCAAACACCGTATGGCTGAGTTCAGGGGGTTTGGTATATTTCTGAAATTCAAAATAAGTCATCACACATTATCATAATAGAATTTAAGGCAACACCTACCTGATATCGATAACAAACTCTGTCAAAACCTCCTCAATTTCCTTCTTCTCAAATCTCTCTTTCTTCCATGCTACTCCCCTTCTCCATCCTCTGCTGCCATCTTTTTTCGCTTTGTGTAGGGTGTCCCCCCCTTTCTTTCCAAAAGCTCTTCTTATAAAACATGGCGTACTTCTCCTTTTAGATTTTTGTTTTTCTTAGTTTTTGTTTTTATTTTATTTTATTAACTTTTTACTTTTGTTTTTCTCCAAATTTTAGACCTTTCCTCATCAGTGGTGCGTTTTCTTTAAAGCTTGATATTTTCTTTTTATTTTTGTTTTTTTCTTGTTTTTCCACTTAATTGGAATTTATTATATTTTATTTCTTTTACTCTAATTACAATAATCAGTATATTTACTAATTAAATTAACATCTCCAATTGCCATGACGGTTTAATGATTAATTTATAGACTAATAACCCAAATTTAGTCTAATTAAGCAAATCTCAAAACATTCATGGACATACATACAAATCATTCAAAAAGAATTATATATGCAAATAACATCCAAAACATACTACGCTAAACATTCCACGATGCATCTAACATGAATTATTTATGCGGTGTGTGCAGGGTTCTAGCCGGTTCTTTGTCGTTCTTCAACATCTCCATCTATGTCACCCTCTTCATTGGTGCTCTCCCTCCGTCACGCTCTGAGGGAAGGATTTTCTTGCATCAACCTCACAACAAGCAGGTAGTTAGACCATAACAGTAACTGACATTCATACATCATAAAAGAGAGCTGAAATGACAAATCAACATGATTATAAAGTAAATATATACTTTCAGCTAATTCATAGTAGTGTGATCATGTAACCTAAGCAATATCCTACTGTCCCATCAACAACATATATCAAAACTTAGTTAAAAATAGTCAAATCTAAATTTGTCAACTATAAATATCCACTGATAATCTAGTCAATTTGTTTGGCGAAGAATCAAGATGTAACAGATAGATCATTGGAGATGGTTCAAGCTTCATGGTGTATCCTAGGGGTATCCATCATTTGCAATGGATGAGAGGATGCTAGAAACATGGCATTGATCAATGTCGTTGCAATCAGCCGAAAGGGTGTAATGTTTAAAAACTAGTTGAATGCAAAGTTGATGAAAATGACACCTATTTAATTTCCAACATTCTCATTGAGGTAATTGAGTTAGTGGGGCAAATAAATGTTGTCCAAGTCATCATAGATTTCGCCAAAGTATGTAAAGTAGCAGGGCTGGTCGTGGAGGCAAGATATTCCCACATTTGGTGGATTCCTTGTGCTATTCATTCTTTGAACTTGATGTTGTAGAAAATTGAAAAAATTCAGTGCATACAAAAAAATTATAGAGAAGCAAAAGAAATTCAAAGTTTATTTGTAATCACCACATGTCATAAGCCATTTACCGACAATTCGATAAGTTTGAGCTGCTAAAGGTAAATTTTAAAATTTTAGTTTCAAATTCCGTAATTTTTTTTCAAATTTTGAATTTTTTTGTTCTTATCAAATAGTCATTCGAGGATTTACATTTTAAACAATGTTTACTTTTGTAAACTTCATTTTTTCAACTTAAAGGTGGTTGAGACTTGCTTTTTCACACAGTACTTTGTTTTAAAGAGATTTTTGATGTAAAACAAGCCTTAAAAAGCATGGTCATTACTGACCTTTGAGTAGTTTTGAGGCAATCCCAAGCAAATAGAGCAAATAATATGAGAAATATCATTCTTGATGATGATTGGTGGGCTCAAGCAGAGTATTTGCTTTCTTTCATTGAGCTAGTATATACCCTCATTTGCCATTGTGACTCAAATTAACCAATTTTGTCCAATATTTATTATTGCAAATATACAATGGTGGAGCAGATAGAGACACTATCATGGCAAAAGAGCTAGACCCCTGAAAAACTTTTTACAAACAAATATATGACATTGTCAAAAAGAACTGGGTTAAAATGACGTCTTTGCAGCTTTTAACATATGCTTTGAATCCCAAATATCTCCATGCTGAGATGTCAGCAATGCCAAATAGAAAAACACCAAATATGGATGTAGAGGTAGTTGATGCATATATAAAGGCCTTCAAGAAGATGTATACTAATCCTAGATTTGCAACAGATATTCGAGATGAATTAGGGACCTTTGCATCCTTAGATGAGACTTATGCAAATGTTGACGCAGTGGTAGATAAGAAAGAAATGCACCTTTTGAAGTGATGGAACTACTATGGTGCTATGACTAAACATATGCAAAAAATGGAAACTGGGGTTTTGTCACACATTTGTGTTTTTTTATTCTAATTTAATTTTTTGTTTTATTTTTATTATTGTCCTCTATTATGTAACTTTGCGACATCAATTTTTTTAATAGCTTTCTAGTTCTTCCTCAATTGAAAGGAATTGGAGCACATATGGTGTCATCCATTCTATGGAGTGTGATAAATTGACAGCCAGTAAGGTGAGGACCTCTAATATGTCCATTCTAATCATTGCCTCTTGTCACTTTACTTCCTAGAAGCGGAGGACCTCATTCATGTCCATTCTAATCATCGCTTTCTATCACATTACTTGCTAGACTACAAGGGACCTAGTAGGCTTTGGGATGTGCAACCGGAGATGGGTAATATTGATGTATCCATAAATACATTGACACATTTGTATCCCGTTGTTGATGATTCTGACCCAATACAAGGTTTCTTTGGTGCATCTTCATTTGGTTTTAGGAGTGTGGTTGGCGGTTGCACCCAATCCAAGTATCCTTCTCTCCAAATTATTTTGATGATTTGGAAAGCGAGTTCTAAGAGAATATCGATAACTTTTGTGATAGCATGTGATTCTATTAATGTATTTGCTTTAATGATGAAATTATATTTATAACCATTTTGGGATATTTTAGCAATGATCGTATATTTTTATCTCTAGTAATGATAATCTCCTCTTTACAACTTATATTTGTGTGAAAAATTATGCTGTCTTTTGATATATATGCGTGTATGTATATGTGTGTTTTTTATGAATGTCGCATCCAGTCGTATCCATAGTAGGTGTTCTTGAAAATTAGCTGTATTTGTATCTGTATTTGACCCATAGTAGGTGTTCTTGAAAATTAGCTGTATTTGTATCTGTATTTGTGCCCATTCAACTTTGTTCTAGACCCTTATCAATGCGAGCCCTGTTAGTAGATCCAAAGTTGGTACCCCAAATGTTTGACTTATAAAGAATTGTATGTCCAATGGTTGTATCAAAGAGGTGCAACATGAAGGTGTATCTTAGAAAATGTTTTTGAAAACATCGGCACTTTAGGATGGGAAGTGAGACAACTGCCTATCCCTTGCAGCGATGCAATTAAAAGGTCGGCTTTAGACTAAGGGATGGTCCAGTAGATTGAACTTCCAAGTATGTATAAGCTGCTGTAATTTCCATAGGTTTTGTATAGAAAGTTGAAACCCAAAAATTGGATATGTTGAAGACCATGACCTTGGTTTTACGAAGGTCAACTGCCATCTAGCGAAGTTAATAAAATGAGCAGGGGCATTAACGTTTCTTTAAATTAGTAGGAGTGAGAGAAGACATGATCTTCTGCAAAAAGTAGTATAGCAATAAGAACTTGATTTAATAGACATTCATTTTCAATATGAGTATTTTGTTAAAGTAAGTCTTCCAACTCGTCAATATAGATACCAAAAAGAGTCATTGAGAGGGGGACCCTTGTTTAACTCAGATAGTACTCTTAACAATGTTAAAGAGAAAATGGGGAGTTCTAAATTGGCCAATGACCTTCTCATAGAGTCTCATTTTGGAAGTAAGGGGACAAACTAAGATACTGATATCATGTAGCTTTTGAAATGGTAGATACCCTTCTAAAGTCGATAAAACAATTTTTTTTAGGAAGATCATTGATGAGCCTCCTTGATAGTTGCCTTAAGTGTAATAATGTGGTTGATAATTTCAAAGTCTCTCTTAAAGCCTGGTTGTGTACTTGATTTATAATCACCACTCTCCAAATACTCAAAAAGCTTCATGTCTAATGCTATGGAATAGAATTTAGCCAATGTATGCCCAATCATAATAGTTGTGTAGTTATTTGGCTATGAACCTCCTTGATTTGCGATTGAGGAAGATGATATGTTGCGACCAAGAGGATGGGATTCTCAGGGAAAAAAACTCATTAAATAGTTTCCATAGGGAAGGCTAGTGATTCCACCCCATATTTGAGGAACTCATCTTGGAAGTGACTTAGATGATTCAGAATATTGTAAAGAGAATGGGTATCACAAACCCCAAACTTAGGGGTTTATGTTTGAAGTGGGGATTTCTTCTGAAGGAGGATACCCAACAGGGCTTAGGATAACAATGGAGGGTGTCAAGGAGCTCATGTCACCTTGAAACAACAAAGTTGCATTGCTTCTATTGAAGAAGTCAATGGTAATATCTATGCATGGAGGGTAGGGATGGAGGGACATGAGTTGGGACAAACAAAATTCTTTGATGCACATTCCCTCATTATACTAATTATTCATGGAATAAGAGCCATGAGGATGCCTTCAAATAGAAGGACAAACAATGCAGGGACATAATTCAAGGCTTGCCTCCTAGAGGATATGAGATAAAAGTTCATATTTAGTCGTGGTGATGGTAAGATAATATTAGCCGTAAATAGCATAATCAAAATCATACCAAGCATCTAAGTGGATCACGACATGGTGACTTTTGAGGGACACTACTGGAAATTGGGTTTGAAGACTTGGGAGTTGCACAAAAATTGAAAATTGAGACAACATGATCGACAATGGTGAATCGATGTCAAATAAGAAAATTATGAATGCAAGAAATTATAGACTTTTTAACAAGAACATAATCCCTTATGCTTGGGCCCCTAGTATGAGGGAAACAATTAAATCTGCTGCAGTCAGGGAAACATGGTAATCCATTATAAATGCGAAGGCCACGTACTCACCCAGTTGGAGATGTTTCCCATAAGTTGTTCTAGGGTTAGCCCCATTAGTTGAGGTCCATAGTAAACCAATCTCTTCAGAATCAAACTTGTGAAGACAAAGCGCATCCTTAGTAAAATTATCTAAGACATGGATTTGTCGAGTTCATCCTAGTGCAGGTGTTAAAGCCAACAAAATTAATGAGATAATGCAAATAGGAATAATGGATGATCTTTGGATAGAGATCATAATACAAATCACCTTAAGTGTGTACAACAAAGGGCAATGAAGTTGGAGGAAATAACAAACTGTGTTGAAGTTATCCTAGAGGGGAGGTGGTCCCCTTAGAATTTGAAGACACATGCATTAAGAATGCACACCCACAACTACCAGTGACACTTTGGACTCAAGGTAGTCACGAATGAGGTGAGGCACACACTTGGAGCCGTGAATGCCTCTTGATTTATGAGTCTTATGCCGAAAGGTTGAGACATAAAATTATATTGTGATTGAAGGGAGGGCTCACTTAGGGCTCTCATGGGTCTCAATACAAAAGGTAAGATCTCATGATGCAACACCTTGAAAAGTACTTGAAGAGGAACACAATGCACTACTGTAGTTCCAACAAACAATAGAGATATGCCCATCATCTATTGAGATCCGAAAGTGCCATTACTTAGCTGGTCAAGGACACAACCACCCCAATGGAGGGGAATCGTAAATCACCAGTTTGCAGTCCCAAATCAAAGTCGATTTATTTTATTTTTTGGCACTCATGACTTGGGAGTGAGCCTTTTGGATGCCCTTGACTAGGTTTCATGTGAGATATGCATCTAAATAAACTATTTAGGGTAAGAAGATTATATTCTTTTTGGCTTTCAGCGGTTGTTAATGCTCTCTACAGGCTAAAACTTGATAACAAGAATGTTATTAGGAGTCACCCAAGCTCTATCAAGAGAGATTTCCTTTAGTTCTAAAGAATCGTGAACAAAGGCATGGCCCACTTGCAAGGGATCAATGAGCTTAGGAAGGCCACAACTTCGAAGCTGCTCTGAAGGCAAGACAGTTGATGATCAAAAGGCGCTCTAAGAAAGCAAACATGAGATTCAACCAAGTGTCTTTTGGGTACAAGTCTTGAAGGATCAACAAGTGCTCCAACAAGTCACATGTTAGAAGATAGTCTTCCTAATAATACACCCATCTTCTGCAATGCTTAGGTGTAATAGAAGAGAAGCAACAATCAAAAATGCCATAAAAAGCTACCAAGAGGAAACGAGTGCCATGGTCATGCAATCCTATGCAATAATAATTTGCCATGGGAACTAAGTAGTCATGTTATTGAGGAAACTAAACAATAAGATGTAATCAGATGAGCTTGATTGTCTCCATGAACAATTGTCAATTGAATCAGAATAAGCCTTGGCAAGTGGCATAGATCCATCTTGAGGTGGTTTATCATTCACTGCCTTGGCTTTTGGGATAGGATCTTGTTACAACCATTTGTAACAAGCAACATAGGGTTGATATATACTGCTCATGGTTACACACACATGACAACACCCACTAGCCGTGCAAAGTAAACAAAACAATCTCTGATACCACATGTAAGATCATTTCCTAGATCTGAAAACCCACAACTTAGTTTTAGAATTTTTTTCCTAAGCTCTCCCTCAATTAACTCCTCTCCTCTTTCTCCTTTCCCAAAGATCCACTCCCTACATTTTTCTTAATGAGTGGGAGACTTCCTTTATTTTGATGACGAAAACTCTTCTAACAAATCTCCTCTCTTTAACTTTCTTTTCATTAAGCTTTGTAACTCTTTTTGTTTGAATTTTCAAATAATTGATTAAATAATCAAATGTACCTTTTAGCCTTAAATTAAGCCATTTTTCTGACTGTCGTAAGGTAGGCTATATTATACCTTCTTGGACAGTCCTTGATGAGCACTTTTCTATCTACATGCACTTTTGGTTAATCTCAACCCATGTGGTTATTCATTCTTGGTCAAGCGTGGCCAATGATGGTCAAAGTGCAAATTGCTCAATTTTGGTTGTCAAAAAGCCATATCAAGCTTCAAATCAATGGAATGTGCTTAAGAGAAAGATCACCACAATGCAAAGATCAAAACCTTAAACTATCTTTGTTTAGTGTGTTAGTTACATTGCCATCAACCTATGTTGTTTGGGTACGGGTACGGGGACGTCTCGGGTACGCGAGTACGTCATTTTTCAAAAACCTTGATTTGGATACGTCGTGGGTACGTCTGTGTGTGTATATATATATATATTGTATATTACTCATTTTTTTAGTAAAACACTTGAAACTACATAGTGTGAAAATATTTGTCTATAAATGATAAAACACTTAAAAATATATAATATTCATTCATTCATTACTTCAAAGACAAGATGTACATTCAAATCTAGAATAAATCATCTCGATTGTCCACAAAATCATGAATGCCACTCCCATTATTTTTCAACTTTATCATTTACTGACACTTTCTCTCACAAGGGCTCATCGGTGCATTGAATCTCATGAGTGCTTGCCTTAAGGGGTGCACAGGGAATGGGGTGGGATCGGCTTGTGGCACTTTGCCAGAGATATTCTCATACTATTCTATCACGCATACATCCCTTCATGCAGCCTTCATACCTCCTATGATGTCTCCTTGAAATCTTGAAACCCTGAAATATGGCTAAGTTTGAAACCTTGAAACCCTGGAATCTGACTAACTCTGAAATATGACAGGGTCCTCCAAAACCTAGAATTTGCATTATAGCTCCTAGCAGTCCGAAACCCCTCTCAAACATCCCGAAAGTAGATAAATAAAATATAACTTAAAGTATAAGAAACTTAAATGTAAACTTATACTTAAATGTTTGTTTTATTTCTATATGGTTGGGTTCGGATTGGATTTACATTTAGGGTTGCTTAGTTTTTAGGTTTTTTTTTAAAAGGATTTTCTGAGGTTTTTTTTTTTTAAAAATTCGCCATTTTTCTGCCGGAATCCCTCGGGTACGTGCCGGAAACGTTTCGGGTACTCCCGGAGTCATCCTGGAGTGCGCCCGTCGTCGTGCGGGACGTTTTCGGCATGCCGGCGGGCGCCTCTGAGAGTACCTGGGACGTCCCTGTGCCGGAGGCGTCGGGCCGGGGGGCGTATCCTTGCAACACAGCCATCAACTCATATGATCCCTAGGGCTGCTTTACAAATGGTCCAATTGGATGCTCTTCAGTCCTCTAATATGGACACTCATTGCACCTATTAATATGTTCTTGCAGTTATAGTCTAATACAATACAAAGCAATATCATGACACTGACAACATGAAATATAGCAATAAACATAAACCAATATAGCATTTTTGTTTGTTTGTTTGTTTGTTTGATTGGTGAGATTTTTTTGCTCGTGACAAATATAGATGTTCCCTCGCTATCATGGTGAGTTCAGTCAGTTGGGATTTGAATGATTGTAAATATTCCCTCAAAAAGGTTAATTTGTCTTGTGATTTCTTCCTTTAAACGTATCCATGGTTGTCTGCAACACCTTTATCATCTACAGGAGGTAATGCAATGAACCACCATAGGTGGTGAATTCATTTAATGCTATAATGTACCCCCTGGAAAGGAAAACATTGGATTTACGGTAGTGCATAAGGTTACTCATAATAGGAGAGCGCTCGATCTACCCATTATAGATATTGTAACACCCTTACTTTTGACTTCGGGTGGAGTGCAATAGTTTTGGGAGGTCCCCAGGTTAGGTTAGGCTATGGTATAATGTCGAGTCTCCACTAATGCACTCGTACCGCCTCTATTTGTAGTGGCCCTAATTGCTCTCTAGATAGAGTTATAGGGGTGGGGGAGGTGTGGGTAGATATATAGGGGTGGGGAAGCTCTGAGTAACTATGTATAGGGGCAGGGGAGGCCCTACGTCGAGGGAGAGCCTAAAGGCTCTAAAGGCCCTACGTCTAGACTAGATATGGCTGATCTCGATCTATTGATTGAGACCCTCCCTCGACGGACTCGACGGCTCACTTATAGGGTTGTGGGGTTGTGGTCAAGGATGGTTATATATGGATAGTGGGCCTTTAGGCACTCCCTCGACAACCTACCCTACACACACAAACACAAACACACACAAACACACACACAGAGCTGGGGGAAGAGGTTTACTTTAGAAGGCACTCAAATTGCATGTTTTCCCTAGAGTAAATTTTATAATTCGAGTGAGAACCCTTCCACTTGGCACCTTTGGATCACTAAGGCTGACTTTCGTCCCTGCTCGATGTGTCAGTCTTGCAGTCAAGCTCACTTCTTCATTTGCAATCGAGGACCGATTTCCGATGTGCTTGAGGAAACCTTTGCATGCTTGGGGAGGGACTTTAGGCACTCCCTTGACAAAGAAAGGGGAGGGCACCCGCCTGACTGCGTACTATATATAGCTGGAGAAGGAGGGGGAGGGACTTGCACTGACGGCATTTATGCTCAGCTAATCTTTTGTTGACCATAATGGTTGAGTCTAGAAGTGTTAGAAGTCTCAGGCCATGGGTTTTAATTAAGAGGCAGGGATGAGGATAGAGATTTAGCTGAACCAGAAAGGGTTTATAGTTGAGAGCAGGAAGAGAACCTGACAAAAAACAAAGAAAACTTACAAATATTACTAATACAAGGGACAAAAACTCGTACACAGGTGTCTTCATGAGAACTTGCTTTTGAGGGACACAATGGTTTTAAAAGTGAAGTCTGGTTGAGTTTATGGGCACGAGTTATTTAAGTTGTTTACTCATTTACTCTCCCTCAACATTTGCGTTTGAAGTGGGTATTAGACTGGTCAGCTATAAATCTTCCGACTGCTGGAATCTCCTTAGGTTTACGACTCTTGTTATGTTTACTTTTCTTTGGTGCTAAGTTTAATTTTTTCTCATAACCTAAGATCTTTTTACCCTAGTTTTTCTCTATTGTAACTGAATGTGGTTTCTGAGTACAATTGATCTATTCATGATCATTAATATAATTTATTTCTTTCTTTCTTCTTTCTTAGGAAAGTATTGGATTGACTTATGAAAGGTGGATATGCTTTTCTCTATAAGAATAAAAAATGTTTCTATTAATTGGATACAGTCTATGACTCTAGATATTATTTTATGTAATTATCATCTCATACTGGTCTAGCTAGATTCTGTTATGCTGGATGGTGTTACATAATTGAAGGCTTTCACAGGAAATTTAATCAGAGTTTTGGCTAATGGGGAAACGAGGCTAGAGGGTGAGAAGCCCAAAGCGGTGAATTACATTCGCTGTTCCTCCCGCTTCTAACAAATGCTTTAAGGTGCTTGTGTGCTAAGCGGGTCCCCTTGGCTCATGATTATTACCAAAAATACATTACAAAAAATGTCATTAAGGTAATGACCACTCAAGAAGGTCATTTTGAGATGACTTAAACACACTGTGAAATCCCACAAAAAATAAAAACTAATAATCTAAGCCATATGGTATTCTGTGTATCTGCAACTTGCAATGTCCACATCGATAAATCCATAGAACCTTGGGATTGTCTTTTCTGTAAGTTTTTTGTTAATTGGTAACTCAAGTTAATCTTATTAAGGGCTTTCAGTGTTGTGTCTCCACATCATTTGTTTGATTCTTTAGTGCATTTGATGTGGATGTGAACTCTTGGTGCCCAAGACAGCATTATTAGGATGGTGCAGTTGGATTTGATTCTGTAGTATACGAACTTTCCTTTCCATGATTTAGATTTGTTGTTTGATTGTTTCCTTTGTTGCATTTAACTAAACACACATTTGTTTTGCTAAGTCTGAAAGTGAAATTTTAGAAACTTCATCTTTAGTTATTATTTTTTGAGACCTGCCCTTAAATAAATTTGTTTTGGATGAACAGGCCACTGAAACCATATCCTATTTCTCCAATGCGCCTTGTTCCTGATAATATTCCAAAGCCTGATTGGGCAAATGATGTAAGTATATTGCATTTGAACAAATTAATAAGTTTTTAGGTGTTATATTTTTATTTTTGTTTGTTTAGTTGAGCACCATATATATTGCTTCTGTTCTCTTTGGTTGCTATTCCTGAGTTATGAGTCTTTCAAATGTTCAACATACAAGTATACACTTTGTTCCCTGAATTTGCATATAGAAAATGGAATGGAATGTGATAACACTGCCATTGTTTGATCAGTGACATGCTATTAGGCAGTCGTTTATTAGGAATAATGGATGTTCTAACTGGTATTTCTATGCCAGTACGTTGAGTCATGTGTTCATTGTATGAATTAAAATTTCAAGTTAACTGTTCAATAACTCTATTGTAGGGAATACCAAAGGAGGAGCCAACTAGTGATCTACAAAATACAGTTGAGGTGTGATCAAATTCTTTACTTTCCATTTGTGTTGATGGTAGGACAGCTTAAGCAGTCTGTAATTTGGTCCGATTATTGTGAATGACAAGCTGACTGTGTATTTGACTTTTTTTTTAAAGGTCAAAACTCCACAAAAGATTGAAAAAATGAGAGAGACAAGCAGGGTAAGTCAATGCTTCTCTAGAAATGCTAGATCTTGTTATGCATATGGTATTTTTAACCGGGGGGTATGCTTGGCCTCTATTTTTCATTTCTTATTTCAAAAAATAACTTACATATTGTTGTTTGTTCACTGTCTGAGTCATTTTTGTTTTTGATAAAGGGAAATATTTATATAATCTTCAACTTGCAAGCAAACACACGATTCTCATTAGATTATGATACAGCCTTATGTTTTTGATTTGTAAAACTGTAATCCAGGTTACCTAACATGTTCTTAAGATAGTGATAGTGTGGAAATTAACGTATGACATATCAAGTTTTTGTGATTATTGTTACAAACAAGGTCAGGCCAAGCTCTTTAGGGATGTATCCTTTGGT
Organism: Torreya grandis; assembly: GCA_037957365.1. Taxonomy (NCBI): domain Eukaryota; kingdom Viridiplantae; phylum Streptophyta; class Pinopsida; order Cupressales; family Taxaceae; genus Torreya; species Torreya grandis. The sequence goes on along the minus strand of JARHVA010000016.1, from coordinate 2,850,522 downwards.
ACCTAGGGTGGTCATTTGATTGTACGCCTTCATGACATTTCTCTATACTTCATTGTAAAGTGTTTCCTGGGGATCTTGCTATTTTTAATTTATTATCTCCATCTTTTTACATAAGAATCAATCCCTTTATAAATATTGCCCAAGGTGGGCTTGCCTGTATCTGCAAATTGGATCTTTGACAGAATGAGCTTTGAAAAATTGAGAAGATATTGAACCATTGCCCACCAGTCATCATCAAGGATTAATCCCTTGACCTTTTGGGCTTTCTCAGTATTTGCAAATTGCCACAAGTTGCCTTGATGATTGTATGTAAGGCAAATCTTGTTTCAACAACAATTACGATGTGCAATACAAAAATAAAAAAATATTTTAAAATTTGTAATTAAATATTAGCCAAAAATAAAGAATGAATTATTAAATTACATATGAAATAAATTTTTAAATTTTAGAGGAAATGGTGACACTCAGTGTTTTGGCAGGGAGATGACAGCCCATTACCATCCGAGGGGGCTGCAGGTTGGAACAGTTTTTTTCGTCAAAAAAAAATTAAAACTTTAATAAAATGCTTGACAATGTAGAAGTATAAATGAATATTAAAAATGACAAACTAAGGGTTATATTAAAAAAATCCCATCAACTGCACATCACTGTCAGTGCACGGTACGAATCCTGAAAACTGCAAGTGTTTGATATAATTGGCCATCAAGATATTGATCACTCATTGCAAAGGCCTTGGAATTAAATATGAGATGAAAGAGCATCATATTTTTACATAACACCTAACCACAAGGGGGCATGCAAAGTGGGTGGTAGCCAACAGACATGGACAACCAATACCTCATGGATTGAGCTCTCAGCAGAGGTCCTTCCCAGCTAATTAATGCATATAGAGTGCAATAAGGAACAAGATAGAAAGAAAATAATATATTATGTTTGGAAATTTATAAAATTAGCTAAGAGAAAATGAGGATTTTGGTTCCCCAAGGGTCCACTTTGATTTCCAATAATATAATATAACAAAAATAATGTGTCACCTTAGGGGACTCCTTACTGTCATTCAAATTTTGCTTTCAAAAGTAATTGCAGGAAATGAAATCACAGTTGTTATTGTAATAAATTAATAATAATCATGTAAATAAGGCACAATACATAGTTGAACGACTATGCCTTGGAATAATTTATCATCTTATATAGAAATACTTGTTTTTTAATTATCAAAGACGAGAAATTATTTACAATTCTCTTCATATATTCAGTTGTTTTCTATTGGATGGAGGACATTTTATTTATCCATGATAATATGCATTTCTATATTGAGTTCCTGATGAACTATTGGCTATCAGCGGCTGACGTTATCATCTAATTTTTTTTTTCAAGTCTAGGGCACTTTCTGTAGGTATCTCTAGCAAAAAAATTAAAATTATTATTTTTTAATAGAAATAAGCTACCTTTAACCAAAAAAAAACCTAGAATGTTCTTAAGTTGCCTGGGTCATGTGATGATTTGTCAAGAACATTTGAATGCCATTTGTCTCTTCACGGGTTTGTTTGATCCACTAAAATTTCCCCATCTTCTTGATCACCAAATTGAGTGAATTGACTGCACAATGCATCCAAAATTCTGGACATATGTAGCCTCCAAAAACAATTTTGCTGCTTTTAATTTTTTGCATTGTTTGTAATGACTTGAACATTTTCCCTTTGGGGCATTGTAGTAACATTTATGAAGGGCCTATTTTTGCAATTTTTCTATTGATCACAAATGCCGGAATTGCCTTTTTCCTTCCATGAATCCCTGTTGAGCGTGAAGCCCTCCCACATTTTCTTTCTAGCTGGTCAATAATGTGGTTCTGGCCTTTTTATAGCTGCCTTTCTTTACCATTTTGGGATTTGATTAATGGCCCTCATCATTTCCTTCCAATATGGTGATCTCTCCAAGTTAAAAGAGATCACATTAGTATAAATGCATTAAGTCACCTGCTTATTAACTTGCTTTTATTCCTCTAATTGCAAAGACATTTCCAAGGGGATCATTTTTTTCATTCTCTTGGGCGAGTTGTCCTCTTTCTCCAAAGCAGAAGTTGGCCATAAATAAAAGATGTGCAGGGCTTGGGTTTGAATATAGAGGTTCTCTCCCACCAGTAGCAGGTTGCCTTTCAAATGGTTTTTGCAGGATGGAAGGGGTTTCATGAGCTCTTACTGAAGCTCTTTCTGCTTCCTGGTCCTTAATTTAATCTAGTCTGTTTGCCTTACTCAATTCCTTTTGATCATTGCCTTTGCAGACTGCAACCCTTTGTATTTTTTATCCAACAAAATTCGACTCAAACACGTTAATTGTAAATGTAATTTCACACCAAAGACCAAAATGGTTTTTGCAGGATGGAAGGGGTTTCATGAGCTCTTACTGAAGCTCTTTCTGCTTCCTGGTCCTTAATTTAATCTAGTCTGTTTGCCTTACTCAATTCCTTTTGATCATTGCCTTTGCAGACTGCAACCCTTTGTATTTTTTATCCAACAAAATTCGACTCAAACACGTTAATTGTAAATGTAATTTCACACCAAAGACCAAACTGGTTAAATGGTCTTTAATATGGCTATAGGAGCCATGGTATGTAATGTTCCAATTTAAGCTAACAACAGAACATAATCATCAGAAAATGCATAATGTTAAAGAACCATATGTTAAAAACTTCAACATTCAGAAAACGAATACTGGGAAAAGCCAAAGAAAGAAAACAATAAGAAAAAAAGAAATGAACCTATCAATCTTTGAAGTAGACACTTATCAAAAAATTATGGAAAATAGTGCTGATGTTTATGTTGTTGAATAATTGAACAATATCCAAATTTCTGATTGAAGATGATCAAAATAAACTTCTTTGTAATTTATTCTGGAGGTGAGATATGATACAATCTTGGTATGATAAAATCTTGACATATCCCTCAGAAGAATTTTCAACATTCGAAAAATATTTCAAGTGTTTCCCTTGATCTGCAAAGAGGATACCCTGGAAATTTCTGCATCAATAAGTTCAAACAAACCAATTATGATCACCACATTTTGGAAGCCTAAATGACACTATCATATACATGCTAAAAAGGTCCTTGCTTAGAATATTTCCACAAACTATTTGCATTGATGATTCCATTTAAAATAGCATAATCATTTGACAATTCCTGAACTATTCAAACATAAATTTACCATATCCTGTTAATGGCAAGAGAAAGCAATGTTTCTGCTGTATAGCTAATCATTATTATTAATACATGATAAAACAAGTGTAATAATTGTTGGAGATACTGATAAGTCACAACCTTCTGGAGAAAAGGCTGTCACCTTCCATGATGTGCAAATTTCACAGTATCCATTTTACTAAATATGTTGTCTTCATTTGTGATTTAATACTATGTTTTATAGCCCAGATTGGGAATTTGTGGGAAGTCCCTACAATTTCAGGTAATTGTTATAAACCATTCACAGTGGAAACTGGAAAGTCCACGCATTTCTTATCTATGAAGCAGATAGGACGAAAAAAGCATCTAAATTTCCTCAACCTATGAGATACATTGAACAGATGTTTGGATAGAGATGTTATTGGTTTTGAAATTACATTGTAAGATAATGCGTCCCTGTTCCAAGAAGTGTGTTATAAATGGATAGTAATTGATGACATATAAATTGGGAGACACATTTCCTAGTATAGGGGTCATGTTTTGGGTATGGGGACGTGAGATGGGGACATCTCCGAAGTCTTGGAGACTTCATTTGGAGTCTCCTGCATTTCCTAGTGGCGTGTCCTCACAAAAATTTATGCCCCCTGTGTTAAAATAAAAATTATTATTATTTTTTTATTTTTATAATATCTAAACTTAAAACTCTAAAACATAAACATGAAGTTGAATAATAAAAACATAATAAAAAATCCTACAGTAGTTCCAATCATCTCATTGTTCTCCATTTTCGGCCGGGAAATAATAAAATACAAAGTGGGAGATATATCACTCTACTGAAGTCGATATATTTTAGTTTTCAGCTGTGTTGCAGGGGTACGCCCCCCAGCCCGACGCCTCCTGTTCGGAGGCGCCTCCGGCACGGGGACGTCCTGGGGACGCCCGGAGGCGTCTCGGAGGCGGCCGCCGGCGTGCCGGAAACGTCCGGCACGCCGGCGGGCGCCTCCGGGACGACTCCGGGCGCCTCCGGGATGACTCCGGGCGCCTCCGGGGCGTCCCCGAAAATTTCCGGCGACTGTAGCGGAAAACCCTTTAAAAAAAAAAAAACCGCGCGAAAAAACCTGCGATTTGCACTTGAAAAAATGAGCTTGATCAATATAATGGGATCCTTACGAGAATCGTGGCATGGATTTTAACTTATAACTACTATGGGGGGAGGGTGTTCTTCGAATGCCCTTGCGGGAAAGAGATTGTTCCCCGCCTTTGCCCACAAACAATTCCGCGCCTGTGCCCGCAAACAATTCCGGATGCTCGAGTTGGGAAATAACGGGATCAAATTAATTAATAACTATTAAAAACTTAAAAACAACTAAAAAAATTAAAAAATAAATAATATTTTAATATATAAATATAGAATATAATTTATAAATTAAAAAATATATAAATATTTAGTTTTAAAAACTTTAAATATTTTAAAACAAATAAGATATACAATAAAATATTAAAATATATATATAATAAAATATTAAAAATATATATATAATAAAATATTAAAAACATAATATAACTATTAAAAATAAAATAAAATTTAATATTAAAAATTTAAACTAAATACTATTTAGTTTTTACATTTTTAATATTATAATTTATATTTTATTTTAAATTTACAGTTTACTATATCTTTAGGTAGTATTTAAATTATATTTTTAATATTTTTAATTTTAAAATTATTTTAAATATATATATATATATATATATATATATATATATATATATTTTTTAAATATATATATAGAGACGTACCCACGACGTATCCAAATCAAGGTTTTTGAAAAATGACGTACCCGCGTACTCGAATCGTACCCGTACTCGTACCTGTACCCGTATCCAAACAACGTAGGTTTTCAGAAATTTAAATATATAAATATTATTATTTTATTTATTTTTCTGTCAACAAGTATCCCCGTATCCAATGTCTGAAAATTGGCAGCCCTGCCCATCTCCTGGTGACTATGATTGATGAGCTATGGAGAACTTTAATTTGTAAGAGAAAACTGACAATTAGCTTGAAGGAAGCAACAAAGTGGAATGAAACCACATGTACGTAGATATGTATGCCTGGAACTGAGATAGCATTTGGAGAATATTGTAAAATGCACGCTGATTTGGTGTCCAAGGTTGTGATATAGCTAGACTAGTGTTATCGAGAAACCACCAGTGCATGGTTATTGACACAATTGTTTTTTTGATATTCAATGTTGATTGCCACCATCGCTGTCTGAATGAGTTTGCTTAATGGCCTCCGTAATGCAGTAATAGACTTTTTACTAGCACTGAATATACTTGTCAGTATTATAGTCTTTTTATTTTTGCTTGGTTAAGAGGGTTAAAGGGGTCCCTCACCCATTTTATTAAACAAAACCAACAATTACATAAAACCAAAAGAGGCCAAAGATGACCAAAGACAAAGCTAGGCTAGACGGGCCATAAGTAAAAGCATCACCGCCACGTTGAACAAACTCCAAGTAAGCTTGAACTGACATGGTGATTAGGCTTGACCGCCACCTCCATCACCCACCGGAGCCGCCACCAATGCATTGCTATCCATCCACCCATCCCCACGCAGGATCCCAGGGTACACCACATGCTCGACAACGACCTCCATTGCAGCCGGAGCCACCACCAACCCAACACATCTGCCACCATGACCACATCTGATGCCAGGGTCACCTCGCTTGCCCAGGACACTTTGGACACTATACAACCACCCAAACTTGGAGAGCGACGAGTATCCTCCATGTGTCCACACATGGCCCTAGAAATGCGTGGCCCTAGAAACTGCATGTTGTCACATGACCAACCCACCTCACTAAGAGAGATCCATCAACACTGCCCTAGGGATGGAAATCCAAGTGTCAATAATTCAAACAACCTTACCAAAAGTGCCACCGAGATCACACTGCTTGACCACCAAAAGTCCAACATCGCAGCTAGTGACACCAGGGGGGCTTTACAAACTTGGATGTCCAGAATCGAGATAAAGCCCCCGAAGGTGAGGTTTGACGAAGGGCTGATTGAAGCTTCACTGCAAAGCCCATAACAATCATATATCATTCTTTGAGCTTGTGGAAAGTGGCAAGGGGAACAAGCCCCACACACTCATTACCGGAAAACATCAAAGACAACGGGGTTGGCCCTTGAAAATCCTCTATAGCCCTGGCCAAACCAACCCGAAATTGTGGTTTAACCAATCTTTCAATGATTATGTAGGCCAACGAATTATCCTCTAAAGCGAGCAGAAGGTTACCCACGAACATAGAGGCCATTTTAGAATAAACCTTGGCTCAACATGCAGTTTCCAAATAAACTAGACCAATGAGTTCATAGACCGCATCCAACACTATAATGTCCCCTTTTTTGAATACAATAAAATAAGGGGACCGAAGTCTATTGTTATTTTTCGTAAGCTAACTGGGGAATTGATGAGAAAAATAATTTAATAATAATGTTTTAAGTTGTCTTAAAGTCACTTTATTTAATAACATAAAAAATGACACTTGTTCATTATTATAATTAAGTGGGGTAAAAAAAGTGATATTAATTACATGGCCAAAAGTAATTATTATTATGAGGGTGAAAAAGTGAATATTTAAATAAAAGTAATTGTAATTACATTTAGGGTTAGGGTGAGTTGGAAAAGTGAATTGAATAAAAGGACAAAAGTGGGGCAAGCATTATAATTATTGATCATTTACTTTTGTCATTCATGACTGAATCCAAAATTCTTTCAACTTCTGCTTGAGGACAAAAACTCTCCATTGCAGTTGGATTAGAGGATGAAACCTCTCCAATCTATTGAGGTAGTTCCATATAGGGGTTACAAGTGTGCAGATCAACAGGGTTGTGAGAATTGTATTGGCAGGAAACCCTAACCAGCTTTCAGGGTTTTGGTGAGGATGGAAAAAACAATAAAACTCAGAAACACAGTGCCCTAGGCAACAATGTTTCATCCCTAGTGCAAATCGCAGCACTTTTGGGTGAATTTTGGCTGCCAAACAACTATTCAGGGGCTGGCAGCATCCTTCCAGGCCTACGCTGCAGTACAAACCTAAACGCTGCTATTCAGACCGGAATGCAGCTGTTTGAGACCTGCTGTACGATTCTTCCATCTGACGTACGAACGCCGTACAGTTTTAGACCTGATGTACCTGCAACCTAGCCTGCCGTACTGTTCTGGGATATTTTCAGCTGGGGTTTGGTGAGAAATCAGAGATAAATTGGGTTTTTTTTCGCATTGCCATTCTGCTGAGTTTTCCAGAACTGAATAAAAGTGCCTGTCGTATCAGCAAAAGGAGCTTTTGCAGCCAGCAGTACCCTACAGACCTGCTGTTACAGAAAAATGGGTAAATCTGACCAGTTCTGGGTTAGGGTTTCAGTGCATGTAAGGGGAAAATTCAGTTTCTACTTGTTTGTTCTTTGTACTTTCAAATATTGAACAAGGGGTCTAATTGGAGAGTATATGTCCTCAAACATAGTTAGTTTTGATTGTTTGAATACAATTCCAGATTTGAATTAGTTGCAATAAATAAAAGGATTTTCCGTAATTTAGTATTCATCTCTGAAAGGGATATTTCAAACACAACGCCAAATTGAATGAAGAAGACCTTCTTGACGCAAGAGTCTGTCACTCAGCCATCAAAGGCCATCTCCTGTTTTGTAGCCGTCAGATGGAGAATGGGCGTGCTAAGAACTCGTTGGAGCATCTTGTCCATGGTTGTTCGAAACATTAATTGACCCCTAGCTAGTTGAGAGCCCCACACACAACTAGAATACACCTGTGCTGTCGCACTGTGCAATCAACTCCCACTAGACTTAAACATCAACACAAATCCCTTGCGCATGCGAGCCTCATAAATGCTTGCCAAATGACAAGACATTCAAGCTAGACCACACCATGAAATGAACATGGCCACCCCAAAGAGAAACATTAAAAGAAATTCAAATTGTTGGCCCCATATCAACATTGGGCCAAGCCTCCCAGGAGTTATCTACAATTAATTCCTTTTGCTGATCGATACTTTTGTTTGCTAAGGAATCAACCACATCATTTGCCTCCTTAAAGCAATGGGAAGCCTCCAAGACATAGAGGGATTCCAAATCTTCCCATTATCGCTTCAAGATGTTATTAAGATTCCAAGCTCCAACCCTGCGCTTACGAACAACACTGATAATGACCATCAAGTCACCTTCAATGACTAGCTTCTCAATACCACATTGGATTGCTAGTCTAACTCCCAACGCCAATACCTGAGCTTCAGCCTCATTATTGGTCCCATCCATAAGTTTCATGGACACTGCTCTTATTAAGGATCTTGAATAGTTGTGAATGACACAGCCAGCCCCCAAAGCCCTTGGATTTCCTCTAGCTGCCCCATCAAAGTTCAATTTGAACATGCTTGGGGGTGGGGGACACCAAGTCGAATTATCAGCCCTCTTGCGATCCTTGTTCGATATGATCGACCCATTAATGGGAGAGTATTATAGTTTATTAAGTTGTACTAAAAATATATATCAAAAGATATCATACAAAAAGCTTGGAATTTGTAGTGATTGATAGTTGATTGGTTTGAGTGCATGGTAGACTTATCTCATATTTTTCTCAAAATTAATGATCTAATTTCTGAAGACTAGTTTAACAATGTACATATTTTTATAATTTAAACTATTTTGTGTTACTGCTATTTTTAGACCTTTTAGACAATGGCTAAATAGAGGGCTTAAATTATTCATTTAACTTTGTTCTTGTTTGTTGCCTTTAATGTTCTCTTACTTCACAACTTGCTACTGTGTTTTAGTTTATTCTTTTTTTGTTGTTGCTTCAAGTTCAGATTGCGAGAGAGGTTCTTGATGCTGCTGCAAGAGCTATTAGACCAGGGATAACCACAGATGAAATTGACGAGGTTGTTCATGAAGCAACTATTGCGGCTGGTGAGAGCAATACCATCGATGTAACAGTGATTGATTCCATTTGTTTATTTTAGAAATCAAAGTTGAAACTTTCAATTTTCATTGTTATCTGTACAATGAAAAAACATAATAACCAAATTTGACATTTTTTAATTTGGAATTTCTGAGTGTAAAACCTTGTATTTTTCTTTAGTTGCTCATTGTTCTCTTTTTTTGGTACGAAACTTTACATTTGATTAGTTTCCTTTAAATATTTACTTCCAACCTTTTTTTTAATTTTATTTTTTACATCATATTCGTTCTTCCAGGTGGTTATCCATCTCCATTGAACTATCACTTCTTTCCAAAATCTTGCTGCACGTGAGTATTCTTTTTGGGTTATTGCTGCTTCTATTCTCTTTATGCAGTTTGGTTGGTGCAATAGATTTTCAGGTTTCATTGAGATCATGATGCTATCCATTGTTTTGGAATTGTTTTATTGAAATTCTTATTTCTTTAATTGTTGAATGTCCAGGTCTGTGAATGAGGTTATCTGCCATGGCATCCCGGATGCCAGGTAAAACTTTTAGAGTGCAATTATGTTTGAAAACGTTTTAATGTTTACATTTTATTAATATTTTTCTTTTGTATTTTGTGTTCTAGTTTCTATTTTAAAAAAGATAATTTATTTTTTAATTTGAGTCCAAATGGTAGAGTTAAGAAACATTTTTCTTTTGAAGAGGGTTTCACCTGGATGGGTAAGGTCAAATGCTCATATACAGTCAGAGAAATGCATTCCTGGAGGTTGTTTTTTCTCCATCAGCTAAACCGTGAAGAAGCTTACAGATGCGCACGCACCTTTAAGAAAGCTTGTAAAATCAGTTTGATGCTTCTGTATAAAGTATACAATATTTTGGGAGGACTTGTTGTTGGATTTCCTTAATCCTGTAAATTGTTTACATAAAATGGGATTTTAACTGCTCATTTAATGCATTTCGATGCTTATGTTGTTATGCTTTGTTGAAGAGAAATGGAGAGAAACTGTTTGTTGGCACAAGTCTTGCGATTTACTTATTTATTATCTATCAAAAGGAAAAATGCACTGTAGATGTACCATATCCAAGGACATAAAGACTAGCATTCAAGTGACCTATTAAAAATTATATGCTTTTTGCATAGATATCAATATGTTGCATATAAATTTGATTTTGTTTACCGCAGGAGATTGGAGGAAGGTGATATTGTCAATGTGGATGTCACTGTATATTACAATGGTGTTCACGGTATGATAACGGAATTGTTTCTAACTGCGGCATATCCTTGTAGATATTGTTATCTCCAAGGATTCTTGTTTCTGAATTTTTGGACTGTTATCATTTCACGTTAATTGATGTGCAGGAGATCTCAATGAAACATATTTTGTTGGAAAAGTCGACGAGGCTTCTCGACAACTGGTGCAGTCTACATATGAATGTTTAGAAAAAGCAATTGCAATAGGTATCTATCCATCTAACATTGTAACTCTAGGAGGGTTTTTCAAGGCTGGTTCATTTCCACATATCAAATTACACATTTTTTTGTTTTGAGAATCTGTTCATTATAGCATCCATACTAGAGAATTACCATGACTTAACACCATTTAGAGATGTTTATTCAATAATATTTTTTCATCCCTAACACATTTTGTGGAAAACACATTGGGGACGAGGGATATTTTGCAATTTGAATGATGTTTGTTTCATTGAGGGATTAAAAAGTATATTCAGGTCCATGTATTTGAGACTCTAATACAAAAAAGAAAGAGGTCTTTCTTTCTCTCATTTGCTGCATATTGGTGTGAATTCTGAGAACTTGGAGTTTCTATTAGTATCCTTGTAATTATATCTTCAGCAAACAAGAGAAAATAAAACATTTGGAATAGTTTTATTAGTGCATCCAATGATTATGACCATTGTTATGCTCAGATTTCAATGGGCAAATATAGAAAGTCTTGTTTTCTTTCAGTATGGTATATTATATAAAACATCAACCAGATCAATGGGCAAGGAATGCCTGGGTACATTTCTATATTGGTCCTTGTGGATGTTGCACTCTGGAATGTCTAGGAAAATCTTGAGTTACCAGGAAAACAACTGTGGATGTTTTCTGGGACTTGTTTTCTAAAGTATTGAAGCATAATCTGGAACATTTCTGGGTGGATTCCCAAAGTTTCCCTATTTGATAACCAGATTGCATGGAAGGGATATTAATGGATTCATCAAAAAAAATTCTGTTAATTGATACACTTTCTTTGGTTTCCCTTAGAAGTGACAAGATCTCAATGGATGTTCTAGATGAACAGAAGAGGGGGTTTATCATCGAATCACTAGTAGCGAAATAAATTCTTTGAAATGTTACATTATATATTTGAATTTTAATAATGAACTAAAATATTCAAGAATCTATATATGCAGTAAACATCATTATAGACTTTTGAGTAACAAGTAAATTCTCCGTCTACTTAGATCAATAGCTAAAACAGTTATCTGACTTTGTGGAACTTGCTACTTCCTATGGAACATGTCAATTAAACTAGATAGATATGATAGATAACCTGTGTTATTCTCTCACCTTGGATGATGTGTGTGAGAAATTAATTTGGACTGTCCTTTAGTGCCCTGGTCTTTTATAATTGTCATTATATTGACTGGAAACATATCATGGAATGGTCGAAATGTTATTACTTGTATTTCATTGGCAACATTGTTCTCTAGGTAGATTGACGAGCTATACTCATGTATGGCTGTGGTTAAGATACTATCTTATAGTATCTGCTTATGAATATCACAGGGAGTATTGCTTATGAAAAAGAGGCCTGCTTGTGTGTTTCCTGGAAATTGTTCACGTATAGGAGTTTGATGCATCCGATTGAATTCCCGTAAATTTATGTCAGAATGCATGACCTATTTATGGAATTTTGCTTGTGCAGTTTATGTTATTTGATCAATTTTTATCTCCTTCTAAAGTGTGCTGTTTATTTGCCATGCTCAGTAAAACCTGGAGTGAGATTTCGTGAAGTGGGAGAGGTTATCAATCGCCATGCTTCAATGTCAGGGTTATCTGTGGTGTGTGGGTCATTTTATCTCGACATTTTATATTCTAATCTAGGTTGCATATTTTCTTGTAAACATCACTATCTTTGTTGAGATTTGCAGTTTGTGGAATAGGTGAAATCCTATTGTGGGCATGGTATTGGCGAGCTCTTCCATTGTGCTCCGAACATCCCTCATTATGCTCGTATCCTTTTTAGGCTTATAATGATCTGCCTGCTTGAATCACTGTGGAGATCGAGCATTCTTAGGCTTAATGAATCTGAATGATCAGGAACAAAATGGAGGCCACAAAAGATGGATTATAAGTTATGTATATGACCTGTGTTATTATGCTATAAATATAGTGTAAGTTGTTATGCTTTTAATAATTGCAGAACTAGGAACATAATATTATAACTGGGTGGGATTCTCATGAGATTTGAGAAATATCTCCTTGACCTGAAGATAGGGAATAAAGCTGTCGGCATAATGAAAGCCGGACAAATATTTACCATTGAGCCTATGATCAATGCAGGTATGACATTATTGGATAGAGCTGTTAGTTTTTCTTTATTGACTGCAATATTATATTTTAGTTTCCGTCACATTGAAAAATCATTTCCACTTTGCATAGGAGTATGGCGTGACAGAATGTGGCCAGATGGATGGACTGCTGTGACAGCAGATGGGAAGCGTAGTGCCCAGTTTGAGCACACCCTGTTAGTGAGTATCGTTTCATTTTATAACTCCACTCCATATTTACAGGTTATATTATCACTTGGAAACGTGGTAGGACACATCACAAGGTAGGGATACAATACAAGCCATAATAGGAATTATAATTACATTGATAGGTGTTCCTTTAGTGGCATCTGGAGGCTAATTTTGTGTAAGGGCGTGAGTGTGTTAGCATTTAATTCTTTTAGAGCCAACATTATAAAAAAACTATAACCACTTTAAATTTATTCATTTATTTGGGCCCGTAATTATTTAATAACATGACAGGTGAACTATGATTTTGTTGTTGTAATTTTATTTACTTCAAAATAAAAGAATTTAATTATGTATTTAACACGCTGAATATATGGTGGGTGAATTATATTTATTGTTGTGGTAATTTTATTCACCTCAAAATAAAAGAATTTAATTATTTATTTGGGCCCGTAATATTTTAATAACATGAAGGGTGAATTATAATTTTGTTGTGATAATTTTATTTACTTCAAAATAAAAGAATTTAATTATATATTTACTATGTTGAAATATTTGGTGCCTATAATTATAAAGATAATTATAATATATATTATTATATAATTTATTTTCCATACATATACATATTTATTGAGGTATATATATATTGATTGTATTCTAATATAATTATATTATAAGACTAGCACACATATCTTAGATAAATCTATGTACAATACACCGATAAATATCATTTTCGAGACACCTATATCATATTGAATTGTGACATTAGTGGAATAGGTACCTCAAGAATGATATCTATCAGTGTATTTTACATATATTTATCTAAGATATGTATGCTATTTAATACATATAGACATTATTAAATATTGCATGGCAATTAATTAATAATGTTGGGAAGAACATTAATTAATATTGCATATCAATTAATCAGTAATGTTGCTTAGGCATAAATTATTTACATTAATGCCCTTTTAGCCTGTAGATGACCAGTTTCCATGAACAACATAGGTCATAATAGTAACATAATTAATACATAGAAACATTAATTAATTTTTCATAGCAATTAATAAATAATGTTGGCTAGGCATTAATTGTTTACATTATGGCCCCATAGCTTGTAGATAATTGGATTCTATGAATTGCTGAGATCTCAACCTTCATCTTTGTTAACATTGTTGGGATGTTTCCCAATCTTTATAGCTTCGCTTGGTTTCCTCTTCATGTAATGGTCCTCTTTAACCAGTAATTTGGCTTTCTCGATGCAAATATCATGAGATGATGAATATGTATGTTCTGCTAACGCTGAGCTCTGCATTGGATTACACTGGTTTTTTAACAATGTTCTTTGATTATTTTCTGGAAAGTTGCACCTATGTATGGCTGAGCACATGAGCAATCAATCTTGTGCATCCCATTGCTTAAATTTGGATTTAGAGGGTCCTTGGTGGATTTCAGCATATTACCAATTTTGTTTTGGGTTAGGAAAGTGGTTTTTACGTTTTGCTTTGTCAATATTCTTACTATTTTATTTGAAATTCCCTTGCTGTACAGTAAATATGCAATGTGGGATTCTTTGATCTCATCCTTGGCATGTTTCGGAGATTGTTTCTTCTTATCAAAGTTTCTTAAAACACTAGAAATCGGTCTCATATTATAGCCATTTATTTTTGTTAAATACCTTTTATCCTCCTCAATCTTGATGAAGGGCCAAAAGTTGTAGCTTGAAACATTAATCTTTCTCTTTTGTATGCAATTGTATCTGAAAAATATGTGCTGTTAAATAATTTTTTATCGAGGTCACAAACTTCATTGTCAACGAAGAAATTTAAGTTGAACCCATCTTAACTCGTTTAAAAAGTCCTAATTGTTATCCACATGTTAAATTAAAATACTGAACTAAAACAAGTTGTAAAGGGTGCCTTTAAACTTGAATCAAGTCCCAAGCAAAAAGATCAGTCATTTCTTGATAATTGGAATACAAATTTAGTCTCTTGTTGAATGGGATATCATATATATTTCTGAGTCTCTTGTTGAATGGGATATCAAATCTATTTCTGAATCTCTTGTTGAATGGGATATCAAATCTATTTCTAAGTCTCTTGTTGAATGCGATATCAATCGATCTATGTTACACCATTCTTTCAATATTTTTCTTTATAATTGTCATTGCAATCGAACTTTGGTATTACACACAGGCTATCCCTATTTTATGACCCACGAGTCTTGGTGACATTAAACAAACTATGAAACCATTGCAATTTACATGTCAAGAAATTTCCAAACCTTGTATAAAAAGCTCATATTGGAAAAAAAAAAAATTCAAGAAAATGCATGGAATGAGGATTATGATATATGATATGCCTAGTTTTGGTTAAATTGCAAAAAAAATTGTGCCTTGTCAAATCATCATATAGCCTATCATTGAACTAGAGTCTGCTGGTTGACCTGAACCTCATCAACTTGCACTCAGATGTTGAAACGAGTATGAGTATCCCCAAGCTAAGACAACGTAAAACAAAAAAAATAAGATACCGGTTCACCCATTTTAGCAGAGAAACCTGGTCTAGGTACGTATTGGATCTAGGCTTGGGTTCGATACTGCCTAGATTCAACCTGGGTTCATCCTGGGTGACACAGGGCATCCATGTTATTTTGCAAAAGAACCTAGGCGAACCCGCGTCGCCTAGGACGAACCCAACAATCAAAATATTTTATTGATTTTTTTTTCTAATTTTTTTTCTCAATTTTTTACAAAAAACAATGATTAAAAATAATAAAAAACACATTGTAAACCCTAAAAGTTAAGTGAAAGATAAAAACATAAGATAAAAGAACACAAATGATAAAAACAAAACACAAAAGCGAAACCACTTGCCTCTCATTTTCTCATTGCATACTTACCTTCCTTTGTTGATCTAGGGTTGAAGTTTCATCAAACAACATTCTAATCATTTTCCTACGCTGATTGAGAAGTCCATTTGCTGCCAAAGTAAGATTTTAAACTATTAAGTTTTAGCTTGTATTGTTTTAAGTTTTTTTTTTTGTCATTTTTTAACACGTTGCTACCTTAGGGTTTGTTTTCAATATTTTTTTTATAATTTGTGCTGGGCTTTTTTTTTTGCAGTTAGATAAACTACAATGTCAACAAGTTCTACCTCTGTGAGCCAAACCTAATTCAAAATTGATGTAGAATTATCACTTTGGAAACGTGACAATGATAGAGCAAGTTTCTGGTGGTAGGAGGTATGTTTGGAGATGCAATATTTGTGATAGTCAATATGGTAGCTCATATAGTTGGGTGAAAGCCCACTTATGTCACATACCTGGTGCCAACATCAAAGGTTGCATGGGGGGGATGGTAGTCCAATGGACAAAATGAAAAATCCTTGAATACATCAAGGAGTAAGAAGAAACAGACATCCCCTGTGCTATGAGATTATCTCACCCTTTGTCAAAGAAAGCCAAGGTATTAAGGAAGCGACTAGTTTCTGTAACTCCTCTTGGCGGTTTCCTGGTTGTGATTGCAACACATCCATTTTTGGCAATACCCTCCATGCATGAAGAGGTTTTTCCTCTTTCAAACAAAAGAAAAAAAATTGAAAAGGCCTCGTCAAAATGAGAGTAGGGATATCGTGGATGAGCATAGATCACGATGTGTGTATGCAAATTTATTGTCTTTCAATGTGGTTAGATCACCATGTTGTCAAGAAATGGTAAGAGCGATCAATGAGGCCCCAAAAGGTTACAAAGGTCTAGGGTTTGAGAAACTCTGTTTGCACCACCCTATTGACAAAGGAGAAAAAACATGTTGAAGATTTTTTGAAGCCAATCAAGATTTGTGCACTGAAATGAGGGTCTCTATCATTTCTGATGGATGGAAAGATGCAAAAAAGAGGGCTCTAATTAATGTGGTTACAGTGTTCACTAAAGGGGCAATGTTTTTGAAGGCCGTTGAGTGTGAGGGGTGTGTGAAGCATGTCGAGTTCATTGTCAACATCCTCTTTAAATCCATTGAGGTGATGGGACCTCAAAACATTATCCAAGTTATAATGAATATTGTAAAAAATTGCAAGGCCATGGGGATGTTGTTGGAGGTGAGGTATGTGCACATTTTTTGGACACCTTGTGCTGTATACTCGTTCAACCTCATGCTGTAAAAAATGAGGAGAAAAATTAGGTGGATCAAGCAAGTGTATGCTGAGGTTGAGGATATTCAAATGTTTGTCACCATCACCTCTCTCAAGCCATCTTCAAATCCTTCTTGACTTTGGAGCTGTTGAAGGTAGGTATTTATAGATTTTTATTTTTATTTTATTTGAATAATTTTTTTGAAAAATGCATCATTTATTACTCCAAGGAACAAAAGGTTACATCACTGGGCAAAAAGCAAGAAAATAAAAGATTACAACTAAAAATAAGGCTAACATGAAACATCTCTCCCTACAAAGGCAAGGAAAGAAAACACATGAGCCTACGCCCCAATGGGCAAAGAGTTCACATCTCTTCAAAATCACTTAAACTTAGCTTTCACAATCCAAGCCAACTCTTGTCTAAAAAGCCTCAACTTCCCCATATAGAGAGGGGAGGTGTCGTTTTGAAAGACGTCTTGACATCTCGTCCTCCAAAGAAAGTTGAATGCTGCCAACCATTTTGTATGTGTCATGTCCCTTTTTTCGGATTGAATAAGTTAGAAGACCCTTAGCCTATTATCCATTTTTCGAAGTCTAAAGGATTGACGCAAGAGAAATAAATTAATAATATAACTTAAGTTGGCCAAAAGTAATTTTATGTTATAAAAAGGCAACTTATGTTATTTTATTAAAAAGGTTATATATTTTTAATAAAAGAAGCATAGTTACCATGTTCGGAAAGTTTGGAAGTGGAAAAAAGTTCAAAAGTTCGGAATTTTGCAAAAAGTTCGGTTCGGTAAGTTTGGTAGTTTGGTTAGGAAACTTTTACAAATCATAAAAAAATAAATATATCATACATGTTTGTAAAAGATAAGCACAAATAAGTTGATCAATGATAACACATGATATGAAAATCTAATAGTGTTAAACTTCAATGTTCATTATTCAACATCATACATATAAAATATAACAATGAAGATTGTGAAATTTCTTTTGTTTAACATTAAAGTTGTCAGCATTCGCTAAAAATGGAAATGAAATTTAAACATCTGCAACATCAAACCCTGCAACTACAACAAAGTCATTGTTGTCAACCTGGAGTTGCACCCTGAAACGAAGATGTGCTGAAATGGTTAATCCTCTCTCCAGTTGAAACAATGGGATCTTCTCACGAGGGTGGATGTCTCAACGGTGACAAGAATCTCCAGAGAAGGCTAGTTCCTGTAAGATGTATCAATGCGGATCTCTACTTTATGCTGCGGACTACCATAGAAAAGGGAGAAAGAAACTTGAAAGGGAAATCCTACCTAATGACGGTGATATACCAAAATGTTGATTCACTTTACTTGGAACTGTGAACACTGAATCAAACAAGGAAAAATGAAGACCTTTGATGTCAATTGATCACTATGCATAAGTATTTCATGAGAAGGTTCGATCCAATGACAAAAACGTGAGGGAAAACGATGGAGAGTGGTCTGATACAAGACACTTTGCAGCGACCTAACATCCACTTACAGCTTTAGCAAAAGACATAAAACACTGAACATGACTTGCATAACATGATGAGCTAGCAACTAGGTACGAATCAGAATTTGGGAAGGGAGAAAAATCTACCATGTATTCAAATTGTTGAACGAATGTACGCTATGCTAGCACTTGAAATCTGAAAGTACAGTTCTATTGATTGAAGAGGTTACACAACTCACCAATGGCAGAGTCTGGTCTTACCAAGAGATGGATCGATTTTATAAGGCTGAAAAGCCATTAATATAAAAAAGTACAAAAAGCCAAGAGATTGGCGTTGGAAATAAGAGAGGAAGTTAACTCTTCATTAGCCCAAGTCCAAATTGCATTGCATGAGTCTTCCAACTTTGTCTTTCTTTGGCTTATACCTAGTTGTCTTGCATGAAGAATCCTTGGCGTTGAAAAAGAAGAAGACAAGTTTTGGATGCATGACATCTACGAATAGATGTCTTGACTTGAAAACTAGTCAACTCCAAAACAAGAGTAGTCAAATTCACTCGAATTGTTGGAACTTTTGAAAGTCTCTCTTTTGCATGAAATCAATGCAAATGCCAAATTAAGAATTGCGTTTGAACCGCCGGAACGTTTCGAGCTTTGAGACAAATGAGAGTGCGAGCATGGAATTTTTGGCTGTTTGAAATGTTCAACGCTTTGCCCATTCATCATGTAAGACAACTCTATTTTCAGAATTAAAGCATGATTGTTTTCGTAAATGCGTTCACTTCGTTGGAGTCACTTACGTTAGTCTGTGCATGATCTTTGTTCATCCTACCTTTGTCTTTATTCTAAGTTTGTTTTATTTGCTGTTCATGCTTATGTCCATGTTCAGTTCTGCTTTAGTCCTGTTTGTATTTTCTCTAGCTTTTCTCATGTTTTGCTTTAATTCGAGAATTAGGGTTTATTTTAGCTTTCGTCCTTCAGACAAATTGTCTAAAGGACTCTCCGTCTCTTCTCTTTCTCAGGCTTGGCATTTTGTCCGAAGGACTCTTTGTCTCTTCTCTTTCCCGGGCTTGGCATTTCCTTTTCTCTTTTTTGGCTTTGGCTTCTGCCCTTGTCTTTTCTATCGGGCTTTTGTCCTCTTGAATTCATTCGGACTTTTTGCTCGAAGGAATTTGTTTCCAAGTCAATTTTTCCGAATTTATTCTTTTAGGCTCTTATATCTTGCTCTTTGGTTTTTTCAGGCTTTTGTTGACTTTATATTCTCGCGGATTTCCTGTTTGACAATTATTCTGAAGGATTTCCTTAAATTTTCTCATTTCCTTCTTTGCCTTCGTTTTTTTAAATTTTCATTGGGCTTTTTTCTCGGGTATATCCTCCGTTGTACTTTTCCCTAATTTCATTTGGACTATTTGTCCGAAGGAAATTAGGGAAAAGCTCTGATGGAGGATATACCCAGGAAAAAGCCCGATAGAAAAAAAAAGAAAAAAAACAAAGGCAAAGAAAATTTAGGGAAAAGGTCCGACGGAGGATATACTAGGGGAAAAAGTGCGATAGAAAAAAAAAGGCAAAGAAAGAAACGAGAAAATTTGAGGAAATCCTTCAGAGTAATTTCAAACAGGAAATCTGTGAGAATATAAAGAATTCCTTCGGACAAATAGTCCAAAGGAAATTCTTTTCCGTTTAAAGTGTCCGTTGCTTTTATAAAGGTGCCCTCCGCAAGGGCTTCTGATTCCCAAAATTGCCCTTCGGGCTTTTTGATTTGGTCATGTTAGTCTGGGTGCCTTCCGCAAGGGCAAGGTTCTTTCAGAAGTGCCCTTTGGAAGAATTGTAAAGGTCCACTTCGTCGACCAAGTGCCCTCCGTAAGGGATTTTTTTTGCCTTCAAAAGTGCCCTTCGAAAGAATTGTAGGGCACTTGGGCTTTTTGAAGGGCACCTGGGCTTTTTGAAACTGTCCTTTGGAACTTTTGTCTTGACTTGAAAACCATAAAGTGAACCCCTTTGGGACTTTTGAATTGGACCTTCCCGAAGGGCAGGTGCCCTTCGGGTCTTCTCAACCGTGCTTTTCCCTTTTTCTTTCGGACAAAAAGTCCGAAGAAAATAAGCTTTCGAACGACTGCCACTTAGTTATTTTTTTGGACTTTTACACAGTCCTTTGAGAGCTCTTTCTCTCGGACAAAATGTTCGAATAAATAGTCCACCTCTTATAGCCCAAAAAAATCCTTGGGAAGACAATAAATAAACTTGCAACTTGTATGTCTTCGCTGTATTTGTACATTTGGCTGTAATCAAGAAAGCTCCTTGGAAACCTCAGAATGACTAAAATTCACTTGGCTGTAGATGGCCACTTCGGTGGCTGTAAATGCTCATTTAAGGACCCCAAAACTGATTCACAAGACAAACTTGGCACCATAGCAAAGTTTCGAATAGTAGGGGTGACAATTTGCCTTGTGGGGTAAAAATTGTCAACATTTTTGGCGACTCAACTGGGAAGCATGCCTGCTATGCTAGAGAACTCAGACTATATAGATGCTATTCGAACTCCCAAATGATGAACTTGATTTCTAACTGAAAATCTCCTCCTGACCTTTATTGAAGTAACCTTTCTCCCTCAAAATAAGAAGGGAAAAACACGAAAGCAAGGAAACTAACTAAGAAGCAAATGTGCAAACAAACATTTATTGAACAAAATTGAAGTAAACTACTGTGCTTGAACAACACTAGGAGGAAATAAAAAACTATGTACATAGAGCTTTGCTCTTCAATAGCAATGTTTTAGATGTATCCCATTGACTGGGATTGGACGCTGTTGGCCATCCATCTTGACAAGTTGGAAGGCGTGGGATTTGCAGCTGGAGATTGTGTATGGGCCACTCCAAAAGGAATCAAACTTCGTGTGCCTTCCTAGTTTGGCTCGATTCTCATCCTACTTGAGGACCAAATCTCTTTCATTGAAGCTTCGTGAGGAAGCTCCTTTGTCAAACGTTCTTTTCACCTGTCCTTGATGACTTTCCATGGCTAGCATGGACTGATTTCTTGTCTCTTCCAACTCCATAAGCTCTGCATACCTGATTTTCATAGGCTCATTCTCCAACAACTGAAGTTGATGCATTAGTATTAAAGTTGGAAACTCAAGAGAAATAGGTAACCTTGCTTCCTTACCATAGGCTAGCTTGTATGGAGAGTTGGCTATTGACCTCTTGTAGGTGATCCTATTAGTGCATAGAGCTGACTTCAACTTGAGATGCCATGACCTCTGATTGTCTTCAATAGTCCTTCGTATGATCCTTAAGAGGTTCTTGTTTGTAGATTCAACAAGGCAATTTCTTTGTGGATAATAGTTTGATGAAGTGCTGAGATAAACTCCATGTTGGACAGCCCATTGGCTGATCCTAGATCCCACAATAGCCTTTGCATTGCCAAAAATAATGGTTGAAGGAACTCCAAACCTAGTAAGTAGACCTTCATAGAGATCAAGAACGTTAGTTTCGTTTGTTTCTTTCAATGCAATTGCTTTCGTCCAACATGTGAAGTAATCCATAGCTGTTAGAATCCACTTATGCCTTGAACTTGAAGGAGGATTAATGAGACCAATAAAGTCCAATCCCCACTAGACAAAACGCTAATCTACTGTAATTGGTTGGATGGACATGGCTGCAAGTTTAACTTTTCCTACAAACATAGCACATTGTTTGCACTTCCTAACCCATGTATAGTAATCATCAAATATAGTAGGCCAATAGTACCCACCTCTCATGATTTTAAGTGCTGTAGTTCTTGCGAAAAAGTGTCCACCATGTCCATCATAGAATTCTTCAAGTAATCTTTGAGTTTGGCTTGGTTCCACACACCTTAGTAACATTCCATTAATATCCTTTTCGAACAAAACACCATCACCGAGCAAGAATGGAAGTGATTGTAATCTGAAATACCTTTTTTTTGAAGCAATTAGGTGAGAAGGGTAAAAACCATCTTGCAGATAGCTTATCAAATCATGAAACTAGCTGGAAGGTGAGGTGTGAACAACAATCTCCTCATCATTTGACACTAAAACAACTTCATTAGTTTCTTGCAAGTCCTGAGCTAGATGCTAACAAAGTCTTTTGCCTCTAATCAGCTTTGTAATCTTAATTTTCACGTCATATTCCATTACCTTGGTTATCCAACTAGCTGTCTTCTCATTTGTCTTTGTTCATAAGCTTTGATGCTTGGATGAACATCCATTAGATGTATTTTATTATTAGACAAGTGCCTAAATTTTTTTAGATATCTTATAACTAAAAGGACATGCTTTTTAACAAAAGAATACCTTGTTTCATACTCCTCCAAGCCTTGGCTGTAGAAAGCTATTCGTTGCTCCAAATCTTCATGATTCTGCTGCATAAGAATCCTTGAAATGGTGTCCATATTAGCATACGCATACAGAATGAAATCTTTCGTAAAATTTGGATTTAAAAGCGTAGGAGCACTTGCTATGGCTTTCTTAACATCTTCAAACCTTTTTACTCCCTCCTTGGATCAGCTGAAGTTCTGATTTTTTTTTAGCATGGCTGTAAGTGGTTTAGCTATAAGAGCGAAATCTGAAATGTATCTCCTTATAAAATTGATTTTTTCAAAGAAACTTTGCAAAGCCTTTTTGCTCTTAGGCAAGGAGACTGCAAGAATGGATTGAATCCTTTCAGAATCTATGTTTAAATCATGTTTTGAAACAACATGTCCAAGAAGCTTACCTTCATGAAGTGAAAATACACACTTTTTGGGATTTAGAAATATCCTAAATTGCCTACACTTTTCAAAAACTTGTTTGAGATGAACCATGTGATCTTCTGCATCTTTTGAAAACACTGTTATATCATCCAAATAAACAAGCACAAACCTGTTAAGAAAGCCTTGGAAGGCCATATCCATGGCTCTCTGAAAGGTTGCTCCAGCACTAGACAAACTAAATGGCATCTTTCTGTATGCAAATGTCCTCCATTTAGTCGTGAAGGCTGTCTTGAATTGGTCCTCTTCTTTGACCAAAATTTGATTGTAAGCACTATATCCATCCAACAAGGAAAACCTTTTTGAACCTACAACAAGCTGTAAAATTTGTTTCATTGATGGCAATGGATAGTGGTTTTTAAACGAAGCTCTGTTTAAATCACGAAAATCAACACACAAACGAATCTCATCAATTTTTTTTTGTACTGGAATAAGGTTCACCACCCAAGTTGAGTGCTTGATTGGAAATATAATAGCTGATTCTATGAGCTTGTGAAGCTCAGCTCTCATCAAAGGCTCAAGCTTTGGATTTTTTGGCCTCTGTCTTTGTCTCACTAGTTTAGTTTTCTCTTCTAACTCAATGGTGTGTTGAGCCAAACTTAGATCAAAACCTTTGAGATCACTATACTGCCATGCGAATATATCAGCAAAACTCGTGCATAAATCAATGAAAGCTTTCTTTTGTGGAGGAGTGCATACTTTGGCAAATTTCAAAATTTTACCAGCTGCAATCTCTACATTGGCATAGTGCTCATCCTTTGTTGACAAGGATGGTTTCTCTTTCCTTAGCTCATTATCTTCACTGAAAATATTTTCAAGAGTGACCAATACCTTGGGTAGCCAATTTGTTTTTAGTTGTACAATTTGATCATCATACTGCTGTAAGTGTTTCGACTGATTTCTTAAAAAAAATTCAGCGTCTTCCTGCAAAAATCTCACAATTTGATTTTCATTTTCAAACACATGCCAATTCTCTTGGTTATCCGAAACAAAAGGCTTTACAACTACCTCTATATGTGATTGAAAAATGTCACTTTTTACATCAGTTGGAATGTTAAATTGTGCCCCAATAGTAGCCAACCTATTAGCATGTTTATTTCTATCTTTTGGTATTCCCTGAATATTAAAACCCTGAAAATCTTTAAGTAAATCCCAAACTCTGTGTCTGTAAGATTTAAGCAACATTTTATTGCATACTTTCAAACCTCTTATTTGGTGGACTACAAGTTCACTATTTCCAAACACTTGCAAACAATTTACTTTCATCTTCTTAGCCCACTGCAAACCGTGAACTAGTGCTTCATATTCAGCAACGTTGTTTGAACAGTGAAACTAAAATTTAATAGAAGAGAAATACTTTTGTTCTGTAGGAGAAATTAACATCATTTCAGCTTCGATTCCATGCTTATTTTTTGATCCATCAAAGCACAATTGCCACCAATCTTCATTAGATTCGTCTTCTTTGACCATCACTGGAATTGGTGCATCGTTTTCATGAAGACAATACACACCAAGACCTTCCTCTTCAATTAGCTTGTAGGGATCATGCTCATGCAAAGTAGAAGCTCACTCATCAAGAAACAAATTTGGAACTCCATCCAAAGGCGAGTCCATTTTTACATCACTAGTTTGTAATATTTCATCTGAGATGATACAATTTGCATTGACCACATTTGGCATATAAGGCTTCATACGAAAATGTGCAATAGGCTCCGAATGAATTGTTATCTTTGTACCATACCTGAATCTGAACAACAAATAGGTCCAATCAACTGATAAATATCCCTTAATCTTTGAGGTGAAGTCCTTTGAAAGGCACATAGCGAAATAAAGAGGCAAGTCCACCACTACAACATCCTGTTGAATAGTAACGTTAAGACAAGCATGTTATGTCAATTTCAAATCTTTGATAATGCCTACCGTCTTTGTTAGTGAACCATCCAACTGCAATACCCTTTTAGTATTTGGTTCATAAACAAGGCCAAGCTTGTCTGCAATTTGTTTGGGCATTATTGTACTGCTAGCTCAACTATCCATCATACAATTATGAACCAAAGTATCACCCACTATCAAAAAAAGATAAAAAGAGGGAGTTTTCTTCGATTTTACCTTAGTTTTGTCCACCTTTGACATCTTATCTCCTTGCTGCCCCTGTTACTTAGTTGGCTAATCCGAATTTGTCAAGACAACTTCTTTCTCAACTGGTTTTGGAGACAATTCAAGTGCTGAAAGTTTTTGAATGAGTTTATCTTTTTGCCCTGGAATTGAAAGAGAATCCCACATGCTAATGCTGATGTTAGACTTTTGCATTTGATCTACAATACTGAACTGAGATGCACTAATCTTTGATTGCATTTTTTGTGGTACTTACTGGTCACAAATTAGAGGTATTTGCTGCACTTTACTAATCTTTATATTCTGATTTTTTTGAGCTATGGGAGCAACAAGCTGCTCTTTTGTACTTTGAGCAACAATACTAGGAGCACTTGAAGTATTTGCTACCGCTTGGGCTTCTTTTAGTTTTCTGATAGGTTATAGCTACAACTTGACCACTTGAATTGTTAGTTTAACATCTTGAGTAAAAACAACATGATCATCGATTTGTCAATTTACATTAATAACATCGACTGCCTTTGAACTTGATGAGTCACTCTTTATGATGTCAAACCTGTATCTTGATATTGACCTCCTTGAAAAAATAACTCTTCTTGTGTCATTTGTGGCATGGTGATGTTCTGTGATACCAAGGCTTGGATTTGAGCATCATTGAGATTTGAGAGCTGTCAACCTGAATCCTGCACCAAATTATTTTGAGTTGGGGTTGGAACAATGGCTTTTGAAGTGGAAGGAGCATTCAGATCAAGAGCATCATATGGCTTAGCTAGAGTTATAGTTCTTTGTGTTTGATAGGGTGGTCTATTTTCTCCGAAACCCTGATAAAGAGACCTTTGATCTTTGAAGGACTGATAGTTGTTCTGATTTTGTTGTTGATAGGGCCTATTTAACTGAAATTGCTGCCTCTTGAGCTGTACTATTTTATTTTAAAAAGATTGTAGCAAACTTTTCAACTCTCCTATCTCACTAGATTGACCAGTAGGGGCTACAATAGGAACTTGAGGTGCTGGAATTGGAGCTAAGGATGGAATTTGAAGAACTTGAGGGGCTGGTACAAAACTTATTTCTGAAAATATGGGCATTAGAGGTCTTGGAGAAAGTTTTCCTGCTTGTATCAAACTATTTTCTGTCCTTATTGCAACTTCATAAGCATCAGGGAAAGTGGTACCACCCATTGACTGTATCATCACACTAATGTCAGAATTAAGAGCTTTCAAAAAATACAAAAATGCATATTCAAGGGATGGCCTAATCAAAACCGGTATCCTGGTCCATATTTTCTAGAATCTGAGATTAAAATCGGACATAAACTCATGAAGAGCTCTCTGTATGGCAGTTAATTGCTCAACTAAAGATAAGTGATTAGATTTGTCTTCAAACTGCTTGACTAAGGCTGCACCCATTTCATCTCAGGGAGAAATAGATCTAAGTGGGAGGGTTCTATACCATTGTAATGCTTTTCCTTTGAAAGAAGCAACAAGCAATCTAATAGCAACATTATTCTCAATAACATTATGAACTGAACAAATATTAGCTACATTCTGGATATGCTCAATAGGGGTTTGATTTTTTCCTGAGAAGAATGAAATACTTTTAAGGGTCGATACAAGAATGTAGTCTAACTGTGCTAGATTCAGTGCGCTTCCCCTATTGAATGGAGCAAACACTTGATTACTAACGGCCATCTGGATGTGGGTTTTGCAGTGTTTAGAATGATAGGATGAGGGGAAGGTAAATATTCCCTTTGAGGATATAGATTTGCCCTTCTAGACTTTGCTCTTTTATAAATTACAAATTCAAAAGGAATACATTTACTTGCTGATCTTGTGGTAACCTTTGACATGAATGGATTCCCTAAATGATGTTATAAACTCTGCAACTGGATGTAGATGAATATCCTCTGTTGCTGTGAAAACTCTATACAAAACTTTTTTTTCATCCCACCGGGCGTATCAAAAACTGTTGTCAATTGGAGTTGCACTCTGAAACAAAGATGTGTTGAAATGGCTAATCTTCTCTCTAGTTGAAACAATGGGATCTTCTCACGAGGGTGGGTGCCTCAATGGTGAAAAGAACTTCCAGAGAAGGGTGGTTCTTTTAAGATGTATCAATGTGGATCTCTACTTTGTGCTGCGGACTACCATGAAAAAAGGAGAAAGAAACTTGAAAGGGAAATCCTACCTAATGACGGAGATACACCAAAATGTTGATCCACTCTACTTGGAACCTTGAACACTGAGGCAAACGAGGGAAAATGAAGACCGTTGATTTCAATTGATCACTATGCATAAGTATTTCATGAGAAGGTTTGATCCAATGACAAAAATGTGAGGGAAAACGATGGAGAGAGGTTTGATACAAGACACTTTGCAGCCACCTAACATCCACTTACAGCTTTAGCAAAAGACATAAAACACTGAACATGACTTGCATAACATGATGAGCTAGCAATTAGGTACGAATCAAAATTTGGAAAGGGAGAAAAATCTACCATGTATTCAAATTGCTGAATGAATGTACACTATGCCAACACTTGAAATTTGAAAGTACAGTCCTATTGATTGAAGAGGTTACACAACTCATCAATGACAGAATCTGATCTTACCAAGAGAGAAAATTATAAAAAGCCAATAGATTGATGTTGGAAATAGGAGAGGAAGTTAACTTTTCATTAGCCTAAGTCCAAATTGCATTGCATAAGTTTTCCAAATTTGTCTTTCTTTGGCTTATACTTGGCTGTTTTGCATGAAGAATCTTTGGCGTTGAAAAAGAAGACAAGATTTGGATGCATGACATCTACGAATAGATGTTTTGACTTGAAAACTAGTCAACTCCAAAACAAGAGTAGTCAAATTCACTCGAACTGCTGGAATGTTTGAAAGTCTCTCATTTGCATGAAATCAATGCAAATGCTAAATTAAGAATTGCATTTGAACGGTGGGAATGTTTCGAGCTTTGAGACAAATGAGAGTGCGTGCATAGAATTTTTGGCTGTTTGAAACGTTCAACGCTTTCCTTGTCCATCATGCAAGACAACTCTATTTTCAGAATTGAAGCATGCTTGTTTTCTTAAATGCGTTCACTTTGTTGGAGTCACTCATGTTAGTCTGTGCATGATCTTTGTTCATCCTGTCTGTCTTTATTCTGCATTTGTTTTTTTCGTTGTTCATGCTTATGTCCATGTTCAGTTCTGCTTTAGTCCTGTTTGTATTTTATCTGGCTTTTTCTGTGTTCTGCTTTAATTCGAGAATCGGGCTTTATTTTAGCTTTCGTCCTTTGGACAAATTGTCTGAAGGACTCTCTGTCTCTACTCTTTCCTGGGCTTGGCATTTCCTTTTCTCTTTTTTGGCTTTGGCTTATGCTCTTGTCTTTTCTATCGGGCTTTTGTCCTCTCGAATTCCTTTAGACTTTTTGTCCAAAGGAATTCCGAAGGACAAAAAGTCCGAAGGAATTCGTTTCCTTGCCAATTTTCCTGAATTTATTCTTTTAGGCTCTTATGTTTTGCCCTTTGGTTTTTTTCAGGCTTTTGTTGACTTCATATTCCCGTGGATTTTCTGTTTGACAATTATTCCGAAGGTTTTCCATAAATTTTCTCGTTTCCTTCTTTGCCTTTGTTTTTTTTAATTTCTATTGGGCTTTTTTCCCAGGTATATCCTTCGTCGGACCTTTTTCTTGAATTCCTTCGGACTTTTTGTCTAAAGGAATTCCTTCGGACTTTTCCTTTGGACAAATAGTCTGAAGGAAATTCTTTTCCGTTTGAAGTGTCCCTTGCTTTTATGAAGGTGCCCTCTGCAAGGGCTTCTGCTTTCCAAAATTGCCCTTCGGGCTTTTTGATTTGGTCCTGTTAGTCGCTTGGGTGCCTTCTGCAAGGGCAAGGTTCTTTCAGAAGTGCCCTTCAGACGAATTGTAAAGGTCCACTTCGTTGACCAAGTGCCCTCCGCAAGGGCTTTTTTTGCCTTCAAAAGTGCCGTTCAGAAGAATTGTAGGGCACCCAGGCTTTTTGAAAGGCACCCGAATTTTTGAAACTATCTTTCGGAACTTTTGTTTTGACTTGAAAACCATAAAGTGAACCAACCCGAAGGGTTACATACCCTTCAGGACTTTTGAATTGGACCTTCCCGAAGGGCAGGTGCCTTTCAGGGCTTCTCAACCATGCTTTTCCCTTTTTCTTTTGGACAAAATGTCGGAAGAAAATAAGCTTTTGAACGACTACCACTTAGTCATTTTTTCGGACTTTTACACAGTCCTTTGAGAGCTCTCTCTCTGACAAATGTCTGAAGAAATAGTCCACCTCTTATAGCCCGAAAAAATTCTTGGGAAGACAATAAATAAACTTACAACTTGTATGTCTTGGCTGTAATTGTACATTTGGTTGTAATCAAGAAAGCTCCTTGGAAAACTCTGAATGACTAAAATTCACCTTGTTGTAAATGGCCACTTGGGTGGCTGTAAATGCTCATTTAAGGACCCCAAAACTGATTCACAAGACAAACTTGGCACCATAGCAAAGTTCCTAATAGTAGGGGTGACAATTTGCCCTGTGGGGGCAAAATCGTCAACAGTCATCACTAGCAGCATCATCTAATCCTACACTAGTAGGCTCATCAACTACAATATTTTTTTCATCTTCAAAGCATGGTTCGTCAAGGTGAGAGTTGTGATTTTGATTTGCAAGAGAGTGAATAAGCAATCGTAAATTGCTATGAACAAACACAAGATCAGAGAGTTTTTGAGCCCCCAGTCGATTCCTCTTGTTAGTGTGGATTAAGTCATGTGTACTCCAATTTCTTTCAGATACAGAAGCAGTGGAACATTGGTTGAAGATTCGCATGACAATCCTCTGCAATTGTGGAGTAGAAGCCCCATAAGTCTGCCACCATTTAGATGGTTCCCACTTCACCCTGCTTGCCTTTGCTTCCTTGATACCAAACATTTTCAGTTGGTTCTTAAAAACACTAAGTTGCTGCCTCACTACTTCCTTCTCTTCTTCATCAATAAACAACTTGTCTATTGTTGCAAAAACACCTTTCATTATCTCTTCATCTGCTTCATGATTTACCTCTACAAATTTGGGATCTAAATAGCAAGCTACTGCGTATAGAGGACGATGTAACATCAACCATCGCTTGTCCACATTTTTCCAAATGCGTTTGACTTCTTCAACATTATCTACAAGTAATTTTTGAATTTCTTCCTTTGCTCTATCCATTCCCTCGTACACAAAACCCATGCAAGGTTGATTGCCATCAACTATTCTTAAAATTCTAACAAGAGGCTCAAACACCATTATGATCTTCTTGGCCCCATCCCAAAATGTGTCCCCAAAGATAATTCTTTCAATATCTTTTGAACGGGCTTCTTTGGAAATCTTTGATTCTGTCCATTCGTCAGAAACCATCACTTTTTTCAATGCTGTCCTCTCCTCTACCTCCCTTTGCAAAGTAATAAAGTTGGTGGCAATTCTTGTTTCAGCAGGGGATAAAAGCTCGCGCTTTGAAAATGAACGATACAAGTTCAATGTCAAGCGGTGATTGAGGATAAACTTAGAAACTTGTTTTCCTTCAATAACAATATTACTTACCCACTCCTATTTTGATAGATCTTCAAGCAAAAGATCCAACACATGTGCAGCGCATGGTGTCCAAAACAAACAAGAAAATCTATCCATGAGTATCTCACCTGCCCTTTTACAATTAACTGCATTATCTGTAATGATTTGAACAACATTCTCTTCTTCTATCTCCAAAATAGTTGATTTGATGCATTGAGAAATGAAAAGAGAAGTTTTTTGTTCTTTACTTGTATCAATTGATTTTATAAACATAGCACCATCAGGGGATATTGCCATAATATTTAGAAGAGGTCTTCTTCTTGAATTGGACCATCCATCACTTACTATTGTGCACCTTGTTTTTTTTCAATTTTTTTTAATTCCATCTAGCTCAGTAGATATGGCTGCCACTTTCTTATCAAGAAGAGTAGTTCGTACTCTTTCATAGCTAGGCAATTTGTAACCCTTCCCAAAATTAATAGCCCCATCTAGAAAGGTTTGGAAACGTGGAGAATGGATCACATTGAAAGGAATGGCCTCTGCATAAAACAATCTAGCTGCCAACTTGTCCACATCATGCTTTTCTTGTGGCCTCCACATTGACTTCAATGAACCCTGTGACTTTTGAATGCCACTTCCACTTCCACTTCCTTGGGCAAATGGTGATGGCGAGCAACTTGAACTATTGAAGGAGCCCATTTGTGAGATTGAATGTGGAATTTTAGCCTTCTTTGATTCTGAAGCTAATGATTCAATGCGACTCACATTAAATTTAGCTGTCACTCGATTTATGAATTCTACATATTCCGGTTCCATTGAATTTTCATTTGCTGCCCCACAAACTTTCACATCTGAAGATCCTCCAAGATGATGGTAGTGAACTCTGGTTATACTGCTTGTGATCTTCCCATTGCACAAGATGATTCTCATTTTTTTTTAATATTTATCATCTTTGTGGACAATTTACTTCATCTCTAATGGGCGGCTTGACATGAAGTTTTTAGAAATACCCTGTTCCTCCCTGCCCAATCCTCACTGCCTATCCAATACCCACTGGTAGTTGACACTGCTCTGATCTAGAATTTAGTGACTTCTCGAAGAAGCTTTTGAACCTGGAAAATGAACACAAAAATAAAATTTAAATTAATTTATTAAATACAAATAAATAATTTTAAATTAAAAAAATCTAAATACTATAATATTAATAATACTCATAAGCCATAATTATATAATCTTTACTTTTAGTAATTATTATTTAAAAACAAAATTTAAATTTATTTATTAAATAATAAATAATAATAAAAATAAATAATTTTAATTTGAAAAAAACTAAATATTATATATTAATAATATTCATAAGTATATAATATATAATATTACTATTATTAAATATAATTATTAATACTTTACTAATTATATATTCAAAACTAAAATAATACTCCAATAAAATCTAATTATGCATTCAAAACTAAAATAATACTCCAATAAAATTGCAACTTTTCAAAACTTAAAAGAGAAAGACAAAATAAAAAAAACCTAAATATATGAAACTCACATCACATCGGGCAGTCTGCAAGGCTCTATCACTTACAGTATAGGACATGCCATTTTACTTTTGCCCTAGCTTATCGTTGAGTTGTAACATGAAAAAAGTGTAGCAAGTCTCTGTCGTTTTGCACTAACATATCCACTGAGCCGTCGCTGCAGAGTTTGTTGGCGCCGCTTGTATTCTGCAGAGTTTGTGAAATTTGCCACTGCCACTGCTTTAGCATTGTAGAGTTCGTAAACACTGAAAATGGCAAATTGTAAAATAGTTTGGGTTATTCGTGTATTTATGGATCGTGAGCGGCGGTGGCCGTAGGAGGCACATGCAGTTTAAAGTTTTAAACGGTGATTTTTTTTTATTTTTGTTTTGTTAACCCCTGTTAATATTTTTTAATTTATTTAGTTAATTAAAAAAAAAAAAGAATATTCGATGACATGCAAATTTTACCGAATATGTTCGTTTTTTTAATTATGTTCGGTCCGTATCGTTTTTGACCATATTCGTATGAATATGGTAACTATGAAAACAAGTCAACACCAAAATAGAAGTGGGACGTTGCTTTATGGGTGTTGCCTTGGTAAAAGGTAAAAGTAAAATTATAAAAGGGGCATTGGGTTCCTTTGGAGAGTATCATTTATCAATCAACCTTCCCAACTTACTTGTGAGTTTTACCATTCCGCTTCAACTTTCAGCCTTAGAGGATGAAAACTCCATTGTGGAGCATTAGAGGACAAAAACCCTATGGTGGAGAAGACGAGGACAAAAACCCTTAGGTTTTGTGTGGTGGTTCCATCTAGGGACTACTTTTGTGCTTTAGATCTGGTCTATATCAGAAATCAGCTAAATCAAATAATCAGAGCAACATGGAAATTCCAGATCTACGTTAGGGCATCAATATTAGGGTTGACGTCACACTTATGGAAGCATTTCTACGGCTGGCATCATATGTCTAAGGCTGATGTCACCATTAAGAGTTGTTTTTGGGTTAAATTCACCACTTCCATGTTCGGTTGTGTCATAAATAATTTCTGCATTTTGTTGTAAATGAACTGCTGTTATTCCAATAAAATCTCTATTTTTAGCTGTTTAATAGAAAAAATAAGAGTTTTATATTTTTAGATTTAAGGGTTTGTTGCAAAATTCAGTTTGTTGTAAAAATGAGAAATTTCTATTATTCTGTAATTTTATCTACAAGGGTTTTGATATAAAAATTCAGAATTAAATATTTTAAATATAAGGGTTTGTTGTATAATCTAGATTTTTCTAATTTTCCTAGAAAAGGGACATTACAATAACCCTTGGAGCTGTCCCCAACCATCCAAGAATCCCTTAAAAGCGACCCTTTCCAAGAGAGAGGAGCAATAAAAAGGAAATTGAATTTAGCTTGCACCCATCCCCAAAGGCCCCTTGCTGTTGGACATTTTCAGAAGATATGATCAACTATTTCTTCTTTCCCCCACACCATGCAAAATGCATCTATAAAACCAGTCTTGCTCAACATTACTTTAACGGCTAGCCCCTGATGTATTGGTAGCCATCCTTTCACCTTATGTTTGAAGGATGTTCTAGTTCTCCAAATAACTTGGCAATATCTTTGCCATCTTACTTCCGGATCTTGAACCCGCCGTTGTTTGTTCAATCTGAGTGCAATGAAACTGGAATGGCGTATTTGATTATACAAGTCCTTTGTTTTACAATTGAGGAGGGCTTTTTTTGAATTCGACTTCCAATCCCTCCAATAGGGGCCTACACTTTCTAAATGCATCTTGAAAAGACATCATTCAGGGATCATATTACAAAGTTCTTGAAAAGCAGTTTTCTTTGTTGGTGACAAAAATTGAGCCTTGTTTAAGTCCCTCCAAGATTTCCATTGTTGCCTTCAATTGTTCCAAAGGTCTCCCTAACATAACACACCATTTCTTGCCAATATTTTGCCAGCAATAAGGTGCTGAGACTATATTCGCCTCTCACACAATCATCTTGAGATGACTTGTGAAGGTGCGACAAACATTCAGTAGCATGGTCATTAGCCACATGTAGAGTGTATGGAGGGAGTCCAACAATGAGCGGACCCAAAAAGTGAAATATGATCCTAGATGATGATTGATGGGCCCATCTTGATTATTTGTTGAGTTTTACTGAGCCCATTATTAGTATGATCCATTTCATTGATATGGATCAGCGAGTTTGGGAGAAACATACGATGGCATCGACTCAATGATTGAGAAGATGAAGGCCATCATTAATGCAAAAGAGCGAGACATTGAGGAGACATTTTTCAAACAAGTGCATTCAATCCTTGTTGAGTGGTGGAACAAAATGACCAGTTCGCTACATTTACTTGCTTTTGCATTGACTCCTTAGTTCTATAGAACAAAGATCATTTCTTTGCCGAGGAGGGTGCCACCACGCAGGGATGTCAAAGTGGCTGAAGAGTATAAATTGGCATTCTCTAGGATCTTCCCCAATTCCAAGATAGAAGACATGATGATGAATGAATTTAGGTGTTTCATTACCTCCCAAGGTCATTGTCTTGGTACTCTTTAGGATAAATACAAGAATGATGCTCATATGTGGTGGTATCTCCATGGCCAAGGATCACCAAACCTACAACCTCTTGCAATCAAGTTCTTTTCACAAGTAAGTTTTCTATTTTCTAAGTATTTAACTCTTTCTTTTAATTTTAAAAATTAAAATTTAATGGATAAGACTTGAGTTTTAACTTTTTATTTTTATAAATTTGAATATAGGTTGCGAGTTCATCTTCTTGTAAGCGGAATTGGAGCACATATATCTTCACCCACTCACAAAAGCGCAATAAGCTCGCAGCAAAAAAACTGAAGAGATAGTTTACATACAGTCCAATTTGACTTGGATGCTTCCATTTCCCACCACTCATTAGTTGACATCTAAGTCACCGCATTCGAATTCATCAAGGATAAAATTCGTTGCTAAAAAAATAACTATCAAATTCGTGATTAAATTCGACTCAAAGAAATATTATATTTTATTATAAGAAATATTATATTATAAAGTATAACTATAAATATATTTTATTATATATAATATATTAATAAACTATATTATTATATTATAAACTATAACATCATATTTGGAATAAATTTTAACTAAATATCTAAAACCTAAATATCTAAAGACAAAACCTAAAACATAGATCATAATCATTTATATAAACTTATAAAGTTATTACTTTATAACTTTATATTAAAAAAAATTAAAAAATCTGTGCGCTGAGTCGTGACACAACGTTCACAGTGGGTATGCTGCAGAGCTAACAGAACTAGAAGCGAGCAAGATTGAGACTGCACACTGACAAATGGGTTTAAATTATTATTTTTTGCGCTTTTGAAAACCCTACATTGCAAATTCAAATGATTTTTTTAATATATTCGCTTTTGAGATTTGTCATTTAACTCATATGAATTAAATAATTTTTTTGAGGTTCCTTGAAATTTGGCAAATCTCGAATTTATTTGATTAAAATCGGTGAATGTGGTCACTGAGGTTGACATTGACGCTCCTACGACACATAGCTTAGCTAGTGGGAGTGGCGGGAGTGCTAGTCTTTGTGGTTTTAATGAACCGCATCATGATGTTGATGCTCTCAATGAAGAGCAAGATGACTCTGAATATTAAGTTTGATGTAATTAATTATTATTGATATTTATGATTAATGATTATCATGACATTTGGCAATCTGTTTATTATTTGATTATTTGCATATTTTATTTATTATATCAGTATGCATATTATGTGGTTAAAGACAATGTCATTAATTTACTATTTATTTATTAGGCTAGAATTTCTATATTTATTATTTTTATATATTTTTTGCATGGTAGAACCCACGCTGTACCCAAGGCAAAAAAAATTTTGCCATACTGGTGAACCTAGTTCTTCGAACCTGAACCCGAACTGAACCTGTAACATAGCAAAAAAATGAATTGTATTTTTCAATAGTTTGCTTGTTCTTTGGCCATAATTTCAATTAAATTTAACAAGGAGAATAATGTAAATAGAGGGATTCCTCCTAAACTGAAGGATTATTTATCTTTTTAAAGTGATTTATTACAATGATCGATATGTTTTTTAGTGCATTCTAATTGATTCTTATTGACTTGTATACAATAGCTATGCCATGTTAATGATGTATCATTTTTTTATGGTGTGTATATGCATGCATGAGTTCTTTGCTAGTAATGCCCTTGAATGCTAAATCCATAAAGAATAGTTAAGTATTACATCATTTATGGACTTGGTAGCCACCAGGAGCCCCCTAAGAATCAATTCTATTTACTTGTGGCTAGGTGGTCTTAGGGAGCCCTCAAAAACCTAATCTATTTATTTGCAGCCAGGTAGTTGTTAGGAGCTCTGCAAAGAACAATTTGACTAAGCAGATGTAATGAGAGTACTCGGTCAAGTGGCCACTTGGCAGCCTTACAAGAGATTTATTTCGAGGTCATTAATCCTTAAGGATATTATTATGGGTAAGATGGATATGAACTCATGAACTAGTGACCACAAATCCCTTTGGGAGGCCAGATCATAGTTATTGAAGATTGCCACAATATATTTGGTTATGTCCATACTCATCTTGATGGCTCAATAGTATGGCTTAGGTATCTACGAGCCTTTGTGTTCTAGTAGGATTGCATTACATTACATGCTAACCAAACACACAATCCTTGTCTGCTCTTTGCCAAATGTGTACGTGGATATGGGAGAGGTAGTTTTAAACAAAGTTGAGTAGTACTTCCTTTCCAAAGTATAAAATTGATTTCAGTTGTATGGGAAATTTTATGGAAATAAGAATCTACTAGGGTTGTAAAATCTCTCACTACTCCCCTTTTGGTATTATTTATATCGAATTATTTTGCAGTCCCAACAATAATCTCTAATGCTGAAAATTCACTCTCTTACAGCTCTAGAAAGTGAAGATGATGTGAAAGAAGTGTTATCTTTCGAAATAAATAAAGCACCAGGGCCCAATAAGTTCCCATATCCCAATTTCTGAAGACTTTGGGTACGCTATCAAAGACAAACTTCAAGGAAAAACAAAACAATGTTGCAATGCTTCAATGCTGCTGATCTAGTTCTCATTCCTGTAAGATTCAGCAAAAAAACAAACTTTTTTTTCCACGTTCATTCTTAACATTAATTTTACATGAAATCCAACTGCCAATTCAAATAAAAGTACAACTGCTAGGTCCATTACTAGATCACATAAGTACATCAGTTCAATCATGAATGGTATATTGAGTGTACAAGCCATTAATGTCATAATGAAACATTTCAAAGTACAATTCCATAATTACGATACATCTCTGCATGATCAAATGCTTGAGAAATCAACAACGCGAAGATTACATAAGCCCACTGGGTGAGATAAATAATACATCTCATCATAAGTAACCTCCTTTGGTAAAGTTATGTTTATGTAGTTCCAACCTTGCCATACGATCTCATAACCCAATGACGGAAGAAAGAGGAGGGGATCATCTGATCCCCAACCAAAGAAGTCATTCCCTAACCACCCCAAACAATAGTGGAACATGTCACAAAGGAATAAATACTTACTCATGCCTCATGCATACATATTTAACCACACTCCATTTAAAAGATACAATAATTAATGCAACATCTCAAATGCATTTACAACATGTGTCATCACATAGCATATCATTCACGTCAATAATACAATGTGGACAACAATGTTTATAATGAAAAGTATACTTGCCCATATAAACAATCGTCATCATAAATATACCTCAACCACATGTGCATCAAACTAGAGTAACCATAACAATCACAACAATAGGTACATCATTTACGATGAAGAGCACACCCACCCCATATGAACAACCGTTGTCATAAATTACCTCAGTGATGTGTGCCCCCAAACTTCACCCGTCCAAACATCACATAGGACAATCTTCAACAGTTCCTCCAATATCATGCATAGAGATTGGTAACAGGGACACACTTTCCAACAAGGAATGAAAATAGGTGCCACCTGAAGCTAGAAAAAACTCCTAAGGTGTCCGTCGTAGATGAAATGGAAGCAGACTCTAGCACTTGAAGGATAATTCCTTGATATGTAGATTCATGGGCTCATTCCTTGCACCTTGAACTCTGAAGATCTGGGTTCAAGAAGTCTGCAAACCCATAGATATGATAGACATACTCATGATGCCAAATAGCCATTTCATGGCTATCTTCTCTTCCAAGTAGGGAACAAACCGAGTTTTTATAGGGAGTCCCCTAGTTCATGAAATGAGCAGGACCATTGTATTAAAACCCGTGGGTAACTGCCAATTATCCACAGGTTTCCTGCAGTGTTTTGTCAAATGGTAAATTGATGTATTTTTCATGGGTCGGTTAGTACCTTGAAACCTACGGTTAACAATGAGTAATTAATCACGATCACTCATTAACCACGGGTTTCAGGGTGCTAACCAGCCCTGACTCGGGTAGCAATTTTCATATATCGAAACCAAAAAAAAAGCATCATTTTCATTTTTATCTATCGCGATTTTAGCATGCGTGTTTGCATCTATGATTTATGGAGGATTGAATGTTGTTTGTGAGGCCCAAGCCATTGTACTCTTATTTTTGTTTAAAATAAAGCATTGTACTCTTATTTGCTCAAAAAATAATCTAAAACATCCTTATGACTCTGAGTTATGTGTTCTCTACATTCATTTCATTTTTATGTGTTTCAGTGTATTTAATGAATTTATATATTTTTTAAAAGTAGTGATAAAATTTCCGAGTCCCAAGTACGGGTCAAAAAATTTGGCTGCCGAGTAATTGTTGTTTATGAGTTTTCCTAGTATGAGCAGGACTCTTTATGAAGCATTGGTCCCTAGCATTGAACACCACAAAGGAACCTTCAAATGAGTATCGCAGTATGGGTGAGACCTTCACTATTACCCAATGAAATATTGGCAAGAACTCTCACTCAAGAGAATAGGCAATGCAATAGGGGAATACACGGCAGCATCAGGCTTTACCAGAAACTCAGAAATCCCAAACTATGCAAGGACTTGCGTGAATATATGTCTAGACATACCTCTTCTAGATAAACTGATCTTGGACATTGGAGGTATACAATGGGAACAACTCATTGACTATGAGAACATCCCCTTCAGATGTAGACTTTGCCACATGCATGGACATCTTGCAAACGCATGTCCCTCTGAGCCAATTCAGGATAATGCATCAAAACAATCATTTCATTTGCGCATGCAACTAGAGAAGCATGATATAACTCATCAGACAGAAGCAAAGATTTACACCAACAAAGATCAATCCACTCATAACTTAGAAGGAAAACAAAGTGAGGAAGTGAAATTTTAAAGAGATTATACGAGGAGAGTGATAGACCCCACTTAGAAGGAAACCTCAAGGTTCAATCAAACCCTTTTTCTACACTAGCTGATTTAAATGCAGAGGACACAACAAACACACAAAGCATCCAAGAGATGAAGCTATTCCATAAGACAATCAAAGACGGACCTCAAAGATAAGTCCAAAACTGCTCCCTCATTTGCTTCTAAATCTGAACCCTTGCCTTCCCAAACAGAAATAAAAAGACCTAGGGAATCTAGAAAGCAAATGTACACCTCATTCCAATAGATCTACCATTCTGGGAAGCAACGGACATTTCTACCACCTAGAAAAAGAGGAAGCCTACACCGGAATCTATTTCTCTATTAGTGTAATCTACTAAATTGGACTCAAAAGCAACTACAACAGACAATCAAACACTAGAGCTGAATCAAGGGGTGAGCACTTCTCCACCTCAATGTGTTTGTTATGCAGATATTCTCTTGAAACATTAGAGGTCTCGGTGTACCCAACAAATGCCATTTTCTCTGAGACAAAGTGAATAAAGAAGGAATAGACATGGTCCTCCTCCAAGAAATCTGCAGATCCAACACAACTCGAGACACCCAACACTAGAATATGGGAAACATAACACAGTATCAATGACAAAGAGACTTGTACAATGATCCAATGGGACCCCTCAAGGTATGTTTTGCATTCTTCTCAGAGTTTTCCCTTGGGCATATATGTAGTTTTTTATTCCATAGAAGCACAATTCATAGTGGGCATTGTAAATATTTTTATACCTCCATTTGGTAAAAATAGATTGGCAACGTTTGCCCAACTAACAAACTGGGTAATCACTCACAAACCCCCAATTCTGGTTCCTATTGGGGTTTTTTACATTATAAAATCTCTGGTTAAGAAATAGGGTGGTAGGTTCAATTAAAGAATTGCCACAACTCTGATGGACCGGGCTCTCACTACAAGGTTAGTAGATCGAGAATTCGTGCAAGGTTTGAAAACCTGGTGCAACAGAAGTAAAGCAATTTACTACATTTCTGAAAAGTTTGACAAAATTTTATTATGGGGCAGATGGATACAGGAAAATCTTCAGACCTTCACACTAGTTAGTGACTCCACACTCTCATATCACCAGACACTATATCTGCTTCACATATCCAGGAAGTTACATCATTAGAGGTGGTCACAATTCATATTTGAAAAGATGTGGCTCTCACACCTGCATCTTTGAGATAACATCGCCAAATGGTGGACAAAAATTAAACACACAAAGCAATGAGATGCACAAATTCATGGGGAAGCTAAAACATCTAAAATAGAAACTACTCAAAGCTTGGCACAAATCCACATTTAAACAGGTTAACAACGCTAACAAACAACTTGAGGAGGCTCAAAAAGCTATAAGGGAAGAAGGTTTTACAGAGGAAAAAGTGCAAACAGATCAACTTATCAATAACTTGAACATTGCTGAACAACACGAGGAGACATACTTGTGGCGGCTATCAAGAGCAAAATGGAAAAAGTTGGGGGTAACACAAAATTATTCCACAACTCAGCATGAAACTGACAACGCTGAAATCTGTCAGCCAAATCCAAATGAAAGATTGTTTGCTTTCGGATTCAAAGGATATCATGCATTATGCTACAACACATCTCCAACAAATCCTATCGATAAAGGTCAGTACTTGTGTAAAACTCCGGGCCCAACATGAATTTCTTGAGACAATACCAAACGTAATAACTGAAGAGGACAATCAAAATCATAGAGCCGAGACCCATAAAAGAGGAGTAACTAGGGAGAGTGGTCTTATCCTTGCAACCGGATAAGACTCCAAGCCCTCACTACTTCCCAAATTTTTTCTATCAATCTTTTTGGGATATTATTAAAGCTGATTTGCTATCAATCGTGGAAGAGTCACACCGACGTAAGAAAATGCTTCAAAATCTCAATGCCACCAGAATAATTCTTATGCCTAAAAAGTCAAAGACTAACTTGATTTATCAGGACATGCCTATTTTTTGTATGCATTATGGCCTAAAAAATGTCATGTCCCCCATTTGGACATGAAGCGATTGAAGACCCTTAGCTTCACTTGTTT
Source organism: Torreya grandis (assembly GCA_037957365.1). Taxonomy (NCBI): domain Eukaryota; kingdom Viridiplantae; phylum Streptophyta; class Pinopsida; order Cupressales; family Taxaceae; genus Torreya; species Torreya grandis. The sequence goes on along the minus strand of JARHVA010000016.1, from coordinate 2,808,581 downwards.
CCCAAGGGCCAAGGGAAAAGAGAAAAAGAAAGGGAAACACCTTGGTTTCTAAGAGTAATTGTAAAAAACACTTTATTATTTTAATTTTCACTTAAGTTGTGTTCTTTGTGAAGGTAATGGGAACCCAAGGACTTAAGTGGAAATTATAAGAGTTACTCTTTTTAGAAATTTGAATTAAATCCTTCCCTCCAACTTGGATGCCACCCTTGAGGACGTGTATAAAAAGAAAGTGAAGGATCAATTGAAAGGCATACTTTTTGGATAATTGAATTTGTAAGCTTAAGCTCGAAAATGCTTAGTTTATTCATTGAGGACAAAATCCTTCAATGGAAGTTGGAGTAAGGACGAAAACCCTTATGTTCAACTAGGGCACCCTCATTCAGGGGTTGCATAGAGCTTTAACAATCAGATTTGCAGCATTTCGTCGATTTGAAGATTTGTGATTTCACCCTATGGGGGCGACTAGGGTTTTGAGTGGAATTTCCAGCTTGAGGATAAATTTGCAAGTATTTAAGGACAACAAACAACATTTGGGGAAGGGCTGAGAGCATTACAATTATCTTCTTTGGCTGGGTGACCAGATTTGAGGGTTCGTGGAGCACTAAGTTAGGGTTGTGTTGAGCCCTAGGGTAGCAATTAATATTTTGAGTGTGGTGACTCCCCTTCGGGTCTGCAATTTGTGTTTAAAGAGGCTGATTAACCCAAACTTTCAGTGATTAGGCTTGGACAAATATTCTTCTATTTTTCATGGTATTTTATAGCTTTGGTTGATCCTAAAAATTCAAGATATCAAGCTATTTACCTTGCTGTAATATTCTGAGTATTTAAGCAAATAATTGACAGTGAATTATTGATATTTGGTGCCCTAAATATTCATTTACAACATTCTGAATTTTGGCTAGGGTTTGAAGTATTTAAATCAGAAAGTTGCAGTATTTTTCATTAGGGTTTGAAAGCAAAAATCAGAAAATCATAATTGATGGTTAGGGTTTGATATTTTGAAATTCAGAGAACTAAATATTTTGCTAGGGTTTGTGTAAAGACCCTTATTTCAGTTTACAGTCCCTAAACGGGACATTTCAAAAAAATATCCCTAAACCATAGCAATGAGAGTGAACTCTTTTCTTAAAAAAATAAATTCCCCTCCACATTCAATCTTTTCACCAAGTAGACATCACGGACATTATTATCTCTGTTCAAGAAATCCTGAACTATTTACACACTCATTGGGGTTGGGTATTCTACTAGGTTGTTACGGATATGGGTACAAGAATCTGATATGGGGATACGGGGATTTTTTTTTTTTGGGTTTGGATACAGCCGTACAAAAATATATATAAAAAATTAAAAATATAAAAATATAGCCATATAAGTAAAATTAACCACATAATATGCACAGATGAAACAAAATAACTTCAAATAAGTGAAATAACCACAAAATATATACTCATAATTCAATGCCAAATATCATAATAATCGATGGGTGAACTTATATTAGTTTTATAACAGGTACATGGTGCAAATGTTACAATGTATGGATAAAAATAAAGACAAATCAACATTTTCATGATTCACCATATTCATTTTCGTCTTCGGCTGTGATGGCTTCATCATCATGTGGTTCATTAGAACCACAAGCAACAACAATGCCACTCCCACTAGCTCCACTTTGTAGGCCTTGTGAAGTACCGTCTAGCTCCGTGTCAAGCAATGAAAGGTAGGCAACTGAGGCATCCAATTCATCAATCTCTAGGTTCACATCCCAACATTTTGTTATCCCTTGTAATGAGGTTGTTTGTGTGAGAGAAGACGGAAGTTGGAATGCACATAGACCAAATCCTTTGCCTTTTTTGCTGCGAATTTGTTGCATTTAACTGAGTGGATAAATCCATAGGTACCCCAATTTAGCTCAACTGAAGAGGAACTTGCAACCTATTGAAGCCCCAAAGTCAATTAAAATTTATAAAAAATAAATGTTAAAACAAAACTTCAAAAAGGTCAAAAGAAGGATAGAGTAAAAAAAAATTAAAATCTTTCTTGTGATAGAATTTTTATTGCAAGTGGTTGGAGGTGGGTGGAAGCTTGCCCATGGAGGTACCACCAAAAGTGAGCGTCCATCTTGTACTTGTCACGAATAGCATCAAGAGAGTGACCCATCGAGGATATGAAATGCACAAACTCTTCCTTGACTTGGTCTCTACTTCTGGATCAGGAAAGAGTCTAGAGAATGCTTCTTTATATCCCTGGGCAACTTCAACATCTCTATATGGTGCAACCCTTCTGGGCAAAAAAAGAATCTCTACACTGTAGTATTTGGGTGTCAAGGCAAAAGCAAGAAGATGCAATGGGGTGGTCATTTTTTTCCACCTTTCAATGAGACGCAACTGCACTTCTTTGAAGAACCTTTTCTTAGTATCCTATTTTTTAGCATTTATGATGTATGTAATGCCCTTAATCATTAAGTTGATTCTATCATAAAGCTCACCTAAACATGGATGATCTATATCCACATATCTCAACATACTGACAATGGGCTTAGTAAAACTAAGCAAATACTCCACACGTTCCCACCACACATCATCAAGAATCCACCCTTTCACCTTTGTGGCCCTCTCATTGTTTGCCTACCTCCAAACACTCCAAAGGTTGTTGATAACCATGCTACTCAATGGCTCACGCACCTTAACAAGTCATCTCAAGATGAGGGTGTGTGAGGCAAATCGAGTCTCAACAATCTAATATGAAATTATAACAAATAAAATAAAATAAATTGTTCAAAAATAAATGCACTACAAATTACAAATTTATAAAATTAAATTAAAAATATACAATGATACATGATTCATGAAGGATAAAATTAATAGTTACATTCAACAACTGCAACTTCGAGAAGGCCCTGAAGATGCCTTGGGACATGTGATGGTTGCTTAAACATTTGGATCTCGTTCACCTCCTCATAGACTTGTTTGATCCAATCAATTTTTGTTCCCAATTTTTGCAACACAAGGTTGAAGGAATGAACGACACAAAGTGTCCAAAATATGTGCCCATACTTTGCCTTAACCAACATGCCTGCAACTTTGTAATTTTTAGTGTTGTCTGTTACAACTTGGACAACGTTTGGAGGCCCCACCGCCTCAATGGACTCTATTAGGATGTCAACAATAAATCTTGCATCCTTCATTTGCCCCTCACAATCAACAGCCTTAAAAAACATTGCCCCTTTAGGGCTCATTGTGACCACATTAATCAATGGCCTATTTGTCATATCTTTCCATTTATTAGAAATGATGGACACTCTGTTTTGATCCACGAATCCCCAATGGGATTCAAGGCATCTTCAACATGTATTCTTTATTTTGTCAATAAAGTGGTGCACACCTTTTCATAACCTGGGCCGATGAACCCTTTGGGGGCAGATTGATAAATCTCACCATATCCTGCTAGTATGGTGATCTAACAACATTAAATGGCAGCCAATATGCGTAAAGACAATGCGTGAGCTCTTCTCCGCTGTCCTTGGATTCATTATGGAATGCCGTGTCCAATGGGCCTACATTTTTTGTTCTCTTACGACTAAGAGGTGAATCCTCTTCCTCTTCGGTTGCAATGGGTGTAACAAGAAAGGGGTGTGCTGGGGTCACCACATTAACATGAGATGGATCAACAGGTGGTGATCCTTTCTTTCTCAAAAGATGCTTTGATCTTTGCCCAACAACGACATCCACCTCTTCTTGCTCTTTGACGTATGCAAGGATCTTTTCCTATGGCAAGCCCTTTCCCAGCCTTCCATTTATACTTGGCCCACAACAAACTTTGATTTCGTTGCCAAAAAGCGTGCACAAATGAGCTTTTACTCGACTATATGAGCTCTTGTATTTACAGTTACACTCTGAGCAAAGCCAATGAAAACTCACTCCACGAGGTATTTGTTTTAATACTGTCATATACTACATCTACATTCAGTACCTAGCGACTCCACTAAAGTTTTCAACTCTTTGGTTGCTGATCAGTTTTTAATTTCCATGCCAAAGGTGACCACTAGGTCTGCTGCTAAAGGTATACCCTTTGAGTTTGTGCAATTGCCTCTATATTCTGCCAAAAGGTTTAGGTTTGTGAATACCCATCCTTATTCAAGAGAGTTGGTGTTTAAGAAGTCCAAGTTCTTGTTTAGTTCAATCCCTAATACTCATAGTTCACATTCCAATGGCTAAGAACCAACCTTTTGTAGCTTTCGTCGGATCATCTCCTTTGAATCTTGCCCAATATGACCAAATTCTAGGAGCAGAGTGTTCGTGGATCAAATTTGAGGGCTAGCCCTTGGCCCACTGAACTAGCACTTGCACTTTGAGACATTCTAACAAATCCCCATAGCCCTTAGTAAAAAATAAAACTATTGCTATTAAAATTTAAAACATAATCATTGCATTTGGTATTTGTGGAAATAATGGTTAAAACTTAAAAAAATAACAAAATTAAAATAAAATTAAAACTAGTTACAGACAAAACAAGACAAAAGCCACAAGTATGAAAATGCACCTTAAATCAGCAAATCTTTCTCCTTGCAAGCTTCTCAAGCTCTTTGGTGCCAAATAGGTTGAGGTAATGGTGTAGGTTTAGCACAAAGGAGTTTCAAGCTTGTGCAATTGAAAAAAATAACAAGAGTGAACAAATGTGCAATCAGAGTTAAAAATGCAATGAAAGGTAAATGTGTTGTTATCTTGTGATAAAATGAGTGTGAATGCTGCTTTTAGGGTTGGGAGTCCACTTTAGTTTGTTTTTAATTGTATTTTGAAGTCCATGTTTGAATTTTCATTGGGCGAAGTGAAAAAAAATTAAAAAAAATGTTTTTGGCATCTGGGATCGTGCAGAGACGCTTAGGGAGCATTCCTGGGCTACGGAAACACTAGGGTACATTTGGGTGCACTAGGCTGCGAAAATGCCCTGGTACGTCGCCCAAAAGTACTCGGGCATTTTCGCAGCCTAGGGACGTGTTGATGCAGTGGATTGCACCTTTGACAGGAGACTGAGCTCTTGTCTTCCACGCATCACAATGGAAACTCCCCTCTTACCTGTGGGTCTGGCAAAACTACGGGGAGAGTCTCTAGATAAGGGCTAGCTCCTTTTGGTGTATCTCTGTGGTCCTGGATTTCCTATTGCTAACAATGGAGGGAGTGAAAAAGGAGAAGGATGCTGAAAACAGAACCTAAACTAAACGGTGATACATCAAAAAGTTTGATCTACTTAGCTTGAACCTACACTTTCCACCAAGAACAAACTGACATACACTTCATTTGATACGAGAAATTTTTCTACATCAGTGAGCTAGGGGTCCGTGGAGATACAGGGAGGAAGAACTACCAGAGGCATTTTAAGACAGACTTTGGCAGCCTATTCACATGCGCCTATATTCCTGCTGTGGACACTTCTGGCTAACTTGCAGAAGAAAAACTCACAATACACTAGACATGCTGGAATCATTCTGCGAAAGCATAAAGGAAAATGACTTAACACAGGACAAAGCCATAGACATATACGAAAGTGCAAACTCGAAATGGAGGTAAAAATGTTGTCTTGATTCAAGGTAAAATCCGGTAGAGCGCCGCCTTACAAGCCAAGAGATCCCTTTCTCAAATGAGAGATTACAATATATATAGAGAAAGAGGAAAAGACTTTGGCGCTTTCTGGAAAATAAATGACCCATGCTGCGTTGAAAACCTTGGGAAGAGGAAGTCGCTGTTTGCTGATATCATCCTTCTAGAAAAGCCCTGCTAAAACCATGCTGTGTAATCGCCAGTCTTGACTTTGGTGCTTAAAACGTATTAAATGCTATTGCAGAAGTGTGAGTCGCCTGATTGTTTTAATGACAACGTTGGCCCTTTTGTCTGCAAACAAGTCTGCTTTTTAAAGAGATTCACGCGGTTTGTCTGCTCATCAATGCAAAGTGGAGAAAACAGGTCACGTCGTTCACTGTTTGCGCTCTTTGATGACCACTTGGCGGACACTGTTTCAACTGCAAGAATAACTTGCCTCCCCTTTGCCACCTGGGCTGTTTTATCTATATTCATGATTTTGTCCCTTCCTGGCTTTGTCTTTTCTTGGAATTTGAGCTCTCAGGGCTATCTTATCGTCCTTTGCTGGCTCCTTGGGCTCTTTCATCAGCAGGTCGCTGAGTTCATTCTTAACGTTTGTCTTTTCCCAGCTTTGTCTTTTGCTGGTTTTGTCTCTTCCTCTCTTAGCTCTTTGGGCTCCCTTCTGGTTGGCACTCAAGTATTTAAAGAGCAACGGCTATTTCATTTCTGCAAAGTTGACGCTTGCGCGCCCGTCGCCATTTGAAAGCCAATCGGCTAGTTCATTGCCTTGAATTTGACGTCTGCGGAGATGTCATCGGACGTCTGGATCCCAACGGCTAGTTCGCGATGCTTAATCTTGACGTCTTCAGGCCCGTCACTTTCCTTGGCAATTCCTTCGGCTTTCTTGTTTGATCCTTCCGAAAGGGGAGATGTCCCTTGGGCTTTGGAGAAGTGTCCCTTCATTTTTGGCCGAGAGTCCCCCGCAAGGGTACCTGCCCTTCGGGGTCCTTCGGGCTCCTTTTTTTCTCAAAACCTTCGGACAGAATGTCCGAAGGAATTCCTTCGGACATTTTGTCCAAAGGATTTCTTCCTTTGTCTTTCCCGCTTATTCCCTCGGGCTTTTTCTTTCAAGCGAATTCCTTCGGACAAAAGTCCAAAGGAAGACAAGGCGAATTCGTTCGGACAAAAAGTCCGAAGGAATTCCTTCGGACTTTTTGTCCGAACGAATTCGCCTTGTCTTTTGCCGCGGAAAATCTTCTCGAAAAACATTGTTTTTTGCCTTATGAATTTCTTCGGACAAAATGTCCGAAGGAATTCCTTCGGACATTTTGTCTGAAGAAATTCTTCATCTCTTGTCTTGAACAAATCCGAAGGAATTCCAACTTTTCTGCCTTGTTCACTTTTTTGAAGAAAACCTTACCCTTTCGGTGTTCTCTTTGATCCTTTCGTGAATGTTCCCTGCCCTCCGCGAGGGCAAATCAAGTCCAAAACTACCCTTTGGACTTTTGCAACAGTCTATTTTGCTCATCACCTGCCCTCCGCAAGGGCAGTTTGGTCTCTCAAACTTGCTTTTCGGAAAAGTTACAAAGGTCCTTTTGTCGCCTAAGTGCCCTCCGCAGCCTACTGGAATGGTCCAGTTTGTGTTTGACTGCCTTCCGCAAGGGCACTTGTCCTTCGGATTTTTGGAAGACTCCTTTGAACTTTCCGATTGAACCATTTCTTGAACCATCCCTTTGAACCAAACGTTGAACCAACTCATTGAACCAACCGATTGAACCAACTGAGTGAACCAATCGATTGAACCAACCGATTGAATGGTTCATCGGTTCAATGGTCCGAAGAAGCTTTGTAAGAAATCTTGCATTCTTTGAACTGGTTCATCATCTGCGGAAAAATTTGTGCAACCAAATTTGAACTGGCTCAGAACAACAAGGAAAGAAATAGACCGATTTTGGCCTGCAGGACCAAAATGGTCAACAGGACGCTTCTTGGACGTCTCCCCCATGCTCCCCTATCTGGGAGTGTTTCCCCCATGCTCCCTGGACCTGGGGGTATGTATCAGGGTATGTAGGTATTCTAATCAAGCTGGATATATCCAAAGCATTTGACAGACGTGATTGTGAACTCCTAACACTGACATTAACAACTTTTGGGTTAAACAAAGAAGTCACTAAATGGATTAACAGTTGTATTCAATCACAATGTTGTCAATTGCTCTCAATGGTTTGGGGGCCCCTTCCCTCTCATCCTAAGGATTTGTTCAAGGAGATCCTCTCAGTCCATATTTGTTTTTGATATTGGAGGAAATACCCAACATGGCAATTGACCAAGCTAAAAGTTTAGGAGCAATACATGGTTTACAGGGTACATAAAATGGAGGAAGTTACACTAACTTCTACTTTGGTGATGGCACACTTCTTGCCACAGTAATCATCGGGGAAATAAATAAAAAGGAATCACAAAATAAAATTTCAAACTTGCTTCAGGACAGCAAATTAATTATTAGGAATCTCATATCATATTTTGTAATGTGGCCCCATAAAATATGAGATTCTCAAAATCCTGGAATTCAAGGAAGGGCCATTTCCCATGAAGCATATAGGTTATCCTTTGCACCTTTAAAGGGAAATATAATTATGGTATGGGATAGGACAGCAAATGCATCCTGAATATCTACTAAAATTTTTCCCCTCCTGCAACAGATTGAGGAGGCTTTTGAAACCATACAATGTAACTTCCTGTGGCAAGGGGTGGAAAATTAGTTAGTTCAAATACCCACTGGTATCATGGGGGAAATTCTGCAAGGAGAAATCTCAAGGAGGACTAAATATCTGACCTCTCTCTCAATTGAGCTTAGCACTAGCCATGAGTGCTGCTTGGAGATTCTGGAAAGATCCTCCCTCAATGTGGAGCACTATATTAAAGGAAAAATACAAATTCCTTCAGGAGGTTACCATCTTCCAAAACAAGTGGAAGCCCAACCCATCAGGAACAACAAGACACCTACACTCAGGTTTACTGTTGATAAAAGACAACTAACATGGGCAGTTGGGGATGGAGGAACAATTTGCATGTGGAATGACTGCTGGGAAGGACACCCTCCCCTAAGCCAGTTGAAGTTCTCAAGCCTACAACAAAGTCTACATCAAAGAGGTTTAATTTCAGTCAGATTATTACCAGATGTACCCAAACAATCCAGCTCATTTGGGACACAACAAAAATCCAATCAACAGTTTCAGAGGATTTAATCGAATCCAATACTTTTCCAAATCCTCAAGTCAAGGAACATCCTTCTCAGCATCGAAAGGATAGACAGATATGGCCCTACAGTAATGAGGGACAAAGCACTGTTAAATCAGCCTGTAGCTCTCTTATAAATTCATCTCTAGGTCCAAACAAAAATGGAACCCTATTTGGTCAATGAGTACCTGCACAACAATATTTTAACATGGGCAATCCTGAAATACAGGATTGGATTGGACCCACCAAATGTCCAAACTGCCAGAAAGTAGAGGAATCCTTCACACACCTTTTGTACAAATTCGAGCTGGCAACTCAAGTATGGAAACAAATGGCACTCCATTTTGATGGAATAAATATCAACATGGACTACATTCTGGATAGGACAATCAAATGGAAAATCCCTAAGTCCAACATGCAATTCCTCAATTTAGTATCCAAATTGGCTCCGGGATTCATTCTTTGGTACATTTGGAAGGAAAGGAATGCTCGGGTATTTTTTGGATTCTCACATCAAAATTTTCAAATTGTTTGTCTCATACAATGTCAAATTTGATCCATGTGTATAATATATTTCAAAAACATTGGAGAAGTTTTTGGCTTGACAAGTATGATTGATTGCAAGTTGGAGAACAAATGGAATATTCCTTTCCATTTCAAATTACACTTCTTCAACATATCTCCTAAAAACAATTGAGCCCCATCCTTGTGTGGATATTATAAATTAAATTTTCCCAGAGCATCGAAACAAAACTCCTTGGGGGCCGCAAGCATTGGTGGAATTAGAAGAGACTCCAAGGGAGATCCGATAATAAACTATCCACAATTTATAAGACACCATACCAACAATTTTGTCATGCTTTTGCTCCACAACACCTGATTTCAACTGACAATAGCAAATGGGATTACCAAGCTTCATGTAGAAGGCAACCGACAAATGATGATTCAGCCTATAAATAGAGAGAGAATGTCGACCCCAAGTAAGAGGAGTAGCTTCCATTGGAAATTGGAAATTTTGGCTTGACAAATTCTCTTGAATATTCTCCAAATACCTGAGGTGACTTTGTACCACAGGAACCAAAACTGGTGGCGGATAGGCTTTCTAACCATGTCTTTAGTTTCTCAAAATTTATCCCTTGTTAAACGTTCGAAGGTAAGGTGTATTTAGCCTCCGAAATCAAATTAATGGTGGGCTTGAGAAAGCACAACGCCACCATCCTTTTTTATGCAATTCTCATTAAGAACTCCCCCCTTCTTATTACTACCAGTCCTTTGTCTAGATTCACCATATCCTATCTAATTTTGACTTACCATAGCTGCCCCCCTTCTTCCTAAGCACCGCACGTTACACCTACCTACCCTCCACCATCCTCTCGGCCTTACACTACCCTAACCTTACCCCAACCCTCTTCTATCCTTAATTTTTGGTGGTAATATTTTAGTATTAGATTTCAACTCTATATCTTCTCCTCATTTCCTTCCCTACCACTAAACCCTCCACCAACCCCTCTCTTCCCCACCCCAATCTGCACGTTTGTCTCAACTTTCATCCTCTGTTACATCATTCTTCCATGCATACTTTTACAGCAATTTCAATGATGTGGAACACATCTTTCACTTTGCCTCTCCAGGAAGGTTATGATGTGGGAAGAGTCCACAACTTCATTGTTTGCTGCCATGTCCAAAGGACAGTCTGCACCAAGGCCATGATTCTGATAGTATCTACATGCAGCCTCCACAATCTTTGCCTTGGGCACACGCTAGCTTCAGAGATCAAAACTCGACACCAACACATCCGGTACAAGTTTTTGATATGTCTGATCAGCTAATAGGAAGGAGGAAACATAGGTCTCACCCACCCTTTCCATCCACCAAGGTAATCACCATTACTCCTATCAGTCATAGTATGCTGCTTGCTAGGGTTTGGAAATACAACAAAATGGGGAAGAAGACCAACTTTGCTGCTTACAGGGCTTTGTGGGTTCCTATTGACTGCTACAGTAATGAAATCTTCATGTTGAACATTCAGGCTTTGAGCCCTACACCATTCAGCCAACACAAAGCATTAGACATCCAACTCATCAATATTAAATGCCCAAAGAAGCCCCAGAAGGAAGGTAGACAGGATATCAACAAAGATTTGAAGGACGAATCATATCTCAGTTCACCAAAGAAAATAAAAAATGAAAGATTTGCATATCCATTCATCCATCAAATTACCCCATCGCCAGAACTTTTATTGATGGATACAAAGTAGTGGGTTTGGGGAGAAGCAACAGACTCAAGATGATGCAGGGGCATCTAGCAAGGACTAGTTGAATAAGTCTTCGATAGGCATTAGCCTAAGCAATTATATAAATTTCCCTCCAAGTTATATTTTCAAATATTCATACTTGTCATGTAGAGGAGAAATAAGGCCTAAATATGTTTTGTATGGATTTATTAGTTGTCAAAGGATTTCAATAATCATATTATTGTTGTAATCATCCAAGGATGGCGTGGAGTCAAGCATAGTTGAAGAATTCCGTTATTAGATGAGTAGTTGAGCCTTTATAGGATTATGCAAGATTCAAGGAGATAAGGTCAACACTATTTTAAGATTGAAGACCTTGATTTAAGCATAAAGGAAAAAAAAAAGGGAGGAATAATTCAAGAGGAGAGATAGAGAGAGAGGATCTCCTTTAGGGAGAGGAGTCACGAAGGCCATTCGGCCTGTATTATGTAAATAAAAAAATATTGTGGGTTATTAATGAATGAAGCCAATGGAGGCTATTGGCTGGCATCAAGAATTTGTATAAGGCTTTGGAAGCCATTAATCTAGATCATGTACTGAATTGTAAGTATCCTTGTTTGTTTAAGAAAGATGGCTGCTGATTTTCATGGTAATGATTATGCAATAATGATTTCATTGGTAGAATTCTGGTTGTACAGTATAGAGCCCTGTGTGTGTGCTCTTTAGAGCTTAAGGAGGCAGATCGCCATTTTTAATCCTTGAGGTTATGGTGGATGGTGAATATTCACATCCCGAATAGGATAGATGTCTGTATAGTAAGAAACACCAAATAAATCTGTGGAAAATGACATGTATGTGTTGCAGAGTGTGATTTGAACCTGTGTCGGATGCATCTCCTTTTATTTAGTAAGGTCCTTAGCGATTTATAAAGTCTATTTGACAGACAGAGCCAGCGTATGAAAAGAGGGGAGCGGATCTTATGAGGAATACGTCATCAAATTTGTAAGGCCGGGAATCTGAGAGGATGAAGGCGTATTTTTCTATTTTCAAAAGCCATTGGATCCGCCCGTAGCAATATATAGTGCGAGTTCTGTTAATAGACAGCCTCGAACACACAGTCCCAAAGGTAGAGGCAACTATGTATGGAAAAGACACGATTTTGAATGTAACTAGAAGATCGCCTATTTTTATAAGGCCTTTTGGCCATAAATGCACAAGACAGTCAGTCCATGAATCGATGAGTTTTTTTGAGCTAAATTTCGAGTTAATTGGCCGACAATAGGGAAAGATTTTTCCAGTTAAATTTTGATGTTTGAAATTGTGAAATTGCCTCGAACGGTGCCTTCGCGGAAGATCTGGCCCGGAAAGATCAGGGAGAGGTGTATCTGTCGTCTTTTGGCGGCTAAGGACAAACGCCGGAAAAGATCCCACTCAGTAGGTAGATCTGGCTATTTAAGTGAGAAACGTATGTTTTGTGAATTTAGGAAAGACATCAAAGAGTGAAAATTTGTGAAGCAAAATGGCTTCCGGATTGGTGTTTAGGGGCCACGAAGCGCAGGCTAGCAGCGATGGGTACTCGCCTAAACCACAGAAAGTGTGGTCGATTACTAAGCCCGTAGATTACTTGCTAAAGGAGCAGCGAGGTTGTTTACATTTTATGTAGATGATAACACAGTCCAGATTTCAACTTGTATTTGAAAATAAACCAGATATATAAACGTGTATCTTGATTGAAATAAATAGCTGAGAAAACTTCATCCAAAGTAAAAGAACAAAGTCTAATGACGAAGTGACATGTTGGTAAGGTAACCTGAGGTGTAAACAAGGTGAGGGTTACATCACAAGACTGAAGTTATACATAAGTCGTCTTCACACTGTAAATGTAATTGCTATCTACCAAAGATCCAAAGCCTCATAGTCTACAAAAGTGCCTTCAAAAGGTCAAGCACTATGTTTCTAAAGTATTATCTGAAGCACAATAGGCAGGTCAACAAAAAAAGAAAAAACCAGTTGTCGATCAACTTGGATGAGGAGGACAAGTCTATGGAGATCATGGGAGTAATGACAAGTGAGTTGCAACACACTCAAACCCTTCCTCGTTTCCCAGGTGGATCTCACGTTTGTTGTACTGGTCTCTCTCTCTACAAGGATTCTTGTCCTGATTTTCATATATATAAAAGCAAAGCATCTATTTATCCTACCGTCTACTCCATGTCTGACCTATAGGATTCTGGTTTCCCACTGTTACTGCCCTCTATTAATCCCTTGGCAAAACAAACATCTAGCGTTCATAACCAAAAAGGTGGATTGAACATCTTTCCATAAACTGGCCTTGCCTTCACCAATTGCTTCATTAATGATAATACTTTCACAGCAGCCTCTCCCATGGAGCCAACAATGCATGGTTATGGTCATAACCAACTTCCACCTCCACTTCACACTGCTCGGTCTCATAGTCCATCCTCTATTATTTCCCGTTGCCCACCCAAGCCATCCATTGCCCTTGTCAATGCCATCACCTTGATGGACACCTTGAAATTTTTGAAAATAAAGTGAGTGATTATGGTGCATTGACCCCTATTCTTGGAGAATGTAATGTTAACCTGGCTGCCCTTCAAGCCCATACTACAGCTATTCAGGCCCAACAAGGGGAAACAATAGAACTCTTGCAAAAGAATGTAGAATTCCAGCAGCTGCATTGTCAGAACTTGGAAAAATTGGTGATTTATGATTCCATCAAAGCTCTCATTGGGGAGGTGACTCATGACATGGAAAGTACCCCTGGCAGTCAACGTGGAAGAACCCAACAGGCCAGTTGTTCTACACCAACTCAAAATGCTCATTCTGACTGGGAAGTCCCAACTTTCCAACCTTCAACTCACACAACACTTCCCCCTAACTGGGAGGTATCTGCATCTAGAGTTGATGAACGAGCTCAATTGGCGTATCACATCTCCAAGGAAGTGGATCTGAAAGGCAAAGGAAAACTCATCTAAAGCTGGTTTTTTGGAATTCAGTCTCTCTTCAAACTAGTTTTTGTCTGCCTTCATGGCTTCGTATAGATATTTCTGGCATCTATTTTTGATACTTTCAAATATTAAGATCATAATTCTCAGCAGCTAATATTTCATCCTATTGTATATGCCTTTCTTGTCCCCCTATCTCATATAGGTTGGCTTAGCTTTACTTGTCTTTGGAAGTTTGAATATGAGGTTGTGCTCCTGCTCGGTGGCTGCATTCCCTCATCTTTCTTCTGCTCTGACCTGAGATAATTTTCCTCTCTATCTCATGGCAGATTTTGTACCTTTACTCCAGTATAATATAATATATTTTAAACTTATAAAAATATCACATAGCGGTTAATACATGCCCAAGTTACATCTACCACATGAATGCACAATTATCATCATGGGGAAGTATGCCATATCTGCTACATATGAAAAATACCATAGCGTGCTTGGGAAGTACATTTACCGTCATATGAACCTCAAACTGTCATCATAAGGAGGTACATCACATATATAGTCATCTGGAGAATCACCTCAAAAACTATAGATACATGAAGTCCTAACTACTGTCATTTAGCCTGCTGGATTTGTGTAGCAAGCTGATTAGACTGTTTTACTGGAAATGTCACATTACACTTGTATAAGTAATCTTGCAGCTAACCTTGCTAAACCTCAACATGACCCACAAGGTTTGCCCACAATGTTGAGTCTAAGCTAGGTGCCTCATGGATCACATGGCAATACTTGTATTACCCAACCACGATAGATAAATGTCATTTATAATCAGATATGAGTAGAGAAAACCTACAAAAAGATATTTGTCCTTTTTTTGTAAGTATAAGTAAAGGGAATCACAATAATCCTAATTGCCTTCTTAAATCTGGGATATAATCACGCCCTTTGCCTTTGTCTATGAATTACTTTGATCTCAAATGGCAAGCACAATGAATTAGTATCTCAACTCAATTCTAAGGTTATTGTTATGTTCTAATAATAAACCTTTATGCATATATATAAACATATATTATATTGCGAGTAAAAATGTGTGTACATATACATTTAATTATTCATTTATTTACCTGTGCATGCATAATATATATGTAAATCACTGGTATCCAACCTCCACAATAGGTTTACGAACAATTCTCGTTCAAGGTAGTTTCTCAAATTAACTTGAACTCATTCACAAAGTTTATGTAAATCACTGGTATCCAACCTCCACAATAGGTTTACGAACAATTCTCGTTCAAGGTAGTTTCTCAAATTAACTTGAACTCATTCACAAAGTTTACTACGAAAACCAGTTTATGTTCATATGCAACCCATATAAAGCTTTATTGCAATTGATAACTGGTTTTAAACATGATTTCTCTTCATGTCTTAATGTAAAACCCAACGGGGTCTTACATACCATGTTCGTAACTCTCTTGGGCTTATTTTTATAGTCATTTCTAAAATCCCTCGTATTATCTTTAGGCTTCTATAACATGTCTTTGTCCTTCCATTAGTAATATGTACATATATTGGATTAGATTAAATTCGTAATTTAATTCTGATCTTTAAATAAAAGAAATGTGATACACACTTAATCATCTTGGATCACATCATTTAAACAATCGGCTAGTTTTATATTTCATTTCTAACTGCTAAGCTATAGGAAGGCCCATTAGTCATGACCCATGACAAATAATCAATTACATGTCTATAACCATGCCAATTACATGTCTATAACCATGTTCCAACAAGGTTTAGGTTTGAGTTCGAGTTTGACGAGGAGAAAGTTCGGTTTAAATTCGCCATTTATGAAGTTTGAAAAAAAATTCGCCATGAAATTTGATATATATATATATCAATATTATAATTTATAAATATAAAATGAAAAAACATATAATTTTTTAATAAAAAACGAAAAGTTTTAAATATTTAAAAAATAAATAACATAAATATAAATTTAAAAAAAAAAAAAAAAAACAATAAACAAATTAAAAAGCATTTAAAATTAAACCAAAAATATATATCCAAAAAAAAAAGCAAGCTACGATAAACATTTAAAAAAAAGCTACCATAAATATTAAAAGCAAAAATATAAAAAAACTTAAAAAAATAAACCTAAAAACCTAAAAACATGTAATGTTCCCATTTTCACATCATGATCAAATAGGTATTGAAAACCTTTAGTCTATTTTCCCATAGACTAAAAGAGCTCTTTTGCGGGATTATATTTTATTAGTTATTTATTAATTGTCGAAATAGTGATTTTTATCATAAGACAATTATTATTCAATTAATATAATATTTAAAAAGTGGTTTTTACCACTAAAGTGCTTAAATGAATTAATTATTAATTTATTTGTCTTAAAGTAATTTTAATTACTATTTTAAAATTAAGGCAACTAATTAATATATTATTCAAAAAAGAGATGTTGGCATAGGAGCAAGGGAAAATAAAGGTGTTTTATCTTTTCAAAGTGGTTCACTTTGGAAGTTATAAATACATAGCGAAGACTACAACAGAGGATATGTTGAATTTTGATATTTTGTTTTTCATGGTTGAAGAAACTATTGGGATGTATGCCCAATAGAATTTTGCTACTTTTGGTGTTGGTCAATCTAAAAAAATGCCTTTTGACATCATCTTTGTTAAAGAGATCTTGTTCTTCCCCTAGAAGTGGGGCGATTTTTTTTTGATCAGTGCTCGAAAATGAAAGGGTCTCAGGGCCTTACACCATATAAAGCTTAAGACCAAAAAAGTGGTCTGGGTTAACATTAAAAAATGTTAAGGCAAAATTGACCAATCAAAACCAGAAAAGATTTTCAAGAGAAACACTTCTAAATTACCCATCTAATCAAATGGAAAATCCATTATTATTCTACTTATCATCTTTATTTCTACTAATATTTATGGATGGTGAGTTAGAGAAGAGTCTACTTTTTTTTCTACTTCTAACCACCTTCCATTTTCTTCATTACCCAAAAAATCTGAATCCGAATTTAATACTTTTTTTTCCTCCTTGGGTTTACCTCTCACACTTCCCTCTTATTTACTCTTTTACCACTAGAACCAGCGAATTCTTCCTTATTAGAAGATTTAACCAACGGAGTAACCTTTTTTCTAAATTCTTTTTCGTTAACAATTTAGAGACCCTACCTTCAGGGTGATCAAAAAAAACTGTCGGATGTTGCACATTAACCTCCTTGCCCCAAGATGACACAAATTTATGCTTCGTTTTTTGGCAAGAAGCAGAAAGTTGACCAACTTGAAAACAATTACGACATCTAAAAGGAATACCTTCGAAATGTAAAATTTGCATCCAGCGCCTATCTTGCACTTTCAGCGCAATCCTTTCAGGAAGATCTTGAGAAGTATTTAAACAAACCAGAATCTTTGCAAAAGTAGTCTAGAAAAAATTTAATGAAGAGGCATCAATTCCTAACAAAGCACCTAACGTAGAATCAATGATTGAAAGACTAGATACTGATCAAAACTGAAACGGGAGATAAGGCAATCTCACCTAGACTGGACGCAAAGAGATTTTCGGTCAAGGGGATAAAATCAAGTGTCCAAGGTTTCATGAGCAAAAGGTGATTATTAAAGCTCCATGTTTGAGTCAAAAGAATCTTATCCCGATCAGCGAAAATATCAAAGGTGACAATAAAAAACCTCTGGCACAGGGTTAAATTTACATAGTGCTAGCCAAGAGTTATCTCCATGAATTTGACAGCCACTGATGAAGAGCAGAGAGAGAAGGTCGGACCCTGTCAAAATGACAGACCAGACCCCTCTCTACGAACCAGACTTTGCCTTCCAACACCTCCAATGCGTTATTTACGAAATTGACAGTGACCAAATTAGATGTTGAAACCCTTACCTGCTCCAGCGCTGGGTCTATTGAAGCTTCCTTTGCTTGAAAAAACAATTTTTTGGGAGGGAGTTGAGGCATTAAGAACCCCATGCTACCTTGCCCAACCCCTTCAACTGCCGCCACTTGACCTAAAACACTTTGCGTCCTACGACTTGGCTGCACAGATCCAACAGACTGCCCCTATTGTTGTTCCGCGCTGACCCACAGTTTCTTATCTTTCGACACCCCTGATGTTGATGTTGTCGTTGAATAAATCCTCGTGCAAGATGCCCTAGTGATCACCATTTGCATATAAACAAATTCGTAGGAGCTTAGAAGTGGGGCGATTTGCTTTGGAGAGTTTGTGTGGATTTTTGTGAGGATTTTGTGGTTCTTTTCTTGCATATTGACCTTGCTAAATATTTATCTTATTTTTGCAAGTGGAGCGAACCAGTTTGGAAGCTTGAATCTAGTGTTTGAAGGCCTCTTTTGGTCTATTTTAAGCAAATTAAATATTCTGATTTTATTTACTAATTTTCTGCGTGTTGGTGTGAAGATTTGGAAGAGCTCATGAAGGGTTTGATGAAAAAAATTAAATAATAGTTTTCAGAATTATTATTTACTTATTTTGAGAGGAAACTAAGGTTTTCAGAATTTTGGAGCAATTTTTGACGATCTACTCATGGAAAATTTCAAAATTATTTTTGTTTGATAGCCATTATTTTTATGATCAGTTTGAGCTCTTGTTTGCATCATAATTCCAAATATTGAAGGAGTTATGAATTTTTAAAGTTTTCAGTTGTTTGTAGGAAATAATTGTTGAGAGTAGATTTGCAAGGTTTTCGTTCTGAATTAATTGTTGCAGTAATTTTTTGAGCATTGACGATTGGATTGGACCAAGCTTGAGCAGAGATTAGAGTGGAAAAATAAAGAATTCATTTCAGTTGGTGTGGCGCTAGAGTTTGAAGGATTGAAACATCCATTTCAGGGTTTTTCTTCATTTTGACAAGAGCCATTAGTGGCCAAATTCACCAGGTATTTATTTCAAGGTGAATTGGAGCTAATTTTCAGTTTGGAGGTACAATTGTAATTGCTAGGGTTTGCTGATTTTTAATTTCAGACTTTCAAAAATTGTGGATTTTCGAGAATTTTTTTTGGGTTAAATTGTTCCATTTGAGGACATTACAGTGGTATCAGAGCATCGATCTTGTCTACCCTGTGAAGGTTTGTGTTTGCAGATTTTGGATGTATAGTCTATGAATCATGGAGTTAATGAGTGAAGATGAATTCAAAATAAAGCTTCACAGATTGTGAAAAAAGCTTGAGCATTCACATCATTTAAAAAATATTTTGCTCAATATTTTGGAAGAAGAAACAAAATGTTTGTCCATAATAAGACAATCAGATTCTAAGTCTATGTTTTGGGTAATGAATTTTTTGGTGGTTTATTTGGCTAGACCCAAGATTTTGAGACATTCAGATTCGGATGTGAGACTTGTAGCTATCATTTGTATTAGTGAAATTATAAAGATGATAGCTTTAGAACAGCCATACAGTGACAACATCAGGGAGAAAATATTTCAATTGATGGTGAAAAGTTTTGAAGGTTTTGGTGACATCACAAGTTCTTTTACTAAGAGGATCACTATTTTGAAAAATATGGCAAAGGTCAGATCTTGTGTGCTAATGTTGGATTTAGAGTGTGATACGCTTATTCTTGAAATGTTTCAACATTTCTTTACAGCTGCAAGTAAAAATCCTACAGAATGTATGATAACTTCCATAGAAAAGGTGATGACTTTAACATTCAATGAAAGTGATGATCTTTCTGAGCCATTGTTGTCTTATCTTTTTGGCAGGTTTAAGGTTAAAAAAGAATGAAAATTAAGGTTAAAAAAGAATAAATTTTCAATTGCCCAAATGCTGTTTGAAAAAGTTGCAAATATTTGTGAGGAAAAATTACGGCCTTATTTGATAGTGGAGCACATAGAAGAAAAGAGTATTGAACTACATGGAGAGTTGGAGGAAAAGAATGAAGGGACAGCCATTCATGAAGAGGCCAATAAAATAGAAAAATAAGATTTGAAGAAGGAAGGTGAGCTACCAAAAGATGACATTTTGAGGCAGCTCATAGGGGTGCAAGTGGATGATAAAAGAGGAGGAAACCAAGGAGCATGAAATAAAAAAAGTGCAAGGTAAGGATATTTTATTGATAAGAGATGTCTATTTATTTTCTAATGATTGTATACATGATAGTGAAGTTACTAAAAGTGATAAAATGAAAGATATGGTTTGCAAATTGAGGCATGAGGATTCCTTGATTCAAGTTCACAATTATTGGCACCAAGAGGTATGGTATCTTGGTAATTTTCTGAGTTTTACAAAGGTTTTCAATTATGATTTTAAATTCGTTATGACCAATTCCATGGGAATAAAGAAAGAATTAAAATTATTTGAGGCATGGAGGAATATAAGCATGCACAAATTAACATTGAAACTAGAATTTAAGGTGGGAGATTATGAGGATATTTTGTATGGTTTGAATGACATGAAAGCTCCTTTATCTTCATCAATCAAGATGATAGGAGGATATTTTATGAGTATGAGGAAGAAGGATGAAAGGAACAATGATAGGGATGTTATGAGACATCATGGACAGCCATATGCTTGCAAAAAAGGGGATGCTACAACATAATTGGTAAGTTTACCTAGTTTTGATTTTTATCATGCATATGTTGAATTGAAATCTGAATTTTATGACTCAGAAAATTCAGAGACATCTAGTGCATTCCAACCCCTACATACAAGCATAATATTGCCTTCTCAAAATATGTTTTGGTTCACGAGGAGAGTTCATGCATGGACAAAATCTGAAATCAATTGCTCCCAAAATTTTGAATTAACATGGTAGGTACAACAGTATATAAAAATGGATAAAATCCAATATTGGTGGGGTTTGTTTGATGATGCATACGTGTGAGGAAACTAACATAGGGCAGCCAAGGGAAGGACATACATCTTACATAAGGGGATCCCTACCAATGGGTTTAGATGGTTATGATATGCATTTGCAAGGTATGTTTTCCAATTTGGTTAAGCTTGTTTTCTTTTTACAAATGGAAGGACTATATTTTCAAAATGAAAAAAGATTGATATGGAATAAAGGAGGTCCTAGCACACCTTGGAATGCACACTATGGGAGCACACATCCTCTAGTGCTTTTCCATGAGATGAATTTAATTATGAGCAGCCTTGCTAAGTATATTAATTTGGTTCAGTTTTGCAGTCCAAATCTTCTTCATACAGGGCATAAGTCCATGATAGTTTGTTGGGGAAGCATGGAGTTATAGAGCCCACTAAAAGTAAGCTTGGTAGTGAACAAATTAAAATTTCTGAGTAGAGGCATAATTGTGTTTTACTATGAAAGCCAACATATTTGCATGCACAATCAATGGGGAGAGGTTTCAACTCATAAGGAGATCTTGTCGATTTTGAGTTGTATGACACATTGAGTTCTTTTGAGCAGCATACTAGGTACATTAATGGCAAGGTAAGTTCTAATGGCATCCCACAGATCATGGGAAGAGGAGAGAATACAAGTATTAATTCTAAATTTTTTCATCATGAAAAATCGGAATTAGACATGTACTTACAGCAGTATCGTGAAGGGGGAAAGACTGATTTTTGGGGACTCTTGATGAGCTTATGGAGTGTTACATGCATGCATGGGAATACTGATAAGAGGCAGCCTTTGGAAGGGCACATGGCGTGCACAAGGAGGCCCATATATGATGAGTTGAACTACCTTGAGGCCTCACATCATGGTAAGTTTACAAGATGGTACCTAGCTGATTTATTTTTACACTATTGGAGAATTATAACATGGCATTTGAAAGGTCATTACCCACGGGGCAACAAGGTAATCAAATTCTATTATGTTTTTTATTCTAATTTTTGGCCGCATATCACTTCCTTGGAGGATATAAGCGATAGGAGCTTCCTTATCCACCACTTGGTATTGAAAGGGGTGATTGATTGAGAACATATGGCGCCTTTGGAAAGCTATGAGGACACATGTAACACTTGGAGGCAGCCCCCAAAGTACAGGAACAATAGTATGAAGAAGCCATTTGAGGATTTCCTTAGTGGGAAATAAGTAAATGTGGCCATTGTTTGATAAGAAGTGTTGGAACACCCACTTGGATTTTGCAATTGCTTGAGGACAAGCAATTTTGGGTGGGGAGGATTGTAATGTCTCTATTTCCACATTATTATTGAACAAGGATTGAAGACTTTTAATCTATTTTTCCATAGACTAAAGGAGCCATTTGAGGATTATATTTTATTAGTTATTTATTAATTGTCGAAATAGTGATTTTTATCATAAGGGAATTATTATTTAATTAATAGAATATTTAAAAAGTGGTTTTTACCATTAAAGTGCTTAAATGAGTTAATTATTAATGTATTTACCTTAAAGTAATTTTAATTACTATTTTAAAATTAAAACAACTAATTAATATATTATTCAAAAAAAAGATGTCGGCATGGGAGCTAAAGCAAGGGTAAAGAAAGGTGTTTTATCTTTCCAAAGTGATTCACCCTCTTTGGAAGTTATAAATACATGGCGAAGGCTACAATGGAAGATATGTTGAATTTTCATAATTTGTTCTTCATGTTTGAAGAAACTATTGGGATGTATGCCCAATAGAAGTTCACTATCTTTGGTGTTGATCAATCTAAAAAGTGTCTTTTGATACCACTTTTGCTAAGGAGATCTTGTTCTTGCCTTAGAAGTGATGTGATTTGATTTGGAAAGTTTATGTGGATTTTTGTGCAGGTTTCGTGGTTCTTTTCTTGCATATTAATCTTGCTAAATACTTATGTTATTTTTGCAAATGGAGCGAACCACCTTAGAAGTTTGGATTTAGGGTTTGAAGGCATTTTTTGGTCAATTTTAAACAAATTAAATATTCTGATTTTATTTGCTAAATTTCGGCTTCTTGGTGTAAAGATTTGGAAGAGTTTGTGAAGGGTTTGAAGAAGAAAATGAAATAATAATTTTCAAAATTATTATTTAATTATTTTGACAGGAAACTAGGGTTTTCAAAATTTGGAGCAATTTTTAACGACCTTCCCATGGAAGGCAAATTCCATTTTTTTTTGTTTGATAGCCATTATTTTTATGATCAATTTGAGCTATTGTTTGCATCATAATTCCAAATATTGAAGGAGTTATGAATTTTTGAAGTTTTTCGTTGTTTGTAGGAAATAATAATTGTTGAGGGCAGATTTGCAAGGTTTTCGTTTTGAATTAATTATTGCAGTAATTTTCTGAGTATTGGCAATTGGATTGGACTAAGCTTGAACAAAGATTAAAGTGGGAAAGGTCATTTCCGTTAGTGTGGCGCTAGGGTTTGGAGGACTGAAACATCCATTTCAGGGCCTTTCTTCATTTCGGCAAGAGCCATTAGTGGCCAAATTCATCAGGGATTTATTTTAAGGTGAATTGGAGTTAATTTTCAGTTTGGAGGTGCAATTGCAGTAGCTAGGGTTTGCTGATTTTTAATTTCAAACTTTCAGAAATTGTAGATTTTGGGGAAAACCCCTTTTTGGTTAAATTGTCCCATTTGGGGACATTACAAAACATTATTTTACATTTGCGACTTCATTTGCGACTCCATGACCCTCAACGATTGTTGCCGACCCCTCCTATTCTCTTGCACTTAGTCTTGTTCGAAGGTAGAGGCCCAACAAACATAGAATTTGCAGAGCCGTCCACCCAGCTCGCTGTCGCCGCTCAACTCACGTCTGCCCAACCTGCCTCATGCTCTATGCACGTCCTTGTACGCCTCCTTTGTTCACATTCAGCAAAGAGGAGAGAGTTTTAGAAGGATGAAGGCTTTTTTACATATATTTTTGTATAGTGTAATCTATTACCCATGATATTAAATTCAGCAACCTTCATAACAAAACAATAAAATACATAACTGATTCATCCTTGTTTTCTCCAACAATGCTCCTTGACATGAACGATGCAAGCTTTCCAACAATGTTTCAAGGGTGAAGCTTTTCAAGGGAAAAGACATGCCCTATACCTAAGATCAATCATAATGCATTAACGTGACTATCAGTCATTTTAAGCCTTAAATACTATGATATTGTACAATGCACGATCATTAACTTGTAATTTAATACCTTTTTTATCACTGTCCAAAATGGGTTTTCTTATAGCAGTTCAGCCACAAAGGGGTTATAGTACACTTAAGAGAAACTTGGTTTATCTTGTGTTGTATGATGTATCCATATTCTCTATCACTTATAGATAACCACAATAATATTTTAGTAATTTGGTGATTTGGAAGCTTCCAAGGTGTAATGGCAATCTTGCATCCCCAATGATAAATAAATAGTAATTTAAAATTATGATTATATTTATTTGGGTATGCAGTTTGTCAAACACTTGCCATACGCATGGGGATGGTTAGAATTCCTCAGGTCACCTCAGCCAAAACAAATTATATGGATTCTGTGGGTTTTGTATGGAGATGGCATGGCAAGATTTGTTTGGAACAAGATAGTGAAGATTGAGAGTTTCAAACACAAGAAAATCTTTCAAAAAATGGCCCAAAAAGAAACCAAAAACGTTTTTAAAGATCGCTGTTCATATTCTATGTATAGGAGAGTCTAACGGGCACTCAAGTCTGCTGGAAAAACACAGGGAAGAAGAGTTTTGAGGGCAGCAACAAGGAAAATTAAAAAAAGTGAAAAACAAGAGGAAAAGAGATATTTTTGGGGGTGTGCAGTTTGGAGCGAATGGTGCATCCATTGTAAAATATAAATGCATATTTGAGGTGGGTTTTTCACATATGTGGTGTAGGGAAAAATGCCCTGCAGTAGTTCCTCTTCATTAGTGAGATTTTGAGCTGTCAAAATCTATGTAAATGTTTGACAAAATACCTGAAAGCATTTTGACTGTTTTAATTGAAGAAAAGAGTTTCTGAATATGTGGTAGGGCATTGTGAATTGTATGTGGCTTGAAACTTGTGTTAGAAGAGAACTAAATTCATTTCATGATTTTTTGTGGTGTTTTGTGTATGTGTGCATGCTTTGGGAAGGCATATAAACTGTATTTTAGCCGAAATAACAGTCCTGGTTCTATGTAAGGTTCATTAGAGATTGGGAATGTGTAAGTATGGGTTGTGAGATTCATTTTGAGATACCCCCTAGCTTCCTTCTCATTCAAATAGATTTTGAGTTTAATGCAATTTACATGCTTCCTAAATTTTTTTCGTTAAAAGATGGAAATTTCAGTTTTCATACAAATGGGCAGCAAAAGGGGTGGGATAGCATGAATTGGGTGAGAAACAATGGAGACCTGTGTTTGGGTTGCTAGGACTAATGGCTTTTATGTACAAGATTTACAAACTATTTCTCTACAACTGACAAGAATTTTGGCAGGATTTACACTGATCTCAACAACATATGGATCATCACAATAATAAGTTTGTAGTTTGGATTAATAGTTTACATACAAGATTTATAAACCATTTATCTATGACTAATGAACATTTCAGTAGGATTTTTCATGACATATGCAGGTATGGTTCACGGTTTTAAAATCTGAGTCTTTGTACTTGAAGTTAATTTAGATGAGGCAAGCAAGAAGTACATGGCTATTTGACACCCATGAAAGTTAACATAAAAATCTCTTCGAATGTTATTTCTGCCAAGTCATTCTGACATTATGGTTGTCCGATGCACCCATATTCCATATGGCTGGTGTTTGCACAATATTCATATTATATTTATCTATGTTTGGTTGAGCATTTTTTGCTGTAAGTGTGCAGGAATTACTTAGGGGTCTATGTTCTTATGATTATTTTTAAAAATTCAGGTAACAGAGACGGGAGTAGAAGTACTCACAGCGCGCTTACCCAGCTCTCCGAATGTCTTTCCCTGGTAGATTCCATTTACAAATGTAATGCTGCCCAATTTCTAAAAAAATGAAGCTGCACAGTAAGTGGTAAGCTGCCGCTTCTTTGCAGATCATTGTTCATCCAGTGTAAGCTTTCCAGACCTTGGTCGTTTAGAACCAAGTCTCAGATTGTTTTTCTAAATTCTAAAGTACACATGGCCACAAGCATCCATTTTGAGCATGACTGGTGTGTTTCAAATAAGAGAGATTGTTTTCATCTCTCATCACATTTCTGCATATGTTTATTAATTTTCCCTGATAATCATAATAATTATTAATAATAAATTCATTTGACAAACTTTTACGTGCCAGGATGGATTTTTTTTTTCTGTTTTTAGGCTACCTCTTATTTTGTTCTAGTGGCAAATGCATTTCAAATAAGATAAAATTTGTCGCTTATTTTGAACACTTATTTACCCGTGAAGACTTAAGTTTTCTTGATAATTATAGCTGTTGGTAGTCATGATTTCAGCTTACAAGCTGGGCTGTATATATGGGGTGAAAATTTTCTAGTGTTTTTATTTTTTCTTTTAAAACCGTTTCTGGTCTGTCTAAACTTAGTTTTCCTTTATAATTTTGTTATTCTTATTTGGGAAGGGAAGTTTGAAATCAATGACTCCTTTTTTATTATAATTCAACAAAATTGCTTTTTAAGCCACATAATTCGTGGTGTAACTAAGAAGTTTCGTCCTTAGGGTTGAACTGTAGGAAACGTTAAACTAGCTATTAGGCTAAATGGAGAAAACAAAGGGATAAAGCAAAGTCAATGAAATTGAAGAGAGTGAACTATTAAAAATGTGGCTTACATATATTTGATAAACTTGTGGTAAACACCATTGTAACCTAAGACAAATCTTCCTATTTTGTTGGCCTTTGTTCTCACTTCTATGAAAATTGTGTATTGCACCTTCAACACTTCCTAGTTGATTTCTTTTTTACACCTGGGTTTCGTTTTTGGTGGATTGTTTTTAGTGAGTTTAACGTTCTATTCTTTCCCTCTAGTATGTTAAATGATAATACTAGTAGCAGTCGCAAATTGTTGTATCATACCATTTTGTAACCGTGACAATTGTGTCATACTTGTATTACGAAATACTTTAAACATCTTGCTTCTTCCTCATTTTCCATTGTGAAGACTTGTCAATTGTACTTCTTTCTCATAAACCATGTGACATATCAAGGAATTGTTCTATCTTAGTCAACCCTGATCGAATATTTGTTTTGTCAAATATTTCTGGTTTAGTTTTGAGTAGGACATTGGAAGGGCAGCTGGGACTTTTGTCATTAAAACAATTTTTGGTATTCACAAACGATCTATTACCAAATGAAACTATATGGGTTTTGTATGCAATTAGACGTTGTATAATTGAAGTTTTAGATATAACAGAGTGACACCATGATATGGAATGAGAATCTCAGTAAGCGCAAGAAGTAAATTGTCTTGCAATGCAAATGACATAATAGAGAGCCCGAATCAGATAAGGAAGTTCCCATAGAGTTTACACTAGAAATAATAACCATGGATACAATAAAGTGGGAAACAGTAAGACCACATCAACATTAACCACCAATCAACAACCATTGAACGCCAACAGCGATATAGCATGGTTGAACACATGATTAAGAAAATCTCACACCAAATTTTGTGTCACCCAACTTTAGGGGGGGTCATTGCGTTATTATAATCGCCCAAGATGGTTAAAAGAAGATCGAGTTTCAAATTCTAATTACAGTCAAACCAAGCCTTCCAACCATACGTGGGAGCATAGCTAGCAAGTGTTCCGATTTACCTTTTTTTAAATTTTTTATATGTAATAATAATTTATTTTAAATAGTTGTCCCCGTTAGTTTCACTACTTTTTATGTTACAAGTATGAGTGTAGTAACATATCAATCAATACAACAATACCTGGACAATGATTCCTTAAAATCAACTTTCAAAGGTTTTGCGAGTCATTAATATAAACAAGGATTCAATGAATTAGCTATTGCCAACCAAAGGATGAAAAAGCCCTACACATGGATTCATAGCAAACATCTAGCATGATTTAAACTGATTTGAAGCTAGTGATATAGAGGATGCTGGGAAGTTAAAGTAAGCCATCGAAATAAGAAATTGTGTGGAGACTATATCTCAGTCCCTTTGAAATAAGCAATAGGCCCTTTGCCCAAACAAAACAATTTATTTCAAACTTAATCAAAGATGTATTTTATTTTTCTTTAATTTTTTATTTGTTTCAACTTTCGTTCTGCTCAAACAAGACAATGTACATCCAATTTAATTAAAATAATATTTTGTTTTTCTTTAATTTTTTAGTTGTTTTCACTTTCGTGAGTGAAATTTGGAGCCGCCTTCCCGGCCCCAAATACTTTAATTTTTTTTTGGGTAGCAAATGCACAATTGATTTTATTAATATGTCATTTGTCACGAACAAGGGGTGAAATGTTTTACACCCGTGATTGTAATCATATGATGCATATGAGGCTATGGAGCACTCAATTTGTGGTATACCTAACTTGCGTTTATATACGACGGACTCAATGAGTAACTCTTTTGGTAATGGGTCAGATAGATAACTTGAGAAATGAATTATATTTGGTTATTAGTCGGTGTAATGTGTATCAAGTGGGTTAATGGTTTGTTAAGCCTAGGATTATTAAAAGAGAGACTAGTTAAAAGAGGCTATATTTAAAGGCATCCGTCGTTATAAATTATCATGGATTTTGGATTATAGATCGATTGTTTTGAGTATTAGAGATGGTGTAACATATTTGGATTTCATTAAAGAGATATATTAGAGTGGTTCCTTTTTGACAAATATTGTATAGTGTAACTCTACTGTAAAAGTTTTTCTATGTTGTATGGTATAATCCTACCATAAGGGTATTTCTGTTTCTATATATATAATTTTAATTTCTAATTACATTGAAGATTAGGACATATTACTCCACTATACATATCGTGTTATGCATTTCTACTATTGTTCAGTATCATTTCTATTTATTAGATATTTGGTTCTTAACATATTGTTGCTTGGGTACATTCAATCTTAGTTTTGATCAGTCAACTCTTCATAAAATAAATGTTTTTATCAAATTTGCACCAAGCTCAAGACAAAGACAATACGCACTAAGATAAAAAAATATATACTCGCTCATTTATTTTTATGTTTCTATTTTCTGATTGGGTTGCATTGTTTTACCATCTAAAGTTACATATTTATTGGATATAGCCAAGCAAGAAAGTGTAACAATTTTTAATTATAAATACAAACCAACCAACTCAAGGTATAGAAGTTTAGGATAATTTCAAGCTTACATATAAAATTTAATAAGATTAAACCCTCTATTTAAAAGATATGACAAGGTGTTGTCAAATATACAAGAGCGATATTTTACATCTTTTAGATGTTCATGCTCATAACTCATGAAATTTGGACCAAATTGTTAGAACTGTGATTACCACCTAATGTTATTAGGGATTATGCCTTGTTTGTTTAACCTTTCCAAATGAATGAATAAAACATCATATGCTGCTTTTTTTAAAGATCAAATTCTTGCACTTAAATTGCTTTTATCACAGTTAGTTACAATACATAGTGACCCATCAAGCATTTTTACACATTATTGAATTCAAGTAATACATCATATAAAGCTCTTGTACCCATTATTGACTGATTACTTGCAACTCTTTGGAAAGTTGTCTTAAAGAGAGAAAATGTTTACTATGCTAATTTTTTTTCTACCAAAATTTGTTTTGCAAGGAATATAATAAAAACCTTTAGCAATAAACCTAACAAGGAGCTTAAAAAAAAACTAAGTGAAACTAAAGTGAAACAACATTAACAATTGAAGATCAGGTAGAATTTGAATGGTGGTAGTGCATATTAACATAAAAGCTAGGTTTTAAAATTAAAAGAGATATTATACTTTTGTAAGAAATATAGGATAAGATAAAAAAAAAGGTTACATGTTTCTTGCTACATAATAACTTATATATTGAATTTCTTATAGCAAAACAAAATAAATAAATATAAATAAATAATAATTATTAAACATATTTTTTTAAATATATGTTCTCAATATTTTAATATTTACTTATAAAACAAATCTTAATAATAAAATATTAAGTATAATAATTAACAATTATTTAAAGCTCCACAAAAAAAATTATGTATGTTTTATTTTCTCCAATCTATTATATAATCATATAAATTTATAATTTAACATATACATTATTATATAATCAATCATTTATGTTTATAATGTAACAATGTTATCTTGGAGTCCTTAAAATAAAATAAAATAACAATTCTTTTTTTTATCATTCCTCTCATCCATGTGTGACATACACATGTAGGTGTGTGATGCAAGAGCACCTATCTGTTTATGAATGAGACTCACTAATTGTTTATATGCCCATACACTTCAATTAACCTAATATAGTGGTTGCATAAGTGCAATTTCTTGGTATACGAATGACAATTTTATTCCCATGAGGGTAGAGATTGGATACATATGGTGGGATGAAACGTATGAAATGTATAATCATTCTAGAAATGTTAAACATTAAATATGTGATAATATGTTGACTTTCTTTAAGTATTCAAACTTAAAAACATATCTTGTCTCTTCCCATCTTTTATAAAAAAAGGCCTCTCAAGTGAAATATATATTATCATGAAATGTAAATGGTGTTATTTAATATTATTGAATACAAAGTTATTTTCTCTGTAACTCTTGCACTAAAGGGTTTTTAACCTTAATAAAGAAGGCATATGCAAAAAGAGCTTTGCTTAAAAGCTTTTATGTTATGTCAATAACAAAACTAATAGAAGTAATAACAATTGTTAAGCATGAAGTATGGGATATATCTTGTTACTTGTATTTAGAAGATAAGATCATATATTAATGTATCTTAAGGAAACTACGATAATTAAGATTTAGTACCAATTATCATCATGTAGATAGTATGCTCATGTCATTATAGGAGTTGTCCTTGTGATAAGGCTTCTAAATTGTGGTTTATTTCTCTTTCTTCTTTTACAAATTTTTAACAAAACCAACACTTGGGACAATGTTTCCATAGCCTTGAGTAATATTTTAAAACATATCCATATCATGGGGAAAAAACCCATTTTAAAACAAATCCAACTTTTGCGTCAATTTTCAAATAATATCCTTCATTTTGAATTCCTATTGCTTATGATATAGCTCATCCAAATTTAGGTCCAAAATTGTTTTCTAGTGCTTAGGGATTATGCTCCTCAATTGTGTCTTCGTACGTTTGGTATAAAATCTAGTCCTTGTTACATGGAGTCCTTGTCCATAGACACAATGTGCACCCCTTGACTGCAATAATGAAAACAATGGCTTAAATGCTTACAAGCTATGGCATTATTGAAGCCCAAATTCACACGAGGATGCCACAAATAACATAGACACTTCATGTCCAACGACATATATCCAACGATTATTAATTGATGATAAAAGGAAAGGTGAGGTGCTTTTTAATGTATGGTGGAAAATATGTATTGGTTGGTATTGTGAGAATTTTATGTATTAAATTGAAAAAGAAAGAAAAATAAATCGAACTCAATGGTCCTTTTGATGCTAATAATTAGTAGTTTGGAAAAAGAAATGCATTAAACCATGGCCGTATATTCTTGATTTGGCATTAAACCATGGCTGTATATCCTTTTTGCATCCATGCTCAAAGATGATGAGTCAAAGCCTTTAGACAAGCACTGCATGATTTCCTTGAGATATTTTCTTGGACTTATTCATATATTCTTGGAATAATCCTTAAGTTACAATGCACGATAGTTACCTATCCAGATGTGAAACAAGTTAAGTATAAAATATTAAAGATGCATTCAAAAGTAGTTTTAATAGTTAATTATTAAATTCAAAGGCTTCTTGACACATTATTTATTAATTCAATTGATCACCCCCATGGGTCTCTAATATTTTACCAGTTACAAAACCTAATGCAAAATTTTGATGTTGTATATAATTTCACGATCTAAACAAAGCTTTTCATAAGGAATATTTTACATTACCAAATATGAATATGATTTTAGACTCTACAATTAGTTATGAGATGTTATCATTCATGGATAGTTTCATTGGATATCATCAAACAAAGATAAATCTTGAAGACTGCATTTAACCCATCATGGGGATGATTTGTTATGTGTTCATGCCCTTTAGATTGAAGAATGTAGAGGATACTTATTAAAGGGTTATGATGCACACATTTCATAAATTTATACATAAAACCATTAACGATTACGTTGATGATTTATTTACAAAATTTAAATATTGACAAGACCATAATGCAGACTTACAATAAATATTTGAATGCTTATGTAAATACATGTGTGCCTAAATCCCATGAAATGTGTATTTAAGGCATCATCAGGTAAATCATTAGAATATATCATATCTTAAAGAGGTATCGAAGTGGATCCAAAGAAAGTAAAGGTTACTGTGGATATGCCTCCATCTAATAGGTTAAAGTTGTTAACGTGTTTACAAGGAAGAATTCAAGAAATAAGACATTATTTGGCTTAGTTAAATAACAAGACACAAAATTTTAGGTGATTATTAAAGGCGATATAAATTTCAAATGGGATGATAAGTGTCAATAGAGTTTTGATGCAATCAAGGAATATCTACTTAATCTAAAAATTATCATGCCTCTAATGATGGATATGCCTTTGTTATTATATATTTCTACCACACACATGACCTAAGGGCTTTGTTGGCACAATCCAATGATAATCATAGGGAAAAGAAATTTTAATACATTAGTCATACACTAGTGGATTACAAAATGAATTACAATGCAATGGAAAAGACGTTCCTACCCATTATTTTTTCCACACAAAGACTTTGCCATCACATGCTTAATAATGAAACACACATTATTGCAAAGGATGAATCTCTAAAATATCTCATGATGAAGCCACATTTTTTAAGAGAAAAAGCTAAGTTATTGATGCTACTTATAGAATTTTACTTAAGGTTTTTATTGCAAAAATATGTAAATGGGAAGGTAATTGCAGACCAATTAGCTATAACACCAATAGTTGACACAAATCCAATTAACTTTGATTTTTGAGATGATTTTACTACATATCATATCCATAACGATGCTTGGAATATGTACTTTGAAGGGTCTAAATAAACCTTAGGTGTTGGAACATGAATAGTTTTAACTACTCCTCATGGATAATTTATTCCATTTGCATATTGCTTACAATTATCATGCATAAATAACATCTTAGAATGTGAGTCATTGATTCTAGGATTATTCGTCATGTGCATGTTACATATTAAATCTATTTGGATATATTGTGATTCTCAACTCATAGTCAATCAAGTTTTACAAAATTATCAAACAAAAGAGGAAAATTTAATTCCCTACAGAGAGATGGTACAATGTTTAAAAACATATTTTCATGATATTAAAATTGATAGCATACCTTGTAAAGATAATATCCATAAAAATTATATGAATATCATAACTTATTTAGTTCCTATCAACATCAATGATGATCAAGTAATTTTTACTATATGATGTATACAAAAACCATAGATTACAACAATAGACTTGCATACTTTAGCAGTATTTGTTATCACATGTAGAGCAACCAATTCAAAGTGGTACAATGATATATATAATTTTTTATATAAGTTTAGTATCCCAAAAAAATAATCATGAAATGATAAATGTGAATTGAAATGCAAAACAATTTGTTATTTAATAGTTGGTGGGGCATGTTTCAAGCAATCTTTTAATGGACATTTACTTCAATTCCTTCACTGTGAGGAGGATAATATAACTTCACTAGAGGTACAAGATAATGAATGTGGGGGGAATTTTAGTGTAAAATAAATGCCTTATAATTTAATGAGATAGGGTTAATATTGGCATACAATGGAGTAGGAATGTCAAGAACATGAAAAACTATGTCCGAAATGTTAGAGACACAATAATTTGAATGATGCACCTTCAAAAGAATTTCAACCTATCGTCTCACTATGGCCATTTTCCATTTGGGGATTTGACTTGATTGTAAATATAAATATTAAATCATCGTAGGGTTAAATTTTGATTATGACAAGTATAGAATATGTTATAAAATGGGTTATGGCCATACCACTACAACCAAATATGGGGGAAGACACATGCAATTTTTTCATGACAAACATCATGTTATGATTTAGTCTCCTATTAAATATTATAACAACTAATGGATCATCATTAAAAAATAATATAGTTAAGAATTTTTGTTATAAATACAACATTTTCCATACCTTATCCACTCCTTATTTTCCACATGGAAATGGGCAAGTGAAAGTAACAAAGAAGATAATTTCCAAAATATTAAGTAAAATAGATGCCAAACATAGAAAGGATTGGTATAATTATATTTTATATGATTTATGGGATTATCACAGAAGTGTTTTCATGCTCATAAAGGCTACTCCTTATTATATTGTCTATGGAATATAATCTGTATTTTGTTTAGATATGTAGATACGATCTTTATAGGTCTCTTTCAAAGATGTTATAAAAGACAATGAATATCAAGAAAAATAGTTGCATGAGTTAGAAATGTTGGATTGCAAACACATATAGGATATTGAGCATCTCATGGTATATTAAAATCATATTAAGAGAGTATAGAACAATAAAATTAAAAATTATGGATTTGAAGTTGGTGACTTGGTGCTAAAATGGAATCAAAAGAATACCAATGCAGATATAGAAAGTAAATCCAAGTTCAAACCAAAATTTTTAGGACCATTTGTGGTGATATAAAATTTGGATACACGAGTTTGTCATTTTGATATAGTTGAATGGAACCCATGAATAAACCTATGAACATCATACTCTTACCTTTATATTACACGTAAGCATATCATATTCAAAAAATACAAATATTAAAATATTAAAAAAGCAAGGCCTATGCATGACACGTATTGCTATTGTACATATTTGATGTATGTTATTTAACAAGTTATTATATATTACATATCATTTTTAATACACATGCATTTCATGGTTTACATCAGTGGCTTTTAGGATATATATGTTTCATATGACATAGATATTTAGATGTGGTATGTAGTCACCTAAAAATGTCACTTGAATGCTAAGAGTGTTACTTGAGACCATCCATATACAAATTATCCCTAGACCTATATTAAGGTATCTTTAGACACTTATCCATCCTTCATGCAGGCCACATGCATCCCTAAACATCCCTAAAGTAGTCTTAGACCCTCATCTTAGCATCCTAGTCCTTAGTCTCAGGTTTAGCCACCTAGACACTAATACCATAATTGGACAGTAGCGCCAATGACACTAGTGTCCCAGTTTAGGCACTATTATCCCTTCCCACTTTTTGTCTTCAAAAAATATCTTTCCAAATGAGCAACCACCTAGGGTTGGCCTAGACCTCTTCTAAGACATGCACACGTACTAGAACATTATATATACATGACTTTTAGCCCTTTATCCACTAGATGGAAAGAAGATGCAATAACACAAATTAACTTAAAACAAGTTATGCATAATCAAGGTTATCAATCCCTATTTAGTATTAATTATGCATATATCCATATAAAACATTCCTAAGCTCATATTACGTAGATTTATAGTCTCAAGCACACTCAAAACACTCAATCCGACACTCATATTGGCATTCACTTACACTTTCACTAAGCACTTAGGTGGGAGAACTACATTGGGATTGATCCCTCCTCAAAGTATTGGTATGTAGGCAACATGCCCACATAGAGGTGTGGACCATACATCTAGCACATCAGACCCACTAACCCCTTTTTATCATGGTGTTCATTCAAACCCTTACAACCATGAAAACTTAAGGTTTTTAGGAGTAAAATACATCTACAGGGAAAAGTATTAATTACACAAACTTGAAATTTGAACCAAAGTTAGAACATGACCTGATATACAAAACCCAAAAATTGTTTATGAAGAAGAAATTAGAGACAAAAGAGGACACTAGTTCCATTGGCATGACTGTCAAGTTAGGGTGCTACTATTTAGGAAGGGTCTTGGCACCTAGATCTTATTTGTGACACTCATATTAACTCTTATCATGATTTGCATCCTTCATATTTTATGTCTCAGCTAATTTCTAGCTAAGTACCTATTTATATTATTTATTACTATTTTTAAAAAGGTCAAACTAGGTCAATTATGTTATAAATCAATGGTATTTATTGCATATTTTGCACCCTAATTTACTATACTCATCTCGTTTAACAACCAAGGGCTTAAACTCCATAACCCTAAAAAGTTAAATCCTTTGGTGAACCTAACTTACTTGAAATATTACTTAAAAACCCTAATTTCATCCTAGGGTTTACCTTATTCATCTTTGTATAATAAATTAGGGTTTATAAAATTCTATTTTTCCTAAGTTTTGCATAACTTAATTATTTAAAATCAGTCCTTATTAGGGTTTCATTAATTTAATGTACTTTAATTTTTTAACAAACCCTTCAAAACCCTAGATCTGCATGCTAGGTCCCTATACATCCAAACATTAGCCTTTAGGGTTTCAAATAAAATTCTAATTTTTTTCTATACATTGGGTTGAATATTTTCCATATTTGCACATATACCTATGTTATATTACATTATACCTATTGTGTGCTTGTTATTCATTGTTTACATTATCTTCTTTGGCAAGTTTAAAATGACATCCAAGAAGCCTTCTGCCCCTCACCCAATTGATCAATTTATAAACTTTTTACATACACAAATGAATGGATAAAATTTCAAGATTGCATAATAACACATTATAATGAGCTTGATTTCATTTATAATGATGATGATAATTATTATTATAATTATGGATATGATGATTACTATGAGCATGTCAATGAAATTATTGATGAGGATTAATTATATGCATCTTTTCCTACTTCTCAAAATCAAACTAACAATATAAGGCCAAAATAACCCCTTGTTGGTAGTGCTTTGTTTCACTATGATCCTAGATTTTCAACCACTTTTGCTACATCCTTATTCAAATTAAAGTAATACAATAACAATAAAATCAATTTACAATTGCATAGTTCAAGTAACATTATACATGATGTTCCTAGCATAGAAAATTAAAATTTACATTCTTTACCCTTCTCAATTCAATTTGAAAAAGCATGTATAAATGATACTGCACTTTTATTGATGCAAAAACTAAAGTGGGTGATATTATTTTAGCACCTTCTTTTACATTTCAAGCTCAACACATTCTATGCAAAATGTAGAGAATTCAAATATTTCTAACTCTTCTCTTACATGCCATAATACGCCAAATGAAAACATGATTGCTACTTCTACCCTTGACTCCAAGATTGAAAATAATGATCATACATACATTCCACTCATAACTAGTGAAGACATGAATTTCATTGCACCTACAAATGATGATATATTGCTTATTAGTAACAAGTTAAAATTTTATTCTACTCTCTCTCTTAGTGAGCATGCAAATGATAATTCTTCTACTCTTACTTTTACAAGTGAATTAAACTCTGATTTTGATAAACCTTGGAATAATAATGATTATTTTGATTTTGGTGAAGAAGACATTGAGTTTAAACCTTATATTTCTCCCCCTACTTCACCCATATCTCATGTTCAAATTGTTTTCTTATCAAATGCTAATTCAAATGATAATATGCCTTTAGATAAACTTAAACAAACTTATGTATATGTTCATGGTTTACATAATTTACATTTTCAAGATAATAATGTATCTTTTAGTATGTGATATTTCTTTGAAAATTAACATAATAAGAGATACCGATGAATCTTCCTCAACCCCCTTACTATAGTAGAACCCATTTCTCATCCTAACCTCCATGAGGGTGATATCTCATTTCCCTCTCACCAGGTCCAAGATATCACCCCTTCAAAGATCATGGTGAGAAAAACTAAAGGTCCCCGATTTAGGTTACTAATGGCTAAACTTAATAACAAGATTCAAGAATTAAATGAATCTCTTGATGATGATAACATACCTTCACAAGAGGTAATATCATTGATGCATGTTTTGGGTTTTTTACAACAATAAGTACACCATCTCACATTGGAAAGTAAATCATATCACTCGTGGGAGGATTCCAATGCCATCCATAATAATCCCATCTCGCATAGAATTTTCAATGCAAATTTTCCATCAAAGTTACAGATATCAACATTTAAAATTTTTGATGGACGTGGAGATCCATATTTGCATCTTGAAGCTTACAAGAAATCTATGTCACATGTCACTAGTAGTTTGATTCTCTTACAGTTGTTTCTCAAGACTATAGAGGGTCGGGCATTAGAGTGGTTTCATCATTCACTCCCCAGTGGTTCACTACACACATAAAATAATTTAGAATAAGCCTTTCTCATGCATTATATAGAGAACAAGGGGCCTTGAATCACATATGATAGGTTTCCTTCATTACACCAAGGTGTAACATCCCCATAGGGATTTTCTAGAATAATACAATTTTTTTTTTTTTGTATTTTTACATAACACTTATTATTTCATTATATTACACCACAAGAATATAATTAGTGACATTAACATACTAACTAAGCATATTAAACATGTGTAACCATGTAGCATTAATAATTACTGATCAATACTACCATATGTAATATAACATAACTACATAAGGAAAGTAATTACATAAAAATCCAATCACAATTGGTATAATTATACATCCAATACTGTCAATATACAATAAATAACCAATTAAATTTCTAATAGGCATTAAGCCTCAATATAAATAAAATAATAGATACAATGCTCCACAGAGTGTAGGTCACTCTAACTCTAGTATCTCTAATAATCTTAAGTGTAGTCTCCAAGTAAGTACTGCAGTGGGGAGGGAGAGCATCATCCAAGCACTTTTTTACACTAACCATGGACCATCAATCCCCTACACAATCCCCCAAATAGGGAATGGATCTCCCTTCACAAATGGGTAGATAGTGACGGTGCAGGAATCCAGAGAGACATGCTTGTCCTCTGTGATGTAAGATTATACTACATGATGTGTAACATAAATAAAATATGTTCTAACATGATATCGCATAAACATGTAAATGATACATATGAAATGACAATGTCTATCTAAACATTACTTTGATAAAAGTTTTCAAATAGCTAATGATCTCCATGATCAGTCAAATTCATACACACCACTTGATCATATTACCTTTATCTAAAATTGGTGGTGCTAAGTAAACTAGTGAAGTCCATTTCACTGCTTAGTTAGTACCAGCAATGCGAGATTTGGTTAACATTAACATTATTTCTACTAGAAAGTACAAACACCTGCTAATTAATAAAATAATCACTATACATACATTTTGTCTATCGATCATATGAATAAACCTCTACAATGTTTATTCAATACAATAATACTTTGCATAACGAGTAAGTTTATTTCCCAATGGATAAATATAAACTTGAATTGCATTACCAAATCTTAGAGTAAATTCAAACATTTACATCTATCAATATCTTGGTATGTTGTTCATATTACTCAACAAACCAACAATCATAATTACTATAAAGATTTAATAAACTCATAATCCAGCACATATTCATCCATTTATGAACTTAGGCTACATGCATAGAATTATAGTTCCCTATCCTTTGGGATTTCATGACTTACTCGATTAGTCACATTCTATAATTATATGCATGTTACCTATTATATAAATATAGGTTATATATGTATATGAGGATCTAGGTTATCTTATACATTTATTTCGTATATTTTATATGTTCATATTATATATACCCCATAATATATATATATAATTAAAACACAAATTCTATTCTATTCTACCCAAGTTCATATAAATTTATTTCACATTGATAATTTATAACAAATTTGCACCATTCATTTCAAGTATAAACTCATAGTGTTTCCATACTTATGGTTAAAGATATATATATATATATATATATATATATATACACACACAAAAAAAAAAAAAAAAAAATGTGTATATCAATCTTATAAAGTAACAACACATAGTCATAATTTTTATAAATGTATATACCCTATTCAACTTACAGTTTATAACATTAACTCATTCTAATTTATAATATTTGATTCATGTATAGTAAAAATACAGTCTCTAGTATACTATATTTCAAAATGACAAGATCCAGTCGATATATATGTTATTCAGTATTTACCTAAATAAACACGGTTGACTTATATATATATCTATATATATGTTTTTTGTTCTAAGATAATTTTAAGACATGGTCAATAATAAGTATAAGTATGTGAATATATTGTTCATAATTTAATTAAAGACACAGTCCACTTAGGTATAAATATGTATATAACTCCATTTCTAAAATAATTAATACACACATAGTCCTTATGTGTATGTAAGCATACTAACGACAATCCATATAAATATATATACCAAAGGACTCAATAAAAAACCAGAATCCTTTAATCCCTTCATCAATTTTTAAACATCGATAATCATACTAAGTTTAGCATACAACCCCTGAGTTTAAATTAACTATAATGATAAATAATTCTAAAGCATAGACAATCCACTAATCACCTTAACTATATATCACATACTCTATCATAGGCTCGATACAATCAATAATGGATTTACAGAGTATGCAGAGAAATAGAACTAAATTTTTGTATGCAAGAGGATTGTCCAAAACTAAGCTACAAATATCGAATCACTATAGTTAAACAAAATTGACTTCATATTTATAAAACAACACTATAGATATTTATGAATATATACACTAGAATGTATATATACCCCAATACCCTTGTAGGGTATATATACATACCCTTGTTTACTAGCAACTTAACCCAACTTATTAAATTTGTCATTGACTATAATATACAATCATATCCATAAGAGATGTAATATTCAGAAACGCAAATCATAAACACAATATAATCATATTATATACTTCAGGTTTTTATTCAATATAGAGTATCTTCCCAAAAATCATGATTTGAAAGCCTATATCTAGCCAAGCCGAGGACTTAACACATATTATAGAAGGGTTCCAAGAATCAAACAATACACAGTCCATTATGTATATCTATATATCAAAACCCAATATAAGAGTTATAGTTTCATGGCTAGGACATTTAATTTATTCAATGTAACACACAAAATTCAATACCTATTCCATTCAATAATATCTTTACACAATCTTTGCCAACAATATTAAGGGTTTAAGGGATAATGATTTGGTTCTGTGGATGTTCGAGCCATCCACAAGGCCAAATCTTTATCTTATAATATAAATATGACAAGATATATACCAAAAACCCTTATAATAAAACATACAGAGAGTTCTCGAGCTTAATTAATCAATAAATGGAATACATCACCAACCTTTCAAGTCACTTTCCAAAATTGAAACAAGTTAAACTAGTGTAATTCTTCTCTTCCCTGCTTTGTACTCTCTTTTCTCATCTTTTCCACAACTCGCATTTTATCATATTCCATTTTTCCATTATAGATTTGCATGTTCCTATTTACTATAGTTCATAGTCCATGCAAAATCTTTGTTTTACCATTCCAAATTGGGACTAAGACCAGTTATCTTCCATTAACCATGCTTAAAAAAAGCCCTAATTCCACTTTAATTGAGCTTTCCCTAATTATTTAATCATTAATATATTCATTTCAAAATTATGCATGTTACTCTACATTACAATTCTAAGTAACTCACTCTAAAGTCTACTTAAACATTATTAGTAATGATAAGTATCACTTCCACTTTAATGTAGTCTATGCATGACAACAAGATTAGGCACATATATTTAGGATAATTTAATCTCTTTTAATAACTAATAAATGTAATTATCTCCTTTATTTTTATGGTAATATGACTAACATAACATCAATTATCTTCTTATATCAGAATGATAGAACATACAATTATTTATTCTAATCATAACAAGATAATTGTTTGTGTCATTACTGGTGTATATAGGTTATCTATGTCTTCAATAATTTTAATAGATTGGAATATCTTGATATTCTTGAATAGCAATAATATCAAGCTTAACATTCTAAAATGTTATCAAGACATTTTGTTAGTCTATATATAATAGTAATTAAATATCATCTACTAGATTTATGTTCCCGTAATCATAAATAAATATAAATAAGGTAAGCTTATGTAATTAGGCTATCTATGTTTTTAGTTATTTTAATAGCTTGGTGTATATTGATATTCTTGAATAGCGATAATAACAAGATTAATGTTTTAAAGACATTTTGTTAGTTTCCATATAATACTAATTAGATATCATCTACTAGAGTTGCGTTTCTATAATCATAAATAACTATAAGGTAACCTTATATAATCATACTTCAACATTAAACACTAAGTCTACATAAAATATACAAAATGCACTCACATACAAGATTTATTCCATATATATGTACTAACATAAATATAACATGTAAACTCTAATGTTTAATTGTAATTAACTCTAAAAATGTACTAACTCTAACAATCCAAACACACAATACATATACATATAAAATCTAATGTGGTACGTGCATGGGTTTAGCGGTTCCTTTGTCATCCTTCACCATCTCTATCTACGTCACCCTCTCTGATAATGCTCTCCCTCCATCATGCTCTAAGGGATGAAATCTCCTGTATCCAACTCATGACAAGAAGGTAGTTAGTCCAATACATCATGATATATATCATAAAATAATAACAACTAATGTAACATAATCATTATGTACATAATTCATAATTAACTAACTTATAGCAATAAAATCATGAAATCTAAGTAACATACATCTGTCCCATAACAACATGACTTAAAATTTAGTTAAAAAGTAACAAATCAATTTGACAATCATAATAATCCATGGATAATTATGTAAATCAGTTTAGTGAGAAATCAGGATGTAACATCCTTCCCTCCTAAAACTGGTCACCATCTTGATGACACTTATTCAAAAAAAAGTTATGAATAATAAATAAATTTTAATAAAAAAATAATATAGTATCTAGCATAAATAAAGCAAACAAATATGGAAATAACATGTAAAAATCATCATAGTCCTCTTAAATAGAACTATCCTTAGAGTATTGATCCCACAAGACCTTGTACTATGACACTTTTATGTTATACAAACAAAGTTAGTGAGTGTCAATTACTCTGATTGGTTCTACCATGACCACCCTAGGATCTAGAACTTGCAAAGAATTCCTATCCAACATGTGTGAAGGATCAGCTATATACTTGCAATAAAGCCAAAGACCTCAAAGGGTCCCACATATCTTGATGAAATTTTTGTTGACTTCCCTTATGGAATTGATCTCTTTTACAGATTAACCCATAAGAATAATTTATCACCTACTGCAAACTACCTAACTATTCTCTTTAAATCAACATAACTCTTTTACCTATCATTGGCCTCAAACAATCTATGCCAAATTATTTTGAGTTGATCTTTCATTTCTGAAAGTATATCAGGTCCAAAGACTCCCTTATCTTCTAATCTATCCCAACTAATTAGTGTCATGTACCTTCTTTCATAAAGTGCTTCAAATGGTACCATATTCATAATAGATTGATATGAATTTCTGTATGCAAACTCAACCAATGGAAGGTATTCTTACCATTTGTATTTTTGATTCATGTAATACATACAAAGAAGATCTTCTAACACCTAGTTAACTTTCTTAGTTTAACCGTCAATCTATGGGTGATATGTAGTACTAAAGTTTAGTTGCATAACTAAAGCTAAATTCAAAGTTAACCAAAACCTATAAGTCATTCTCAAATCATGATCTAGTATGATATTATCTTGAAATTCATGCAATTGATACACTTCTTTTATGAATCTCTTTACTAGAGTTTGTGCATCATCTACCAAATTGTCTGGTATAAAATTAGCTACTTTGGTTAGTTTATCAACTACAACCAAGATCATGTCATGCCTATTCCATGATAATGATAATCCCTGGATAAAGTCCATATTGATCACCTATCATTTCTATTCTGGTATGTCATGTGGATATAAGAATCCAACTGAATGCACAAGTTCATCTTTCACTTGCTGACATTTGAGACA
Source organism: Torreya grandis (assembly GCA_037957365.1). Taxonomy (NCBI): domain Eukaryota; kingdom Viridiplantae; phylum Streptophyta; class Pinopsida; order Cupressales; family Taxaceae; genus Torreya; species Torreya grandis. The sequence goes on along the minus strand of JARHVA010000016.1, from coordinate 2,764,538 downwards.
ACATGACACAAAGTTCATTACATCTTTCTTGATTTCATTATAAAAATAAAGTGGTCTAAGATCTTCCATGAGCTTGGTTATTCTTGGATGTCCTGAATATAGGGCATTATGTAGTTCTTTTAGAATTGTGATCCTCAGTTTCTCCCGATTTGGCACATACATCTTTTCATTGTATCGTAAAATACCATCACTTTCTAAGCTCTACCCTTTATACCTAAGATTTTGAGCATTTTTAGATAAAGCTTTCTTGACCTGATCATAAAATTTCTCTCTTAGTTAAAATTCAATCACACAATCTCTAAAAGTACTCCTAATAGTAGCCTCAACTGTTATGTATATTCTACAACTTAAGGCATCAGCTGCTCTATTCTCCTTGCCTTTGATGTAATTGATATCAAAGTTATAGTCAGATAAAAAATCTGACTAGTATCTATGACAAGCATTCAAATTTGGTTAGGTGAAGATGTATTTGAGTCCCAAATTATTAGTCTTGAGCTCAAATGGTTTTCCAAACAAATAATGTCTCCAAAATTTTAAAGCATGAACAATTGTTACAAGTTCAAGATCATGAGGGGAGTAATTCACCTCATAAATATTTGGCTTCCTTGACTCATAAGCTACCACTACACCATCCTGCATAAAAACTTCTATTCCATCCCTAGAGGCATCTATGATCACTAAAAATTGACCATTAAGATTAGAAACTCTTAATATTAGTGCTAAAGTAAGCCTTCTTTAAATTTCTAAAAAGCTACTTCACACTTATTTGACTAGATGAAACTTTGATTCTGACACTATAGAGAGGTAATTGGATTAGCTATCTTGAATTTTTTTGAAATGAATTTCCTATAATAACCTGCTAATCCAATAAAACTTCTTATCTCATGGACATTCTTTGGTGTTGGCCACTGCATAAAGGCTCTTATCTTAGTTGGATCAAAATAAATATTATTTGTTGAGATAATATGTCCCAAATACTACACTTTCTTTTGGAAAAATGTGCACTTGGATAATTTTCCATACAGCCTGTGATTTCATAGATGTTACAAAACCAACTCTAGATGTTGAAGATGTTCTTCTTTATGTTTGGAATAAATAATAATGTCATTTAAACATACTAGAACAAAATGATCTAGATAATCTCTTAACACATTGTTCATGAGATTCATGAATGTTGCAGGTGTATTCATCAACCCAAATGGTAACACTACAAACTCATAATGCCCATAATGATTTTTAAATGCCATTTTTAGAATATCCTCATCTTTTATTCTTAACTGATGATATATATCTCTAAGATCAATCTTAGAAAATATCATTGCTCTTCAAATCTAATAAAAAAGATCATCGATTCAAGGTAAAGGATACCTATTTTTTATGTTTGCTTAATTCAACATTCTATAATAAAATGCAAAGTCAAATAGTACCATCCTTCTTATTAATGAAGATAACTAGTGCACCCCATGGTGACACACTTGGTCTAATCAATCTTTTAGATAATAATTTTTGAATTTGTACCTTTATCTCGACTAATTCAGTGGTTGTCATTCTATGTAGTACCCTAGACTTAGGTTCTTATCTTGGTTTGATATCAATAGAGAAATAAAACTCTCGTTTAGGAGGTAATCCCGGTAATTCCTCGGAAAAAACTTCATGAAAATTCTTAAAGAAAGGATAATCTTCAATTTATGGTTCCTTTGTTTCCTCCATTTCATTTATCTTGACGATAAATGTTTGAAATCCTTTTCCTTGGGCCTTCTTGAGTTGCATTGCAAAAATTTGCCTAAGCCTTAACTCCCTTTACTCACCCCAAATTAGTGTCTGATTTCCAAAATCATCTAGACACTCAACCTTATTTAGATAATAGTCAACCTTGGCCTTATACTTTTCAAGCTAGGTGACTCCTAGGATCACATGATATGACCCAAGTGGTGCTACATAAACATCCACAACCATAGTGAATTTTGGCAACCTAATTTCTTCTTCTACTAAACACTTATCAATTTAGACTTTAGAATCATTTCCATATTATACCAACCATGCATTTATCATTACACCAGATTTTATAGATAATTTATTTATAATCCTAGGAACTATAAAATATTTTATAGTCCATGTATCTATCAAAATGGAAACTAGATGTTCAAAAAAAATACCTGATAGTTATATAGTTGAATCTTAGAATTTGACTTGCCAATTATCAATTGCCATATGAATATGTTACTAAAAATTTCCTTGTTGAGTGGTAGAACCATTGTTTCTCATCTTATCTTGGGTATACTTATGTATAAAATAGTCACTTCCACAAATGAAACAACCTCTTGGTGGTCCCCTCTTATCAGACTATTAGTTTTCTTTGAAATCGCCTTTGGAACTATTACCCAATTTTCTACTACCTGAACCACTATTGAATCTAGAGTTTTAACTCTAGAACTAAATCTTGGAGTCTCCACTCTTGTGCTTCTATTTATTCTTTTTGAAAGTTGGCTTAGAACTTCCAAACTTTTCTTAAACTTGTCTCTGACCTGAGTAAGAGATTTCAATTTTTGCTCTTGTTTGACTGCTTTCTCAAAGACTTGGTCCATGGTAGATGGTCCATGAACATCCACTTATCCACTAATCTTGTTTTTTAATCCCATGGTGAACTTCTTAATCTTGAACCTCTCATTTTCCTGATATTGAGGTACATATTTCATAAGTTTGATGAACTATTCCCAGTACTCATTTATCGATAATTCTCCTTTAGATTTTAAAAATCTGTAAGATTTTGTCAAAATATAACTATAAAAGCCATCATGATTTCAATAGTGTCACAAACTTCTCCCAAGTAGTGGTGGTCGAGTTCAAATTCATTTCTAACTTTTTGTTGGCCCATCACATAGCTGATTTTCTAACTAACTAATAAGCTCCCCAAATAGATTTGGTGACCTCATAGTAGTTTTGAAATTCTAAATACTTATCCATTTCAGTCAACCATGCTTCAGCTCTATCTCCCATAATAGTTTCATCAAACTTAGGTGGATTCACCTTTTTCATGTCCCTAGCCAATTCCATAGCTACACATGCTCTTGTGTCATGAGGCACTTCCTTGTGTCTCTACTCTTAAGGAATTTCCTACTCGATAGGATGTTCTTCAAGTTCATCCTAATGGGCTTCCTCCTCATATCCATGAATTTCCTATTATATGGCTATGATTATGTCCCTAATGTCAATAATGGCTATAAGAATCTGATCTAACTTTGTTGCTTATTCAGTGGCAAATTGGTTAGGATCAAATGAAGAATTATTATCAATGTCATTCAAGGGACCCTCACTCGATGCTCTTGCTCACACCATTCTTCTTTCTGATAATAGAAGAATATGAAAATGTTAATGATCTCATTAAGTCTTAGTATTCGAGCCATAACTCTGATATCATATTGTAACATCCCCACAGGGATTTACTAGAATAATATAGTATTTAATAAAAAATTACCTAAGACTTATTATTTCATTATATTACACCACAAGAATCTAATTAGTGAGCTTAGCATACTAACTAAGCATATTAAACATATGTAACCATGTAACATTAATAGTTATTGATCATTGAAATCATATATAATATAACATAATTGCATAAGAAAAGTAATTACATTAAAATCCAATCATAGCTGGTACAATTATACAACCATTACTGTCAATGTAAATAAATAATCAATTACATTTCCAATAGTAATTAAGCCTTAACATAAATACAATAATATATACAATACTCCACAGAGCGTGAGTCACTCTAATTTTAGTATCTCTGATAATATCAAGTGTAGTCTCCAAGTAAGTACTGTAGTGGGGAGGGAGACCATCATCCAGGCACTTTTCTACATCAATCATAGACCATCGATTCCCCACACAATCCCCAAATAGGTAATGGCCCTTTCTTTATAGATGGGTAGATAGTGACTGTGGGAATCCAGAGAGACATGATAGTACCCATGTGCTATAAGATATTACTACAGGATGTGTACCATAAAGAAAATAAATTCAAACATAATAATACACAAATATGTAAATCATATATATGAAATGACAATGTCTATCTAAATATTACTTTGATAAAAGTTTTCAAATAGATAATGATCTTCAGGATCAATCAAATTAATACACACCACTTGATCGGATTACCTTCATCTAGCATTGGTGGTGCTAAGTAAGCTAGTGAAGTTTGTCTCATTGCTTAGTTAGTACCAACAATGTGAGATTTGGTTAACATTAATATTACCAACATGTTCATGCAATTATTTCTACTAGCAAGTACAAACACTTGCTAATTACTGAAATAATCACTATACATACATTTTGTCTATCAAACATATGAATGAACTTCTACAGTATTTATTCAATAAAATAATACTTTGCATAACTAATAAGTTTATTCCCCAATGGTTAAATATAAACTTTAACTGCATTCCCAAATCTTAGAGTAAATTCAAACATTTACATCTATCAATATATTGGTGTATTGTTCGTATTAATCAAGACAAACCAACAATCATAATTAATATAAAGATTTAATAAACTAATAATCTAACACATATTAATCCATTTATGAACTTAGGCTACATGCGTATAATTATAGATCCCTATCCTTTGGGATTTAATGACTTGATTAGTCACATTCTATAATTAGAGCCATGTTACCTATTATATAAATATAGGCTATATACATATATGAGGACCTAGGTTCTCTTATATGTTTATTTTATATGTTTATATTATATATACGCCATAATATATATAATTAAAACACAAATATTGTTTTATTCCATCAAAGTTCACATAAATTTGTTTCACATTGACAGTTTATAACAAATTTACACCATTCGTTTCAAGTATAAACTCATAGTGTTTCCGTACTTATTGTTAAAGACATATACTCATAAGAATTATAAACTCATGTATTTGATATATATATATATATATATATATATATATGAGTTTATAATTCTTATGAGTATTTGTCTTTAACAATAATTATGGAAACACTACAAGTTTATACTTGAAACGAATGGTGCAATATAAATGCATATACCTTGTTCAACTTACAACTTATAACATTAATTCATTCTAATTTATAATATTTGATTCATGTGAGTATAAATACAATATCTAGTATACTATATTTCAAACTGACAAGATCCAGTCGCTATATATATATATATATATATATATATATATATATATATATATATATATATATATATATATATATGTATATATATATATATATATATATATATATTCAATGTTTAGTATTTACCTAAATAGACAAAGTTGACTTATATATATCTATATATGTTTGTTGTTCTAGGATAATTTTAAGACACTGTCAATAATAAGTATAAGTATGTGAATATATCATTCACAATTTACTTAAAGACACAATCGACTTAGGTATAAATATGTATATAACTCCAATTACAAAAGACTTAATACACACACACAATCCTTATGAGTATGCAAGCATACTAACAACAGTCCATATAAATATATATAGCAAGGGTCTCAACAGAAAACTAGAATCCTTTAATCCCTTAATCAATTTTCAAACATCAATAATCATACTAAGTTTATCATACAAACTCTAAGTTAAACATAATGATAAATAATTTTAAATTATAGATAATCCACTAATCACCTTAAATATATATCACATACTCTACCATAGGCTCGACACAATCAATAATGAATTTATAGAGTATGCAGAGAAATAGAACTAAATTTACGTATGCAAGAGGATTGTCCAAAACTAAGCTACAGGTACCTAATCACTTTATTTAAACAAAATCCACTTCATATTTATAAAATAGTACTATGAATATATACATCAGTATGTATATATACCCCATTTCCCTTGTAAGGTATATATACGTACCCCTATATATTAGAAACATAACCCAACTTCTTAAATTTGTCAATGACTATAATACACAGTCATATCCATAAGAGATGTAATATTCACAAACGTAAATCATAAACAAAGTATAATCATATTATATAATTCGAGTTTTTATTCAACACAGATTATCTTCTCAAAATGCATGATTCAAAAACCTATTTCCATCTAAGCCGAGGAATTAACACATTTTCTAGAAGGGTTCCAAAAATAAAACAATACACAGTCCATTATGTATATTTATATATCAAAACTTGATATAAGATTTATAGTTTCATGGCTAGGACATTTGATTTACTCAATGTAACACACATAACTCAAAACCTATTCCATTTAATAATATCTTTACACAGTCTTTGCCAACAAACTTAAGGGTTTAGGGGATAATGATTTGGTTTTGTGGATAGCTGAGCCATCGATAGGGCCAAATATTTATCTTATAATATAAATATGGTAGGATATCTACTAAAAACCCTTACAAGAAAACATACATAGATTTTTTGAGATTAATTAATCAAGATATGGAATACATCACCAACCTTTCAACTCACTTTCCAAAACTAAAACAAGTTGAACCAGTGTAATTCTTCTCTTCCTTGATCTATAGTCTCCTTTATCCTCTTTCTTCCTCATGCCCTTTTCTTTCATGACTCGCCTTTTATCATATTCCATTTTTCCATTATAGATTTACATTCTCCTATTTACTATAATTCATAGTCCATGCAAAATCTATGTTTTACCATTCCAAATTGGGACTAAGACCAGTTATCTTCCATTAACCATGCTTAAGAAAACCCTAACTCCACTTTACTCGAGCTTTCCCCAATTATTTAATAATTAATATATTCATTTCAAAATTCTGCATGTTATTCTACTTTACAAGTTTGATTAACTCACTCTAAAGTCTACTTAAACATTATTAGTAATGATAAGTATTACTTCCACTTCAACGTAGTCTATGCATGACAACAAGATTAGGCATAGAACTTTAGGATAGTATTTAGGATAATTTATCCTCCTTTAATAACTAATAAAGGTAATTATCTCCTTTCTTTTTATGATAATATGACTAACACAATGTCAATTATCTTCTTATATCAAAATGATAGAACAAACAATTATTTATTTTAATCATAACAAGATAATCATTTGTGTCATTACTAGTGTATATAGGCTATCTATGTCTTTATTTATTTTAATAACATGGCGTATATTAATATTCTCGAATAGTAATAATAACAAGATTAACATTCTAAAATGTTATAAAGACATTTTGTTAGTTTATATATAATAGTAATTAGATATCATATACTAGATTTACGATCCCATAATCATAAACAAATATAAGATAACCTTATATAATCATATTACAACATTAAGCACTAGGTTTACGTAAAATATAAAAAATACACTCACATATAATATTTATTACATATCTATGTACTAACATTTATAACACGTAAACTCTAATGTTTAACTGCAATTAACTCTAACAATACAAACACACAATGCATATACATATAAAATCTAATATGGTGTGTGCATGGGTTTAGCATTTCTTCTATTATCCTTCAGCAACTCCATCTACATCACCCTCTCTGTTGATGTTCTCCCTCCATTATGATTTGAGGGATGAATTCTCCTACATCCAACTCACAATAAGAAGGTAGTTAGTCCAATACATCATGATATATATCATAAAACAATAAAAACTAATGTAACAAAATCATTATTTACATAATTCACAATTAGCCAACTCATGGCAATAAAATCATGAAATCCAAGTAACATACATCTATGCCATAACATCATATAACTTAAAATTTAGTTAAAAATTAACAAATCAATTTAACAACCATAATAATCCATGGATAATTAAGTAAATTAGTTGAGTGAGAAATCTAGATGTAATAGAGGGTCAATTAGAAATAGTGAATGAATACATTATAAGATTCAAAACATGTATGCAATATTTGATCTACTAGCTTAAAGATTTAGAGGTACAATACATCTTTGATAGAGGCCTCATTTTTCTTCTTAAAGAGAAATTTTTATATGAGACATCCAAATCATTCTGAAATCTATGTTACACAACTCTGGCATTAGAGATGAATTTGGGACTAGTTGAGACACATTCAAAGACAATTTTGGATTTAGATCTCTTATAGTCGTAGTCATCCAATATGGTACAAGAACCTAATCCACCTATGATTAAGAATAAATAGAACGTGAACAATTAATAAAGATACTCAACAAAGACAAAGATCCACTTTACAAAGCATCTCCTATAGTGGATAGAGAATAAGACACCAGAAGTGGGGCCATATAGTTTTCAGATAGAGATAAGCCTCATGACATATTATTCACATTACTAAACAAGGGGAGATTCCTCCTACTCAGCATCATCTAACACATTATTTGTAAAGAATAAGAAACAAACCATATTGTAATTATCATAGAATCAATAAACATTGAGATAATAATTGATATGCACTCAAAACTTGTATTGACCAATGTGTTAACAAAGGAATTATAGAATTCACATAGGGGACATCGATATCTCCTTCTTCACACTCTTCTAGATCACACTTCACTACAAGTGAGTTATCCCAGGATGTTCCTTTTAAGGAACCATTAGTTACTCATTGTATGATTCATGTGGTTTCTAGGACACCTACTTATGTGAGATCTCATGCACTATAGGTTCAAGAGAGATAGCAGAAAGATCATAACACAGTCTCAATTCACCCATTGATTAAGGTATTTGGCAACAATCATAGAGATTGGAACATAGTCTCGGTTCACCCACTGATTAAGATATTTGGTAACAATCACAAAGATTAGAGCATAGTTTTAATTTGAACATCGATTGAGATAGTTAACAAAGATCACACCAAATAGAACACAATCTCAGTATGATAACCAATTAAGATATTTGTTAGAGATCACAATGATCAGAACATAGTATCAATATGACAACCAATTAAGATATTTGCATGACATAATACACAATAGAACACATTTTTAGAATGATAACCAATTATGATACTTGCTACATAATCTACACATCTAACTACCAACAATACACCATGAGCAGTATCAATTCTAGAGTCTACTTACACACCCAGACAACATGAGAACTATGGTCACTTGTTGACCATGCCATCTGGGTTTAGATACTGTATGCCTTAGTTACATGATCCAAAATAAGATATACTATAATACTCCTATAATAACTATATTACCAAATAACATTTCTAATCCAATATACATGTCTACTCAAGAATCTATACACATGACACCTTAATAGTGAGTCTCTTGCAAGACTCATTGGTTAGTATGTTTTTTCCTATTGTACACAATTTCATTCATTTTTCCTCCTTGTATATAGTTTTATTTCATGTTGTTTGTACATAGCTTGTATCCAAAAAATGCAAAAATAATGTAATATGTCAAAACATAAAAAAATTCAAAATTTTACTCAAAAAATATAAATTATAGATTGTATGCATTACCAAGTTTACATTTATTATATTTTATAGGCACTACATATGCTAGCTATCTTAGTATAGTTAATTTTTATCACACATGCATACTTCACTTGTTCTTGTTGAGTGTTTGCAGATACTTACTGGACCCAAGTCCATTACACAAATCTAAATTTACTACTATCTACCCACTGATGACATATATACAGATACACAAACTCCTCATTTGATACATTCATCTATTTGGAGGAATCTTATACACTATTTTGATTACCAGGTCACATCTTTGTATACTCTATATCATAGATTTAACATTAATATATCTTGATATTGATCATCCTATATTACTCAAATTTTTTACCAACTACTAATACTTTAGACTCAACTTATGTACATCTTTTCCCTTATATAGATTTGTACCAAATGTTCATATATACTTTCATTTCCATCTTTCCTAGTTTAGACTTGATTGTGTTTCTATGCTTCTTCTATTTGAGGACATTTGAATATGACATTGCTCCATGGATTTATGCCACTTCCTTTTATTGTATGTATGCTTTGGACATGTGCCCATGTCCTTGTGTGTGCCTTCTTGATTGTGTATGCAAAAATTTTAATATGTCCTTCCGCGTGTTTCTAATCCAAATTTCTTGTTGTTTGTGTATGTGGATATTTAAACATGTCCTTGCTTGTATGTCCTACTTTCTCAAATTTAGTGACATGTGCCCATGTCCTTTATATTGTGGCCCCTTAGCCTGATTTATGTGTCTCATGTGTGTTGTATGTATGCTTTCTTGTATGCATCATGGCCATGATCCTTATCTCTTATTTGTTATACACTTCAGTTTTAGATGGCATGAGGGACCTTATGCATCTCCACTTCCTACTCGATTTCCATGATGGACATCATGCCCCATCACCTTAGGTAGCTACTCAGTTATTACTTAGATTTGTTATTCATATAAAATTTTATATCTATCTTGATAGCCTTGTGAATGCTAGATCTAAAAGACATTATACATTACAAACTTATGCTCAGACTATCTTACATTTTGATGTTATATATGAACATTATATTGGTTTATTATGCATATATAATATATGATCCAAATAACACACATTTTCTAGAGATTTTTTCTTTTAAGGATAGTTATTGCACATGTTCAACAACTTCCCTAAAAAGAAGGGGCATTCACAGAGGTTTGTCACAGAGATCAGGTTATCCAAATGCACTTAGAGTATAATTTACAACATACAAGAATAAAATACATAAATCATTTTTAGGAAAATATCATGGGAAATAGCCACATAGAGACTAGTTTCAGTTGTATATAAATTAGTATAATTGGACATTAGCATCCAAAGTGGGACACTAGTACTGCAATGCTATTATACAATATATGGCAGTACTGTCTAGTAGCCTCAGTTTTAAGAAATTTCAATTTGGTCAAAAAATTATAATAGGTACAGTCTAGGTTTGCACAAGTTCAATTACAAATTACCACTTCTTGCTTAGTTTAGAAAATATTCATATCAGTTTGATCATATTGAGGGCATCATGTGTGGCATGATCATTCTTGTTTCAATTTAAGTTAATCAAATACAGATTATTATAACTCAATCTAAAATCCATATACTCAGATATTAGATTTGGGGGCATGTGTATAACACATTATTTTCATATGCTTACTTATGCACCAATTGATAATATGGAATGAAAAACTCCATGTCATTATCTATGTTGTACATACCATACATCATGTTCCAAGTTATGCAATAGATTGTTGCCTTACTCCATTTATAGCAATTAGCATTCTTGAATGACATGAAGCTACGTAATATTTCTGAATGGCCCAGAGTCATTTTACATTTTATACATTTTGAGTGGCCTAGAGCCATCTTATATAGTTTAGTTACATCACACAGTTTTAGTTTCAGATGCATCTATTACACATGGGTAGGCAATGATGAAGTCATAGTCTATTTGAGTTCTTGAGCCACCTACATGAGAGGGTTGGACAAACCATTAGTCTAATCATGTTATTTATAGGTTTTGATCTACCAAATAGGGGTGGCTAATGATGGAGTCAAAACGTGATTGAGTTATTGAGACACCCACACATGGGGATTGATCAAGCCATTTAGTTCAATGCAAGTTATTCATTGATTGATCACAAGCTACAAGAATACATAAGTTTCACCAAGTTTATGCATTGGTTCATGTACCCAATGAAGCATATTTGTTCCCTTCCTCTCTCTCTCTCTCTTATCTCTTTACTCATTTTTGTCTTCGATTTTGATATCTCTTAAGTAATGACATATCTATGCACATTTCATTTGTAGGACATGTAATGGAGCATGCTTCACACACTTAGATCTAGATTCACAAGCTTCACCTATTAGGTAAGTCTAAGTACATTTATTTTTCCTTTATATTATTCTTTTCACTTTGCTACATTTATATAATAAATGGGGAAGAATGTAGTCACTTAAAAATGTCACTTGAGTGCTAAGAGTGTTACTTGAGACCATCCATCCACAACTTAGCCCTAAGACTATATTAGGGCCTCTTTACACACTTATCCAGCTTTTGTGTGGTCTATATGCATCCTTAAACATCCTTAAAGTAATACCTAAACCTCATCTTAGCATCCTAATCCCTAGTCTCAGGTTCTGCCACATGGACACTAGCACCATAATTGGACAATAATGTTAATGGTGCTAGTGTCCTAGTTTGGGCACTACTATCCCTTCCTACCTTTTGTTTCCAATGAATGTATTTTCAAATGAGAAACCACCTAGGGTTGACCTATACCTCTTTTAAGACCCACACAAACACTATAATAGTATATATACATGACTTTTGTCGCTTTATCCACTAGATGGAAAGAAGATGAAATAACACAAATTTACTCAGAACAAGTTGTGTACAATCAAGGTTATCAATCTCTATTCCATACTTATACATATATCCATATACAACATTCCTAAGATTATATTACGTAGGTTTTCAATCTTAATCACACTCAAAACACTCAAGTTGATACTCATAATAACATTCACTTGTACTTACACCAAGCACTTAAGTGGGAGAACTCAATCGGGTTTGAGTTGTCCTCGAATGATTGGTATGTAAGAAGCATTCCCACATAGGGGTGTGGATCATATGTCTAGCACATCAGACCCACTAACCCCTTTTTCTTATGGTGTTCATTCAAACCCTTACAAGCATGAAAACCTAAGGTTTTTAGAGTAAAATAGAGTTAACAAGAAAAGTATTAATTACACAAACCTAAAATTTGAACCAAAGATGGAACAAGAATTGATCTCTAAAACCCGTAAATAGTTTAGGAAGAGGACATTAGTGCCAAAGGAGGACACTAGCACCATTAGTGTTAATGTCTAGTTAGGATGATACTATCCAAGAAGGATTTTGACACATGGATCCTATTTATGACAATCAGATCAGCTCCTATCCTAGTTTATAGCCTCCAGATCTTTCATCTCAATCATTTTCTAGTTAAGTACTTGTTTATATCATTTATTGTTATTTTTAGAAAGGCCAAACAATGTCAATTCTGTTACAAATAAGTGGTTATATTTATTGAATATTTTACACCCTAATTTACTATACTCAGCCATTTTAACAACCTAGGGCTTAAATTCCATAACCTAAAAAGTTAAATCATAGGATAGTCATACACCTAGTGAACTATCTTCCTACATTGGATGCATGCCTACATTGAGGGCATATATTTGGTACATCTATTCAAGGAAATATTTATATGACCACTCCACTGATCATATTCAACTACCTTAGAATGATTATACATTTCTTTCCCTTGCTTATACTATTTAGCATGCTACATGGATACTATACTTTATCATGTGCGATGATTTCATACATTGATATTGTACACTAGCTTTTCTTGTTCTATGCATGATTTTTATTTTTTCTTGTTACATTATGTGAAAATTAAATTTTCACTACCTTCCAAAGATATGTTCCTTGTTCTTTGGAACCCCAACAAAGCCATCAGTCCACTATGAAGATTGGGTGTTGGGGTGAAAAGGTAGGTAGAAGTAATTACATATATAAAGCCTCCTACCCAAGTCTATTGGCCTACTATAATAAAATGAACCCAAGTATATTGGCCTACTATACTCAAATGGACCTCAGGATTTAGCACGAGGCCAACTATGGCGTTTGAGCTAAAACTAAGATAAGCGTTGGTGTGCCAATGATATAATCAAGTTTGTTTGAGATTTTAACTTTTGAGATATATTTTACCTTTTAAAATTATTTTTTATTCAGTTTTATTTAGTTTTTATTTTGCTTTGATATCTTGGATTTTGAATTTTATGGATTTTTATAACTTCTTCCTGCATATGGATTCAAAATACTAATAATGGATGTATAAGATGACTAAAACAAGAGAGCTTACACCTAGCCAAAAAAACGGAGTACCTAGAAACCAAGAAGCTTAGATAGTCCTATATTTTTACTTTATAAACACTAAAATAGGGTGTTAGATACTTAGAAAATTTAGTTTTGACCTACCTTCACCTTACATGACTCTTCAATACACATATGGATCTTATTCACCATTCTCTCACATCTACATGTTTCCATGTGTCCAAACTTATTGATTTGCTCTTAGTCACCTACATGAATTCCCCAGTATGTGTCTAGCCTATTCAAAATTATATTCAGACTATCACCAAATCATCAAAAAAATATTCATATCTTCTAGATGAATCTCTCAAACTCAAAATATTTTAGAATTTTGGATTCATCCAAAATTAACAGACTCTTCCTGTGTTAAGAAACAATCACTTTTCAAATTTAAAATCATCTTCATGGGTTAGTGTATATATTTCACATGTCAACGATGTGATAAATCAACTAAATATTACCATAGAAAAACACAATAGGTCTAAGTCTATTTCCTATCTAGCATTGTAAAGCAAGTCTATTCTAATACTTACACATTCAAAGGAACTACCCTATTATTTCTAATTCATCCGTTAATCACAAGGAGTAGATCTTAGCCAAGTTTGAAGTACCTAAAATCCAAGTCAAAGTTTTTATTTATCAAGTTTTTTAAAGCTAGATCATAGGTTGCATTCATTGAAAGAGCACTATTGCACCCATACATGTAACAGGGAAAACTACATGTGTTTTTAATTCCATCTTCAGATTATTGGACATGTAGGAAACTCTCGACCATTCATTTTGGAGTGGTTGGGGTTAACTAAATACAACTTACCCCCCCCCCCGCCTTTTTAGGCCAAAAACTGTGTTGAAAGTGGACCCAGGGTTTCAAAAATAAGGAGATAGGTTTTTGGAATTACAATCATAGTACGAGATCCCAATGAAGAGATGCCTTTATCTATTTAACTAGATTCACATAGGGGAAAACAACATACATAATTATATGATTATTTTAAAATATGCCTTTACAACATATACATTCATATTGACTCTCTATTGGCTACTATCTTCTCTATCCTTAAGCCTCTATAGGCTTTACAACCAATCCCTCAATACAAACTCTAACTTTCTATACTATGATCCCTTTATAATATCTATTCTTTTCCACCAATATTTATACTTGGGAGCCTTCCTCTTAATATTTGGTAATCCCTTCTCCATGTTTGTGATCCTTTTTATCCCCCTCATCCCAACTCTCCAACTTAATCGTAAATGTCTCATTGAATCAAGAGACATCTAAACCATCATATAAATGGATTTTTATTCTTTTCCCCATGAATATTTATTTGCACAAGTGATCATTTGACGTGTGGTAAATGCTAATAAAAATATCTCATAAATAAATTTCCAACGATACCAAAAGTGCCTCATTAGGTGATCTCAAATAGAAGTTATAGTTGCTTGAAATTTATTGTGTCATTCTTCCACCATGATGGACCAAAATTTGAACTATGAGTGTTTATTGCCTATGATTATTGTTCATGGCATGATCCTAGGGTATCCATACCATGAGATCAAAATGATTCATGTGACCTTTATGTTTCCATGTGGACTTATGGTAACATTCAACTTTGATTATGATTTTCAACGCATCCACCAAAAGTGGTCCCACCATTGGCCTAACCTACAAGTAGGCCATGATTATGACACTTGTCAAAGTCTCAAGATATTAAGCTCACATGACTACTTGATTGTTCTATGGGAGGAAATCAAGACATGTGATCCCATGAACATGAATTTAACTTTGACATTTGTCATCGCCTATCAACCCATCATTCTATGAACCAAACACCCCTTGATACTTTAATGTGGACATTGGAGATGACCCGTTTACACTGTCTTCAATTTTTTTGTTTGTCACTACACATCAACCCATCACAAAGACTTACTTATGAACACTTTAAAACTTACACACTTTGGTCATAATAATCATGTGTATGGGTCTCTAAATAACATAGATACCATGGCTTCTATTTGACTTAGGGACATTGAATGTGATCTCTACCAAGATGTGAAACTATGATGTGGCTACTGTGATTTACAAATATTAAATGTGAAGTCACAACTTCCTTTGGAGACTTAGGGAATATTAAAGTGGCCTCATTAACATTGAAACTTAGGTTGTGAATAGAATATGTGTGACCATTCAAAAGCATGTTAGATTTGTGATTAAAATTATGACCATGTGATCCCTTGTGAATTTGTGACCTCTGAATTAAGAAATTAGCCCTGAGACTCCTTATTGAAAAACTAATAAAATTACCTACCTATTTTTTGTGATGAAATATTTCTCATATGGCTTGGATGCTCCTACATTAGGTTGGGTCAGCTCAACCCACCTTTTCCCCCATTTTGCAAGCCAAAACATAGTTTCCAAAGTGGACCTTGGGTTTCAAAGAGAAGGAGATAGGTTTCTGTAATTACGCACACAAATACATCTTGAAGATCATACTTAGAGATAACTTACAAGCAAGTGCAACACATTGTATGGAAATAGAGAAGCAAAACCCACTCAGGCAAATACCATAGTTAATTGATGTTAGCATCAGTGATACCATCCAAAAGTTGATGATATATCCAAGCAGGACCAAAGACCCAGTCCCTGATGTGAGTGACTCTTGATCTAATTTCTTTCCTTTTTTATCAATTTAATTTATTCTCCAATATTCATAATATAATAAAATGCTAAATATATTATTCCCTTAGGTCTTTTATATCTATAACAAGTATAATTATCAAATTAGTGTCTACCTTTTACATTTAGATTCATTTTTGTTGTTATATTTCATATAATTTGAATAAGTTGAAAGTTATTTCTTATTAAGTTAACAATAAATAAAATAAAACCTATTTTTAAACCTGTTTATGTACTGAGCATGTCAAACCCTAGGTCTTCCTTTAGGGTTTCATCTTTCATTCTAGGGTTTCAAATTAATGTATATAAATATGTTTTTAGACTTGATTTTTGAGTTTCCCTAATCACACATGGATAAAATATATGTATAGAGTTTCTATTTTTTAACTGAAGTGATTATTGTAATAATTTTAACTTGTATTCCTTTAATAGACAAAATATGTAACAATGTAATTCCATGGATCAAATCTTTGTACACTCATAAGGCTAAAATTAATAATGATCCATATTTAGCCTTCCTTAATTCATATTCATGTAGTATTCAATCCAAGTTGCTTATTATCACTACTAGCCACCAAAGGGCTTGCATGAATACTTTTATTTATCCCCTTAGTCATTAAGGTTGTACAAGCTACCATCCCACCCCCATTATTTGCCCCAAGCTTATATTGGATTACACAATCCACATTGTTGCTATTAGAAGAGGTAGGGTGCCTCACCATGCATGACAAATGGAATTATTCAACATGTAACTCATCATCCCCCTCTACCTCTCATGAGGCCATCCTTTCAAACCAAATGGTATGATGTCATTGATAAACTAAAAAATATCATGCTAATATTTCTATCCTTGAACTACTAAAGAGATCAAGTGTCTACAAGAGCATCCTATATGAGGCATTATACAAGACAACTATACCGAATGATATAAAACCTACATACTTTGCCTCTATTTGTAATACATTAAAATGTCATGAAGAAGTTATTTCCTTTGAAAAGGAATACCTACCTAACAAACACATAATAGATCAAAAGCTTCCATTGTTCACTCAAGTAAAAATTAAAAGTAAATAAATCAAACATATGTTGATAGATAATGGATCAAGAATGAATATTTGAAACATAGTTTTATTTAAAAATGGGTATTAATATGAATAATATTAAAAAATAAGATAAAATCCTAAGAGGATTTTATAACATTCCACATCATATATCTGGATTAATATCATTAGAAGTGATGGTAGAACCCAAGACATTATCTTCTCTATTTCAGGTCATGCCTAATCATCTACATTACAATTTACTTTTGGGTCGACATAGGATCCATGCTATAGGATCAATAGTGTGTGAAGTTCTTTCATTACGGCTATTTGTATACATTCCCCATGGGAAATGATCCCTTAAAATATTTTAAAATGACACAATGTAATAATGAGAGTAATTCACAATCAGATTTTATGCATTATGATATAATGTCTCCATCACAACCTATCCCACTTGATAAAATACATACATATGAAGTTGTATAATTAATTAAAGTAAATGAGAAGGCTCCAGCTATGAAGGTTAATGAATAAAAATATTAGATACCACAAGCAAATGTAGGGAAAAAAAAAAGACAATTCTAGATCTTCCCTTGGTTAATTCAGAAAATCCAAACTACGTAGTCATAGATTATTATGATAGTGATAGTGATAATAATGATATGTAAAAGAATATATATGATTATTTTTCAAGCTAGCCCCACTAATCTAAATGAGAACTTGTATCATAATGTGTCTACACCTATTGGACTAAGAGAGTAACAAGATAATTTATATGCAAAGAATGTTGATAATTCAAAGATTCCTACTCAAGAACAATCTATAGGTGGCAAAGAAAAGATAAAAATTTAAAATAATTAACATAATCAAAATGGAAACATTAGTTGAAATGTTATTTCACATTATGACTCTCATATGCTCAATTTTTCATCAAGACAAACCTTTTTAGAATCAAGCATAACTCATGCACAAGAACAATTGTATATTTAAAAAAATCACAAGGATGTGGAGTTTTTGGCTATAAAACCTTCGACAACATTACAAGTAATGAATATTTAGAATTAACCAAACACATCACATCTTAAAGTGAACAAATAAATTAATGCCCTTCGTAACATGAAATGTTCAAAGGACATGGTCAACAAGGAAAAATCTAATATGAGTGCATCTATTGAAATCCAATTCAACCACTTACATTTGACGGTTTTAATTATTGACCAAGTATTATTTTATAGACATTAATTGATAATAACATATTGAAAAAATGGGGGTAAGACCATTTATAACTATCATCATATCAATGGATGTAGAGATAATAATCATTATGCAATGTGATAAAAGATTAAGAAACTTGTGGATAAAGGGGTCATTACCTTTGGTACAATTGACAATAGGACAAAAAAGTCCCCATCTCCATATTATTTTATTACTAATTCTAAGAAGGTTGACATATCTAAGGATGTTCCTATAAAGGATCCAATGGTGCCTCAGGACTCTATGAAAGGAATCACTAGGAGAAAGCCCTCTTCTAGTTCATGTTTCAATACATAAGTTTTGGTATTAAAGATAAATCAAGTAGCTAAGTATAGCATAAAAAGATCAAAATATTCTAAAATTAAAAAATTGGGACCTAAGAATGACATGTTGGTAGTCTTCATTATTCATTTATATAGTTTATCATGTGTTTGGTATATTACATATAATTTTCATATGCACATGTATTGTATTGTATGTATGATTAAGATGTAGGACATACATGTTATACATTATACATGGATACATGAAATTCATATACTCAGGGGTCATGCCAATGTTGGGGGTATCTCATTTTCTAGGTTACATTGTTACATGTTATATATTTTTATGACCTTTCCATTTATCATGCTCAGCTATATATCATTGTCTACACATGTCTTGCTCTTGATTATATTATTTACAATACTATATTTTATGGATATGCTACTTTACTATGTTATGACATTGACATAGATTGATATTGTAGATTAGTTTCATTTCTTGTATGCTTCATTGATATTATTTCATTTTCAATAGATTAATAATTGATTATACTTGTTTATTTATTACTTAGTACATGACATTTTTTGGATTAAGTGTATCATTATATGCCTCTTTCTTTGGCCCTTGGACTTTTTTCATGATTTTTTTATTGATTGAGTTGTCATTACAAGACTCTTTATTTATATACCATGGCCTCATCTACCATTTGATTGTCATTTCTTTGCAACCCTTGGACTTGTATGAAATTTGACTAACATTGAGTGTGGCCCTTGACCTTGTGTGACATTTGATTAAATTTTTGTGTGGCCCTTGGCCTTGTGTGACCTTAAGTGTTAATGCATGTTCTT
The DNA here is from genome assembly GCA_037957365.1 of Torreya grandis. Lineage (NCBI taxonomy): Eukaryota > Viridiplantae > Streptophyta > Pinopsida > Cupressales > Taxaceae > Torreya > Torreya grandis. Next base: position 2,744,576 of record JARHVA010000016.1, on the reverse strand, counting down.
ATATTATGTGTGTTATGGCCATGACATGGTGTTCTTATGAGTGGATAAATATAGGATTGTCTAGTTAGCTTGTTGAATTCATTGAGTTTCCTTATTTTGTAATGTTGTGATCTATATGATGCACTTTTCTTATTTTATATGGTGTTATGATTTATATCATGCACATTCCTACATGGTTCAATATTTAATACTTAAATTAGTGATGGTTATTAATTCATGCCTAATTTATATATCTACCTTGACATAAAACTTGTATGCCTTGCATTACATGTTTCATATATGTTTTAAAAATCTAATCATTACTATGATGACATATTATCCACATGTTACAACACATTTGTAAATGATTACATGTTTTTACATAATATGATGTGGTTAAATTTATTTTCCTTTGAGATGAGAAATTTATAGGCTACCCCACACCTCTAAAGGGGGCATATTAGTGGTATTGGCATAAAGAATCAAGCCTCCATGAATTAAAAATTTAGCTTTTGCAATCGATTGCAGGATTTATAGAGTTTAAAGTGGTTCAAAATATCAGTTTGGTTTAGATATGGGACATATATTTTCATATTCAAACACATTTACATGAACATAAGTTGCAAGTTTTTAGATATTTATAGATTAAGACAAATTGTGGGGACATATGCAATGCACATTCACACATTTTAAAAGAACATGAGATACAAGTTTTCATATCTAGGATAAATGAGATATAGATGCATAGAATTATATATATATTTTCTCTAATTGAATCAAGATTATGGGGCATGGACATTGTTTATGCACATACCCTATTGCAGTTTTCTATTGTTTAGCACCAATGGTGCAAAAATGAGTACTTTGAATCTATAATTCCATCTATAGTGTTTGATTTGGTTAAATGAGCAACGTAGTTGAGGTTTAGTGTTTTAAATGGCCTATGGAGTACTCCATGATCCTAAAATGTGGCTCCTAAATTTTATATTAGGTTTCAATATCAACTATGTGAATAGTACAATTGAGATTATGTGCCTTCAATGGCCTAGGCAATATTCCCTTTTCAATGAGGGTTAGATAATTTATCTTCCCAATCCATGGTATTTCCCTAGTACACAAATTGGGGCAAGCTCACCACCAATTCTCTAATTTCTTCAACAAGGAAGCACAACTCTCCAATGATTCAATAAGGAAACATCATCTCCAATGGCATGTCATAAGATAACATGGTTTACCCACTTACAATAGTATTTTTCACTTGCTCTTTAAGTTTCAAATTTTTAAATTTAAATTCATATTTTAGATTTCATACATGGACATTAATTATTGCATATTTATTATAGGTTTCATGGAGAAAACTACACATTCAGGAACATATATTTATCATTTTATTCTAGCATTATAATTAATTTCAATACTATATAATAAAATGAGACATTTGTAGACACTAAAATATAGTATTAGATACTTAGACATGTAATTTTTTACCTACATTAACCTTACATAAATTTTGAATAAGCATATGGTTTTTATTTTCCATTATCTCACATATACGTACTTTCCATGGACCTAACCTTCTCGATTTTACTATCAATCACGTACATGATATCCCTATTCTATGTCTAACCCATTCAAAATAATATTTAGACCATCTCTATATCATTAATCAACATTTATTCCTTCTAGAAGAATTGTTAGACTCAAACTCTTCTGTAATTTTGGATTCATCCAAACCTAATGAATTTGCCCACACCAAACAATGGTAACTTTTCAAATTCAAAATCATATTCATGTGTCAGCCTGTGCACATTTCACATCTCGATATCATAAAAAATTACCCAAACAGTCCCATATAAATAACCAAAAGCTTTAAGCCTATTCCATATATAGGAAGAATCTAAGATTATCAAACAAGCCTATTATAACAATATTACATTAAAAGGAACTTCCATATTCTTTTCAATTCACCCATCAATCACAATGAGTATGCATTATCCAATTTTCAACCACCTCAAAGGCAAGCCAAAATTTCTATTTTCTAAGTGTGAAAATATATATCATAGGTCGCATTCATTGAATGAACACTATTGCACACATACACTTAATAGGGAGAATTACATGTGGTTTGACTTCCCTTTTTAGAGTATTGGATATATGGTTAGTGCTCAAACATTCATTTGGGATTGGTTGGGGTGAACTCAATCCACCACTTTCTCCATTTTATAGGCTAAAAATTATTATCGAAAGTGGGCCTAGGGTTTCAAAATAAGGAGATATGTTTCTAGAATCAAGCATATAAATAAATCTTAAATATTGCACTCAGAGATAATTCACAAGCCAAAATAGAGGCCTATATAGAATTAAAGAAGTAAAACCCACTCAAACAAATCAAATAAGTACCATATGCTAGTGTCTTTAAATATCATCTAGAAGTTGATGATTTTGTCTAGGCATAACTAGAGACCCCGTTGATCTAGTTTCCTACCCTTTTTGCCACATACATTCAATATTAGGATTTCACATTACAATAAAACACTAAGTATTTTATTCCCTTAGGTATTTTATGTTTATAATAAGTAAAATTGTCAAATTAGACTCTACCTTTTATTATTATATTTTATATAGTTTGAATTAGTTCAAATTTATATATTATTAAGTTCACATAATTAAAAAAGAAAGTAAAACATACCTATAAAAATAGTGATTGTTAGTGTAGGTTTTTCATCCTTGCATGGGTTTTTCCTACCCTTGTGTTATTCACTTTGCTTAGGTGGATAATTACATCCTTATATGTATTTATGAGGTCATTATGACATCATCATGGTGTCATCATGCACTTGTGAGTACATGGGGTCACACAGTGAGTGGATGGGGTCATCCATCCCACTTAGGTCACTTTGCTATTGTGTTCCCTCAATGCCCTCTCCACCCATAGGGGAGGATCCCATCCACTCATCTTGTCTTGTTGAGTCATCCTACACTCAACCTACCTATTTAAGGACATGTCATCCTTTGTATTCTATAGTGGAATATGATGGATCTTTGTTATAATGATTTTACAATATTTTATCATGGATGGTTTCAATTGGTTTTAGCTATGTGATGTGTGATTGCTTAACTTGTGTGATCACTTCACCATGGCCATTTATTGATATAAAGATCCCGACAAATTCTTACATGGTATCAAAGTGCCAATTCGTGTTTACGATTGTTTGGTTTGTTTTGTTGTTTAAATTCATTTTGATTTAAATTCATTTTGAATCCTAGAGATTATTTGCATATATTGTGAGGAAATTTTTTAGTGGGTTTAAAAAAATTCGAGGGTCTTTTTTGAAATCTCCTATTTTTAACCAAATCTAGGTATTGTTGGTATAATCTAGTGGTGGCATTGGAATGTTTGTTGGTTGGGTTCCGCATGATTTCTAGGTGGACATGATGACATGGAAGGCTCCTTTCTCATCTCTACAACCTATTGAAATATTATATAATCTTATCTAAGGCATTCAAGTCCTTCAAACCAGATCTCACATCTAAGCATGACTTGCTCACGTTTTGGGTTCAATAGCCCTACATTGTCATCCCATGACTGGCTCATTAGACATAGCCTCTCAATGGCTTACTATTTTTTTGAACAACTATTCTTCCATAAGCTCCCTTCATTAGTGCATTTTTTTTTGTGCCTTTCTAATTTATAAGTCTAAACATTAATGGTGGCCCTCTCAAGATTTGCATAATAGAAAATGCGAGTTTGAGAGTCACATCTAATGCCTCCATCTTTGGCTTCCTTTATTGGTGCATTTCTTCTCTCCAATGGCATTTTTATTCTATCTTTTTTAATTTATAGGCCTGATCAAAATAATGGTAGCCTTTGATAATAGGAAACTCAGGATCTGAAGTTCTTTAATAGTAAATGATTCATTTGAGACCTCCACCTTAATTCATGGCATCCTTCCTCCTTATAATGGCACCTCGAATCAACCATCATCCTCTTTGCAAGCATGCACAAGCACATTGGTGGTGCCCTACATTTCCCAAAAATCCTAAGTTCTCAATAATCATTTCAAAACACAGTCAAACCCTATAAAATTTTATGCATGTTTATTATTTTTTAAATAGCTTGATTTTTTATTGCTTTAAGAGGAATTTGTTCCATTAATGTGCACATAAGGGTGAGTAGAAGGATTGGTTAAGACTTGGTATTGTTATTGGGAGGTCACTAGTTCAATTCTGGTTTCATTGCCTAGTTATAAGGCTATGTTTCTTTAATCAGCCCTAGAGTATTTAAATTTGGTGCAAATTTAATTAAAATGAACCATAATGATTGGAGCTTGATATTATAATAACTTTTGATCAGTAATTTGGAATCGATGACCGTCTTATTTAAAATTTAAATTTTTTTATTTTTGATATATTAGTTCTATTTATATTATAATCATACTAAAATTATAAAGTGTCATATTCAGGGGGGTTACCTATGCTATGGGCCCTACTACTTTATGAATTGTACTTCATGCACCTACTGCTCACATGTGGATGCATTTTTGGCTATGTATGACATCCCCATTTTAAGCATGCATTATCCCTCTCTCTAGTACTGATTTCTCACTTGGATGCATTCTCCACTGTGCTCGACATCCCATTCATGAGCATGTTTTAGGGATTTATTATAGTTTGTACTGTGAAATTTTGCACTTCCTTGGTGTCTTCTCTCAGTCATGTCAAATCCAATTGAGAGACTCCAGATGAGGAAGGTTGAGTCTATTCCAGTGGCCCTTCTCAAAAAGACCAATTATGCTTCATGACATGATTACATGAAACACTTGCTCACACACAAGAATTATATTCCATTCTTATATGGATGGACTCCTACACCCACTGATCTTGTTTGGTTCGATAAGTGGGATAATACTTGTGACAAGGTTTTTTTCACTCTATTACTACACATTTTCATAGATGTTCGTTACCATGTGGAATATACAGAGTGTCCCTACACTATTTAGAGCATCCTACATAGTATTTTTGGGGATTCTATTGTGACTTATATCACTCCTCTACCTCTTATAATCTTTTTTTAGATTGTTGTACTCTCTCCTCTTCTATTTCTTGTGACAACACATTCATCATAGACAATGTTCTTCCTTTTGTCAAGCCACCACTACAAGATGAGATTTTACCTAACCTCAGTTCTCCTATTGTAGATTCTACTTCCAACCCTATTCAATGTTGCTCCTCTAGAGTCTTCATAAACTTGCATTTCAAAGGACTTTACTGATTTCAGTGAGAAAACACACATTGAAATCATCAATGACTCATATATTCTTGTGGACATTCATCTTACAAATCTGAGTGCTTCATTTGCAAACGAGTCTTCAGTTTTGATGTTTGTTGAGACTTGTTCTCCTCTTCCCATAGACATTCTTTTAGTGAATGTTCCATATCTATCTTCTTTTGTAGATGTTCTCTCCCCTTCATTGTATGCTTATTCATTACCATATTCGATAGTAAGGCTTGTGATACTTGATCAGACTTTGGCACATTCAAGCCTTAGTAGAGAGACATTTGAGAATTTTAGAGAGATCTACATCCTAATTCCTACCTGCATTCCACTTGAGTGGAAATTCAACAGTTTAATAGTTTGTAGTTTCTTTCTTCTGAAAGGAAGAGATAACATTTATTTCAGGGGGAACTACTACAACATTTGACATGCGAAATTCTATGCTTACCTTCTCTCTCTTCTTTGTGGAGGCATATATCCTTCATGCTTTGTAGGATATTGAGCATCATCACTTTGTAGTTAGATTGTTTATTACTTCAGCATCATCAGGCCTAGCTGTCAGGGCCCAATTCTACTACGCACCTATGCTACGCTTAAGGGGGGTGTTGGTGTAAGTTTTTCACCCTTGCATGGGTTTTTCCTACCCTTGTTTTATTCACCTTACTTATGTGGATAATTAGGTCCTTATGGATATTTATGAGATCATTATGACATCATCATGATGTCATCATGCACTTGTGAGTACATGAGTCACATAGTGAGTGGATGGGGTCATCTATCCCACTTGGTCCCCTGAGTGCCTAGTCCACTCAAGTCATCCATTGTGTTCCCTCAATGCTCTCTCCACCCATAGTGGAGGATCCCATCCACTCATCTTGTCTGGCTAAGTCATCCTACACTTAACCTACCTATTTAAGAACATGTCATCCTTTATATTCTATAGTGGAATATGGTAGAATATGATGGATCTTTGCTCTAATGCTTCTGCAATATTCTCTCATGGATGGTTTTAATTGATTTTAGTTGTGTGATGTGTGCTTCTTGACTCAAGTGATCATTGGTAAATTCTAAAACTAACATTGGCCATTTGTTGATACGAAGATCCTGGAAAATTCTTATAGTGATTCTAAAACTAACATTGGTGTTCCCAAAGAAGAGGTGGAAAATAGGGGGAAACAAAGTTGAGGATGAAAACAATTTGGTTAATTCAGTCACAAAAAAATGTATAAAGGGAAATGACACAATGATGGATAGTTTTGAGACTTTCATCATAAGAAAGGGTAAAATATGGATGAAATACATGGATATAGAATGTAAGTTGTGCCAAAAAATAATATAACTAACTCTAAGCAAAAAAGTACCTCTCTCAATCATTGCCTTGTATTTCTATGAAAACACCTAATTATGGTTGGGAGTAGGATAAAATAAAGTAGGTATCATATGAGGTGGGAACTTATGAGGAGGGTGTAGTTGTATCCCCAAATAACTTATCATACAAGATGTAAAAATAGATTGGATAAAGCCATGAGGTGTAAAAAGTAGTTATAGAAGGTAAAAGCCAAGAATTGTAAAAATAGAAGAGATAGAGCCCAAAAAAAAAAAATTAAATTAAGGGAAATGCAATGAGGAAAAATAAAGTGAGGGAGATCCTAGAGGCATAAATCATAATGTATGGGAAATTGTGAGGAGGGCTTGGTTGTATTATCTAAGGTCTAACAATGCAACTTACAAACATAAAGCTAAGAATCATGAAAAGAGGGTAGGATCCCAGACATGAAAATTAAAAAAATGAGGGAGACATGAGGCATAGAGATGAGATAAAGAGACTCAAAGATGAAAGTAAAGTAAAGGTGGAGCCCCTAGGTGAAAAATAAGGTAATAGAAAATCCAAGAGGCATAAGATAGAGAAGATGAGCCCAAAGGCATAAATAGTAAGATAAAACCAAGGGACATGAAAAAAATGAAAGATGGAGCCTAGAAGCGATGCTAAAGTAGGAGGTAAGATCCAAGAGACGTAATATATGAGATGTAATCTAGAGGTGCAATAAAATGACAAGGTAAAGTAAGCTTGTTGCAACATAACATAGTTAGGAAAAACATCTGGTTTTCATGAAATTTCACATTTCACAATAACACCGCCAATTATGCTCTTACAAACAATTGGAGGTGTTTCAAAGACAAAGACAGTTAAAAAATTCTATAATGGACATCGACTTCTTAGCCCAATGGACCAGTCCTAACCTATGTGTAATGCAAGAGACATCTAAGAGGATGGAAAAATAAACTATGTGACCTCGGCTTATTCACAAAGCAAAAAAAGGTGGACTAGATTGCATTCAGACATATGCATTTTAGAACATGCACAAACTAAAACAAGGCTAATATAACTTTGAAGGGAGGTTTGATTTAGTTAAATTTATGAAGTTAGTACACTCTAAAGAACTATATATAAATCTGAAAATTGGGCCTTACATTGAGGCAAAATGGAATTTTGGGGAATTCAATATTGAGTCCATGATATTCCAAGCATAATTTTTCACACAAATGATGAATGTTTTAAGAAATAAATGCAAAGATTTACCAAAAAGAAAAAATTGTGTGCAGGATGAACTAAAAGGGCCTTTATCCTACTCAAGGAGGTCCCAACATCCTTCAACATATATTGAGTAGGTCCCATCATCCTTCAACATATAGAAAATTAATATCAATTTTGAGACTTATTTTGGAGAAAGAGGGTGTTCATATGTTAAATCGGCAACACTCATGGCTATGGAATAGAAACATGTGTTCCTTGGACAATGTGTAAACAAGATGATGCACCTAATAATGTGATAAATACTTGTAATGGCATGTATTGTGGAGAGACATTCACCTCTAATCCTGAGAACGAGCCAAAGATATGGACAGAAGATTGGATTGGTTGGTTTCGAGTATTTGGAGGGAGGAGATCCCAAAAGCCAGTGGAAGACATTGCATATGCAGTTGCACCTTTTGTATCAAAAAGGGTACTTTTGTAAATTATTACATGTATCATGGAGGAACTAATTTTGGGCTCTCTAGAGGACCATTTTCACCCCAAGTTATCACTATAGTACACCCATTGATGAATATGGCATAATCAGACAACCCAAATGGGGCCACCTTAGAGATTTACGCAAGGCAATAAAACTTTGCAGTATTGCTCTAATCTTTTGGAATTCCCATGATAAAATCACGTTGTGTGCTTCGCAAGAGGCTCTTTTATTCAGAGGCAAATGAGGAGAATGTGTAGCATTCCTTTCAAACATAGATCCTAAGTCTGATGTAACTGTCAACTTCATGAAGTTTAGATATTATTTGCCTGCATGGTTAGTCAACATACTTCTTGATTTTAGGACTGTGGTATTCAATACTACAAATTTGAATTCTCAAACAAACTTGTTGAAATCGGTCTCTTTTAACATGAAGAATGGGTCATCCAAACTATTACAAAAGGAGGGTGTTAATGGTAGTGAAAGGTGGAAAATATTTAAGGAGCGTGTTGGAGCTTTAGTTGATGATTCTCCTAAGGCAGTAGGCCTCTTAGAACATATTAACACAACCAAGAACACAGCAGATTATCTGTGATGCACAAACAGCATAAATGTTGAGAAAGATGAACCATTTTTTGTTTTTAAGAGTAACAATCTATCATTTATTGGTGGTGTTTTTAATAGTAACAACCCTGCAACATATATTCTCCTATCAAATATCTATAGCGCAGCTGGCAGATTGGTTCGAATATCAATAACATGAGTCCAATTCATACATTTGAATGGTAGGTTCGAAATCGCTGCCATGGCTCCTTACAATCAGTCTGAATACTATCACGAGAGTTTAAATGATCTAGCACAAACCATGTACGAAACAGATTCTTTCTATGATAAGGGCTTTACTTTCTTAAGAGATCTTAAGCTTATAATTGCTCAGACTGCAGCCAAGGATTGGTCTTCGATTGATAACAGGAGCGCGGCCATCATAGTTGACATCTTAAGAAGAAATCTCATGTGTTCCGTCAACATGGGGTGTCTTTCCCTTGCAAATGCAGGTGCTAGTTAATTTTGACAAGCAAGTTGTTCTTCCTGATATGCCTCTTGTTGTTGGCAATTTGGCAGTCAACACTAGAGATTCAGGCTTAGTCTCCAACACCTGCCAAGGAATCATCAGTAACTAGTTCAATTAGAGATTTGTTATCTCACAAAGTGGGAAAATATTAAATACTCTTGATATTAAACAGTGAAGGTTCAAAAACTCAACAAAGCAAGCGGGAGGTGGAAATCCGGTGAAAAATATGAAGTTCATCATAAACTTCATCTTGGTTATGAAGGAATATTTTGAAGTGATGATAAATTTGAAGTCCTCATAGACATTTATGTCAATGTGGAAGCATAGACGTTAAAATTCAAATGTTTTGTAGGGCAAATCTAACTTGAGTTAAAATAGGTTTTTAGTCAATTTAAAGTTAGGTTCAAGTTGAGTTATAAATTAGTTACGTAATAATCAAAAAAAAAAAATTCTATATAACGGATAGTTGTTATTGTAAATGGGTTCAAAACTTCTTTTATTTAGAATTTAGGAGGAAAGAATGGTTACGTCTTTGTACAAGTTGTTCGTTTTCAAATAGTGTGGTGAATTCAAAACAAACAAACTGTAAAATGAATAGATTATAAGTTTTGATTATTTTTTGTTTGTAATATATGTTTTACAGTCTATGAATGAATAAATATATGAAAATTTGTGCTTTCTGGATTACATACAAACTCTTTTGATTTTACAAACTTTATGCTAGAAACTCTAGACAATTGGCTTTGTGCTATATACACCTAATCTAATTTGAACAAAGACTTTAAACTTTTAGATAATCATTTATGTCACTTTCCCTATGTTGTTATTCACAATACTAAAAGGAAGATTCCAACTTAGTACTATTTGATGCTAAACGAATCCTTATCCGAAAGGAGGAAAGTGAGACTTTACATTCATTTCCAACTTAAAATACAGGGACATTCCATAGAAATTTTTGTCTTGAAACCTCTCTGGTGATGTCTTCATTCCCTTATTTGAATTATGTCTTTCTTGGCTTTTTTTGGATACATGATTCTATTTTGAGTCCAACTCACTCCATTATTCCAAGGTATCTAGGCAATTTTCTGTGTTTATCCTGCTAAAGATCTCCCATTCTCCCGTCCATTTCTCTCTATTCTCTCTCCATTCCTATATTTATTCTTTCTCTCGTTTTTCATACTTTCTGGTTAAAAGTACCAAAAATAATTTTTTTTGCATCATATGATGGAGTTGCCCCTCTCAAATGCAAAGGAAAATTATGCTTAAACTCATGGTTTCTCTAATTTTGCAAGTTTCATGTCACATCCACTTGGGTGAGTCACAAAAATAATTCGAGTCAGCACTGAGACATAAAATATTATAAACACATCTAATAAGTAATAACATAATATATGACTTAAATGTCTAACTAAGTGAAATAAAAATAACATCATTCCTTTAACATGCAACATTCATAAAAATTATGTATTTTTCTTATAAGATTTCTTGAAGTGTATCTTTTTGGTGTAATATTCTTGATTATTAGCTTACTTTGAGTGTGAGATGTTGAGAAGAGGAAAGCATCATAATATGTCTTCGGAAGTATGAGAATGGGTATCATAAAATGCCACTAGATGTGTTTTGAGGTAAGGGTGGGCATCATAAGATTCCCCAAAGTCCAAACTAAGAGAATGGTGGGCATCATAAAATACTCCAAAATGTGAGATATGGTGTGGTAACATGTGATTGTGTTTAACTGATAGATTTATTACTTTGTTTTCACTTTAGTTTTGAAAATGTCTTAGATCAGTGACTATAGCATGTAAGGTGATGTGTTGAGTGATAGAAAGATTATCTAAATTTGTGTACATCATTGGCTAGGTTGCATATGTAAATTTGGTTATATTGTTTTGAACATCGTCAGCTTGGTCGATGAATTCATTTTGATTTGCTTGGTAGTGAACATCATCAGCCTAGATAATGAATTCATTAGAGTCTTATTTGTGGCACTAAACATAATTGGCATGGCCATTGAAATAAAAAGAGTATAATTTGTGTCACTGAACATCATTGGATTGGCCGATGATGTTAGGAGAGTCAGATTATTTTGAAAATATGTTAGAAATTGATTGGTGTAGGTTGTCTTGATTGAAATATGATATTTTCTTACTCATCCACTCAACATCTTTCAGGGGTGGATTAGCGAGAGGGAAAAAAATTATCATGTTATCTTCATCATTGATTGAGTCAAAGTGAGGGTTTTCATATTTATATTTGTTGTGATTACTATCATGTTTTGTTTGATTGATTTGTCTAATTTGTGTGACTATGAAATCAAGTGTGATGTTTTGATTTGAAAAGAGGTTTGTAATATGTATCAAAGTGTAAATATGGTGGGTTATTATGATAAATATTTGTTGGGAACATCATCTATGAGATCTTCACTCACACTATAATTATAAAAAAAATAGGAAGATCACTTGGAGATCATTGGACATGAATAATTAAGAAAAATGGGAAGATCATCTTAGATTTTTTTATCTATGGTAGCAATGGGAAGATCATCTTGGAGATATCCAACCATTGTATAAATAGGAACAATGGGAATACCATCTTAGAGACCTTCTATTGATGCGGGTTTTGTGACCAACCCAATGGAAGAAATGTTTTCACCCTCTCATTCTATGATCACAAGGATGTGACCCAAGGAAGAAGTTGCGGTTATTGGTTCTTAAAATAATTCCTTAGTGGAATAGAGTGGTTTGCAATGTGGTTTTAAACCCCTTAAAGTAAAATCACCAATGTTTATCATAGCGTACGAAACAAACACAAAGTAAACATGGATATTCACAATGATGCCTAAATATTACTATATAATGGTTTGATTTTGATAAATAATCATAAAGGACAGGATGAAGTAGGGTAAATAATTAGATTCAAATTATTACTTAATGATTCCTGGTTGAAAAAAATGTTATTTAAGGCTTGTTTCTATATAAATAAAGCTTTCCAAATCTAATATTTGCTCAAATTTGAATAAACACAACATAAGATTCAAAGGAGTAAATTTATGAATAAATTCCATAAGAAAATTTGACAATATACTTACTTGTGGGAAATAACAATATCTCATCTACTGACAACTTAATTGTAGTCATAGTTTATTAGTGAAACAGTTAGAATAGCACACGCCCAATCTAACTAACTCTTAACATAGCATACAAGTCTCACAAATAGAAGCTTTAGATGGAAAAACATAAAGCATTAATATGAATAAAAAAGAAGAACAAAATCACTTATGAAACACCAACAAAGGGCTCGTAAGCTTGCAAACTATATTCCATAATATTTCTACCTTAAAAAATATTTATAATGGGGTATTTATAATAAAAAAGGTGAATTGAATTCCTCAAAATATTCTAATTTAAGATTTCACCAATTTTCATTCTTAATATTTATGACCATCATTTCTCATTAAATGAACTTCATATTGCCCGTGCATTTTTATACTTGGTATTGCCACATGAAATCAATGCACAATGCTTCTTTAAATCCAAATTCATTCACCATTGCTTCAAACATGTACATGACGAGGCTTAATGATCCATTTTTTGCTACTATGGATTGATTGAGGGTGAATTTTGTTAAGAATTGAATGCCTAAAAAACATGAATCACTATGAATTTCCTTGGGAAAAAAAATCCTCCATAGTGGTCCTTTTATTTATTTGTGTTGTTTGAGCACGTTGGATGAGACACAATTTAATTCACTTTCCTTCCCCTCTCTCTCTCTCTCTCTTTTCTGTTTACTCAATTTTGTCTTTAATTTTTATATCTCTTAAATGAGGACTAATCTATGCACATTTCATTTTTAAGACAAACAATAGAGCACACTTCACACACTTAGATCTAGATTTATGGGCTTTGCCTCTTAGATAAGTCCATGTACATTTTTTCTTTTATCCTAGTCTTTTTGCTTTGCTGCATTTTTAGAATAAGGGGGGGCAAATGTAGTGACCTAAAAATGTCACTTGAGTGCTAAGAGTGTTACTTGAGACACTCATCCACAACTTAGCCCTAAAACTCTCTTAGGGCCTCTTTAGACATGTATCCAACATTCATGCAAGCCACAAGCATCTCTTAACATCCCTAAAGCAATCCTAGACCCTTGTTTTAGCATCCTAACCCCTAGTCTCATAATTTGTCACCTGGACACTAGTGCCATAATTGGACAATAGTGTTAATGATGCTAGTGTCTCAATTTGGGTGTTATTGTCCCTTCTCACCTTTTATGTCCAATGGATATCTTTTCAAATGAGCAACCACCTAGGGTTAGCCTAGACCTCTTTTAAGAATTACACAAGCACTAGAATAATATATACATGACTTATATCCCTTTATCCACTAGATGGAAAGAAGATACAATAACAAAAATCAACTTAGAACAAGTTTTGCATAATCAAGGTTATCAATCCTTATTTTGCCCTACTTCTACATATATCCATCTACAACATTTCTAAACTCAGATTACTCAGATTTTAAATCTCAAACACACTCAAAACATTCAAGTTGACACTCATAATAGCATTCACTTGCACTAAGCACTTAGACGGGAGAACTACATCGGGCTTGATCCCTCCTCAAAGTATTAATATGTAGGCAATGTGCCCATGTAGGTGTGTGGATCATGTAAAGATGGATTACAAAGATAGTTAGATCAATCATTAGTCAAGAAAACTAATAAAAATGCATAAATAAATAACAATCTAAGCCAACTTATGCAAACAGGGTGTGCAAATAATAATTAAGAGCAAATAAATAAAAACACATACATATTACCTTCTCAAGAGCATCCCATCACATAAATGTGGATCAAAATGTGATTTTCCTCTTGATTTGGTACTCAAGTCTTCAACAATGATGAATGCAAAGCTCTTTCATCATCTCAAGAACACAAACTAAACTAGACTCATATTATGAAAATCAATGTTATGCCTATCTTGAAGCTATCCTATTGCAAATAAAGCATTATCAAACTACACTCAAGTGGCTTGTAGAGAGAATCCTCCATTATAAGTTTACACAAATGAAGCTTAATCAAAGTGGTTTTGGCCCTCCTAGTTATGGATTTTCCATATTGATTAGAATCAACCATGATCATCTATCTCTAGATCAAGATGTGTGTCCATGAATTAATCTAATTATGTAAATAATATCCATAAATACCCTCATCAATATTTGGAAGGAAGTAGGGTTCACTTTAAGAGGCCATAACAAAAACCCCCTAGGTTTGGGTAGACAAATCAAATTCACTTTGTTGGAAAATTAAGCTATGTAGAGTAGGTGAAAAATCACCTTGTCTTTTTGTCACATGACAATGTTAGGGCACATGACAATATTGTGTCATGCAACAATATTTTATCACATGACAGCATTATGTCATGCGACAACATTGTGTCATGTAATAGCATTGTGTCATGTGGTAGTTTTACATCACATGATAATAATGTGTCGAGTGACACATTACTATTGTATGACATAATGTTATCATGTTACATTGTACTGCCATGCGATAACATTGTGTCATGTGACATCTTTATGTTGCTTAGTAGTTTTGGTCCTTGTGGTAGCATTTTGTCACACAGTGCCACGCTATCACACAGTAGCACTATGTCATGTGCCAGTGTTCAACCATGTGGTTTTTTGCTGGTGCACGATAGTATGTTGATGAGTGACAATGAGTTGGCATACGACACTATGTTTTCGCTCAGCATAATACCGTCGCATGGCTAAACAGTGTCATGCTCCAAACAGTTGCCTTGTAGCATGTTACTATCATGCGGTACTTCACTACCATGTGCTAGCAATGTAATGGTAACTGATCATGTCAAATGACTGATCTAGTTCCCCTCCTTGCTTATAAATACCTTTACAGTGAACTCATTTTCACACTTTGCTTAAAACATTCTCTCATCTCGACTAGTTAACTTAATTTTTTCCAACTTTACTTAATTACTTCCAACTTCCAAGTTGACCTACCTACTTCCAACTTCTCATTCACTTTTTACATGGTTACAATGACTTCTGCATCCAAAAAAAAGTAGAGTCAATCACTATGGGTGCATAATTATGTTTTCAAAAATATTTTTGTCCAAATTCCTACAGATGTTGGAGCAGCTAAAATCCTTTGTTGAATGGATCGATCAATGTAGGTTTAGAGGATTTATGCAGATACCTCAATATGATTTAACTATTAATAATAACCTTCTAAAATCTCTGGTTGGTTATTTTAACTGTAGTAATGACCATTTCTATGTCTAGTTTAACAATAAAATAATATCCTTTGGCACATCTCCATTGGATATCCACAATTTAACGACTATTCCACATTGTAATGCAAGTCCTATGAGCACAAAGGTTGTCTTGTCCGAAGATGATAATATTTATTTAGAATCATTCTACAAAGTGTCTTTGATCCATCAGGTGAGTGTTAAATTTATTAATTCATTTCCTAAATATAATTGAATCTTTTCTTATATATAGTTTTGTATCCTAATTCAATTATATGTTCTATTTTTTGGTTTTCATTATAGATTCTTGAAATCGAAGGGGGATCCTTGTGGAAAAAAATAGCAATCCGTTTTTCAAATCTATTTTCCATTTCTTTCAAGTGATAATTATTTTACAGGGGAGACCATCAAATTTTTCCTTTTGGTTGGTTTATTATATTCTTCATTCTCTCTCGAGTGTTAGATGTGACTGGTGCACAATAATATCCAACAGGATTATGGCTGAGTTAAATTTGGCATTCTTGAAGGACACTTGCACCATTTTATCTTCTAACTACATTTTGGCCTTATACTTCGAGGCCTTGTATGAAATCCATAATACTCCAATTCCCACTACCCTTAATCAAAAAATGAAGGTAGACTAATGCTTTGTCAATCAAAGAATAGGAGGTAAGTTTGCTTTCACTGAGTCTAAATTTTTCATTTTTAATATTTTCAAAAAAAATATGTTTTTTAGCCTGTTGTTTGTTATAGGTGAGGGTGCATATTTATGACATAAGAAAACATGCAGCAAATAGAGGCCGGCATGCTCCAGAGAGCTCTGGTGATACTCAGTCCACAGAGTCTTTATTTAATTCATTTCAAATTATGAAACATTCAAGAACTGATTATGTTTCATCTCCATTTCCAGGTTCCACCGAAATTCCTATAATCTATTTTTCTTGTATTTTAATAGAAAAAAATAATATTCATATTAGTTTTTTTTTTTTTGCAATTAACTCTCAAAATGTTGCCGTCAAGAATTCTTCCACTCAACATGATCAATGTTTGCCATTACAACTTTCTTTTTTATTTCAAGTTTGTTAAGAGTTTCCTAATTAAATAACTAGATTATTTACGTGTTTTGTAGGTCAAATAACCAATGTCTCTCTACCACCCATAAGCACAGTGAGAGGGCAAGCACTAGATCCCCCAAGGACCAGAGGGGAAGAGACAACTCCAGTAAGGAAAGTCAGAGTGGATGAGGCAATCACACCACTAGGTAATAACATTAAAAAAATTAATTTTAATTTGCATTAGTTTTATGTTTTAGAATTTACCATTTTATAATATTTTTTAGTGCACCCAACATTTGTTAGGATACCGAGAAGTATGCCATTGCCCCCACCACCAAACTAGATTTAGAGAAGAGGAAAGAACATCATCCTCCCTATGTGAAGTAAAGGAACTCTGTAAATTTCTAATTTCCCAACTTTCTCTGTTGGTGGTATTTTAGGTGGACAAGGTCTTACCTATTTGCAGCATTGATCTCGATGAAGAGTTTCTTGGCATTGAAAGTAGGCCCTCCACTGTTGATGGAATCAATCCACCTAAATTTATTCAAGTTGATAATTTTCCTTCACAAGTACCTCCTATGACTGCCTCTTCTCCAGATACCTCCTCTCCACCCCACACTAATAATTTAAATATTTTTGATGATGCCCTCACTAATTTTTCTTTCGATAATCTAGTTTCAGAAAATTTGCTTGTTAATCTGATGGATGGTGTGATTGAAGGATTTAATGATTTGAAACAATGGGAGATAAGGGAAAAGGCCCTTATGAAAGAAATAAATGCCCATTATCACAACCATGACCAAAGAATGAATTTATTCTTTCTTGTTCAAAATGAACCATCAAAGATTGACGCTTTGTTCTAGCAAGCTCAATCTAGATTGATCTTTGTTGACAATGTTTAAAATGATAAAATGTTAGAGATTATGACAAATAGGTTGGAAAATTTAAATGGAGAATTCCAAGCATATTTCAATAAATGGGCTAAAGATATCATCTTGGTTACCATTGCGCAAACAGAAAAAAATAAGGTTGTGGTAAGTTTTATGTATCTATAATGTGTTTTTTTATTATTACAATACCTTGGTATGTGTGTGACCCACATTAACTATTGATGGTAGGAAAAATATGAAAATTTAAAGCAAGAATCAAATCTTCTCAATGTGCATTTGAAAAATGCCCACAAAAGTATCTCCAATGTGATTCAGTTGAAAGAAAAGATGGTTCTGTTAAATAAACAAAACAACACTTTAAATCATTAAGGAACATGGTATGGATTCAAGTGTTTTATTGAAGCAAAAAATAGATGCAGACCCTATAATTATTTCACCAGGAGATGCAACAAATGAGGAGATAGTGATTCTTGCTTAAATGAATGCTACTACAAAGGATCTTCAGAAGGAAGGAGTGGTACTAGAGAATGCACAAGAAAGTCAAGACATCTTGGTTTCAATGGGTGGCGATGGCAATAACCAAGGTGGTGGAGATTCTCAAGCAGAAAAATGTTGATTTGTTTGACATAATATTGTTCAAAATGACAGTTTCAAACTTTATATTATTTAAAATAGTTTATACCATGTTGGTTTGAAAAACACTAGTTTTATTAAAAGATATTTTATAGTTATTCAAAATACTCTTAGCTATATAATTTTAATATTTTATATATATTAAATGTTTTTGCTTTAATTTATATCTTGTATGGTGAAAAAACAAAGTCACATTATACTGTTATAGTGTTGAATGCATTTATTATATTTTTATAGTGTTGGATGCATTTGTTATACTGATATACTATTTAATGCATATGTTACACTGTTATAGTTTTATATTTGTTATTTCAATACATGGTTATAGTGTTATATTATTTTGAATGCATTTTTATATTGTTCTAGTAGTTCTAGTGTTTGAATGCATGGCTATAATGTTCTAAAAGTTGTAAATTTGAAACCAAATGTAAGAAAATATTTCTAGTACTAGTAGTATTTGAATATTGTAGTATTTGTAGCAGTTGTAGGAAAAATAGCCTATTATAAATTAAATATTCTATCGAATTATTATTGACCATTTTTGGCCCTACATATCAAAAGTCGATCTCCTTCTTTCCTGTTGTCATGAGCCATCAATCTTGGATGTATTCCCCCTATTATGATTGTGCATTTTCCCTTTGTAGTAGATATGTTCTATAAAAAGCCAAGCAACTTGAGCTTTGTAGATTTTTTGAGTTGATTTGGAGGTTTATTTCCCTGTGGGCAGCTAGTTTTCACAAGCCTTTTGACAAAGAGGTGGGCCAGTTTAAACAATGCAAGTCTTTTTACAAGCTCCAAAGACAAAGTGCCCTTGCGGAGGGTAGGCAGGTGACTAGTTCAACCTTTTAACAGGCTCCGAAGGGCAACTTGGGGCCCAAAGTGCCCTTGTGGAGGGTAGGGAACACTTGTGGAGGGATTATAGAGAAGGCCGATAGGTAAGCTTTCCTTCAGAGAAAGACCAAGGCAAAGGAAATCCAAGGAAGAATCAATGGATGAATTCCTTCAGACAAAATGCCCGAAGGATTTCCTTTAGACAAAATGCTCGAAGGATTTCCTTCAAACAAAATGTCTGAATAAATTCAAAAGCGAAAGACTAAAGCAAATTCCTTCAGACTTTTGTCTGGACTTTTGTCCGAAGGAATTTTATCAAAGGAGAAGACCGAAGAAAAGGTCGAGACATTCAAAGGGAGTCTTCAGGAAAAATGTCTGAAGGAATTCCTTCAAACATTTTGTCTGAAGGAATTGAGATGACCAAAGGGAGCCCAAAGGGCAAGTGCCCTTACGAGGGACTCCCAGCGACCCAAAAGGGGACCTTTTCCAAGATCTGAAAGGACACCTTCCCTTCAAGAAGATTCAAATACAAAAGGCCAAATAAATTACCAAAGGGGTGAAGGGCCTGAGAACGTCACTTCAACATGGTGAACTAGCCGTTGGAGGTTCAAACATCTGGTGACGGGTGTGTAAACATCAAATTCAAGGTGGTGAAATAGTCATTGGTTTTCAAATAGGCAACAAGCCTACAGATGTCAAATTTAATGGGATGCATTAGCTGCTAAGAAAGGAGCCCAAGGAGCCAGCAAAAGATGAGAAGAGTAGCTCGAGAGAGCTCAAATTGCTAGAAAGTGACAAAAATAGCAAGGAAAAAGGGAATAAAATAGAGAATCTAGAACACGGACATGCACAAATATGACAACATTTGGAATGTTCCAAAAGATGCACCCAGCCAAGCACATACATGAATTAAGGAGTCTAGGTGGCAAAAGAAGGTGTCGGCAGGAGAAGTTATTGTTATGGGTGAAATAGCCTCCACCAAGTGGTTATCAAAGAGCACAAGCATTAAATGGCATGGCTTATTTTTCTTCATTTGAGCATGGGTGAGCAGATAGTCATGTAAGTTTCATAAAGAGGGGTGGCCTTGTCATTCAAATGATCAAGTAACCCATGCTTTTACAATGATATTTAATATGATTTAAATGCCAAAGTCAAGACTTGGATTGCCGCAGCATGACTCCTTGAGTGGACTTCCTCTTTCCAATGTGTTCAATGCAGCATGGGCCACTTGTTTTAAAAGGTGCCATAGTCTTCTTTTTCATGATATATATTGTAACCTCTCAAGTGGAGAAAGACATCTCTCATTTTGTAAGGTGAAGCCCTGCCAAAATTCACCTTTGATCAATAAGATTGTGTTTTACCTCTATCTGACTAGTTATGTTTTTGAGTGTGTCTATGTATCAATTCTGTGTTCAGTCATTTTAGCTTGATGCTTTCAAAAATTGATGCCAACACACCTAGTGTACATAAAGCATCATTTCTGCAGGTTAACAGGAAGTGCTACATCTAGAGTGCAGAGATAGAAAAGGGTTATCAGATAGTGTATTTTCTACAACACCTATAGTAAGTTCATTCTGTGCGTCTTCATTAAGCCTATTGTTAAAGCTCCCTATAGTCTGGTCTTTTCATCAAGATAAAGTGTATGTCTGCCCTCTTCTGGTTTGAAGTGTGAATAATTGAGTAGGTCAAAATCATTTGGTGCATCACCACTTAGATTAGTTTTTATTTTGGTTGTATCTTTCTCTCTTTTCACCCTCCTATTATTCGTAGTAGTAGTAAAAGACTTTAGATATGCATCAAAGGGAGATATCCCTTATTTAGAGATTCTCCCCTCAGTTTTGCCAAACTTACAGTAAGAGGGGAGTCTCCATTATGCTGCATGGAAGGAAGAAGCCAAGCTTTATCTCAAGGGTGCAATCCACAGTGTCAATAGTTTTTGGCATGCCTGGTGAGACAAATTTTAATGCTTAGAAAAGTTCTAGGATTGGTGTTGGTCCTGTTACAGCAAGAATGAACCACTAATTTAGCATATGGCGACTCCATTTTGAAGAACATCAATCTTTGGTCAGAGATCAACCTGATATCTTATGCCTAAGGTCACCACATGATTTACTGCCAAGGGTGTCCCTTTCAAATTCGTTGAGCTCCCATTAAACTCAGCAAGGCGACTGAGGTTTGCAAGAACTCATCCCTATACAAAAAGTCATTTTCCTAGACCTGCTATAAAATATACTTATGCAAGAAGACCCTGACAAAACCCTGTTATCACCATGGCTTTACCTTTTGTGGCCTTTCATGGTCAGAGCCCTTTAAACCTTCTGCATTATGACCCAATCCCAGGGACAACCCTTAAGAGTGTTCCTCCCTTTAATAGAGAGGGGCCTATTACTGCTATTGAGCACATCAGAAATATTGCCAACCTCTATAATATTCATAATATCACTGAATAAAATATTACTATCAGGCTGTTAGCACTGTCCTTCAAGGGTAAGGTTCTGGACTAGTATGGAACTTTGCCTATGAATTCAGTCAGCACATGGAACAAACTAGGCACTCTCTTAATGAATAGATTCAGGGAGAAGAGTGATCACCTCTCTCTTGTTAAGCAACTAACCACCATGAAGAGAGCTCTACATGAATTCATGCAAGATTTCAATACCTAGTTTCAAAAGAGATGGGACATAATCCCCATTTGGGTAAGGCAAACCCCAAGCTATGCCTTTCTCTATTATTTAAAAGCTTTGAATAATGACATTACTGTCATGATATAGTCCATGGGAGAACAAGTGCTGCCAACTACCTATGAAATAGCCATAGCAGCTGAAAATTACCTAGTGCAAGTGGGAAAGATAGCCCCTAGACCTCATATGTTGCTCTTCCCTGAATTGCCACCTCTAGTCCAGACTGCTACACCTAACTTAGCTCTTTTGCCTGGCATAAAAAAGCTGACTGCTACTTCACCCAATGACCTTCATGAAGTTAAGAGCTTATTGTAAATTGTGACCAATGAATTAGTGGCTCTCAAAAGGCAACAAGCTCAAAACTATCGACCAAATCAGGGATATCAGTAGTTCAAACAAGTAAATAGATCCTCTTTTCAGAATTATAATCAAGGATAGGGTCAT
Source organism: Torreya grandis (assembly GCA_037957365.1). Taxonomy (NCBI): domain Eukaryota; kingdom Viridiplantae; phylum Streptophyta; class Pinopsida; order Cupressales; family Taxaceae; genus Torreya; species Torreya grandis. The sequence goes on along the minus strand of JARHVA010000016.1, from coordinate 2,722,437 downwards.
TTTGCACAAGCCAAGCCTTATCAAGGGTATAATCTAGGTTCTCCTTCATCCTCCAAAGCTCTTGTTCTCACTCAAAATAATTTGGTACAGGAACAACCAAACTGCCAACCCCTGGGATATGGTCAAGAATAGGTTGTTTATACAAATGAGATGTTGAGTCAATATATAAATGCACAAGATAATTAGGCTGCCCAATTCCCAAGCTTTGAGATGTCATTACAACCTAGCATGGGCAGTAATCAGGTTCAACCTAATTCTACTCTCATAAATCACTTGGAAGGTGAATTTTATGCAGTCAACTATGTGGGCAGTATGAACAACCAAGATGATTATGTTTCAGCCAACACAAGGTCCAAAAGAAGATCTATAAAGGAAGCTCAGGCAACTACCCAAATGTCCACAGCACCTTCATCATCACATGAGAACCAAAAATTTCTAAATTTAAGGCCACCAGTTGTGCCCTTAACTCCTTAGCTTGCACTTCAGGCTGCAAGCACCTCCAAAGAAAATTTGAAAGGGGGCAACCCTTAGATCAATGTGGTAGACCAGATGAAGAAGTTACACATGAATATCTCTTTTTGGGATTCATTGGCAATATCAGGATAAAAATACATACTCCAAAAGGAATTGCATGAGCTATATGAACCAGTTGTCCCAATAAAAGTGGATAACATTTTGATCATGAATGGGCACCCCTCCATAGCAGACCAAGTAAATAAAGAATAAAAGGTTCCCCCTTTCTATCTATCCTTAGTCATAGGATATTTCTTGGTGCACAATTGCATTATTGGCAGTGGGGCAAGCACATCAGTAATGCTAAAATATATAATGGATACGTTGGGACTCAAATACAAAGAAATGACCGAGGGAGTCCTACAACTAGATGGATCACCAACCAAGACACTAGGAGTGGTATAAGGTTTGAATCTAATGCTACACACCTATCCAAATTTCTTATTTCCCATGACGTGGTAGTGGCAGATTTCCCTCCCTACTTTGTTATTTGATTGTCCAGGGATTTCACATCCAAAATAGGTGCGTACCTAGTAGTAAACTGGTCTTATATAGTTTTTAAAACCAAATATGGGACTAAGGTCAAGATTGAGTCAGAGCGAATCCATAGAGACCATTTAGATCCATACTCACTCAAAGTGATAAATGTCAGCTATACCATTATTGATGAAGAAGAATTCCAAGTGGATCAATCTTCGCCCTCTGCCCTTGAAGGAGTTGCTGACCTGCTCTTAGACGAATGGGGAAGTGACAACTTTGAACATGACCCATACAAGTTCATAGAAGAGGTAGGCCTCAAGATTTATTGTATGCATGAAGAGGGTACTCTTCTACCTAATTTGATGAAATCGAACCAAGAGAGCTCAGGTTTATGGTAGCTTTTCTTTGATGGCTCAAAAATTAAATTGGGAGCTGGTGGTGGAGTAGTGCTAATTTCCCCCTCAAAGGAGAAATACTTCTCGACTTTCAGGTTTCAATTTTCTACAAGTTTTTGGGGATAATGAGTTGATCATAAATTAGGTGAGAGGCCAAAATCTAACCAAGAATTTCTTGCTAAAGTCTTACAAGCACAGAGTATGGGATTTAGTGGAGATTTTCCTTGCTTTCAATGTTATTTCCATACCAAGAGAGCAAAATAAGCAAGTAGATAGACTAGCAACAGTTGGTGCTCAATTTGACATCCCCAAGGAGATAGGCTGAGATAGCAATCTACACCATTTAAAAGTGGTAATCAGACCCTCCATGCCTGATAACATCACCAACTGGAAGGTGTTTAACAATGATCAATACATAGCATTATTCTTGCAAAAAGAGGCTGAGTTTGCCTCTAGAATTCAAGCCAAGCTACAGCAACAATATGGTAGCCAAATTGTTCAGCTGAAGAACAACAAACCTCCCAAAGGCTTGGTCACTCTCAAAAGTATTTTCAACAAGGATGACCAATTGAAAAATGACAAAGCAAGCATCACAATGAAGAAAGAAAACTATGAAAAGGTTAAGATATTCAAGACCAGGTTGATTGCACTTGGGAAGGTATGTATAGATCATGAAAGGCAAACTTTCATCTTGTTGTGCCAGGAATTTGCCGATGTCTTCACTTGGGAGTATAGTGACTTAAAGGGTTTTGACCCAAGTTTGGCCTAACATACTATTGAGTTGGAAGAAGGTGCCAAGCCCATCAAATAGAAACAAAGACCTGTTAACTCAAAGATTGAGCCTCTCATGTGGAAGGAACTCATCAAGCTAATTGAGTCTAGAATCATATTTCTGATCATTTAACATTCTTCTTAGCTGGCCAACCTTGTCCCTATCTAGAAAAAGAATGGGGAGATTAGATTATGTGTATATTTTAGAGACCTCAATAGAGTCTTGTTGAAAGACCATCCTCTCTCAAGTATGGAGTAGATCCTCCAAATGGTGATGGGCAGCGAACGTTTCTCCCTCCTAGATGGGTGTTCAGGGTATAATCAGATTTTTGTGCAAGATTGTGATCAATACAAGATAGCCTTCACTACCAAGTGGGGGACGTTTGCTTACCAAAAAATTCCATTTGGACTGCCTATGCTGGAGCCACTTTTCAACGAGACATGGACATGGTTTTTTAAGGCCTGACAAATAATGGTGTATTGGTCTATCTTGATGATGTGATACTATTTTCTATGGAAGCAGGGCAACATCTAAAACACCATAGGCAAATCGTTGAGAGGTTTAGAGAGTTTGGTATCTCTCTCAACCAAAATAAATACGTGTTCGCTATCCATGAAGGTAAACTCCTTGGCCATGTTGCTTTGAAAGAGGGCTTAACCATTGATCTAGAAAGAGTTCATGCCATCCTAGCACTATCCTTGCCTAAGCATAAGAAGGGTCTGCAAAGCTTCTTTGGTAGAATTAATTTCATCAAGAAATTTATCCCAAATTTTTCCAAGATAGTCAAGCCACTGACCTCCATGCTGAAGAAAGATAAGAAATTCACGTGGACAACACAAAGGAAGGATAGTTTTGAAGGGATCAAGCAGGCTATCACCTAAGCTCCTACTTTAATCAGTCCCAACTTCACCAAGGATTTCAACCTCTACACCTTCAAAAATGAAGAGGTAATCTCTGTTATGCTTACCCAAGCAAATGGCAAGAACCTTGAATAGTTGCTTACATTTTTTAGCCAAGGTCTAGAAGGTTTTGAGATCAGATATACATATGTGGAGAAGCAAGTCTTTGCGGTCATATGAAGCCTAAAAAAATTCAGGCATATGATGTCCAACAGCAGGGTTCATCTCATGGTGCCACATCCCAGCATCAAGGATTTCTTTATCAGCCATGATCTAAATGAAAAGAGAGCGGGATGGATCACCAAAGTAATGGAATATGACGTGGACATCAAAACCACTATGTTGGTAAGGGGAAAAGGCCTATGTTAACACCTTGTTATAGACCTTAAATAGTAGAAAGAAGACATTTTGCTAATCCATGATGAAGCTACAGTAGGAGAATCAACAGTCATGAAGGATTGGGCATCAGACATGAAACATTTCCTTCTCACTGGTGAGTGCCCGCAGAGCCTTGATAAGACCAAGAGGAGATATTTCAGACTCCAATCTCTCTTTTATGTCCTGATTGATGGGGTGCTATTAAAAAAATATTTTTTAAAGAGTACTCTTGAGGTACATAGACCCAGGTTAGGTCGATATGGTGCCATCTGAGTTCCATGATGGGCCAACTAGTGGTCACTTTGCTCTTAAGCCTATAGTTGCAAGGATTATGAGAGTTGGTTACTTCTAGCCCACTTTATTTAGAGACACCCATGCTTGGATACGAAAGTGCCAAAAGTGTGCTCTCTTTGATGGGAAATGGCGGCTGGCTGAAATGCCTCTACAGCCTATTCAAGTAGAACATCCATTCATGCAATGGGGCCTCGACTTCATAGGGATGATCAATCCTCCTTCTAGTGCTGACCAAAAATGGGTCTTAAATGCTATATACTACTTCACGAGATGGGTAGAAGCTATTGCTTTGAAAGAGGCCAATGAAAGTGCAGTCTTAGACTTTTATGAAGGCTTGATGACAAGGTTTGGAGTCCTAGCTACCATCATCTCAAACAATGCATTGGCTTTCTTGGGAACCAGAATGAGCGAAAGGGTGTTGGGATACAACATTTATCTTAACACTTCTTCCAACTACTACCCCCAAGGGAATGGGTTAGCTGAGTCCACCAACAAGAATCTGATCAGAATTATCAGAAGGACAATGGAGGAAAATTAGAAAACTTGGCATGGCAAGTTGAAATAAGCCCTGTGGGCAGACATGGTTACTCCAGAGAGGGCAGTTGGCAATTCACCATACACGCTTGTGTATGGAAGGAAAGCTAGACTTCTTATTTCACTTGAATTGCTAGCTTTGGATCTTGCTCACCAACTCCAATTGGAAGAAGGCAATAGCATGGAGGTTAGGTTGTGTGAATTGATGGAACTTCAGGAGATAAGGGACCAAGCCATGGTTTATATGACTAGCCATCAGCAACAAACGAAGAATCATTTTGATAATAAATCCTCATCAAAAGGATTTTTAGAAGGTGACATTATTTTAAAATGGGATGAGGACTGAGCTAAGCTTAGAAAACACATAAAGTTTGATGCCCTATGGATTGGTCCGTATATCATCACTCACTGCAAATAACACAATGCTTTCCAACTCTCTAGGTTGGATGGTGAGGAACTGCATATCCCAGTTAATGGGATATATCTTAAGCACTATCACTGAGCCTTCCCTCATCATGTATATATTTCTTTTTTTTCCTATTTTTCCTAAGTGTTTTTGCACATGTTCGTAGTTTTTAGCCTTGTGTGTGTTTTGTTTGTCATTTGGGGTAAAAGCTTCATGATTGATTCTTGGATATCTCAAGGCTATCATCAACCTTTCAGGCTGTGTTTTGACTCTGTACCCGATGGATTTGTAAGTCGCTAGTTTCTTAAGTATGGCAGGCATGCATCCCTTGGGAATCACCAAATTTGTTGACCATGTTTGGCCGTGCAAGCCAAAAATTGATCTCCTTCTTTCCCTGCTACCCTGAGCCATCAATCTTGGATGTATTCCCCTACTGCGATTGTGTCTTTTCCCTTTGTAATAGACCTAATCTGTAAAGAGCCAAGCGACTTGAGCTTTGTAGATCTTTTAGTTTGATCTGGAGGTTTATTTCGTTGTGGGTAGCTAGTTTTCACGAGCCTTTTGACAAAGAGGTGCACCAGTTTAAAGAATGCAAGTATTTTGACAAGCTCCAAAGACAAAGTGCCCTTGCAGAGGGCAGGCAGGTGACCAGTTCAACCTTTCAGCAGGCTTTAAAGGGCAACTTGGGGTGTAAAGTTCCCTTACAAAGGGTAGGGAACACTTGTAAAGGGATTAAAGAGAAGGCCGAAAGGTAAGCTTTCCTTCGGAGAAAGACCAAGGCAAAGGAAATACAAGGAAGAATCAATGGATGAATTCCTTCGGATAAAATGCTCGAAGGATTTCCTTTAGACATTTTGTCTGAAGAAATTCACAAGTGAAAGACTAAGGCAAATTCTTTCAGACTTTTATTTGAAGGAATTTTACCAACGGAGAAGACTGAAGAAAATGCTGAGACATTTAAAGGGAGTCTTCAAGCAAAATGTCTGAAGGAGTTCCTTCGGACAGTTTGTCTGAAGGAATTGAGATGACCAAAGGGAGTCCGAAGGGCAAGTGCCCTTATGGGGGACTCCTAGCGATCAAAAAGGGGACCTTTTCCAAGCTCCAAAGGGACACCTTCCCTTCGGGAAGATTCAAATACAAAAGGCCGAAGAAATTACCCAAGGGGTGACGGGCCCAAGAATGTCAATTTCAGCATGGCAAACTAGCCGTTGGAGGTTCAAATGTTTAATGATGAGCACACAAACGTCAAATTCAAGGTGGTGAAATAGCCATTGGTTTTCAAATAGGTGGCAAGCCCGTAGATGTCAACTTTAACGAGATGCATTAGCCATTGAGAAAGGAGCCCAAGGAGCTAGCAAAAGATGAGAAGAGTAGCCTGAGAGAGCTCAAATTGCCAGAAAGTGACAAAAATAGCAAGGAAAAGGGGAACAAAATAAAGAATCCATAACATGGCCACGCACACATACGACAACATTTGGAATGTTCCAAAAGATGCACCCAGCCAAGCACAGACACGAATTAAGCAGTCCAGGTGGCAAAAGAAGGTGTTGGCAGGAGAAGTTATTATTGCCAGTGAAATAGTCTCCACCAAGTGGTTATCAAAGAGTGCAAACATTAAATAACACGGCCTATTTTTCTTCGTTTGAGCATGGGTGATCAGACATTCACATAAGTTTCATAAAGAGGGGTGACCTTGTCATTCAAATGATCAAACAACCCATGTTTTTAAAATGATATTTAATATGATTTAAATGCCAAAGTCAAGACTTGGACTGCCGCAGCATGGCTCCTTGAGTGAACTTCCTCTTTCCAATATGTTTAATGCAGCATGGGCCACTTATTTTGAAAGGTGTCATAGTCTTATTTTTCATGATATATATTGTAACTTCTTAAGTGGAGAAAGACATCTCTCATTTTGTAAGGTGAAGCCCTGTCAAATTCACCTTTGATCACTAAGAATGTGTTTTACCTCTATCTAACTGGTTATGCTTTTGAGTGTGTATGTGTATCAATTCTATGTTCAGTCATTTTAGCTTGATGCTTTCACAAATTGACACCAACACACCTAGTGTAGACAAAGCACCATTTCTATAGGTTAACAGGAAGTGCTGCATCTAAGTACAAAGATAGAAAAGGGTTATCAGATAGTGTGTTTTCTACAGTTCCTATGCTAAGTTCATTTTTTGTGTGTCTTCATTAAGCCTATTATTAAAGATCCCTACAGTCTAGTCTTTTCATCAGATAAAGTGTATGTCTATCCTCTTTTGGTCTGAAGTGTGAATAAATAAGTAGATCAAAATCGTTTGGTGCATCACCACTTATATTAGTTTCTATTTTGGTTTTATCTCTCTTTTCACCCCCCCATTGTTAGCATTAGTAGTAAATTACTTCAGAGATGCATCAAAGGGAGTTAGCCCTTATCTAGAGATTCTCCCCTCAGTTTTGCCGGACCCACGACAAGATGGGACTCTCCATTGTGCTGCGTGGAAGGGAGAAGCTGAGCTTTCTCTCAAGGGTGAAATTCACAGCATCAACAATTATATTGCTCTAGGATTTGTAATATTAAATGCATGGTTGTAGTATTTTATTTCTAGTAGTTGTAGATTTGAACGCATTATTATACATCTCTAGTAGTAGTAGCATTTGTCATTTGAATGCTTGGTTATAATGTTCTGGAACTTGTATATTATTCTCTACTTCTCCTAGTTGTAGATTTGAATGCATTGTTACACTATCTAGTAGACTACTCCATGTAGCATTGAATGCATTGATTATGTTGGAATTTGGAAATATGTGAACCTAATTTTCAACTACATGAAAAATATTTCTTAGATATTTGTGTAATGGCACTAATGTAAACATGCAATAGACTAATTATTGTTACATTCTTATGCATATGTTATATCTATATATATGCTCTCAAAATTACTATTGTAGACAATTAAGAAAATGAAAAACAATAAATCTTGTATGGTGTCATGGGGTAAATTGTGCCTTTCTAAACATGAGACTTGTATGCCTCACATTTTCTATTAAAGCAATAAGGAAATGTTATGTAGAATGTTAATGAGAGTTATGATTGCTACTTAATGAATGAAATGTATTTGAAAGAAAGTACTATTTGAAATCACAAAATTTTAATAAGAGCAAAAAAATATTAATTCTAATGTAATGAATAAGATTCATGATTGTAACATCTATGATCCACGAAATAGATTACAGAATTTAATATATTTGAAGATGAAAGAATAAGAAATATTTTCAGAAAAGAGTAATTGTTATACTTATCAAATTAAAAGTGAAGTAGCTAAAACAATCCTTGAGAAACTTGCTCATTGTAAGTGTGATTTTCATCTACCATGTCAGAGTTGTATTCAATCTCGGTATTCCCATCCTATGTATTGGTAGCAATATTAGTCACACCTCTTCTTTCCACTATAGAACTCCATGTTGCCACTGCTCTGTCATATGGAAACTTGTCCACAAAATAACGTGAAACATATAGTCTCAAGCAAGTCTCTATATTTTTATCCAATCTGTTTCTAAGTTTTGACTTCACGAAAGATAATGCACTAAACACTCGCTCATCTTCCAAAAATCCCAAAATCATTGTTTGAACAAGTTCATATAATTTAAAATATTCACTAATACTTTCTTGTAATACACTTCTTAGATAATTTGTTTTTCATAGACAAGTAATGGCACCATTTTCTGTTGGATCAATTAAACACTGAAATTGATGCATCATTGTAATCCCAAACCGTGTTGATTGAGACGTCAGTAATTGTTTATTTAAAATACCATTAATCTAAACTCCATTCACATCTACAAATCCACAAAAATGCATTATAATTTACTCATGTATTTGTGAAATAATGTGTTGATATGTTCTTGACTATTAACATTGTTCCAAAAAATAGGATTCACCACTCCCATGCCCTCCAACAACTCATCCCTTTGAAAACGTTCTCTAATATCTGTAGCTAAAGTTTTTGATATTTTACTCAATTTAATAAAATAGTATCATATATTAAATGTGTCATAGTATCATATAGTAAATGTGTCATGGGTACATCTTCAGGCTCAACTCCCACAACATTAAGTCTTCTAGAGCTTGTGTATATTGGGATCTCAATGTCATTTACTACGACACAAAGATGATCATGGATATTGAATTTTAAATAGCTCTTGGGATTTTGAATATCTATCAAAATTACCAAGTTCTAAAAATAGGGCCATGAAATTTTTCATTCGATGTGTATAATATATCTAAACATTGACATACATGTTTTTTCAAACTTATGAAGTCAATTATATAGATAGATCTCTCTTGGGCATGTTTCATTAAATAGTTGATTTCTTTCAATATTGGAAAAATATCACATAATGTGAGTAATATTTCTAAATCTGTTAAATGACACATCAAATCTTTTGCTTTGTTAACTTCCCTATGATATTTATACATAAACCTTGTCAAAGATGGATATTCCTCAAAAAATTTGCTCGCAAGTTCATACATGGAAATCCATGTGGTTTCAACATCTTTCAGTAGTTTTTTACCGTCTGTCACCCCAATTGCAAATTTTTGAAACTCCATAAATCTTATTGGGCTGCTAGACATGTACGAATGTAAATCATGAATCAGCATTTCCACTTTCACAACATTACTAAAAGTGCTAACAATTTTGTATGCCAAATTCATCTTATGAGCCATGCAATGAATTTGAATCATAAATGGAAAAATTGTTGTTTGAAGGTGAACACAAAGACCAGTTTTATGCCCCTGCATCACCGATGCACCATCAAATTTAACACACACCAGCTTCGTAGATATGGCATAATCATCCATCCCAACTCTCTTTCTTAAATTGGATACAACCAATTTATATAGGTTTTTTGAATTGCAATTTTCTACCATTTTGTGGACAACTAGAAGATGAGATTGCCTTGTATAGTTTTCAAAGGTGTACACATGCATACAAACCCATGTTGTGTTGTCAACTACAGTGACCTCATCGATGGATAGAGAGATAAAAAATGATCTTTTAACATGTTCTTTCAAATCTTCCTTCTCAATAATGGCTAGATATTTTATCATTTCTCAAGCACTGTTAACTAACCAATGTGATTGTGGAATATCTAAAAAACCATTATGTTGAAACAAAATTTTGTAATCTAGAAAATCAGAAATGGGTCTTCCTTTTTTTCAAATGTGTAAACTAGTAGAGAATTGTACATATTTTGCCCCAAGATTAGACTGCATAACTTTTCCAAATTGTGTTTTGATGGTTCCCCCTTTCTCAACAAGATGTTTTTGTCATTTCTGATTATTTTTGTATTCACATGCATACATTCTTTCGCATTTTTTAATCTATGTGTTCTTGTTATCTGTCCGTCTAGGTGCTTCATGGATATATATAATTTCTCACAGTGTTTTTTGATTGTGTCTAATTTAAGTTGCATTCTATGTTTTTTTTTAAGTTTTCAATTGCATATTGTGCATCTGCATTCTGTTGGAGGCTTATTACTATTTTCTGATTCTATGGGTTCTATAAATAGAAATTTTATAGCACAGTCAACTTGAAAAGACCTTCCTATTGTCTATGTACTTCTCTTCCTCCATCAAATTTTTTGAGTGGAATTTTCAACAAAATTTAGTGTCTGAAAAGAATTGCCTTTCTCTTGGAAAGTACCTAGAGGAGTGTGTTCTACTGATGTGCCTAGAGTTGTGTATTCTAGGGATGGTATTTCATTATTAAAATATTTAGGAGGTCATAAGTTATTGAGATTAGTTCTTTTTATGGAAATAGTGTCAATATCCATGTCGATTTCTGCATTGAAATGGTTTTATAATTATTTTATAGTGAAAAAAACTAATTGATATTTTAAAAAAAGTTTAAGAATTATCTGTATTCAAAGTACCTATTGTTTGGGCCCTCTTTACTAGATTTTTGAGATAAGACATGATTTATTTTTTTGGTATTTGATATGGTACTTTACCCTTGCTATAACCACCTAAGGCCACAACTTTATTGTCAAGTGGGAAAATGTCGTCACATGACAAGTTTATTTCACGTAACACATTGACACCAGGTGATAAGTTAGTTTCATGTAATAGATTGACATTGGGTGACAAGTTACCTTCACCTAACAAAGTGTTGTCAGGTGCCTATTTACCATCGCTTAATAAAGTGCCATCAGGTGACTAGTTACCACCACCTGGCATGGTGTCGCTGGGTGCCAAGGTGCCACTATGCATCATGGTGCCATCGTATGACAGAATACCATCACAAGGCACTATGCCATTATGTGACACCATGCTATCATGTGGCACTGTGTCATCACATGACACATTGTAGTCACGAGACATCATGTTGATATGTAACACTTTACTATTATGCGACATCATTTCATTGCACGACACTATACCACCATGTGACACAGTGTCGTCACGTGACATAGTTATATCATGTGACACAACATCATCTATTAGTTGATTTGCATTGTGGGACATAATACTAGTGGAGGTTAGGTTGTTTAAACGAGTTGAACGATAGAGTGCGGCCTCAAGGCTCAAGTCTCAAAATCTTTACAATCTAGTAAAGAAAGATATTTTGGTGGTAAATTTGTGACCTCTGCCAACATATATATATATATATATGGTGAATTACATGGATAGCCACATAAATATTGTAAATAGTATAATATATATATATATATATATATATATATATGGTGAATTACATGGATAGCCACATAAATATTGTAAATAGTATATATATATATATATATATATATATATATATATATATATATATATGGTGAATTATATGGATAACCACATAAATATTGTAAATAGTTGGCGAGCCAACCCCTAAAAAAATAATATCCTGTAATTTTAGGCAAAATGGTCATATGTTGCACCCAAAAAAATCATCAAATTCCAATTTCTTAAAATTGAATATTCGTCAATTAACGAATATTTGCCACTAAAATTTTCCCTGGAAGGAAAGGGCATTAAAGAGGCATGAGAGGCCATAAACTTGATATTTTTTGCATTTATAGCTTATGGCCACCTTATAAATGATCTCATTTGATGATGCAGATAATAGGAATCAATTTCTAATAAAGAAATATTCAATAACTTCCATAGAATTCTAAAGAAATATTCAATAACTTCCATAGAATTCTAAAGAAATATTCAATAACTTCCATAGAATTCTTACTTAAGTTGGTTTAATTTGTCTAAGTAATGTTAATCAAATTTTAAGCAATTCTTTGGAAATTGGTTGCACACAATTAATCAAACTGGTTAGAATGTCATATTATTGGGTTATAATTTGAATGGACAAGAATTAGAAGGTGATGTTAGTTATGTACAGACCGATACCCCATTTAGGATGTTATCAACACAAAATAACACATGTACATGTCGTGTGCTTCTGAATTATAAGAAAAAAGTGATCTAGAGCACCAAAGTGTATTTTCATCATTTTGACTCGAAATGATTTGAGAAAAGTTAATAATCACATAAAATGCATTACCCCATTTAGGGATGCATTAGACTAAATCGACACTTGTATAAAAAAAATTGAACCATTTAGCGTGTTTAAGTGATTTTGGCCCAATTTGTGCATTGTCACAAATTTTGAGTAAGATTGACAATTTCAACACAAATAGTGTTAGGAATTAGATATCTACAGATCACATATCTAGCACATCATACCCACTAACCCCTTTTTCTCATGGTATTCACTCAAACCCTTACAAACATGAAAACCTAGGGTTTTTAAATTAAAATAGAGCTATGAGAAAAATTATTAATCACACAGATCCAAAATTTGGACCAAAGCTAGAACATGATTTGATCTACAAAACCTAAAAATCATTTGAGAAGAGGACATTAGTGCCAAAGGAGGACACTAGTGCCTTTGGTACTATTGTTCAGTTAAGGTACTATTGTCCAAGAAGGGTTTTGACATCTGGATCCTATTCATGATATTCAGATCAGCTTCTATCTCAGTTTGCAACCTTCAAATCTTTTGTCTCAGTCAGTTTCTAGCTAAGTACTTATTTATATCATTTATTGCTATGTTTAGAAAGGTTAAAGTAGGTCGATTATGTTACAAATCAGTGATTGTATTTATTACATATTTTATACCATGATTTACTATACTCAACCCCTTTAACAACCTAGGGCTTAAACTCTATAACCCTAAAAAGTTAAATCACGGGACATTAATACACCTAATGAGCTACATTCATACATTTTATGCATGCCTGCACCGAAGGCATATATTTGATACATCTATTCAAAATAAATATTTATATGACCACTCCACTGATCATATTCAGCTGCCTTAGAATTATTATACATGTCTCAACCTTGTTTATACTAATTAACATGCTACATGGATATTATACTTTATCATGCATTAGAAATGAATTATTTTCAAAATTTAAACAAGCATTCCAAAATAACCACTTTTCAATAAATATGGGATGAATTAGGCACTACATGGTCCTTGTTTCTTATAAACTATAAATGTGTTAAATTTATTAAATCCAACCTTTATCATGGCCCTTGTCTTTATAATGGCCATGTGAATAAATTATCGTCTTTAACTTTGACTATCGCATGTGATATTTTTGATTGCCCTACCTTCACAAAATTTTAGTTTTGATTTGTTTATGATATTTTATGCACCCAATCAAAAGGCAAAACATGACAACCTCCTATAATTCATAAGATCAAGGAATGTCTTTTGAATGTCTTCTAGCTCTATATAGATGGTTACATAGAAAGTTGTACATAATTTCATTCTAGATAAAATCTATATCTTATATCACTATTCATTACCTTACTTTAAATACATATACATATATTTCTCAAAACAAATATATTAACTTATAATTATTGGCATTCTATACCCTAGGTTACTGAGAAATAATATATTATAAATATTTTATCCATTGAATTTGAATATAAAGGCTTTACTCTTGTCGTACATATGGCCAAGGAAGTTCTTGTAGAATGGTGTTTTCCTCAAAACACCCACCTCATTGTTTTATAATTACACTTCTAAAATATAATATTGAAGTTTCATACGCTTTGTGAAAACTCTTGAAACAACCATATGTTGAAAATTTAGAATTTTTTATCAAATAGTTAATATTTTATTTAAAGTACTTTCTAAAGTTAAATTTGTGAAGTTGAGATCATTGCTCAAGATCGTATAGTTTTCAGTGAAGTGTGGCCTTCCTCCCTCTTTACCACAATTGGCTTTCATATCATGACTCTCAAAAGAATAATGTATCTCTCCTCTGATATCCTTCAATAGGGATGTTTTAAACTGTTTTTTTAATAAAACAAGACAAAGATTTTTGTTCAAGTAATGAGTAATGTTTTCAAGAGAAGCCCTGAAAAAATGTAGGATTGATACCTATTTTTAAGAGTTTTTATATTACAAATGAAGCGATGAGATCATAAAATTAATTAGATGCAATGTACCATTTTATATTAATATTATAAGTAATTAAATATGTATATTTTTTTATATAAATTGTAAGTTTAATTTAAAAAATTTATAAATATATATGTTACAATCTGATTGAAATACATTTATATATAATAAATTATCCTATAATCAATAAATAGAATATTATAATGTAATTTATATTTACATATGTTTTTAAAAATTTATTTTCTTTATTATTTAATACAAAATAACTAATTTCATTTGATACAAAATAATTAACATGTGGAATTATTAACTTTATACTTTTTTCTGGGAAAAAAAAATCGTAATTCATTAATAAAATGAGATTACATTTTGTAAATGTTGATAAAAGTATTTCGAAAAAAGGTCCAACTAAGGAAACTACAACAACAATAGCTCGAACGAGCCTAGAAAATCAATGTAGTTAAATAATATCTACACTGTACAAAGAAAACCACTATAACAAAAGTGATCAAAAGATCAAGAAAAACACAAAAAATAAACCACCGAAGCAAGCAAACAAATTTAGAAGAAAGGTATATGTTCATAATCACCCATGTGACCATCATGAATTTTCAATAACAACCATCGTCCAGGGATCAATTGAATACCACCTTTAGATAATTCATCGGCTATCATGTCTCTCTGTAGATATGTTGCAAGGTCACGTTAGTAAAAAGAGATTTTAAAGAGTTAATCTCTTCTAAAACATGCTAGAGTCGTATATTGTCCATTTGAAACACGCCATTCACACAATTTATCACAAATTCAGAGTCACCAAACACCAGCAAATGGGTAACACCCCTCTCAATAGCAAGTATGAAAGATAATTTTAGAGCCATAAGTTATGCATAATTGTTTATACTACTCCCCAATCCTACTATAAACTTCACCAAGTGTTCATCTTTAAATAATAATATACCTTTAGCACCACATACCCAAGATTCTCCTTGTATCACCCCATCAAAATAAAGCCAAGCCCCTGTTTTGTTGATAACCTCTTCAACAATTTGTCTAGTAGCTTTGTCTCTCTTCAGTTGAGTAAAATTTTGAATGATGTTAAAACTTTGGGAAGCCGATTAGTAAGATGATATGGTCTTATCATTAAAAATACATGCATTTCTAGATAGCCAAACTCCCTAGAGAACAAGGACATGTAAAGCTTTAAACTCCTTATAATCAAGATTCCCCATCTAGCTAAAGAGAGCTTCATTTATATTATCACCATTCCATACAATTCGCTTACCATTAAAAACCCCAATCCCCCTCCAGACTTGACCAATATAATCACATGTGAGAGATAAGTGATTAACATTTTCTTCACAAACCTTACATAAAAGGCATCTATTCAAACCAATTTGTTCCCTCTTTTGTAAGTTTTTCTAAGTTAGAATCTTATTATTGAGAACCAACAACAAGAATATATGCCCTTTCAGAGGGTAACTCAGCGTCCACAAAAAATTTCACCACCAAACCTATACATTCATCTTATCAACATTACAAATAGATTTATACCCCAACTTTGGTGTGTATATTCCATTAATTTGATTTTTTGACCAAATTAGCTCATCATGAACATTTTTTTAATGACAAATTTTTAGGCTTCTAATATAGTTAACCCATGCCTCTTTCTCAGCATCTTCCAGACCCAACAACTTAGTTGATTTCCATTCTTGACTCCATATAGTTGTGAGATTTGTCTTAGCTACCTAAGAAAGGTAGAACATGTCCTTCCCTCTAAGTTGTTCAATAAGTATGTTTGGAAGTTTGTAAGCCTGATCACATCCAACCCAAGGGTCTTCTCACACTCTGATTTTCCCTTCGTCACCCACTTTCTATACTAACCACCTGCCTATAATTTGGAAAGCAGAGACCGTAGCCTTCCAAATAATAGAGCCATTCCTATGTGACTTTTTTAGATTACGAATCCAATAAATCAAAGCAACATGTTTGATATATTTTGTAAGATAACCTCACAACATAGCCCTCTTCCAGTAATGAGCCTTTAGACATTTTTTGCTGCTAAATCACTAGCAAATATGTGTGGATTTTTAAGACCCCACCCCCTAACTTCTTTAGGTAAAGCAATCCTTTCCCATTTCACAAGGGGTATGCCCTTGTTGTCCTTACTACTCGACCATAAGAATTTGAAACTAATTTTTCTAAGCTTCTCCAAAATCCCTTTAGGAATAAAAGCCAAAGACATCTAGTACACAAGAATAGCTTTTAAGATATTTTTGACTAAAGTGAGTCTTCCACCCCTGAAGATCCATGTGAAATACCATGTTGATAACTGTTTCTCAAATTTGGCAATAAGCCAATGCCAATCCTTCTGACCATAATCATTAGGTTTAATAAAAAACCCAAGATACTTAAGACCACTCTAAAGATCCACCTACTGAAAGGAAAAAAATTGATGTAAAAACCCCTTATCCAACTCACTAATACTACAAAAAGATATTGTAGATTTGTCAATGTTAATCTTCATTCCAATAGCCAAGTAATATAGATCCATAATTTCCTTTAACCTGCATGCATCCCTTCTCGATCTATCAAAAAGTAACAAAATATCACCAACAAACAATAAGTGAGTCAAAAATAAAGAGTCTCCCATCCTAATGCCCTTGAAACCACCATTATTTTTAGCTGCAATAATAGCCCTGCTCAAACCTTCAACCACAAGAACAAAGAGTAAAGGAGATAAAGGAAAACTTTGCCTCGGTCCTCTACCAGGTTTGAAGAAATTGGTAGCAGCCCCATTGATCAATATGGAGAAAGAAATAATTGTTAAGCAATTCATCACCCAGTTGACAAATTGTAAACAAAATCCAAGATACAACTTCATAAGCCGAAGATCCAACCAACTAACTTTATTGTATGCCTTTGAGAGATCAATTTCAAAAACCATAGCAGGGAGTCACTTAGATTTAATTGAATGTAAAGCCTCTTGAGCCACCCCAACAACATCATGTCTTTGGTGTACAGATAAGAAGCCAAATTATTCCTATGATATGGTGTCCGATAATGGTGACTTCATCCTTTTTGCAATAATATTTACAATAATTTTGTAGATACAATTGCACAAATCAATAGATCTATACTCCTCAAAAGTTATGGGATTAGTCAATTTAGGTATCAAAGCAATGAAAGTCAAATTAAAAGCAGCAAGCATTCTTCTTTGAGAGCTGGATTCCTCGATAACTTTTAGTAAATCTCCTTCAATAAGCCCATAAAAACTAATTAAAAACTCAACTAGTAGCCCATCTAATCTAGGACTTTTATCCTTCTAAAAACTATGAAGAACCTCTTATAGTTCCTCCTTAGACACTTTGGCCATATGACTTTCATTAGCCCCATCGTTCACAACATTGGTAAAGAAAGTAGTCATTTTGATCACCTCAACAATAGTCACCCTACTATTTTCCTTATAGACTTATCCAAAATGATCCTTGCCTAAATTTCTAATATCTACAAAGTTTAATACATCATTACCTTCTCTGTTAGTCAACTGCAAATAGTGTTGACATTTTTCCAATGATGCAAAAATGGATGAAAATTTTTCATATTTTCATCCCCACAAAATAACAAGATAGCTCTGCTTTTTAACCTCCACTCAGCTTCTTTGGCATCTAACAACTTCCTTTTCCTTTGTTCCAATTGAAAGACCTCAACCTTTTCTTCTTGATTTTCCAAACCCGACAAATCTTTTTGACTCCACTATTCTAATAAGAGTTCAACCTCCCTTAACTCCTTTTTGTCCTTTTTCCTTTTCTCTGCAACCCAACAAGAAGCCATTTTTTTAATCAGCTTCAAGTTTGTTTCAAATTGGATTGCTACAGATAAGTTGGAATCCTCTTGATACAGAATCCAGGGGTCTTTAATACTAGAGACAAAATCTACATCTTTCAACCATTCTGAACTTAACTTTATACTTATAAATGGAATAACAGTATTAGAGATCCATGAACCTCCAGTGATTATTAAATTGGGTATTGAGGAACCATTTAATCATAGACATTATTTTTATAAAAAAATTGATAATACAATAAAGTATTATTATTATAATATATTAATAATAAATATATTATGAAATATGTAATTTTTTATTTTTATTATAAATTTTATGTCTATTATATTGTTAATATAAATATATAATAATAATATTTATATTCTTATTACATTATTATATATATAATTTAATATATATTAAATTTATTATTAATATATACCTATAATTAGAATATATATATTTAATACATACAAATATGATATTATATATTATATTAATATAAATATAATTATATATAATATTGATATTTTATAATATATTATTGTGTGTTTATTATTATATTATCGTATATTATTATAATATATAAAAATATAATTATTAATATTAACTAGCATACCTATTTTAAATAAATCTATGCAAAATACATCGAGGGATATCATTCACGAGGTGCCTATTCCACTTATGTCATAAATCTAATATAAGATAGATGCCTTGAGAATAATATCTCTTAGCATTTTTTACATAAATTTATCTAAGATGGGTATGTTAGTTTATATGTATATGTTTATTTTCAAATGTCATGTCTGTTGATTTAAATATTGCATTGACTATTATCAATTTTTTTATTTATATTGTGTTGGATTTTATCAATTTTATTTTTTATATTAAATTGAATATAAAATAGATGTCAATCATTTTTCCTTACACCGCTGCCCCTCTCTCATTATAGAACGCCTCTCGCCATAATTATATATTATAATATTATATATAATTATATTATATTATATTTATCTAATATTATTAATATATGATAATATATAATTAAATTATATATATATATATTTTTTTTTTTTTGAAAACAA
The DNA here is from genome assembly GCA_037957365.1 of Torreya grandis. NCBI lineage: Eukaryota > Viridiplantae > Streptophyta > Pinopsida > Cupressales > Taxaceae > Torreya > Torreya grandis. The sequence continues at coordinate 2,703,394 of JARHVA010000016.1, read as the reverse complement.
CTTGAAACTCAACATTTCAAGTCTTTTGTTAAGCTCATCTTTAAAAGGAAAGATCCTCTGAAAATGGATTTAGCAAAAAGCTTGAAATGTTGAGTTTCAATAAATTACAATACAATTTTCCGAGCTATTTTCAATATAAAGCTTGAAATGTTGAGTTATATATTAAATTTATTATTAATATATAACTATAATTAGAGTATATATATTTAATACATACAAATATGATATTACAAATTGTAATAATATAAATATAACTAGCATACCTATCTTAGATAAATTTATGTAAAATACACCGAGAGATATCATTCACGAAACGCCTATTTCACTTATGTCACAAATCTAATATAAGATAGGTGCCTCAAGAATGATATCTCTCAGCATCTTTTACATAGATTTATCTAAGATAGGTATGCAAGTTTATATGTATATGTTGATTTTCAAAGGTCATGTGTGTTAATTTAAATATTACGTTGGCTGTTATCAATTTTTTTATTTATATTGTGTTGAGTTTTATCAATTTTATTTTTTTATATTAAATTGAACTTAAAATAGATGTCGGTCATTTTTCCGTACATGGGCACAACATCTAGCTCTCTCCCTCATCCTCTCTCATTGTAGAACACCTCTCAACGTAATTATATATAATATTAATATTATATAATATATATTATTATGTATATATTATTATATTATGGTATACTATTATAATATATAAAAATATAATTATTAATATGAACTAGCATACCTATCTTAGATAAATCTATGTAAAATATACTGAGAGATATCATTTATGAGATGCTTATTCTAGTTATGTCACAAATCTAATATAAGATAGGTGCCTTGAGAATGATATCTCTCAACATCTTTTACATAGATTTATCTAAGATAGGTATGCAAGTTTATATGTGTGTGTTTATTTTCAAAGGTCATGTCTGTTGATTTAAATATTGCATTGGCTCTTATCAATTTTTAAATTTATATTGTGTTGGGTTTTATCAATTTTATTTTTTATATTAAATTGAACATAAAATATACACAATGAAATAATTGAAAATAACTTGAAACTCAACATTTCAACTATTCTGCTAAGCCCATCTTTAAGAGAAAAGATCCTCTGAAAAGGGATTTAGCAAAAAGTTTGAAATGTTGAGTTTCAATAAATTACAATACAATTTTCTGAGCTATATATATATATATAAGTTAGATTAAATTTCTCATTTATATTGCATTATGTCAAAATTAAAAAAAAAAAAAAATATATATATATATATATATATATATATATATATATATATATATATATATATATAATTAAATAATTACATTGAGAGGCATTCTACAATGAGAAAGGGGGAGGGAGAGAGCCTGATGTCGTGTCCGTGTATGAAAAAATGACCGACATCTATTTTATATTCAATTTAGTATAAAAAATAAAATTGATAAAACCCAACACAATATAAATAAAAAATTTGATAAGAGCCAATGTAATATTTAAATCAACAGACATAACCTTTAAAAATAAACATATACATATAAACTAGCATACCTATCTTAGATAAATCTATGTAAAAAATGTCGAGAGATATCATTCTCGAGGCACCTATCTTATATTAGATTTGTGACATAAGTGGAATAGGCACCTCGTGAATGATATCTCTTGGTGTGTTTTACATAGATTTATCTAAGATAGATATGCTAGTTAATGATATATATAAATGTATTATCATGGAAACTTTATTTATAAGATACATGTATACATGGTGATGACAATGACAAGGGCAAGATTGGGAGCACTAGGAGCAGGAAAGGTGATTACATCGACAATAGCTAAGGCAGGTGTTTTTGGCATGGAAAAGGCATCTGATGAACTTGGCAGGGGGCGTAGGGCTTTTGTGTATGGAAAGAGTTTCAAATAGGGGGTGGCAGACTCTTTGGGATCAACTAAGAAAGCTACGATTATTGGTGGCCCTCCTCGAAATGCAATAAATGAGGATGAAGCCCTGGTGTTTGAGGATTATCCCAACACTGGGAACCCCTTTCATAGTTGTATATATTTTTACATGATTAATATTCTCAAAATGAAACCACTCACTTACACCCAATTTAGTTTTCAAATGGTCTAGTTTAGTGGGGCTTCATGGAATGTGTTACTCAAATAAGGAGGTTGTGTTTGGTTAAAGTGATGAGGAAGAGATGGGGAGAGGCCCTCGATTAGATTCACCTTCCAGTTTGGAGGTAGAGATGCACTTAGGAGATATTCCCCTAAAGATGGCAATAGAGGTGGTGCTTCTTGGTCTTCTTAATGACAGTCTGGATCTTTTTGCTATGAATATGGAATAGAGTGCCCTTGTGGACAGATTTTGGGGTCCATGCCCATAATTTTTTGATGTTTGTGACTAGATGGACTCCACTTGCATGGATATCATTCAACCTTCACTTACATTTTTGCAAAATGGTTTCTTCCTTTTTAGTTCAAAAATATCGATGCTCGAGATTGGGTTTGGTCTTTGGGGCCTTGGTTTCATGGATGAGTGTGTCTAAATTTATGCCCTTGCAAATCTCTCTTCAATCCCTTCTTTGAAGTGCTAGATAAAATCCCTATTTAAATCTATTTGTATCATCTATCGTTTTGCTTAGGAACTTAACCTCTATCATGTTCCTTGTTAAATATGGGGTTCTTTCATTAAGGTTGATATGGGGTGGATGCTAATCAGTCAAACTTCTATAGGGTTTGCATTCTTCTAGACTCTTCTCATCCTATGGTTAGCTTGATTCATATTTCATCCAAGCATGGTGTGTGGCTTCAGAGAGTGGAGGTGGAAGGGATGCCCCTTTGATGTTTCTGGTGTAACAATGTAGGTCACAAAATTATAGGTTGTCCCTTCCCAAGGTCTTAAGGGTAAAGTTGAATCAGCCTCAAAAGTGGATTCTGAGTGCTTCATCTTTGATACATGTGGCTACTTTTTCGATTCAAGCTCGCTCTTTTACAACAGCACTTTCTAGGGGGATGATGTTGGCAATCTTGGTGAGCCATCAAAGTTTTTTTAGTGGAAGCCTTTGGTTCAGAAGGTGACTACTTCTAAGCATTTGGATTCTCTTAAGCAGGATATTTTGGCAGCCCCAGAGGAAGCAATGGCTACTTCGACAGGCCCAGAGGAGGTAAAGGCAAAGATGGATTATCTGCACCTTGCTATGGAGCAAACTTTGGATACACTTGAGGAGCAGCATGGCCCTGTGTTGGCCTCTTCTAAAATTTTCTCTCTTACCCTAAAGAACTGTTTGTTAAACACTCCCAAATTTGGTTCTTTGAGGCGCAAAGGTAGGAGGATGAAATCATAATGCTTATAATTGGATGCCTTGAATGCCATTGACAGGGGTTCACAATGGACTATGGAAGCCCTCTTGTCTAGGAGAAGTAGGAGGGCATTTGTTGCTCATAGTGTATATGGATTTTGATTTGGGTGTTCGCTTCAGCTCTCTAGTTTTTTGGGTTGTTTGGTTGGTTTTGTGTTGGATTAACTCTATTTTTCTGAGCCTTGGGTTTGCTTTTGCTCTTATAGGGTGTTTTGTACTTTTTGGGTTTTGAGTTTTGAGAAAAAAGGTGAGGGACCCATTTAACACTCATTTATCTATCAAAAAAATGGTATGTATACCATTATATATTATTATTATGCTATTAATATTATTATATATAATTATAATTAATAATATATTATTTATTTATTTACACATAATAAATTATAATAATATTGTAATTTAATAATTTCAATTATATAATATATCAATAATAATATTATAGTAATAACAATAATATATTATTATATTATATTTTATATATATTATTAATAATATATATAATTGACTTGTGGAAGTCTTGCTTTCAATTATTTGAATTGGTTTAGATAATATTCATACAATGAACAATGGGAAGCATGCGAGCATGGCTTTGGTGAGTGATGAAGACAAAGTTGTGAAGGTGTGGGGTGCAGAGCAGTCGACGGAGGTGGTGACAGTCATCTCTGGGTAGGTGGAGATCGGTGAGGAGCAGGTAACAAAGTAATTATGGGAGGAGGTTCATACGATAGAGAATGGATTAGGAGAGGCAACAATTGGGTTTGGCCAAGGGGTGACGACAATAGGGCTGAAGACGTAGGGAAGAAGCAAATTTGGATCTCAGAGTTCTACAAAGTACATGCTTCAAAAAGGAGAATCTTTTGGGGTGAGTTTGGGAGAGCAGGGGTTAGGGGAAAGGGAGAATCTAGGGAGGGGCAGGAAGAAGAAAGATTTCAAACATTTTTTTGGTTTATCTACCTCTCTTTTTGCTCAAGCAGATGTGCCCTTTGAGGATTTTTTTGAGTTGGAATGGTCAGTAGTGGACAGAGACCATTTTGATAAAAACTCATCTCCTAGCAAGAAGGATGATGCAACAATAAGAAACCCACCTAGGGTTTCTGCAAAAGATTCAATGTTTCTAAGTTGCATCAATATCTCAAACCTGTTTCATAGCTACGAATATTTTTGTAAAGATCTTATTCTTAGATCTTATCCTAGCTCAAATCTTACTCTGATTCCCAGAAAGCCAGATCCAAATAGAAAAATCTTCAAAGAAGGCTTAAGTGCCCATGGAGGTTGTTAAGTACCCTGTAGAAGCAACTTCTTCATAGAAAGAATCCCTAAAAATGACTTCCTTAGGTGATATTCCTTTAGTTTTTATGATTCCCCTCCATTTTTAGAGATTTTTGATACAAAGATTTCAAAGTTAGACTTGGAAAGAGGCCATAGAGCTTTAAGTGGAAGGTGTATTGGCAAGAAACCTTCCTGGGAATCTCTTTCAGCATGGTCTCAGGAAACTTGGCCCACACTTAAAGATCCTTTTCTCTCAATCTTGGCAAATGGATATTTTTTGCTCTTGTTTCAATCATCAAAGGACAAAGACTATGTATGGGCTAATGGCCCATGGTTTGTTGGCTATCAGGGGGTATTTTTCCATCCTTGGGATCCATTTTTTGACCTTGCTACTTCAATGATTTCCCAAGCCTCGGTTTGGGTCAAGTTCTATAATCTTTCTTTGGCCTTGTTGGATTCTGATCTATTTAAAAAATTGGTCAACAATTTGGAAGTCTTTGTTAAAATTGATGATTCTATTGGGGCTAAGATGAACTATGTCAGGGTGTGTGTTTTATTGGATATAGCTAAACTCTTTCACCATTGCATCCAAATCTCATCCTCTCATGGTATCCGGACCCAGTATTTTAATTTTGAAGGTCTCCCCTTCAAATGTTTTAAATGCAATCAAGCTAATCATAAAATTGCTTCTTGTCCCAAGAAAAGCTTTCAAGGATCTCAATGCTATTACAGAAATGGGTCAAAAAGATAGGTTACCCTAATCAGGGTTTGGTTCACCAAATTCAATTTCCTTCAAAGTCCACATCTGTTGGAACTCCACTAGTTGTAGTCTCTCAGAACCTTCAGGACAGCCTTCAAAAAGGTGAGTGTTTGGTGACCTCAGCAGATCAGATTGTCAACGAGTTAGTACAGCGTTTCTCTCCCCTCCTGGGAAAGGATGATGTCTTGGAGGGAATCAACCCAGAGCAGGTTAATAATTTCCCTTCTTCAGAGGATCGAGCGTAAGATGTCTATGTTGAGCATGTTGAGGATTAGGAGGAAGAAGAGGAAGAACTAGCAAGTAGAACGGTTCTTTCGATTTCACAACAGCCTAGTGCTTTGAAGACTCCTAACTGTGTCAAAAAGGGGAAAAGAGGTAGGAAAACAAAAGCAGAGAGGCTTCAAATGGATGTTTTGAACTCCATTAATGGGGGTACTCAATGGACTATGGAATCTTTACTCTCCAGCAGGGGCAAGCGTTTATTGGCAACAAAAGGATGATTCAACCATTGGATTCAAGCAATTAGATGAGTAGTTTCTTTTGTGGTATTTCTTCATTTACAAATTGTAGTTTTTCTAGTTTGGCTCTTAGGCTTATGTTGTCTCTTAGTTGAAGTTTTTTTCTTCTGATCTGTTTTAGAACCTAGTTTTCCTATTTTTCATGTTCATGATTTCTTCTGGTTCTTGTGTTTGCTCTTTTTTCTTGGGGACTAGGCCCTCGGATTGTGCTCTAGAACCGGTTAAAGTTCCAGTCAAAAACTAATATATATATATATATATATATATATATATATATATATATATATATATATATATATCATAATAATTTATATATTACAATAATATTTATTGTTATAAATATATGATATTATATCTCTAAAATATTATATGTTTTTATAATATGTTATATTACCGCTTTACCAAAAAGAAAAAAACATCCCTTTCGATGTAACTTGCAATTTCTAATCTTGATTTTATCGAACGTTTGAAACCTCAAACAAAAAAAATTATATAATAAAACTTCAAACATAAACCTCAAAATATAACTCACTTGACCTTGACCACTTGTAGAGATAACCTTGATCATGGGTTTGTCTCTCGACTTAAATTATAATGAAGAGTGAGGGCCCACATCATATTACTCCAAAATTTACAAAAGATCCCACCCTAAATTAAAACAATCGACTCTAGATAGCTGCCACCACGACAATGACCACATGGTGGTGGACCTAAAAGCTCAAAATTCTTTAAATATTCTTTACTTCGTTGGGGTTTTTGGGCCTCTATTAAAATCTCATACAACAAATGCTCACCAACCAAGGTCATAATTCTTTTAATATTATTTGCTTAGTCGTAAGTTTTTTCGGGCCTTGACACTTCACACTTTGCATGAGTACATCAACTCATAGATCTCAAGTGGCTTATCGCAAATCTCCACGAAATACAATCGATTTTACAAGTGGGTATTTCGGTTCTGAATCGAAATTTTAACAATCTGAACTGGCTCTTTGAAATACTTAAGAAAACAGAATGGCATTGGAATGGATAGTTCTTGGATGTGCAGCAGGAGCAGAGGCCATCATACTCCTGATCTTAACAATGCCCGGCCTGGCTCGCCTCAGAAAGGGGCTTATTTATGTGACTCGCAACGTGTTGAAACCGATACTGCCTGTGGTACCATATTGCCCGCTTTTGCTGATGGACATCTTCTGGAAGTATGAGATAAGGCCTACCTATGAAAGGCACGCCTGCAACACCACGCAGCACCTTCGCCATCAGAAATCAATCATGAAGAGTCAGAGAAATTCAGTCTTCATGACCTCTGCTCTCTTGCTTTATTGACTTCTGTTTTCTATCACAGACATGTTGGTCAAGATCGAGCGCATGGATGAGTAGATCAAGCAGCTCAAGGAGTCTGATTAGGAGATTTTATGTTGGTTTTGAAATTGGGTTAGTTTTATTTTTATTTATTATTATTATTATATGGGTTTACAGAAGTTTTTGACTTCTCTCTGAGTCTTCCAAGAGGGTTTGGCTTTTCACATTTTCCAAATGTGTTGGCAACTTGTTTTGTTTTGTATCCCATGAGGTATAAGGGATAACATTCCAAATGAGAGTTTAAATGAGTTTTATGCATATGCAAAATAGTTTCGATGGGTTGTATTCATATGGAGAAGTAAATATTGAATAAGATGGAGAATAAAATCTCTAAATAAGGGGTTAAATAGGTTGTATGTGTATGTGGAAGTAATATTAAATAAGATGGAGAATTTAAGAAGTAATAGAATTTGAACAAAAAATTTATATTAATTTGTGTGTTTTGTACATGACATCTATTAAGAAAGATGTATCACAGTTTATTTTATTAGTATGCACTAATTAATGCTACAAACATGTACACATAAATTATAATGTCGTGAACATTGAGGAGTCGTTATGGAATTTGAATTGTTTGGGCTCCCATGCACCATTATTCATCTTTTGATAGTTATGTGGATCGACTAACAAGTGTGTGGTATGCCAATAGATGTTGTAGCATCTAGAAGTGCCACTTGGCATGACACAAAGTGTTTGTGTAGTTGATGTGTAGTTTGGAGGTTCTACATAGATGATGAGTTGTGCAATATGTTTGAAGGTGTTGCTCTTTGGTTTATGGTGTGTAGAGGTTGTATGCATGGCGTGAAGTGGTGCATTATTGTGTATATGGTGTAAAGTGCATGAAGGTTGTGTAGCACAAAATTTGGAGCTGTGTCAAATGGTGTTGAGACTTATTCTCCATATTTTGCCACGAGGCAATGTAGTATTGCTCCTCAACCCCACAAGGCTAAGCCCTTGACACTTACGATTATGCACCTATTAGGTGAAGTGTGCAATGTTGTTTGTTGATTTGTGTGGCATATTTAATGGGGCTACATGGAAGACACATGATGTTCTGAGCTATGGGGAGGTGCCTAAAGTGTGGGAGTTACGCAACACATTTCATGGTGTCTCATGGGATGTGTATGATGTGAGGGGCCTCATGGGATGTGTACAATGTGAGGGGTTGCACATTGTGGTCTTTAGAGCTGTGTGTCATGGATCATGGCCTTGTGTGAGATGCGCATAATGTATGGATGAACATACAAAGTCAATTGTGTTAAGAAAATCTAGACTCATAAACACAATAAAATGAATAACTACATATATAGATTACACAAAATACAATATTCTTTTTCGGTAAAAAGGAATAACTCTGCAATCACTTGCCATTTTGAGTGGGCTACCTTCTTACCAAAGCTTTTGTATTTTGATTAATATAATTGCTTGGATGATTTACAATAGCCTATGCTCCCTTATTTATACTAGTTCTAAGCTAGCCAACTCCTCATTATTATGCATGTGATACTAAAATACTATTCATTCTACTACTATTCTACCCCTAATGTGCACTATATTCTCCTCCCTAGGTATATTACATTCCATTTCCCTTGACATGTTTCACCCTCGAAACATGCGAAGAATTACAAATCAAAAATATGTAGAAGAACATATAGAGGCACGTTCATGCATCTTTTTTTGCTTCCACTTCTTCTGCATGTGATAGGATATGATCATGTATAATAATATGGTAAACTTGATCACTATACCTAAAGGTTGAAGTTAAATTTAAAGCATGGAAATCATCATATCAAAGCAAGAATGAGGGTGCATAAAATACACTCCCTGGAACCAACTGAGGATGCATGTCATCCCCCTTAGCATTTTTATTTACACATATTTATGTTGGAGTGGCTAACCCCACCAAAAAATGCATACAATTATTAGAATCATCTGAGAGCAAAAGAAAAGAAGTTTTTTTCATGTGGAGAGAGGATTTGGTGAAGAGAAGACCAAATGAATTAGTCTATGCCTAGTGATGAAAACCAATATACCATGTTTTACAAGTGTCCTCCAAATCCATCCATGCAATTATTTTCATCTCAGATTCTTCAACTATGGTAAATAAATCCTCATATCATGTGTTATAGTTATTCTCTCAATCCAACCATGTATCAATTTCTTCATCGTAATGTGTTATGATATGGGAGTGAAGTTTAATGCAAGCAAAAAACAACATGTATATTGTGTTTGAGTTTATGCATATAAATTTTGATGTTATGCATATTAATTTTGAATTCCTACAAAGCATTAGCGAAAATGGAACATGTAGCCTTCATTGTAGCAAGTGGGGATGCAACAACAGCCAAAGCTTTGAAGGAAAAAGATTTATTTTAGTTTCAGTTTTTGGTTTTTATAGTAGAAGTTACTAAAACTACAATAAATTTTTCATTTCTAAATGAAATCTAAAATTGCAAACTATTTTAGAAAGTTGAAAATGAGATGCACAAAACCTAGAAAGATTTGGTACAATTCATTACATTTGAGATTTGTTTAAAGAAAACTAGTCATGCTTATTGAGAAAAAAATAGAAATATGCACTTGTAAATGATAGATTTTAACTTCAAATTCCAACTAAGACAAGAGAACAAGATGTAGATATGACTTTTGAAAACCCCCAAGATGAAATGGATAACTTAGACTTACTCCATGCAGCTAAAAAATGTGTTTGCAACAAAAGCACTCACCACAATACCTCTATGTTTGCAATAACTTTCACTCACAAACCCAACTGTCAAAACAAAATATGTTTTCCCAAAACCCAAAAAAAAAAATCTGTAGCCACTTTAAAATCACCAAGATCCCATTTAAGGCAAGGTGAAAATATATGATGAATAGAATTAAAAACTCCTCACTTTATTAAGCTTCTAATATGTGTGTGTGTGTGTGTGTATAAAAATATATAGAAATGGCCCTTGAAAGAGCTCTAGTTCCAAATGTTAAGAAACTCTTACAACTGATACATAAAATACACACAAAATATTAATTATATTAATATAACATTTATTTTTGGTGGGAAGGAATAACTCCATAATCATTTGCCACTTCGTGGGGGCTACTTCCTTTTCAGAGCATATGTTCTAATTGATTGATATATTTTCTTGGATGCATAATACATGTCTATGCTCATGTATTTATACTAATCTATTCTACCCAACTAATCCTTTCTATAAATGTGGTACTAAACTACTATTCATTATATTATTGCATTCTACTATTCCACCCTCAATATGCATTATATTCCCCCTACCTTAGTATATTACGTATTATTATGCATCTATAAGATATTTCTATACAACAAGTTATTCAATGTTGATCACATCAAAGAGTTACTTAAAGACCATAATGGCTTCCATCTCCTACAATATATACTTGGTTAGCACTACTTATAATTTGGTGTGTTCTATAATGAACATAGGTAGCAAGACACCATTCTACTGTACACAACAAACATAATAAACTCCTCGGCCTTCTATATCCACTCATCATACCCCAAGTTCTACAAGCAGTGATCATGATAGATATGGTGCACCACATGACTATCAGATCCCAACCCATCTATAATTAATACCTTCCATCCACGATGAAGGACCCTTCCACTACTCGATATAAGCACTTCCCATGACCTTTCCATTGATGTGAGCATTGGTAAACTTTTGGGTATGTTCACTAAGTTAAGAAAAAAATTGTAGACATTTTAACATAAAGCATATGCAACATTGCATAATGCATGCACAATATTACATAATGCATAGGAATTATATCAATAACACGTATGCGTTATTTGAATTGAGGCTCGATAATCATTGAATCATAATGTGTATGTGTTAATCACACTATAAATAACATGTACGCATTATGTATAGTATACATAATATGTATGCATTATGTATAGTGTGAATAACATGTATTATACATAACACATATACATTATAATGATTAGAATCAAAAAATAAAAATCCCAAGCTCATGATTGAGCTTATTTAATTTTCATTTTGTTTTGGCATCTCATCTCTACCCTAGACCGCATTTATGTTGTGCATGGAAGAGGAGAAACACACTACCATTGCTTGTTACCTCAATGAATTGACAATGTTGCTATGAATGAGAGATAAGCAATCAAAAACCAAGCCTTTTAACATTAGATTTTAGCAAAAAAAAATATTTTCCATGTTTTATTGTTAAAACTATTTTTTTATAGCCTGTTCAAATGCAATACAACAACGTACTAACCCTCCATCTAACCCTCCTAGCCTACCCACAAGACCCCCCAGGTTGTCAGGAGAATTTGGCTTCCCACATAGTCCAGAACAAAATATAAATTGATAGACAATTAGGAGAATGAGGGACCCCACTTTGACCAACACCCACCATACGTATTTGGTTAATACCTTAGATTCAATACTAGGTCAAGTTGACTCGATAACAAGTCAAATTAACAGATGGGCATCATATAGGGATAGATGTAGGGCTTACTGTGTTGAAAAATTGTCAACACATGAGTGAAGGACAAATAAATATCAAAAGACCTAATTTATGTCTTATTCATTGATCCATCAACCAATGCATATTTTCTTTTATCCACAAAATGGTTCCAAATCCACTGATGCTAGCATAATTTGATTAAAGATAGTTTTTGAAATCAATGGTGAATGGTATTTGATTACCCAACTTGTAACAACCATGAGGTTTCATTGTATTTTTTATGGAAACTTTATTATGAATTAGTCATCAACTAGATTATCAACTATTTTGACTATTCATAATTCCAGAATTGAGAGAAAGGCTTTGCATAAGATAGACTAGGTGCACATCGTGTACTTCATCGGCCTACAGGAGTCCCTACCCAAAAATCACTTCAGCCTAAAATCCCCTTTGTAGTGAAAGAGTTCATCAAGATTGACACTTTGCATGCAGTTCGTGCATTTACAAACATACTCGTTTAGCATACAAGTAAGTTTTTTGAGACTGATATTAGAGAGGATGGACATGGAGATACTCCATCTAGTGTGTGTTCCTAACCTCACCATTACAAATGTTGTGGTGATATATGTACTGGACCCTTCAGATGACGATGGTGGTGCTCTTGAGGGCCCAAATGCTATAGTTTTGAATGATGAATTTTTGACACATACATTTGTTGTGCACATGTCAACTACATATATGCAAGTATCTTATATATTTGACATGTTAAATTTCACTTATATTTGTTTTTAAAATGTAACAATTAATTTACATATAAATTCAATAATAGATATGTATTTTTTTATGTTGCAGGAGGAGCTAGTTTGTGGTTGTCTACTACTACATCTATTGATCTTACTTAATTGATGTTTACATATATGGAGGTAATTTTCATTAATATTGTACTTCATGTACATGTATTTATTTATGTATATTTATGCTCAACTAACAATCATATATTATTTGTTCAATTGATGGCCATAGTGGAGACTCCTCCATCTCTATGGGTTGAAACAGAGACAAGCATTGTTGTTGTAATTTGATCTGCACATTTATTCTCTAAGGTATGTTAAATTATAAATTTTAATTGCAAATATATGTTTATTATAATAATTTTAATCTGTACTTGGAAAAATATAAATTATTTGAATGTATTATGCATGTAGGGTTATCCGATGATATCTGATATTCCCATTCAAATGATTACTAGGGCACCTTCTCATGTTTTTTTCTTTTTTCACACTCCTGTGTGTGCACCTCAACCTGTCACTGACCCTATTGAGCATCGAAATCAAATTGAGCGTGACCACGAGATTATTGTAAGTGCATGTTTAAATAACTTGTGTATTAATTTAAAATTAATTTATGAACTTGGTTGCATGTCTAGTATGTAAAGTTTTTATTGATATTTGTATATGAATAGGTTCAAATACAAGCGAGCTATGAACGTAAAAGGACTTGCAATTGGATCTTGGAGGAATCCAAGGCATATGAGGGATCTCCACCTATGAGTAGGACATCCCAAAGAGTCTTCTTTGAAAAAAGCAAAGAGAGGGAGGCTTTTTTATGAGTAAGATGTCTTAAATGATGTACATTTTTATATGCCTATATGGCAATGTACGCATTTTTGACATTGTATGCCTATATGGCCTTCATCCGACATTCAATTATGTTCTTAGATGATCTAATTTTTTGTATGCTTATATGACAATGTATGCATTTTTGGCATTATATACCTATATGGCATTCACCCGACATTCTATTATATTCTTATTTTGTATGTATTTATGGATTTTATGGATAGAAATATATATATTCACATTTTTTAGTGATCATCTTTCCACATACAATTTGGCTCACATTACAATTGGGATGTCAAAATTGATAGATTTGGATGGTTAAATGTGGAAACAGATGTAAAAATTATTAAATAGAAAAAGCTTATTAAATTTGATGTTAAAATTTTTATGTACACAAGCATGTCAAATTTTCAATGCATTTAGGTGGGAATTTCAATTGCATTTATTGCTCTCTTGGGGGTGAATTTCCACATGCTCTCTATTATTTTGACATGCACATCTATTTCAAATTCACCATGTCATATGTACATGTTATTTTGACATAATTGGAATATTAAAAAAATAAAAATAATAGCATAGCTATCAAGTCCATGTTATAGTAGTATTGTCATCTTGATAAATCCATAATTTGCATATCATGTAATCATTGCATTTAGTGGAGGATACAAAATTCATGTGAAAGGTTTGACAAAATGACTCAATGAATGTGGTGAAATGGATTGTAATGATGGACTTTGAAGATGTAATTATGTTTTGTGAAGATGAAAGGATTTTATCATTATGGACTGGTTTTTCTCCCATGCCTTTACATTGTAATTCATTCATGTTTTTCCAAAAAACATTAGAGATGATGTATATGTAGGTTATATATAATTGTACAAGACATGTAGATGAATATTTGTGTATGTTGTCAAGAATATTTTAAACAAGTGGGATCTAATATTTAATTAAATGTATCCTTTAAACACTTTGATACTGTTATGAATAGAACGTTAGAGATGAATCCATGACACACACTGTAGTAATGGGTCTTAAAATGTAACTTTTTTACAGTGAAAAGACAAGTTCTTATCCTCCAACTGACATTTCCACCTTCGAGACCTCCAAATGTAAATCCATCACTTTGAAAAGATCTAGATAGGCAAATGGCATGTGTTTCCATGACCATGACCTCTAAATCCACTCAGATGCATGTTTTCACTATTATTTAGGAGCTTAAAAACATCGACGATAAATGTTATTAAATTTGAAGTGACGGTTCAAGATCTTGACCTCCAATGCTTTGTGGCTAGAAATTGGCACTACCAACATATTCAGGGTAGCAAATAATATCTAGGACTAGGTTCTTGGCCTCCAATCATTCTAGGTCAAGAGACTCACTTCCCAATCCAACCTTATTAATGCCTTTCCCAATATAAGAAAATTGTAGTTTTTAGGCTAACTTCATATGCATGTAAAATAAAAACTGTAAGTCATTTGTATGAATATAAAGAACCCTCAAATGCATTTTTAAGCCCTCTAATTTCATATTGGATCATGTTTATAAAACCTTGAATATGAATCTATGGCACACGATACAATAATGGGTCTTAAAATGCAACATTTTTGCAGTGAATAGACAAGTTCTTATCATCCAATTGACATTTATATCTCTAGGACCTCCAAATTTTATCACTTATAACATGTGTAGATATGCAAATGACACGTGATCTCATGACCACGACATCCATATCTACCCAGATGCATGTTTTTACTACTATTCAGGAGCTTAGGAACACTAACAACAAATATTGTCAAAGTTGAAGCGACAGTTCAATATCTCCACCTTTGATACTTTGTGGCTATACACTGGCACTGCCAACACATTTAGGGTAGTGGATAAGGTCCATGATCAAGATTTTGTCCTCTAATCATGTCCAATCTAGAGACCCACTACCCATTCTGGCCTCAAGAACACCCTTCCCAATACATAAAAATTATAGTGTTTTAAGTTAGCTTCAGACACGTGTAAAATTTAAACTGCAAGTCTTTTGCATGAACTGAAAGAACCCTCACGTGTATGCTGAATCCCTATAATTTTACCTCAAAGTGCATCGTTTGAACCTTGGAGATGAATATTTGAAACATGTTGCAAGAATGGGCCCTAAAATGCAACTTTTTTACAATGAAGAGACAAGTTTTTGTTCACCAACTAACATTTTCATCTTTGGGACCTTCAGATGAAAATTAATCCCTTCAAACATGTTTGGATAGGAAAATTAAATGTGATTCCATGACCATGACATCAAGACTATCCATATGTGTGTTTTCATTATTCTTCAAGAGTTTGGAAACACTGATAACAAATGTTGTCAAAGTCGAAGCAATAGTTCAAGATCTCCACCTTCAATACTTCGTGACTATAAACTAGTCTTGCCAACACATAGGGTGATGGATAATGTCTAGGACCAGATTCTTGACCTTATATTACGTAGGGTTGAGAGACCCAATAACCATTTCTGCCTCAATAATGCCCTTCCTAATACAAGAAAATTATAATTTTTAAGGCTAACTTCAAATGTGCAAAAAATAGAAATTGTAAGTTGATTGCACAAACTAAAAGAACCCTCACATGCGTGTTGAATCTCTCTAATTTCACCCTATAGCACACCAATGGAAACTTTAAAATGAATTTATGGCACATTTTGTAATAATGGGTCGTAGAATGCAATATTTTTCCAGTGAAGAAACAAGCTCTTGTTTTCCAGCTAATATTTCTACCTTTGGGACCTCTAGATGCAAGTCTATGGATTTAAACATATCTAGATAGGCAAATGACACGTGCTCTCATGACCACAACATCTAGATCCACCCAAAAGTGGATCTTGAAAACACTAATAACAAATGTTGTCAAAGTTAAAGTAGCAATTGAAGATCTCCACCTATGATGTTTCGTGGTTAGAAAATAGCATTGTGAACATGTCTGAGGTGACAAATAATGTCCATGATTAGGTTCTAGGCCTTTGATCATGTCTGTTTGAGAGATGGAGTACCCATTCCAGTCTCAAGAACTCACTTTCTATAATAACGGAGTACTTTTATTAAGCTTCTCTTGGCTTCAAGAGTATAAAATTATTTACTAATAGTGTCAACCACGTGAAAGTGAAAGTTTATTTGACACCACTAACCTACAAAAAGTTTGTCAGTAATTAATTCAAATAAAATTTATATGTACTACCTATAAAATCAATAAAATTTGGTAAAATTAAAAACATATACATTTAATAAGTCGACATACCTTGGAATTTCAATCCAACGAACTACTAGGATATGCTCTAATATTAAGAGTAACAAGAATAGCTTCATGGTATGACTCACAAACTTTCTATAGATTCTTATTTAATAGCCTTCCACGATATTTGAACAATTGAATATTTGTTAAAAGAAACAAATTTTAATAATGCAATATCTTTCTATCGGTCTCAAAGTCTTTAAACAATCATACATCTGAATTTTTTATAGGATATCGTCGAAGCTAAGTTCTAGAGACTACCACAGACCTAGTGGGATAGTCAATGTTTTCTCCATCTATGACTAGGGAAGTCAAAATAATTTCCTCTACACACTGACATAATTAGTAATATGTTCCCTCTTTATTGTCATCATCATCAATAACTGCAAAAACATGCCCTGTATCACAAAAAAAATGGCATTGTTAAGATAAATCATGAGAATAAATAGTACATAATGATTAATCTTCTACCTAGTTGCAATAGATCAAATACATGGTCAAATTCATGTGATGATGTCATATTTGTAAGTTACAATGTTGTGAAACCTTATATGTGTTGATTATAATTATAGGTTTGCAACTCCATTCATCCACACACTCTTGTGACACACTCATTCTAAACAAAGTCCATGCATGCAAAATAGAAATATGCCAAGTGTCTCGTATGAATAGTCAAATAATTAGCATTTGAAATCTGAAATGAGTGGAGCTCACTTGATCTTGTTATGATCATACAATCCTCATACTTTTTCAAGTGTTTATTCCTCCATCAACCATAAAAATCTATGAACGGTAAAACCTTCTTGAGCACCATGGCCCATTTTTTTGTGACACCATTTAACAATGATTTTTTGCATTAGTCAAAATATCACCATCTTCAAACTTCAACTCCTCTCTTATAATAATTATTTTTTACACATGCTCCAACACCATCATGCTCCTCTTTTCTATGGCCAGCCTCAACGTAAGTGTATAAAGTTAGGGGATAAAAAGGGACCTACCAGTGGACATGTTTTTCTTAAAAATTGAAAAATTTGAAATTTTGTAGATAATTTGAGATGGCTACACTCAAAATTAGAGGATGGTGTAAAAACATGAATTGTAGAATTTTGAGTCTATTTTCTAAAACATCATTTTTAAAAAAAATGGTTAAGTATAAATAGGTCAAACATCTAAAATTTGAATAGGAACTCCTATTTTTATAAGCAAACAAGGTAGATAATTGGTCATGTAGTCACTCATTTTTTTAGCATCACTTAATATTGTCTAAAACAATTTGGTGAAATTTTAGATAGATCATTTTGTTTTTAACTTACATTTTTTTATAATTTTTCAATTAATATTTTTTTATTAATTTTACAAGTAAATATCTAAAAACTGGCAAAAAAATAGATAGCCAGTCGTGCGGCCCCCCAACTACCTCAAAAAAAATGAAAACTAGTTTTTTTATTGTGTAGAATGAGGCCTAGTTTGTAACCATATAAAAATATTTACATTTGGATCAATGAAAAAAAAATACACAAACATATATACGAATGTATATTTGTGGCATGTAGTGACAAAAAAAATCACATTTAGAAATCAACATAAAATGAAACCTTAAAGAGGAGAAAGTGCTCGTCGTCGTGGTAATAATTTTATGAATTTTCTCATTGAAATTCATAGTGTATTTAGCGATGGAAGTTGAATTTTATTGTTTTCTGTCAAAACTCTTAGATTCGGCTATGTGTTGACATGTCCAATCTTTTGACTCAGGAATCCAAGCCATTTCTAACCCAAAATGCTTGGTTTTTGAATTCAAACTTAACATAATGCATATGCACTATAACATGTATATGTTATAACTGCTATAATGTGTATCCATTATAATGCGTACGTGTTATGTTATCATAGCATAAAAAAAAAAATTGACTACTCTTACATATTTATATTTATCTATGTATCACGATATACACTTATTTATACTTATTTGGTTCATGCTTGAACTAATTTAGTTCACATTTTTATTTTTTACATTTTTATTTTAAAGTGGAGTGTGTCATGATATACACTACCACGGAAAGGACATCATGGATAAAGTGATGCAATTTTAGTGAGTTTGTGCCCGTAATCATTATTTCAACTATATATAACATGATTTAGGGTTCAACCAGGCCCAATTTGTATTTCATTACAAAATGAATGAACGAGTCAATTGTTTCAATGCTTGAATAAATTATGATCAATTTGAACCCCTTGAACATAATTGTGTGTATATTATGTGATTTAAGGCTAAAATTAGCTTAGTTTTGATGAATTGGTGCAATTAGTGATATAATTTGAGTGAAATTCAACCTTATGAACCTAATTTTGACTATAAAGGATTTAATTTGTGCCTATTGAGCCCAATGTCATAACTAAATAAGCCAAATAGTGCAATGGTTGAATTTGAAGGTAATTAGAGCTAATGTAAGCCCCTTCAACCTAAGTGCATGATTATAAAGTGTGATTTGGGGTTTGATTGGGTTCAATTTCATCAGAGAATGAAGCAAAGAATCATCTAGCTCAATGACATATGCAAGTTTGACATGTATAGGATGTGGTTTTGGGCTCAATAAACTCGAATGTCATCATATAATGAATGAAATAGTTGATTGGTTCAATTGTGGAGGTAATTAGGGTGATTATGAGGCCCTTAAACATAATTTCAACTATACAACATGCTTTGAGGCTAAATTGGCTTTGATTTCATCATATATTAAGTCAATTAGTTAAATGGTGCAATCAGTGACATGATTTTCAAAAATTTGAGCCACAACAACCTATTTTCAATTGTATATGATGTGATTTAGAGTGAAATTGGCCTTAATGTCATCATTTAATGAACCAAATAGTTGATTCATTCAATCAAAAATGAATTTGAGACCAATTTGAGCCCCTTTAGCCTAACTGCAGGAAAACTAAAGGAATGGGCTATATGTTTAATTTCCTATAGGCATATCAATTTCAAGGGATATTAGTCGATAAGGATTAAAATGAAAAAAATTAAAATGTGGATTTTGGTGTGATCAACGTTGGATGACTTGGAAATCATATTATAAATATATAAGGGAAAAAAAGGAGAAATGGTGATTATTCATTCTTCATTTCAACAGATTTAAGATTGCACAAAATCTTTAGGTAAACATGTAAGTGCAATGAGCAAGTGTTCTATAAAATAACCTTGTTGGGTATTTTGGCTTAGTGATATATCTAATATGAGTGTCTACAATGAGTTTGAATTTTTTTAAAAAGTGATAGGATGAAGCATTACCGTGTCCACATTTAAAGGGCTAGATTGGAAGTGTTTTTTATTTTTCAAAATGTTCACGGATTGAGAATAAGCGATGGATTTCACAAGCATGTTTCATCATGTTACATTGAGGCAAAGTGAAACATTATCACTGTAAATGTTCAGATTTGAACCATCCAATCACAATTGAAGTACAATGTCATTATAGGTCACTCATACTTATGATGCATCATTTCATTTGCTAAAGTATAACACCAAGTGTTCCAAATCCAAAAGTCAAACACCATCTCTAAAGGCACTATCCTGCATATCTGCTACCTAACATGATCTCACAATTGCACATTGGTCTATCTTTCTTCTATTCTTCATTCATCATTTTATTTCTCGTTTCTGGGAGAACTACATTGGTCTAAGGTCTATTTGGACTATGTAGGTAGTGTTTGGATACATGACGTATCTTAGGTCAACTCAGCCACCCTTATTCTTCCAATGATCTCTTTCATCACTTTATTCATCCTCGTATGCATCATTTTTTGTGGCTTCATCAATCATTAGACCCTTGCATCTACGTTTACACCTACTCATATTTAATTTATGCAATAGGTCATATCCTTGAGCTATGTTTTTCAATTTGACCTACTAGGGCACAATATTTTTACCAATCATCGATCTAATCAGCCCTACTAGGGAAAAATCAATTATCAATGGTCATAATCAGCCCTACTAGGGCAAAATAAATTTATCAAATGATCAAATCCACTCTACTAGGGCATGTTATTAATTCATTGACCTCCTTTCTCTCGAGCAATGCTCTCATTTTTCTTCTAATTCCAAGCTCTATATTTTTTGCCCTCATTCTGGCAATTCAAAGTGTGTAACTTGTCCCTAGATCGATCATTCCCTAAGCTCGCAACCTTCATCCTCTTTTGAGTATGTCAATGTGTGTCACTTCTATTTTGAGATTGCATTCTTCCCATTTCCCCCCACCTTGGGGCCCATTATATTCTATTCTATTTTTGATCATTGGAAATCAATGTGTGTAAGCATTAGCTCATATGGATCTAATCTCATCCATGGGTTAATTTCACTCTTTCTCTCTTTTTTGAGAGTGCATCCCTCTCTTTCATCCTTGCATGCCCTTTCAAGGGGGAATAATGGGTCATTTCTTCAATCATTACCTTCCAACTTCTTAAAAAAATTCATTCTTTGAAAAGTTGTTGCTTCTACTGAATGTCTCACCATGCCTTCTCAAATAAGGATAAAATGTAGGCATCTAACTCCTATCACTATTGTGTTGTAATTGTCAATTTAAGCAATATTCTCTGACAACACACAATTTAGGCTAAAATCATTAAAATGCACTAAATCATTTGAACTTATCATAAATAAATTTAGGTTAATGTATCCCTAAATGAGGCAATGAATTTTATGTGATTATATCTTTTCTTAAATCACTTCAAGTCAAATTATGAACACACAAAATGACACTTTTGACCACTAAATTCTTTGAATTCAATAGCACACATCACATGCATCTGTTATTTTATGTCCATAATGCCCTAACTAGGGTTTTCTTTCATATGCAATTGCCACCTTCTTCTGATTATACTCCAGCCACATTACAACTCAGTTAAATAACATTTCTGACTAAGTTGATTAAGTGTGCAATAGATTTTCAAAGAATTGCAGAAAAATTATTCAATGTCACTTAGAAAAATTAAATCAAATCAAGAGCTTAAGTGAAAATTCCATAGGAGTTATTAAAAATATATTTATTAGAAATTCATTCCTCAAATCTACATCATCTCATGACATCATCAATGGGGTGGAATTCATAAACCATTAATGGAACAAATATTAGGATTAAGCCCTCTCATGCCTCATCAATGCCCCATTATTATAAATATTAATGGGAATATTTATGGCTTGTCCCTCTGAAATTGAATCAGTTCATGGCCACACATCTTGATCTCAAGATGGATGGTCATGGTTGATCTTGAATATTTTTAGAAAGCTATAAATAAGTGAGCTGAGACCACCAGTTTTAAGCTTCAGTTATACAAACTTACTATGCATAAATTGCTATAGAAAAGCTTCACCTATTTGTACAAATATTGTGAGCGTAAGCCATTAGTGCACTAAGAAATGTTGGAAGAGCATGTTACTCATCATTGATGCAAACTTGGAGCACCAAATTTTTGGCTGCTCTTGGAAGGAGGGACATTATTTTGAAGGTTTGGTAGTATTCCTTCTTTAAATAACTCTTATAATTCATTAGCAACACCTCATGAGGGAGTGGGCTTGATGTTTTAGTGTCTATATGCTTCTTTATAGAGATTTTCTTGACTAACGCATGGACTAACATATGTTGTAATCTTACTCTACAGGTAATAGTTAAGTCAACATATATGTGTTTTGTTAAGATTCTAACTAGAATTGGAATTGTAGGTGTGTGTGCATGTTCACATATGTGTGCATTTGTGTGTATATGCTTACATAGTTATAATGTTTTGAATACCAAATTAAATACACGTTACTAATTAGATGTTGAGTCAGTCAATTATGTAAATTATTCATTCCATTCTTCCTTTTTAATTTTTTTAATTTTACTTGCTCATATTTGGGACCATTAGAAATTATTTATGATAGAGATGTGTTTCATTGAGGAAGCCCCTCCTCCATCTAATCAATTTTAGAGGTGATTTTTATTTATGCCAATCATCTAATCCATCTTACAAAAAATTAGACCTAATAACATCAAGGCTTTATATTAAAAACAAAGATTGCCCCAATAATTGTCCAACACCTTGGAATGAAACTTGTCTACATTTCAACATTCATTTGCCTAGTGATCACTGTCACCCCACTTGTACAAAAATTAAGATGTAGAGAACACAATGAACAATCATGGTAGGTCATTTTATATTCCTACTTGATGTTTACTAGAAAACTAGATAGTGACAAATAAGTTTAACTGGACTCATGAAACTAAACAAATGAAATGGGTTCCTACCACGTGAGCCTCCCATGGAAATTGGATTGATTGTCCATGTGTTCACAGTACTAACAGAGATAAAAATTCACCCTGTTTGGCATCGCAAATCTCAGAAGGTGGAATGAAATGAGTGCATTGGTGGTGATGATGGGGATTGAGATTGACAAGAAATGTTTATAGTTGGTTAAGTATTTTTTTAAGCTCTTTAAATGTAATGAGGAATGTGTGATTTTATAAAAAGGTCACACATCATGTATGGGGTAGAGATGTACATCTAATAAATCATCGCTGACCCAAAAGAAAAAAATCAATAGTTTGAACAAAATTTTACTTATGCAGAGATTTAAAAATCACCATGAAAGACACCTGCAAATGGCTCTTAGGAATTTATTAGTCTTTAAATTATATAATTATATATAATTCTAAGGTACTTGTGTATTTGTTAGATAATAGTCTACATTAGATATTATTGGTGTGTTATGTTATTTGTCATTGTATTCCCCCTCTTTCTCTCTCTTTTCGTTTATGTGGTCTTGTAGTGGTCCCCCCACAAACATAATGAATATGTTTATGGGGTTTTTGGTAGTCTTGGTCCACTAGGGTTCATACCCATATCTTGTGCTCCTATATTATTCATTTTTCAAACCATTTAGTGTCAATTTTCACACCAACAAGGTCCTAATTTGAATTCAAGTCACCTATATATACATATGGGTAAGTCTTAGTGCATTTAAGAATTTATAGATAATTTGAAAATACATCATTTATTGATCACAACAATCTATTGATAATTTACAAGTATTATAGACAAATCACAAAAACATTTAAAGAGCATTCATTGTGACATAAAAATTCATCATACACTCCTCACATATTAGCACTCGACCCTTACCAACATTGCACATTGAAGGATGATTTTGTGGGGATTTACCACCATCACCTCACCCATCTTTCATAATGGAAAAATAAAATAGTAAGTGTACAAGGGATACAACCAACAACAACCCCATCCTCACCAAAGATGTGTTCACAACTCACAATGTAGTGACCATTTACATTAGTATCATGTAAGGGCATGGCACCATATGCAAGTAATCTTTAAATGAACATTGCTATAAAACCAACACGATAATGTGCCCTCACCCTTGATAACTTAAAAACCTAATATAAATATAATAAAATAGAATAATCTTCTATGATAGCTAGTCCACCTCTCGAATCTTGAGCCCCATGTGTGTGACATCCACCTCATTTAGTGTATTTTATATATATATATATATATATATATATATATATATATATATATATATATATATATATATATATATATATATATATATATATATATATATATATATATATATATAGTGCATATCCAACATAAATGACATATCAATGTTTGTGGGAAAGTCATTTGGTCACACATTGTTTATGTTATACCACTTCTTGTGAATAGGTCATTTAGCTATTACTTGGACTACATTAGGTGTGGATACAAAAAACTATGTGGTTGACATAAATACTTTGGTCACACTATGCATTCATGTTGCATGGAATTTTCTTAAGCAGTGTACCAAATTTTATAATCATTTACATTAGATCTAAAGCTACCTGATGTGGTCAATAGCCACTCCACCAAATTTATTTCACTAACTTCTTAAGATTATTTTACAATTTTTCTTTCCAAAATGACATTTGACCAAAACCACAATAAATATCACAATTAATATTTGATTTAGAAGGTGTGTTTCATTGAAGAATCCTTTTTCATTTTCCATCTAAATGGTTTAAGATTCATCTAATTAGGTTTCATTTAGTTGAAGCAGTCATACTTTTCATCTAATTAGTTTTAGACTTGTCTAAATTGACACGTGGCACATTCTCGACATTTTTAAAGGAATTATTGGATATTTGACACCAGTTTCAATCATGTATTGGGTAATTAAAACAATTCAGTGGAAGCTATAGATTGCATTGACAGATGTGACATGTCAGTGAACTTTGCACATGTATCTTTGTAGGCTTCTTTGAGTCCATCTCCTAAAATACCCTTTCATTACCTCTCACTATCACTACATAACTCACCTTGATATATTTCACCACTTTTATGTTTTGTATGGCCTTTCCCTTCCCCACCACTTCGCCATTGCTCAAGCTCACCATGAAACAAAACATCTCCCCCATCGTATAGATCATTTTTATATGGAGGAACATGCAACCTCATTTTCTACTATCAGGGCCATCATAAATGTCATATTATTGTTACTTATTGCTTTGTGCACAAAATGTGAAATGGGGTCAACGGTCATAGACTTCAAGTGAGGTATGACTAACAATTTACATTCTTTCGTTTCACAAAACCCCGCTTTACCAAAACATATACTTACATCCCTTTTGACCTAAATTGCACCTTTTGGGCAATTGTTAGTTTAAAAAGATCTGAAGTCAACACTGAGCCTTGACAAGAAGTAAAACAACATGGACAAAGCATAGGCAAACATGGAAAATGAGAAAGTAATCTACAACAAGCATAATTCATAGATCTAGACAAAGTATGGCAAAATAAGAGTTTTTCAATTAAATTCTCCTCTACTTCTGGAAGTGGGTAGCTGGGAATTTATTCTTCTTCTCCCTTTCTTTTCTCTTTTCTCATTATATAAAGTGCAAAGCTCCCTCATTTTGTATATGTTTTTGTTGTTAGCTTTGGTTGTCTTGGGCTCTATTTTGAATTTTTTAAAGAAGATAAACATCTGTATAAAATTTTGTTTATCTTTTGGCTTTCTTATTATTGAGACATCCCCATGCTCATATTGGAGTTGTTTCTTACCTCCTGCCCTTATATGTCTTATTTCTCTGTGTCCTACATTTTAGAAGTTTTGTGTCACATTAGGAACTTAATGATACCCATTTCTATTTTGGTGTATCACCATATTTTTATTTTATTTCTCTTCCCCTTTTTCCTTATCGAGTTTAATTTCATGTATTAGATTTGAAATAGAACCAATTGTCTTTAGAAGTTGTCTTGGAAGAGCAATACCGCACTAGCAAGACTTTCCATTTTGTGACTATTGTTTAGGTGATATTCAATCAAACACATCAGATTACCAACACAATCTTCTAAGATGACAACTTCACATATTAAAAATCACCGATTTTATATCTTATCTTACACCATGATACATGTAATTCCTTTATTTTGAGAAATGTGTTTCACAAGTTCAACTCCCATCTCAAAGGGGGAGCATACATTCCACTCATTTTATCTAGACTCCAAGTATTCAACACATTTTTCACTTTTATAGAGGGGCAATCAAATTTCACTTACTTCTAGACATACCCAAGGCATGATAACTATTCCCACCATCAAATATATTTAGGTATTATTTAGCATTATTTTTTGTAATATTTTAGTTATTATTTTAGTTTGATTTGGTTTTAATAAAAAATGTATTTATAAATTTATGCAAAATTCAACATAAATTCAAAGGCATGTGATCTCAAAGGGGCATCCTCGCATCTTTAATCAAACTAATGATATCATTTTTAGTTTTTCATAGAACTAGATTTTAGCAAATTATTATTATTAGCACTTATTTATGTGTAAATGTTCTTGTAGGATTCACATGGACCTTGGAGCTTTTTACAAGTTTTAGTGACAAAATATTATAACCATACCATGTCTCATTTAGTTTCATGTGTATGCACGCAAACACCCATCAAAGTAAGGCATTATGTAGACATCTAAAAATGACCCCTATGCATTTATTAGTTATAAAATTACATTACTGTAGGTCCCTATGTATTTGTCAATTATTGGCCCAGATTAAGCATTATTGGTTTTTTTTTGTTTTTGTTGTGTTTCTCTCCTTTTCGCTCTTCCCCTTCTCTCCCCTCCTATTTGAAGGGGTCCTTCTAGAAATATATTGTGTATGTTTTTTAGGGTTTGGGTGTTTTAGGTCCATTGGGGTACATTGGTGTTTTGTCGTTTCGTCTTGTTCACCTTATTGACAATTTGATGTTGGTTTGCATACCAATATGGTCTTAATTTGAATTCAAGAAGTCTATAAATACCAAGGTATTTAAGTGCATTTAGGGCATCTAGAGAAAATATAAAATGGCATTTATCATTTATGGTCACAACGATCTATTCCACATTTAAAAGCATTATAGAGAAACCAAATAAACATTTAGAGAACATTCATTATAGCACTGAAGTTTATAATAGCTCACATTGCACTACACTATTTTTACTAATTAAAGAAGTATTGTATTTATTGGTGTCTTATTTTCAATATTATACATCGTTGAGGGGCATGACAAATATATGGGAAATTTTGTTGTTGAATGATATAAAATAAGGCCCAAAACATATTGATTTCCTTACAATTTTCAAGTTCAACGACCCAATTAAAATTTAAAGAACAGATACAATTTCCTAATGATCAGTAAAAAGTTTCTGAAAATTAAACGAGGTTTTAAAACCCCGAATTTAATGAAAGTTATATTTTTTCCACTTATTTAACACTTCCAAACACTACATTATCTACAATTTTAATACCCAAAAATAAAATTAAATAATTTAAACAAAATATTTTATTCGCCTCAATTTTTCAAAATTCTCACTAAAGTACCACGAAACCCTAAATAACCATCTTCAAATCCCTGTCAAAATCAAGACATCCTTTCAAACCCTATATTCGTCATTACTGGGAATACGTTATCCAGTTTGATTGGAACCCATTTAATCAAAGATAGGTGGCATATGTTTTAGGGATAAGGGATAAATTAGAGGGAGATTAGCACACGTACCCTTCTTTAGATTAATATGGTCCCATGGATTCACCATAAATCTCTCTCCACCGCTGGGCGTAACAGCCACAATCAAATCTTCTGAAGTCCCACGTGTCAAACACACAATGTGATCACGCCCTAACAAATGAGTCGATGACAGGCTATTGTCGGCCCCTGGACTTTTTCATAAATCCTCCTCCTCCTCTCCATAGCCGAGACAGACAAAAGTCCGCATAAAATAAAACCTCGGACATACATATGCTTGACCTATCAAGATTAAATTTCTTTTAAATATACCTTACCTCGTCTGGGGTTTTTGGGCCGCGGCACTTTACGCTTGGCATCAGTATATAAGCTCCTATTTCTCGAGTGGATTATCGCAAATCTCCACGAAATACAATCCAATTTTCAAGTGGGTATTGCAGATCGGAATCGAACTCTTAACAATCTGAACTGGGTCTTCGACACTGTTAAGAAATCAGAATGGCATTGGAATGGATAGTTCTTGGATATGCAGCAGGCGCAGAGGCCGTCCTGCTCCTGCTCTTGACAATGCCCGGCCTGGGTCGGCTGAGAAAGGGGCTTATTGATGTGACTCGTAATGCGCTGAAACCCATGCTGTCTGTGGTACCGTTTTGCCTGTTTCTGCTGATGGACATCTTGTGGAAGTATGAGATAAGGCCGACCTGTGAAGGGCACGCCTGCAGCCCCAGCGAGTTCCTGCGCCATCAGAAGTCAATGATGAAGAGCCAAAGAAATGTATTGCTCATTGCCTCTGCTCTGCTGCTTTACTGGCTTCTGTTTTCTGTCACAGGCCTGCTGGTCAAGATCGAGCGCATGAGCGAGCAGATCAAGAAGCGCAAAGAGTCTGATTAGGAGATTTTACGTTGGTTCTGAAACTGGTTTGGTTTCAATTTTTTTTTTTTTTTTTTTTTTTTTTTTCCATTTTCAGGTATGGGTTTTTAGAAGTTTTTTATTAGGGTAACTGTTCCCTGCTTATGGAGCGATATGCCCATTTTTTTTTTTTCATTTTATGGAGTGGTCCAATGGTTGTGATTGTAAAGATGAGATTTTAAGATATATTTGATTGTGTTATGGGTTGTTTAATTGTTATAAAAATTATTTAAATGTTTGGAACATATATTTTTTGAATAATTAATATCAAAAATAGGGAATTTTGTATATATTTAGTTGGTTTTTTTTTAAATAGACGTGCACTGAAATTAAAAATGAAATGTGTATCATATTCAATTCAACAAAACGAATATCATATTCAACAATACAAATATCATATTCAAAAATATAAATAACAATTTCAAATTGAAGTAGAACTTTTAAAAAAATACATTTTTTATTTATATTTTAAAGATGTAAATATTTTAAAAACATCAATCCCATAAATGTATTGAGCTTTTCAATTTGTACCTTTAATTGTAAGGAACATGAGAGAAAAGTCATGATATTTGGTTTACTTAACTTTAATTATATTTTATAAGATTTAAAATTTAAATATTTGGTTTCAACATATAATTCCACCAATCGCCATTTATTGGTGTTCCCTACAAAATTGAATGCAAATACACATTTAAGTCTCAAAATATATTCAAAATTCAAATTATTTTCTAAAATCAAACAAAATTATAGAAATGACAATTTTTAATTTGCAGAGTGATTTATTCGTAGAGAGTGTCAATCTCAAATTAAATTGCAAGCATATTTCAACATTCAAGCATTAATATATTTAGAGGATCACATTGTAGGTTAGAAGTCTACAATTTGTAAATTGATACACCAATAATATTTTAATTATTTTTCTATTGAACCAAAACAATTATAAATATATAATTGTTCAGATGTTTTCCATTCACTTTGCTTTGTTATTTATATAAGAGACACATTTTTGTTGGGTTGAGCTTGGGATGGAAGACGTGCAAATCATTATTGTGCGTGCCTTCACATTTAAGTAAACATTTACTGATATGTTAATGGAGCAATGAATCGTTACACCAACAAATGTTTTTCCTTACCTTTTTTGTGGACCTCCTCATGGAACTTACCCAAAAGTTCTTAACTATACAGTGTTTTGCAGAGGAGTTTCAATCGGCAAAATGGAGGGATAAAAACTATTGTTATTGTGTCTTATATGTTCATTTTTTTTTAGTGTGTCTTCATATCTCACTAAACTTTTATTGGTATGTTAATAGAGCGATGAAACATTGCATAGAGGTGTGTTCTTTGTTAATGAACCCACATTTATGTTATTTTTCTTGTCATGTCCCTGTTATTATTATTGTGTCATTAATGCCTTTATTAGAAGACACTTGTTGGTATTTTAATGGAAGTTCTAGATGTTTTCTGAATTCATGTCGTTGTGTGCTTCATTTATGTGTCACATTTATATTTCCCTACACAACATGGGTTGGAAGATGCAACATTCATTGTTGTGTGGATGTAAGTTCCAAAGGTTTTCATGCACATACTAGAATCTGTTATTCTCATATGTACGTGTCAATTAATGTGGTTGAATTTTATAAATTGTTCATATTCTAATGTTGATGTAAGCCCTAAATATGCTTCACTATATGAAGCATTGAAAATCACCCCATAATAGTGGATATTTTTAAAGACTCCTTATTTATGAGTTACATTTCAATGCTCTTGGTAGTGATGAAACATTACATAGAGGTATGTTCTCTGGTAACGAACCCATAGTTGTGTTCTTTTTATTTTCGTGTCCCTGTTATTATTATTGTGTCTTTAATGTCCTTATTAGAAGACACTTATTGGAGGGATGAAACGTTACCCA
Organism: Torreya grandis; assembly: GCA_037957365.1. NCBI lineage: Eukaryota > Viridiplantae > Streptophyta > Pinopsida > Cupressales > Taxaceae > Torreya > Torreya grandis. Next base: position 2,672,914 of record JARHVA010000016.1, on the reverse strand, counting down.
TTTTTTTAATCCACATTGTCTGCATGTTTTCATTCACATCTTGCTCTAAATTTGTTGGTATTTTAATGGAAACCCTAAATATTTTATGAATTCATGTCGTTGTGTGCTTCATTTCTATGTCACATTTATATTTTCCTACACGACATGGGTTGGAAGATGCAACATTCATTGTTGTGTGGATGTAAGTTCCAAAGGTTTTAATGCACTTACTAAAATCCATTATTCTCACATGTACGTGTCAATTAATGTGGTTGAATTTTATAAATTGCTAATATTCTAATGTTGATGGAAGCTCTAAAGATGCTTCACTATATGAAGCATTGAAAATCACCCCATAATAGTGGATATCATTAAAGAGTCCTTATTTATGAGGTGCATTTCAATGTTCTTGGTAGTGAACAGCTATATGTTGTGTTTTTCATATGATCATGTCAATTAATGATGATGTTGTTTGTTGCTCCCTCTATCAATTTATCTGGTGGGTTCACTTGAGGAGACAGACTTAAACCCCCAGGGTTAAAATTGTGACCACTAATCATTTTCAAATGAACGCATTATTTTAGCTATGCCTAAAATTACTATGGGTCATTAATATGAAATGATTTACCATGTTGGAGGACGAGTGTGTCCACAACAATTAACATTTACTAGTATGTACATGGAAGCCACATAGGTTTCAATTTGCATACCAATAAATATTTGTCTTCTTATTAAAATTAAGAATGTCTGCAACAATTAACAGTTATTGGTGTGTGCATAGAAGCCACGCAATTTTTCATTTGCATACCAGTAAATGTTTGTCTTTCTATCAAAATTAAGAATGTCATTAACATACTTGTAAATGCTCAGTCAGATGTATTAAACAAAACCCTTTTCTCAACTCATATTACTATGCTTGTCACATGTTCCTATGATTTCTTCTAGTTGTTTTATTCATTCACACTTTCAATTATGCAAACATTTTTTTCCATAGCTATTGTTCTTAAGTTTTCCATTAGATTGTCAGTTACTTATATAATTTTTTGATTGTTGGTGTTCAACATGAGGAATGCAAAGAAGAGGATGTAGTTTATCCGAAAATAGCCACGTGCAACTATGAAGAACAAAGGAGTCAAAATTATTGAATATGTTGATGAAGATGTTAACAAAGTTGCAAAACCTTCTTCAAAGCAAACTATATACCCCTAGGGCAACCACACAGAGAAGGAAGCCAACACAGATGTTACCACAAATGCATGTGTCAACGCAGTTGGAGTGGATAATGGAAGATATGGAATGTGCAATGAGAGATGTGGACCATAATAATTACTCCTTAAATGTTGTAGCAGTTAAGTGGAGCATCAAAACAAATACTTTGTCGAATTAGCTGAAATTAATCACATCTACCAATAAGAAGGGCCCACCCACTATTCTATCAATAATAGAAAAAAGTGATATAGTATAGTGGTGCAAGGACTTAGCCAACATGGGGAACGGGTTGGACATATCACATTTGAAGGCACACGTTGCCCACATATGTGAAAGCAAGCCCAACCCTTTCATTGATGGTGTCCCCAACAAGTCATGGTGGAAAGGATTCAAAAATAGGCACCTTAATATGTCTATGAGAATAGCAGAAGGATTGGACATAGATAATGTTATCATGCTAAGGCCATCCATTGTGTGCAATTTCTATGAGAACTTGAAAACATTGTATGTCAAAATCAATTATGGGCCACACAAAATTTGGAATTGCAATGAGACAGGTGTGCAAGCTGGAAGGAATTATGACATGCAAATCATCACCTAGAAAGGGGAAAGGAGTGTGCCATAAATGATATCAAAGAATAGAGAATGGATAACTATTTTAACATGTGTGAATGTAGTTAGGCAGAGCATCACGAAGTTATACCTCTTCAAAGCGAAGAGGCAATTACGTTGTTGGATGTGAACCAGGTGCATGCATGGCTGCTCAAGCCCATGCTTGGATGACAAAAGAGTTATTCATGAATTTACTACATCATTTTGCCAGATCTATACCTGGAGGAAATTTTCCTAGTAATAGACATCTTCTCATTTTTATGGGCACGACAACGATGTCATACTTTCAATGATTGAATAGGCTAGAGCTTTGGGGATAGATATCCTTACATTGTCTGCACAAACTAGACACAAATTGCATCCAATTGATGTGTCTTTGATCTATTCAAGGCCTACTTTCAGAATGAGAGAATGATATGGATAAATACGCATCATGGGTGTGAGATAAAGAGACAAGAATTGGCCACTTTGGGTAGCATAAGTATGAGGATGACACTAACTCCAAATAATATCAAATCTAGATTTCGAAGGACAAGTGTAAGTCTCCTTGTTAGCAAAGGTTTTTGGAAAACTCTAGAACATGCTAATTACAGGGATAATTTATGCAGTCAATGACAAAAAAGAATAGTTGTCAACAATATAGACTGAATGATGCCATTAATTACTAAGTTGAACTCATTATACTAAAGACATGCAAGGTTAATGTATATAGAACATTGAACATAAACTATATGAATAATAGATCAAGACATTCACAATACTTACTACGCACAAATCATAAGTAAAATATATATAGGAAAACCATTCAAAACATTTTATTAATCTTTATCACACATCAAAACCATATTCTATTACAAATGAGTGTTATATATAGAGTATTAATAATTGATGTCTCTTCATATTTCAGTGTTTTGATATGCCAAAAGAAAAGACTATTTGCATTCTTCACTCTATTATTTATGTTTACAAGGTCGAATACATACAAAGGATAATACAAAAGACAAAATCATATAATTCACACGTGTCCATCCAATATACCTTGTGATTTTAGAAAGCCTTGTTCTTTACCCAACATTTTCCCAGACTTAAATCATTGTTTCATCCCAAGACAAAGTTGCAACAATGAAATTTGATCTGAAGCTAAGGAGATGAGCCATAAACAAGAGTCATAGTTATCACTCTAAGTTTTGTTTACCAATTTTCACCCTTTGCGCACTACTTAGCTACCCTTTCAAGTTTTTAAATAAGTAATATACTAGCCTACCACCATCTTGAGTTTCAATAAACTAGCATAACCAAGTAGATGCCCTTTACTTGTTTTCAATCATCCTGGCCCCATTCCTAATGCTTAAGACTATCTTACAAAATTGTGAAAATATATGTGAGACTGCAAAATTGAGGTGTGCATTACCTACCAGGTAGGTGTTAGATAATTAGGAAATGATTATGCAATTGTTCATTATTGTGCTTGCCCTAATTGGTTTGTTGATGACCCACTTAGTTGTGCAACATCTAGTAGTGGAGGCCATTGCTACTGAGTGTCTGCTTTGGGCTTCGCATAAATATTTTTATATTGTAGGATCTACTCAAGTTGAACAATGAAATGATTGATCTGTGAAAGATCTTACTTAATCATCTTCTAGTCCATTATCACTTCCTGCACCATAGTAAACATTATGCACAATGGGATCTATATTACCATAAAAAATTTCACATCTTCATCATCTATGATGGTTAAAAAGTGATTTAACATTAGACGTTTTAAGCTGAATATCCAAAATCAACTCATCCAATCGATCTACATGCCTTTGAGATTGTAGGCCGACAAATGTAGAGCATAGTGTTTCATTGTACCATATTTGAAGTTTTTGCATAGTGGCATCCCTCAAATCTAGTAATTGCTTGAGGGCATTACTAATTTCATCTAAAGTAGCCATCTGATCATCCATTATAGCTTTAGCTTTCTCTGTTGTTGCAAACTCCAATTGAGCAGTGGTCAATGAGTTACTAAGGTGTTGTTTCCAATTCAACATCCCTTATGTGATTTGTTTTACTTGTTATGCAATAGTGTCCAAAACCTGCTCATACTTCTCAAGAAATTCACAAATTGCCAGTGTATCCAGCTTTATGTTATGCCCTTATGCTTGTAGTGCTTGCAATTATTGTGCAGCGAACCAGTCCTTAGTGAGTTGATTAAGTAAAGTTGTGAGTTGTTTTTCCTCAGACATCACCTAGTCACCTACGACTTATGTGACTAGTGTTGGGCAATTGTTATTGATTAGCTAGCACACATTGGTAAGCTACTGACTCATGTTTGTATTATCACCTCATAACTAGAAAACATCCTATTTTAAGGTTGAATCCTTTTGTGAAATATATTCTTGGAATGCAACTGTGCCTTCAATTTATTTGGTCATCAGTAGCTGGGCATCATCTAGAGATGTTTCAATTACAGTGGTAGCAAGTGCCATGGATACAGTTGAAATCATTGCAGGAGTTAGCATGAATTGATCCAAAAGAATTAAGAAAGTGGTGTGCGAGATGGATGATGTGGGAATATCCTATAGCCACTAACTAGTGATTTGAGGTTTTGGTTGCGAAGCCTCCCCCTGCACACCTACTTGTGTCACTAGATTGTGTTGTGTTGCACATTCTACTTCTTATTTATCTTTGGCTTATTGTTCTTTCCTCATTTGGGCCTCAGCTTCATTCTTAGCCTTAACATCTATGTCAAATTGGGCGTTGGATTGCTCCTCGGCCTTAACCTTAGCTTCAATTTTAGCTTTAGCTTTGGCTTTCACTTCAGCATTAGCCTTAGCTTCAACTTTAGCTTTGGCTACTTGTGCTTCAGTTGCACACATGGCTTGTTTTTCCTTCTTGCACTCCTCTTTGGCCTTTTCTAGCACCTCTTGTTCTTCCTTCTTTTGTTGTGTAGCTTGTGCTTCTTTTTGTTTTCTCTTGGCTTCCTCTTGTTCCTTTTTCTTTGCCGCCTCCACTTCTTTGGCTCATTTTTTTGAAGTCTCTGCTTCCTTAGATTTCTTCCATGTAGCCTTTGTTTCGTTGACTTGCTTATTTTCAATTGTTGACATTTTCGCCTCCTAGGCCAAAATTTAATCTCTACCCTCAAAAACTTGACTATTGCATCATTTTTTCTTCAAAAGAGGTCTAAATAAGGTCTTATTATGTTGTGGAGGTCCATGACATGTGTCTTGTCCAATCAGTCTTGTGCCACTATCACTCATGAGGTTTTTTGCAATGCAGTTTATCAAAGTTTAAGGTAACTTTGGAAAGATTAAGGTTAGTTTGTGAAAGTCAAGGTATAAGTGATGCATGGTGAACACAATGAAGTGGTGATCTCCCAAGATAGCATGGTGCTCCATTATGAATAATTGGATCTAAAATCAAAGCTATAAAGTATCAACATTGTCTTTTCAAGCATTTTGAGGAGTTTCAAGTACTTTTGGAGATATTAAGGTTTCTATTTGTTTTGTCTTCTATTTCTTGTTGTAGTGTAACCCCTTTGGGGGGATATCAAATGCGAAGGTCTAAAACCATGCATAAAGGTCTTTTCAAGTCATTTGACACTTTTGAGGATCATATTTTATGTCTTTATGCTCGTACACTTGGTCAAAGTGTCAAAATGTTTCTTTCCAATGTATAACTCACTTTTGAAACTCTTTTGTTCATTGTCTAACACTTAAACATAAACATAATGCAATAAAGGTAGGGAAGAGGCTCTTGGTATGTTATTCCACCATTTTACAAGCAAAGAGGAACTCCATGGACATCTAGGTCATAGCTCTAATAGGATATTTTGGTAGAATAGACAGGTTTTCTTGGTGAAGAAAGGTCTAGGACATTGAGAAAGTAGTTCAAGTTTCTAGACATGTCTCATTGAAAGGTTTTTCAAGTTGAACATTGTCTTTTAAACCTCTTCCCAACTCTAGCTTCCCTAGTCTCAAAACAAGATGGTATAGGTCAGAACAAGACAAAAACCTGTTCAAGAAGATGGTATAGGTCAGAACAAGACAAAAACCTACTCAACTCCTCCATCAGGTTTGCAAGCCTACAGGAATAGTCAAGAAGAGTCATTTTGATGAGGTTGTTTCATGAAGGATGATATGTTTCAAACCAAATTACATTAGGTTATATTGACCACTCCTATGCCCTTCAAATCCATGTCACTAGTTTTGGGATTAGGGGGTAGATCTTTATGAACCATTGTTAAGAAGTTTATCGCCTCTTAAACCCTTCAATACCCCAACATTTCGGTTCTCCTCTTGTTAAAACACTTTTGGGATTTATGGTTTCCTAAGAATGTTTGGGATACATTTTAAGAGGCATAATAATCTTTGAAACACCAAAACTGACACAAACTCTCAATGATCATATGTGTACTAATAAGAAATCTCATGGTTCCTGTTGTTTTAGGCATGACAAGCAAGGTTTTTTGGGGTTGTGAGGTTTTTATAGTGTGAAATTGATTTAAATCCAGTGTAAATGATGTGTACTACCTCATATAATCCAAATAATCTCTCCCATAACATCTCCAAGTAGGCATCCAATGTAAAGAGGAGTGAAATGTGTAGGTACATGTCTGCAGGGTTGACAAGTTTTGGGCATGTTTGATACTGTTGAAAGGTTTTGGGCTTATGTAATAAGCCAATGAATATGGTATTATACCAATTAATCACACTCCATTCCATGTTCCACCATCTTTCATTCATTCCCAAAGTGACTTTCTAAGATTGGTTCAAGCACACAGTCCTCAAGTGATAAATATAGTCCTATGGATAAACACATTTGATGTTTTGAGGGGTAATATTTTTGAAATGGAGTTTGAAGAAATCATGGCTAAGTGTATAGAAAACTTAGGAAGAATACAAGAAGTGGTCAAACCCTCCAGGATCATCCTTGATAGGAAGCTGCAAGTAGCAGGCTTAAGCCCATTAGTCTAGTGTTCTTGAATTGAGTTTCAAGTGTTGAAGAAACAAGTACCAGACCTACATTAAAAATGAGGTCTCCAATACACTATTTTAATGCTTTTGAAGTAAATATGTCTAGCCTCAAACCTATTACAAGCATATAAAGAACAAAAATGGCAAGAATATAGTTAATGTATGCATGCACAAGTAGACTGGGTCAAGTCTACAGACATAATTGAAAGGTTATTGGCAATTTCTGTAGGTTTTCTCCTTGGGAAATGTTTTCAAACAATTAAAATAGGCTTCACATTGTCCCCAAGATAAATTCAAGGTCATAATAATTAGAGGATTCAATTCAAGAGCAAACTTGTAATGGATTTGGAGCCTAGAATGCACACCTACAAGCCTGCATGTAGAAATATGGAAAGAATATGATTTTTTGTGTTGAATTTGAGGTTTGGAGATTCATGTTGGTTTTCAAGGACCCCAGAAAATGTTTCCAAAATGATGGCATAGGTGGTCATAAGGAGAAAACATCAAAATAAAGCCATTAGGGCTAAAATAGCCATAATGTCTATAAACCCTGATTATGGGTTAAAACAAGTTTTAAGACTTTTAGAGGAGTCAAATGAATTGGAAAATTACTAGAAGACCTCATGAAGTATGTAAAAATCCTAGATAAGGTGTTTTCAAAGTCAAAAACAAGTAATTGGAACCTTTTTTGCTCAAACAGTCCTTTCAAATGCACACTACAGTCTTGCAATGCTCGAGAAGGCCTTGTTTCTCATGTGAGACATTGATTCAACAGATACATGGGACCAAAAACCATTGGGAGATGTTGATTATAACACCCATTTTTTGCCATTATGTCCTTGTCGATCTTGTCTAGATTGGTTTTCTCTTTCTATTCAAAGTGTACCTTGTATTGTGTGTGATATCTAGAGTTGGCCGTATAGGGTTCTTAGCTTTATTCCACTTGGTGGGGGCATTGATGTCATGATATTTTTTCGAACAAACACTGGGTTTAGGTATTCAAATTATCTTAAAATTACACATGTTATATCTTGCAGTGAACGATGTTACCCTTCTCACCATCTCTGGGATTTCTTGTTCTATTGTCTTGTCTTCATGTTGAGTATACTAATATTTTTATGAAAGAATATTTTGGCATAGCTAAAGAGTTAGAGAATTTATATTTATTATTTGACTTAATAATTATTGGTTGTGAAATCTAACTTTTGCATTGATTAATCCATGAAATGATATTAGGCAAAAGCTTCTACCACTTAAGAATTGTGGTATCTAATTAACTTGTTGATTCTAGGCATCTCCTAAGGTTTCTTCACCTTTGATAATCGGGAGGGAGTTAAGAACCCTTTTTCAAAATATTAGTCTTTGAAATTACGATAAAAACAAAACAAAATAAATAATTAAGTTTTATTTTTATCATACTTAATTTTGTATGGAGATAGCAATAAATAGTATTCACGAATAGAAGTTTAAAATGCAATTATAAACTCATTCTCAAATACAAAGAATAAGTATGGCTAAATTGTAAACAAATATTTTAATAATACGTAGTAAATGAAGACTAAAACATTAATTTAATGATAAAGTACAGAAAGTTGGTAAAGGTTGAATGGAGCTCATGGAAATGAGGCATGGGGGAGATTTTAGCGTTAAATATTATCGATGGTCTTATCTTAAGGAAAAATTCTCAAGTATAATTAAGTCTTTTTTTGGCATTCTCAAAGATTGTAATCCTATGAAGGTCATTCATGGAGACTATCATATTTGTACACCCTATTAGCTCACCAAAATAGATGAGCTTTCAAGGCAAGCAGGAAGCAATAAATGAGCTTTATTGTTAATAGATTATATGTATTAGTGAAGGCATGGGCATGGTGTAAAGGGTGAAATTCTGCCCATACTAGGGATCAAGACATTCAATAAGAAATTGAATGTTGCCCACCAACTAGTAATGATGAAGACAACATGAGTTACTTAAAGGGAAGATTGCATTGGAAGTGGTTGAGAAGTCAAGTTTTAGCAGCATGAGGAAGAAACCTACATAATATGGAGCAAGAAGGTGGAGATATCTTATAGAATTAGGGAAGTGGAATTTATTGCATTATCATCTCATTATTTAGAGAATAAACATTTCATAGACTAACTTATATTTTTTATTTGTAAGGATTCCAACTTGTTTGATTAGGAATTTATTGTTTTATGTATTTCGAGGAGATGAGTAAAATTTCTAGGTCTTTATCCCAAATGGGGAGTGGAGTTGGTTACAGGGTTTGGGTTCATCCTATATAGGTCCTAAGGTTGATTCCCATTACCTGGAATCACCTAGCATGTGTGGCTTTTGAGCAACCACGTGGGTTCTAGGAGGATTAGTCTCGCCTATCTCGCCTCTTCTTCTCCCCAAAACTTGATAGCAAAAAAGTAAAAGGAGAGATGCAGTCGTTGGGATAGTTGCAAGGACACTTCCCGATCAACCAAAAAAAAAAAAAACTAGGTCTTCTTGTCAATTACTCATGTAGGATATTGTTTAATCCTTACTTATTTTGTTGGTATTTGTATGAGGCTAGTTCATGCAAACATGAGATTTCATGATGTATAATTACTTCGAGCCAAGATGCCTTAATGTATGGCAACGTTGAAAGGGGAAAACTATCCGTAGTGTTTTGCTTAGATCAGAAGATACATTGTCCCTATCTTGAATTTTATGCTTGTGCCTACATTTATAAAACATGTGTTAGCTCTTGGATAAACTATCATTTCACTTTTTTTTCGACTCTTGCCATAACAACTCAACATTATCAAATTTAAATGCTTATGGTTGGGAGTAGAAAGCATGGTCAACTGAACAAATTTAGGTTTCTTCGCTTTACGTAGTTTAATGGCCTTGGTAGGCATTATGCATGTCGTGGAAGTGTTATAAGCTACTCTTTTGTTTGTCAAATGCCTCATTGAGGACTATGACCTTGTGGTGCTAGGAAGGTTATCCTGGTCATTATTTTTCTATGTTTTAATTTGCCCTTAAATACATACATTGCTCCTTAGGTAGATCATCATATTATTGGCAAGCTTGGAAATTCATAAGCTAGCTCACTTTTGCGCATTGTTACGATCAATTATTTTGGCACCCAACCATTAACAAGTTAACATCTATAAATGGTTCTTCCCAAATTACGCTAGATGTCTAACTTTGACTAGGAAAAAATTATATAGATATGCATGTAGGTGGTTGTAGGGGGGTCCTTTCCAAATGGAAACGCTTGGAGAACTTGATTATCTTGAAGATTTCATTTATTGTATTCCCACTTAATGACTCTTCTTCTCCGACAATGTGAAGACTAAACTCTAGCATTTCATCATGTAAGTATGACATGTAACGTTTCATTTATATATATATTACATTACTATTTCATTACACATTGAATCCTTACCTTGGCTATATAAAATTACATTTCCTTGACTATTGCGCTACCTTATATTATGGTGCTATCTCCTTTCGTTTGAACTTTTCAAATGATGAGAGATGTCCTACAACAGTGGTTAGTAACCCATTTATCTTTGTTGGGTTTTGATTTTGATGAAAGCAACGTTAGGCTTTTAGTCATGGCATTCTTTCTTTGTGTTGTTAAATAATGTCTGGATCATGGCATTCTTTCTTTGTGTTGTTAAACAATGTCTATCGGTGTTATTCTTCATATTACCTCCCTCTTCCCTTGATTACACCATACAAGCGTATATCTAATTATTTAATCCTTGATTATTTTAGGGTGAAAAACAAGTGATGGATTACTGGTTAAAGTACATAATTTTGGTGGAATCATCTTTTGACTGATCTTGTTAAATAATTTGATAGTTATTATGCCATGGAAAAAAGTATGAATTTATGCTATCACTTCAAAAACTAGGATAGAAATTTTGAGACACGTTTTGTTACATTCCGATTCCTCACTAAGAAAACTATTTGATTATCCATGGATATGTATAGTTGACAAATTTGGATTTGGTTGTTTTTAACTAAGATTTGAGATAAATGATGTTATGTGACAATTAGATATTGCTTAGGTTATATGATTACATAGTTATGAGTTAATTGTAGTGTATATGGTTATATGATGATCATGTTGATTTGTTATTTCGGTTATATTTTGTAATCTATGTATATCATAATGTTATGATCTAACTACCTTCTTATTGTGAGGTTGACACATGAGAACTTATCTCTCAGAGCATGATGGATGGAGAGTATCATCGGAGAGGGTGATGTAGATCAAGATGTCGAAGGATGACAAATAAATCATCTAGAACCCTACACACACCATAATAGCTAAAACATATTAGATGTATAATAAAATGGTTAACATAATTTATTTTGATGTCGTTTGCTTTAGATAGTCATTTATACTTGGTTTTCTAGCATAGTTTAATGGTTTTGTGGAAATATCTTGTGTGACTAGTGTGTTAGTCGATATTTATGCTTAGGTGATTTTATCTTGTGTGATTACATTTATGACCAATAATGTTTTTTTTTGGAGATGCAATTTACATGGTTAAAGTAAATTTTAATTTATTGACTAAAGAGTTAGTCATTAAATTGTTATGATAATAGAGGTGCTAATATATATTGATTTTTATGAATTGATAAATAGAAGGTTTGAAAATAAAGAAAAACAATAATAATTAAATTTAAAAAAAAAAAAAAAAAAAGGAAAGGTCTAAAATTGAAGAAAAACAAAAGTAAGAAATTAATAAAATAGAATAAAAATAAAAATAAAGAGAAAATCTAAAAGGAAGAAAAGCTACACTTTTTCTCATGAAATGAGAGAATATATGCAAGGAGAAGTATGCCATGTTTTTATAGGAGGAGATTTTGGAATGAAGAAAAAGGGAAAGGAGGAAATCTGTCCAGATCATGCATCTCTGATGCCTTGATCAGGTAGGTACTTTTATTCATATTTGTATAAGAATTTGTAGTAATAGATATGCTTCTTTAGTATGTTTCTAATTCTTATAGTACTTAGAGTTAGTAATATTATTATGTTTACAATAATATACTAATCGGTACCACCAATATGCTATAAGTTTTATTTACTATAAATCTATAACATTAGTTGGCTTAGAGTTAGTGGATTAAGCAACATAATAAGTTTTCAAATTTTTGTATAAACCAATGTTCAAATGCCAATTGCTTGGTACCAGAAACATGTTAATATATATGTGGCAGAGGAATAGTTCTCTTTTCCCCTCCATAACATTCATTACATATCTTGAATCTAGAAAATATGAATTCCCCAACCTTGCGTAGATCTCTGGTGCTTGTGGGCATCTATCCTTTAATAACCTCCTCACTATTTGAACATCATCTCACTTTTACATAATTGTTTGTCAAATAAATATAAGTCGCATCATTATTAGGGTCTGGCTTAGAAATGAAAAATGTTGTGGTTACTTCTAGCTTTATATGATGACAAGCCAATAAAACATAAAATAAGCTTGCCACATGCTAATAAAATATAAAATTAGCTCTATATAGTAATGGGTTTCATATTTGCAAAGAGTTGAGGATATGAGCATATAAGTATGGTGTTATAAAATTCCACATAAACTATATAATGATTTATGTTATGTTTTGCTAAATACTATTATGAACTGTAGTATATTATGATTCATGTACTTTTATAAATATAGTGATGTATAAATATACTATGGTAAATCGCTACATAGTATTCATTACAATATTTGGTCTTTTTCATCCATATGCCACCAACATGCTGTAGTAACCCGATATCCTCATAACAGTGAGTATATCATTAATGCAACATAGCCTTAATTCATTATAGTCATATTTTTATCATGTTTGATCCAATATTTTAATCCACCTGATTATATTATACACTATTAATCACTAGCATTACCTATGGAAAATAATCAAACATTTAACAGTCCATGAATAATCTAAGGTGAATTACATATGTTGATGGATCTAAATTCAGTGAAAGAGAGTCTACACAACTGATGTTATCTTTTTTAGAGCTTGGATTGTTAATGTTCTTAATCAATGAAAGAGATATTTAATCCAAATTGAAAGCACCCATGGTCTTAATTTATAACAATGAGTATGAATTAATATTTATTTATATATTCAAATAGTAACTATACACATACAGAGTTGGTCTTATTTATTTTACAATTCATGAGAGTATACCTATTATAATGTTGTGTATAAACAATAAATTCACTTGAGTTTATCTTGCCAATATGTATTAGCTCATTCGTTGTAGAGATAAATTGATTCGTCATGGATGAGAATCATGTAGAAATTATCATTATATAGTATACTATGGATCCCTACCTAATATTCCAATATTATCCATACCAAGATTCATCACACACACACACACACACACACACACACAAAATAAATTATAAGAGGGGTTCATAATTTATACACATAATAGTGAAAATTCTTCTAATGTGTACTTAATGCATTTCCCAGACCCTATGTAATTGGCATTGACTACGGTATAACAATTTTAATGGTTATTTGGTAAAATTTTGTTCTAATTAGTGATACAGCGATCCAATATCCCCAAAAGGTTAAATGTCATGTAATTTGTACTCTTTATGAATTGATTTAACTGAGTCAATGAGCATCTATGATATTTATTAAACCCCCTAGATATTCACAAGATATATTTTACTTGCATTATCTTAGTTAAATATGGATACGTGGTTATGATTTTTATTGTTGCTCTATGTGTACATGAATTTATGAGAGCATGTTATGTGGCTAAACTATGTGGGGGAGATTATAGGTAAAAATGACTTGTATAATAACTAGATGAAACAAGATTTTTATTGGAAAGACATTTCAGATGTCCATGTAGTGAGTTGTGAGACTATTATAATAACTGAGGAATAAAATATTTTGATTCTATAGTAGAGGGGGAAACTATGGTTTAAAGGTTCATTATGGAAAACACTTTATTATGAAAGTAACATGAAAATAAATATTTCTTATCCATGGATAGACTTGAATATATAATATCTATATACTCAATATGATGTTTAATAAAGGGATGGTATATATGCTAAGTCATGATGATATTTCCATATGAGTATTTGACATCAATCTGGCTTGAGAAGAGTGATTTATGTACATAGATAGTCTATTAGCTTTAGTGCATGATCTGTTAAATTGAATGTATAATTATAACGGTTATTGAAGTCTTATAAAGACCTTGATTAGAATGATTTTTGACACATATATAGTAGTGAAAACTTATGTGTGTTACATATTCTGATGTATAAGCAATCGTATATAGAAAATATTCCTATAACTAAATGAATGGTTATAATAAGTCATAAGGTTGTCAAGGGACCAGAAAATATAACCATATGGAAACAGTCTCCTAGAAATGGAATGATATATTTAAATGAAAATTTATAACGGGTTTATAAGTAATCTGACTCTCTACAAATATTATGACTGACTGCCTATAAGAGATAGTGTGTACATAAAAATAGTGGACTATTTGATTACTTCTTGTATGATATACTTGAATCTAATTACAGAGATTAGATTATGCAGTTTAAACATAAGTTATACCTAATTGTTGTAATTTGTACTTGCTTGCTTAATGTTATGAGACTTTTTTATTATTGAAATTATAAGACTAGTTGTTCATGATTGAGTAGTGTGCTAATGTACAATGAACTATGATATTATGAGATGTCATAGAGTGTTTCCCTTTTAAAAATTGTAGCCTAACTGTATGTTATACCTGGGTGGTATAAACAGTAATTGTTAAGTCTAGAATACATTCATACATTTGATGAACTAATTGTATGTGTGTTGGTTATTGCTATGAACAACATGTTTTATGACAATTAGTATGACCTTATTTATGTGTGCATACAACCCTCCCCAAGAGTATAATAGATACTAGAAGGAAATATTATATGTTTGTGAGAATTGAGACTTTCTTTGTTATATCTACTTGCTTGAACATAAACTTATGTTTCCATTGATTTATACTACTTTATTATGACTAGTTGTGGTACTTAGTAGTTATGTTTAAAAACACTAAACTATGATAATATGGGTTATCATAGGGTGTATTATGTTTGGAAACCAATTATGATAATTAGGGTATGTAGTTAGATGTATGTCATACATGGATGGTATAAACTATAATTATTATTTTTATTATGGGATAGATATGATGTGAGATTCATTCATATGTTTGAAGAAAAAAATGTATGATGTTAGATTATCCTATGCTTAGCATATTATATGTTGATAGTAGGATGTAATATGTATGAATCTATAGGTTATTTTATGTTAACTAAATATCAAATTATTGATACTAAGTATTAAAATGGCTTTTATTAACTTACTAGCATCATAATGCCAGATGAAGGTAATCCGATCAAGTGGTGTGTATGAATTTTGACTGATCTATAGATCACTATTATTTTTTATTTAAAAAATTTGGCCAAACTAATATTTAGTGAGACATTGTCATTTCATGACTATGATTTACATGTTTATGCAATATCTTGAAATAAAATGGGTTTTTATGATACACCGCATGTTTAGTTTTAGAAATCATACAACACAAGATATTGGCTTGTCTCTCTGGATTCATGTGCCATCACTATCTACTCATCTATAAAAGGAAGGTCATTCTCTAATGGCATTAGTGTGTAGAATCATTGGTTCATGGTTAGTGTGAAAAAATGCTTGGATAATGATCTCCCTCCTCATAGCAGTACTTACTTAGAGATGACACTTGAGATTATCACAGATACTAAAGTTTGAAAAACTATACTCCAAAGAGCCATGTATCTTATATATGTATATTGTATTGTATTTATTATGGAAACATTATCATGATGAGTTGTAGTTACTTATTCATTATACATTGACAATAGAGGTTGTAGACATGTATCAGTCATAGCTAGTTCATTGTAATTACTTTTTATATTTGTCTTATGATGTGTTTCTTATGATGTTAGCAATCGATGATTTATTATGTAGTATACTTTATTTATAGTTATCCAAGTCTCGCAAATCCCATGGTAGACCCAATGCTACCAAATCCCCTAGCAGGCCCAATATGGAGGGGCAAAAAAAGTCTTATTGTCATCTAAAGGGACCCATCACTTTTGTTAAAGATAGTTTGTCATATTGTGATCAAATTAGAAGTTCAAAGGATTCCTTGTTTTATAACAATGATTTTACCACATGCTTTCAAAACATTAAAAATTTAATTCCTAACAAAATCATGAGTCATAAAAATTACAAAGGGAAAGGTTTGGGGCCAAAGCAACAAGGTATTATTGATCCTATTTTTATAACTAAACACAAAGGAGATTGAGGCATTGGATACACACTACCTGGGGATGACCCCTTTGATATCGAGAGAGACACAACTTTGATGACTAATGAAGATGATCCCAATAGCGATGCAGGGTCCCATTATAGTATTTAAGGGGAACTAGCAGATGCAAACCTCTTCATTACCACTTCTACCAATACCATTATACCCTTTATGACCAATTACCCTATTACCCTTCATTATCCCTAATTACTTGACAATACCAACAAAATAATTTTATACCATTGAAGGAATTTATGAGTGATGAAGTAATTTTAAAACTCATGGGGATTAGAGATAGTCTTTGATTGAGCAATCACAAGCAAGAACTTGGAATCACATTTGACCTTGTTACCTACTTTGGGGCTCAGGTGAACTTCCTCAATCAATAAGACAGTCAAACATTAACGTCTACTAGTGAAAACCTCTTTGAGAAACTTCTAGACCAAGGTAAAAGATAGACGTATCCTTTGGTCAAAACCTATCTGAGGTGTCAGTTGATGAGGAAGTTCACTCTCTTCAATAGGAAGCATAGATCTCTAAGAGTCTATTATTTAATTTCAGTACATGTACCATTTCCTTTGAGGAGCAAACATTTGAAAAATTGTTACATGGTTTTTTACACAACCATGTATTCATTTTTAGGTTGGATTTTTATTCCATAGGTTGTATTCAGACTCTTCCTCCATTGGTGAGCTTGTTGAATCAGTTGAGCCATAATCAAATGAAAAAGGTCAATTTCCATTAATTCCTATTATATTAGAGGATGATTCCATACCACTTGTGGAAGGTACCTATTGACATTGGCACTATAGATGATCTTAAAAAGGGTCAATCAAGTATTGGATAAATTATTAGGGCCAAGATTCATTTCACCAATTGAATATTCAAAATGGATCTAGGGTCTAGGGGTGACTATAGGATATATAGAGAGTCTTGCCCATATAACCTATAGCCACACTCCTTCGATGGCCTCCACTATATAGTTGGGGGAGAGGGAATTGGGGGAGAGGGATTTGGGGGAGAAGGAGCTGGGGGAGAGGGCCCCCTATCTAATATAAATATGGGGGACTCTACATTATTTGCTAGTTCAGTGGTTAGTCAACTATCAATAGCTATAGATGTCACGAGTTGAGTTAACTGTCTTTATATGGGGTGGGGGTGAATAGGTATTTAGGGATTTTCTTAATCAAGGGTATATCATAGATAGAGGGTGCCGACTATGGACTATAGACTATAGATAGTCACGTTGCCCCGCTCTCCCTCCCCCACAAAAGCATATTCAACACTTGGACATTCATGGAAAATTCTCAATTGATTATCAATCTAGTCATAGATCAGTATCACAAAGGAGATGAAAAGTTCATGCCCCAAAAAAACATGGTTGACAATCTTAAACACCACTTTGAATGTATCAAATTTGAGTAAATACCATGGGCTAGTAATAAATCAACTGACGTTGTCAAAGACCTTAGCTCATGGATGGACATATCTTATAATTAATTATAGTACGCTTTATTTTACCACCTTACAGTCATTCAAAATTAGAAATGGTATGTGATATTGTTGGTCCTCATTCTCCTTGATACCTAGATATATACACTTGCCTCCAAAAATCATACCCTTATTATTGCATTATCCCTTGTTCAACAGTAATCCTTCATCCATACCACATTTAATTACACCTTAATTAGTGCTACTCTCTATCTTAAAGGCTATGATGGGATGCTACTTTGATGTTTACACTTGGGTGAATCTCATTTAGTGATTAAAGGTGAGCACAATGGGATTTGTTGGGTCCACACTAGTAAAGTGGTCCTTGCTAAGACCACTACTTAAGTCAAGGTGATATTGGCTCACATTGTATTTAGATGTGTGTTTATTATTGATTTACAACATGGTGGCTTATTTCAAGCACTTTTAATGCTTACTTTGTTCAAACATTATTTATGAGCACCCCGACTTCGGGGCATGTCCTCTCACTCTCCCATTCATTCCATTTTCCATCCTTGAGTCAGTTCATGTCCTTCCCCCATCCTATTCCATTTTTCATCTTGGTTATGACCTACATGTACTAAAAAGGATTAAGAATACATTTTGGTAGGTAATTTAGATTTGGTCATCATTGGTACATCTTTTCAGGAAGAATATCATAGTACTTCAACATGGTTTCCTTGCTTGGTAGTGAGAACTCCTTTTAGTTCCTTCTAATCATATTCCTCATTCCTCATCACTTCCTTTGCTTAATTAGTTTGTTATTGAAATTTATTTCCTTTGCATCTTGAAGTACCGTTACAACCAGTTTAGCTATTGTTTGAGCCCCTACCCAAGGTTATTTTTCCTTTGCTATACAGTTCTTTGTACATTTGTTTGTATTATTTTTTGCATCTTATTCCAAAAATCCCTAAACATTGAAAAGTCTAAAAAATCCTAAAAATCAAAATATTCAAAAAATGGCTCCCATCTCCACAATAGATATAAAGCCACACAACCTTTGTATAATTTATCATCCTATTCATCAATGGATTTGCCTATTGGTCATATTCTAGGTGGCATTATTCATGCATGTTATGGATAATTCTCCCTTTACATTTGAGCATTTCATGGGTGGAAGTCTTTTATAATGTCATCATCATTTCTAATCATCATTATCATTTTTAATCATCATTATAATTTATTCATTAACCTCCCATTTCAGGGAGAACTAAATTAGCCTGAGGTCCATATGGACTATAGAAGTAATGCTTGGCTACATGGGGTAGCTCGGGCCAGCTCGACCACTACTATCACCATCATTCTTATTTTCATTTATGCTCTCACCATTTTTCAAGCCCATTTACAATCTCATCATTTTGAGAGTCAATACCATTTTCATCTTTAATTAGGTTCATTCTAATCCTTATCATCACTTTGCTTCTTTCCCATTCTTAAGAGAACTACATATGGCCTGAGGGTACACATAGACTATGTAGGTAGTGTTGAGTTGCATGGGGCATCTAGAGTCAGCTCCACCACCCTTTCCTTATTCTTATATTACCACTCAAAGTCTAAATGGTTACATTATCCTATCTATCTCTCCCTGGACTTAAGGACAAATCACCAAGTGTAGCATCTTATTACCACACACACTACATGAGGATTATTTGATTGTTTATTACTTTTCAAGTTTTTGTGTGTGTGTGTTTGATTTTTTGCTTGTTTGTTTGATTTTATTGTTGTGATTTGACTCAGTCACATATGTGTTAATGGGATGATTCCTTATGCTTGTACTTGAGTCCATACATTGGTATATGACAATAATTTCATCTCAGTTTTTCCATATTATGGTGCATTTGTTTCATTTATTTATTGGATCGAGGGTCAGTCCTTATACACATCATGGTGAAGTTATCATGGTGTTTTGTATTATGATGCATATTATTGTGTGTTATATTAAAAATAAAGCACTAGAGTCTTATCTACAATGTCGCATGCAACAATGTCCCCCCTTGTAGGAAGCTCTCATCACATTTTCCATGATCAAATTCTTATCACTTAACACTCTTGCTACATCTGATCTGAAAACCTAGATTTACGTCTATAAATAAATCACATAGTTTTTCAAACGGATATGAAATTCTCAATTCCTTAATTAAAATAGAATTGGTTGCAAAATTTCTCAATTTATGATTAAATAAAATAAGAAACGGATTTAATATTCAGACTCATTTGTGAATAGTAATTAACCCTGCTAATAAATACTATTTTATTTTAAAATGGATTTTAATATTAAAAAAATTAATTTCACAAATTTATTTAAATAAAATTGATTTTTTAATCAGAGTGTAAAAATTGTATGAACAATTCTAAATATGAGTGATTGGTAAACTCATATAACTTTATTGTTCATTTACAACATTCCATAAATATTTTATCTCTATATAATAATCTCTTAATTAATTCCTCATAATTTATTTTTCAAAATATCAATAATAATTTAAAAAACGATAATAATGGAAAACTGAAAATAAAATAGAGACTAGAGATTGTTTATGGGGTTCACCAATTGGCTACGTCTCCAAGTTCATTCATATTGTTCCATTTAAATAAGATGTAAATACAATGATTAAACTTACATCCCTAAATAACTTGCAATTGGTTGATCAAGCTTTAAAGAACTCAGATCACAGATCACAAACATCCTTTATTTTCAAAAGATCACTTGCAAATATATATATCTCAGGAATGGGCAATTTTTATCTCTCTTTAAGGAGGTAAAACACTCTCAAAAGGTTTATAAACTACCTTCTAGCCACAAATCCCTCCATGTGATCTACACAGATTAAAAAAAAATCTACTTCTGTACCAAAAAATACACAACCTTTGTACCCAAAAATATATAGCCTCTGTATATTCTCGTACGTTGCTCCCTCTATGCAAAATCATCACTACCTCTGTAAAAACACTTGTAATTTATATTTCTCAATGCCTCGATGGCATTCGTTGGGCATCAACTAATAGATCTATGCCAGGGAATCTTTTTGGTTTTTCCCTACCTTTGATCATTGATTAGGCACTAACTATTTTTTCAAATTGAGATTTTGTCTTAACAACATGGCTTTGAATTTCTTATTTTAGTAACAAATCCTATAATTTATAGAAAGCTTAAACTCCATGATTAATTTATCAAAACACTTACCCATAAATAATATAGTCCACGTTACCACTAAGACCACTAACCATGCAAAATCGTTGATCACTTTTGGGTGGACATGTATGTTAAAAAGGATATTTAATTTAACAAAACATATCCATGTAAATCTCTACCAACCGTCACTCCTTTTCATTTGACATCCATGTTGGTAAAAAGGTGGGAGTTTAATGCCAAACAAAACTAAAATATCTACATGCAAACAAGTACGCCTATCCAAAGCCGCCAACCACTTTGTGGATCCTCCACATCGTGGGGGGGAATAACATGTGCATGTGGCGTTTAGCATAAAAAGGTAAGCGGGAGATAAACCAAACATAAACATATCCCATTAAAATATGTCCACCATCCAAAGTGATTCCACGTGGGGAAAATTAAAGTGGAATAAAGTGTTTAATTTAATTAAAGTTTTCCATGCCCCCCATCTAATGTGAAAATGAATTCCACGTAGGAAAAGGAAAATTGAAGTTTTGAAATAAAGGATTATTAAACAATATTCTATGGTCTTTTATTATTATTATTATTTTTTTAACAACCATGAATAACCATCCACTCCCATGTGTAATATTAAGATTTAGGATTTGATTTAAATATTCAATTGAACAATTAAATAATCATAGATAGGATAATGAAATGGAGGATTTAATATATCCTATGATAAATTAATACCATACATAAGATATTAATAATATTTTGATAAATCATGGTGGGAAAAAATCATAATTTAAATATTATTCATAAAAGATTATCATGATGGGATAATCATGGATAAATATTTTCCAAACCATAGAAAGAGTGAAAATCCTCCGGATCAAACCTCCCCAATAAGACCCTTTTGGTCCTCAATAGGTCAAATCACTCTCTAAATTTGTAAATGGTTCAGTTTGTAAAATATCATGGTAACAATTCAAAAATCAAATTGAATCCCTAAAATGCCAGTGAAAGAAATATCTACCCATTACAAAATTGTAGATAGAAGTAAACTGCTAGCTCAAATGTCACATCTTCAAAATGGGAAATCTACCTTCAAAATAATCACCAAGTATCACTGCAAACTAATTTGTTAGTGTAATAAATATACACATTTATTGTAACCATATAATGGAATGCAATTTTTTTCAAATAGACATACTGATCATGCCTCATATAATCTACAAATACTATTGTCAAGGTTTAAAAATAATTTTTTTCCAAAAACTCAAACTTGAGAAAATAATTCAATTATGATAAACTTGTCCTTTGGTTTTTCTCTATAGGTCACTCCAATAAACCATATTCCAAACTCAAATCATTTGAGAATATCTTCAAGTTTAAATATGAGTTAATTCATTTACCAATACATCAGGCACTCAAAAACTTATTTAGGAGAATAAATAGAGCTTAGCAAAACTATAAACATGAGAAAATAATCCAAGTATGATAAACCTATCACTCAGATTTACTCACAGTTGGTACCTCCAAAATTGCTCAAAACCAAAATTTATTCCTTTTATTGAAATTCCAAAATTGTTTTGAACATTTACATGCTAATAAAGTAACACAACTATGTAAATATAAAACTAATAAATTGTTTACCAAAACACTTAATCACATTTTCCTATTCAGGTGGTTTCATTTCCTCAGTGAATACTTGAGTAGCTGCATGGGTCATAGCTGAAACTATTTTTTTAACAATGTTTTCTTTTTTCACAACTTTCTAATGTTGTTTTGGATGAAGCTGCCAACACTTATTAACCTCATGCACTTTCTTATTACAATGAGTCCAAAAATATTTGTCTATTCTTTTGGAAAATATACTCTTACTACCATTCTCTAAATGTTGTCTAGGAGAGTGGTCTTTCAAAATCTTTCCTAACAAATATTTACATTTCCAACATTTGGCTACACAATGGTTAGATAATCCATAAAAACTACATAGATAAATGTATCATAAATTTTGTGTACCATAATAAAAAAGAACGTTGAAATATTTACATTGTCTGGTAGAATTAGAATCAATATTATTTCAAGTGTGATGAAAATAATGTGTTTTACCTTCTATCTGAGATGGTTTACACTTCTCTATAGCACATTTTGCTTATGCTTTGTTAGAGCATTCACTTGTTTCATTTTGAATACTAGATATGTATCCCAAACTTGCACGATAAGGTTTATCCTCAACCTGAATGGGCTTAGTAATGCCTTGGCCATCTTTTCTAAGGCCTTTTCCATTAAATCTCATTTTAACAAGTAATTTTGAACTTATACATTTAGTGTGTTGTTCAAACTTACAAAAATCCTTTTTATCAAATTCATGATGGAAAGAAAAAATAACCGGTGACTCACATTCACTTATAGTGCTTAATGAATTTGTTTGTGCACTTGTGGGAGAGGAAAGTCATATATGTATAATGGACTTGTTTTTCTCCTTGGTGCCATCATTATTTTGCAAACTTGATAAGAGCTCATCTTTGGCTTGCAACTCTTTTGTCAACCTTTCAATCTCCTCTTCCAATGAGTAAAACTTTGCTCTCAAGAAAGAGGTCTCTTCTTGAATTTGCATATTAAATATTTTAAGCTCATCAAGTTTCTCTTGTTTGGACAACTTGCCCATGGTTTCTTGTTCTTGTAAACAATCTGTACTTTCAACACTACAAATGAAGTAAGCAATAAATCTACAATAACCCAACCAATACTGAAATTGAATTCAAATTTTTACACAATAAAAAACTAATCCTTACATTCTAATCGCTCTAATACCAAACTGATTTGAAAATCTAGAGTTACCCCTATAGATAAATCACACAATTTTTCAAACAAATACTGAAATTCTCCATTCCTTAATTATAATAAAATTGGTTGTGGATTTTCTCAATTTTCAATTAAATACAATGGGAAATGGATTTAATATTTAGACTAATCCATGAACAGTAATTAGCTCCTACTAATAAATACTATTTTATTTAAAAATAAAATTTAATATGAAAATCAATTTTTAGAATTTATTTAAATAGAATTAAATTTTAATCAGAATGTAAAAATTGTCTTAATAACTCTGAATATGAGTGATTTGATAAACTCATATAACTTTGTTGTTCATTTACAACATGTCATAAATATTTCATCTCTGTAAAAAATCTCTTAATTAATTCCTCATAATGTATTTTCTAAAATATTAATAATAATTTAAAAATTGATAATAATTGAAAACTAAAAATAAAATAGAGACCATAGATTGTTTATGGGGTTCATCAATTAGCTACATCCCCAGGTTCATTTGAACCATTTCATTTAAATAAGATCTAAATACAATGATTAAACTTACATCCCTGAATAATTTGTAATTGGTTGATCAACCTTTGAAGAACTCAGATCACAGATCATAGATTACAAACATCCTTTATTGTCAAAAGATCACCTGCAAATATATATATATATATGTATCTCTGAAATGGGTAAATTTTCTCTCTTCAACGAGGCAAAACAATCTCAAAAGGTTTATAAACTAACTTTTGGTCACAAATCCCTCTCTAATCTACATAAATTAAAAAAATATTTTACTTTTATACCCAAAAATACATAAACTTTGTATATTCTCGTACGTTGTTCCCTCTGTGCAAAATCACCCCTACCTTTATAAAAACACCTACAGTTTATATTTATCAATGCCTTTATGGAATTGGTTGGGCATCAGCTAACAAATCTATGTTGGATAATCTTTTTTGGTTTTTCCTTGCCTTTGTTCATTGGTTGGGCACTAACCATTTTCTTAAATTGAGATTTCATCTTAGCAACATGGCTTTGAATTTTTTATTTTAGGAACGAACATTTTAACTTATGGAAGGTTGAAAATCTATGATTAATTTATCAAAACACTTACCCATAAATAATACGGTCCACGTTACCACCAAGACCACCAACCATGCAAAACCGTTGATCACTTTTGAGTGGACATGAATGTTAAAAAAGATATTTAATTTAAAAAAATATTATCCACGTAAATCTGCACCAACCGTCGCTCCTTTTCATTGGACATCCATGTTGGTAAAAAGGTGGAAGTTTAATGCCAAACAAAACTAAAATATATCCATGCAAACAAGTACGCCCCATCCAAAACCGCCAACCACTTTGTGGATCCGCCACGTGGGGGGAATAACATGTGCACGTGGCGTTTAGCGTAAAAAGGTAAGTGGGAGATAAACCAAACATAAACATATCCCATTAAAATATCTCCACCATTCAAAGTGATTCTACGTGGGGAAAATTAGAGTGGAATAAAGTATTTAATTTAATAAACTCTTCCATGCCTCCCATTTAATGTGAAAATGAATTCCACGTGGGAAAAGGAAAAGTGGAGTTTTGAAAGAAAGGTTTATTAAATATTATTCCATGGTCTTTTATTATTATTATTATTTTAATAACCATCCACTCCCACGTGTAATATTAATATTTGGGATTTTATTTAAATATCCAATCAAATAATTAAATAATTATAAATAGGATATTTAAATGGAGGATTTAATATATCTTATGATAAATTAATACCATACATAAGATATTAATAATATTTTGATAAATTATGGCGAGAAAAAACTATAATTTAAATATTATTAATAAAGGATTATCATGATGGGATAATCATGGATCAATATATTCCAAACCATAGAAAGAGTGAAAATCCTTTAGATCAAACATCCTCAATAAGACCCTTTTGGTCCCCAAAAGGTCAAATCACTCTCTAAATCTGCAAATGGTTCACTTTACAAAATATCATGGTAACGATTCAAAAATCAAATTGAATCCCTGAAATGCTAGTGAAAGAAATATCTACCCATTACCAAATTGTAGATAGAAGTAAACTGCTTGCTCAAATGTCACATCTTCAAAATGATGAATCTGTCTGTAAAATAATCACCAAGTGTAACTGCAAACCAATTTGTTAATGTAATAAATATACACGTTTATTATAACCATATACTGAAATGTAAATTTTTTCGAATAGACATACTAATCATGCCCCATATAATTTGCATATATTGTTGTCAAGGTTTAAAAATGAAGTTTTTTAAAAAACCCAAACATGAAAAAATAATTCAAGTATGATAAAATTGTCCCTTGGTTTTTCTCTATAGGTCACTCCAATAAACCATATTCAAAACTTAAATCATTTGGGAATATATCCAAAGTTAAATATGAGTTAATTCCTTTACCAATACATCAGGAACTCAAAAACATATTTAGGAGAATAAATAGATCTTAGCAAAACCATAAACATGAGAAAATAATCTAAGTATGATAAACCTATCACTTGGATTTACTCACAGTTGGTACCTCCAAAATTACTCAAAACCAAAATATATTTCTTTTACTAAAATTTCAAAACTACTTTGAACATTTGCATGTTAATAAAGTAACACGACTGTGTAAACATAAAACTCATAAATTGTTTAGCAAACCACTTAATCACATTTTCCTATTTAGGTGGTTTAATATTTTTAGTGAATACCTAAGTTGTTGCATGGGTCATATCTAAAACTGTTGGTTTAACAATGTTTTCTTTTTTCACAACTTTCTAATGTTGTTTTGGATGAATCTGCTAACACTTATTAACCTCATGTCCTTTCCTATTACAATGAGTACAAAAAATTTTGTCCATTTTTTTGGAAAGCGTAGTCATACTACCATTCTCTAAACACTGTCCAGGAAAGTGGTATTTCAAAATCATTCCTAACAAATATTTATGTTTTTAACATTTGGCAACACAGTGGTTAGACAATCTACAAAAATTGCATGGATAAACATACCACAAATTTTGTGTACGATAGTCAAAATGAACGTTGGAATATTTGTATTGTTGGGTAGAATTAGAATTAACATTATTGTAAGTGCGACAAAAATAATGTGTTTTGCCTTCTATCTGAGATGGTTTACACTTCTCTGTAGTACCTCTTGCTTTTGCTTTCTTAAAACATTCACCTATTTCATTCTAAATATTAGATTTGTATCCCGAACCTGCATAATGAAGTTTATCCTTCTACCTGAATGGGCTTAGTAATGCCTTGGCCATCTTTTCCAAGGCCATTTCCATTAAATCCTATTTTAACAAATAATTTTGAACCTATACCTCTAGTGTGTTGTTCAAAATTATAAAAATCATTTTTATCAAATTCATGATGGAAAGGAAAAGTAACTGGGGACTCATATTCACTTATAGTGCTTAATGAATTTGTTTGTACACTTGTGAGAGAGGAAATTCCTATATGTATAAAGGACTTATTTTTCTCCTTCGTGCCATCATCATTTTGCAAACTTGACAAGAGTTCATCCTTGGCTTATAATTTTTTTTTCAACCTTTCAATCTCCTCTTCCAAGGAGTAAAACGTTGCTCTCAGGAAAGAGTTATCTTCTTGAATTTGCATATTAAATGTTTCAAGCTCATCAAGTTTGTCTTGTTTGGAAAACTTGCCCGTGGTTTCTTGTTCCTACAAACAATATGTACTTAAAACACTGCAAATGGAGTAAGCAATAAATCTGCAATAATCCAACCAATACTAAAACTAAATTCAAATTTTTACACAATCAGAAGTTAATCCCTGCATTCTAATTGCTATGATACCAAACTGATCCAAAAACCTAGATTTACCCTATAGATAAATCATGTAATTTTTTAAATGGATACTAAAATTCTCAATTCCTTAATTAAAATAGAATTGGTTGTAGATTTTCTCAAATTTCAATTAAAAAAATAAGAAATAGATTTAATATTCAGACTGATATGTGAACAGTGATTAGCTCCTGCTAATAAATACTATTTTATTTAAAAGTAGATTTTAATATAAAAAATCAATTTCCAAAATTTATTTAAATAAAATTAATTTTTATAATCAAAATGTAAAAATTGTCTGAATAATTCTAAATATAAGTGATTTGGTAAACTCATATAACTCTATTGTTCATTTACAACATTCTATAAATATTTTCTCTGTAAAATAATCTCTTAATTAATTCTCTGTAATATATTTTTTAAAATATCAATAATAATTTAAAAATTGATAATAATGAAAAACTAACAATAAAATAAAGACTAGAGATTATTTATGGGGTTCACTAATTGGCTACGTCCCCAGGGTCATTCGAACCGTTTCATTTAAATAAGATGTAAATACAATGATTAAACTTACATCTTTGAAAAGTTTACAATTGGTTGATCAACCTTTGAAGAACTCAAATCGCAGATCACAACATCCTTCATTTCCAAAAGATCACTTGCAAATATATATAGCTCCAAAATGGGCAATTTCTCTCTCTCTTCAAAGAGGGAAAACACTCTTAAAAGGTTTATAAACGACCTTTTGGTCACAAATCTCTCTTTGCAATCTACATAGATTAAAAAATATATTCTGCGTATGTACCAAAAAATACACAGTCTCTATACCCGAAAATACATAGCCTTTGTATATTCTCGTACATTGTTCCCTCTGTGTAAATTCACCACTGCTTCTGTAAAAACACTTGCAATTTATCTTTCTCAATGCCTCCATGGCATTGGCTTGGCATCAACTAACATATCTATACTGAGCAATATTTTATGGTTTTTCCTTGCCTTTGTTCATTAGCTGGGTATTAACCATTTTCCCAAATTGAGATTTCATCTTATCAACATAGCTTTGAATTTCTTATTTTAAGAATCAATCCTGTAATTTATGAAAGGTTGAAACTCCATGCGTAATTTATCAAAACACTTGTCCATAAATATGGTCCACATTACCACCAAAACCGGCAACCATGCAAAACCATTGATCACTTTTGAGTAGACATGTATGTTAAAAAAGATATTTGGTTTAAAAAATATATATCCATGTAAATCTCCACCAACCATCGCTCCTTTTC
The DNA here is from genome assembly GCA_037957365.1 of Torreya grandis. Lineage (NCBI taxonomy): Eukaryota > Viridiplantae > Streptophyta > Pinopsida > Cupressales > Taxaceae > Torreya > Torreya grandis. The sequence goes on along the minus strand of JARHVA010000016.1, from coordinate 2,644,226 downwards.
ATTAGACATCCACGTTGGTAAAAAGTTGGGAGTTTAACGCCAAACAAAACAATATAAAGATAAAGTTTACTAAAATATCGCCATGCAAACAAATACGCCCCATCCGAAAGCACTCTCACCACTTGGGGAATAACATGTGCATGTGGTGTTTAGCATAAAAAGGTAAGTGGGAGATAAACCAAACATAAACATATCCCATTAAAATATCTTCACCATCCAATGTGACTCCATGTGGGGAAAATTAAAGTGGAATAAAATGTTTAATTTAATAATTCTCTTTCATGCACCCCATCCAACGTGAAAATGAATTCCAAGTGGGAAAAGGAAAAATGGAGTTTTGAAATAAAGTTTATTAAACAATATTCCATGGTCTTTTATTATTATTATTATTTTAATAACCATGATAACCATCCACTCCCACGTGTAATATTAATATTTGGGATTTGATTTAAATATCCAATGGAATAATTAAATAACCATGGATAGGATATTTAAAAGGAGGATTTAATATATCTTATGATAAATTAATACCATAAGATATTAATAATATTTTGATAAATTATGGTGGAAAAAAATCATAATTTAAATATTATTAATAAATTATTATCACGATGGGATAATTATAAATAAATATTTTTTGAATTATAGAAAGAATAAAAATTATTTGGATCAACATCTATGCTAGTTAGGATGTGCATATCGAAATTAGCATGTAACAGAGAGTCGTACACATTATTCCTCATATCATCAGGGTAAAGCCTTGAGATATGTTTGTTAATTAATCAATCAAGTCAATCAAGCCAATCAACTATTACATTTGTCTTGTTGGGGAAAATTAAATACTCAACACTCAAATCGGCCCTACAAAGACAACTCAATTTATTCATCAATCACTTTTCTCCCCTCTTTTGGGACAACTTATTTTTATACTCTATCAATCATTGGCAATTAGAACACCCACTTTCTTCCTGTCAAGGGACCATCCATCAATATTATTTTTTGGTCACTCTCTCGAGGGGACATCTTTGGTGTCCCAAAGAACGTTTAGGGGATTAGTGTGAACCTATTTTCAACAAATTGAACAAAATTCAACAAAACATGAACACATCATTCTTTAATCATTTTAATGATTTTTTCAATCTTTGAAAAGTCATTGCTTTGTTTGTGTTTCACAAATGCTTTGTCAAATTGGAGTAAAATGTAGACACTCAATGCTCATCACTTTTGTGTCACAATTATGATCACAATCAATTTCTTACAATAACCACAAATCATCAAAATGCCCAAATTAGTCTGCACACTTGACATGCATATTTTGAAACATATGGGTGCATTCTTGATTGACGTAATACACTGTACATAATCATTTAACTTCAAATTATGACTTTGAAAGAGATGTTTTGGAATTAATTAGGTCAAATAGTTAGTTCAAGTTTCAATATTGCATAAATCACCTAGAAGATAATCATGATTAGCTAGCCCATCAAATAAAATCAAGTGGTTAAGCAAAAAATCTATATAAATTAGTTAATTTCTTATTATGCAATATTTAAATATTCAACAAATATCTAAATAGTGACATCATCATGACACCACTCATAAGGTTGTCAAGCATTAACATAAATGCTAGGAGATATCAGAAAATTGAACCCATGCCTCATTAATATAAAATTAATTCCAAACATTAATTGCATTTTTCCTACCAGATGAGACTGATTTGAATCATACATATTCATCTTGATCCAACAACCACAATCAATCTGACAAATATATAAATGCAAGGGTCATTTGAGCATAATGACCAAGATTTTTAGTGTAAACTTATTATGCAAAAATGTAAAGGAAAGATTCATCAATACATCATTTTATTCCTATTTTATTTAGGCCAAATCTTATGTAACCTAGGGGAAATGCTACATATATGAAGGTGCCACATCGACAAAGACTCCAAGATTATAATCTTAGGCTCAATACACCATTAATCCATCTTGGAAACGAGTCAATAGGAAAGGTATAACTTTTGTTTCATGTCTTTGTATTTGTTTACATTCTCCTAGACCTTGCCCAGACTGAGGGTTTACACTTTAGAAGTTATTTTTGATTTTGGCATACTAACATGAACTAACATGTATTGTAATCATGATATACACCTATTGTATATGATGCCCTTATTATTGTAAATCCTACATAACTCACTTCAAATTCACCTACATATGTGTTTGGTTATTCTGAAAAACACACTACTGTGTTTGGTTCTCACATACTTTGTTCCATGGGTCATCTTGGTGGAGGTATTGGCAAACATTCGCAAGGTATCATTTCTCCTATCTAGCCTATTCATTATATTGCTTGCTATAACATTGGTTTTAATGTAGGGATTTCATCTTCATTGAGGTTATTTTATGACAAAGTTCTTATTTTTGTTTGCTCCACTCTTCATGAGGATTTTGAGCAACACATGAATTTTGATGCACCTTAACTCAAGGGTGAGAGTCCTATGATTAATTCAACCAGGCATGATCAAGCTAACACATTCTTTGGATGTTTCTTCACATTCACATTTTATGTCTTTTGCACCCATTCACATGCATGCATCAACATCCACCATTTATATTCATTTTGGATAGATTTCAGATCACTTATGGCAATGCCATCAATGTTATTTATGAGTATTTTACTAGCATGGTTCCTCCACTATTTAGCTTCTTTATTTGTGCATTATTCCCTTGTATTAAGAGTACCTCTCTTATTTTTTATGGTGTCTTATACATATTAACAACATTCTAGAGTTACTCATGGCGTTTGGTGGGTTTTTAATTTTATGGGATCATTTTTAATCACACTAAGTCTATAGATCCATGGAAGGTTTGTTATTTCAACAAAGTCTACCTTTATGCATGTATGCTCTATTTTGAGCACTTCTTTCTCTGCTTCAGTTGTTTGACTCTCCTATCACTACTAGGACCATCTTCTTGAGAGATATGTTTTCTGTATCTTTGACACTTTCATTGACAACATGATTGTCTTCATTTTAAGAGAGGCATGGTTTTGTATAAGATATTATTAGTGGTTATGTGTTTGAGTAGTAGGCTTCATCCACTCATTCAGATTGTTTGTGTTGCTCTACCCATTCAATAATATGGGGGATGTGTGCAGATTATATTTCTTCAAGTATTGTGTCCCTTGCTAACTCTTGGTGCACCGTATCTTTTATTTTTAGGTAGTTGATCGAATTTAGTTTGGTGAACTCTTTTGCACTTTCAACACCACTAATAATATCTTTTTTATAAGGAATTATTTTGTTGTCTACAATGTTAATTATTTTTTCTAGTGATCAAGCAGTCGATCTAGACCACTCATGTAGGATTGAGTTCCTTTGTAACTTTTAAGTCCACCTAGTGCATTTATGTTTGAGTGTACCTTATTTAGCATTGTGTCTGAGTATAGAGTTGTTTGCTTCTTGGAACACCTTGCAACATATGTTTGATCTCTCCACTTTCATTGTTATTACTATTTTTTTAAACATTGTAGTAAATCATTTTTCATAAATACATTTCATTGTACATGGGTCCTTGATCAGGCCTAGTGTCAAGACCCATATGTGAGGATTTGCCTTCTTGTGTTCTCTTTTCTCACTCCCCAAGTTATGTTTAAGGGAGGGTGTTGGTGAAACATTCTAATTACATGTTGTTAACCCTAACTTAGGGTGTACTAATTTTTAGGTATCTTGACTTTAGCCTTTAGCATATTTAGGCTTTAACTTATTATAAGCTTAAATATTACAATGAATTTACAACTAATACAATCCAGCTTTAGTCATCATTATAGGATAACAAATTGCTTGATCTCATGACCAATGAGAGATATTGGCCAAGTATTGACTTAACTATATAATTATTTATTTTTTAGGTATTTGTACGTTAAGGTAGATTGTACATTGAGATAGAAATACATAGAGACTCACATTTTTTGTTTAGTTTCCCCATGTGCATTATGACATTTATATAACTATGGCAATGGTTTGTGGATGAGATCTTGGTAATTGAGTATTTTAAACTCCAATACCATTTGCAGTAGTCAATTCATTTTCTTTGAGTGAACCCATTCTTTTTCATTTCATAAGAGTAATTTTTGTTAACTATCACATTCCAAAAAAAATCTTCATGATAGTTGTTAATATTTTTAAAATTCTTTCAGGGGATAGCATTACTAACATCATATACACTTAAATGGATTGAAGGAAAACCAAGCATACATTAAATTTTTCTTGTCCAAGATAACTCCTTTATTTTCCCAAGAGGCAAATCTATTATGAAACATGAAGATTAAATTCTCCCAAAATTCTTCATTTGTTCTTCTTATAAATAAAGGCACTCCTAACTATTTTGTAGGGGGAAAGGAAATGAAGAAGCCCAATGTGTTTTTATTTATTTATACTCTTCAAATGGATGTATTTACAAAAAATATGTATGACTTACCATGATTAACACATTTTTATGAAGTGATCTAGTACCAATTAAAAATCTTTTTGATCATTTTAGCATCTTCAAACCTATCTAAATTAGTCGATCCATAAATTTACCATGAGAAAAAGAATTGGAATGTGTTAACAACACTAATATTATCAGGATATTTTGTTTTACTCAAGCCTTTCCCAAGGATTCATCCATAATAATGAAGAGGCAAGGGCATAGAGAGTCTTCTTGACATAGGCCTCTAGAAGATTCAAAAAAGTAGCTCAGACACCATTCACCATGATAAAGAAGAAGGGGGAAGAAATACAGGGCACTAACTAATTACCCCACTTCTCAGAGATGCCATATTTTATAATAATTTCAATCACAAAAATTTAATTCTCTTGATCATAAGCCCTATTAAATCTTAATTATCATGGTTAATTCCCTTTTCATCTTTGAAGAGTTTATAAATTCAGGACAATGACTATGTCATCAAGGAATTATCTTCCTTGATCAAACCAATGGATTTGATGGGAAATAATGAGTGGAAGTATAAATTGCAACCTAATAGCATTCTAATAATTTTATTTAGAAGTTTTTAATTCACTTTATCATAAGATTTATGAATGCTTAATTACCATGGTTGATTGTTTTCATGTTTGAAGAATTTATCAATTCATGCATCATAACCATGTCATCAAGGATTTATCTTTCCTTGAATAAACCAATCTTATTGGTGGAAAATAATGTGGGGAATTAGAACTTTAAACCCAATTATTAGAGAAAAAATAAATGACGTAACTCATGCCTTATAGATGCAACACATGGGATGACATAACCATTATATAAAAGATGTGTATATAGGACATGGAAGAGCTAACAAATGTGATATAAAATATAGATGTTGTTAAGGAAATCAACATCATTGGATCATGTACATATGACCCATTTGGGTCCTTAAAGGTTATATCATATGTGAATTTTAAGAGCCAATGTTCAAAGTAAAGCTGAAGGAGAAAAACAAGGTTTTTTTTAGCTAGGGCATATAGAATTTCAATCAAATTATAGGGTTTTAGCTCATTTTGATACAAAAATTCAATGTACATTAACCAATTACACCCTAAATGGGGACATCCAAGTCAAAAGGAGTCAATTCTGACTATAAAGGAAGAAGAATTACAATGAGGGGTCTATGGATGACATTAACAAATAGTCAAAGCTCAAGAGTCGAGCAAGAAAGTTACAAGGGACAACTAAACAAACAATAAAAATATGGCACTAAAAAGGAAGGTATATGATAAATTTGATCAAGATAAGGGCAAATGGTAGAGGGGTAGAGACATAATTACCATTAAAGAAGAAAAACTAGAGTTGAGTGATGTTAACAAATCAAAGAATATAATGAAAACACCTCCTCTTAAGATTCCTATGATGTAGTTAGTGGAGAAATTTTTTCAAGGTGAGACTTTATCGTTATATGTGGGATACTACACCATCGACAACTTCAATCATAGAATGCCTAATTGTTAGCAACTTGTATTCTACATCAAACAAAACTACACAATCAAACCTAAGTTATGATGTGGTCATGAACATTGTTCATTTCTTTTCAATCATGCATTTTGTTTTTGCATGGAGAAAACTTGATCAAACAGAAGCAAAACATTATACTTAAATTTATAAGCCATCTATAGTTGATTAATTTTCTTTGAGTGAACCTAGCCTGATGGTTCTCTCATTCACCTGCATAGTTATTTATTTGAGCAGGCTTACCCTGATGATTATTTTTTCCCCATAGAGTATTTGGGTTAGTAAATTGTGTATTTTTTTCCACATTCATGAGGGTTGGGGCATGTTGCCTTCCCAACTCAAGATCTTGTATAGTTACAAAAGTTTGAGGAATGATCACCCCAACTATTTATGCACTTCAACAAGGAAGCATAGTTAGCCAATGCTTCAATAAAGAAGCATCATCTCCAACAAGTTAGAGGGAAAAATGGTTTACTCGTTTCTCTAAAAAAAAAATTCAATTTTAGATTTTAGATTTCACATATAGACATTGACTTCTTCATTTTCCTTGTAGGTTTGCATGGAGTAAAACTGTACATTTTGAACCATCTCCTAGAGATAAAATGTGTTGTACATAGTCAATTACATTATATCATTTTACTCTAACAATTACATTACTAGAATAAAATTGGGGCTTTTGTGGATACCAAAATCTGCTCTTTGGTACTTGACAATGACAAGTTTGACACAAAATTAATATGAATGCCTTGATCACTTAAACAAGGTCCTAATCCATCATCCTCTCACACTTGCATTATATCTTATGATTCAACCTTTTCATTATATTTTTACACACCTACATGAACCTCACTTTCTATTTCAAACTTGCTAAATATCCTACACAAACATCTCTAGACTCTTGGTTTAGTCTACCTGTACATAGGTTGGTTCTACTGAATAAGATCAACATTATCAGTCAATATTGACTTGATCTAGTTGGTAGTGATCCACTCCCAACAATAATTATTTTTTAAAATCAAAACCCATCTTTAGGGTCAACCCATAGCCTAGTGTGTCAATGACATGAGTAATTTTTCAATTGGATTCATATATAAACAAATTAAGGTCTCATTCAAAAGGGACTTGACACTTATCTCAGATACATTTATACACTATTGCACACATATTAAATATGTCATATTCTTCCCAATTTGTAAACCTATCATTAGGAGAAACCATAAGCCAAGTCTAGAACACTCAAAATACAAGTCAAAGAAAATATTGTCAAGTACCAAAGCCACATTATTAGTTGTATACATATAACAAATAAGCACAATTATAAAATCACACTAGGTGAGAGAACTATGTGTGGCTTGACTTCCCTCTACAGATTATTAGATACATAGACAATGGTCAATCATTAGACATGGGTGATTAGGGTTAGATCAACCTATTATATTTCACTCACCCTCACAAGCACACCTAGGGTTTTTAGGCAAAAGAAATTGATTTATGGAGTTGCATGCATCATTATGGTTTGGGATTACAAACACAAAGTGACCAAATATATTCACAAGTGGTCACATAGTCATTATGCCCTACTTATGTGTAGGTCGGTACTAATTATCAAGTTAATATTGATTAACAATACTGACATGATCATACAGAACTGATCCAACATAAACAATGAATTAGTTATGGAACCAAATGCACCACATACTTACTTATCTTTGATTTTCATTTACAAGATACATTCATAGTTAGAAAATCACAAAAAAATCTAAGTGTCATGATCTCTTTAATACTTTCTATATTTAGCATATGCCTTTGCCAAATTAGAAGAATCAATCTCAATCTTTTACATTCAAATGTATGCTTGAATGTCACATTTATCGATCTAAATTACATATCAAAGTTATAGCTTAATTATATTAATCTATTTCATTAACCAAATTATATTAAAATAAGAGAAAATCATGTGAACGATTTGAGGAAAATATTTGAAAGACTAAGACAATTCAAAATGAGATCAATAAGTGTGTGTTTTGTGTGACCTCTATTAAATTATTAAGTTTAATTATCTCTATATGAGGCATAGAAGTTGATACAAATAACACACAATCTATTATTGAGACACCTACTCCTAAGAATCTTAAGCAACTAAGAAGTTTATAAGGGCAAATTTTATTAATTATAAGACTTATCACTCAACAAGTTGACAAAACCCAACCTTTTGATATACTATTAAGAAAAGATATAACATTTGAAAGGGATGATAAATGTAAAAATCATTTTGATGTAATTAAACAATATTTAGCCAATCCACTTGTCATGATGTCACTTATCCCATATAGGTTATTTATTGGTATATATTTTCATAACATAACACACTTTTGGGAATTTATTTGCTCAAAATGACACTCTTAACAAGTAAAATACAATCTAGTACATCAATAGAACTTTGGTGAATTATGAAAAAATATTACAACTCAATGCAAAAATTATGCCTGGTTGTTGTGTTTATAACTCGTAAACTTAGACATGATATGTTTAATATTGAAACATATGTGATTGCTAGAGTTGATCCTTTGAAATACAAAATGTCTAATCCATATGGTAGGAAGAATAGCCAAATGGTCATGTTGTTAACAAAATTTTATCTCAATATTATATCACATAAATCCATAGAAGGATAAGTTATTGCATGATAATTAGTTGAGGTTTCCTTAGTAAAGCACATTTATTCAGATGATACTTTTGATGATGAGTTTGTAATGAATATTGATGAGAATAAGATGTCGACTATGTATTTTGTATTTGATTGCTCCAAAATCTTTAAGTGTCCAAGATTGCACAAAAATATTAAGAGAAGGTGAGATCAAAATCACCACAACAAAAGTTGCATCAAATGTATCAAAAAAGTCATTCATCAATTACCCAAAAAATACAAAGGATGTACATTATATAGTGAGAAATTAGGTCACCAAAGAGGCAACAACTCAACTCACTATTAGAAAATATATTAAGTGTATTTTACCCTAATGATCTTATAACCCTAAATAATCTGACTACTTTTTAGCTAAAACTGCAAGTAGGAAAAACACTACACCAACACCCCCTAAAGTGTATCTTAGAGAGATAGGAGAATTGGGTCTTAATAATGAGGCTTGATGAGGTACCTATAATCATACTTCCCATGACCCTATTCCTCCCTACGATTACACATCAACTCACGTGCAGACTACTGACCCTAATCATCCTACTTTGAGATATTCTCCACTCACTTGGACCTCTCACACATCATATTCTTACCCTCCATACATCCTTAGTCCATCTTAGCCCTTTTGCACACAAGATGGGCCCTCTAGAGACCCCCAGAGCCTTTCAAGAGCCTGTTGACTAGCCTAAGCCCCTATTTGACCCATATCACAACTTGTGTGAAGGAAACCCATGGTTTAGGTCGCATGTTTCCTTCACAAAAGTTGTGTCCTAGGCATAACATGTGCAAAAGTGCAAATTTGGACTCAAACGGTCAACAATAATTAGTTTTAGGTCCTTTGGTGGATTGGGGTTGGGATATAGGCCTCATTCTCATTCATTTGAGCCTCTCTCTCAATCACTTTCTTGATCTGATCTTCCCACTTTATTGGTCCATTGGAAGCTTGGCTACCTCCTTGAATCTCTCTTGATTCATGCTTGGTACAATAACTTTCATTGTGATAAGGGATGCCCTACATTACTGCAACTATTCTTGGTGTTTCTCATTGCCATTAAAAATGTTCTTGAATCTTGTGGGTTGATCCTAGCTCCCTCAAGACTCCATTGCACCTGTTTTTTGCCCCTTGCATTGGCTCTTCCATAGATTGGTGGCTTCTTTTTCACCTCCTCCACAACTTTTGGCTCTTGGTTTGGACTTAGCTTACACATAGCCTTATCTTCTTCCTCTCTTTCCTCTTAGATTGGACAATTGGTTGGTATAAAATTTGCACATCTCTTTGAGTTTGATATGAGGGAACTTTGTTTTGCAATTTGAAACTCTCTATTTATTTGTAGCAGTATACATGCTAGGGTTTGATTTGTTTTAATGATTTAGTTATTTTATGCATTATTTAGAATAGTTTATGAGGTTTATGCATTCATATGTGGTTACAAGATATCTTCATTGCTTGAAATATTTACCATTACATGTTATTCTTGCATTGGAAACATTTTTATTGCATTGTAGGATTCTACATGCTCAAAACAAACTATACAACTTGCTTAAATAATATCCTTTCTTGCTAAACTAGAATATTGCATTGTTAGAAAATAATAATGTTGAATTTGAAAGATATCTCAAATATAGATTAGGCATGCTCTTAAACCCTTTCTTGAAAACATCTTTATTACTTAAAATGTCTTTTATTTAGCCTAAAAGTGCCTTAGCTTCTAGATTCACATTCATTTATTAGCTCTCTTTACTTGGCATTGTTATTTTCATAATTTGTATGCAATCAATAGTCTAGTCTTAGCTACTTGCTTTACTATGGTTGGATCCACTAGAGTTACTTGCATACTTTGTGTGCCTATTCGTACTAGCCCCAACCTGGTTTACAAGTTTGTCTATAACTTGGTGCAAGCTGGTAAACCAGATAATCATTATAGATCTCTTATAGCCCGTATAACCCCTAAGCCTTCTAGCCTCTTAGTGGTTTGCTTTAGCACCCTAAAAAACACTAGTGGTTCCATTTAGATTCTTAGATATATATTATATAATGCCCCTAGCCAGGCCATGGCTTGGACTAGAAGCTTGTTTTTTTGCTTTCTTTGGGCCTCCATTTCAGCTTGTTATTACTCCCAGAACCACCAAACCTTCATCTGAAAGGTTTTGGCTCATTTTGGATGCAATGGCAGGGTCTATTTCTATATTTGAGGCATCTTTGGGTGTGTTTGGAGACCATTATAGTCTCTTGGACCCCTAGGTCCTTTAGCCTATCAGGCTCGTGTACTCCTTATTGGATGCACCTTGTGGGCCCTTTTTGGGTGTTTTACCCATTTTGCATTTTAGACCACAAAACCTCCATATTAGAGGTTTTGGTACCTTTTGAGCACATTAACAACCTCTATTTCTTAATATGAGGCTTTCTTGGGCCTGATCTGGCCTCATTTTAGTTCTCAAAACCTTTTTTGGGTCCCCATTGACCTCTTGAGCTCATGTCATATCTCGTGGGTACCCAGGGATAGAAGTTACTTGTTATACTTCTTTTAGTTAGTCATTTATCTACCTTCCCATAGTTAATTCATTCTAACTCCCTCTCTCTCTTTTTTGTCATGGTTTTAGGTAGGGTTGTCAGCTCGTTGTGGTGGTTTGGGACTTGCTCTAGTCTTGCCAATTGGTCTTCATCTTCTCTGAACCTCTCCCCACTTTCCCATGTTACCTCTTACCATGACCAATGTTGGTCAACCACTGTGATTGTGGCTTGATTTCATTATTTGTTTCCCTTGTGTAACTCACTTACATCACTTCACTTTAAGATCACCTTTTTATAGTTATTAGTCTTCCATCCTCGACCCCCATCATGGTGTACCTCTCAGTAGTGATTCACATAAATGATTGTAGTTAAGACAACCTAAGACCAATATCTATAGCTTGGGTTATCTATGATCTATGGGGCCATGAGCTTATTATAGCTAGTTTCTTCCTTACTAGTGAGATGAATAATGTCATCGAGTATTATGCAATCATTGGTACCTTGACCGATGCCCATAAGTTAGGCACATGCTATGTGCAGTTATTCTCTAACTCACTCTTATTCGTGTCTTAAATCATTAGTTTTTGGGCCACCTTAGCTCTGAGTTTTTCCCCCTCTTTGAGGTGACATGGGATATGCTCTCTTTCTTTAAGGATGTCTAGTTCACCCATATCCCTCGTAAGGAGAACACTCGGGCTTACACCCTTATTTTTAGGAGTTGGAGATGGATCTAGAGCTGGAGATGGAGCTAGAGTTGGAGTTGGAGTCGAATTTTAGATTATGTAGCATTTGCACTCTCACCTATGGATCTCACTATTGACTTTTTCTACTACCATCTTTATCTGGTAAGTGTAGGTAATGTTTCATTTTATCTTTTCAATTATTGCTTTCCTTTACTTTGGTGTGGATTTTAGGTACTACACAACACTCGTTCATTTGAAAACTAAATGCTTGTACCTTGGAGGCATATGTAATTATACTTTTTATGATCCTACTCCTCCTTATGATTACACATCAGCTCATGTGTAGACTACCAACCCTGGTCATCTAACTTTGATACACTCTCCACTCACTTAGACCTATGCCACATCATATTATTAACCTCCATACATCCTTAGTTCATCTTGGCCCTTTCACACACAAGAAGGGCCCTCTAAAGGCCCCCCAAGGCCTTTCGAGAGTCTGTTGACTAGCTTAAGCCCCTGTTTGACCTAATTCATGGCTTGTGTGAAGTAAACCCATGGCTTAGGCCACACTTTTCATTCATAAAATTCATATCCTAGGCCATGACCTGGGCATAACACGTGTAAAAGAGTTAGTTTAGACCTAAATGATAAAAAATGACTAGTTTTAGGTCTTTTAGCAGATTGGGGTTTGGATATATGCCTCATTCTCATTCATGTGAGCCTATATCTTAATCACTTTCTTGATCTAATATTCCCACGTGATCAATCCATTGGAATTTTGGTTGCCTCCTTGAATCTCTCTTGATTCTTGCTTGTCACAATAGCTTCCATTGTGACAAGGGATCCCCTACATTATCATAGTTATTCTTGGTGTTTCTCATTGCTATTGATAATGTTACTAAAGCTCGTGGGTTGCTCTTAACTCCCTCAAAACTCTATTATATCTATTTTTTTCCCTTACATTATCTCTTCCATAGATTAGTGGCTTATTCCTCACCTCCTTCATAACTTTTGGCTCTTGGTCTGGACTCAGCTTACACACATCCTGATCTTCTTCCTCTATTGCCTCTTAGCTTGGAGAATCAATTGGTATAAAGTATGCACATCTCTTTGAGTTGGATATGAGGGCACTTTTCTTTGAAAAGTGAAACTCTTTGTTTATTTTCAATAGTATACATGCAAGGGTTTGATTTGTTTTAGTGATTTAGTTGTTTTGTGCATTATTTAGAATAGGTTTAGAAGTTTATGCATTCATATATGGTTACAAGATATCTTTGTTTCTTAAAATATTTACCATTACATGTTATGCTTGCATTAGAAACATTTTTATTGCATATTAGGACTTTACATGCTCAAAACAAACTATACAACTTGCTTAAACAATCTCTCTCTCTTGCTAAACTAGAACATTGCATTAATAGAAAATAATAATGTTGAATTTGAAAGATAACTCAAATCTAGATTAGGCATGCTCTTAAACCCTTTTTTGAAAACATATTTATTGTTTAAAACATCTTTCATTTAGCTTTAAATTTCCTTAGTAGATTTACATTTCATTTGCTACCTCTATTTACTTGGCATTGTTATTTCCATAATTTATATGCCATCAATAGTCTAGTCTTAGCTACTTGCTTTAATGTGGTTAGACTTGCTAGAGTTACTTGCATACTTTGTGTGACTATTTGTAACAGCCCCAACTTTGTTTACAATTCTATCTATAGCTTGGTGCAAATCGACAAACCAGATAGCCACTATAGATATACTTTAGCCCATAGAACCCTTGAGCCTTCTAGCCTCTTGAAGTACTGTAGAATGCCTTGTGACTATGGAATAAACTACCTGATGTTTGACGTATCTTATATGATTATACTTATTCCCTATAATTTTTGAAGTAGATCAGAGGTAGGTTGATTAGGAAATAACTCCTCAATATATGGAAGTTGACAATGAGATGGTGGAGGTGTGTCCCTATCACTATTGTATCCATAAGTGCTATAAGAAGAGACATCAATATCAGAGGTGTGATTGGGCTAAAAAATGTCATCAAGTTTAGATGAGCTTGAAGAAGAATAATTTGAAAGAGATTTGGGATCAAAGTGTGAGAAGTTATATATTTGAGTCTAATGATTAACCATTTCCACTACTAATATAGTATCAATGTACATCTCTTTAACATACACTAAATTTGGAGTGAACTCAACTCACATGCCTAGACCAAGATAAGTGATTTGGTAAACTGATATGACATTAGTTGAAAGTGAAAGAACACAAAACATTATTGAATGTTCCACCACTCACTTCAACATACCCTCTCTTGAGAACCTTTTTAGAAGTGTCATCACCTATTTATATAGAGGATATGTCACATGATTCCAAGGAAATGAACTCTATCTAGGAAGAAGCCATGTGATATGAAGCATTGGAATTAATGACCCATTTAGGAATCAGAGGCACAACTGAAACTAAGGCCTTTCTCTTTACTTTCCCCTTACAATTATCTTTTGCCTTTTCTTTAACATTATCATTTGCCTTAGGGGATTCATGGGTTAATGAACTTTGATTGGAAGTATCAAGGTCACTTATATTGTGCTTCTTGAGCATCTTAGTCAGTTTATCAATTTGCTTCTTAAAACATTTTCTTTTATCATGCTTTCTTGAGTAAAATCCACATTGGATCTTATCTTTCTTAGGCTTAATACCAAAATAAGAGGTCTCATTATTTGATTTATAGGTGGTAGGGCTTACATCCTTCTCTTGATCCTTTTTGTTCTATTTTTTCTCTCTATTGTTTGAAGCCTTCTCTTTTTTAGCAATAAGTGCATGAGACTGTGAGGACTTCACTATGCCCATCTATATCAACTCATTTTTCTCCTAAACCAAGTCAACAATAAATGTATCTAAAGAAGACATCTTCCATGCAGATCTAAGAGCACTTTTTGTGGCCTAGAAGGTAGACACAAACACAAAATAATTTGGACCCAGTTTGGAGAGTATAGATAGAACAAGTAGATCATCTTTCTAATCTATTCCACATTCTTTTAACTGCAACCTCATAGATCTAAACTTGGTGAAGAAATATTCTAGGGTGTTAAAGTTACTTGGGCTCAAACTGATGAGCTCATTCTCCAACTCATGGCATCTCATCAGATCTTGATTCTCAAAAAGTTTTTCTAGTGTAGTCTATACTTCATTAGGTGTTGTATAAAATTGTATGTGCAAGAGTAGATCAGGTGAGACAAAAGGACACAATAGTCCACATACTTTATCACAATAGTTGAACCATTTAGCTTTCTCTACTTTTGTTCTAGTTCAATCTCTTTGCCCATTATAATTTGATTAATTCCCTTGATTACAAAATGATTTCCATTTTATATTTCCATTTGTGAGAATTAAATGGTGTGAGAGGACTTAATGAACTTGAATCCATAGTGTAGAGAAGAGGTTGTTGCAAAAAGTAAAGAAGAAATGTAGAAAATAAAATTGCACAACACCACACAATACCCCCTTAGAACTATTAGAGTGACCCCCTTAAAGTTGTAAATACAAGCACATTCATATAGATGTCAGGCACAATTGAGAATGCATTTTGAGTGATTACTACATAAGTACAAGGAATTGGATGGATGTTAGGCTTAGTCGATAATGCATCCATGAGAGTATAATAATTGGTTTGAAGGGAGATGTAGTGAGCCCAAGATGACCACTAATGCATAGAGCATACAAAAATAAGAACTTTTAAAGAAGACAACACTCAAATCTAAGATACTAATCAAAATATGTGTGTTTGAGATTCTTGCTTACATAGAAAATTTGGGTGGCAATAGTGTTTGAATTTTTTTTGAACCAACTTCTTGAAAAAAACTTAAGGCTCCTTGGAGCAAAAGGTTAATTTTTTTAAAAATCAACTTACCCCAAAAAAAACTTAAGGCCCCTTGGAGCAAAAGTTAATCACTTTTGGGTTAGAAGTGACCAGGGGCTTAACTCCCATATGACCAGGGGCTAAGGCTAGGATGGGTGTTCCCCTTCCCCCTTTTTGATTGATGTGAGAGTGATGTCACCCAAAAAATACCACCACTTGTCAAATGAATAGTGTCACAATTCACAAGCTTAAATTTGACGTCCTTGTGGTTGGTGTCAAATTTTTAGACCAGCCTTTCAGTCATCAATTGTTTTTGTTAGAGATGTAATCATTCATTGTAGTCATCGAAGAAAGTTGTCGGGGTTGCAGTCGTTCACTGTAGTCATCAATAATTTCAAGCCTCCATGTAATTAATATTTATGCCTATACATGTAGCCTAAAATTTTGATGTCAAAATTACCCATCCTTCTCATAATCAAGATTATGGACTACACATGCAGCTTCTAGTTTTGATATCAGGGTTTTGGGTTGTCAATGTAGTTAAGATTTCTAGTAAGTATAGATGGGTACAAAAACTCTGCCCAGTTGTGAAAAACTCTATAACTAGTAGGGCACTATAAAAATCACAAAATACCCATGAGGGATCTCTAAAAAACTATAAAACCCATAAAAGGATTTTCCCTTAGAGACCCTAACTATACAAATTTACACAAAATCATCAAAAAAGCTCTGAAACCCTCCAAAAAGGCAAAAAGTGATTGTCATGAAACTAGGTCATGTTTACAACTAATCCTAAGGTTTTAACACCTTTTGAATTTGATGGTGCTAGTCATTTTGTGATTTGAGACTCTAGATGTATAGTTTTTATGTATTTTTATGAAATCCCACCAAGCCTTTAAAAACACTAAAAATCAAGAAAACCAACAAGAATGTATGTAAGAAAGTTCTCACCAAGGATTTCAAAAATGACAAAACAACCATTGGATCAAGTCTAATACCATGTTGGATTACTCCAAGATATTTGAAGGTCCAAGATTGCATGAAAATATTAGGAGTAGGTGAAAGGGAAACCACCACAACAAAAGTTACATCAAATGCATCAAAACCATCATTCATTAATTAGCCAAAAAGGACAAAGTAGGTACATTATATAATAAGCAATTAGGCCCCTAAAGAGGCAACAACTCAACTCATTATTATAAAATATATTAAGTGTATTTTCTCCTAATAATATTAGCAACCCTAAGCAAGTTGACTAACAACTGTGTAGGTAAAACCATAAGCATGGAAAAGCCTACACTAATATTTTGACAATTATAAATGTGCCTTAGGTGTAGGAGTCAAAATAGTACATATCACTCCCCAAGGAGAGACCATACCACTAGATTATAGATTGGATTTTTTAAGTAATAATAATATTACAGAATATGAGGCACTTACCCTAGGACTCCACATAAAATTTGCATTAAAATTTTAACTAATTAGATTCTATGGTGATTCTTAACTTGTGATTAAACAAGTAGTGAACACTTATTAAACTAAAGAAGATAAACTTGTTCCATATAGGGATTTGGTATAGAGTTTTATTGCCCTACTTAACGAGTTTGAGATTGATAATATTTATAGCAAGAATAATAGACATGCATATCCTATGGCCTGCTTCTTTAATACATATTGATATAAATGATGATCATGCTATTTTGACTAATAAGAGATTAATACAACTTACCACTTTAATAAAATTTGGAATCTTTATAGGTGTTGGCACTAGAGAGTGATATGAAAAATTTCAAATGGCATGTAGATGTATTTAGTTATTTATTAGAATAAATAATTCTTCTGTGTTTTTCAAGGAATGATAGAAAGAATCTATGAAGAAATGAAATTAAATATATCATTATTGAAGTTGTAATTTTGAGATGGTCATTTGATAGAAAATTGCTTAGATGTCTTGAATGTGAGTAATCTAGAATTGCATTACAAGAGGTTGATAATAGTGAATCTGGTGGGCACTTCAATGGAAAGCTCATGTCACACAAGTTGCTTAGAATGGGTTTTGATTAAAACACTATGAAATATGATTATCATGAATATATGAAGATATGTGAAAAATGACAAAGACACAATAATATTACACATGCTCCATCTCAAAAGTTACAACACATAATGTCACTGTGGTCATTCTCCATATGTGTATTTGATTTAGTTGACAAGACTAACCATCCATCTTCAAAATGTCATAAATTCATTATCATAACAACATAATAATTTACAAAGTGGGTAAAAGTGGTGCCGTTAAGAATAACAATAAGGGAATATATTTACAAGTTTTTTTATGACACATATACCATCTTTGATAATTATTTCCAACGGTTCATATATTAAGAATAAAGTGGTTAATTTATTTTTGTGACAAGTACATGAAGATAAAACATCCATTATCAACTGCTTATTCTTCTGTCTATGGGTCTGAAGCAGTATTTACCCTTGAGCTCGAGATTCCATCTTTGAGAATGTCACTAAATAAATTATTGATGATGATGGCTATAGATAAAATAGATCACATCGGTTGGAAATGTTAGATTAAAAGAAAATTAATGTTATCAAGCACTTGAAATTTTTCCATAACTTCATTAAGAAGACATACAACAAAAAGATTAGATCAAGAGAATTCAATGTGAGTGATGAAGTATAGAAAGAAATCCAGAAAATATCAATGTAGACAAAGAAAAAGGTAAATACAAGCCCAATTGGCTTGGCCCATTTCTAATCACAAATAAATTTGGATTGGGGGTATGTCATCTTGTTACATTATAAGGAAAACCTTTGAAGAATCCAATTAATACTATTCACATGGCAGTTATATATTTGAGCCTTATCTCATATTATATTATCGTATGCTTTTTTATCCCAAGACTTTGTCCATGATTGATTCTCACTTTGAGTATTTATGCTTTACATTATACTTAGTTTGATCTTTATTTAGTCATTTGTCAACATGTGTCTCAGTCTCTATTTATTTACCATGATCCAAATTGTGCAAATGTTTTCATGTTTTTACTGACATTGCCATGATATATATCATGCATCTATTTAGGGTAGTAAACAATAATTATGCTTTAAATTGTTATTTCTTATGCTATTGGTATTACATTGCTTATAAATTATGTCAACATGAAGCATTTCTTATCATGCATCTATTTGGGGTAAGAAACAATACTTATGCTTTACATTTTTATTTCTTATGTTATTGATATTACATTGCTTATGTTTTATGTCGACATGAAGCATCTCTTATTGTACTAACACTATGTTTACCTTGCATTCATGTGGGGCATACTATCATTTTTTATATGTTTCTTAAATTTTGCTTATGTGGGGCACATTACTTATGTATTTATGTTATCTCTACTACATACATGTGCGGGGTAACTTATTTATAACATACATGTTGTGCAATTATTATTAGTTTTATTTCACTGTAAAAGATTATTCTCAAGGTTAAAATCTCAATTAATTTTTTATTATTATTGAGAGCTAAAATATTAATTCCAATATAAAAACTTGTGCATTAAAAAAAAACTAAGAAAAGGAGTTGCAAATGAATAATTAAAAGGATATTCTTTTATTTAAATAAGCACTTAAGCTAAGCTTTTATTAAAGCTTTTGTATTTAAAAGATAAAAAATATCAGTGAGTAGCTAAAAGGATCCTGTGAGATTTATTTAATGAGAAGAGACTTGAATTCAAAGTTGAGCCTTCACAACAAGTATGACAACATGGACAAAGCATGATCAAACATGGAAAATGAGAATGTAAACTGCAGTAGGCACAATTAACAGAGTTGGACAAAGTACAAGCAAAATCAAAATTTTAAAATTAGATTTTCCTCTACTTTTGGAAGTGAGCAGTTGAAAATTCATTCTTCTTCGCCCCATCTTTTCTCCTTTTTCATTTTATAAAGGGAAAAGCTCTTTCATTTTATAGAGGTTGTTGGTGTTAGATTTCCTTGTCTTAGACACTATTCTAAATTTTGTAAAGAAGATAAACACATTTATAGCATTTTTTAGATGTATATATATCCTGCAATTAATAATAGTTTATGTAGTTTTATCTTATCTACTCTCTGGGTTTCTTATTATTGTGATAACTTTGTGCTCATATTGGGGTTGTTTATTACCTCATGCACTTACTTATATGTCTTGTTTCAATCTATCTTGCATTTCAAAAGTTTTGTGTCACATTATAAGCTCAATGATATCCATTTCCATTTCGGTGCATCACCAAATTTTTATTTTAAATTTCTTTTTACCTTTTTCTTTGCTGCATTTTATTCCATGCATTACAATAGGAAACAAAACCAACTGTCTCTGGAAGTTGTCTTGTAAGAACAACACAACACTAAAAGACTTCCCATGTTGCAACTGTTGTGTAGGTGTTATTCAATCAGACACGTCAGACTATTAACATAATCTTTCGAGATGACATCATTATACATTAAAAATCATTGGATTTATATCTTATCTTACACATGATACATTTAATTTATTTATTTTTAGATATGTGATGAACTTGTGTGCTTCACAAGTTCATCCCACATCTGAAAAGGGTTGCATACATTGTAATTATTTTATCTAGACTCCAGGTATTCAATACATTTTTTCACTTCTATAGAGGGCATAATTAGATTGTACTTACTCCTAGACATACCCAATAATGCTACCTATTCCTACCAATGGCTATATTTAAGATATTATGAAACTTAATATTTATAGTACTCTAATTAATATTTTACTTTGATTTTTTGTCATTAAATTTTTTACTAAAAAAATTATGTAAGCATCAACACAAATTCAAAGGCAAGTGATCTCATAGGGACATCTTAATATCTTTAATCAAACCAGGGATATCATTTTCACTTTTTATTTATAAATTATAGTAAATTATTAGTATTGGCACTTATTTATGTGAAGTGAGGTGTTATCCATTGATGAGGGATTGACACACCCACTAGCACTAGAATCATAAAAAGCAAAAAATCACATTATATTTTGAAACCTGATTACATTATACATCCCAAAGGGAAATATACACATTATAAAAACTAGGCTAGTTGACTTCAAACTACCAACAAAGCTTAAAAAAGGGTTACAACCATTATTCACATAAGTTAGTTAATGCAAATTGCCTCCACACTTTCCTTGAAATCCATTTCAGCCCTGGACTTCCTGCTTACCATCATGCCTATCCTACTCCCCTGTTCTGGTCCTGCCTCCCCTTCCTCCACATCCTTAATGCCACAATAGCTTGGAGGTTTGAAAATGCAGTCTTGTGGAATCCTAGTGTGTAGCATTTTTGCCACAAACTCCAAACTCTTTTGCAAGTTGATTATCCTGTCTATAATGTCATGGCTATGTTTTGTTGCTCCCAAACCCATCGTGTGTACTATCTCCTCAATTTTCAAGTGCTCTTTATACAAGGAAAATGACCCAACTGCATTCAAAAACAAATTGACCTTACTTATATTTTGATATACATCAAATACATTCTTGTACTCGAGTGACTACTTAGGATACAACAAGAAGGTTTTCATTAGCCTCACTAAATCCTTGTCTTCTGCCTCCTCCATTATTGCTACCACTTCCCACATTATCTTGAGCCAAATACACATATAAGGAGTCTTGATATCCTTATCCACCAGATGTCAATAAAGTTATTGACTATTGCATCCCCTATTATCCATGTGTCTGGGGCTACTCTCTTACCTACTTTTTTACTTCTTGAAACACCTTCCTCTATTGTGCTCATTTGCCTTTATCCATATCTTCCAAACCAAGACATCAACTTGATAATTACACCACTGAATAACTTCTCTATGAGATCTATGGCATGGCTTGACATATGTTGTCAATCCTCAGCTCATAGAATTCTAGAATTCTCCCCTCTCTCCACATAAACTTATCAAGCCTCCTAAATGCTTTGACTATCCTTGCACACTTAATAATGATTACTCTTTAATATCTGTTGTCACTGAGCTTGAATGATTCAATAGGATTCAAATTATTTTGATTATTGTTATGCCATATAGGCATAACAATATTATAATCAAAATGGGAGAAACTCTTACCAAGTTATTAATGCATATAAGATATCATGTCTAAGACTGCATGTATTTTTACCCTCACACACAAGACTATCCTTCATATTCTAGGTTTCCTCCAATTTGACTCTAGATAATCTCCATTTATTAGGGTGCGAGCTTATTTTGGAAAATTTATAGTCCACTCCTTTATCCTACTCTTTCCTTCTTCTAGAGTTACACTACTTTATTAGCTGCCCAATCAGCAACTGCACTTCCTTCTATCAACACATGCACAAATGTCACCGACCCCAACTAAATCGAGATTATCTGACAATATTCAATGATTGACTTAGTCCTCTATGGCTTTACTTTCCATGAAATGAGTGCATTCATCATAACTTATGAATCGCCTTTTATATTGAGCTTCTTTCATCCCTTCTTTTCTACTATTTTCATACCTAAATGAATATCCCTTGCTTCTACCATGTTATTTGATTTGATTCCTAATGCTTGAGCAAATATAAGAATCGGTTGTCCTTCACCATTTCAAAAAATTCCCCTTGCACCAATTGGCCCTAAATTACCTTTTAAAGCCCCATCGAAATTCATTTTTATCTCGCCTTTGCTTGGTGGCCTCTATCTTTATAGTTTATCCTTCTTCTTCCCTATTATCACCACACACTTATTGTCAGGCTGTAACAAGTTATATTTTTATATATTAACAATACAAACATTAACTAAACTACTTGCACAACCTTAAACACATTTTAAAGTTCATAGAAAAATATGTCAACTAAATTATGAAAAACATCAAGAGAAGTGGCATTATGAAAAAAAAGTAAGGATTTATAATTAAACCTGAAAGAAAACAAAAATGAACAAACCTTCCCAAAACCTCAATTGAAAATGAAATTTTTGTCTCTTACATTAGAGTTTATGCTATATTTAGTAGGGAAAATATTAAGCATAACAACTAAAAAGATACATATTTCACCCAAAATGTATTTGGGAAGGCTTTTTAGTAATGGAAAAAACTTGCCAACTCGACAAATAGTGTCAATAAAAATAATAATACATTTCGTTCACATTTACTTTGCATTGAATAACATGACGAAATTGAAGAAATTATTAATTAGAGTTGAGGAAGGGGATGACATTATGAAAAACAAAATATGTATTTATAGTTAAACATGAAAGAAAATAAAAGTGAACAAATCCTTCCCAAAACCTCAACTGGAATGAATTTTTTGTCTCTTACAATAAAGTTTAGGCTATATATAACAGGAAAAATATCAAGAACAATAACTAAAAATATACCTATTTCACCCAAAATGTATCTATGAAAGCTTTTTAGCTACCAAAAAAAACCCACCAACATGGTAAACAATGTTAATAAAAATAATAACACATTGCCTTCGCATTTACCTTGCACTACTGAATGACACAACAACATTGAAGAGACTATTAATTGTAGTTGAGGAAGGGGCCAAAATTATGAAAAACATAGTAGGTATTTACAGTTAACATTGAAAGAAGACAAAAATGAACAAATCCTTCCCAAAACCTCTATTGAAACGAAATTGTCATCTCTTACATTAAAGTTTAGTTTACGTTTAGAAAGGAAAATGTTAAGAATAATAGATAAAAACATACATATTTCACCTAAAATGTATCTAGAAAGGCTCTTTAGTCATAGAAAAAAACCCACCAGTGCAACAAATAATGTCAATAAAAATAATAACACATTGCTTTCACATCAATAACATTAATTAGACCATTTATAAATATATATTTTTAATAGCATTAGAGCAAATGTTAAATAGATTCATAATTCAATAGTACATAATTTCACACCACACCATGAGGCCTATAAAACAAAGCGTCTAAATTTTTGGTCCTAAAAAATATAGATTTGTTTTCACGTCGGACCATGAGACCCAAAAAAGAGATTGGGAATACTCAAACTTACATTTTATATAATTGTTGATACTATGGTTAACGATATAATATAGATGTACAATTTTCTACTTGAAAATTGCTCTAACAAGCTTTATAAACTCTAGTCTGAGTCTATTTAAACACTACTTGTTTCAAACTCAAGTGCAAACCTTCACGAGCACGAATTTGTTTTCATAACTCTTTTCTCCAAAACCTACAGAAAAAACATATGTAACCATATTAAGAAATGCAAGTAAGAGAGATACTCATAAATACTAACAAATGCTATTAAAAAAATCAAATCCCACCTATAATTAACAATATCAAAAAAATAATAATCCCCAAATATCAATTCAAAATCTAAATTACATAACTAAAATAATTAATGATGAAATTTAGATTTTACATATTGCTTACAATTCAAAATCCAAATCACATAACTAAAATAATTAGTGATGAAATATGCTTTCATATACCACTTATAATTCAAAAGCTAAATACCATCATTAATACAAAATACCAAAGTGAGATCATTTCAAAATGAAATCTCTCATTACCATATACCCGTATGAAAATGTCATGAAGTTTGACCTACCCTAATAGTTGTTATTACAATGAAATCATAAATACAACTATCATTTCTACTTTTTAATTAGTTTCAATTAGACAATCTTACAAAATAAACTTCATAAATTTCTAAACATAATTTTCCTTACAAGTTACTTAATGTATAAATAAAAATAAGTCTATAAACATAATAACATATACATATATATAATGTATGTAGATTTCGGAGCTCTTTAGAAATGATTTAAATTGACATGCAAAAATTTAAGAGAAAAGCTTGAATATAAATAATATAGTTGTGGGTGATTGATGCTTTGAAGCCCTCCAAAATTGTATTATTTATATCTTTGAGAAATGTCAACTTTTATAAAGATGCTTTTAATGCAAGACAATATTGCTTTTATTTCTAGTTTTAGTATTTGAGATTGATTATCATTGGGTATTATAGTGTAATTGTTATACCAATCTTTATGTTACTCTTTTTTTATATTAAATCAGATTCATGTTCAAAATTATTTGTTTGAGATGGAAATAGAGAATTACATGTATTTTGCACGGTGAAATGGTAGTGATTACTATTTAAAAAAATTCTACCAGGAAAAGTTATACATTTTATGGCTTTTCTCTTAATAGATAGTTATTATCATACTATCTGATTTGTACTTATAAAATAAAAAAATTAGTCTTTATTAAAAGTTACATAACGGAAGGTAGTATAGCCTCAACAATACATATTTCTCCCTGTCACAATAATTGTCTTCCCCTTACCATCTCCAATATAAAATCAAATTTGGGTGAAAAGATAATTAAGTGTTTGGATATGCATCGAATCACTATCATCAAGTGGGATGATACAACACCACCCTTTACCATGACACTTATGACTTGTGAGTAATAGACTCATGAATAATATTACCTTTATAACTTGATTATCTATATATATATATATATATATATATATATATATATATATATAGATTATAATGCACTTAATGATGATATGACAGTAAGTAGATTTTTTTAAATTAAAACTTTTGTTTTATTATTTTTATAATACATTTATTTTTATTGAAATTCATTTTTATCTCACCTTTGCTTGGTGGCCTCTATCTTTGTAGCTTATTCTTCTTCTTCCCTATTATCATCACACACTCATTATTAAGGTGTAACAAGTTTTATTTTTATATATTAACAACACAAACATTAACTAAACTACTTGCACAACCCTAAACAAATTTTAAAGTTCATAGAAAAATATGTCAACTAAATTAGCAAAAAAACATCAAGAAAAGTGACATTATGAAAAACAAAGTAAGGATTCATAATTAAACCTAAAAGAAGACAAAAATGAGCAAAGCCTTCCCAAAACCTCAATTGAAAATGAATTTTTTGTCTCTTACAATAAAATTTATGCTATATTTAATAGGGAAATTATTAAGCATAACAACTAAAAAGATACATATTTCACCCAAAATGTATTTGGGAAGGCTCTTTAGTAGTGGAAAAAACTTACCAACTCGATAAATAGTGTCAATAAAAATAATAACGCATAGCATTCACATTTACCCTACATTGAATAACACGACAAAATTGAAGAGATTATTAATTATAGTTGAGGAAGGGGATGACATTATGAAAAAAAATAAAGTATTTACAGTTAAACATGAAAGAAACTAAAAGTGAACAAATCCTTCCCAAAACCTCAACTGAAATGAAATTGTTCTCTTACAATAAAGTTAAGGCTAGATATAACAAGAAAAATATCAAGAACAACAACTAAAAACATACTTATTTCACCTAAAATGTATATAGGAAAGCTTTTTAGCTACCAAAAAAAACCCACCAACGTGGTAAACAATGTTAATAAAAATAATAACACATTGCCTTCACATTTACCCTGTTGAATGGCACAACATTGAAGAGACTATTAATTGTAGTTGAGGAAGGGGATGACATTATGAAAAACGTAATAGGTATTTATAGTTAACCTTGAAAGAAGACAAAAATGAACAAATCTTTCCCAAAACCTCAATTGAAACGAAATTGTTGTCTTTTATATTAAAGTTTAGTTTACGTTTAGCAAGGAAAATATTAAGAATAATAGATAAAAACATACCTATTTCACTTAAAATGTATCTAGAAAGGCTCTTTAGTCGTAGGAAAAAACCCACTAGTGCAACAAATAATGTCAATAAAAATATTAACACATTGCTTTCACATCAATAACATTAATTAATCCGTTTATATATATATATATATATATATATATATATATATATATATATATATATATATATATATATATATATATATATAGCATTAGAGCAAATGTTAAATGGATTCAAAATTCAAAAGTACAGAGTTTCGCACCACATCATGAGGCCTATAAAACAAAGCGTCTAAATTTTTGGTCCTAAAAAATATAGATTTGTTTTCACATCGGACCATGAGGCCCAAAAAAGAGATTGAGAATACTCAGACCTACGTTTTGTACATTTGTTGATACCATGGTTAACAATATGATATAGATGTACATTTTCTACTTGAAAATTGCTCTAACAAGGTTTATAAACTCTAGTCTGGGTCTATTTAGACATTGCTTGTTTCAAACTCAAGTGCAAACTTTCACGAGCACAAATTTGTTTTTTTAACTCTGTGCTCCAAAACCTACAGAGAAAACATATGTAACCATATTGAGAAATGCAAGTAAGAGAGATAATAAAACATACTAACACATACTATTAAAAAGCCAAATCCCACCTATGATTAACGATATCATAAAAAACAAATTTCCCAAATATAAATTTAAAATCCAAATTGCATAATTAAAACAAATAAGTGTGAAATTTGATTTTTACGTACCACTTAAAATTCAAAATCCAAATCACATAACTAAAACAATTAGTGATAATATTTGACTTTTACATGCCACTTATAATATAAAAGCTAAATTTCTTCGCTAATACAAATGTCAAAGTGAAATCATTTCAAAATGAAATCTCCCATTATTATGAACCCTTGTGAAAATGTCATGGATTATAACCTGCCGTAGTATTTGTTATATATTAGAAGGACATCTCTCATTTTTACTTTTTAATTGATAGGTTTCAATTAAACAATCTTACAAAATAAATTCTATAAATTTCTAAACATAATTTTTTTTTATAAATTACCTAATGTACAAATCGAAATAAGTTTATAAACATACCCAATACTATATATACATATAATGCATGCAGAGTATAAAGCTCTTTAAAAATATTTTGATTTAATTAATTATCATACAAAAATTTTTTAGAGAAAACTTTGAATATAAGTAATTTAGTTGTGGGTGATTGATGCTTTGAAGCCTTTCAAAATTATATTATTTATATTTTTGAGAAATGTCAAAATTTTCAAAGATGTTTTCAATATAAGATAGTGTTGTTTTTGTTTTCATTTTTCCTCTGGTATTAAAGTTTGAGATTGATTATTATTGGGTATTACAACTTCATTATTATTATCAATTTATGTGTTTTGTTCGTCTTGATATTAAATTAAATTTATGTTCAAATTATTTGTTTGGGATGGAAATGGAAAATCGCATGTACCTTATACGATATGACAGTAGAGATTAATTTTACAAATTTCTATTAAAAAAAGTTATACGTCTTTTTAATTATGTAAATAAGTAGTTATTATCATACCATTCGATTTGTATTTATGAAATAAAAAAATTGATTTTTACTAAAAGTTGTATAACGAAAGATAACAGAGCTTCAACAATACATCATATTTCTTCTTGTCGTAATAATTGTCTTCTCCCTACCATTTTTGATATAAAATTAAATATGGACGAAAAAACAATTAAATGTTTAGATATACGTCAAATCATTATTATCAAGTGAAATGATATAACACCACCCTTTATTACGATACTTATGACTCATGAGTAATAAACTCATGAATAATATAATACCTTTACAACTTAATTATATATATATATATTGATTACTCTATATTTAATACGTAGAGTGCTGAAAGATCATGCATTTTTGTGACAAAGGGGTGGTTGAAACAGAATGGCATTACATCACTGAGTGTGCTGCATATGCAGATAATTGTAGTCAGTTTGATAATCGCTAGAATGTGAACAGTCTTAGTGAATTATTCAAGGAGCTTTAGCGCCTCAATACAACTAGTTTACTAGTCAAGACTTAGAGCAGAAGATTTGATCTCAAAAAAAGGTTGAAAATATCTTGAAAGTTTCTTCCCGAATCTCTTAGACTCCTTAACCTTGTAGACATCATTAAAATCTTTCATTCAATAATAATATAAAATTAACTAAATTTTTTAATAAAACCCTTATTTTATTATTTTTATAATACATTTATTTTTTATGGTGTCAAATATTTTATGAAATTTGATCCTTTTTTATGGCCTATTTTAAAACTACACTTCTCTCACACGGGCACAGGTCAATTTTGATCGCTGGTCCCATCACCCTCTGGAATTCACCATAAAAATCAGTGGAACACTTGGCGTAACAGCCACATGCAAAACTTCTAAAGTCCCACGTGTCAAAGACATAACGTGACCACGCCCTAACAACTGAGTCGCTGACACGGTATTGTCGGCCCCTGGACTTTTCATAAATTCTCCCTCTCTCCGCTGACAGACAAAAGGCCCCATATAATTAAAACCTCATACATACATGTGCTTGACCTACCAAGAGTAAAATTCTTTAAATATTCTTTACTTCGTCAGGGGGTTTTTGGGCCTGGGCACTTTACCCTTTGCATTTCATATTTGTCGAGTTCCTTATCGCAAATCTCCACAAGATACAGTCGATTTTTCAAGTGGGTGTTCGAGATCTGAGTCGAAATCTTAACAATCTGTGCCGGGCCTTCGAAATTCTTAAGAAATCAGAATGGCATTGGAATGGGTAGTTCTTGGATATGCAGCAGGCGCAGAGGCCATTATGCTCCTGCTCTTAACAATGCCCGGCCTGGGTCGTCTCAGAAAGGGGCTTATTGCTGTGACTCGCAATGCGCTGAAACCCATGCTCTCTGTGGTACCATTTTGCCTGTTTCTGCTGATGGACATCTACTGGAAGTATGAGACAAGGCCTACCTGTGAAGGGCAAGCCTGCAGCCCCAGCGAGCACCTTCGCCATCAGAAGTCAATCATGAAGAGCCAGAGAAATGCAGTGCTCATTGCCTCTGCTCTCCTGCTTTATTGGCTTCTGTTTTCTGTCACAGGCCTGCTGGTCAAGATCGAGCGCATGAGCGAGCAGATCAAGAAGCTGAAGGAGTCTGATTAGGAGATTTTACGCTGGTTCTGAAATTGGGTTGGTTTTTTTTTGTTTTTTTTAATGGGTTTTTAGAAGTTTTTGATTTCAGTATCCGAATAGGACAAAAGAGGTAAATTAGGGTAACTCTTTCCTGTTTATGGAGATGGCTCTGTTAGCTGCTTGATTTACAGTGATGCCCATATATATATTTTTTCTTTTATGAATTATAAGGAAGGAATTTTACGCACGTCACTTCTGGAAGCCTTCAAATTTGCATGAAACAAGTTTAATTTTCCCCATTGTTATTTATTGTCAATGTTTTTTTCAGTATATGCGAGACACAAATATGATGCCGTGGAAGCCGCTTGATTTACTATCACAAGCACATATTTATTCTTCTTCATTTTCCTTTTTTGTAAAACAATTGTAAGAAAGAAATTACACCCGAATGCCTTTAGTAACCTTCAATTTGCAGGAAACAAGCTTCTGTTGATGTTGACTTTAATGTATATTGGTTTAAGGTAGAGAAAAAAATGACTAGTGGTTGGGGTAGGTCTTTATCAATGTTAGTGGGCTTATTCTTTGTTTTTTGTATATTTTGGTAATCAGCGGGATTTTGTCGGGCCTATTAACTCAGCAATTTTGAGCTGGGGAGGTTTAGGCCTCAAACATATTAACAAACATACAAACATTTTTTATTTTTTAAAATTTTCTCTAGAAGAATTGTAAGAATTGAATTATATTGCGTTATCACTTTTGGTGCCCTTCAATTTACATGAAACAAGTTTTAGGTGCTCGGTTGATATGCGTTGTTAATGTTTATGGCAAGTCTTTATAAATGTTGGGTGTGCTTATTTCAGTGGTATATTTTGGTATAGTCGTTGGCATTATGCCAGGCCTGTTTGATGAGCCAGATTCATTGTGAGCTGATGAGTTTTAGTTCTTAAACAGTAAGAAATGAATTATAATGCCTTATCACTTTTGGTGCCCTTCAATTTACATGAAACAATTTTTAGTTGCTCGGTTGATATGCGTTGTTAATGTTTATGGCAAGTCTTTATAAATGCTGGTGTGCTTATTTCAGTCCTAAATTTTGGTATTGTCGTTGGAATTATTCCAGGCCTGTTCGATGAGCCAGATTCATTGTGAGTTGATGAGTTGCAGTTCTTAAACAGTACCCCAGGTTTATTATTGTGCCGAGTTCAAAGCTTGTATATAGAGAGTTCTCGACTTTCAAAGTGTATACTGGTTGGATGCTGCAGCACCTGGCACTCCATTTTTTTTTTTTGACTGATTGTGGGATAATTTGTACTGTAACGTTCTGATATAGACTTTGCTGTTTTGTGAGGCCTATTTGCTAGCATACACTTTGGTCTTTCGTGAGGCCTATTTGCTAATACACTTTGGTTTTTCGTGAGGCCTATTTGCTGACATACAGTGGTCTTTTGTGAGGCCAATTTGTTGGCATACACTTTGTTCTTCTGTGAGGTCTATATACTAAGTTGCTGATATGGATACGGGTACGAGAATCAGTTACGTGGATACGGGGTTTTTTTTGGGGCTTGGATACGTTTTTGGATATGGCTGTACAAAAATATATATATAAAATAAAAAATATAAAAAGTATAGACATATAAGCAAAATTAACCACATAATATGAAGAGGGAAAAAAAAGGTAAATAACCACAAAAGATACTCATAATTCAATGCCAAATATCATAATATTCAATGGTTGAACTTACATTAGTTTTATGATAATAGTCCAAATGTTAGAATGTATGGACAAAAATATAGTGCAAATGTTACAATGTATGGACAAAAATAAAGACATCATATTCATGAATCACTATATTCATTTTCGTCTTCGACTGTGATGTCTTCATCATCTTGTGGTTCATAAGAACCTCAAGCAGCAATAGTGGCACTTCCACAAGCTCCACTATGCATGTTGTGTGAAGCACTGTCTAGCTCTGTGTCAAGCAACGAAAGGTAGACAATTGAGGCATCGAAGTCACTATATTCATTTTCGTCTTCGACTGTGATGTCTTCATCATCTTGTGGTTCATAAGAACCTCAAGCAGCAATAGTGCCACTCCCACTAGCTCCACTATGCAGGTTGTGTGAAGCACCGTCTAGCTTTGTGTCAAGCAACGAAAGGTAGACAATTGAGGCATCCAAGTCAGCAGTTGTTGGGTCCACATCCCAACATTGTGTTGTCCCCCATTGTAATCAGATTGTTTGTGTGAGAGAAGATGCAAGTTGGAATGCATAGACCAAATCCTCTTGCCTTTTTTGCGGCCAACTTTGTTGCAATTAATGGATTGGATAAATTTGTAGGTACCTTAGTTTCGCTTAGTTTAGGAGGAACTTGCAACCTATTGGGGCAAGCAACAAAGTCAATTTTAATTTATAAAAGTAAAAAGTTAAAAGACAACTTCAAAAAGAAGGGTATGGAGAGTTAAAAAAATTAAAATCTTACTTGTGATATAATTTTTATTGCAAGTGGTTGGAGGTGGGTAGATGCTTACCCATGGATGTACCATCGAAATTGAGCTTCCTTCTTGTACTTGTCACAAATAGTGCTAAGAGAATGACCCATGAGGAAATGAAATGTGCAAACTCTTTCATAACTTGGTTTTTTGTTTTTGGATTGGAGAAGAGTGTAGGGAATGCTGCCTTATATCTGTCACTAACCTTAACATCTTTGTATGGAGGGACCCTTTTGGGCAAAGAAAATATTTTTGTGTTGTAGTATTTGGGCGTCAAGGCAAAAGTAAGAAGATGCAATATGGTGGTCATTTTGTTCCATATTTTAATGAGATGTGACTGCATTTTCTTGAAGAGCCTCTTTGTAGGATCTTGCTCTTTGGCATTTATGATGGATATAATTTTCTCAATCATTGAGTTGATTCCATCATAAAGCTCACCCAAACATGGATGATCCATATCCACATATCTCAACATCCTAATGATGGGTTTATAAAATTGAGCAAATATTTCACACATTTCTACCACACATTATCAAGAATCCACCCTTTCACCTTTGTGGCCCTCTCACTATTTGTTTGTCTCCATACACTCCAAAGGTTGTTGATAACCATGTGACTCTATACCTTATGCACCTTGACAAGTTTCAAGACAAGTGTGTGAGGCAAATTGAGGCTCAACAACTTAATACGAAATTAAAATAAATAAAATTAAAAAAAGTTCAAAAATAAAAATAATACAAATTACAAACTTAAAAAATTAAATTAAAAATATGCATGAGTAATGGATGATTAAATAACA
The DNA here is from genome assembly GCA_037957365.1 of Torreya grandis. Lineage (NCBI taxonomy): Eukaryota > Viridiplantae > Streptophyta > Pinopsida > Cupressales > Taxaceae > Torreya > Torreya grandis. The sequence continues at coordinate 2,611,338 of JARHVA010000016.1, read as the reverse complement.
AGTTACCTTCAACAACTACCTTGGGACATGCGATGGTTGCTTATGAACATTTGGATCTGACTTGCAACATAGACTTAATTGATCTAGTCAATTTTGCTCGCCAATTTCTCCAACATAAGGTTGAGGGAATGAATGACATAAGGTGTCCAAAATATGTGCCCATATCTTGCCTCAACCAACATGCCCACAACTTTTCAATTATTAGCATTTGTACATTACAACTTGAACAACTTTTTGAAGCCTCATTGCTTCAATGGACTCTATCTGGTTGTCGGCAATGAATTGTGCATCCTTCACTTGTCCCTCACAATCAGTGACATTAAAATATTGCCCTGTTAGGGCTCATTACGATCATATTAATCAATGGCCTATTTGTCGTATCTTTCCATCCATCAAAAATAATTGACACCCCTATTTCGATCTATGAAATCCTTGATGGGCTTCAATGCATCTTCAACTAGTTTTCTTTCTTTTGTCAACAAGGTAGTGCACATCTTTTCATACTTTGCGTCAATGAACCCTTTAAGGGCAACATTGACAAATCTCACAGAGCCTATTAGTATGTTGATCTAACAACATTAAATGGCAAACAACATGCTTTTTTATCTCTAGATTCATTTTGGAATGACCTTTTCAATGGGCTTACATCTTTTGTTCTCTTGCGACCAAGAGGTGAATCCTCCTCTGTGGTCTTGACGGGTGTAGCAAGAAATGGGTGTGATGGGATCACCACATTAACACGAGATGGATCAACAAGTGACAATCCTTTCTTTCTCAAAGGATGCTTTGATCTTTGCCTAGCAATGGCATTTGTTGTTGCTTGCATCTTTGATGATGCAAGGATCTTTGCCTACCCTTTCATGGTATTTCATTCATGCTTGGCCAACAACAAACTTTGATTCCAATGCTTAGAATTTCACTCAAATGGGCTCTCACCCGATTATACGCGCCATTGTATTGACAGTTTCACCCTCTACATGGCAACGGTTCTAACATTGTCATATGCTTCCAAAGGGGCACTTGCAGATTGGCCTTGGAGGGTGTCCCTTGGCCCATCGAATTAGCACTTGCAATGTGAATCATTTCGACAAATCCCTATAGTCCTTGGGGAAAAGTATAATAATATTGTTAAAATTTGAAGCATTTGGCATTTGTTGAAAGAATATTTAAAAGAATAACAAAAAAATCAAAACTAGCTACAAACTTATAAACAGTTAAAAATATTAAACAAAAAAAACTTAAAATAAAACCACAACTGAAAAAAACCTACCTTGAATCAACAATCTTCTTCATTGCAAGCGCCTCAAACTCCTTGGCACCAAATGGGCAGAGGTAATGGTGTAGGATTAGCAAAAGGAAGGAGTTTCAATACCTATGCAATTGAAAAAATGAAGATGAAAGAACAAATGCATTGAGAGGTAAAAATGCAACGAAAGGTAAATGTGTTGTTTTTTTGATAAAATGAGTGTGAAAGCTGCTTTTAGGGTTGAGAATCCACTTCATTTTGTTTTTAATTGTTTGTGAGGTTCATGTTTGAATTTTCATGCAACAAAATTGAAAAAAAAAAAATGGTGTTTTTCTACCTGATGTGTGGGAAATGGGCAGCGGCGGATCTCCCACGTGTACACCCCTGCAAATCGTATCATGTGGTGTATTGTATTGTATTGTATCCGGGGGGGAGCAACAATTTCTGGTAACATAGTCTATATATTGTGTCATATTCATTTTTAGTTGGTGAGGTTAAGTCTCAAAAACTGCCTTAAACATTTTCAGGGTGCTTATGTTCAAAGCTTGGCTTTGTGTGCACTAATTGGTGATCCAGAGGTATGATCCATAAGACAAATTACTCTAGCTATGTGCGGAAAAGCTCAATAGTCTACCTTTGCACGCTTTCCAAGAGGGTTTGACCTTTCATTTTTTCCAAATGTGTTGGCAACTTGTTTTGTTCCAGATCTTAGGAGGTACAGGGATGACACTCTAAATGAGGGTTTAGTGGGTTTTTTACATATGTGGAAGCAATTTAGATGGGTTTTATGCGCATGGGAAGCAATATTGAATAAGATGAAGAATAAAATCTCTAATTGAGGGTTTAGATGGGTTGTATGCATATGTGGAAGCAATATTGAATAAGCTAGAGAATTAAAAAAATTAATAGAATTGGAACAAAATAACTATATAAAATTGTGCATTTTGGACATGGTATACTCTTGAGAATGATGTATGGTAGTCTATTTTACTATTATTTGTCTGCTACTTAATCCTACAGACATGTATATATAAATTAGCAAGTGTGTGGTATGTCGATAGATGTTGTAGCATCGGTAGGTGCCACCATTGATTGATGTTGAGCAAAGGTGATGCTCCAACGACAAATATTGTGCAAAGGTTGTTTGCATGGTGTGAAGTGGCATAGTGTTGTGTATGTGGTGTAAAGTGTGCAAAGGTTGTCGAGTGCGAAATGTAGAGTTGTGTCAAATGGTGTTGAGTCTTACCATCCACATTTTGTTGCAAGGCAAAGAGGCATTGCCCCTCAACCCTAAATAAGGGCCAAGCCCTTGACACTTACATGTTATGCGCCTATTGCGTGAAGTTCATGATGTTGTCTTCTGTTTGTGCATTATGTTTCTTGGGGCTATGTGGAAGAGACGTAATGTTGGGAGTTGTGTGACATGTTCCATGGTGCTTTGTGAGATGCACACGATGTGAGGAGTTGCACAATGTAGTCTTCAGAGTTGTGCGGCATGGATCTTGGCGTTGCATGGGATGTGCATAATACTATGAGATGTGCGGATGTGTTAGAAGTGCGGGGCTATGTGGAGTGGCACAATTGACCAAGGCACTCAAGGTAAGAGCATGGGGTTGTGCGGCTATGCGTGGATATCACGTTTGATGTAGGAGGTTGGATAATCCCAATGAGCACAAAGAGGTTTATTGGCCAAATTTGTCGGGTAATGTCTGGGATGTGATGGTATGAGTACAAGTGTGTAAGCTTGCTTGTTGAAGTGGAGAAAGTGTGTGGGTAGGTGACAATCTAAGTTGCCACATTAAGTGCCTTTAATCCAAAAATTCAAAATTGGCTGAATATTTAACAGTTGCAAAAAACTCATTCAGATTCACGAATTAGTTTGTACAAATGGAAAGGCAAATTAAAACGACAAATATATTTTAAAAACTTGTTTTCATGTGGCGAAACATTCATTTTTAGGGTTGAAAATAGCCAATGGGGATTGTTTAGCCATTGTGTAAGCTGTAAGTGCAGTGATGGAGTCTCGACTTATTTGTTGGTGTTCACAACTTGTGTAAATATAAGCTCATGAGTGTCAATTGGATTATTCACAACCTGAAATTGTGGATAACTGCGGGCCTATTGTTACGTTGTATACCAATGGCGATGATTTGCGTGTTCGTTGGCTCGGGGCTCTTTTGCATCACTGCATGCAGACTTCGGAGAGTATCTCTTTGGCCCTTGACCTTCACCTGTAGGATGCGTGCAGCTTAGTGGGTTTACGAGTTACAGGTGTGAATGAAATTGGAATGATGAAACCACAGTAAATTATGTGTTAGCCTTAGTTTTATTTTTTATTTAGATTTTAGTCTTTTAGATATTCCAATTCTCTTTTTAGTTTTTCTGAAATATATTTTAATTTTTTCGATTGTTTTTTTAGTTTTGGGTTTTCGATATTTAGTTTACAAATTAATAATTTTATAAAAGTTAGTTTATTATTTATAATTATATTTAATGTTTTTTTTATAAAATTACTGCTGTTTTATTATTTATGTTTTAATTTTAGTTTCTAGATATTTAATATATCAATATATTAATGTGTGATAATGGTATGATTTTTATAATTTAATATTTTTAGTTTATAGTTTTTATTTATTTATGTTATTTCTTAGAATTGTGGGTTTATTTTTTTTGCTTTTTAATATTTAGTCTAAAAATATGCACATTTTTTTTTAGTCAAATTTAATGACGAATTTTATCCTTGATTTTTTTAGCAACATTTTTTTTTTGAATTTATCCTCTGCGGATTTGAACACGAATACGAATGCAATGACTTAGGTGAAGGTCATGCCTATTTTACAAACAATTAAAAGTCAATATTCTCATCTCTGCTTGTGTGGCAAGAGGTTTTACCACCACCCAATTGGCCTCCACTGAAGACTAATGACAAGTTGGCCCTTGGAGAAGATTCCAAAATGTGATGTGTTGTTGATCTTGATTGACTAATGTTGTGGCTTAGTTATGTAGGTTGCATCTTGATCCTAGAAAAATATCTTGCCAAGAACATTGTAGATTTCCATAGGATGTATGTCACAAGCGAGAGTTCCTGATGGGTGAAATTTGATACTTGAATGAGCACTATTTGGCGTCCAATAAAACCTACATCTCTTCCATGTTACACACCTACTGAAACCGCCAAGTGATTATGGTTGACGTACCATCTTTGTTACAAACACCAAATGTTTTGTAGTGTCTTTTGCAATGATATTCTTTTGGCTTCTAATGGGCAAAATTTGCTCGTATCAGGATCAAATTGTATTAAACATATACAAATATATATACATTTAAATATTCTTTATTCTAGGATATTCTTACTATCTATTTTTTTTTGACTGTCAACCTCTATTCTATTATTCGTACAACTCTTTAGAGTAGACTAACAACCCTATCTACTTGGGTGTCATAACAAATCAGCCAGCTAACTTAGACCAACTAATTACAACACATACTATGTTTGTACTAACACTAGGAAATATCCGACATTCCCCCTTTAGTATAAACAAAGGGAAAGGAAGAATACTGCACAAAAACTGGGACACACTACGTTGAGACGAACAATGTTGGATGGGAACATATCACCAATCTAACAAAGGGTATAACTTTGATTAGGGATTGAGACAAACTTGCTAATCCAAGATCATAAAAACACTGGACAGGGACAAACACGCTATCCACAACTGTGAACAGACATACACAGTTAACTAGGAGATCAGTCAAACTGAGCGTTATTGATCTTAAAACAAGCAAGTAGTGATATACATGCTGCTCATTGCAAGTGTGGCAAGGGCCTCCAATTCTCCTCTGTTCTGCTCCTCTAGTAGGTCGGGCCTCATCAAGCAAATACAAAACTACTAGTCGGACTACATCCTCACTATATATTTAGTGTGTGTTGGCTACCTCATTGAACCTTGTGTTTGTAACCACTAGATCACGAACAACAAAATGATCATGATTGCACTAGTCACCATCCTTCGCTTTAGTCTTTTAGGTGTACGTTTTCTAAACTGTATGTAGCTGGAGTAAATCATCACTGCCATTGATGATTAACAAATTTTTAGGCCATGCAGTTGTTTGGATGCTTTTTGGTTTTGGCACTACAATGGACTGCAACCTCTGAGTTAGTGGCAAACTAGAGGTTGGAATGGGCCTCCTTCCTCCATTTCCTTCCACCCCCTGTGGACTTGGTTCAGTCAGCCAGATTGATCCGATGGTCCTATGGACCATAGATTTGTTCATGATATGTGGAAACAGTTTCAGTGATACGTTTATTTTTTTGTAATCTTTCTCCCACAAGAATAAACACCTATAAGGGTGTCATGTACAATCAACAATGCACCCATGTTCAAAATGAATATTTTTTTTAGCTTAGTTTTGATAGAAAAACAATTGTTTTGCCAAAAACCATAGGTTTTATGTGAAATTCTTTTGCTAGTATAAACAAAACACAATTTTACATCATGTGGCAAATTTTTACCTGAAACCAACTCCCTGTTTGGAAGTTATAGAATTTACAATGATACTCTGGGCAAGATTTAAGCCTAAAAATACATTGAAACGATTAAATCTGAAAAACTACATACAATTAAGCAAAAAAGTTTTGCAGGGGAGTAGAGACTAATCATAGGTTTCGAGAATGGATTCTTCTGGTTTGGAGATATCAACTTAATTCAAGTCTTGAGTAGTCTTACGAAATTTTAATTTTTTTTATAGAGGTTAAATTTTTTATTCTGAAGTTCCAAATATCAAAAAACTTTAAAAACTACATAAATCTATCTAATCTAAAACCCTATTTTTTTTTTGAAAAACAAGCATTATATGGCAAAGGTAAATGTTTGTTTTAAATGCTTGAATCTGCTGTGTGGCTCTGCCTGGGTTTTAAGTTCTGCACTTTTATTTGGATGATATTTTGACCATGCTTCATCACCACACTCCATTCTCTCTTGGTTGCACCTCCATTCAAGCTTTTCAGCAGCTCCTATGATGCATTCCTTTGATAAGCTGCACGCCTCCCTAAATTTTTATAAAACACAAACATTATATGACAAATGTAAATGTTTGTTTTAAATGCTTGAAGCCGCTGTACGGCTGTGCCTGGGTTTTGAGTTCTGCACTTTTCTTTGGATGGCGGTTTGACCATGCTTCATCACCACACTCCATTCTCTGTTGGTTGCCGCTCCATTCAAGCTTTTCAGCAGCTGGTATGATGCATTCCTTGGATAATAATGCTCTCCTCCCTGGGCGTTGTCCTTTTGCAGAAACGTCCTCCACATGTGCCATTCACACCTTTCCTACAGTCAATGTCTACACATGGGCGCCATAAATTACAATGCCTTGGTTGGACACTTTCTTTATGAGTAACATGACGTAGAATGGAGCGCTTCTGGATTTGTGGACTGCTACTTTGTTACAAGCTGCTGCTATGCCACTCTATGCTATTTTAGACCTCTAGCTTCTCCAAGCAATTATTCTGATCTCTGTGGTCTGCGCTTAAATGCATAAATAGATCTCAGAAAACTTGAAACACATCTTTTGCCGCACCACTTTCACAGAATTTTAATATAGCTTTCATACACATACATGCTTTGTCTCCTACAATTCACATATAGATCTCATTAAACTTGAAACACATTTGTCTTTTGCTGCATCACTTTCACAGAGTTTTAATAGAGCAGTCATACACATACACGCTTTGTGTATACAATTCACATGCTCCACAGGCTTACTTGATAATAATCAAGGCTATCTTATATCTATGTTCTATGTTCCACAAAGAATGATCTCCAATGGAAATGCTTCTCTTCTCCTAAAATATATTTAAACATAAAGACCAAACAAACAATTTAGAATAAGCCACAAGAAAACTTGTAGAGAATCTTTTTGACTATCACAGGGTCTCCCCTGTCCGATCTTCTTGTTCTCTTAAGCTCTTCTTCACAGGCCTGAGAACCTGCTCTGATACCAATAATGTATTTTTTTTGCTCATTTCATGATAAAATTTATTAAACATATACAAATATGTATACCTTTCTAATATTCTACATTCTAAGATATTCTTCCTATTTATTTCCTACTAAGTCTCAACCTCTATTCTATTCTACTCTACGTACAACTCTTTAGATTAGACTAACAACCCTCTATGCTGAGCTGTTACAACAAATCATCCAACTAACTTAGATTAAGTATTTACAAGTTACAACACATACCATGTTAGTACTAACACTAGTAAATATCCAACAACGTCCATTGTCAATGATGACACGGAGTGGTTGTTGTTTTACCCAACATTTGGCATCAACAAGAGCTGGCTGAGCATTGATTGCTCGAGCACTGAATATTGAGATTTGTGTCAGTCTTTGCTTTATCTATGAATTGTTGCACAAAATGAAAGAGCAATGTTTGTTGTCAATCACATTCTTGATCATCATGGGTGACCTTTGGATGACTACACTTGTTACCTTTCCCTTTGTCTTTCTTCTGGGAATGAGTTTTGGGTTGAGTAGTTTGTTGCTTTTGTGAAGGCTGTCCACTAAGAGATTGTTGTTGTGCCGTTTGAGACTTGTTGTTAGGTTGTCTTGAATGCTTTTCTTGGGAGGAGGATCAAAAGGAGCTGTGCCTTTCATCTTTCTCTTGGCTTGCTGTTCAATCTTGAAATCTTGTCTGCATGCCTCTTCTATGTTTTCACATGGCAGGAACTCCATGGCAACGTATATGTAGGTGTGGAGCCTGCTGGTGTACTTTAGGACACTATGCAAATCTGTCTCAAAGAGATTTAGACGTGCATAGGGTTCATGGGACTTGGTGGTGTAATTGGTAATGGGCTGATCCTTCTTTTGCCTTAACAACTGGGCCCTATTATAAATATCATGATATGTGGATAGAATTGTGGATTTACTGTTGTAATGAATTTTGATCAAGAATCAGTGGGCTCATATTTGCTTTATTTTTGTGTTGCAGGGAGATGTATCCCCGACCCCCTGAGATGCGTCTTGGGTATTGGGTTGTGTCTCCGGTAGAGGAGATGGGTACCAAGACATCTCCCGTAGTCGGAGACTATCAGTGTCTCCTGACCCCACTCTTACTGTCTTTGGTCTCTCTCCCAGAATAATAATCATTAAATTTAAAAAAACCCCTAAATGCATTTCTCTGCTGTTTGTTGTTTGCATTTTCTTTGCATTCGATTCTCTGCAGACTACACATTAGGACCGCCTGTGTTCATGCTGGCTGTCTATTGATTCCCCTGCGTTCAATTTGCCTGTGTTCGATTTGCCATTATTCAAGCTTACAACCGAAAAGAGAAGCGCCGCTACATAAGCAATTGTGTTGGGTTGAATTTGAAACCTGGAACCTATTGGATTTTTCCCTCTTTTTAGTTTGGCTCCTGCAAAGGGCTATCACGTTAATGCGAGCAAGACTGAAACGATAATGGGCCCAGATAGCAAATATTATTTGGCTATAACAATTTGAGCCGTGCAATACCTATGGGTTAGGACGCCATGTGAGATATTTCATTTGCACCTTTTTCTTTCCGACTTTCCATTGATGCCTTCGCCATTGCTTTCCAATGATCCATAGTTTTTAACTTTTTTATTTTTAGTTTGATTTTTTTTAAGTTAAATTTTTTTTAACAGAATAAATTTAAAACACTATATTTTTAGATGAAACTTAATAGTAATTTAAATAGTTTGATGAATTATATTATTGTCTGATTTTTTAATAGTACATTACAATATGATAGTTTGGTTTTTATAGTTCGATTTTTACCGTTATATGTTATATTATATTTAATTTTTAAGTAGTTTGATTATATTAGTTAAATAGTATGTTAATAACTTAATTGTATTGTATTTAAAATTTAAACTAAATAGTATTATATAGTATTAGTGTTTTTTAATAATATAAATATTTAAAATTTAAATTAAATTGTATTGTATTTAATATATATTTATTTTTATCAAAATTAATTAATTAATTACATATATATATATAATTTTTTTTGCTGTTTTTTCGAGTTGTCTCCTATTCTTTTTAAAAATTGACAAACTGGTACCGGTACCCCTCTTCCCGTACCCGTCCCTTGGCAACTATGTTTTTTTTTTGCAAACTATGAGACCTCCACTAGCTGGACATCTTCAAAGTTGGAAAGGTGATCTTTTCTTCAGCAAGGAACTTGTTGATGGTGTGATATGCTTCCAACTGCTGTAGCAATTCATTTGATGTCTCAACAACGATTTTGCCTTGGAACACTTCGATATCCAAGTTGACTTGTACTTTGAACTAGTTTTGGTGTTGAAAAGAAGACTTAGTAGGTGCTGTTGGAGACTTCTTTGTTTCATCAGGGATTTTGGATCTCTCCCTTTGCTCGTCAGGATGAATCGATATAGAACCAAGTTGGATGCCTGTCTTCTTGTTTTGCAAATGAGTTGATATGCACTAGTAAAATTCTTATAGAAATAAGCTCTGATATCAAAGATCCATGTTGAGCCTATTAGGCACACAAAGAACAATCCACTACTTAACCTATCTAGACGGGTTTGCTTAATGCCATTACACATTCGAGATTAGATGTGAGCACGATGCTCTTCTTTTACTATGAATAGAAAAGGAATAAAAAATATACAATGCCACTGTCGGGCTATGTGTATCTTGTATGCTTGTCCTGAGAAGGACTGTAATGGCGCTAGGATGTTTATAGACAAGACTTGATCGATTTGTGGATTGATGCTTGTAGATTATTATTTATCTTCCTAGCTTCCTTTTTGCTACTCTAAAAAAGCAGGAAATATATTACAGTATATCACATAAAATATGCCCAACCGATTCATCTTTTCCATAACCGTCTTTGGACTTAGAGGATGTTGTGTTGATCCACCTTCTGACATGAACTTTGAAGTGGCAAATGCTTTGTTGTGTTGTGCACACAGAGCCCACGGGGCGATGGCTTGATTCACAGCGTATTTTACGAGAATGATATTTTGCGAGCTTTGCAAAGAAGGGGTTGTGTGCAAGGCAAGCAAGGCACACAAAGGAGGAATGGAGGTGCACAAAGAAAGTGGAGTATTGCAAAGAGAAAGTGGAGGCGTGCAAAGAAGAGGGAGGTGTAAGGAAAATATGCTTCACAAAGGGGTAAAGGAGTGTTTCACAACGAAGGAGAGGTTTTGCAACCTTTTTCACTGAATGGAGGGATTTGCAACAAAGGATTTTGCTGGGGCTTTGTGTTGCCTAAAATGAACTTTGAAAATCCATACAGGTACGAGAACCAGAGTTACGGAACTTATAGTTTAGATACTGGGTGTATTCGGGTGTAATCTTTGCATGTGCCTTAACCATGTATTGGTTCCACATAACTAACACAGTAATACCCACGGAGGTGGCTTATCTAAACTTTTTATGCAGGTGTTACCGAATTTTCTTGGAACCTTTCACACTGAAAGGTCCTGTGGGTTTTATATTGTTAGCTTAACTTAGTGTTTTAAGGAGCTTTATTTGCGCTATGATCCATTTAATAGATTCTCCCTTAAAAGAAAAATTCTGTGTTGCTGTCAAGTGTCAGCAAATGTTGTAAGTCGTTACTGCAAAACTCCAGCCCTCTATTCTGAAGCTGCTAACAATCTCCTTAATTCAATAATTTTTATCTATAGAGACCAATTCTCTGGTGTTGTCGAGTGCAGTAAATGTTTTCAGTTGCCACTGCAACACTTGAGCCCCCTCTCCTGCAGCTGCTAAGAATTTTCTTTACAGATGGTATGTACTTGTATTTTTTTAAGTGAGATACGATATCTTGCATTCTGGAAATTCAATACCCTTCACCGGACCACCTGAGATTTAAAAATTGGAGCAGTATCCATTTCCAAAGGACTGCCATCTGTGTGCGATTTGTTTCATGCTTGATATGCGACTCAGATGTCCTTCCTTAGAGTTTAGTCTTTTGGCTAAGATAAATGTCCATGAGCAAAAATTATGTTCTCTCTCATATGTGTGTTATCTCCCCAATTGGATCCTTAACCAAAAGACTAATATAGCTTCCTTAGCAATGTGCTCGCTTTTATTACTGTAGGTTTTTAAATGTATGAAGTGTTTCACTAAAAGTGGCCTTAGAATTGTACTGAAGTCTCCTGGCTTCCTAATTGTTGTCTTATAGCATTAGCAGAATCTATCCTTCTGGCTTTTATATTTTCTGACGGATTGCTTGATAATCTGCCAGTATTCAATAAAATTTTGGTGGCTATTCATTCCATTGGGGTTTGAATTAGTGTATGATGGTTGACCTTGAGAGATATGTATATGAATTTATCCATATTATCTACTCGGGCCATAGGGTCTAAAATCTGAACCATTGTTTAGTTTGTTGATCTCCAGGAAAATGTATGTTACATTACCCAGTCTATACACACTTGTCTTTTGTAACCATCCATCAGCTGTTTGAAATATCGACCCTAAAAGTTTTAATTTTTTGATTGTCTTTAAAGAAAAAAAGAAATTGCGACTGGTTGTCATTTGCATCTAGTTCTTACATGCAAATAACTACGGGTGCCTTAAATTTTACCTCCTTCCACCAGAGCACTTGGCTGTAATCTTTAGTTTTTGCGCAACCTTTGTAAATTCAACCACATGGTTTTTGCTTTATTGCTTGTGTAGATGACGCAGGAGGGTTTGGCTATTTTAATCAATTAGAATGGTATTGGCATATCAAGCAGAATTTATAGTTTGATTGAATGAGAAAAGCAGTGTCTTTTCCACTGAAACATTGATGTCTATTACGATTGAAGTATGCACACAGGAGTGCAAACGCAAGTCTTAAACCAGATTACCAATGTGGTGCAAAATACAGAAGCTGGTAACATACACAGCTGATTGTGCCAAAGGCATCCAAGCCCAAAATGTTAGTTTGACAGCAATACTGTGAATTCTATAAACCGCTAATATGATAGTCTAAAACCAAGAATGTAATTAAGCTTGTAAACATGCATAAATGAATATGATGTTATGTGGATAATTTTGGCTGCATATCCGCTCTTGACTAATCATGGTACGGTTTTGATTTGAGAACGTAATTGCTAGATAGTAAAAGTTGTATGGAATGTGATTAGGCCTCAGTAAGAAAGCATATTTAGATTGGGGCAAATGAATTCCAGGCCTTGCTGAAATGTAAGTTGAGGTTAGCAACTAGATAATAAAAGATGTATGGAATGTGATTAGGCCTCAGTAAGAAAGCATATTTAGTTTGGGGCAAATGAATTTCAGGCCTTGCTGAAATGTAGGCTGAGGTTAGCAGAGTTTTTTTTTTAATTTAGGGTAATGGAACAACAATCCAGATTACAAGGTGTAACAATGTTTACAAAGACGAGCACAGTTTACTCTGGCATTTACAGTTTGTTTGATAAGGAACTTCTGGGTGGATGTTCAAGAGTTCTTTGTGATTTGGAGCTAAAGATCTGAAGATCTAACAAGCGTTTGTGTTTAATTTTGATTTCACTCTGTTATGTCAGGATGATAAGATCTATGAGCTTAGCGGTAAGGTCATTTTCAAGTATCAGTAGACAATATGTGAAAATAGGGGCTATGTTAAAGCTGGAAAATTTACAGATACGTTTCAGAAATATATTTTATTGAAGAAGATAAATTTAGGCTATATGCTAAGAATCATTATAGACAATGGTATTTATTTTTTTATGAAGATTAGGTTGGAAGAAATTCTCGATGGTTGTAGGTTTAAATCAGGTTTGAAGTGAACTATTTCTCATCAGAAGTGAACTCGTGTGTTTTTAGTAATATAACCCAAATGACATTTTTCTTCATGTATTTTTTGTAATAATTACAAGCGGTGAATTACATTCACCAATACTCCCTCCCTACAAATGCTCAGGGTGCTTGTTTGCTAAAGCAGTTCCCCATGAATTGTAATTATTAATGTGGGTAGACTACTTGTCATTTGGGTAAACTACATATGGATGTCATTTAGGCAAATGACTAGAAACACTCACGAGTGTGTAATGAAAATTACTCGTGAATACTGTTAATTTAATATAAAATACATGATAGGGTTGCAATTTGGTTAATCGCACATTGATAGTGAAAACTGTTAATTTAATATAAAATACATGATTGAGTTGCAGTTTGGTTAATTCCATATTGATAATAATTGTGAAATAAGGGGTTAATAATAATTCCATATATATTAGGCACCACATTTTGCAAAAGTTTTGCAAATGGTGAAATAGGCTAGAGAGTGAGAAGCTCAAAGTGGTGAATTCCTCCAAGGATTAAACTGTCATGAATTATTTTGATAAAGGTTATTTATTCAAACTTTGCAGGTTTAGGGTGTACATAACTGTCTGCTTTCATGTTAAAAGTTGCATTTGTTTGTAATCCCTTTCTGAAATTGCTTTCAGTGGCTGCATATATCATATCAGTTTATGGGATTCTTTTCATGTATAATTCCTCCTTCAAGGATTAGACCGTCATGAATTATTTTGATAAAGGTTATTTATTCAAACATTGCATGTTTAGGGTGTACATAAGCGTATGCTTTCATGTTAAGAGTTGCTTATGTTTTTAATCTCTTTCTGAAATTGCTTTCACTGGCTACATCTATCATATCTGTTTATGGGATTCTTTTCATGTATAATTCCATTGGATTATTTAGCTTTCTTATGATATTTCTCCCTCCCCCCCACACATCTATATTTGGTTGAACATGTCCATATTTTGTTGTTTAATTAGGCAGTGATCTCATGGGAGGGGCTTTCTAAATTTTTTCTGTTGTTATTGCTCAATAATCGTAGCAGCTATTTCTCTGAAAGATGGTTCCATGCGGCAAAAAATCACTGCTGCTATTTCTAGATTACTAAGAGAATTTAAAATTTATCGTGAAAGAAAAATGATATTGCAGCAGTAAACATAAATTGATCATAAAATATCTCTATAGGGATGACAAACCTCTAGCCCACACAATGTTTCCTGCTAAAAGTGCTTGCTCCTATTTTTAGTTAAAGATTGAATTTTCCTGTTGTAAGAATTCATGTCTTCCACTGAACTACTTATTCTGTAGAAATAGGATCTTCAGCCCCATCCATGGGACCTGCTAATAGGTGTTTAAAATGCAATGAACTGTGTTGTGGGTCTGGGTAGCTCTATAAAATGCAATGAACTATGCGTGGGTTTGGGCACAGCTCTGTTTATGCAACTAGAGTTCCACCCGGCTGTTAGGAATTTGTTTTCTTAAGATTATAGAACAGTATTTTTTTTAATCTTAGCCTAGTCTAAAGCTTTAATGACGCATTGTGTAGACATTGATAACATGGTGCCAATTTTGGTTGCATTCCTTATGTTTACCCCAGATAAAAATCCATTTTAGTTTTTTGAGACTCCATTTGACTACAGAGAGTGGGTTTGGGCACAGCTTTGTTTATGCAACTAGAGTTCCACCCGGCTGTTAGGAATTTGTTTTCTTAAGATTATAGAACAGTATTTTTTTTATCTTAGCCTAGTCTAAAGCTTTAATGACGCATTGTGTAGACTTTGATAACATGGTGCCAATTTTGGTTGCATTCCTTATGTTTACACCAGATAAAAATCCATTTTAGTTTTTTGAGACTCCATTTGACTACAGAGAGTGGGTTTGGGCACAGCTCTGTTTATGCAACTAGAGTTCCACCCGGCTGTTAGGAATTTGTTTCCTTAAGATTATAGAACAGTATTTTTTTTAATCTTAGCCTAGTCTAAAGCTTTAATGACGCATTGTGTCGACTTTGATAACATGGTGCCAATTTTGGTTGCATTCCTTATGTTTACACCAGATAAAAATCCATTTTAGTTTTTTGAGACTCCATTTGACTACAGAGAGCGGTGGGCCCATTCATTTTGTGGGTTGGGTGAGTAAATTCTTTTGGGAGTTTTGAAAACCATGAAGAGAAGTTTGTATTGACATTCATGGTTCCTTAGTGTCATACCAAGTATCATACCCACCATACGTGCAAAAAGGAAGTGGGCAATGTGGCCCGAGGAGTCTATAATACTCCCGAACCCTTTTGAATATTTTTGAATCCGGATGAAATTACAACTACCATGGCCATTGCCCTTGTTTGATGAAGTCATGGGTTGATTCTTGATTTAATTGTTGAGTGTAGCCAAAGTTATGTAAATTGCCTTCCAAGTATGTCATAAGATTAAATTCTTAAACGAGAATGTTTACTAAGCCTTCTAATTCAACTTTAGAGCTAGGTTGAGTTGATTTTACCATCTTAAAGCATTCACAATTAGGGCTTTACCAAATATTATGGTAGCCAGACGAGTGCTAGTCTTGAGCTAATGTTGTAGAGGTTGGAAAGGCTTTAAGATGTAAGGTGGGGTTAGTGGACATGTTACAGGAGATGGTTGGTGTTATTCCTCCAATTTCGATGGATGCAAATAAAAGGAGTTAAAGGGCACATTTTTTAAGATTTAAAGGACTTTGGTGTGAATGGGAAGTTGTGGGATTGGGTTTCTATAAATATCTTTTAGTGAGGTCCATTATAGGAGATGGTTACAATTATTCCTCCAATTTCCATGGATGCAATAAAAGGAGTTGGGCACCTTTTTTTAGATTTGAAGGACTCTAGTGTGAATGGGAGGTTATGGGATTGGGTTTCCATAAATATCTTCTAGTGGGGGGCATTGATTAGGCAACCTCGATTGAATTTGTCAAAATCTATTAGATATTTTTATTAGTTGCATTTTTATTTTTATGAATTGTTTGACACAAGGTGTTTGCATGTGAGCCATTTGGTCCAATACACTTGCATGGTCATTTGAGTAGGTTAGCTTGAGGAGTTTATGTTGGTTTGAGATAGAAAAGTGCAAGTTGGAGAATATTCCACGGAAGTAATAATTTCGAGTGTTGTGGATGAGGAAGTGATATGCAAAGTCATGCTATGGCTTGCCGTCATTCTTAAGAATATATTTGACATAGGAGGGTTTTGATGAAAAATCATTAGAGTTTGGATACAAGGGGTTTTACCCACATGTTCAGGTGTTGTTTAGGTTTTGTTACATCTAAAAAGTGGCTTCAACATAGTTGTCTTGTTCTCTCTCATGGTTACTATCCTTGGGGTTCAAAAGGTGAGGGTGAAGTATTTGAAGTATTTTTTGGTTTGTTTTGAATCTAGTGTTGACCTTAGAAGGAGGAATTGTGGTTTTCCTAGTAATGGTGGAAGCCATGTTGCAATCTATGTTGTTTTCATTGGGAGAAACAAGCTCATTGTGTGGCTTGCGCGTGGGTATTGTTAAGGTACTTCATTGTAATAATGGGAGAATAACCTTTAGGGTTTCTGAAGGGAAGAATTTTGAAAACAAGAGATGCTTGACAATTTGTTGAAAAAGGATTTCAGCTTCTTCTAGAAGCTAAAGGACATAAAAATGTGGAAATAACCTAGCCATTGGTGGTGTAAGATTCATGTTGGGTTTCTTGGAATGAATGTAGCCTTATTATATCTTAATATAAGAATCGTCAATAAGAAAAGTTAGAAGACTATTCTAGATTTAATACACACAAAATGTAGGTCCACAAAGTGGTTTGCGGTTATAGACAAGTGGTATGAGCAAAGGATTTTGCATAGGGGTCTACAAGTGGGGATTATATGCCATCTCCAAGTGTGTGATTAGATGGTAAGAAAGAGTTATGTAATATAAAGGGGATAAAGCAAGAATTGTGAAGACTGAAATGCTATTAGGTGGTAAGCAAGAGCTTTGAAAAGGTAAAGATGGGTAAGCAAGAGCGTAAATAATAATAACGTAAAATATAGCATTAAAGTAACACCCATGTGCAAAGTTTTACTTTTCAACATATGAGATAAATAAACATCCACAATATGTGACATAACTATAAAAAAAATAGATATTAGGGTTGGGGATATTTATGTTGGTTTGAGTTTGTCGGGGATTAATCATGCCTTGGTTGGAAGAACTTTTTAAGAGAAGGTTGTAGGTGAAGTCAAGATGGATAGGTGAGGACTTAAGTAGATCAAAGGGTAGCTCTTATTCTTGATATATTCAAATCTTTTATGCTAATTTGTCTTTTTTCAGTGTAATCTCCTCTTAACTTTATCTTCTTGCTCAGGTGGATTTACAAGTGTAAGCAAAGCATATTGTTCGTTTCTTCTTTGAGAATTTATGAAAGGGAATTCTATTTATGTATATCAAAACCCTAAAATTCAAAAGCCAACATCATAGGCTAGATTGATGGCACACAAATAATTTTGTGGAAGATGGTACATCGTCAACGCAACCATCGATGTCGGACAAAACATGGGTTGATATAAGACGTCATTGGTTGGTCATATGGCATCGAATGTGGGCAAGCAAAGGGAAAAGAGAAAAGAGGGCTAAAATGGTGGAATGGGAGTAAATGAAGATAAATGCATTAATGATATGATGATATAAAGGTTGTAGCGTAAAGGATAATGCACGTCACATCTTTTACATTGTTGGCCCAACCAATGATGTCGGAGAAAACATGGGTCACAACAAGACATACTTGGTCAAACACATGGCATGGGATATGTGCAAGCAAAGGGAAAAAGGGGTTAGAATGTTGGAACAAGAGAAAAGGAAGATCTTTATTGATATGATGATATAAAGGGGGAAGTAGGAAGGATAGTGTATGCTACATTGCTTACACTATATTACAAGAAGATCCACTCCATTTGTGGTGTATGGATGACTACGTACTAATGGAGATTAATGCTTTGACAAGGTTTGGAATAGAAAGCATTGAACCCACGACTTTAATAATTTACATCACCTTGGCCATATCAACCTTAATACATGTTTTTTTTCCCTTTAAAATTAGATTCAAAGTTTCTCCCCTATATTAATGTAGCGCACACACATTTCTATTTCTAAAGACATTTGCCCCAAGCTATTAATGTTCCACATAATTTGATTTTTAAGGACTTTTGCCTCGAGATTGGTCAAAAATTTAATGGGTATGTTAATCTCTTTATATAAATGTGTAAAGGAAATGGATTGAAATCTAGTATATAAACCACAAATTTCCACATTTATATTATTGGATTAGTAATGATAATGGAATCCCCATCACCTTATAAATTTTGAAGGTTTCGCCATGTTTAGACCCTTGCCAAAGCTCATATCTCTACAACATTATTAATAACACATGGAATATTAGCAAGAAGAAAATAACCATCTCACCTTGATATCTGATGATTCTATTGACCCTAGAGATTCATGGGTCTCCTTTAGACACTCCATCAATATTTAAGCTTGAATGTGTTGAATGTTGGTGACTTCCAAGTTGCTTCGTTCTTATTATTACCATTATTTCCATTAGAATTAACCTCTCTTTTTGGGGATTCCACTTAAAAAGAAGAGTTTTTCACAATTGACAACCTTTTTGGTAAGGGAACCTTTCTTCAATTAAAAGCTTCATGTTTAGACCCTTGCCAAAGCTCATATCTCTACAACATTATTAATAGCACATGGAATATTAGCAAGAAGAAAATAACCATCTCACCTTGATATCTGATGATTCTATTGACCCTAGAGATTCATGGGTCTCCTTTAGACACTCCATCAATATTTAAGCTTGAATGTGTTGAATGTTGGTGACTTCCAAGTTGCTTCGTTCTTATTATTACCATTATTTCCATTAGAATTAACCTCTCTTTTTGGGGATTCCACTTAAAAAGAAGAGTTTTTCACAATTGACAACCTTTTTGGTAAGGGAACCTTTCTTCAATTAAAAGCTTATATCTAAATATTTTATTGTCCATCTCATTTCATAAGTTTCACTTATATCTAAATATTTTATTGTCTATCTCCTTTCATAAGCTCCATGTGAAGGAAGGGGCTATCAACATAAGATTTGCTACTTTGATCATTTCCCCTATTTTCCCAACCAATGTTAATTTGTTGCATATTTATTTGGGAAATCTAATCTATTCATCCTTTTAAAAAACTTCATTGAAATTCTCCAAGAGAAAGGACTATAAAGAAAGTAGCGATGTAGAGATTTAGCTCCAAAACTTAGATAAAACACAAATTGGAAGGAATCTAAACCCAATTTTTACAAGTCCATCCTAGGCTAGGCAAGGGTATATGTAAAAGTAGTAGCCTCAGGTAGGCTAACCTACCACCAAACCTTATGAGGGGACCAAGGTTGATTTTTCATGTTACCAACAAGCATCAAATTTTATTGTTTATCTCCTTTCATAAGTTTCATGTGAAGGAAGGGGTTATCAACATAAGATTTACTACTTTGATAATTTTCCCAAACTTCCCAACCAATTAACATCTTTCCCATATTTATTTGGAAAATCTAATCTATTCATCCTTTTAAAAAACTTCATTGAGATTCTCCAGAGAAAGGACTATAAAGAATGTGGCGATCTAGAGATTTAGTTGCAAAACTACATAAAACAAAAATGGAAGGAACCCAAACCCAATTTGTAGAAGTCCATCCATCCTAGACAAGGATATATGTAAAAGTGTTAGCCTTAGGAAGGCTAACCTACCACCAAACTTTATGAGGGGGACCAAGGTGGATTTTCCATGTTACCAACAAGCTTCAAATAGTCGTTCCTCAAAGAACACTCCTTTAAAGGGTGACCAACTCATCTCAAATTGTTTGCCTCCTCTTGATGGAAGGAGGCAATAGGTTGTGATAGAAGGAAATCATATGATCAGAAGGAAATCACATGAAGATCATAGCAAGTGTCTAAGAGGAGTGAAGAGCCATCCTTGAATCATTTTAGACATGTTATATTCATTGTCTCCTCCTTTTGGTGCATAATTTTCCATTTTGAATCCCCACATATTAGTTAAGAACTCCTCGAGACCCTAAACATAGGATTCTAATGAAGGGGATTACTTAATGACAAGGTATTCTCCAAAAAATAGTAGATTTTCCATTCATGATTCCCCAACAAAGCGAATTAACAAGTTGTTATTCCTCAAAAAATTGTAGATTTTCCATTCATGATTTCTCAACAAAGGGAATTAACAAGTCGTTATTCCTCAATTTTTTTTTTAGATTTTCCATTCATGATTTCTGAAAAGGGGAATTAACAAACAAATGTCTAGATTTCCCAAGAAAATGCCGGATGTGAGATCCTTTCATCTAGTTTTTAATTTACTAGGATTATTTGGTAGAATCAATGCATTTGTAGAATCATTGCATTAAATAATCTAATAATAATAGGATTATTTGGTAGAATCTAATAGGATTATTAGTAGAATCATTGCATTAAATAATCTAATAGGATTATTAGTAGAATCATTGCATTAAATAATCTAATAGGATTATTAGTAGAATGAATGCATTTTCTCCTTAGAATTTAACACTAGATTCCATCGTTCTCCTTAAAATCAACCCATAAAAGCTTTCCACCCATGGCTATATTAATATGGAACAAATTTTTGATACTCATGCCTCTTTTTGATTTCCATTTTATTATTATTAACGATTCCATTAAAAAAAAAGTTCTTTTAAAAAATTCTTCTTAATACTTGTAAGTGTTTTTAAAACACTTTTAGGGGTTTAGTAATACTAACACCACACACACTTAGATGGCATGAAGGACAATTTAGAATATGTTGAATTGTTCTTGTCCAAGACAACCACATGTTTTCCCAAGATTTTCCTAAAGAGGTAAATCTTTTCTATAGGCACATAGACACTTCTTTTCCTAAGATTTTCTTAAAGAGGTAATTCTTTTCTATAGGTCCATAGATTAATCTTCAAATGGAGGTATTAAGAAAAAGGATATATGACTTACCTTAATTAACACCTTTGTTTGAAGTGATTTGGTACCAATTCAAAATCTTTTAGATCGTTCGAGAATCTCCAAGCCTGATAAACTACCCAAGATTGTGTCATCTACAAATGTACCATGGGAAAAAGAAATGCAATATGTTAACTACATTAATTTTATTAAGATATTTTGTTTTATTCAAGCCCTACCCAAGGATTCATCCATAATAATGAAGAGATAAGCGCATATGGGATCTCCTTGACACTGATCACTAGAAGATTTGAAGTTCATTGGGATACCATTTACCATGATAAAGAAGGGGGAAGAAATATATAACACTAATTAATTACCTTGGTTCTTATAGATGCCAAATTTTATAATACTTCACTGATTAGCATGGTTGTTTTGAGGGCTTGTTGTTAGTTTGTTCTTGCTTGGCTTTGCTCGGCTTGTGAGGGGTTTGTGAAGGTTGGTGTTGTGTTTCGACCGGCGGTTTTATTGTGTAACCTTCAATTTATTAGTTTTGATAATAAAGGTTTCTGAAGCATTCCAATAGTAAATTTTCTAATAGTTTTGATCTTAAAAATTTAATTCACTTTTTTATAAGCCTTATTAAAGCTTAAGTAACATGGTCGATTCTTTTTTCATCTTTGAAGAATTTATCAATTCGCGATAATGATTAAGCTATCCAGGCATTATCTTCCTTGAATGAATCTTCCCCGTTGATGGGAAATAATGAGGAAGTAAAACTTGCAACCTAAATGAGCCAAATTTTCTCACAATTTTAATTAGTTTTTTTTTTAACTCACTTTATTATAAGACTTATCAAAACTTAATTATCACGATTGATTCTTTTTCATCTTTGAAGGACATATCAATTCATGCATCATGACAATGCCATCAAGGATTTATCTTTCCTTCAACAAACCAACCTTGTTGTTGGGAAATAGTAAGAGGAAGTAGAAATTGCAACCTAATAATGCACGCAACCCAGTTATGCAGGGAATGGCATAGGTCATGTCTTATGGATGCAACTTAGGGGATGGCATCACACCATGACATAAAAGATGTGTATATATGATATCACAACGTTAACAGGGGATATAAAATGTAGATGTTAAGGAAATTGAAATCATTGGAGCATATAAATATGATTTTTGTGGGTCCTCAAAGGTTATTATGCCATATGCAAATTTTAAGAACCAAAGTGCAAAACAAAGTCGAAGGAGAAAAACAAGGGTTTTTAGATCTAGGGCATGTAGAGTTTTGATCAAATTATAGGGGTTTGGTCAATTTTGAATCAAGAATTTGACGTCCATTGATCAAGCACACGACAAATGAGGAAATTCAGGTTGAAGGGAGTCAATTTTGACTGTGTAGGAAGATGCATTATAGTGAGGGGTCAATGGTTGCCATTGAAATACACAATTGAAGCATGAGTTGAGCAAGCATGTACTAAGGGAGAACTGAACAAACCAGAATGATATGGCACTAAAGATGAAGGTGGCTTGTACCTTAGAACAAGATAAATACAAATGGTATATGGGCGAAGATGCGATGACCATTGAAGAAGAAAGACCAAAGCTGATTGATGTTAACAAAATAAAGAATGTAATGAAGGCACTTCTTTTCGAGATTCCTATTAGCCGAAACTGGCCACCATAAGTTAGTAACATTCCAAAACTTTGTCATAATGCTCTTAACTTTGTTGATAGCCATCTAAAGGGTTTTGTCTTGGTTATGGTTGGTTTCATAGTGGTAAGCATTGTGTTGTTCCTAGTAGCTTTCATAGTCCCTTAAGGTGGTCTAGTCAAAGAATGAGTCAAAGGACCTAGTCTTGTCATCAAGTCACTCAATATGGCTAGTCTTGTCATCAATGGTTATCTCCAAAGCATTTCGCAAAATTTAAGGAAAGTTTGGAGAGATTAAGGTAACTCCCGAAAAGCCCAAGTTATGATTGATTCATAATGAAGACAAGTGATTTGTTGATCCTTGAAGTTATACAGCATTTCATAGCAGATGAAGACTTTTAAATCAAGGCTAATAAGATAGCAACATTTGCATTTTCAAGTCTTTGGAGATGTTAAAGTAATTTTGAGGAAATCAAGGTTTCATGTTGGTTTTGATCAATTGCTTGTAGCAATCTTGTAACGTTTCCCTTGAAGAACATCAAGCACGAGGAGTAACACCATGTAAAGGAGGTCATTTGAGGCCATGTGGCACTCATGGAATATTATGTTATAATACTCCATAGGGTTTGTACAATCACCAAAAGGTGTCAAAACATCAATTTTTAATGTATATCAATGTTGAAACCTTTTTTGTTCATTGATTCAACTACATAATATGAAGTGTTCGCAAGAAAGGTAAGTGTGGAAGGGTTTTGTATGTTACACTTGCATTGTGCATGTCAGGGAGGAATCCATAGACATCTCACACAAGAATCCAACAAGGCAATCATTCAAATGATCAAGCTCAATTCCAAAAGAAAGCATTTTGATGAGTTTTTACAAGCTTGCATGCACAATATAAAGAAAAGGGTGCAACTTTGCATTTGAGCATGAAGTTGAGGGTGGTGCAAAGTCTAAGAAACCATGAAGAGAATCTCTACCTCGACTAGGTTCATGATGAGGAACAAAAGACCATTCAAAAAAGATCCATCCTTGAGTTTTGACATGATAGATAAGATAGAATACAAGGTTGTACAGAGGATAAGAAACAGTCATACGAACCTTTACAAGGAATTATTCAAGCTCCAAGACCCTTTTAGACATCTACAACACCTCACGCACATAAAAAAATCACCTAACTCAACGCCAAGTTTGTTGAGAGGACAAGGATTAGGGATCACTAGTGGACTATGTTCGAGATATGCAGGTGTAAACCTGATAAGAGTGAGCAAAATTTGCATTGAAGAGGGAGTGTTTAGGTTGGTTTTGAGTGTGAAGAGTCTTATAAAAGATTAGAAGATTGATCAAACCCTTTACAACACAATAAAAACATCAAAAAGAGACCTTTAGGGTCAAATTTATAGAGTTGCTCTAATGGGTCAGACCAGGTTTTAAGACTCTTAAAGGGTCAAACCCTTTGGGAAATCACTTGCAGACATGCTAAGGCATGTACCAGACCTCAAGGAGACCATCCCAAGCAAAAACAAGCATTTTTGATGGCTCTGATTACCCAAACACTTATCTCGAGTAGTGACCTACAGGGCTGCATGCTGTAAATGTCAAATTAACCTGAGAAGTACGATGAGGAGATGCATGGGGCCAAGTGGGATTAGGAAATGTTCATAAGGATTGTCTACTCCAAATTAGTGGCATTGGTTCACCAAATAAAACCCTTAACTTTATGAACAATCGTTAAGAGTGTTGACAACCCAAAACTCCTAGTTTTGCTCTACAAGGAGATCGATGGAAGAAAATGATGGTTTGAATGGATTTAATGCTCTCTCAATGCCTTGGAAGCACCTTGATTATCTTTATGGGTCTCAAGGGCATCCATTGGAACCATTATCTAGCACGTGTGAAGAGGCAAATGATAGAAAAGAGGTTTGCAACTACAAAATTGGACTAATTTGCATAATGTTTGAAGTCATAAGAGTCTCTTAGCCATTGGAGGAGACCTTCTAGGCCTGCAGGCAGAGATTCAATGACCTTTTATAAGCATTTTCAGAGGGCTCCAGGGTTTTAGAACAAGTTTTCAAGTCACACAATAGGCCTAGATGAGGACCATTCCTTGCCTATAGAGAATACAAATGGGAAGACCTTCTCAAGGCCATTAAAGGGATTAGAAACTTCATGAAACCCCTATCGACATCTAATGATATCCTCACAACGTTCACAATTCATATACAAGTCTATTTTCATGGTTGTAGACAATTTGGAAAAGTTTAGTGTACATGCAGATTTGCTTTTCTCATAGTGATTGGGCTCTCAAGACAAACACAACACTGATTGAGAACCTCCATCTTTTCAAGTTTCTTCTTAGATGTTTTCAACCCCACACCAAGGTTTTGTAGGTACGGAGTGATAAAGATTGTCTCCATTGTGTTTCCTCTAAGAGACCTTGTTACAACTAAGTATCCTATTGAAAACATTAAAAGAACATGAGGCACTTGTAACATCAATGTGGAAGGTTCCCAAATATGAACAAGTGTCCAAGAGGTAGGATAGGTAGTTAGAAGCATGGTTCTTGATAACTCCAAGCTCATACAAGGTGAAATGGTCATTACTAGTCTTGCAAGTGTCCTTGGAGCCAGTATAGAGCAGTCCCTCATGATGACCTGCCAATTTGCATTGTTAGATTGGGAGAGAGTAGGAAGCCATAATGTGTCAAGATCCAGAGGCAAGTCGCCACAAATAGTCCATAACTCCTCTAAGGAAGAAGTAGTTCAAAATGCACAATGAATGTCTTTTCCTCATCTCTTTGCCAACTTCTTGGAGATCTTTGTCTTCTGAGTTGACACATGGGCAAGAGGATCAAAGACTCTTCTCCTCCTCTCTTCCTCTTTTTGTATGAAACTGATCCTATGATTTATTGTTAGCGACGATTGACATTTCTACGTCTACCTCTCTTATTTAACCCATCTTCTTCTATATATGCATTGAAAGTTGATTGTAAAGGGGACCTCTGTTATTTATGGTAAAACCTTGGCCATTTTTATACTTGAATACCTCTTGAAGTAATAAAGTTGATTTTGTGTACCTATATGTTGTGTGATGTGTGAATTCATGTACTTTTGTTGATCTTGTCTAGTAAATGGTTCATCTTTCCTAACTTGTTGCCCATAGTTGCTCACCATTGTGCAAAGAAGATAGTTGTTGTAGGTCACTGTTAGTGTTGTTTCCTTAATATATGCATGATTTGAAAGTGGAACCACATCAATTGTATCTCTACAAGATCAATTGTTGCTCCCCTGAGTTTTGACATTCATTCTTGAACCTCACAAATGAAATACTTATGAAAGAATTATATCAAGGTTGTAGGTTGTGTAAGGAGTATAACTTTCTTTACCTCAAATAGTGTATGTTTAGTCAAGCAGAGGAATCATGCTATTGGTGCATCACCCCATCTAGGTTTTAGAGTAGTTTTTTCTCTCTTTTCTATGCAACTAGATAGGTAGAGTAGTAGTACAAAGTGAATCATTAAGGGAGCTAAATCTAATCTAGAGATTTACCTCAACAATTAGGCCACCCAAAGCCTAGAGACGTCTCCATTGTATCAATTGAATAAGGATTTAACAACCTCTTCAAAGGTGCAATTTAGATTGATAACAATTTTGGCACCTTCATGCAACATCTAGGAACTCCAAGTTTTTGGCTCTTGGTTGCAGAATAGTAAGCAAATTTCATACCCAAGGTGACTACAAGTTCAAGCTCCAAGGGAATTCTTTTTGAATTTGTTGATTTACCCCCATTTTCAGTCAAACGAAAGAGATTCTCCTATTCTGCCCCTTATACCAAACGCCCTAAAAGACAACTCCATTTCCTTTACAGTCTAAGTTTTCTTAAAGCTAGCAAGATGGCTACAACCCTGCCCTTTGTTGCCTTCAATGATGGATGCCCTTTAAACCTTCCACAATATGATGATATCCCTGTGGCAATGTTTAAGAATGTCTCCTACTTTAGTGGAGAAAACATTATTACCCTTATTGAGCACATCAAAGATATAGCCAATTTATGCAATATCCACAATATTACTCAAGAGAATGTGGCAATTAGATTGTTAGCAATATCATTTAAGGGCAATGATTTATGTTGGTACGAGAAGTTGGCTTCTAATTTTATTGATTGATTAGAGCAATTATGAGAGAAATTGAGTAAGAGGTTTGAGGACAATAGTTATGACTTGTCTTTAGCTAAGCAATTAACCACCATCAAAAGAGCCCCACAAGAGTTTATGCAAGATTTTAGAAAGTTTGGGGTATGATTCCAACTCTTGTGATACTGCAAACTGTGCCTTCCTCCACTATCTCAAGGCTTTAAATAGTGACATAGTTGTCATGATACAATCTATGGGAGGGGAAATCTTATCTGATCCCTGTGATGTTGCTATCAAGTGTGAGAATAACCTCATTCAAGTTGGGAAGATTTTTTCAAGATCGTTGTCATATCTCTATTCTTCACTAAGCAAACTTAATTATTTGTAGATATTTATAGTTAATAATTTGATTTGGTTGTTTTTAACTAAGCTTTGAGATATATGTTGCTATGAGACAACTGCATATTGATTATGTTAGATGATTACATTGCTATGAATTAGTTGTAATATATATGTTTACATTATGATCATGTTGATTTTTTTATTTCAGTTATATTTTATGATGTATGTATATTATGATGTTATGGTTTAACTATTTGCTTGTTGTGAGGTTGATGCAGTAGAACTCATATTTTAGAGCATGATGAGGAGAAAACATTATCGAAGAGGGTGACGAAGATGGAGTTACCAGGGGACGATAGAGAAATCAGCTAGAATCATGTACACCCCAGATTAGCTAGTACATGGCAGACGCATAGCAGAATGACTAGCATAGTTTAAATGGTTATTTGGAATTTAGTTTGTGTGACTTGCGTGTGTGACCATTAATGTTTTTAGAGATATGATTTGCATAAATAGATTAAATTCAGGGTTATTGATTTATGAATCAATCCTTAAGTCATTTGAGGTGATAATTTAATTAGCGAAATTATTGATTATTGTAATTAGTATAAAATATGATAATTGACATTTAAGAGAAAAAATCAGGGAAAAAAGAAAAAAAATCTTAAAATAAATAAAAGGGAAGAAAAAACAATAATAAATAAAGAGAAATGAGAGTTTTAAATTACAATAATAAATAAAGAGAAATGAGAGTTTTAAATTAGGGAAAACAAAAAAAGAGATATTAATAAAAATATAAAAATAAATAAAGAAAAACAAAACTAAATAAATAAAGAGAAAATTCTTAAAAGACAAAGCTACATTCTTTTTTATGAGAACAGGATAAGAAAGAAGAGGGAGAAGAGGTGCACCAAAAAGAAGAGGGAGAAGAGGTGCACCAAACTCCTCTCAGAATAAGAAAGAATAGGGAGAAGAGGCGCACCAAATTGAGGAGAGAAGCAAAAGGAAAGCGCAGAGTGAGAAGGAAGACAAGGAATTAGAATGCCGGGGAGGTAATGCAATTACTTTTTGAATATGTATGTTGAATATTTATAGTGAATGGGTTAAATATATATACATGTAATGCACTGGTTAAATACATACGTACAACAAGCTACTATATAATTAGCAAATCGATTTGCCTGTGTATATTCTAGAAAATATGTTATATATAATCCATTATATTATTAAATTCTTCTTATATACAGACTGTATAAGAAGAATATATATATATATATATATATATGGATTGCAATAATACAAAATAAAACAAAATTATACGTATTTTTATTATATATACGGACTGCAATAAAATAATTTACCTATGTAATATAGGTATCATATCGCTGTTACATGTAATATTTTTTAATTGTTCTATATGCAACGAATTAGATATTTGCTGAATCCATATGAATACCTATAGTGATGCTGAATCCATATAAATACCTATAGTGATTTAGGTAGTTTCCAATAGTATATAATTAATTGTATATATATTTTGACTGAGCTATTTGAAACGTGCATGGCCTAGGTATGAAGGATATACGACTAAAATCACAATAAAATCACAAGCATATATATTATGTTAAGATCATTGGCAACCAATGCAATAATCCATATAATGTTGTTTTATTATGAAATGGACAACGAATGGATTGAGATAAACCGTTTATATTTTGTTTAATATTTTATTTGGATTACGATATTAACTACATAACGAATTGTGTACATATATTTCGATTTCTCCTAAGTAGAATATATAGGAGATAGTTTGTCGCAATTCACTATCATAGTTAATACCACCAATGCATTAATATAGACTAATATTTTGTTAATACATATATATAGCACTCCGTATATCCCCATTAAGGAGAACCAAATAGTACTTGGTTGATGTTTTGTGAAAATTAACATTTTGCCATGCTTTTAATAACGCTTTATTGAAAGCAAACAAACAGTCAAACATATTATACTAGTTGGTCTTGTTCCCTTAAAACTTCACAAAAGTGTGAAATCTGTAACTTGGATAAAAGACTTATTATAAAAATTACTAACTTATATGTCTCCACCTTTTTGTGTTCATGCATGCCAAGGCGTTGAAAGTTAAAACATCTATCTAATATGTGGGTGAAAATTAACAAACTTTTTACCAACTGGGCATGGTTTTGGAATACCATTTAAGTGTGGATGGGGAAACTAAAGATGCTATGAGTATTAAGAAATTATTGATACAATATATAGCATACTCTTAAATGTCGAGTTATATCAGTTATACTAGCATAAGTCCTTTGTTTATTAATACCAAACTCTTAAATAACACTGTATTAGTTATACTAGTCAGATGTGATACTAGTTACATATTTTATATTATTTAACTGTGATACTCTTACATGTAATGTTTTCATTTAATAAATCTTATGAAATTTAAAATACAAACTATACGGGGATGATGTAGGACATGATATGATTATTTAATGAAAGCCATAACTCTAAATGCAAGAGTATTTAAGATATTATGCGCTGTAGGACATGATATGATTATTTAATGAAAGCCATAACTCTAAATGCAAGAGTATTTAAGATATTATGCGCTGTTGTTATTTTAGAATAATCTTATGGATAATTCTTTGATATTCAAAATTATATGAAAGGATAAGAATATGAAAACCTAGTATAATCTTTTGTATTTGTGATAAGAAAATTGATGGGTTTATGTAGTAAAAATAACGATAAACCATGATAAAAAAGATATCAACTGATGATGTAAGAATATGTATATGTAAGACATGAGGAATATCTTATATATATGTGTAGTGTATTCATAGATGGGGATATCAGTAATATTCTCGTATATCCATAATATCAACTAATAAAGTGGTTTACGTTTGACTAAGTGTGATCTATAGTAGATGTTGACATCTGTCATACATTAAAATAAATATCTATGAACTAGACTAATTGAATCATAACATCTTATCAATTTACTTTGGGCACGTGTGAGATACCTTACTAATTAGGTTAATTACATCCTCAAGTACAACATATAACTAAGATTATGAGATGATTGGTTCTCAACCTTATTTTGATTGGTTGTGGTATTTAGTAGTTGTATTAAGAATACTAGATTATGATAATGTGTTATCATAAGGTGCAATATGTTTGGAATCTACTTACAATAATTAAAAATTGTAATTAAATGTATATTATATTCGGATGGTATACACTGTAGTTATTATTTTTATTATTTGTGAGATATATAATATTGTGAGATTTATTCATACGTTTGATGGAATAAATGTATATATTTAGATTGATCCAATGCTTAATATGTTTTATGGTTGCTAGTAAGAAGTATGAAGTAATTTGTATGAATCTATTGATTATATTATGTTAATCAAATATCACATTATTAGCATTACAATGCCAAATGAAGGTAATCCGATCAAGTGGTATTCATTTATTTGACCGAGTTTTAAATTATTATTTATTAAAAAATTTAGTCAAAGTAATGTTTAGTGAGATATTGTCATTTCATGAATATGATTTACATGCTTGTGTAATATCTTGAGTATAACGGGTTTTTATGATACATCACATGTTTAGTTTTAGAAATCATACAGTGCACAGGTACTAGCTTGACTCGTTAGATTTCTATGTCATCACTATCTGCTCGTTTATAAAGGAAGGACCATTTCTTGATGAGATTTATGCAAAAAATTGTTGATCCATCACTGGTGTAGAAAGGTGCTTGGATGATGCTTTCTCTCTTTACAACATTATTATTTTTGAGATGACATTTGAGATTGTCACAGATACTAGAATTTGAAAAATTATGCTTTGGGGAGCCATGCATATATATATATATAGTATTGTATTTATTATTGAAATATTAGTATGATGCACTGTAATTACTTATTTATTGTATATTAATAGTAGTGACTGTTTTTACTAGCGGTCGCTGGATATTTATAATAACTATCTATAATCAATTATGATATGTTTCTTATGATGATCATGATCAGTGATGTAGCATACTTTATTTACAGTTATTACACTTAGAGTATTTTATATGATCACTGATTAGATTTTTGTAGTGTAATCTATTTAAAATATATATTTAAATTAAAAAATTTTACGTATTTTATGTAGATCACAGTGGAGATGTTACATGTGGTATTAGAGCTACAATTCGAACTGTAAGTGAGTCCACTAACATTTTCATATGTTTTTGTTACAGAAAGAAGGATGGTGAAAGTTAGAGTTTCTGGAGAGGGTCCGTCAAATGTTAATGATATAAACTTTTTGTTTGATCCTGACCGATTAGCCACTGAGCAATCAACAAAGATGGATC
The DNA here is from genome assembly GCA_037957365.1 of Torreya grandis. NCBI lineage: Eukaryota > Viridiplantae > Streptophyta > Pinopsida > Cupressales > Taxaceae > Torreya > Torreya grandis. The sequence continues at coordinate 2,579,810 of JARHVA010000016.1, read as the reverse complement.
ATATTTTCGTAGTTATGAATAAGCCCAGGAATTGGATTACAACTTTGGAGTAGGTAGTTCATGGTCATGAAGAGGAATAATATCATGATGTACTTGAATAACATCCCGTTGAGCAGGAAAACCTTCAGGATGCGAGAGCTTAGGTAGTTGTCGAGTTAACTAGAGATATGAAGAAGATGAATCCACTCAAGTTCGATGGAACTGTTTTAGGTGATGAAAATGAAGCATGGTTGATTGAGATGGTGAAGTATTTCGAGATTCAAAACTACTTAGAGGTTACTAAAGTAGTATGAAGAGCATACCAGTTGGTTGGTAAGAAAACTACATGGTAAGCCAACAAGAGGTTAGAAATGAATCTTAACTCAATCATCAGTACTTAGAATCAGTTTGTGACTTTGTTTAGGTCACAGTGTTTTTCATTATTTTATTGTGATAAAAAACATAGATTTCGAGAATCTAAAATATGGAGACTTATCAGTGAATGAGTATTGAGAGCAGTTCACCAATTTTTTTTAAGTATGTACCTCAATACTAGGAAGATGAGAGGTTTAAAATCAGAAAATTTATTATGATTGAGACCCCAGATTGGTGAAGAGGTGGATGTTCATAGACCTACTATGGAATAGATCTTCGAAAAGGTGGTCAAACAGGAACAAAAATTGAAATATATTTTACAGACCAAAGACAAGTTTAAGAAAAAGATTGGAAATTTTAAATCATCGTTAAAAAAAGAATTGAAAATAGAGTGGAGATTTCAGGGATTAGTTCAAAAGTCAGAATGTCATTTAATAATAGTGTAAGCAACAAGAAACCGAGCAATGGATCCAAAGATAGTTTTAAAGAAAACCAACAAACTAATAGGGAAGGACCCCCTGAAGGTTGTTTCATTTGTAGAGATGACCATTATGCTCGTGATTGCACTAAGGTCAAGTTAAATAAAAAAGGTCATATTCTTCAGTAGGGCAATTTTTAGCAATGTATTCATGCAACAGTTGATAATCGACAAGTCAAATTTTAAGCATTACCTTTAGAACTGTCAGGGACTTTGTTTGAACATCTAGTTTTCATTTTGATAGATATAAGGGATACAAAATATTTTATAGCTTGTAAAATGCTTAGTAAGTTATCTAGAAGAATTGGAGAAATGACAAATGCATGGACAATACAGTATGGAAATGACTCAAAAGTCATGGTCGACAAGTGTTTAGTTGAAGTAGAGATTAAGTTGTATGAGTTCACAACAGTGGTGGATCTGTATGTAACACCATTAAGATAATATGAATGGATTTTAGGAGTCAATTGTCTTGTAAAACATAAGGCCAAGATTGATTGCTCTCTGAAGAAGGTTGAGTGTCTTGATGATTTTGGAAAGCAGACACAAATTTAGTGTGAGAAAAGAGAGTTGAAGCTTACATAGATTTTAACAATGTGACTCACGAGCGCTTAAGGAAAAGGGTGACAAGTATTTATCATCAATATAAATGAAATGGAGGAATTTAAATAACCATCTCTCGAAGATTACTCATTTCTTAGAGATTTTCATGTGTTTTCAGAAGAATTACCAAGATTGCATCATAGACATGAGTTTAATTTCTCTATTGATATAATACCTAGTTCAGAACCACAGTCTAAGGCATCATACATGATGACAACCATTGAATTGGTTGAATTGAAGGCTCAACTCCGGGAATTGTTGTCTAAGGGGTTGATTAGGTCAAGTGTGTCACCATGGAGTGCATCAGTTGTTTTTGTCAAGAAAGATATTTTTAACTTTGCATTGATTATAGAATGTTGAACAAAGAACCATCAAAAACATGTATCGACTACCTTGTATAAATGATATTTTTAATCAAATACAATGAGCATCAATTTTTTTGAGATTGATTTTAGATCAGGTAACCATCAATTGAGAATTAGGGATGATGATATTTTGAAAACAACACTCTGAACTTGTTACGGGTGCTATGAGTTCACAATGCTACCATTTGGGTTGATAAATGCTTTGACAACATTCATGAATCTCATGAATGTGTTTAGAGATTATCTTGATCATTTTATTTTAATTTTTTTAGATAGCATTCTTATATACTCTAATAATGAAGATGAACACTTTCAATATCTGGAATTGGTTCTGCAATGATTGTAAAAGCACAAGTTGTATGGCAAGTTGTCTTAAGTGCATATTTTTTTAAGAAAATGAAATACCTTAGACAATATCTCCATGGATGGAATCTCAGTAGATATGACAACGATTAGAGACATTATGAAATGGTCAGCGCCAAAGAATGTGCAAGAGGTAAGAAGTTTCATGAGATTAACAGGGTATTATAGGAAGTTCGTTCCAAATTTTTTCAAGATAGCTAATTCAATCACTTCTTTGCAACATAAGAACTGAAGTTTTGTGTGGTTAGATAAATGCGAAATAGCTTTCTAGGAATTGAAAATAAGGTTTACTTCGGCACTAGTGTCAAGAGTCCCTGACCCCAATGGTTAATTTTTAATAATCACGGATGCGTCAGGGGATGGACTAGGAGTCATTATGCAAGATGGTGCAGTGGTGGCATATGAGTCAAGGAAGCTTAAGACATATGAGGTGAACTATGCTCCTCATGATCTAGAACTTGTAGCGATTGTGCATTCTCTACAATTTTGATGACATTACTCATTGAAAAACTGTTTGAGCTCAAGACGAATAACTTGGGATTCAAGTACATATTTATCCAACTGAATTTGAATGCTCATTAGAGATATTGGCTTGAAATCTTCTCTGATTATGATTTCAATATCAACTATATCAAAGGTAAGAAGAACAAAGTAGCCAACTGAATTTGAATGCTCATTAGAGATATTGGCTTGAAATCTTATTTGATTATGATTTCAATATCAACTATATCAAAGGTAAGAAGAACAAAGTAGCCAATGCCTTAAGTCGTAGAAGGCACATAGCAGTTATAGTTAATATCAGGGGTAATTTCAGGGATTGAGTGATTGAATTCTCATTAGGAGATAGATTCTATGATTAGGGTAGAAAATTATTGTCTGAGAATGTTCAAAATCCTCGATATACATAATTCAGATTGGAGAGTGATAGTCTTTTGTGTTACAATGAAAGGATGTGTCCCAAATAGAGACAATCTGCTGAGCATAGTGCTAAAGGAACTACACAATCCCCATATTCGGGCATTCAGGGATATCAGAGCTCATGGCAAATCTTATACCATTGTATTTTTGGAAGAGAATTAAGAAAGATATAACAAATTATGTGTCACATTATCTAAAATGTCAGTGAGTGAAAGATGAGCATGTGCATCCAATTGGATTGTTATATACGCATGATATATCATAATGGAAGTGGTAGGGGATCATTATGGACCTTGTTCATGGTTTATCGATGTCACAAATAGGCATGATATGATCTTGTTAGTAATTAACAAATTAACCAAGGTGGTTCATTTTATACAAAGTAATTTGATAGATGATGCACCTACCCTTGTGAAGAGGTTCATAAAAGAAGTGTATAGGTTGCATGAATTTTAAAAAAGATCATTTTGGATCGTGATATAAAAATGACTTTTAGATTTTAGGTAACTCTGAATTTAGTTTTGGGTACACAATTAAATTTTAGCACTGCACATCACTTAGAGACTGACAGATAGACTGAGAAAGTTAATCAGGGGTTAGAAGATTTTATTCATATGTATTGCATGGATCAATAGTACAAGTGGGAAGATTATCTTCCATTTGTTGAGTTTGCATATAAAAATTCAGACTAATCAATTTTGAAGATGACATCGTTTGAGACATTGTATGGAAGAAGGTTCATGACACCAATCAATTGGGATAGGTTAGACAATAGGATAGTCTTCGGCCCTGAGATGCTTTCAAAAGTGGAAGAGAAAGTTAGATTAATCAAGTAGAGATTGGTCGAGGCCAATGATAAGGTAGGAGAGTTATGGCAATTTGAAAAGAACAGATAGACAATTTTCAGTAGATAAAATGTTCTTGCGGGTTAAGTCGTAAAAGATCTTGATTAAATTTAGAATGTGAACAAAACTGTTATCGAGATATGTGGGACCCTTCGAGGTGTTAAAAGTGATCAATTCTGTAGCATATAGGTTTGTATTGCCACCAACCCTAACTCTATTGCATAACGTCTTCCATATTTTTTAATCTTAAAAAGTATATAATAAATCTTTGTATGTATTGGATTGGAATGCTTTGTCGATTTTAGATCTTGGGGTGGTCATTGTAGAATCAATCAGAGTAATTGACACTTGTAAACTTTATTTATGTAATAGAGATGTTATAGTGTAAGGCACTGTGAAATCAAAACTCTAAGGATAGTACTATTTGGGAGGACTATGATGAATTTTACAAATGATTTTCATATTTATTTGTTTGATTAGGTACTTTATATTATGTATTTTTTTGTGAAATAATATTTTTAATTCAGAACTTATGTTTGAGTAAGAGTCATCTGGGACGATGACTAGCTTTAAGGAGGAAGGATGTTACATTTCGATTCCTCGTTAAACAAACTTATTTGATTAATCGTAGATATTTATAATTAATAATTTGATTTGGTTATTTTTAATTAAGTTTTGAAATATATGCTATTATGGGATAGTTGAATATTGCTTATGTTATATGATTATATTGTTATGAGTTATGTGTAATGTATATGTTTATATTGTGATCATGTTGATTTGTTATTTTAATTGTATTTTATAATGTATGTATATCATGATGTTATGGTATAACTGTCTACTTATTGTGAGGTTGACAAATGAGAACTCATCCCTCAGAGCATGACGGATGGAGAGCATCATCAGAGAGGGTGATGTAGATGGAGTTGCTGGGAGATGATAGATAAATCGATTACAACTTTGCATACACCATATTAGCTAGCACATATCAGATAAATAGTAGAATGGCTAACATAATTTGAATGGTTATTTGAAATTCATCTTACATGACTTGCGTGTGTGACCATTAATGCTTTTAGAGATGTGATTTGCATAACTATATTAAATTTGAGTTTATTCATTTATGGATTAATCTTAAAGTCATTTGAAGTGCTAATTTTATTAGTGAAAATATTGATTATTGTAATTAGTATAAATACGATAATTGACATTTAAGAGGAAAAAATAAGAAAAAGAGAATAAATTCTTAAAATAAATAAAACAGAAGGAAAAAAAAAAAAAAGGAGAAATTGAAAAATTTAAAATTAGGAAAAAGAAAAAAAAAAGATATTTATAAAAAATAAAATAAAATAAAGAAAAACAAAAAAAATAAAAATCTCAATAGGACAAAGCTACATCTTTTTTCATGAGAATATAATAAGAAAGAATATGGAGAAGAGAGGTGCACCACATTGAGAAGGAGAGAAGCAGAGGGGAAGGGGAATAATGAGAAGAAAGGCAAGGAATCATACTTTCATGTAGGGAAAGTAATTGCTTTCTGAATATGTATGTTGAATATTTACAACGAATGGGTTAAATATGTTAGATATATGTAGTATACTGGTTAAATATGTGTGTATAATGAACTATATAACTAGCAAAATGATTTACAAAATCATGACATTGATGCAACCTTGTGTGTATATTTAAGAAAATATATTATATATAACCCACTATCATACTATTAAATTCTTATTATATATGAAATGTATAAGAAGAATATATATTCTATTCTATATATGCACTGCAATAAAATAAAATTATATGTATTTTTATTATATATATAGATTGCAATAAAATAATTTACGTATGTAATATAGGAATCATATTGCTGTTACATGTAATATTTTCTAATCGCTCTATATGCAACGAATCAGATATTTGCTGAATCCATATAAATACCTATAAAAATTTAGGTAGTTTTCAACAATATATAATTAACTGTATATATATTTTAACTGAGTTATTTGAGACTTGTGCACACTAGGTATGAAGGATATTATAGTGACTAAAATCATAAGCATATATATTATGTTAAGATCATTGGCAATCAACGCAATAATCCTTATAATACTATTTTTAAAAACGAATTAGACAATGTATGGATTGAGATAAAATGTATATATTCTATTTGGATTACGATATTAACTGCATAACAAATTGTGTACATGTATTATGATTTCTCTTTAGCAGAATATACACGAGATATTTTGCCACAATCAGCTATCATAGTTAATATCACTAACGCATATATATATATATATATATATATATATATATATATATATATATATATATATGTATCCCCATTAAAGAAAACCATATAGTACTTAGTCGATGCTTTGTGGAAATTAACATTCTGCCATGCTTTATATAATGCTTTATTGAAGAAAATTAAATGTTTAGGCATATTATACTAGTCGGTCTTGTTCCCTTAACGCTTCACAAAAGTTTGAAATCTGTAACTTGGACATAAGGATTATTATAAAAATTACTTACATGTCTCTGCCTTTTTGTGTTCATCTCTGCTAAGGTGTTAAAAGTTAAAACATCTATATAATATGTTGGTGAAAATTAGCAAACTTTTTACCAGTTGGGTGTGGTCTTGGAATACCATTTAAGTGTGGATGGGGAAACTAAAGATATTTTGAGTACTAAGAAATTACTGATACAATATAGTGTACTCTTAAATGTCGAGTTATATTAGTCATATTAGCATAGGTCTTTTGTTCATTTATTAATACAAACTCTTAAATAATGCTATACTAGTTATACTAGTCAGATGTGATACTAGTTACATATTTCATATTATTTAATTGTAATACTCTTAAATCTATGAAATTTAAGATGTAAACTACATCGGTATGATGTAGGACATGATATGATTATCTAATGAAAGTCATAACATTAAATGCAAGAGTATTTAAGATAATATGGGTTGTTATTTTAGAATAATCTTATGGATGATTCTTTGATATTGTAGAATAATCTTATGGATGATTCTTTGATATTCAAAATTATATGAAAGGATAAGATTATGAAAACCTAGTATAATCTTATGCATATGTGATAAGAAAATTAATGGGTTTATGTAGAAAAAATAATGCTAAACCATGATAAATAGGATATCTATTGATGAATTAATAATATACATATGTATGACATGAGGAATATCATATATATGCAGATATTCATAGATGGGGATATCAGTAATATTATCATATACCCATAATATCAACTAGTAATGTGGTTTATGTTTGACTAAGTGTGATCTATAGTAGATGTGGACATCTATCATAATCTAGAATAGATATATATGAACTAGACTAATTGAATCATGACATAACATCTTACCAATTTAGTTTGGTCACGTGTGAGATACCTCACTAATTAGGTTAATTACATCCTCAGGTACAAATATTATTGTAGAGGATCCTGCGCATATGGATTTGACATGGGTTATTAATAAAGATTATGTTCATACTTCATATAACTAAGATTATGAGGTTCTCGACCTTATTTTGATTGGTTGTGGTATTTAGTATTTGTGTTAAGAACACGAGACTATGATAATATGGGTTATTATAGGGTGCAATATATTTGGAAACTACTTGTAGTAATTAGAAATTGTAGTTAGATGTATATTATACCTAGATGGTATAAATTGTAGTTATTATTTCTATTATTTATGAGATAAATAATATTATGAGATTCATTCATACATTTGATAGAATAAATGTATGTATTTAGATTGATTTTGTATTGAGCATGTTTTATAGTTGTTAGTAGGAGGTAATTTATATGAATCTATTAGTTATATTATGTTAACAAAATCTCGTATTGTTATTATTGAATAAGTAGTGAGATGGACTTCACTAGCTTACTAGCATCACAATGCCAAATGAAAGTAATCCGATCAAGTGGTGTGTATGAATTTAACTAATTTATTCATCATTATTTATTAATTTTTTTGATTAAAATAACATTTAGTGAGACGTCATTTCATGAGTATGATTTGCATGTTTGTGTGATATCTTGAGTAGAGTGGGTTTTTATGATAACCACATGTTTAGTTTTAAAAATCATACAACACAAGGGTACTAGCTTGTCTATAAATTGCCGTGTCATCACTATCTACTCATCCATGAAGGGAAGGTTATTCCCTAATAAAATTTTTGTGGAAGATCATTGGTCCGTGGTTGGTGTGAAAAAGTGTTTGGATGATGCTCTCTCTCTTCACAATAGTACTATTTTTGAGATGACATTTGAGATTGCCACAAATACTAGAGTTTAGAGAACTATGCTCCAAGGAGCCTTGTATCTTATATTGTATTTATTATTGAAACATTATCGTGATGAGTTGCAATTACTTATTTACTATATATTGATAGCAGTGGGTATATGCTTGTACTAGTGACTGGATATCTGTAATTACTTTTTGTAATCAATTATGATGTGTTTCTTATGATGATAATGATTAGTGATGTATGATGTAGTATGCTCCATTTATAGTTATCATACTTAGAATATTTTATATGATCACTGATTATATTCTCGTGGTGTAATCTATTTAAAGTATATGTTTAAATTAAAAAAAAATTATGTATTTTAAAGTAGATCATAGTGGAGATGTTACATGAGTCAGAGCATTTATAATGGTTCTTGATATACAACCAGTGAGATAGACTACATCCAATAGATAGTATAACCAATAGATTTATAATTTTAAACAACCAACATAGATAGTATAGATAATCTTGTCTTATACTATAACCTATAACCTATAACTTATAACTCGGCATTAAGAGTATATATTCATAATGGTTTGAGTATAGATAGTCTGTCTAGGAACAACCAATGGGGATGCCAATGTTCCCTGATATACAACCCCATCCAACTCGTGCTCCCATTCCCACACTAATAGATCACGATCTAGCTGCTCCTAGCTAACCAAACAAATAAAATGATGTAAATAGAACATTACTCAAGACTCTTGAAAATAAGGTTGTGGCTTTAGAAAGGCAAAAATATCAGCCTCATAGATCTTATCAAAGTCCTTATCAACGTTATCAGTGCTATTAGTCAAATAGATAACCTTTTCAAACCAACTTTCAAGGACAATGACATATTACTAATGCTAGACCATATAATAGTCATAAACCAAATGATGCCTCCATCTCTAAAGCTCCGGTACCCATTAAAAATAACCTTGTGTAGGAGTGTGGATAGTATCCTCTTTGGGATCAACCTTATGATCAACCTACCTATACAAATGAGGCATTTAATCAATCTTTCATGACACAATATGGAACAATGCCGCATATGACACAAGATGAGGTGCCTATTCAAGGAAAAACTAATAGAGGGAAGGTTCAATCAAATTCTACATTGGTGAATTTGTTTGAAGGAGATTAGTGTGTAGTCAATCAGTTTAGAAGCACCACTAAGGTTGATATTTCCATAACAACTAATACAAGGTCTAAAAAGAGGGCAATGGAAGAAACCCAAGGGGTGGGTAAAGGACCTTATTCATCTTTTCAAGTACCTCAAGGGATGAATGGGTCTAATACAACCCCTAAAGTTCAAGAAATACAAAGAAATCAGAATGTGAAGACTTTTATTTCACCTCAATCTTCACAAACACAAGATGGAGTTATTGCTCCTAAATGATAACTAAAAGTTGGTGGCTTTTTTTTTTATCAACATTATAGTTCAGATGAAGAAGAGTCACATGAATAATCCAATGTGGGTTACATTGTTCATTACTGGACAAAAGGATCTACTCCAAGAAGAGTTGTCTAATCTCAGCCTATCAATAGGACCAACAAAGAAAGGAGGTGTAGTTTTCACCAATACACCTACACCTACTAATGGAAAGTCAAGCAAAAGTGGTAAGTCTCCTCCTTTATACCTTTCTCTCATTATAGGTGATGTCCTAGTTCACAATTGCATTATTGATAATGGTGCCAGTACTTCATTAATGTTCAAATTAATACGCGATCAACTAGGCCTAAGATATGAGCCAATCACTAAAGGAGTCCTGCAATTGGATGCATCAACTACCAAGACCTTAGGTGTAATCAAAGGTTTGAATTTAACCTTTCATGCTTGCCCCACTTTTTTAGTTCCCCATGATGTTGTTGTATTATACCTATTACCCTACTTTGCCCTATGTCTATGTAGGGAGTTCACAACCAAGATTGGGGGATATCTAACATCAGATTGGTCTTACATGGTGTTTACGACTAAGTATGATACCAAGGTCAAGATTCAATCTAAACCAATTGTTAGGTTTCACATAGAAATTTATATGCCTAAAGTGCGCAACATCAATTACACCATTTTTGATGGAGACCTCCATGTTAAACAATAACCAACTTCTTTTCTTGAAAGTGTATTTGACCTCTTTATTAATGAGTGGGGATCTAAGCATTATGAGTTTGAGCCATACAAACTCATAGAGGAGATAGGCATGGGCACATATATTCTTCATGAATAAGGTGATGAACTTCTTGAAGTGGGCTCTAAAAATTCTTTTCAAAGCGCTGTCTTGGGAAATTATCTATTGCATGAGGAAAATGATGACATTCCACACCTGATGAAGCATGATAGATACAATGAGGATACAATTTTAGCTACCAAAGAAGATAAAATTCATGAACATGAACCTGAAAGAGAATCAGATGACATGTGGGAACAATATTACGCGATAATTTAGGAATTTGAGGAGATTAGTGGGCCTACACTTCCTTAAAACAAATATGGACATGTTGTTCAGGTCACTGACAATCCTAATGAGCATGGAGAAGAACATGAAGCCCCTACCAAGCAAGTGATAGCCATAAGAGAGCACGATTAGGTCAAGGCAAATGCTGCTAAATTGAGTGATCAACATGAACACCAAACTGATCCTAATCAATTTATAGTTGTGCTTAGTAAAAAAGAGGCAGAGTTTGATGGATCTAAACAATTATTACATCATATTTCAAAAGGATTTGAGGTTTTGAAAAACCTCATGACTCCTAAGAAGTATATTTAAGAGTCCCAATGGGACATAACAAAAATTAAGTTGCAGTATCAAATAAGCTTTAAGAAGGTATAAATGAACTACTCAAAGGAGATCTAAATGCCCTACAACATCAAGCTAAGGATGAAGAGATGACAAACCTTTTCATCAATCAAGGAGATCATGATCATGTGACCAACCGTGTTGATAGAGTATTCAAGATTGGCAAGTTGCTTAATCAACCTAGTGAACAAACTTTCAGTAAAGAACACTCTTCCTATGCTAGTTTGTTCACATGGAACAATAAGGATCTTGGAAGTACTTACTTTGACCCTGGTTAAAGCTCACAAAATTGTTCTAACACCTCAAACATCTTTTAAGGCCTTGTATATAATAGGTTAGTGGTTTGTTTTCCCTAAGTGTCCAAGGTCACATGTTTTCTTAGTATTTTGTTATATCTTTCCTTTAAGTTCCTATTGGCACAAGTGTTGTTTTCTTGTGTGTGTTTGTGTGAGGATGATCAACTTTGCCACTATTCCAAGAGCTATTGTAGCATGTTTCAAGTTTATTTTGGTCTCAATAATTCCATGTTAAAGTGACCCCATATCCCAATGAACTTGCAAGGCTACTAGTCTAATTGCATACCAAGCATAAAATCCTGGGAGGTCACCAAAGGTGTTAGCCAAAATTGGACACCATAGGTTAGTAGCATTACAAAATTTGGTCACAATGCTCTTAACTTTATTTATATCCATCTGAAGGGTTTTGTCTTGGTCCTGGTTGGTCTCATAGTGGTAAGCACTGTGTTGTTCCTAATATCTTTCAAAGTCCCTTAAGGTGGTATTTTCAAAGAGAGTCAAAGCACCTAGTCTTATCATCAAGTCACTCAATATGGTTATCTCCAAAGCATTTAACAAAAAATAAGGTCAGTTTGGAGAGATTAAGGTAACTCCCAAAATCCCAAGTTATGGTTGATTCACAATGAAGACAAGAGTGATGCGATGATCCCTCAAGGTATATGGCATTTCCTAGTAGATGAAGACTTTTAAAGCAAAGATAATAAGATAATAACATTTTCATTTTCAATTCATTGGAGATGTTAAGGTAATTTTGAGGAAATTAAGATTTCATGTTGGTTTTGATCAATTGCTTGTTGCAATCTTGTAATATTTCCCTTGAAGAACATCAAGTATGAGGAGTAACACCATGCAAAGGAGGTCATTTGAAACCATGTGGAACTCATGGAAGATTATGATATAATCCATAGGGTTTGTACAATCTCCAAAATGTGTCAAAACATCCATTTCTAACATATATCAAGGTTGAAACCTTCTTTGTTCATTGATTCAACTCCAAGTATGGCATAATATGAAGTGTTGGCAAGAAAGGTAGGTGTGAAAAGGTTTTGTATGTTACACTTGCATTGTGCATGCTAGGAAGGAATACATAGACATCTCACACAAATATCCAACATGACACTCATTCAAATGATCAAGCTCAATTAGAAAAGAAAGCATTTTGATGAGTTTTTACAGGCTTGCATGCATAATATGAAGAAAAGGGCATAAATTTGGGTTTGAGCATGAAGGTGAGGGTGGTGCAAGGTCTGATAAACCATGAAGATAATCTCTACCTTGACTAGATTCATAATGACGAACAAAAGACCATTAAAGAAGATCCATCTTTGATTTTTGACATGATAGATAAGAGATAATACATCTGGCTTGTAATATCAGGGTTGTAAAGAGGATAAACAATAGTCAAAAGAACCTCTATAAGGAATTATTAAAGATCCAATAAAATTTTAGACATATAAAACACCTCATGCACATGTTTCTAGAGATCTACAAACTCATAAATCACCTAACTCTGCTCCAAGTGTGTTGAGAGGACAAGGTGCAGGCATCACTAGTGGACTGGTTTTGAGATCTGCAAGTGTAAACATGAGAATAGTGATCAAAATTTGCATTGAAGAGGGAGTGTTTAGGTTGGTTCTAAGTGTGAAGTCTAATAAAATACTATAATATTGATTAGAACCCTTGAAACATAATAAAAAATCAAAAAGAGACCTTTAGGATCAAAATTGTAGAGTTTCTCTAAAACCATAGGCATGGTCAAACCAAGTTTTAAGAATCTTGAAGGGTCAATCCATTTGGGAAATAAATTGAAGACATGCTAAGGCATGTAACTTATCTCAAGGATAACATCCCAATAAAAAACAAGCAAATTGATGGATTTGATTACGCAAACACTCATCTTGAGTAGTGATCTATAGGCCTGCAAGCTGTAAATGTCAAATTCAATATGTGAGAAGTACAATGAAGAGATACATGGGGACAAGTTCCATTTGGATATGTTCATAAGGTTTGTCTACTCAAAATTAATGACATTGTTTCACCAATTAAGACCCTTAACTTCATGAATAATCGTTAAGAGTGTTGACACTCCAAAACTGCTAGTTTTGCCCTTCATGGAGCCTGATGGCTTGAATGGATCTAATGCACTCCAAATTCCTTGTAATCACCTTGATGATATTTATAAGTGTTAGGGGCATAAATTGGAACCATTATTTGGAACGTGTGAATATGGAAAACATAGCAAAGAGGTCCAAAACTACAAATTTGGACTAATTTGCACCTTGTTTGAAGGGATAAAAGTCTCTTAGCCATTAGAGGAGACCTTCCAGGCTTGGGTAGAGATTCCATGACCTTATATAAGCATTTTCAGAGAGCTCCATGGTTTTAGAACAAGTTTTCAAGTCACACAATAGGCCTAGATGTGGACTATTCCTTGCTTGTAGATATATTACAAATGGGCAAGCCTTATCAAGGCTGCCAAAGCTATTAGAAACTTCATAAAACCCCTATAGACATCTAATTATATCCTCAAATTCTTCACAAGTTATATATAGGTCTATTCTCATGGTTGCAGATAATTTGGAAAGGATTAGTAAACAAGCATATTTGCTTTTCTCATAGTGATTGGGATCTTAAGAGAAACACAATGCTAATTGAGAACCTCTATCATCTTCTTTAGTTTGTTTTGAGAAGTTTTCAACCCCACACCAAGGTTTTGTAGGTATAAAGGATTGACAAAGCTTGTTTCCATTTTTTTGCCTCTAAGAGACCTTGTTACAACTAAGTATGCTCTTGAAAATAATAAAAGAACCTAAGGAACTTGTAACATCAGTATGGAAGGTTCCCAAATATGAACAGGTGTCCAAGAAGTAGAGTAGGCAATTAGAAGCAGTTTTTTTGATAACTCCAAGCTTATACAAGGTGAAATGGTCATGACTAGTCTTGCAAGTGTCCTGGAGTGAGTATAGATCAGTCCAAGAGCCCTTTTGATAATCAAATCCTTCATGATGACCTATCAATTTGCATTGTTAGATTGGGAGAGAGTAGGAAGCCACAATGTGTCAATATTCAGAGGCAACTCGCCATAAATAGTCCATAACTCCTCTAAGGAAGAAGTAGTTCAAAATGCACAATGAATATCTTTTCGTCATATCTTTGCCAATTTCTTAGGGATCTCTACCTTTTTAGTTGACACATGTGCAAGAGGATTATAAACTCTTCTTCTCCTCTCTTCCACTTCTTGTATGAAACTAATTATATGATTGTATGTAATCCATGATAGGCATCTTTACACCTACCTCTATCTCTTAACCCATATTATTCTATATATGCATTGAAAGTTGATTGTAAAATGGACCTCTGCTGGTTATGGTAAAACCCTGGCCATTTTTGTACTTGAATACCTCTTGAAGCAATAAAGAAAGTTGATTTTGCCTACCTATATGATGTGTGATGTGTGAATTCATGCAATTTTGTTGATTTTGTCTAGTGAATGGTTCATCTTTCCTATCTTGTTATCCATAGTAGCTCACCATTGTGCAGAGAAGATAGTTGTTGTAGGTCATTATTAGTGTTATTTACTTAATGTATGCAAGACTTGGAAGTGAAACCACATCAATTGTATCTCTACAAGATCAATTGTTGCCATCTTAAGTGTGGTCATGCATTCTTAAACCTCATAAATGAAATACTTATGCAAGAATCGTATCAAGGTTGTAGGTTTTGTAAGGATTATGGATTTATTTGCCTCAAATAGTGTATGTTTAGTCAAGTAGAGGAATCATACTATTGATGCATCACCTCATCTAAGTTTTAGAGTAGTATATTCTCTCTTTTCCATGTAATTATATAGGTAGAGAAGTAGTATAAAGTGAAGCATCAAGGGAGCTATTCCTAATTTACTGATTCACCTCAATAATTAGGCCACCCACAACTTAGAGGTGTCTCCATTGTATCAATTGAATGAGGAAGGCTTGAACAACCTCCTCAAGGGTGAAATTAAGAGTGTTAAAAATCTTATGATGCAGTTAATGGAGAATTTTTTTTGAGGTGAGACTTTGCCATTGTGTTTATAATATTACACCATCGACAAATTCAATCATATAACACCTAAGTATGAATAAATACTAAAGGATGATTATTATATCAAAATGGGGAGGATCAACCCAGATGGGATACCCTTAAAAGGATGTGTCCATCAAGCATGTGCTAGAGTTGAATGGCATTTTTTAGTTATGAGAACTACCATTCATTGGGAAATCAGATAAATTAGCTAAGTTTGTAATTTGGTACAGACATAAGGCAAGCTATATATTATGAGTAATAAGGATGGAGTTGACTCCTACATGCATAGTGAGGGTGACATGATTAAGATAAAAATGAGTGGACATAAATCTTTCAATGAAAAGCAAACAAATAGAAGATATAGATAAACAACTCAAGTACGACTAAACTATCCTATACAATGGCCATTGAGAATTTATAAGATCACTTAACATGCATAGTGACCCATTTGATGAGGGGGAAGGTATCTATTGAATCACAATTGAGATTCATCATATGAAGTACATGGAGAGATGCCTAAACAAAATTGTTTATATTTTTGCACAAACAGATCAATGTAGAAGGATTGGATGAGTATAGCCTCATATTGAGGCATACATTAAAGTACAACACTAATGATTCAAACATTGGATCTATTATGTTATCCCTTGGGAGAAAACTACTTCCACTTATCATATCTATAGCAAATGATTATAAGACATTTCTTGAAGAAAATTCACATAAAATTCATAGTTAGAAAGGTGCATGAATAACTTGCAGAGTTAGAGGAAGTCTCAAAATGCTCTGGACATTCTTAGAACATCTCATTGTTTATATGCAACATTGTATTTTTGATTCTGAAAGAAGCATACAACACCTTTTAATAAAAACCCATGCCCTCATAGATTGTGTTGCCTAAGTTCAACAAGTAACAGTTGCAAGCATGGCTTGTATTTGGATTTATCGACGGTTTAGTTCATCTCCTACGTAATCTGTGTACCTCTTGTTGCTGAGTTTGTGTATAAATATAGGCATTTAGGTGAGTGGAATTTAATGGAAATTGGGGTCAATAGCGTAGTTGTAAGTTTTGATTACAAGGTTTGGTGTTTCATTGTTATCCTAGTTGGTGTTGTTTGTTAGGTGTAGTGAATTATATGAGAAGAGTTTTAATAATTGCAAAGCATTGTGCATGTATTTGGATAATTGTGAAATGTAATTGTGTCTATAAAGGCTATTTTATGGCAGTAAACCTGCACTTGAGAATGATATAGTGGAATAAGGAGTAACCTCACTTTGTTAGAGTTTTATCATCTTAAGTTTCTTAAGGTAAATATTGGTGTCATGTTTTGCATAGTTTTCCTAGTTGTATTCTGTTTCAATTTATTTCAAGTTCTATATTTAATATATCTGTTTTCCTAATTAAAGTAAGGCGTAATAGTAAGTAAACAAGTAGTTATGTGTTAGGAGTTTGAATATGATCTATATTGATGACTGTGAGTGGGTATTGATGAATTATGAATAGACTATCCACTAATTTATGGATCAGATTGATATCAAACTTGGTTTAGTTCCATTATTTATGGTTTCTATGTGACTATTTTTAACAGTTTTATGTTTGTTACCAAAGTAGCAAGCACTAGTGGTGTTGTGCCTTGGTTCCATTGTAATAAGATATTTCCACAAGGAAGTGGAATAGAGAAATCCGAGTCATGACTCATACTTGTGAAGAAGTAATTTTGTTTGACAAAGAATGGATCCACAAGTTAGAAGAGGATGTTGTTAACATCTCTTTATCCATGAACAAGATGGATAATCTTGATAAGTTGGAGTCCATTATGGGGATTTTCATGGTAAAGATACACATGTATATAGAAGCTTCGAAAGTAAGTGAGGAGATGAAATCCCCCAAACATGAGGTGGAATGAATGCCCATACCAACAAAGCTCCACCTCTATTAAATGTTAAAGCAAAGATTATGATTTAGTCATTTGAAGGAGAGGTCATAGCTGAGAGACTAGACCACTAGTTAGACCAAATCGAAGTACATTTCATTTTGTATTAGATTAATGGAAGTCAATATATATCTTTTTCAAGGTTAAAATTAACCAGTCATGTTTTAACTTGGTTTGAAACTTATGTTCATACCTTGGTTGTTAAAAAGCTTCCTTTAAGACATAAATAATTTAAAATATTGATTAAGGAACAATTTTATTTGATTTGTTATGAGGAAGAGAGGTCCATGTATATGAAATATCTTAAGAAAAAATAAGATTAGTGTGTGTAGGAGTATATAAATGAGTTTCACAAGAAGGTAATTCAGATGGGCAAGGATATAATGAATTGTGACATCCTAATGAAGTATATAGGTGGACTCCATAGCCATTATAGGATACCGTTACTCTTGGCCAAGCCTATGAATATATATGAGGCTTGTTTTCAAGTTCACTACTTAGAGATGGAAAAAATGAAGGGTTAATCTACCTCTTCAAACACCATAAAATAGTAAGGTGGTTATAAGCAAAAGGGGAAAGGTAAATGGAATGGTAAGTGTAATGCTAATACTATTTTATAGTAAAAGGATACTAAAAAGAATTGTATACACAAATTATGATGACCAATAATAATCTTATTTTTATATATACTATGATACAAACAAGGTCATAACAATAGATCTTGTGTATACTTGGATGGTTTATGACAATACTTGGGTTGACCATAGATCTAGTAAAGGGTAATCCAAATTTTATGTTTAGGGTATAAGGTTATAAACCCTATGCTTAAACACAAGCTAAGGTTCTAACTAGATCCCAAGATAAATCAAATGATATATAAATGGTAACAAAGAAGGTGTATCAAGGATATAATAAGGATATTGCATGTAAAGAACCTTGTTCTTCAACATAGTTTTAATATACCAAATTGTTAAGAAAGTAAGTGGTGCAATTGTGAACCAATGGATGGTCTACACAATCTAAAGTGATAATCATAAGCCTATGCAACCCTTAGCTATACTACCATATAAAGACAATAAGTATAAATAATATACATCCACTATAACAATAAATAAAACAAATTTATCTACTAAATAAACAAATGAAAGAGAACATGGATAAAGATACTTACCTTTTAGGCAACTTGTCCACACATTAATTTTACCTTTTGTATTAAGTGGCACTTTATAAGAGATGTTATAAGATAAAGACCTCAAACGGTAATAAAAATACCTAAATATCTTTAGTTGGGGACTCCAAACACTAGGACATCTCTTCGACATGACTCATCCTATTAATCATCAAAGACTTTTAAGTAAGATTAGACCTCCAAGAATAAGACCTTAACCTCTAACACCTCATTTTACTACTTAAGATCAAAGTGAGAGCAAGCAAAGCATGTGTGTTATATGTTTGAAATCATAATATGACCCCTATATATGGATCTAATTCTAAAATTAACCTTGAACATTACATCAACACTATTAGTCATGACAATATAGTTGGAACGAATGTTCATAGACACAAAAATGTATTAGCCTAGTTGGTACAGTACAAATGATAAAGATAATACTCAAAATTGTACCAACAAGGGTGATACATTATAGGGAAAGACGTGTGAAACATATTATATTGGCCTAGTCAATACAGTAGGAATATATTATGGATGGCCATACTAAATAGAAAGTAGACAAAGGTAAAATAGAAAGAGAGGTCAAACTGATAGTAATGGAGGTATGACATTATAGAATGTAAACATCTCTTGTAAAGTATCACAAGCTAATCCCATTCCATTCTCATTGCACTCCTTAGGATGTGCACTCATGGAGATTGATGTGTTGAGAAGCCCATGCAAAAGAAATTGTTAGTAAAGTGAAAAACATGAAAAATATTATGTGTATAAATATTCCATACTTGAAGCTTATCACGTATCAAAACAGTGTAACACAGGATGGTGCTTTGGGAAACATATATATCAATACAAAATATCATAGGAATAAATGTTGAAAGAATTGAAAGTAAGATGCAAGTAAATAAATAAAGATAAATGTACACCTTCACTTATCTTGTTGATGGAAGAGGTGATAATGTGTGTTGTAGCTCATGGAAGGTGCCATTTTATAAGGTAGTTGAGTAGATCTAAAGAGATATGAGGAAAATATAAATTTTTAGATTTTTTTGGTTCTTGTTAGTACATAAAAAAATCCTTACTTTATAGGATTGTGACATTTCTTTTGGTTTGTGAACTTGATTTATAGAAACAAATATATGACCAAAAATAAAAATTTGGAGGTAGATAATAGGGAGTTTCAAAATTTGATATTTTTACTATAAATAGGTAAAATGAACTTCATTTGCTCTTTTTCTATTTTGAAAAAATGAGATCTTTAGACATCCATGTTTAGCATGATGAGAGATGATGGACAAAGGATGATGAGGTAGGTTTATGGGAGGTCAGCTAAGAGTAGCCACATGATTCATGTAGGTAGGTGGTGCATTAATTGTTTCATTTGATAAAATATTAGATAGTCTAGATTTAATAAATCTATGTGTTGAGGCAAATATGTGTAGTGAAAATTATCCCAATAAGTGTCAAAATGTAGGGAAAGTTATGAAAGGTGATGGGTAGAAAACCAAATGTCAAATATAAGGCTAGGGGTATTTATTGAGGTCAAGGGAAGAAATCATTGCCATTAAATAACTATATTTTCAAGGCTAATATGATTGGGTGCATGGAAATTATAAAATTGGATGATACAATTAAGTAACAAAGAGCACTATGGAAGCTGACACTGCATATGGTGGTTGATACAATGGAAAAGGTAATAGAATTGGTCGATATAGTACAACCATGGCCGATATTATAATAGGAAAATCATAGGCCTGATACCATATACTAGGGTTGATATAGTAGGAAAATCAATTAACATGGCCATTACAATACAACCATGGCCAATACTATAATGGGAAAATTGGCCAGTTGATACCGTATAATATACTTGATATGGTAGGAAAACCAAATAAAATAGTCGATAAAGTATGTATGTGGTTGATGTCGTAGGAAGGAACGCATCGCTGTTATTGTACTGATCCAATAGAAAGGACTATATGGCCCATACAATATGAGTATGGCTGGTAAACTAGAATAAGAAATACATGGCCAATAAATTAGAAATTATAAGTGGTTGATGTAGTAGGGAAATAACCAAAATGATCAATACAATAGAGATAAAGACCATTTTGAATAATTTTTAAAACTTTTTTTTTTATAATTATAATTTGATTTTAGATTGAGTAAAATCTCTCGGTATTGTTATTTGACATTTTGTAGAGATGAAGGTGGCTATGGAGGACCTTAGATGTAATCTAGATGCTAGATCTACTATCTAGATTAACAAATGTGGATAGAGCATGACTTATTAACTTGGGGTTCATAAGCATCATGGAGATGTGTTGGGTCCCTCTTAACGCATAAAAAATAACTATGTTTCTCAAGGACTAGGAGAGGATTAATGACACATTTAGGTAGGTGGTGGATGGGGACATTGTGGAGGAATCTATCACCCTATAGAGTGTACATCCTATACTGGAATTGTCCAATGAGGACACACTTATAATATGTGACACACATTTGTATATAACAAAGCTGCCTTGATGGGTCATAGGGTTTGACAAGTATGATCAATGTAAGTTGATCATCAGACTCTTTATTGTCTATGTCTTTGGTATTCTAGACATCTAGAAAGACATCATAGGTTTGGTGACTATGTGAGTGATGTGTCACAAGTTAGATGGCGTGATGCCACTATATATTATAGCTTTGTGTTGATTTACCTTAGAATAAGGTACTATGTACAAATGGGGGTTACGATCTGGGTGCAACTCATACACGATTTCTATGGGATGCTAATTAGGGACATTAGACCATGTGTTTGATCACATTGTTCTCTTGTTGGATCTATGAGAGATTCCTAATGTATTAGCCAACAACATTACCACACTAGATTGGGGACCACCTAACTTAGGTGAGGAGGTGGAAACATGATTGATTATTGTGATAAATCCATTTACAACCATCATTGGAGATCATACACACAGATGTTATTTTATGGACACTTTATTGGGTCATTATGGAGGCACAAAAATCATGGCCATCTACACTATGAGCATGGGTGAGGGATCAGATCACTTGTCATTACACCTAGTGGTCAAATCCTCACTCATGTGATTGAGTTTTGGGATAATACAAATAATAGCCTCTGGCAACACCATTCACACTTCCAACCCATTGGGTGAGGCATTTGAGGGAGTCATAATAAGTAGGGGCACAAGGCGTACCAGTCAATGTCCTAAATTTGAGATTTTTTTATTTCCCACATGGTTGGAGATGAGGATGACATTGGTGGGGGAGGAGAGTAGAAAATTATGTGAGAGTTGGTCTTGATGTACCTATGACAGAGGTAGAGCCACATAGATGGGACAGATGGGTCATTTGAAGATGAGTGAAGCCAACTGGTCATTAGGTTCTGATGGTCTAGCAAGAGAGATGGGTAGCATCTTGACCTATATTGAGTCAAGATAGAATCCATATCTTTGGAGGTAGGATGGATAGAGAGATCATCATTGAGGAACACCCACATATAGGTATAAATAAAGTTCTAGGTTTTATTATCACTATCTTTTTCTATACTTAGAGATATACATGCTAGGTACTAGTGATATATTTACTTGGATATTTAATATCTATGTTTTAAGATATGATGTTAATATGGTTTACATTTTTTAGGTTATGAAATAAATATGGCACAATGGAGGACTATGGTAAAGACTACCCACCATAAGATCCTAGATGATGTGTTGGCAAAAGATGAAACTACATAGATGGGGGATCTTTTTGTACCACCTGTTGGAGAGCATAAATATAATGATCCATCATAAATAGTGACCAAGAACCAAATGAGCACTTGCTATGGAGGATTCCACCATCCTATGGGCACACTATCCCATATTTAAGGTGTGCTGAGAGTAACTACCTGATGCTAATTATTTACCGATGCACTATAGAACCAAACGACTGAAATAATTTTATCACTTGAAAACAAAAAATCATATGCACTTTCAATATAATTTTTGGGTACGTGGAAGCTAAAGTACATGTATAGTATTTTATAATGGCTTGATTATTGGAGCACTACTCATTACACCATGAATTAGGTAAACATTGATCATTGCTTTGTATAGAAGAATAACTCCTATGAGTTTTACAATTGGTAGAATATAGTTCTAGAAAACAAGAAAAATAAATTAAAATTCAACAAAATAAAAGATTTGTGTATGGAAATTAGGAATTCATTCCTAAACCCCTAGGTAAAAGAGAAATCCTACATCATCGCTCAATCAAATCTTTGAAAGGATGATCATATTTATCTTTAGTGTATGAAAATCATGAATTCAGCTTAAACCCTAGAACAAAAATAAAAAAAATAATGTTCATCAATATATTTTACTTTATTTTTGATGTACTAATGTTTAATAAGTATAAAACATTCAAGGATTATTTAGATTATATTATATGACTTTTAATAAAAAATATGAATGTCAAGGTTGAATTTGACAATTGAAATAAATTGACAAGTAACACGTTAAAAATATAAGTACATTCAAAATTAGGATACTTAGTGTTTTCTAGTTTTTAGTTGATTGTTATAGGTGTTTGAAAGTGAGAATTAGAATAAAATGGGACTGACAACTCATGTTCAAAAATAGAGTTTGTGGCTATGTTTGGGTAAGTCCATGCTCCTTGTACAACTACATAGTGCAACTTTGTCTATTGATTACTGTCTTATCCACTGTAAAAATGAATTTGTAACTACTCTACTACTTGTACCTATGTCAATTATGAATGCTGAGATATTTTGATTCTCTTAGTACTGCAAAAAATCCTCTATTTTTCTTCTCTTTGCTTTGAAAACTTAGGTGTTCTTGTAAGAGCTAAAAACATATAAGTTTTTTAGAGAAGTGTAATGGGTTGAGTTGACCTTAATCACTCCCATTGATGATTAACCACTTCTTACATATCCAGATACTTTGAGAATGGAATCAAGCCACACAATTTCCCTGCCTAGTCTAATTGGATAATTGTGCTCATTGAATATATGTATGCAGTTATAAATTTGGATTTTGATACTTGACAATGTTAGTTATTGAATTGATTTGAAATGATTTTGTAGAATATTTTTGATTTCTATGAATTTAAACAAGATAAACCCAAACTCAAAACAAAAACTACTCAATAAGAAAGATTTATAGAGTAAATCAGAATGATAATAAGCTTAACAAATTTCCTTGCTCTACATTACCTCCTTCCAATATTTTCAAGAGGATGTGATTGGACTCCGATTGACAAAGTGATAGCTTGATTGGAGATGTTAATGAAGGATACTTGATAATGGATATGTTATGAGACTTTTAGAATGATTTTGGCATGGTTTCCCTACAATTAGTCTTCATTGTTTGAGAGTGGAGGGAGAGGTTGGTTTTATAGGCGAATAGAGGGAAGATCTATGGTCCAAATTTAAATTTGGGTCATCAAGATCTATGGTTGAGGAATTTTTATGAAATTTTTAATTCCGTGAAAATCTATAGAATAGAAAAAATCTAGAGGAAAAGGGCTAAATTAGAGAGATTTATAGAATCCTCCAATTCTAGAAATCTCCCCATAGGGTTTAGGGAAGACTAATGTAGGGTGGTGGGTGGGTAGTTAGGATTTTATTGAATTTAAAATTGGATCATAGGATTAGGGAGTAGGTTAGTAGGTGATTAGGGTTTATTAAGGGATAAATGAGGATTAGGATTCCTAGGGATGTAAGAATACGTAGGAGGTAGGCAAGTAGGTGGTTAGGTGGGGTTATGGAAATTAAAAATTTCCATATAATAGATAAACAAGATTAAGTTAGGATAATGAAAGATTAGGAAAAATTAATAAAGAGATGGGATGAATAAGATTAGTGAATGTAGATTAATGGAAGAGGATATTAGATTAATGGAACAGGAATGGGATAAATTAGTAGGATAAAATATGATAAGCAGAATTAGTGTTGACTAAAAAAAATATTAGTTGACTACAATGAAGTGAGAAATTTTAGGTGCATAATTTTTTTCCTTCTTTGAAAGGGAATTGAGAGTGGATGAAGTGAAATGATTAATGGTATTTCAAAGAAAAATCATGTCATGGATGAATGTTATTAGATGATGTTAGTGGGTATGATGCCCCCTTCGAGGGGACATGTGGAGAAGAATGAGCTGGATGGTCACTTGAAAGAAGGAACAATGGGTGGGATGTGATGGAGAGATGAAGGGATAGGATGCGATGGGATGAAGAAGATGAGGTTGAGTTGAGCAATGAGATACAAATTGATAATGATGCCCTTGGCAAGGACACATGCACAGGGAATAGAGATGATGGGTGTTATGGTTGTTGACACATCTCAAGGGGGAATCAACCACAAGAATATGATGATAGGATTAAAAGGCCACAAGCTTTAGACGTATCCCAAGCAAGGACACATGCAAGGGAGAGTTATTGGCCAAGATAAAACTGATGATAGGATTAATGTGAAGAATAAGTGTAACTCAAAGCTAAATCGATCAAGATGATTTGGGTGATGATAAATAAGAATTGATATAATCAAGTAACTAAATGATTTGATTGATGAAAGACTAGAGGATGACGTTGGATGATAGAGATAATGGCTGAGCTATCCTTGGACACCAAAAAATGGCCAAGTGCTACCTACATTGTCTTTAAAGACCTTAGGCTGATGTAGTTCTGACAAGAGGATAGAGGACAATGTGTCAGGAATCTAGAACCACAAATAGTTCTGATACCACTTTGATAGGACCTAGGAAGCACAATTGATTACCATGTACGAGCAACTAAATATGCAAAATTTAACCAGAATCACAAGTAACTAGAATTCAAAAATAACATAGAATATGAGAGACAATGCCCAATTGTATTAATACTCTTTCAGAAAGAAATACAACAAAGAAGATGCCACAGTCTTCTTCTTTACACACCTTTAGGGCTCCCACACCTCTAGGGTATAAACAGTAAATCTCTTCAAGAGCTCACTCTCTCAATTACGGTCCCAACACACAACTCAAACACAAAGTTGGTGTTCACCTCCACCAGCCAGTAACAATACTGCCAATTCACCAGTCAGTAACAATACTGCCGATCCACAAAGTACTCCACATACTCCAAGTTTGAGTATACACACATACTCCAAGTATAAAACGTACGCTAAGTAGATCTCACCTGATCTTGCTACTTGTTGTGTTGCTAACCTCTTTGATCTTGCACACCTGCAAATCAAGTTGATTCTACACACCTGCAAACCTAGATCACACACACACACACCTGCAGGCCAACTGACCTTACTTACTCAGATAGAACCCTTGTCCTTGCCTCACCAAGTCCTTATGATTCTACCATACCAGCACCCCTATAGATCTCTACCAGATCTTACTATCTCATAGATCTACCTGATCATACACACCTGACACTGTGGCACTAGGAGGAACACACCTTGCTCTCTTCACTCTGAAGGAGCTAACCTTGCTCTTACTCAATTAGCACACTTTACAATATAGCCCATGAGTCTCTTAAATAGATCTCATGCAAACAATAATTAGACATCTAATTACAATAATTAGATCCACAGTGCAAGACTAAAATTAGCCTTTAACATGTAAACAACCGGTTTGTTAACAAATTGTTCGTAAAACTCGCAGTTCAAAACCACACAAGCGATTGACATCGGTCCCTGTCTAGCTAGAGATGACCGATGTCAATCGATACCTGACCGATGTCAGTTGCTCTGTTCACTGGATATGATTGACGTCAGTTGATCAAACTGACATTGGTTTCTCTACAACTCAGTAACCTCTCAACAACCTCCTCCATGTTTGCATCAGTGAAGCTTTTAGCTCCACAACCTAACAATCTCTCACTTAGAGATAAATAGCTGCACTATACCTATACCTGTACACCATCTAATTTATTTCCTGGCTTTTATCCCTCTTCAAGATCAATCTTGAAGATCAACCACCACACATCCTGTGGTGCAACTCCTGTCATATAAGTAATCTGCCACATCCGCATCTACAAACCTATGTAGAAAATAACTTGAACCTGCATAGCATGTGCACCTACTTCTTGTCCCTCTCAAATACCTGAGAATCCACTGAATTGCCCTCCAGTGCTTCTTTGCTGGATTGGCCACAAATCTGCTGATAACTCCCACTACTGGGGCAATATCAGGGAGTACACATGTACTCAACCTCATCATGTGATTGGGGACCCTGTTCTTTGAACTGTCCATCTATAGGTGTGCCGTCCAGTTCTGCATCCTGCACTATCTTCACATAATCACCCTGTGATAACATCAACTTGTGATCTTTTCTGTCTCTAGGATTACTCATGTCAAATAATTTTGCTCCTCTAAATTTTTCATGACACACCTCTAAACTAACTTTACCTTTAGCTCAAAAAAACCCTATATGTGTAACCCTGCATCAAGCAAACACACAACATACAGTAACAAAATAATGTTCCAATCATCACCCACCTGGTAAACAAACCACAATGGTTACAATGACATTGACTAAAGCCATGCTTTGTCATCTACCTATCAAACTTGTACCACTATTCTGGAGCTTCTTCAAGACCATATAACCTGGGCTTCCATCTCACGTATCCATTCTCTCTATTCTTTAACCAAGAAATCTATTCATCTTTCAGTGCTTTCATATCGATTAGCAACCCTACCAAATCTCTCATTTGGTTCTGCATCATAGGAATCAAATTCCTCATTTATGCCATGCTGCCACTATTTTTTGGATCCTTCCTGCTCTGCAGTGAGCAACGAGTATAAAGAAAAGGAATAACAAATTTGAGGCTTACTTACCCTTTCAGTCCTCTATATGGGCGTTTGAGACTCTTTAACAGCTTGCTGTCCATCCAAAATTCATTCCAGTGATCGACCTCAATCACCACATAGTCTGCATCTGATCGACGTCGGTTCCATGCGACTGTCTTGACTACCAATGCTGGTTTTTTGACCGACGTCAGTGTCTACCTATCATCGACATCGATTCTATGACCGACATTGGTCTTACTCTGCCCAACACCACCAGCTCTGGTATGCATATGACCGACATCAGCACCTATCTGTTTGACACTGATTCCTCTTGATCGACACCGGTACCTGTGTTCTCTTACGAGTGATAATTTTTTACCTGCGAGCTTACTTTGAATCAAAACCCTGTCGAAATTGCCCTGCGCAAAAGTATCCAGCCCCATCTGCTAATTTCTGTCCATCATCTCCTCCATAAACACCAAAGCTTTCTAGTTCTTAAGTTTGTCAAACACATCTGAATTCTTCTTAAGAACATGCATCTCTTTCTTGCTCATGTGACCAAACCTACAAAGCTACATCTTTGCAACAGAAGAAGAATTAGTAATACAAGTAAGTAGATAAAAAGTACCTACTTTCTTACCAGATGCTAATTCAAGTGCATTCTTGGCAACATTCCAAGAATCCACTGTGATAGTTACTGTGCATCTCTCATCACCTAACTTTTTTGAAAAAATTAGCCGCATCTTCAAGACTGAGACCTGCATGACCTTCTTCAACACCCATGTGTTGGCCGCCTGTAATTTCAGTCGCACTTCCCCTTTGCCAATACTTTGACAAGGCACACTAGCCCCTAAATAAATCTTTTTAAAGTCTTCAAAGACCTTAACATAGAAAAATACTCTATTTTGGGCTGCATGAAAAGAGGCACTATAAAATAAGATTCTATTTTATCCAAAGAACATCCCAGAGCATCTTGTGCAACAACACCTGCAAAATCTGTTTCTTCAATTTTTTCATGCTGATCTTCTACCAACCAACAATATTTTTTTATCTGTTCTTTCTTTCTATAACACTGTAATTGACCATTCGTGCCTTTGAGTTCTTTCATTCTTAGTGTACTTTCTTCTGCCATTGCTATACTCCCACTCAATCAAAAACTCCTGAGAGTGACCTGTAATCAAACATAAACTTGCTCCCTACAACCTTAGCTCTGATACCAATTTGTTAAGAATCTATAACCACAAACAGTTCTGATACCACTTTGATAGGACCTAGGAAGCACAATTGATTACCATGTACAAGTAACAAAACATGCAAAATTTAACCAAAATCATAAGTAACTAGAATTTAGAAATAACATAAAATATGAGAGACAATACTCAATTGTATTAATACTCTTTCAGAAAGAAATACAATAAAGAAGATGCCATAGTCTTCTTCCTTACACACTTTTAGGGCTCTCACACCTCTATGGTATAAACAGTAAATCTCTTCAAGATCTCACTCCCTTAATTACGGTCCCAACACACAACTCAAACACAGAGTTGGTGTTCACCTCCACTAGCCAGTAACAATACTGCCAATCCACCATTCAATAACAATATTGCCGGTCCATCAAGTACTCCACGTACTCTAAGTCTGAGTATACACACATACTCCAAGTATACAACGTACTCCAAGTAGATCTCACCTGATCTTATTACCTATTGTGTTGCTGACCTCCCTAATTTTGCACACTTATAAATCAACCTAGTTCTGCACACTTGCAAACCTAGATCTCACACACACACCTACAGACCAACTGACCTTAATGACTCATATAGAACCCTTGTCATTGCCTCACCAAGTCCTTATTATTTTACCATACCATCACCCCTATTGATCTCTACCAGATTTTGCTATCCCACAGATCTACCTAATCATACACACCTGACACTATGGCACTAAGAGGAACACACCATGCTCTCTTCACTCTGAAAGAGCTAACCTTGCTCTTACTCAACTAGCACACTTTACAATACAGCCCATGAGTCTCTTAAATAGATCTCATGCAAATAATAATTAGACATCTAATTACAATAATTAGATCCGCAGTGCAAGACTAAAATTAGCTTTTAACATGCAAACAACTGATTCATTAACAAACTATTCATGAAACTCACAGTTTGGAACCGCACAGGCGATCGACATCGGTCCCTGTCTGGCTGGAGATGACCGACGTCGGTCGATACCTGACCGATGTCAGTTGATCAAATCGATGTCGATTGCTCTGCAACTCAGCAACCTCTCAGCAACTTCCTCTATGTTTGTATCAGTGAAGCTTTTAGCTCCACAACCTAACACAATGATGATGAGGGTGGTTAGAGATTAAAGGATGATATTAGTGATAATATGATATGACTTAGATGATGAGATGAAAATAAAGGATTGGATGTTGATAGGATATGAAACCTTGAAAGCACACAATTGATTACCAAATACGAAGCAACTTAATATGCAAAAATAACTAGAATCAACAAGTAACTAGAATTCAGAAGTAACACAAGATATGAGAGACAATACACAACTTGTATTAATACTCATATAGAAAAGAATACAATAAAAAAGATGCCACTTCTTCTCCACCACCTCTTCAGAGGCTTCCCACATCTCAAGTGAATAGTACTTCTCTCTTCAAAGCTCTCTCTTAGGTCCCAACACCCAAATCACACACTGAGTTGGTGTTCACCTTATACCTGTGCTCCAAGCACTCCACAAGTGCTCCACGCACTCCACAAGTACTCAAACGTACTTCAAGTAGATCTCTCTTGATACTGCTATTTGTTGTGTTGGTGTCTTATCTGATCTTCCACTTACAGATCACGCTGGTTTTGCACACCTGTGAACCTTGACCTTGCACACACACACACCTGTATATCAATGATCTTACTTACCATGTAGATCTCCTATCGTAGCCATGCTCACCTGATGACTAAGATCATACACTCCTAAAGAACCCTGCTGATTCTCTAATCTAGCACCCACCTTGGTACTGTGGCACTAGGAGGAATACACCATTGCTCACCTCACACACAGAAGGAGCTTATAATAATGCTCTCTTACTCACTAGCTACAAGTTTACAATACAGCCATGAGTCTATTATATAGATCTCATTCAAACAATAATTAGACACCTAATACAATAATTAAATATGCAGCTCTCAGTCTATAATTAGCTCTTATAATGCAAACACTTGGTTCGTCAATCAACTGCCCATAATATACTAGCAATCGAACCACACAGGCGACTGACGTCGGTCCCTATCTGCCTGGGGTTCACCGATGCTGGCCGATCTCTGATCGACGCCGGTTGCTTCCTGTCTCCTACCTGCCAATGTCGGTTGGCCTGACCGACACCGATGTCTATGACACTCAGCAACTCCTCCAATGGCCTTCTCCATGTCTGCATTAGTGAAGCTTTTAGCTTCACAACCTAACAATCTCCCACTTGGAGATAAACAGCTGCACTGTACCTATACTTGTACCCCGTCTAATCTGTTTCCTTGTTTGTATTCTTCTTCAAGCTCAACCCTGAAGACCACCCACCACACAACCTATGGTGTACCCCCTGTCATCCGAGTACCCTGCCGCATCCAATCCTACAATCTCATGTAGTGAGCCCTGACCCTAAATAGCACGAATCCCTGCTGTTGGTCTCTCTCAAATACCTGAGAATCCACTCCTCTAAAATGGCTCCTAACTCTCTGACAACACCCACTGCTTGGGCAAACTCAGGTCTATACTAGACCTCATGTGATTTTAGACATTAAACTATCCAGCCCTTGGTGCGCTCTGATTCTGCATCCTGCATCTCGCCAACACCTGATTCACATCAGCTCCCACTGGAAATAAAATCACCCTGTGATCTCCCATGTCTCCCATGCCAAAGAATTTTGCTGCTCCAAATTCTTCATAGGAAACCACTAAACTAATCTTACCCCTTAGCTCAGTAAAACCCTGTATGTATAATCTTGCTAGCAAACATACCATCCACATACAATAACAGAATGATGTCATGACTCATCATCCATCTGGTAAGACAAACTACAATAGTTACCTAACATTGACTGAAGCCATGCTTCATCCTCCACCTGTCAAAACCTATACCACTGTCCTGCAGCTCCTCGATACCATATCCCTGGCCTTCCATCTCACGTATCTGTTCTCTCTTTTCTTCAACTAAGGAATCCATTCATCTTGCAATGCTAACATACCAGCGGGCAACCCTACCAAATCTCCCGTCTGGTTCTGCAATCTCTCCATGCCACGCTCCCACTGTTTCTTGGATCCTTCCTACTCTGCAGTCAGTAACTAGTATAAAGAAGAGGAACAACAAATTTGAGGCCTACTTACGTCTTCAATCCTCTGTATGGGTGTTTGAGATTTTTTGACAGCTTGCTGTCCACCCAAAATTCGTTACAGTGACCGACCTCAGCCACAACACACTCTGCATCCAACTGATGTCGGTTCCTGTGCCTGTCTTGACTACCAACCTGTCGATGTCGGTGTCCTCCTACTGCTGATGTCGTTCCTCGTGACCGACGTCGGTCTTACCTACTGCTGATGCCAATTTTCCTGTTGATGTCGGTACCTGTGTTTTTCTGTGAGTGATGACTTTTTACTTGTGAGCTCCTTGAATCAATCCCCATGTCCAAACTGCCCTGCTTAGAAGTATCCAACCCCATCCACTGATCTCTGTCAGCCATCTCCTCCAAGAACACCAAGGCTTTCCAGTTCTTAAGCCTATCAAATATATCTATCTTCTGCTTAAGAACATGTATCTCCTTCCTGCTCATGTGACCAAGCCTACAAAGCCACGTCTCTGCAACAAAAAAAAATCAGTAATATAAACAAGTAGATAAAGAGTACTTATTTTCTTACCACCAGCTAATTCAAGTGTATCCACTGTGAGAGTTCTCGTGCATCTCTCATCACCCAACTCTTCTGAAGAAATTAGCCACATCTCCAAACCTGAGACCTGCATATCCTTCAACACCCGTGTGTTGGTCGCCTACAATTTCAGCTTCACTTCTCCTTTGCCTATTCTATGGCAAGGCTCACCAGCTCCTCTATCTGGGGCTGCATGGAAAGAGGCAACTAAATCTGTAAGACAAGATTCAACTTTATCCAAGAAACCTCTTAGAGCATCCTGTGCCACATCACCTGCAACATCTGCTTCTTCAGTTCTTTCATGCTGATCTTCCACAAACCAACAATCTTCTTTTACCTACTGTTTCTTTTCATTGGACCATAAGTGACCATCTGTGCTTTTCAACTCCATCCTTAGCTTACTTTGATCTGCCATTGCTTTACTCCCACTCAATCAGAAACCCTTGAGAGTGACCTGTAACCAAACACAAAACCGCTTCCTGCAACCTTAGCTCTGATACCACTTGATAGGATACGAAACCCCGAAAGCACACAATTGATTACCAAATACCAAGCAACTTAATATGCGAAAATAACTAGAATCAACAAGTAACTAGAATCCAGAAGTAACACAAGATATGAGAGACAATACACAACTTGTATTAATACTCATACAAAAAAGAATACAATAAAGAAGATGCCACTTCTTCTCCACCACCTCTTCAGAGGCTTCGCACACCTCAAGTGAACAGTACTTCTCTCCTCAAAGCTCTCTCTCTTAGGTCCCAACACCCAACTCACACACTGAGTTGGTGTTCACCTTATACCTGTGCTCCACGCAGTCCACAAGTGCTCCACGCAGTCCACAAGTACTCAAACGTACTTCAAGTAGATCTCTCTTGATACTGCTCCTTGTTGTGTTGGTGTCCTATCTGATCTTTCACCTACAAATCAAGCTATTTTTGCACACTTGTGAACCTTGACTTTGCACACACACACACTTGCATATCAATGATCTTACTTACCATGTAGATCTCCTATCGTAGCCATGCTCACCTGATGACCAAGATCATACACTCTTGAATAACCCTGCTGATTCTCTAATCCAGCACCCACCTTGGTACTGTGGCACTAGGAGGAACACACCATTGCTCACCTCACACACAGAAGGAGCTTATAATAATGCTCTCTTACTCACTAGCTATAAGTTTACAATACAACAATGAGTCTATTATATAGATCTCATCCAAACAATAATTAGACACCTAATACAATAATTAGATCTGCAGCTCTCAGTCTATAATTGGCTCTCATCATGCAAACACTTGGTTCGTCAACCAACTGCCCATAATATACTCGCAGTTGAACCACACAGGTGACCGATGTCGGTCCCTGTCCACCTAAGGGTCGCCGATGTTGGCCGATCTCTGACCGACACCGGTTGCTTCTTGTCTCCTATCTGTCGACATCGGTTGGCCTGATCGACGTCGGTGTCTGTGACACTTAGCAACTCCTCCAATGGCCTTCTCCATGTCTGCATCAGTGAAGCTTTTAGCTCCACAACCTAACAGATGTTAGCTGGATGGGTTATGATGGGGAGAAGGACGATGAGATCAATCCCTCACAAATATCATAAATCTCATCATAGTCTAAGTAATCCAAAAATATGGCACTTGGTAGTATGCCCCATGATATGGATGCCTAAGAGGACATTTTGCCAAAGTACATGGGCAAGTATCAAACTCTGCATCCTCGAGGGCACTTTTGGTGTCCTCTAACATACTAATTCATTGCCTAATAGACAAAAAGAGGCATAATGAAAACAAAACATAAGACAATCAAGATATATATATGACATGAAAACAAGACAAATAAAATAAATAAGTCACACACACACACATGTATCTACATGTAGTGTCACAATGTCTTACCTAATGATAGGATGATGGGTTGGATGAGGATAATCATGATGTCATGGGGATGGAGGGTAGACTTGGATTTGGATAGGATGATGATGATTAGGATGAAGCTAAGGTGTTTCCCCTAGTTTATAATATAAGGATAGATGACATGATAAGGTATTTGAATACTGACTTGGTCTTGAAATTAGATTGAAAAGTGGCCAAGGATGGTGATTAGACAAGTGATGACCAAAGATTACCAACATATAAGGCCTTGTAAGGATCCAATCTAGCAAGTAGAGTAGGAGTTGATGATGGGATCAAATACCTTTCATGATAACAAAAATGATTGGATGGGTGCTATACATGAGGAGGCAATGATAAGGATAGTGATGGGATCAAGTACCTTCCACACTAGCATAGAGGTGATTTGATGGGTGCTAGGTGTGAGAAGGCACTGATAAGAAGTGATGGGTGCTATATTAAGGTCTTTGCCAAGGTGATGTATACCAATAATACTTAGCCAAACGGATGATGAAATGATGGGTGACCATTTAGATCAGGTTCCAAGACTAAATGTGGTATCAAAGATGGGATGGATAGGAAGATAGGAGATGGATGGAGATGAATGCAACTAGGGGATTGGGGATAAGACAAGACATAGTGGACTATTTTAGATTTTTCAAATTTTATAATTTTTAGGGTTTTTAACATTTTCAAAATTTTTAGGGATTTTTGGGATATGTATATACACTCTACAAATGGAGTTACTATAAAAGGGAATACCAAGCCTATCATCTAGGATAAATATGGAGGGATGATGGATGGGATGACAAAGGATGATGATAATAGGGACCAAGAATGAATGGACTAGGGATAGCCAATGACCACGTCATGAAGGAACTAGATAGTTATTTTCTTGAGTGTCCATTGGAGGTTATGCCAAGATGGTGTAAGGATAATTCTCAAGACATCTTCCACTTCCTTATGAAGGTCAAGATGGGAAGGAATATGATGCATGATATGATGGTAGATGATGGGTAGGCATAATGGATTAGGGGATAAGATGATGGGTGATACATATAAGATGGATGAGGGATGTGACAAGTGGGAAGGATGGAGAGGATGTGAAATAGATGGATTTGCCCCCAAGTGTTGAGGAATAATATAGATAATAGATTATTCTACCATGATGTCAAAAATCATTTTTCATCATGGTACTTGCCCAAGGTGCCAGAAGACTAGTTTTCACCATTGGATGAATGGTTTTTTTGACTTTTATTGGGCATCTTGATTTATTGGATGATGGAAAAGATGCAAGGTGAAAACACTGAATGGATTATTTAGCCAACACCTATTCTCGAGAAAGGTGATGCTAGGACTGTGTGATGTGACCTTTATTGACTCTTGATTTAATATCTTCTGAATGTTTTAACTAGGTATCTCCATGACCCCTATAAGGGATAATGCTGCCTAGGGATGTGAGATGTGATGTGGATGGGAGGATTTTGTGATTGTGATGAGGGGATATAGGATGTGAAGGAGGTATGTGATGATGATGGATGATATGATGATATGGGGATCAAAAATAGGGTTTGACAATTTCATACACCATTGGATATGGTGGAGGGGATTCTTTATATTTGTGCCAGGAGACTATGGGATCCAATACCTTTTGACTTGATGATTGTTTGACCCAAGCATTAAGAGGATGATCAACCTTGAAATTATTAATTTTAATTTTATTATTTTGATTGCCCCTTGGTGCCTGATTTTGGGCTTCATTAGGGAGATTGATTTTTGACTTGATATATGATTATTTTGACTTTGATATGCCCCTAGTGTCAGATTTTGGGATTCACTAGGGTAAGACATTTTTTATTAGGCCTATGATTTAATTTTTATTGAATTTGATTGATGGGATCAAATATGATTTGATTATGATTTATGGCTTTTGGAATATGGTCTTGGAATTTTGTATTTGTGGCACATGATATCACATACAAAGGGGAATCCAACAATTCATGTTCCTGTTTATTCCCTTCATGTAGTGGGATGTAGGAATTATGGAGGTGAGGTGGATAGTGAATGTTGGGTGATAGATTAAGGGTATAATGGGTAGCATATTTCTCATAAAGGTCACTAAGATCCCTAGCCTCAATGTTGGAGAAAGTGTCCTCAAGAATCTCAAAAGGATCATTAAGACACATATTCAAGGTAGGATCAGATCCACTTTGAAAATATAAAATAGATAATGCATTCAAGAATTCAGTTATGACTTCATCATCTTGATTGGGATCTTTAGAAGAGTAGGAATAATCATTATTTATTGTAATATTGATAAGGGATGATGGTT
This sequence comes from Torreya grandis, assembly GCA_037957365.1. Classification (NCBI taxonomy): domain Eukaryota; kingdom Viridiplantae; phylum Streptophyta; class Pinopsida; order Cupressales; family Taxaceae; genus Torreya; species Torreya grandis. The sequence goes on along the minus strand of JARHVA010000016.1, from coordinate 2,543,360 downwards.
CTAATGATGAATCTGATTCTGATGTTGGTGCGGAACATGATCCAAATGTAGATAAAACTTGTTCTGACTCTAATGCTAACTTTGATGTACATGATGTAATGATACAAGTAAAGGAGTGATTGTCCTCTCAATGGGGGGTATTTGATGTGATGGGTGAGAGGGAGATGATAGATGAATAATGGACAAAGTAAAGACATGTCCATGAAAGGGATTATGGGATATAGAATGTCTAGGTTTATGGAGAGTAGACTTGTTTTGAGTGGATGGGTGGTCAGAGATGGGGAGATCATGGAGGATGGATAGGATGTCTTGACTTTGGCATGGAAGGGGAAGGGTTTGATCATGACAGGGAATGAAATCTTGGCATTGCTCTTCTTGTTCACCTAGGGATTTAAATTCATCTGATTCATCCTTGATTACTATGTCACCACAATCGATGACGTATTGGACATAATCTCAAAAGTTTTGACATCATTTAATGGAATGCCCCCAAGTTTGATGATATAGACAATATCAGTTTGCTTTATACCAAGAGGGATTAGGTTTGGTGGGATCAAGATGTGGGATACGTGGATAGACCATCATATTGATGGTGATTAGAAAAGGGCTTCCAAGGATATAGGAAGGGTAGTATAAGGACCCATTTCACTTTTAGACTTAGACATGGAAGCTTTAGAATTTAGATCAAACAATGTTTGATATGATTGGGTAGATGGATAAGTGGCCAGGATTGGATTCCCTTTTCTAGTATAAGAAGGGGTGGATGATTGGCTATGACTAGTGGATGAGGGATTGGAAGGGGACTTTCATGAAGGGGTTTGTGTTGGGGGTGAAATGAGTGAAAGGGGGTCAACACCTTCAAGAAGTGGTACACCTATTATAATGAATTACAAGAGGATTTCATCCTTATTAGTAGCTACATATTAGTCTATGAGAGAGGGTCTAATTTCATAGTGGTGGGTGATAAAGGGGATGAATTATGATTAGTAGATGGAAGATTTGATGGTGGATGGCTAAGAATTGGGGCCAAGGGTTTTTGAATAGGGTTAGTGGATGGTGGAAGTGGATGGGATAAGGTTTGATGTTGGACTTATTTGGGAGGCGAGTTTAGTTTTATGGGGTCAAAATCAATGGGAAAATGGGCACCCATATTCCATAATGACAAAATGAATTCATATTTATTCTCTGTGATGTATTGATTGATTAGGGTGATCGCATCAAGGAAGGCCAAGGATTATTTTGATGAGCTAGGGGATTGTGGATAGGATGTTAGTTCAGGGCGAATGAGATCATGGCTAGAAGGTAGGTGGGAACCCATCTCTAATGCTCTCAGAAGGACTTCATCCTTATGGACCAAGATGTATTGCTCTATGAGGATTGGGTCGAAATCCATGGATAAAGATGGATTATGATTGATAGATGATGTAGGTAAGGTAAGCATTGGATAAGGTTCTTGAACAAAATAGATCAAAATAATCGAGCTAGTAGGATGGATGATGATGAGGATGTGATTGAGATGATGGATAACTATGATCAAATTTTAGACTGATAGTACAAAAGATACTAATGAACTATTAACAATGCCTAGTAGTCAAGCTAGCAAAGGGATTGAGGATAATGATGGGTGCCTAAATTAAAACAAACAAGAGGATGATATGATGGGTGCTAGTTATGAATAAGGTAAGATGATTAGACTAAGGATGATTGATAGCTAATGGGTTTGCTGATTGAAACTGACAAAGCGATAAGGTGTTCGCAATATGTTGACTAGGTATGAGTATCTGACCAAAGGATAAATTCTAGTGGAGTAGAATGATAGGATGATATGGATGATAGGACTAGCTCAAAACCTTAGACCAATTTGCTCACGATGGGATGGGGTAGGATTAGGTGATAAAGGGGATTAGGACAATGGAATAAGGATAAGTGTGATGATGAAATGATGAAGGGGTAATGAAAGGTGGATGGTTTAGACCCATATGCAAATTAGGATAAGATGAGGTGATGACTAGATGGTGTTGAGTGTGGAACCCTTTGGGGCTATCACATGACCTTATTGGTACACTTTGGGGGCCTAGAGAGCTCCAAGGATGTGGGGATCACATTTTTCCTTTGCTCATGTGGGTGAAAGTTATTAAATGTTTATTTATTAATTTTCATGTATTATTCCATACTTGTTGGAAGTGGGATTGATTTCCTTGTTCTAGGAAATTAATTATTTATTTAATATTTCTGTGATACATTAGAAAAAATTTATTGAATGATGTATTTAATAATTTCTATGATGCATTAGGAGAAATTATTAAATAATATATTTAATTATTTCTATGATACATTAGGAGGAGAAAAATTATTAGATACAATATTTGATAATTTTTTGATGTATTATTGAAGTGGGTTGGACTTTCACATTGAAAGTTGTGCCTTTTGAAGGAGTATGGCATGTTTTTACTTGGTGGGGCTTATGGATAAACATGATTAGGTGGAAATGACATGGTCATTTGTGGATGAGGATATTTTGGATAAGGATAACATGTATCTCCTTTATTTGGTGTGTTTTCTCCTCATTTTTCATATATACAGGTGGTGCGAGGCTTTAGAGACATGACAAGTTAAGATAGGATATGATAATAGGTTTTGCATGAGACAAAGTGTGATATTATTTTATAGGGTGTGGTATTGCAGCTTGTGAGGTAGTTTTATGCAGGTACAAGTGTGGTAGAGCATTTGTAAAAAGTGTTGACAAATTTCAAATTTGGATCAACAATTCAAAGAATTCATTTGTGAATTCTGGAGGAGATATTCTATCTCTGTGAGAGGTCTTTGTAATCTTGTTTTATTACAAATTTTATTGAGGAATTTCTTGGTGGATGTATCCCACATTGGGTGAACCATGGTATATCTGTGTTATGTGTCATTGCTGGTTTAGTTCTCTCCATTTATGTTTTCATTTAAACTATAGTTTGAAGGAATTGTTTCCGTATAATTAAATTTGATTTTCCCATATTTAGAATCTGGTTTTATGATTTTATGGTGGTTTAAAATCTGATTTACATTCACATAATTCCTAATAGATGGGTGATGAAGGCAAGGTCAAGACCAGTGATCAGGTATGGATTGAACTAAGGTAGGATATGGATGCTGAATCAAGATATGATTATGTTATGGTAGAGGATGATGAATGACAAGTGGGACTAGGATATGGTAAGACTAAGAGAACAAATTATGTATAAGGGGATTAGATTAGGATATGCAATAATGATGATTGGGATGTAGGGTGATTGGTTAATGATAGGTGTACATGGCTTGAATTAGGATGAGATGATAGATGGGATAGAAACAAAAGGTGATGGGATAATGAGATGAGATAATGAAGTGGAATTAGGACAAGGTGTAGGTGATAAGGTAAATCAAGAATATACAAGGTGATGGTAAGGATCTACAAGGCGATGAGACAGGATGGGGGTATAAAATTAGGATATGATATGATTAGGATAGGTAGGGGGTATGACTAACAATGAGTGATATTGAGATGTTACTAGAAGGGTGATTAGGATGATGTGGAAGATAGGATATAATATAAGAGATGTAAAATGATGTACAATAGGATAATTATGTATAAGAAGATAAAATAAGGGTATACAAGGTGATGGGATAATGAGACAAAATGGTACGGGGATGATTTAGGATTATGGATGAGGTAGACTTAGGATAGAATGTGGATGGTGAGACAAGATGGAATTAGGATAGGTGATGGATTAAGATCAAATATGTGAGGGGGTGATGTCAATAAAATGAAATGGGAATGATTAAGACTATTGTGTGATTGATATATAAGGCAAGGTCAAAGTGAGGGGGTGATGTCAATAAAATGAAATGGGAATGATTAAGACTATTGTGTGATTGATATATAAGGCAAGGTCAAATTGAGGTGTGATTGATTATGAATGAGGTGCTATTATGACAAGGTGTGACTAGGATGATGGATGAATGTGACCAATATGTGAGATTGGGATATCATTAATAGAATGTACAAGAGAATAAATTATGTACAATGGGATTAAACTACGATATACAAGGTGATGATTAAGATGATCAATGATAGGGGATATGGTTAGACTAAGATATGATAGATATGATGTGGTAAATGGCATTAGATAATGGATACAAGATGGTGATTAAGATATGTGAGTGGATGAGGTGGCGGATAAATATGGTTAGATTAGGAATGGGATGGAAAAGATGGTGATTAGCAAAGGATGTAGAAGGTAATGGGGTGATGACCAAGGATAATGGGATATGGTGAGACTAGGAAGAGATGAGGTGATTATGGTGAATGGGTGATGATGTGGACTTAGGTAGGGATCCAAGATGTGATTGGGGTAAGGGTATGCATAATAATGAGTGGGTATGCCAAAGAGAAGGATATACAAAGAGACTATGTACAATGATGACTAAGATATACAAGATGGGGATGTGGATCAAGATAAGATGATGACAAGGATGATGACAAAGATGTATACAAAAGGATGGTGGGAGAGGTATGAATAAGGTGATATAATGATGATAACAAAATATACAAGATGATATGTACAAAAGACTTATATAGGATTAGATAGGTAAAATTCTAGCTTGACTCATAAATAGTACAAGTCTAACACAACATACACCCAAACAAGCAAGCCATCACTTATGATTAGTAAACTAATGGGTGTGTGATCTAATGTCCACACCATCTAATGGCTACACAAATGAGGCTATAGGTTGATGACCCATTATAAAATTGATTGATCCCTCTTGAACTTGATTGCACTCAATAGCTACTTTGGCACTGATACTAATGCCTATAGTGGAACACTTGTTACGACCGAAAGGTACTATGCTAGGCTGACAGGTGTTGTCTAATACATAGTTTAGAGAGTTAAATTTTCCCCTTCATGGATGAACTATATAGGGTCAATCACTTAGCTTAATTATAATTGTCCCTAATTGTTATACTTTATCAAAATATAGAGTTTGATTAGCATGAGGTGATGAAATCCACAACACTAATCCCTATAAACTAAGCCCATGCATGGGTGTTAGTTCCATGCCACATGCTATCTTAGGGGAGGGCTTAAAAAATAGGTAAACATATGATATGATTAATTATTAATTTAATTATCTATGTGTGATTTGACATGATATGATAAATTATTTACAAGTTAACACACACACAAGTATATATAAGAAATTATTTTTCACAAGAAAATAATATACAAGACAATATATAAAAGATAAAATGAATAAAAAATGATATATATATATATATATATATATATATATATATAATACAAAAATGATGTAAAAAAGTGGAAATAAAGAGAGGTGACCTAAAAGATAAAATTTTAGACCTACAATATGTCCCACAAGCTGATGTTTAGCAAAGATGACCCCTCAAGAAATAAGATGTTAGCCAAATATGCCTTAATAAAACACACATAAAAAAAATTATGATTTAGCTTTATAACTTCTTTGGGGTGAGTGGGGCACAATGTGGGGGTCTGGGGGTGGCATCCCCCAGTAGGGTCAAGGGGCATATCCCCTTGCAAGGTCTGGGGGTATCATCCCTAACACGCTCCCTATTGCGATATAGGACGGGGTCGAGGGACAAAGCCCTTCACCACTAAAGGCAATTTGAGCTTTACGAGAGGCTGAGTGATGCAAAATTCACAAAAATTGAATTTATAAATTCACTAAAAATGACCAAATTAAAGGCAAAAAAAGGCTACAATCCCATGACTACACAGTGCAAAACCATGACGTGCAGGACAAACTCGTGACTAGGAGAGTTGTGAGATTACAGATGTTAGCTAGTCATAATAATTAACCACAAAATTGTGGTAGTCTAACAACCCATGGCTAAGAATAACAATCCCCTAACTAGGATCACATTGATAGTAGTGGTTTTACCATAAACCACAAAACCAAAATTCAAAATGACAATGCCACAATTGACATTAAAATGCAAATAACGATATTACAGTTTATAAGAAAAATAGTATGTATGTCCTAAGTAAAATGTTTATCAAATAAATATAATTTACATGGACTTGATATTATATACAATTATTTCATGATAAAATATGTTGAAAATTTCTATTACTAATTTGAACTGGCCTAAACTACAATGCCGTGACTCAAATTGACAATCCAACTCATTACAGGGCAATCCCATGACAGAGAGTAGAAACATTATAAGAAGGGGATACACTAGCCTGTAAGATGAATCTCTAGCCAATCCTTTTGCTCCTATGTTCACCAATACCCTCTAAGACATAAAACACCACTTTTTAGGAGTGGTTTTCATATATGGAGGGTGAAATGTCTATATAGAGAAATGTTCAAAATTTTCAACAAAAGGACAAAACCTCTAGTTAGAAATTACAGACCCTTAATTTTTTTCAAAAAAGTCCTAGAAACACTATAGATAATGATTCAAAAGTAGTAGGGATAGTGTTTTACTAGACTGGTAATAAAATAAAATATCGTGATTGGTATTTACAATATTGCTATTACCAAGGCAATTTCTTTATTCAAAAAGTGGTGGGATTATAAAAAATACTTGGCTGGTTGATTTTTTAAAGGATTCTCTCTTTGACCTATATATAGAATGAAAAAAAATAGACAAATAACCTACAGGTGCAAAAGGGTTAGCAAAAATAGGATATATTATAGACCCAACTATTGGTTTTAACAACACCACTTCTAAAAATGATAACCCACGATTACTAGGATAATCTCGTGACTGGGTAAGTGGCAGGATTATTGAAAATGCCCTGTAAGATAAATTGTTAGTGATTTATAATATCACAATTGGGATTGACAATCTCGTAACTAGTAGGATAATATCGCTATTAGTAGGATAATATCGCTACTGGTATAGTTATGGGATTATAAAAAATAGACCTGTAACACAAAAACCATCAACAATTTACAATATCATGACTGGGATTGACAATCCCATGACTATCAGAGAAAACCCATGATTGTAACTTGGGTACACAATTTTAAAAATTTCAAGATTTCTTGATCTAGTTAAACCTGCAAACTAGTAGAAATAACACCAACAAGCAAAAATAGATTAAATGAGAGCTAGAGGTTCCACTATGGTTGTCAGAATGTAGTATATTTTTGAGCTCTATGAATTTAAATAAGATAAACCCAAACTTAAAACATAAAGTACTTAATAGGAATGATTTATAAAGTAAATCAAAATGATCTTACCAAATTTCCTTGCTCTACATTATCTCATTTCAAGATTTGCAAGAAGATGTGATTAGACTCAGATTGACAAAGTGATAGCTTGATTGGAGATGTTAATGAATGATACTTGATAATGGATGATGGATATGTTATGAAACTTATAGAATGATTTTGGCATGGTTTTCCTACAATTCTTCTTCATTGTTTGAGAGTGGAGGGAGAGGTTGGTTTTATAGGCAAATGGAGGGATGATCTATGGTCTACATTTAAATTCATATAGTTGAAGGATTTTCATAGAATTTTTAATTCTATGGAAATCTCTAGGATAGAAAAATTGTAGAGGAAGAGGGCTAAATTGGAGAGATCTAGAATCCTCCAATTCTAGAAACTTCCCAATAAAGTTTTAGGGGTTTAGGGAAGGCTAGTGTAGGGTGGTGGGTGGGTAGTTGGGATTTTTTTAAATTTAAAATTGGTTAGTAGGATTAGGAGTAGGTTAGTAGGTGATTAGGGTTTATTAAGGGCTAAATGAGGATTATGCTTCTTAGGGATGTATGAATACCTAGGGGGTAGGATAGGAGGTGGTTAGGTGGGGTTATAGAAATTAAAATTTCTCATATAATAGATAAAAAGGATTAGGTTAGGATAATGGGAGATTAAGAAAAATTAATAAAGAGATGGGATGAATAAGATTAGTGAATGTAGATTACTAGAAGAGGATATTAAATTAATGAAACATGAATGGGATAAATTAATAGGATAAAATATGATCACAAAATTACTGCCGACTAATAGAAATATTAGTTGACTACAATGAAGCTAGTGATTTTAAGTGCATACAGATTTAAACTTGATTTAAGACTACTCCTAATGATTGATTTTGAATTTGGAAAGAATAAGACATATTTTCTCAATATGCAGTAGTGTAATAGATAGATTCTAGATAGATGTTAAGTCCTTTTGAAATAAGGTTTTGGTTTGTTTATATAGTGATTCATTTGAATAATTTATTTTAGCCAACTTATAAAATGTGCAGGATGAACCATATGCATATTTTAAACTTTAGAAGCTAGCTGTTAAATGGCATGGGGTAGGTCGACATGTCCATGACAATAGACATGTCTGCATAATATAAACTTATCCTAAAATGTTGAATAAGAAGTTGATATGAACTTTTATTATTAATGTTAGATTTAGTTTATTTTATATTTTATTAGTTCAAGAAGGTTAATTTAGTTTTTATAGATTAATTATTTAGTCAAATTTGGACACTTTATAAGAACTTATTAAAAAATAGTTAGAAGTCTCAGTTAGAATGTAGTTCACTAAATATGTACTTCATTAAGTTCAAATATTTATCCATTCGTCTCCAAGAGGTGGGGCACACTTTTTAGCATCGAGCTAACTAAAATTAATTTTATTTAGTTAATTACCTATTTTATTGAGATTTTTGGTGCCTAGTTTGTGTAGTGTGTATGCTTTGCTTACTTGTTGAGAAATACTTCTTGCATTTTGACTTTATCTTATCAACGAGTCACCTTGTTTTTTTGACTTCACTTTCAGTTATCCTAGAGACTATTTTCAAGAGTCTATTTTAAATTTACTTGGTTAAGGTATTAATTTAAATTTTATTTAATACTTTTTTTATTAACCTAACTTGTCATGCAAGTTATCTTGTAATACACTTTTTTAATATTATTTATGAATAACAGATTATGCACAAGAAGTGTGGCATAATAGTTACTCTTAATTTTTTTTGCATATTGTTATATCTAATTTTTTATTATAGAGATTCACAATGAAAAACTAACAAGATTTAGAAGTTTAATTTGAAGTTATTCAGTTCATATCCAACCATCAATCATACTTTATGACAATGCTATATTAATAACTAGTAATTCTAGGATCAATTAGATATATAATTTTATTTTTAGATTAAATCAAAATTGATTTGCACCCCCTCCATAGATTCAAAACCTTCATTTGATATTAGAGTCTCATCTAACAAAGGTTCAGAAGGGTTTTAAGTCATTATTAAGAGAATCAATGGTTTTTATGAATTTTGTTTCCATGAATATTTTCATATTCAAATGTAACAACTTTATTCCAAAGATAGATTCAAATAAATATGATGCATGCAAGTAATGTATTGTTGGGATACATCATAGGGAGTTTATCAACAAATAGAGAACAAACACACATTTAGAGATGGTTAATTTAAATTTATGTGGACTAATGTCTTGTAGAAGTATTGGTAGAATTCATATTTCATTTCCTTCATGGATGTTACTACAAGATTTGTGGATTTTTTTGTTGAAAGAAAAAAGTAGAGTTTTTTAATCTTTTAAAACTTTCAAAGCTTTGGTTGAAAAATAATGCGGACATTTTATCAAGTCCCTAAAAATAGATAGAGGTGGATTTTGTTCTAATGAATTTAATGAGTTTTGTGATTAGTATAAAATCAAAATCTGTCTAATAGCTCCTTACACACTACAATGAAATGGTATAGTAAAAATAAATAATATATGTTCTAATAAATTTAATGAGTTTTGTTCTTCACATGAAATCAAAATTTAGTTAATATCTCCTTACACACCACCATAGTAAAAAGAAATAATATATCTATCATGGAGTTAACAAGGACTATGTTTGAGAATAAACACTTAGAAATGTGTTTTGAAACTGAAACAATGAAAATAACTATCTACAACATTAACATGTGTCCTATAATGAAAATAATAGACAAGACGCCTTATAAACTTTGGTATGGTAGAAAAATAGATGTAGCACATCTAAAGCTATTTGATTGTTTAAATTTTTTACATCTTCCAGATTAAAAGAGGAAAAATTAGATCCAAAGAGCGTTCCTCATATTTTCACAAGTTATATTAATGAAAAAAAATCATATAAGCTTTATAATCCTACTAGTAAATGTATAATTGTTTTTAGAGATTATAATTTTTTGTGAAAATGAAGTGTATGCTGATTTTTATCATGTATCTACATAAGTTATAAGTGAAGGGGGAAATTTTTTTAAAGTTGATTTTGAGGACTTGTAAAGTCTTACACATATTTTTAATTCAACATGAAACAATACTAACTCTTACTAAGAGACTAGTCATCCATCTTGATTAACTCCAAACAATCACAAGTGGTGGTTAAATCTACATCCAACCAATCAAATGTTGGATCATAGATATGAAATAAAGATAAAAAAAATTAAACATAAGTAAGGTAATTTATTTTATTATGGTTATGATAAAAATATTATATTTACATTGTCATTTGTGGCTAGTGAACCTAAAAGTTATGTATAAACTAGCCAAAAGAAAGAATGGGTTGATGTTATGAAGTTTGAGATGGATTCAATTGAGAGGAATGATATATTGAATCTTTTTCAACCTATATTTGATAAATTTCATTATAACCAAGTGGGTATACAATACCAAATTCAAGAGTGATGGTACAATTGACAAACAAAAAACTAGACTAGTTGCAAAAGAGTTTACATAAATATATGATGTTGATTAAGAGGAAACCTATGTACTTGTGGCATGCCAAGATACTATAATAATAGTTTTTTCTATTAATTTTTATAAATGAGGAAACATATATCAAATGGATGTCAAAAATTAATTCTTAAATAAAGTGATTGAAGAAGTATATGTGAGGTAACCACAAGGTTTTGAGGTAAAAGATAAATATTTTTTGGTATATAAGTTGAAGAAGAGTCTTTATAGACTGAGGTAAGCTATAATAACTTGGTATCAATAATTTACTGTTATTGGATCAAATATTTGTAATAAATCAAAATCAACCAAATCTTTACATATAAGCATTGGGTTCTAATGTTTTATATGTTTGTCTTATGCATATGATTTAATTTTTATAGATAGTTTTATGATGATGTTGAATATATTCAAATAAATTATAAAATTAAAATTTGAGATGATTGATCTTGGAATTATGAATTACTTTATCAACATGAAAGTCGATCAAAAGAAAGATGAAGTATTCATTTTTAAAGCCAAATATGTCTAAGACATGTTAAAAATTACAATCTTCATGATTCTAAACCAGTGGACACTCCAATTTTAAGTAGAAAAATAATAATAAAAGAGGATGAAAGTCTTTCAATTGATAAACATAATTTTAGAGTAGGATGAAAAATTTGATGTATCTCATTATGACAAGCTCTGATATCAGTTTTGGGATTTCACTAGTTTCTATATTTATGAACAAATTATCAATTACATTTACAAGTAATAATTTTTTAAAGATATGTAAGGGGTACTTTTAATAATACTTTTCATTTCAGATCATAAAATTTATTATGTCTAATTAGATACATAAATTCATATTGAGGAGGATCTCTTGATGATAGGAAGATAACTTCAAGTTATTGCTTCACATTGTGAAGTGGGTCGGTTTCATGATCTTCAAAGAAACACGTTACAATTGCATTATCCTCTACTAAAGTTGAATACATAACCCTTACATTATCTTACATACAAGAATTATGATTGAGAATAATATTTTTTGATTTTAAAGAGACTCAGCTTGATCCAACACAATTTTTTTTTTATAACAATGGGCAATACAATTTTCTAGAAATCTAATTCTGCATGTTATAAGTAAGCATATTAAACTCAAAAAATTACTTTGTCAAAGACTTGGTAAATGATAACTATTTTGTCATTGAATATTTGAGAAGTGAATATCACTTTGTTGATATTCTCACAAAGGGATTGTATAAATATATTTATAGAAGACTTAAGGAGATGATATACATCTCTCCTCTTCGCATTGAATGGGAGAATATTAAGTATGATGCTAATATAAAAATTTGAGTATTAATGTTAAATTTATTTTATTAAATATTTTATTAATTTAATAATTTTATTTAATTTATTAAATTTTAGATTAATGTTTTGTTCAATTTTGAGCATTTTTCAAAATTTTCTTTAAAAATAGTTTGAAATGCTAGTTAGAGTGCATTTCACTGAATGTGTACTTGAATGAGATCTAATCCTTAATCATTAATTTTAAAGAGATAGAGAAATTTTTTAGAGATAAATTAATTAAAATTAATCTTATTTTAGTTAATTACTTATTTGATTGAGATTTGGGGCACCTAGCTTGCTTAGTGTGCATGTTTTGCTTATGTGTTAAGAAATACTTCTTGTATGTTGACCTTATCTTATCAATGAGTCAATTTTATTTTATTGAATCTATTTTCACTTATCTTAGAATTTATTTTTATTTTACTTAGTGGTTAAGTAAGGTCTTTTTTTATATTTATTTTTATGCTTTTTTGTGACAACTTATCATACAAGTTATCTTGTAATAAGTTTGTTTTACTATTATTTATTAATAAAAGATTGCACACAATAATCGTGGCACAATAGTTATTCTTGAAAATTATTTTTGCATATATTTTTCTATAATTTTTTACTACATGTATTCATAAAATAAAACCAACAAGTTTTAGAATTATAACTTGAAGTTATACAATGCATAATCAATCATCAACCATACTTACAACATTGTTAAATTAACTAGTAATTCTAGAACATATTTAATGATATATAGGTTCTTTTTTTGATTAAATCAGAGCTAATTTACACTTTATTTATAATTCAAAACTTTCACATAAAATTAGGGACAAATTTTTTAAGGTTGAAAGCAATCTAAGAGCAATATAAGGTAGTTTGAACATTAAAATAGAAATGCATGTGTAGTAGTGATAGTGAACAAACGGGTCAAACTTGCATATAAATAAATGATTAGAGGAATGGAGGATAAGAGTCATCTATTTTATCATAGTTCAAATAGTTTAAGTACTATAAAAAATTAACAATATCAAGTGCTTGTGATGATATTTGATTTATAAAAGCTAAGATCTATTTTAATATAAAAAAATGAAGCTGAAAAATTAAATTTCATGGTGCTACCAAAAATGCACAAAGGAAACTAAGGTCAAATGTAAATCATACCAAAGGAGGGGTAAGCTAAAAGATACCAAAGAGTCGTAAAGATAATAATGGATGATTGTAAGAATGTGAAATAGAGCTGTAAAGTAAAGATCATGTTGAAACTTAAAGATCATGGTATGAGCAAGATAAATAGAATAAGCATCACATATGCTATAGATAATAATATAAGATCAAATCATGTGACAAAGGTGATATAAATGATGTAAGATAATGAACTATTTTTTTACAAAAAATATGGAAGATCTCTACACACATCATCAATAACATATATCAAATATCATTATAATCATCTTAAATTTTCTTGAATTTGAATTTGGTTATCTTCAAGGTGTGTAAGGTTTTTGTGTGCCACCTCAAGGAATGTGTCATAAAACATGGGTTAAAGTAGATGATGAATGGATATGGACATCATAATATTCCTTAAAAGTTCTCATTAGTATCAAAATATGTCCCAAAGGATGAAATAATTGAATGATGGGAATCATAAGATGCCACAACATGTGATGGAAGAAATCAATGTGCATCAAAAAATGCCCCAACTTATCAGAAATATGAGGGTTGGATGGAACTCAAGATCGACCTGCCTAAGAAAAATGTTAGATGTTTTGTAAATGTATTATATCAGGGAGAGTGATATGGAGGGTAAGATCAATATTTGTGGGAGGTGATTGTATATTTTTCTCAATAGTATGACTTAGGTCAATACAGTTGAAATAATCTATGTTAAAAATGAATGTATCAACACTATTGACATAGTTGGGAGAATGTAAAGTGGAAATGATTATATCAACCTAGACAATACAAAGAGGATGATGTAAACTAGGAATGATTTTATTAGGGATGACTGACACAATGAGGATGATATGAGTAAAATATGAGTATATTGAGATGTTTAATAGAGTGATGTATAATATAGAGGTAATAAACTTACATTAACATAGTCTAGATCATGGTCAATGCAATTAGTTTTTATAGGAATAAATATATAACTGTATCCACATAATTTATGTTTAGGCCAATGTATTTGTAATAAAAATAAGATAATATAGAATGACATTGGCATGGATGAATAACTTGTTTGTAGTAGGACAATGAGATATAGCTATATCAACATGGCTGTTGTAGTTATCTAAAATAGAAAGATGAGGTAAAACCATATTGGCATGGTTGATGCATTTGATCAAAAATGTAGATGTTTTAAAGAGGGTTGAAATTAAAATTGGACCTTTAGGGTAGGTCTAAACAATGCTATAATCTCTATGATTAAGCTAACCTATAACTTGTGTTGTACTAGGCATGTGAAGTAGGTTCTCTTTATCTGAGAGTGGGTATTTTTTTAAAGATCATCCTCATCACTTATTGAGTTAAAGTGCATGATGATAACAATAAAAAGATCATGTTAGATATCTTCAACCATGGGAAATGGTATGATAAATGTTTTCATCAATGGTGGGCATGGAAGAAAAACACGTTTAAAAAATGGGAAGATCCTCTATGGATCTTTGTCCATTATAAAAGTGGAAAGATAATATATGTGGTATTCATACATGATAAGAGAATCAATATCTAAAGGAAGGATTTCAATGTTGATTTATATAGTAATAAGATAAGTGAGATTAAGGTTTACATCTTTGATAATAAATTTTTATTTATGGAAATGAAAACTAGGGGAAGACATGTTTAGAAGAAATTTTGGAACCTATATATCTATAAAAATTATATGTATAGGAAATAAAATGTAAACATGAATAAAATCCAACAAATGGTTAGAGGATTCACTTGGCTTCACCATAATGTATGCATGGTATAGGATGACCAATAATAATCCTCTTTCTCATTATAGACTATGATACAAACAAGGTCATAACAATAGAGCATGTGCTCTTTGATGATTTATGATAACACTTGGGGTGGTCATAGATATAGTAGAGGGTAATCCAAAGTCTATGTATAGGTTATAGGGTTGAAAATCCTATTTTTAATTTATGAAGCAAGGTTATAACTACATTCTAACATAAATCAAATGTTATAACAATGGTAACAAAGGGAGAGTATCAAAGATACAACAAAGATGCATGCAAGAAACTGATGAGAAAGTGTAACCTAGATCTAAGATAGTTATAACATATTCAAATACTAAGAAAGTAGGTGGTGCAATGGTCAACCAATGGATAGTCATTGCAATCTATAGTTAAAATGGGAAACCTAACCAACTTTTTCAATATAAGGAGGATTTTAAGTAAGGATAAAAACACATTCACTAAAACAATAAAAAAATCATATCTATCTACTAATTAAGTAATTGAAAGAGAATAAGGATAGAGATAATTACCTCTGGGGTGAGTCATCGACACATCAATTTACTACTTTGGCTTAAGGGATACTTTGAAATAAATGTTTTAGGATGAAAACCTCAAATGAAAAGAAGATGAACTAGATATCCTTCTTGGGGAACTCCAAAGACTACGATGCCTTTTTTAGTATGAATATTCTTATTGAGTTTCAAAGGCCTTTGAGTAAGAATATACCTCAAAACCTTAAACTCTAAATCCTTGTTTTACTCATTAAGAGTATAAAGGTGATTGTAATAAAAGTAGATGAGTGTGTTATATGTTTGGAATTATAGTATAACCCCTATATATATGGATTGAAACTAGAAATTAACCTTTCACTCTAAGTTGACTTTATCAACTTGGACAATACAATCCAAAAGGGTGTTGACTAACATAGAACTGTATTGTCCAAGCTGATATAATACACTTAAAATAGGTAATAATAAAAAAATTATCGGCCACATGGATATAATATAGAGAAAGACAAGTAAAAAATAATAGCGCTTATGTTGATACAAAAGGAATATTGGGTGGTACACAATATTGAACAAAAAGTGGATGGAGAGGTAAGATGGAAAGAGACTAATAGGAAGTCAGACTGATAGTAATGAATGCGTGAAAAAATAATATGGAAGCATCTCTCATAAATCACCATGAGTTGATCCCACCCTAATCCTGGTGCATTCCCTAGTACATGTACTCAAAAGAGATTGATGTGATAAAAAGTGTTTAAAAAATAAACTATCAGTAAAGTGATAAAAGTGAAAAATATCTAGTATATAAAGACATCGTGACATTGATAGTGATTTACTAGAGACTTGTTATAATTTGCATATGAAATTGCATCCATATAAAGACAAGAATAAAAATAAGTCTTTGAATTCCTTCCACATGAAATAAGTTGTGTGCAATTATGATGTGGATGTGTAAATACTAAAACTTAATATTTATGGCATATCAATCTTTTACATTTGATAAATATCAATTAGGGCTCTACCATTATGTTGTAGACATCTCTACTGTGTAAAGACTCACATTCACTATCTCATTGTGCCTAAATGCTTATTTCTTAGTCTAATCTATATCATTATAATGACCCATGTATCCTAAAGTATACATAAAACTTAAAACTTGATAAACATTATTCAATGCCAATCTTAGATCCATCCCTATTTTCTAGCATTCTAGCCACTACCGACCATAAAGGGACACTACCACTGATGGTAGTGTCCAAATCCTTATTTAGTGTCTAGTGGCTAAAAGTCATTAAAATTATAAAATGATCAAAATGCATGGATTGACATAATTATCTTATTGACCCCTATAATGAGATATTTTCAAAAGGTATGGTATAAATTTAAGCATTCTTATTCCTCATCAAATAAATACCAAGCAAACACCTACCAAAGCTAAATCAATCAAATGCACAAGCATTTTATTATGTGCCATTCAATCCTATTTTCATATTAAGAAAAATAGTAGTGATATTACAATTATAAATCATTCAAATCACAGACTATGAGTGATATTTGTCAAATTATAAGTTAGATCACTACATGCATCTTCATATAGTGTATTGAATCCTTGTGTACACATTTTTTTACATAGGAGATAACTACATAAATTTGAGTCCCTCTTTGGAGTATTGAATATGTAGACAACATTAATTTATAGAGATGTGTTTTGGGCAATTTAACACTATGATCCCATTGACCCATTTTTTAGCAAACTCATTTTAATGTTGATGAAGGGTGAAGAGTTAAGGTCTAACTAATCAACAAAGAATGATAACCTGTATCCTAAATCTAAATACATCTATCAAAAGACAACTAAAATCTTAGAATAATGAAGTTGGTTTTATCTAATTCTAGTCATTATTCTATAATAGACACCTACATCACATTCAAACACTAGCATTGATGGTAGTGCCTAGATTTGATGATAGTGTCCACGACCACAAAATTACAATTTCTATAATTTGATGACTGAGCTAAAATATTGATCTTGCATATATACATATGTTTTTAGTACAAATACATTTGTATACAATAAACTAGTTAAGTACCATTGTTTCTTATTTATTATAATATCATTCAATAACTATGCTTTAATATTTTTTATAATCTTATTATATAAATTTAAAGTATTGTTTATCTAAGCTTTTTATTAATTGACATATTATAGATTAGTTTATCACTCTTGTGTTAGAACTAATTTTATATTCTTAATATTGTCCCCACTATTCAAAATTTAGGGTTAAATATTTGATAAACATGACCTTGATATTTATATATATAAACCCTAGCTTAACCTAGGATATTTAGCCTCATAAGGTTTTTTCTTACTATTTTTTATAGTTCTATTTTATTATCTATATGCAACCTAGGCGTAACCCTATATTAGGTGGTGTTTCTATTGAACACTTGGAGATTCTTCTTTTTTCCCGTAAGATGGTTTAAACCAATGAAGTACCAAATCCTATGTCTAATGAAAGTGCCAATAATGAAACTAAACAAAATATTGAAGATGTTATCATGGAAGATGATTTTAATCATGAAAATAGTGAATCTAATGAATATGAAGAAATAAATCAAAAGCAAGTACAAGCTATTGCTATGTTTTGAGAGTGTATCCATAAAAACCCTGAATATATTGATGAGATTCTCAAGATTATATTAGAAATGAAAAATTAAAAAACATAGATGAATAACTAGGTACATATATTGATCATGTTATTAGAGCTCTGTGTCATCCCCATATTCTTATCTCTTTCATTGAATGCATCATCAATTCCTACATCCAATGGGTGCACATGTTATATATTTACCCCATTATTATTTAGAATAAATCCTACTATTGCTACATCCTTCATGTGAACTACTAAAAATTCAACCCAATTTTCATTTCAATGCTTATATCAACTTAAACCATGTTTTCATCCTCTTTGTTGACTTCTCAAAATTCAAATTTTTAGTTATCAAAATATGCAAGATCTTGTACAAATTATACAAATTTTAAAAGCTAAGGCTACTAATACTGAATAAAATTATATGAATTCACCTTATGTTATTGATTCATAATATGTGTTACATAATCCTCTTGCACTTGAAATATATTTGCACCCTTTGCCAACTGACTTTTTTGTAACTAAGTTCACATTTTATGATGACAAAGGTGACCTTGAATAACATATCTGATTTTTATATATGAATTGCCTTAATTATGCTTTCAATGATAATATTTTGACTAAATTATTTCTAAGGATACATAATGATTATGGTTTACAATGGTTATATGATTTACCACTCTAATTAGTGAGAGCATTCAAACTTCTCGCCGATCAGTTCTTAACACATTTTATATCACCATCAATAAAAATATGAAATATGTTCAAAATTTATAATGAACCAATGAAATTATCAATTAATATGTTTTGAGATATAAAATAATGTTGGCCAAAATGACAAATCCAATGGTAGATAAAGAACTTCAAAACACCTTTAAAAAAAAATGTTTGCATCATTTCATGAGTCTATTATTTTCAAAAAGTTTAAATTTTTTGATGACATATGCTATATTTTTTGAGACCATGAAATGAAACTTATTTACTTGAAAAAGCTCAAGTATGTAGTAAACACATTGATTACATCTAATATTGAGTTTCATATCAAACCAAGATACAAGGTAAAACATAAAGAAACTAAAAAAAGCAACCACAATGGTTAACTCAATGTCATATCAACCTAATCAATTCATCTTATCCAATGCACATAAGAGATAATTTACACTTTTAATTGGATCTTCAATGTCTTTACTGCATAGGCTTGAGGAGTGTCATCTCATATGTCTCCCTCCTCCCATAGAGGTTGATATGAGTAGACCTATGCCTAAATGATATGATGCTAAAGGATATTCTTAATATCACCAAGGCCCTTTGAATTATATAAACATATGATATACCTTGAAGATAAAATTTAGACTGTATTGATGACCAAAAAATTATATTTGATAATCCTTCAAAGGATTCAGGTTCACAACTTGGGGATTACGAGGCATAAAATATATAACAATCTTGTGCAAGAGTATTCTATGAAAGATCTAGAAGTGAAAATGGTATACAATGCACATCCTCCTCCATCACATTATGGGAACCCATTAGATGGAATTATTGGTACTTATACACACATAATATCTCATATGATCTATATACCTTTTATTACATTTGATGACAGTGAAATAGTTGATGATGATTCATATTTTCATTCATTATTTATTCAAGGATACCTAGATAATCAACCTATACATAGTGTTATGGTTGATAAAAGTGTTAGTGAGAATGTATATATCATGAAAATACTTATACATTTAGGAATACACATGATTTATACCCTTTGATTTAAATATTAGAGCATTCGATGAGACATCACAACATGCGATTGGTGAGATTTATTTACCTTTATAGGTTGGTCCAACACACATGGTTACCAATTTATCAATTATACCATATATAATTATTTGATATTTTATCGAGATGACCTTCGATACATAAAATCCATATAATAACTTTCATAGTGTATGGATGTATTAAATACATTCATACCAACATGGTAGTCATAGTTCCCAAAATTTCATGTGAACATCCACTTAAATAAGAAAAGTTTATTCCAAGATAAATAATTATCAAACCTACTAAGTTTAATCTCCCATGAAAGCGTAATCAATAATAAATACCCTTTCTTAGGAGGCCCATACTTGAAAGGCCTTTGTATCAGAGATAATGGATTCCATGAAATCTTCATCTATGCCTACATGACATACTTAGTCACCTAGAGAAACTAAACATGTTACACTTATAACTACTCCAAATAAACCATAGAGCACTCAATGATGGGTTATATAAATCATTATTATTATTATTTATTCATGTCCACAAAGTCATATTACACATACTCATGATACCACATATTCTATATATCTAGATATAAAACCTATACACGTTTCTTGACAATACAACCAGTTTCATATACCATACTTCATGTTTTAAGATAGCTATGAATATCCATTGGATGGGATCATAGGATATCTTTTTAATTTAAAATATTTCACAAAATAAAGATACAAATATTTTAAAAATATAAAAACATTCAGATAATAAAAAAATAAAAAAATATTCAACATTCCTTGATTTTACTAGCTCCTTGACATCTTTGTTGTTTTATTTATGTTCATAGATAACATATCATTTCATTCCTATATACACATATGTTTTACATATATTTGAGTGTGATACATGCATGCCTTTATATATGATCTATGCATTTCAAAATATTAGAAATTTCCTCTACTCACATCATATAGTACGTTAGGGGCTTCTGCTTCTTTGATCATGATTGATACATATTACATATCCTTTATGATAATTTTTAAATTATCATGTTTGAGATTATATCATAACACTTACACATGTCTGTATCCATGCTCAT
The DNA here is from genome assembly GCA_037957365.1 of Torreya grandis. Lineage (NCBI taxonomy): Eukaryota > Viridiplantae > Streptophyta > Pinopsida > Cupressales > Taxaceae > Torreya > Torreya grandis. The sequence continues at coordinate 2,522,306 of JARHVA010000016.1, read as the reverse complement.
ATATTCCACAATGTACTTGATATGCTATAATACATAATATTTTTTGCTAACACATATAAGGACTAGTATAATATGCTTATGTTGGTTGATTATACTTTATTTATTCACATTACCATTTTTTTAGTGTATTACATTATTTTATATTATCTTGCTTGTGGAACATTTGAATATATTCCTTACCTATTGGCCTTTGTGCCATTGTATGTTGATTGGATATTTGAATATGTCATTTTATGTTGATTGAATATTTAAATATGTCATCCATTTCAATTGTGTAATATTTGAACATGCCTCTTGTATGAAGCCTCCTTGTACTATTATTTTACATTACATTGAGTGATCTTGTATGTGTGTTTGATTACTTGTTGATATTGTATTGTTACCCTCAAGACATTGTCATGATCTAAATCATGCATCTTAGGAATCTATTTGATCACATATTATGAGCTTAATTGATATATCTACTTCAACATGCTATTTATATATACTACATGATTCATACATAATACACAAGTTATACAACTACCTTATCATTTTTATGTAAGGTACCTAACAATTTTTATTTTTTTCACCTCAAAAGAGAAAATTTTAGTGGGGTCATGTCATAAAAGGCATGACCTCCACATTTTCACATTTTTCTGTATTGCAATAGGGGTATGTTTCAAAGGCATGACCTCCACACTTAAACATTTTCATAGTTTTTCAGATTGGAATGGGTGCATATTGCAAAGACATGACTTCCATACTAATACATTTTCATAATTTTTAAAATTATAATGGGGGTATATCAAAAAGACATAACCTCCACACCGTTACACTTTAATTTATATATTTTAGTGGGGGCATGTCATAAGAACATGATCCACACACTTATACACTTACTCAATATATCCATACTTTAGTGTAGTCATAAAGACATGACCTCCATATTTTCACAAATTTTAGATCAATTCCATGATTCAAATATACACTTGGGTTAGAATCCTATACATTGCACCAATTTTACATAGATTTGAAATATATTTTTTCAAATCTATGACACATACTCTAACTCAGAAATATTAGAGGTCAATATTACATTCTATTTTACTAAGAATTACAAACTTTAATAATTATATTATTCATGAATATGTACTAATTACACTAGAATATATTATTATCTAGCATTATTTGTGGTAATAGTTGATTTTGTATATAAGAGAAAGTGATGTTGATCTATAAATCAATCTTAGATCAGAGAAGATAAATCATACTAATGCTTTCATTTATTGGTACATTTAGATAATTGATATTATGACCAATATAAATTTTCTAGACTTAACTAAGGGATCTCTTACCACACAATATCACTAGAGAGGGTTCTAAAGTCTCAAGTCAAGTAATACCACATAATAACCCTAGCTAGGTCCTATGTTTTATTATTAAAGTAAATAAAAAAGTAAACATAACTAGTTTTCACCAAAGCATGTGGCATAAAATGGGGTAATAAACATAAAATTTCACATGCAAAGAAGAATTATAATTAAGTCAATATAGATAAAATCCTATTACATGAAGAAAGAAATACATTTTAAAGCCATCACTTATGCTATTTATATCTACTAAAATAGAGGGGTAAGAGTTAGAGATACTTACCTTAAAGATGAACCTATCGAGACTCAATCCCTCCCTTGGTCAATGGTGCTTTGTGAGAGGTGGTTGTGGTTTGTAAAGATCACAAAGGTAGTCTAACTCTAGGCTATATGACTTATTTTAAGTATCCAAGAATTTTTCACAATACAAGATTCTTCTCTCCAAATGTAAAACTTAAGCAATGACACCTCAAGTAGAATGGTGGAAGATCAGATTGTAAAGAAGCTCAAATGAATGATTAACTCTCTCTAATAAAAATGGAAAAAAAGATGTGTTTATATAATTATATCTAACTTTAAACTCTTTCAAAGTTTTAACCAATAGATTTGGCTCAATCAAAACTCTTCTTTAATAAATAAGACAATTAGGTCTTGGATTAGGTTGACTAAGATGAACCTAATCTTGTAACATGTTTATATATTAAGAATAGGGTCAACCTAGGTTGACTTTATTTGATAAATGACAAAAAAAAGTTTTGACTTAGATAGGGGCTATTTGAGGCAATGAATTTCTTAGAAGAGTGTGTAAGAGAGGTGTCAAAGCTTGGGAAATATATAGGATAAGTTTGTGTTAGTTTAAAGTGGTGGTATATGGGACATTAATCTTGTGAAGCACCAATGGTCTACTCACATTTTTCTCAGTACACCCTTTAAAGCATGCACTTAAAGAGATTGAGACTCGATGGGTTAGAATAAGAGAGAAAGCATTAGTCATTGATAAAGTTTAAAAATATTATGTTTATATATGTGACCCACTCAAAGTTCATCATGTGTCATGCAGTTGTAACATGCGATGGTGCTTCAGAAAAAGAACATATCAACACACAACATTGAGCTAAGTAAATTGTAGTAAAAAGCAAATAAGATAAATGAAAAGAAAAAATTAAAAAATATAACCTTTACTTACCTTAGTGCTATAAAATAGGATGAAAGTATGAGAAAATGTGAAGGCATATAATGTAACATTAGGTGAAACTATAAAATAAGTAAAAAAATAACTTTTTAATAAAATATGCATGTAATATATGGAAAGATTCTATATAACATTCAGACTTAAGAACACTTTTTGGTGCAGAAAAAGAGATAGTAAAAACAAAGTTATGAGTAAAAAATAGACTCTGATTGTAAATAATTGATAGGTAAATAATTTTTAATAATAAACATAAATAGGGTGAAAATTAATTAATTTTTTATTTTTACCCTTCTGAGAAAATATTCCTCTAAGAGACCTAGTTGAGCCTAGAGAGCGACCATGGTGAGGAGACAACAACTTTGATGCAAATGACACTTAGTGGCTACAACTAGTGCAGTTCAGGTAGTTGATGCATTAATTTCATTTTTTGGGTAATTTTAATTAAAATTAAGCTAGATATAAAAAAATGTTGTTAAGTAAAATGTAGATATCAAAAATGATACTACACAATTTTTAGATAAACTAGGGGTTAAATGGGATATTGGGTAGGAAAGAATTAGACTAATAAATATCTGAGATATTTATGGTAAATAGTTGAAAATTCATCATAAATTAACATAGTCATCCCTACCGACTCAGTTTGAAAAGGCAATAAAAATCAAGGTGGCCAACTACGTAGTAGAGGGCCAATCTAGTTAGAAACATATATATGGCTAACATAGTACATTATAGATGATGTAGTATGAAAATAGGTGGCCAATACAACCTATTAATGTAGGTATATTACATAGCAGAGAGTTGATATAGTATGTTGATTTAACAATTTTTTAGAATAATTGAGATTTTATTCCTAATTTAGTTAAAGGGTTTTGATTGATAAATCAGTAAATAATATATGATAAATAAACTACTAATTTGTAAAATATATTAATAATTAGATATTTTTAAAACATAGTAATAAGAGGGAGAAAATATGACTTAACTTAAATTATGCTGATCTGACTGAGATAAGATATGATATTCACTATGTAGGTTTGGGACACTATCACAAACAAGATTTTGACTTTCATTTTTTGATTGGATAGGAGCACTGAAAGTGGATAAGAGTGGCACCAACATTGTAGTTCTTGTCCAATGCTATTATCTCAATGATTTGAGCTTTCTAGGTTTTCTTCAGTAGGTCTGTGTGACCCTATCTCTAAATTTTTGATAGTTAAAAGTCTATAGAGCTCCCTGTAGAGAAATTTTTCTCTTAAAACCCTATCTTCCATTATACTTTGAGAAATTTCAAATAAGAGGGGGGGGGGGGGGGTTAGTGTGTGTAAGATTCATTGGACGTGGATCCACACTCCTTGTGGGGGCACACTACCTACATACCAATACTCTAAAGAGGGATCACACCATATGTAGTTCTCATTTTGAAAGTGGTTGGTGCAATTATGATATGAAAATGCAAGAAAATACTAAAATAGGTGTGCTTGAGATGACTAAGGACTGATGTAAGTATTTGAATACTCTAGGAATAGTATTATATGGATATATGAAGAGAATAAGTAAATGTGCTTGAGTAGTCTTGTAGTTTCGTTTACTTTGTGATATTTTCCAACCCTTTTCAAATGATCTTTGAATGAGATTTTATAGAGATGTATTGGTCATGGATTGAATTTGCTCATGTTAGGTTGACAAGGATAAGGATGGGAAACTAGAAGGAATTGATCATTAGGGCCAAAAATAAGCTTGGATAACAATGATAAAAGTAGATAGGAGTGGCATTAGTGCTATAGTCCTAGTGTGGTGCTGTTGTCTTAAGTAGACATGACCTAGGGGGATGGATTAGTCATGAAAATAGGGTCCTAGCTTAGCTAGGATCAAGTATAGAATGTTATAGATGACTGGGAATCAGTGAAAATAAGCCCGTGAGGGTCATGGGAGCAAGCAAAAGGTATATATGGATTAGGAGTCATAAGCCACACTAAAGTTACCAATTTTACAATTTTATGACTACATTTATCCTCCCTTTATTCTAGTGATGCAACAATGCAAAATACTAGGATAAAAGACAAATAAAAAGTGTACCTAAACTTACCTACAAGGGTGAATCTCATAAAGATATTGTGATGTTGGGTTGTGTATAGAGAGAGCACACTATGAAGAGTGAGTTTGCAAGAAAAAATAAGAGTAGATCAATTCTTACCAGATATGCTATATCTAAAATAAGAACATACAAAGCTGGGTAAGAGAGAGGAAGAAAAAAGAATGAATATACCTTGCCAGGTACATAAACCAATACAAAACCTATTATGATGCTGAGTAATGTTGGATGATGCTATACCAAGAATAATATTGCAAATGAAGCTGAGTACTCAATTCCTCAAAAAGTGGCTCAAGAATGCCAATGTTGATCTTTTAGATCCATCATTACCTACTAAGTGAAGCTAGATGATCTTGCGTGTGTTGATCGATGTTTGGACTGTGTGTCCAATCCTTCTAAATAGGTGAATCAAGAATACAAAGGCTAGCTAGTCTTTTGGCTCCATCATTGCTCCATAAGTGAAGTTATAAACTGATATCAATATAAAATATATGTTGTTTGAGATGGCTCCTAAAGCCCATGAATGCACTATGATCTGAAAATTTTCATATGGATAACCAACTATATGCTATAAACTAGGCCACTCTTAACCACTCTGAAAGATGGAGATTAAGCTTAAATGAAAGCCACTTCAGAACTAAGAATCTAGCTTATGTGGAAGCCACTTGAGAGCTTAGGAACTCAGGAATGCAGAGGGTAGGCTTGTATGAAATCCACTCTAAAATGATGCTAACCACTTACAGATGGAATAAGGCACATAATTGCTAAGAATTTATAGACAATGTTGAACTAGGAAATAAAAGAAACAAATATACTACACACATTACCCCAATCATTGATGTCTAGAACATGAATTATGATTTGGAAGTTATACCAACTATCGTATATAAAACTAGAAGTGAGAGCTATCATGCCGTGCATGATACCTCCTATATCTAGATTTTTTGAGAAAAATGAATACTGAAACTATTGATTCTTAATTATTTTGGTTATGCAAATTTATAGATGAACCTACTTTTTTGCTTGCTTTTGAAAATTCTAGTTTTTTTTGCTATTTAGATAAGAGCACTAAAAATGGATAGTAGTACCATCGATGATTTAGTCTATTCTTGGTGCTATTGTTTTGGGCCAAATTTGATGACTATTATAGATTCTTCACTATCTACCTAGTCTGTTCTAATTGGTTTGATGCCTGGTTGTTATTTTGAATGTTTTAAAATTAGATTTTTAGGTTGATAAGAGCTCTGATCTCTATGTCAAAACCCCTATTTATTACCTCCTCTTTTGAGGGTAGGAAGAGAGACCCTGCAATGACTACCCTCAGAAGAAAGAGCCCTGCAAGTGTGTTATGCTACCAAATATATGTTATAACAATGATAATTGACAAGATATCTCAAGATATAGCATGGTTTGTATTGAAAGATTATTAGATCAATAGGGGTATACCTAGATACATATATCTATGTAAAAGCATGTGTAATGTACTAAAATAGAAATGAAAGTATTAGTTATTAATTATTAGTTGTCATGGAGGGATGAAGCATGATGTCCATCATGGCATCTAAGAAGCAAGATAATGCATGATTTAGATCATGGCATTGAAAATAATCGAAAGAAATCAAGCAACAAGCACACAAGGCAAGAAGCAATAAACATAAAAGAGTGGCCAAGGGGCCATGCAAACAAGGGACATGGGCACATGTCACTCAAATTGGAAAGCAATCATACAAGGCATGTTCAAATACCACATACACATACAATTGAAACAAGCAAGTTTGGCATGAAAGACACAATCACATAGAGGAGTATAGAAAAAGGACATTGGAAAATGTCTTAAGGCACACACATGAATAGAAGTAAAGAACATTGAAAAATATCTTAAGGCACATATAGAAGACAAATAGGAACTAAAAAATGCAAATAATCTAGCTACACTAAGCAAGAAAAAAAAGTATGTAAGGAACTTAGAAGTATAGTCACATCTAACTAATTAAAGCAAGAGGGAAAGTATGCAAGACATATTAGTACAAGACTAGGTACATGCTAAAAATACACAAGTGATATATACTAGTTAGTGTCGATGGAGTAATCTATGTAAGCTATTAAGTAATGTACATCAATGATAACTAGAATGTGTGGTGTAGGAATGACATAACCTGGATGGTGTTGTCATGTAGACGATGCCCCCAGGGGGAAGACATATCAATGTGCATCTCACATGCAAGAGTAGGATTCCCCCTCAATGGGTAGAGTGAAGTAATCAAGGGTTTTTAAGTCATTGCACACACTCAAAGAAGTTCAAGTGAAGCATGGTAATGTAGATAAATTGACAAACAATAGTGTAAAATAAAAAATACAAGTCTAGCATAGTAGTAGAAATATAAAACATGGAGGATGCATACAATTAAGATGTTTTTATGTTTATGACATATTTGAATGTTTTTGGATTTTAAATTTTGTATTGTTTTTGGTATTTTTAAAATGTTATGTTGTTTTTAGATTTTGAGAATATTTGATCTATGTATAATCAATCATAGGGAAATTATGTACAATCAATCATAAGAGACTATGTATAAGTATGATAATAAAAGGTGATACTAACTGATGAGTCTCATGGGAGACTCACTATCATGGTGTCCTATATCAAGGAGAGGAATCATGTGTGATCGAGAAGCATGATGGAGATGCTAAGACCATGGTTCTGAAAGTTGTATATGCTATAAATGCTTTGAAGTCTCTAAAGTGGGAACTAAATGTGGGGTCCCCCTATAAATTTAAGAAGTAAATGCAACTATAGGGATTTTAGGGACTCATCTAGTAGTAGGAGAAGATATCTAAACACATGCTCTACATGTAGATGCATGAGATCTCAATGAGACTGCCTTGGGTGTAAACACTATAGTTGAAAGCTATTTAGGATCTTAAATCCATGGAGGTGTATGAACCCTTTGTGATATTGGGGGATGCCTTAACTATGTGTGAATCTATACTAGAGGAGGAACTGAAACTAGTGGAAAAATTGTAACTAGTGGTAAAGCTGAAATTGTTGATTGTGGAATAGTAGATGGATCTAAAGTGGGGAGTGGTAACTCATATAGAACTCCACCAATTATAATACCCTGATTAGTATGAATGAATTTCATGCATCTATGAACTGTATAAGGTATTGTATGAAGTTTTTAAATCCATGGTCAACCAAGTAACATATCAAAAACCCCTTTATTAGGAACAATAATAAATGGTGTGGCCATGTGTGTTGGACCAACCTATAAAGGAAATAAAATATCACCCAATGAACTATGTATGTGCCCATTGAATCCACTGATGACTATGTTTGTCAGGGTAATATCCTACTCTAAATATCTCAAATGCTATAGTAATGTCATAGTACACATGTTTACACTGGATCTATTATCGATAAGAACACTATGAATATGATGATTATGAATGTAAGCTCTAATAAAGAGTGAATGATAATTTGAATCATCCTGAATGATCTCCTGCTCTAAGAAGGAGATGGAAGGTCTAGCTGGAACTTTGGAATTGTATACACCATTCATGTTGCTCAAAGAATGTGATTCAACTAGAGGTGCCCTATATGTATCTAGTGGTGGATATGCATGATATGCATGGTGAACCCTAGATGTTTTCCTTGTCTCCTATTTTGAATGCCATAAAAAGGAGCTAAGAATATTTTAAAAGATTTATCTTATGTTTGATTTACTTAAGGAGGCTCAATTGAAGTGATAAGATCAATATGATTACCATATATAAAATCTTATATCTTACGTCTTAAATTGATGCATCTATTTATTGTATGGGCTGGTGCCTTGTGAAATTCATAAAATGCATGGTGATCATATCCTCATGGAAGAGGCTTTGTTGGGTCAACTTTTTGAATCGGAGGGAGATATATGATGTTACATTCTAATAAATGCTAGAAAATTCTAGCTAGAAAAATTGGTGAATTGGTAAATATGCATTGAGAATTTACTAATAAAACCAGACACTGAGGGGGATATGAAGTTGCATTAACTATCAGTTGATTTTGAGTCTTGTTATCATTGACCTTGACCTTGTATGGGACTTTGTTGTTACTCTTGTTGGTTGTTTCTGAGATACTTGTGTAGTTGAGTTTGCCCATTGAAATTAACTTGACTTCTCTTTCCTTTAGTGTGTGACATAATTCAATGAAGGAAGAGAATCTTTTGAACATAATTGATTCATGCAAAGCTTATAGAATACTTTGTTTGAAGAGATCCTATAACTCTTGATCGGCCATGGGGATAGTCATCTTAGCCAAAATAGTCTTATATCAAAGAACATAATCTATAATTTGCTCATTTGACCTTTATTTTTATTGTGAAACTTGAGCATAGAAAACCTTATCACCAATGTTAATACTAAAATGAGCTAAGAACATGTCAGCTAAATGATTAAATGTATTGACTGACTGATTCCATAAACTATAAAACCATTGTAAATCATAATCCTTTAGGCTTCATGGAAAGATATTAGTAAGTATCTAGTCATTTAGTACATAATCCAAGCATGCTACATGAAAATCTCTCAAATGTGTCTCTGGATCACCCTTGCCATCATAAAGAGTAAGCTTAGGTTGAATAAAACCTTGTGGCAAGAGTGTAGAAGCAATGTGACATGCGAATGGTGTATGTAGTAGAGCAAAAGAGTCCAAATCTTGTGTAGGTCTAGAGGGACCTTGCTCAAGATGTAACACCTTAGATTGAAGAGATCTTATCTCTTGCATAAGTGATACCACATCAAGAGACAAAGATATGCTAGCTATAGCTAGTGGTATAGAAGAGGGTTGGGTTGCTATACGGGTTGTTGAGAGATAGTTTCCCCCATAGTGTTATTTATAACTAGTTGCTCTATGGAAATGGAAGACTCTACTTGTTTAGCCTTTTTGATTTCCATGATAGCTTATAAAATAAGAGTAAGATCTTAGGGCTGATCCTAAAGTCTTTCTCAAAAAGATTGTAAGATAAAATCTTTGTTGAGGAAAACTTTATTATTAATAATTGATGGAAGTTGATCAAGTGTTTGATGTGGTGGATCATGAATACCAGTGTTTGTATCATCATTATTAGTCTCATACTGCTCATCATCAAAATTATCTTCATTAAAAATAGTGTAATTTGAATGTGTAGAATCTATAATAGGAACTTGAGCTAGTTATTTATCCATGGTATTTGGTCAAGTTAAAGGAATTTGGGTGAATTCATGAGGGTTACCACTCAGTCTTGCACTTTGTCTCGAAGGAAGAGATGCAAGGAGCTTAGGTGGTATAAGGAAAACAACTTGGATAATAGTAGAAAAGATTAAATAGATGTAATGTAAACAAGGAATTAGAATATGCATAAAAAAGATATGAAGCTCACAAACATGTAAGGTAATACCTCAAGAAATAATGAGACCTAGTATAGGCAACTAAGGTTTTAACAGATAATTATTTGAACAATTACTATGAAATTTCAAAATTGAAAGTGGATTTTTGAGTTATATATGCAACTAAAAAATCAAAAATTTATTGGAAAATTAGTGATTTAACGCGACCTAGTAGATGCAACTAGGGTTTTGAAAAATATTTTTTTTTTGAAAAATTACTAATGAATTTTGAAATTTGAATGGATTTTTTGATTTAAATATGCAACTAAAATTTTAAAAAATTATTGGAAAATGCTTGATTGAATAGGACCTAGTATGTGTAACTAGGGTTTGGAGAAAAATAATTTTTTAAAAATAATTATTGAATTTTGAATGGATTTTTTGATTTTAATATGCTAGAATTTTTTTTAGAAAATCATTGGAAAATTACTAGAAGAATACTAGGACCTAGTATGGGCAACTAGGGTTTGAAAAAAAATTATTTTAAAATTTAATAATGAATATTAAAATTTTAAATGAATTTTTGATTTAAATATTCAACTAAAAATTCAAAAATTTATAAGAAAAATTAGTAAGAATTTTACCGTAGGGTTTTTAGGGTTTTTATGCACAAATGATAAATCAAGTTCACCAAATTATTTAGTAATTTTTTGGAATAATTGGGGTTTTATTCCTAATTTAGTTAAAGGGTTTGGATTGATAAATTAATAAATAATATGTGGTAAATAAGCTACTGATTTATAAAATTTATTGCTAATTAGAGATTTTCTAAAAATAGTAATAAGAGGGTGAAAATAAGACTTAATTTAAACTATGCCGATCTGACTAAGACAAGATCTGAGATTCACTATGTAAGCCTGTGACACTATCATAAACATGATTCTGACTTTTCTTTTTTGATTTGATAGTAGCATTGAAAGTGAGTAAGAGTGGCACTGACACTATAGTCCTTGTTTGGTGCTATTATCTTAAGGATCTGAGCTTTTTGGGTTTTATTTTGTAGGTTTGTGTTACCTTATCTCTGATGTTTTAGTAGCCAAAAGTCTATATAGATCCTTATAGAGAAAATTTTCTCTTCAAACCCTATCTTCTATTGTACTTTGACCAATTTCAAACAAGAGGGGGATTAGTGTGTGTAAACTCCACTAGACATGGATCCACACCCCTTCTGTGGGCACATTGCCTACATACCAATACTCCAAAGAGGGATCATGCCATATGTAGTTCTCCCTTTGAAAGTGCTTGGTGCAATTATGATATGAGAATGCAAGGAAATACTAAATATGGCATGTTTGAGATGACTAGGGACTGGTGTAAGTATTCAAATAAGATGGAAATAGTATTGGATGGCTATATGCAAAGAATAGAGAAATATGATTGAGTAGTCTTGCTTGTATTCTTGCTTGCTTTGTGATATTTTCCAACCCTTTCCAAATGATCTTTTAATGGGATTTTATAAGTATCTATTGGTCATGGATTGAATTTTCTCACGTTAGGCTAACAAGGATAAGGATGGAAAACCAAAATGAATTGACTATTGGGGCCATAAATGAGCTTGAAAAACAATGTCAAAAGTGGATAAGAGTGGCATTGGTGCTATAGTCCTAGTGTGACATTATTATTTTGAGTAGATGGGACCTGGGGGATGGATTGGTCATGAAAAGAGGGTTCTAACTCAATTGGGATCAAGTTTAGAAGGCTAAAAATGATTGTATACCAGTGAAAATAAGCTTGTGAGGGTCATGAGAGAAAGTAAGAGGGATCTATGGATTGGGACTCATAAGCCACACTCAAGTTACCCATTTTGCATTTTTATATGACTACATATGTAAATGATAGGAAAGTACTGATTTAGTATCAAAGGCTAATTGTGTCTATAAGAATGGGCCGATTATGTAAGAAAGGGCCAATTTAGTATGGAAAAGAGATGATAGGGTTGATTTAGTATCAAAAAAGCCAACTGTGAAACAAACAAGATAATGAAATAGTTAATTTTTAGTATTTTAAGAATATTTAAGAATGTATTTTATTATTATAACATTGAGATCTAATACATTTTTTTAATTTAATGTTTTACAGAGGAAATAGAAATTTCAATACTTGATTGATGTGTCATGGCTACTATATTTATTAGAGTGATTGTCAGACATGGATTGAGCTTGACTGGATGCCTTAGCATTTGGAGGAATCATGGAGATGAGGAGGATCCCACTTAGTGTTGATCTAGTCATCATGTTCTTAGGAGCATGAGAGTGACTGACCAACACTTTTTGATGGGAGGTGGAGGGGGAAATAATAGAGGTGGGTATCACCTTAGAGGATGTCCATGCCTTGCTTGAAATTCTTATTATTAGGACTCTGATTATATGTGATGAACCAGAGATGGAAGTTGAGAGGCGATTCCTAACCTATTGGGTGATAGATTATGAGAGGATTTATCCTAATTTTCATGTGAGTTTATTTGATATATATATCTCAACCATTTAAAATATTTGGAAGGCCTTGATAAGACTTATGACAACATGAGTAATATGTCACAAGTTGGATGGGAAGGTAATACTATATGTGGTAGTTTTATGTTAGTCCATATTGGATAAAGGTGTATTGTATGACTTAAGCTCTGTCGTTTGGGTACAACTCATGCATGATATGTATGGGATGATAACCTAGGGGTAGAATATGATGGGCCTCATTATTTTTTTGAGTGTGTAGATATATGAGATATTTTATATGTATTAATCGATTGGGTTCCCCATGCAGTCAATGATAGGTTATCTCAGGTTGTTAGATGGAGACATAGTAATGTAGTACATGTTGTGCTCCATGTTCTAGCGTTATAGTCTATTATGTTGATCATGGATATTGATGTTTGGTTGTCATTGATGTCAAAGAGAGCATGTGGTATTAATGCTTTAATGAAAAAATGATCAGATTGATGGTTTAGAGATTATTTGACTTAGTGAGGAAATTGATGGATGATATTGATGGTATGGACATGTTGTAAAGACACTATTAGATGTTATGAGCGCTTATAATGCCTATGAAAGTGAGCAAAATTTATCAAAATATTCATATGATTTTCTAAGCTCAAGTATTCATCTTAACAGATAAAGTTGAGTAAGTAGTTTGATGATGTCATATTTCACACATGTGACAATTTTAATAAAACACACACACACACACACACACACACACACAGACACAGACACACACACACACACAGATTCCCCTATGTGAAGAGATCATATGGTTTAAATTTTAGGTCTAGACATGAAGCATAGCAAAAGTTATTAAGATGTAAAGTTGGCCTCTCAGACAAAATTTACTATGTTCCCATACTTAGCCAAATTTGTGATATCGAAGATCTATGACAAGATTTGATCGGATCAAATATCTAATAGTGAATAAGTTATTTGACTAGATAAGGATCTAATAGAGTGTGTGATCTTATTAGTAGTGATCCAATGATGCACATAAAGTCAATATGTCAAAAGATGCTTAGAAGGCATGCAATAGTAAAGAGTGTCTCAATCTTATTAATTTGACATAAGATCAATGGCATGCAAGTGTTCATAAAAATGGAGATTGACATAGCACATTGAGTTAAATAGTCAATGTGTATAAAAGGCACATAAAATTTCCAAGTGGCATGATCGTAGGAGTGAGGGTCTTAGATCAATGGTGAGCGATTATAAATTAAAGACTAGGCTACTTCTAAGGAAATTGATGGTCTGTATTTATTCAAAGTTTATAGGGAGCACAAGATGAGGTCAAAGTGTTTGATGTTTAACATTTGCATAGTGACCATTGGAATTTGAATTTTCAAATTTGTGAATGAAAACTAGTGAGGGGTTTTTGAGCTATAAATTTTGATACATGTAGAATTTGATATTGGTGTAAAAAGTAAAGTTGAAGAGGACTTCAAGGTGCATATATATAATATAGTTATAAGGTTTTAATGTTTTTATAAAAAAATTTATTGAGATTCAAAGTTGAATATTTGTTCATTCATTGTGTTACTGTGTACAAAATATTGCTTAAGTAATTTGTGCTTTAGCAGAAGAGAGTTTTGGTAGGAATATTCATTTGATTATGTTTTATAGGTCATATGGAGTGGACACATGTACTTGAAAGTGATCTTGTGTTTTTATTTTTCTCGATCAAGTGATAAAGAGGTAATAGGTCTCCATGAGACCTATAAGGGCCACTAAGGCCTAATTAAAAGGTGTAGCAGCTTAAATGTGACCCATTGATGTTATGGCCAACCTGTGAGTATGGTATTGAGCAATGTTTTAACTTGTTAAATGTATTAATGGTTAAGGAAAGTATTATGGCTAACCTAGATGTTGATATTTATGAAGACTCTATAAATAGTGGAGACCAAGGCAATGGTTTCTAGACTTGAATGTGGATGTCTTGAGAGAGTAGAAGATAAAGACAAAGGAAAGAGATATAAAAGAGTGTCATCAGTGGATGGATTGAAGTATAGATTAGATTGAGGATGAGAAAATAAGCCTAGAGTGATCTAAAGGGGTGTTTGGATGCATTTCTTAAATGTAAAAATTTTAGTGTGTGTGAAGATTTGAAAGAGAATTGTTATAAATTATTACTCCAATTAGATTGAATGTAACTAGAGTTATGGAGTTTTTGATTTCATAAGGTGTTGTGTGGATGCTCAATATCTAGAATAAGTGGGTGTTTTTTCATACTGAGGGGTGGTTGATCCTTGTGAAGTGGGTGCTTCACTAAAAGGTCTCATGTTTGTGATCATCTTATAGGACAAGTAGTCCATGTGTTTATAAACTTGAGTGTGGGTTTTATTCCCCAAAAGGGTTTCTCATGTAGATCTTGTGTTATGTGTGTGATCTTGTATCATATTTTTTATTCATTGTTATGAATATATTATATGCTTTATGAATTCTTATTATCATTGATTAAGAGTTGTAAAGTATTACATTTGAAGTTTGAAATATCTTGCATCACTGATTCACACCCCCTCTTAGTGATTGTACCTCCAATATGTTACACAAGGGTAAATAGTGTGGAAACCTTATATTGACATTGTTGCCATATGGTCATCTTGGGTGACTATTACTACCAGTTTGACACATGTTTGGATCACGGGCCACTATACATCATGGGTTAGGCCATATATAATAGATCGTGTACCTTGACATCTATGACTACCACATCTAATAGCCCTTATAGTAGTCCTTACATATTGGGCACAATATGTTAGAGAGTCAAGAGGGATAGGAGGCATATGGATTCCTAGAAAGATACCTATGATTAGGCCTTAGTGGGTAATACCATGGAAAGGGTAGGTGAAACAATAGGAGGTAGTGAGGCTTGGAGATGAGGATGTTATGGATTCAGATGCTATAAGTGAAGATGCAGGAGTAGAGCTGTAATAAGGGTGACAATGACCACCTTGAGTTCATATAAGATGGAGGAACTATTGGTGAGGAGACATAGGCATGAGCAATCACACATAGTGATCCCACGATGACTATAAGACACAATTGGTTGATAGAGAGGCCATTGAGGAGAGGATTGTGATGGGATCAGGTGGTGACTCCTAATTTTTCACTTGTGTAGAGGTAACCAATAAAGGAGATATTTAGTGGGTGAGAAAAAGGGGAGATCGTGGTTGATAATACCAACACTAGTGAAGTATGATTTGATTTATTAAGTTTTTGACATAGATCACTAGTTGCATTATCATTTATGTATTTACTGTTAGATAGATGGTTTGTGATATATATACGTGAGATTTGATGTATAATTAGTTTTTTTTGTATAGGTACTACAATAAAGGAGATCAGATGGGGAGCCATGATTATGACTACACACCATGATGTTTTAGATGGGGTGCTATCACATTATGAGCCATCTACCTTGATAGATCCTATGGTACCTTTTACCCTAACTTATGCTATATGGTTTAGATTGGTGTGGGAGGCTGATCAATAGCTAAAAGCTCAAGGATATGGTTCATAACACTTGCAGGGGTAGGAAAGGGAGAGGCTCAATCCTAGCATGTATTGGCATAGGAACAAGCCATTTATATGGTGATCATTGTAGCATTTGGATGTGTATAGGCCCATGTGGCCAATCTATAGAGTTAGATTGATGTTTTGATATACTAGACTGCCTCATTATAACATACCATTCAGAGGGGTCAATCACATGCATCCATGGGTAGCATGGATTAACCACAATATAGGCATGATGAAACACAACTTTAGAGATTTAAATATTGTATTTTATTTTATATTATATCAAACTCATGGTACATATATTGAGATGAACTTTTTTTTGTCTACAATTTTTATTTGTCTGTGGATGGATGTATGGATATACTTCCTTTCTAACACATGCATTTTACTTTTATTGTATATGCTATGGGATATGTGTGATGTATGATTTTTTATCATTATGTGATACACATGCATGGTTAAAAATAAAAGTGAAATGATTTTAAAAATATAAATAATCATAAAATATAATACACACAATATCATGATAGAAAATGTGTAAAAACAAAAGATGAATAAATATATAAAACAAAAATGATAAAGTACAAGTAATAAAACATTTTAAAACCATGTAAAAGAATTTCACCAAATTAAAACAAATAAAATTAATACTATATCATGTTGGGAATCATGAAAATTTATAATAAAGTGAAAACCAATGGTATAAAAATAAATGAATAATAAAGTTAATCAATCTTACTAGATCAAGATGGAGAGTATGAAAAGAAAAACAAAATGTAAAAATAAATCAAGATAATCATACTAAATAAAGATGGGAATCATGATTAATTTAATAAAAATGGTTGCAAACATACATGCAATTGAAAAATAATAAGATAAAAGTGAAGTATTTATAAAGGAAGCATAAAACGCACTAAAACAAGATGGGAAGTGCATAAGTGATGTGTAAATCATAATTGTTGACTAATTTTAACCCCCAAGGGCAAAATGTCAACCTATATAGGCAAAAACTTGAGTGTCATATTTTTATAACTTTTTTCGTAGCTTTGTCATGCCTTAATAGCCTTTAGAAATTATTTATAAAACCTTATTAACATTGTTTAAGGTGATTTAAAAAAAATTAAGGTGATTATTTGTATTAGTTTCACACTAGGTTAGCCATCTTATGGATTGATGAGAGTTAATAAAAAAGTGTCATAGGTTATTAGGTGTCTTTAAATGTCTCTTTGTGCTTTAATCACCTTCTAATAACATTTCATGATGTTTTGGAAACTTTAAGGTTCTTTTGTGGACATTAAGGTAGTGTTTTATAAAGAAAAAGGAGATTGTTGATAAATTTTCATGTATGCAAAAGCTCACTAAAGTGAAAATATATAGAAGAACTATTTAAAATATCCTTGGAGTAGTTACATAACTGCCACATATGTCAACAAGGTAGAACAAAGTCAGAATCTTAGATTTTAACACTGGGAAGAGAGTTTTGGGCACTTGTACAAACTTATTGAACTCACTTTCAAAAGAAAACATTAAAAAGTGTCTATTGGGATAATATAGTTAAAAATAATGTTTAGATTTTATTTTTAGGTCTTAAAATTTCAAATAACTCTCTCTCTCTTCTGTTACTCCCTTCACAAGCTCATGAAGGCCATTTTTAGGTGAATGATATAGGTTGTACAAATAGAGTTAGAGGCTAAGATTTTGACCAGATTTGGGGACCCCTATAGGTTTATTATTAGTATAATTGGTAGTTTTATTGATTTGTTTATCTTTATGAAAAATTGCTAAGGAACTAAGGTGCTTTTTTGAGACTTAAAACCACACTATCTCAATTTTCAAAAGCATAGTTATAAGTGTGAATTCATGGAGGCAAGGTGAAAATTTTAGAGGATAACCATAGGTATAAACAAATCTATTAATTAATTATTCCTCACCATATAGACCATATATGCACTGAGCAAGCAAGAAAGTTACTCTTTTTCATAGTGTACAAGTGGCCGTTAGTGTTTCTCCATTGTTTCATTGTTTGCATAGGGTTCATATGCATCTAAATGTTTTTGAAAATGTTTATCCATATTTTATATTCATCCAAGGTTCCAAAATCATCTAATTACTAGTTGTACTAAACTCCAAATATCATTGTACTTTTAGCTTAAGGACTATGCATATAGGACTACCTGTGTAACAATGTTTGAAAATTCTTGTTTTACCTTGTCAGGATTATTTGAGGGCCTTGAATGCATAAAGAAACATGAAGAATGATATAAAAATTTATAAGAGGTCAAAATAGACCTCACAAAATGCACTCTCAAATATGGTTTAATTAAGCTCATTTCACCCACTACAGACCTGAAGGTGAATACTCATAGGTCTTGCCATGTTGAAAGTGTTTTGGAAATGTTGAGGTGTAGATAGAATAATTGACACTAATTAAGTACTAAATGACTCTTTTTAATCATCAAGAACATGAATGATCACTATATAATCCAACTCTCATACACTAAACCTTGCTTATGAGATGTCTGATGGACAGTCTATACATCTGAATAGACAAGTTTGAAATGATACAAGGTTTAGTGTGGAGGTACATAAGATTATCAAGAGGTGATAAATAAATGGGAAAAAGTGGACATATTAATCAAAATATCATAGGGTTTAAGAAGTGGCTTAGAAGCCTATGCAAGAAAAATAGAGACCTACAAGTGACATACCTATAGGTCATCTTTTTGACTGAGAACTAATTACCAAGAAGGCAAATGTGAAAACATGACTTAGTGATATCAAGAGAGAAGATATAAACCATTGAAATAACCTAAATTATTTTTAATTCAAGAGAGGATCAAAGGACTAAGGTCACAAGCCTAACATGCCTACACAGGTTTGAGTACAGGGAGGAGAAAACTAAAGTTTGTGAGCACTATGAAGGGAAAATGAACATTGTGTTGTAGGGAGAAGAAATTTTCAATGAGGTTTAGACAATTTTAATATCCATGACCTAGTTCAATAAAATCCAATATGCAGGACCTGACACTTCAACCTTCCAAGGATTGACACCTACAACCAGGTGTATAAAGGTGTAAGAAAAAGATTGTATGTTTATGGAGGCATGTTATCTTGAGAGTGTCAAGGACAAGTTATAATCCCATAGACTATGAAAAATTATTAAATTTACTTAGATTCTTATATTGAAGACCTTGAGACTTAAAATGCACTCTAGCACCGAATAACCACCTACAATATGCTAGAAAGAGGAGGCCATTCTCAAAACTTGAGAAGAGTGCCAACTAAATTCAATGATATGGGATTTTGGGTAAGGTGTTAGAGAATGTATATATTTATTTAAAGGAATAATATCCAAAAGAGAGGTCACATAAAATATTTACTGTCTATAACACTCACTTCAACTCTCTATACATAACCAGTTGACCACCTACAGGCCTGCCTGCCTTGTTAGGAGAATGTTTCTTATCTAGAGTGAAGAAAAGAGGTATAAAGAAATAAAATAATATAGATATGGTTCATAACAAAAACATAACCTCCATATAACTCTCATTTAACATCAAGAGTGAGTAGAAATAGGTGAGCTCTATTTAGGCCTAATGAGTCTCAATCCAAACAACACATGGTTGCTTAGGTTGAAAGGTATTTTTGATTTGATCGATATAAAAGCATAAAGGATAAGAAAGAATTTTTTAAAATGGTTTTATAATTATATAATGATTCCACATGAGATTCAAGAGCAAAAAAAGTGGTGTAAGGATAATTTGGTCTGTTTAGAACTGATTGAACCCAAAACAAGCATACAACCCTATGTGTGGAGTTTTATGATAGAAGATGGTTTGTATGTGGAATTGAGATCATAAGGACTTTGAGGAGGTGTTATTAGTATAACATAAGCATTAAATGTAGTCATATTTCTTGAAAAAAAGAGAAAAGTCTCAACCAGAGTCAACTAGGGTCACTAGTATTGACTTGCTCAGGAACCCTAACATGAGTTGATAAAGGATATAACAAGGTTACAGAAGAAATGTAACAAGACAATCATGTGATATTATTTTGGAAAATCAAAATAATATTAAAAACACCACCTACAGGCCTCATCTCTCTCTAGACCTCACAAACACACAGTCTGCTTACCGGAGGGTCTCCTAAACATGATCATATCTCACATGAAAGGATGAATGGTGGATCAAGATATTGGGAATAAGAGTAAAACCATATAAACTCATGATTCATGAAATTTTGATGTTCATATAAATATTGTCCTTTATGAATCACCCTCATGACCTTGAAGAACTCATAGGTTATCAACAAGATCTTCAATGACCAATTGAGAGAAATGAGCCTCTAAAGCACATGAAATGACCTGGGTTGCCCCTAGTGTTAGAAATAAATGCTTTCCATTGTGCCAAAAGGTCAACCTGTTAATGTCTGATACAAACACTAGATGAGTACCCATGGGAGGCTATTAGTACATGTCACAAATCCTTAAGGGGGATGATGGCAGTTAGTTCAACAATCCCCCCCTCAGCATTACTTGAAGGGATTCAAACTTGTGACCATGGATCTGATACCAATTGTTAGGAAGGAGTGCTTACCATTGTGCTAAAAGGTCAACCTATTAACGCCTAATCCAAACACTAGATAAGTACCACAGGAGGCTGTTAGTCCATGTGACAAATCCCTAAAGGGGATGCTGGTGATTAGTAAAACACCTAGAACATCCTATAAATGATTGAGGAATCCAATTAAATTCTCCAAGTGTACTTTGTATGTACTTGTAGTTTTATAGAGTATAATAAATGCACCATTTTAAAACATTTTTGGGGGTTTTTAGGGGTTTTAGATAGTTGGACACTTGAAAAATATTGGGAGAGGTCATTAGGGATGTGTTACACCTATTAAATCCAAAAAAAATGCACATGAAATTTTGGAATTGATCAAACAAATTCCATTTTTTAAGGTAGTCTCAAACAGGCCTAAAATGAAACTAAGTTTCAAGGCCATTTGTGGTTCTCATACTTCCACAAGGTCTTAGGGCCTCAAATTTGACATGAATGTTTTTGATAGGATAGTAAAAGTGAATAAAATGATTTTTTGTGGTTTCAAACATGTGGAAGATATCTGGAGCATAAAATTAGGATTCTAAGTAAGGATGCTTAATTGAGGCTTAATTTAGGAGAGAGAAAGGTATAAACCTACACTTTCACTTGGATTTTGGACATAAAATTTGACATGAAGCTGTAAGGGGCTATTGGGTCTTTAAATATGTTCTCATTTTATCAATAACCTCTATAAAATATTCTATGTAAAGAGGTTTACACATTTTTAGGGTTATAAGGAATGATGCTAAATGAGGCCTTTTAGTGAAAAATGAGTTCTTGGGGACAGTCTGAGACTTTCAAATGAGTTGTTTCATGTCTAATATGATGTGAATAGGCCATCAATGGAGAGAGAATAGATTGAAGAAGATGAATTCAATTTTAGGCACTTGTAAGCAAAATTGGCCTAATGAGACAAATAGAGTTCTAAAAACGTAGCAAGAAAATAAAATGATGTGTCAAAAAGAACCTACAAATATTAGTTAAAAGGTGTCAAGAGAATATTAAATATTTAAATCAACATGACTTGATTTTTAAGAGTGCCATTTGTCCTCTCACAAGCCAAGGTAAATGGTAGTTTTATAGAGCTAGGCAAGGTGTCAAGTAAAGCTTGAAACTTCCATGCCACTTAGAGTACAAGAGCATCTTTAAAAGACCAAAAATTGTCTTTTAAGACCTGATGGGTTAGTTTTATACCTTTTTATTTTTAAAACTCCTTTTGTACACTTATCTCTCTCTCTCTCTCTCTCTCTCTCTCTCTCTCTCTCTCTCTCTCTCTCTCTCTCTCCCTCCTATACCCGTATATCCTCTCATTTTCTCTATATATTGAGCCTTAATTGGCTAAGATTATATCCTCCACCTGGGTATGGTGAAACCCTACCCATTTTTAACCTTTGATAAATGATAATATTATTATTTTACCTTCTATATGGACCAATTTCAATATGCATGCTTGACTCGTTGATCTTGTTAAGTGATAGTCTTGCTTCGTTAGCATGCTTGTCCTTTTCTTGCATTTATATTCAGTTTGAAACTTCTTCACATGTCTCTTAAAGTGTTTAAAAGGATTGTGTATGGGTTTAGTGAGTTGTATTTCATCAGTGTCATTTCATGACCTCTTGATTAGTCCTCTTATCTCAAGTACTATTTACAACCTTCATGAGGAACATTGATGTAGAGAGGTAGATTTGGATTAGTGTCATGTCCAGGTTAGTCTCTTGTTTGAAGTGCATTTGTAGTTAGTTGGTAGTGGTCAAATAATATTTAGTGTATCACCTTTATTAGAGTAGGTTTTTCTCCTTTTAACAGGCAAGTAGTAGATTAGTGTTTGAGCCTAAGTGATTCATCAAGGAAAGCTATCCGTTTAACCTAGAGATTCACCTCTCTAATAGGGTACCCATAATTTTTAGGTGTTTTCATGTTACATCAAGATTAGAAGGCTTGAACTACCTTCTAAAAGGTGTAATATTTATTGATAACCATTTTGGCATGCTTGATGGGATTAAGTCCAAAGTTGTAAAATAATTCTTGGTGTTGTTCTTCTAACTTTTAGTCTTTGAAAGCACTTAAAACATCATGGGTGACTTTGTGTATGATCAACTAGTTATATTATCCCAATCAGTTATTCAAAGTAAATTATGTTTCATTTCATTATCTTGATGAGGTCGTTATGTCTGAGTTTGAAGTAAAGTTTAGTTTCATGTAAGTTGGTGGAGCTCCTTAAGCCTATAATATTCCCTATTAGTCTTATGATGAGCCTTATCAACCTTACTATGATCCATATTAGTTATATGATCCTATAAGCTTTGTCATAAGTCATGTCAGTTGAAAAGTGTCAAGATCAGAGCAAATATGTAACTCAACATGACCTCATGGTCAAGGGTACCATTTGTCCTCTCACAAGCCAAGGCAAAGGGAAGTTTTAGAGAGATAGGCAAGGTATCAAGAAAAGTTTGAAACTTCCACACAAATTTAAGTAGAATAATATCTTCAAAGTCCAATAGTTATCTTTGAAGACCTGATGGGGAAGTTTCAAACCTTCTTGTTGTAACTCCTTTTGGACACTTTTCTCTCTCTCCTATGCCCTTCTCTCCTTCTCTCACTATCTCTATATATTGAGCCTTAATTGGATAATATTATATCTTACACTTGGGTATGGTGAAACCCTTCCCATTTTTATCCTTTGATCAATGAGAATAGTCTTATTTTACCCTCTCCATGGACTAGTTTCAATATACATGTTTGACTAGTTAATCTTGCCTAGTGATAGTCTTGCTTCCTTGACATGCTTATCCTTTTTTTGCATTCATATTCAGTTTGAAAATTCATTTTAGGTATATTAAAGTGTCTAAATGAAGTGTGCATGGGTTTAGTGAGTTGTCTTTCATTAGTTTCATTTTATGACCTCTTGACTAGTCTTTTTAGCTTAAGGACTCTTCGCAACCTTCATGAGAAACATTGATGTAAAGAGGTAGATTTATATTAGTATCTTGTTTGAAGTGAATTTTTAACTTTTTGGTAGTGGTCAAATCATATTTGGTGCATCACCTCCATTAGAGTAGGTTTCTCTCCTTTTTCTTAGGACATCGTAGATTAGTGTTTGAGTGTAAGTGATTCATCAAGGGAAGCTAGCCCTTTAACCTAGAGATTCACATCTATAATAAGGTACCCATAAACTTGAGGTGTTTTTATGTTACATTAAATTTGGAAGGCTTGAATTACCTTATAAATTATGCAAATTTGATTAATAATAGTTTTGGCATGTTGGTGGGACTAAGGTCCAAAGTTGTAGAAGAATTCTTGGTTTTATTCTTCTAACTATCAGCCTTTAAAGGCATTTAAAACATCAATGATGAATCCATGCATGATCAACTAGTTGAAGTAGCCCAATCAGTTATTCAAAGTAAATTGTGTTTCATTTCATTGTCTTGAGGAAGTTATTATGTTTGAGTTTAAAATAGAGTTCAATTTCATGCAAGTTAGTGGAGCTCCTTAAGACTATAATATTACCTATAAGTCCTATGATGATCCTTATCAACCTTACTATGATCAATATTATTCATATGATCCTTATCAACCTTATCATGAGTCAAACTAGTCATATGACCATCCTTCTCAAGCTCAAGATGTTCTTAGCCAACATAGTCACTTAAATCAATCCATTTCAAATTTGAAGCAAATCCTGTTAGGCTATGAGGGGTACATGATAGATCTTAATACATAAATGGAATATGGTAAATATATCCCTTGTTATCTCATTCATGACATGAGATATTCATTTCAACTAATGAAAGAAGTATGAACACCTATTGAGAGATCAAATTGGCAAAGCTTCTCAAGTGAGATGATGGATGTAAGTGGTCTTATTCAAAGTATTCATGATAAGGTAAGAAATAATGAAGAACAATAAGTATAACTCGATCATCCTTATTTTTATTCATACACACCACCTTAACCCTCATATATTCCACCCATTCTTCTCCAAGAGACCTTTCCAAGTGAGATTTAAAGTGTACCAAGTCCTTCATGTGTTCCTCAAATTTTACTTCTTGGAATTCAATCCAAGAGGGAATTCAAAAGGAGACTATTATTGAACAACTTATTGTTGAGAACCAAAATGCTACTTATCTTCCTCAAGAACCCCCCAATAAGTCTTTAAAGGCTCCAAGATGGAATAAAGTGGTCAATTCATGGAGTAATCAAGGTGAGACAAGTATAGATTGGGGAGCTGAAGTAAAAAAAGAATATATAATTATGCAAGTCTCTCCCGTCCCTCCTCAAGATTTTTCTTGTATCTCATATCAACCTTATTGTGTCCCTTATCTTCATAAGGTCACTAACCACCTTCAAAAGAAGCTATTCCAAGACATTATAGATAGGCAAATCAAAGAGTTAGATTTAAGATAAATAAGGAGGAAGAGATCCAAGATCAAGAGATTGAAGTCAAATAAATCCTTGTGCCTATTCAATTTCCTCTTCCCTCTAGTCAAGAACATCAAGCTACTCCATCTTGGAGGTCTATCCAAGAAGGTTTTCAAATCAAGAAGAGTGCCTTAGTGGAGAAGTGTGAAAATAAATTTATAGCTATTGAATAGACTTAACAAGGATAGGAGAGGAGTGAAGTGCTTTTTGAAGATAATGAAGTGTCCATTACCCAACTCAACTTGATTTCCCTCTAAGGGTTCCTACACGAATCTTCTATTCCTAAGGTTTCAAGTTGTAAGAAAGCTCTCTCCATCCCCATGCCCATTCCTGAGACATCCATAATACCTCATACTCCCTCTCCAACTCATGAACATGTTCATCACCCTCCCACCACATTATTTATTGAAGAGAAACCTATCCTATGGGAATCAAATGAAGAGGAAGTTAAAACTACAATTAAATGTCAAGAAGAATGTAATGAATATAATGCAAGAGAGTTTGATAAGGAGATCCTCATTGGTACCACATTTGAAGAATAAGTAAGAATTTTAGTTTTCAAGGATGATGTTTTTGGATATGGTCTTGATGGTGTACTTCAAGAAGAAGATCCAATTCCATCTAGTTTTATTGAGGTTGCAAATAGTACTTAGGTTAAAAGCTCTCTTTACAAGCAAATAGAGGTCTTGAACTATGTTGACATAGTTCACAATGAGAAAGAATATAAACTTGAAGAAGATTCCTTGCAATAACCTCATGATTTCACAAAATGATTTGAAACTCTTGACAACCTTTTGGTTCTTGAGGAGAAAGAGGAAGGAACTCTTCTAGTTGGTCTTACTCATATCGATCAAAGAGAAGAGGATAAGGATGATTGGAAACAATAACTTCAGTCCCTTCAAGAGATTGAAATTATTTGTAAAGGTATGTTTCCTATTGAAGATCATGCTCATGAAGAGATTAAACAATATATGATCATTGAGGATAATGATGCCTCTTGGAGTGAGTATGAAAAGCTCCTTGAAGAGCTTAATGAGATTTTAGTAGCTGGTAATAAGTATGATATCATTCAAGATGCCATTGAGTCCCAAGAAACATGCATAGATAGAGTATAATTTGATGAATTTACAACTAAAGAGCATCATGAGAAGGATCTTGAAGCACAAGAGGAATTCATCTTCATAGGTGATTGGTTTGAAACTATTATTTCGTTTGTGAACATGCTGTGAAGATTGGCTTTCAAGAAGAGGATGAAGACAACAAGACTAAGGTCCAAGAGATAGCTTGCCTCATGCCATTATTAATCTAATAGATCAAAACATATCATAAGATTCCCTTTTGACCTAAGAGGAATAAGATAAATTTAGGTCATTTGTACATAGTTAATTTCTTGTTGGTTGTATTCCATAAGTGCTTAACTAGCACATGTATGTGTCTACTTCCATTGATTAGTGTGTGTTGTCTTTGTTTTATGTGTTTTGAGGTCAAATAAGCTTGTATTATCATGGTCAAGGTCTAGTTAGGTATAAAAATGAGTGAAAATGACTCCATCACCCAATGGAATGACAAGACTACTGAGCTACTTAGCATAACAAATATGCTACTCCCGTGAATCACCAATTTGTTAACTAATTTTGACCTCTACGGTCAAAATGTCAACCCCTATAGGAAAAAAATTGAGTTTCATGTTTTTATAACATTTTTCATATATTTTTCATTCCTTAATATCCTTGAAAAAGTCTTCATAAAACCTTATTAGCATTTTTTAAGGTAATTTTGGAGAAATTAAGGTAATTCTTTGTCTTAGTTTTACACTAGGTTAGCCATGTCATGGAGTGATGAGAGTTAATTAAGAAGTGTAATATGTTTTTAGGTGTCCTTAAAGGTCTCTTCATGCTTTAATTACCTTATAATAACATTTCATGATGTTTTGGAAACTTTAAGGTTCTTTTGTGGACTTTAAGGTAGTGTTTTATAAAGAAAAATGTGATTTTTGCTAACTTTTCATGTATGTAAAATCCCAAAAAAGTAAAAATACATAAAATCACTATTTAAAAGGTCATTTGATTAGCTACATAAATTACACAATGTCATCAAGATATAAAGAAGTTAAAATCTTAGATTTCAACACTTAGAAGATAGTTTTGGGCACTTGTACAAACTTGTTGAACTCACTTTGAGAAGAGAACATTATACAGGTGTTTCATAGGATTCTATAGGTAAAATTCATGTTTGGATTGCAGTTTCAGCTCTTAAAATTGTAAATTACTCTCTCTCTCCTCCATCACTCCTTACACAAGCTCATGAAGGCCATTTTTAGGTGAATGGTACAGGCTGTACAAGTAGATTTGGAGGCTAAGATTTTGACTAGATTCAGGGAACCATATGGTATTTAAATTAATGGAATTTTTCATTTGATTTATCTCTTTATATTTATGAATAATAACTAAAGAGTTAAGGTGATTTTTTGAGACTCAAAACCCCATTGTCTTAGTTTTGGGTAGCATAGTTATAGGTGTGAATTCATGGAGGTAAATTGAACATTTTAAAGGCTCTTCATAGGTATACACAAACATCCTAATACATTATTCATCACCATCTATCCCATAAATGCATTGATCAAGCAAGAAATTTACTCTTATGCATAGTGTGCAAGTGGATGTTAGTGTATCTCCATTGTTTCAGGGTTTCCATAGGGTGAATGCATCAAAATGTTGTTAAACATGTTTATCCATATTTTCCATTCAAAAAATATTCCCTAATAATATAATTACTATTGATACTAAGCTTCAAATGTCATTGTTATTCTAGCTAAAGGACTATGCATATAAGACTACCTATGTAACAATGTTTGAAAGTCTTATTTTACCTTGTCAGGATTATTTAAGGGACTTGAATTCATAAAGAAACATGAATAATGATCTCAAAATTTGGAATAAGTTGAAACAAACCTCATAAAAGGCACTCTTAAATATGGTTTAAATAAGCTCATTTCACCCACTACAAACCTAAAGGTGAATACTCATGGGTCTAGCCATGTTGAAGGTATTTTGGAAATGTTGAGGTGTAGCTAGAATCATTAAAACTAATTAGGTACTAAATGACTTTTTTTAATCATCAATAACATGAATGAGAACTATAGAATCCAACTCTCATACACCAAACCTTGCTCATGAGATGAATGATGCATAGTTTGTACATCTGAATAGATAAGTTTGAAATGATATAAAGTTTAGTTAGGAGGTCCACATGCTTATTGAGAGGTGATAAAGAAATTGGATAAAATTAGACACAAAAATCAAACTGTGACAAGGTTTAAGGAGTGGCTTAGCAACCTATGCATGTAAAATAGAGACCTACAGGTGATAGACCTATAGGTCCTCTTTTGGACTAAGAGCTAATTTTCAAAAAGGTAGATGTTAAAACATGAATTAATGATACCAAAAGAGAAGATATAAACCATTCAAATAACCTAAACCATTTGGAATTCAAAAGAGGGTCAATATACTAAGTTCATAAGCTTTATATGCCTATATAGGTCTAAGTACAGGGATGAGAAGACTAAAGTTTGTGAACACTATAAAGGGAAAATGAACCTTGTGGTATAGTGAGAAGAAATTTTCAATTAGGTTTAGCCAATTTTAATTTCCATGACCTAGTTCAATAAAATCCAATATGTAGGACTTGACACTTCAACCTTCCAAGGATTGACACCTATAACCAGGCTTATAAACCTATAAGAAAAATATTGTATGTTTATAGGGGCATGATGTCTTGAGAGTGTCAAGGAAAATTTTTAAACCCTTAGACTATGACAAAGTCTTGAATTTTCTCAGTGGATTCTATTGAAGACATTCAGACTTAAAATGGACTATAGCACCTAATAACCACCTATAGTATGGTAGAAAGAATAGGCCATTCTCAAACATTAGAATATTTCCACCTATAGTTAATGATATGGGAGTTTAGGGAGGTGTTATACAATGTATATAGTAATTTTAAGGAAAAATAGCTAAAATATATGTTAGGGAGAAGATTGACTGTCTACAAGACTCACTTCAACTCTCCATACACAGCTAGTTGACCACCTACAAGCCTGCTAGCCTTATTAGAAGAAAGTTGCTTATCTAATTTGAAGAAAATAGGTATAAGGAAATAAAATAATTTGGAGATGGTTCATGATTATAAAATACACCCAATATAACTCTTATATAACATCAATAGTGAGGAGAAATAAGTGAGCTCTATTTAGGCCTAATGGGTCTCAATCTAAACAACATAGGCTTGCTTATATTGAAATGTGTTTTTGATCTGAGATATTTAGAAGTATAAAGTATAAGCAAGAATTTTTTTGAGTGATTTTATAATTATATAATGATTACACATGAGATTCAAGAGCAAACAAAATGGTGTAAAGATAGATAGGTCTGTTTAGGACTAATTAAGCCTAAATCAAACATACAACCCTATGTGTGAACTTTTATGATGGAAGATGGTTTGTATGGGGAATTGAGACCATAAGGAATTTGAGGAGGTGTTATTAGTCTCAAATAATCATTCCATAAAGTCCTATATCTTTCAACAAATGAGAAATGTCTTAAACATAGTTAGTTAGGGTCACTAACATTAACTTGCTCAAGAAACCTAACATGAGTTGATGAAGGATATAGCAAGGTTAGACAAGAAATGTGATAAGATAATCATGTGATAAATTCTTGGTGGATGTCTTAGACCTATTGAGGTCAACTCGAAATTAGACTTAGAACACCACCAACAAACCTCATCTCTCTCTAGACCTCACTAACACATATTCTACTAGCTCGAGGGTCTTCTAAACATGCTCATATCTCACATGAAAGGATGAATGGTGGATAAATATATTTTAAAAAAGAGGAAAACTATATTAACTCACTATTTATGGAATTTATATGTTTATGTATATCTTATCCTTTATGAATCATCCTTATGACCTTGAAGCACTCATAAGCTGCCAATAAGCTCTTCAATGACTAGTTGAGAGAAATGAGCCTATAAAGCATATGAAATGAATTGGGTTTCCAATAAAAATTATTAGAAATTTTTTAGGAATCAAATTATATTATCTAGGTGTGCTTTGTCTATACTTGTAGTTGTATAAACTATAATAAATGCACTATTTTGAAATATGTTTAGTGTTTTTTAGGGGTTTTATATAGTTTAACACTTAAAAAATATTTGAATAGGTCCTTTGGTATGTTTTAAACCTATTAAATCCAAAAAATATGAATAGGAAAATTTTCAAGTGATTAAACAAACTCTATTTTTTAAGGCAGTCTCAAATAGGGCTAAAATGAGACTAGGTTTCAAGGCCATTTCATGGTTCTCACACCTCCATAAGGTCTCAGGGACTCAAATTTGACATGGAGGCTGGTGATTGGATAGGTAAAGTTAATAAATTATTTTGTGTTATTTCACATGTGTGGGATATATTTTGAGTAAAAAATTAGGCTTCTAGGCAAGGAGGCCTAATTAAGGAGAGAGAAAGGCAAAAAAATGCACTTTCACTCAGAGTCTAGACATAAAATTTGACATGAACATATAAGGGGATACCGGGTCCTCAAATATGTTCTCATTTTCTCAATAACTTCCATAAAGTATTATACATAAGGAGTTTCACACATTTTTAAGGTTACAAAGAATGATGCTAAATGATGCCTTTTAGTGAAAAAGGAGTTATGGGGGTAGTTTGAGACTTCTAAATGAGTCATTTTAGGTCTAATATGATGTGAATAGGCCATAAATGGAGAGATAATGAATTGGAGGAGATGAATTAAAGTTTAGACATTTGTACGTAAAATTGGCCTAATGAGACAAATAGAGTTCTAAACACCTAGCAAGAAAATGAAGTGATGTGTCAAAGATAACCTAAAAATATTAGTTGAAAAGTGTCAAGAGAAGATTAAATATGTAACTCAACATGACCTGATGGTCGATAGTTCCATCTGTCCTCTCACAAGCCAAGGCAAAGGGTAGGTTTGGAGAGCTAGGCATGGTATCAAGCAAAATATGAAACTTCCACGCCACTTGGAGTAGAAGAGAATATTGACCAAAACTTGCCTTTAAAGAACTGATGGGGTAGTTTCATACCTTATTATTGTTGTAAATCCTTTTGAACACTTGTATCTCTCTCTTTCTTATGACCTTGTCTCCTTCTTTCATTTTATCTATATATTGAGCCTTAATTGGCTAAAATTGTATCCTCCACCTGGGCATGGTGAAACTCTACCATTTTTAGCCTTTGATAAATGAGAATAGTATTTTTTTACCTTCTCTATGGACTATTTTTAATATGCATGCTTGACTAGTTGATATTGATAAGTGATACTCTTGCTTCCTTGGCATGCTTGTCCTTTTATTGCATTCATATTTAGTTTGCAAACTTTTTGTAGGTCTCTTGAAGTGTCTAAATTGAGTGTGTAAGGTTTTAGTGAGTTGTATTTAATTAGTGTCATTTCATGACCTCTTGAATATTCCTCGTAACTCAATCAATCTTCACAACCTTCATGTGAAACATTGACGTAGAGAGGTAGATTTAGATTAGTGTCATGTCTAGGTTAATCTCTTATTTGAAGTGCATTTACATCTAGTTAGTAGTGATCAAATCATATTTATTTCATCACCTCCATTAGAGTAGGTTTATCTCCTTTTTCTTAGCAAGTAGTAGATTAGTTCTTGAGCTTAAGTGATTCATTAAGGGGAGCTATTCCTTTAACCTAAATATTCACCTCTTTAATAGGGTACCCATAACCTTGAGGTGTTTCCATGTTACATCAAGTTTGGAATGCTTGAACTACCTTCCAAAAGGTGAAAATTTGATTAATAACAGTTTTGGCACACCAAGGGGGATTAAGGTCTAAAGTTATGGTAGAATTCTTGGTGTTGTTCTTCTAACTATTAGCCTTTAGAAGCATTCAAAACATCAATGGTGATTTCATGCATGATCAGCTGGTTCAAGTAGCCCAGTCACTTATTAAAAGTAAGTTGTGTTTCATTTTATTGTCTTGATGAGGTTGTTATGTCTGAGTTTTAAGTAGAGTTCAATTTCATGCAAGTTGGTGGAGATCCTTAAGCCTATAGTATTCCCTATCATTCTTATGATGAGCCTTATCAACATTACTATGATCCATATCAATCTTATGGTCCTTATAAACCTTATCATGAGTCATACTAGTCATATGACTAACCTTCTAAAGCTCAAGATGTTCTTAGCCAATATATTCACTTCTCAAATTAGTCTATTTCAAGTTTGAAGTAAATATTCTTAGGCTATGAGGGGTACATGATAGACCTTGATACACAAAGGTAATATGGTCAAGATATCCCTAGTTACCTCACTCATGACATGAGATATTTGTTTCAACTAATGAAATAAGAGTGGGCACCTATTGAGAGAGAAAATTGGCAAAGCTTCTCAAATGAGATGATGGATGTAAGTGGTCTTATTCAAATAATTGAGGATAATCTAAGAAATAATGAAGAATAACTGGTCTAACTCTATCATCCTTATGTGTCTTCATACACACCACCTCAAACCTCATATATGCCACTCATTCTTCCCCAAGAGACCTTTCTAAATGAGTTTTAAAGTGTTCTAAGTCCTTTGTGTGTTCATCAAACTTTCCCTTCTTGGAATTCAATCTAAGAAGGCATTCAAAATAAGGAGACTGTTATTGAGTAGCCTATTGTTAAGAACCAAAATGATACTTATCTTCCTCAAGAACCCCCCAAGAAGTCTTTCAAGATTCCAAGCTGGAATCAAGTGGTGAAATCATGGAGTAATCAAGGTGAGACAAGTATATATTGGGGAGTTAAATTCAAATGAGAATCTAAAATTATGCAAGTCTCTCCTATCCCTCTTTAAGAGTCTTATTATATTTTACATCAACCTTCTTATGTTCCTTATATTCATGAGGTCACTAACCACCTTCAAGAGAAGCTATTCTAAGAGAATATAGATAGGCAAATTAAAGAGTTAGAGTTGAAGATAAATAAGGAGGAAGAGAGCCAAGATGAAGAGATTGAAGTCAAAGAAATCTTTATGCCTATTAAAGCTCTTTTTCCCTATACTCAATAACTTAAAACTACTCCATCTTGGAGATCTATCCAATAAGGTTTTTGATGCAAGAATAAGGCCTTAGTGGAGAAGTGTGAAAATTAGTTTAAAAATATTGAAGAGCCTCAAGAAGCCTACAAGAGGAGTGTCCATTGGCTAACTCAACTTGTTTCCCTCCAAGAAATCTTACAAGAATATTTTATTCCTAAGGTTTCAAATTTCAAGAAATCTCTTTCCATCCCCATGCCCATTCATGAGCCATCCATCATACCTCATACTCCCTCTCCAACTCATGAACATGTTCATCACCCTTCCACCACATCCCTTCTTGAAGAGGAACCTATCTTATGGAAATCAAATGAAGAGGAAGTTATAGATACAATTTAATTTCAAGGAGAATGTAATGAAGATGATATAATAGATTTTGATGAGATCCTCATTGATACCCCATTTGGGGAAGAAAAAGTCATTTTAGTTTTTAAGGATGATGTTCTTGGAGTGGTGTGATTCAAGAAGAAGATCCAATTCCATCTAGCTTTGTTGAGGTTGTAATTGGTAATCAGGTTGAAAGCTCTCTAAATAAGCGAATGGAGGTCTTGAATTATGTTACAATAGTTCACAATGAGAAAGAAGCTAAAATTTAAGAAGATACCTTGAAGTCACATCATGACTGCATAGAAAGATTTGCATTTCTTGACAGCCCTATGGTTCTTGAGGAGAAAGAGGAAGGTACTCTTCTAGTTGGTCTTACTCATATTGATCAAAGAGAAGAGGACAAGGATTATTGGTAGTAGTACCTTGAGTCTCTTTAAGACATTGAAATTATTTTCAAAGGTATGTTTCTTATAGAAGATCATGATCATGAGGAGATTGAACAAGATATGCTCATTGAGGAAAATGATGTAGCTTGGAGTGAGTATGTAGAGCTCCTTGAAGAGCTTGATGAGCTTGTAACAACTATTAATAAGTATGATATCATTCAAGATTCCATTGAGGCCCAAAAATCATGCCTAGATGGAGTATCATTTGATGAATATATAGCTAAGGAGCATCATGAGAAGGATATTGAAGCATACTAGGAATTCATCTTCATAGGTGATTGGTTTACAACTATCATTCTATTTGAGAACATGATAAGAAGATTGGAATTCAAGAAGAGGATGAATACAAAAAAACTAAGGTCTAAGAGGAATCTTACCTCATGATATTCTTCATATCATATAAAAAAGGATATAACAAGCTTCCCCTTTGACCCAAGATGAAGAAGACAATTTTAGGTCAATTGTACGTAATTGTTTTCTTGTTGGTTGTGTTCCCTAAGTGCTTAGCTAGCACATGTGTGTGTTTTATATCTCTGATTGGTGTGTGTTGTCTTTTTTTTGTGTGTTTGGATGTCAAATCAGCTTTTATTTTCATGTTCAAGGTCTGGTTAGGCCTAGAACTGAGTAAAAATGACTCCATTGCCCAATGGAATGACAAGGCCACTAGTCTATTTAGCATAGCATGCATGCAGCCTCCATGAATCACCAATTTGTTGACTAATTTTGACCTCTAAGGTTAAAATATCAACCTCTATAGGTAAAAAATTGAGCTTAATATTTTTATAACCTTTTTCATATCTTTGTCATGCCTTAATATCCTTCAAAAAGTCTTCATAAAATGTTATTAGCATTGTTTAAGGTAATTTTGGAGAAATTGAGGTAATTCTTTATCTTAGTTTTACACTAGGTTAGCCATGTCACAAAGTGATGAGAGTTAATAAAGAAGTGTAATAGGTTTTTAGGTGTCCTTGAAAGTATCTTCATGCTTTAATCACCTTATAATAACATTTTATGATGTTTTGGAAATTTTAAGGTTCTTTTATGGACTTTAAGGTAGTGTTTTATAAAGAAAAATGTGATTTTTCTAACTTTTCATGTGTACCAAAGCCCACCAAAGCGAAAATACATAAAATAACTATTTACAAGGTCCTTGGAGTAGTTACATAACTTCCACATATGTCGACAAGATATAAATATGTTAGAATCTTGGATTTCAACACTTAGAAGATAGTTTTGGGCACTTGTACAAACTTCTTAAACTCACTTTCAAAAGAAAACATTACAAAGGTGTCTCTTAAGATTATATAGGTCAAATTCATGTTTGGATTATATTTTTAGGTCTTAAAACTATAAATAAATCTCTCTCTCTCTCTCTCTCTCTCTCTCTTTCTCTCTTCTATCACTCCCTTCACAAGCTCATAAAGACCATTTTTGGTGAATGGTATAGTCTGTACAAATAAAGTTAGATGCTAAGATTTTAAAAAAAGTTGGGGACCCATATGGGAAAAAAATTAGTGTCATTTGTAATTTGATTTATTTATTTATATTTATGAACAATCTCTAAGGAGCCAAGGTGATTTTTTGAGACTCAAAACCCCACTATCTCAGTTTTGGAAAACATAGTTGCAGGTGTAAATTCATGGAGGCAAGGTGAAAATTTTAGAGGATCCTCATAGGTCTAAAAAACCCTCCTAATTAATTATTCATCATGATATATCCCATACATATACTGGTCAAGTAAGAAATTTACTCTTCTACATATTGTGCAAGTGGATATCAATGCTTTTCCATTATTTTAGGGTTTCCTTAGGGTCCATATGCATCCAAATTTTGTTGAACATGTTTCTCCATATTTTGCCTTTAGAAAAGGTTCCCCATTCATCTAATTACTATCCATACTAAGCTCCAAATGTCATTGTTCTTTTATCTTAAGGACTATGCATATAGGACTGCCTATGTAACAATATTTGAAAAGTCTTGTTTTACCTCATCAAGATTATTTGAGGGCCTTGAATTAAAAAATAAACAAGAAAAGTGATCTCATAATTTTGAATAGGTCAAAATAGATC
This sequence comes from Torreya grandis, assembly GCA_037957365.1. NCBI lineage: Eukaryota > Viridiplantae > Streptophyta > Pinopsida > Cupressales > Taxaceae > Torreya > Torreya grandis. The sequence continues at coordinate 2,486,260 of JARHVA010000016.1, read as the reverse complement.
TCATAAAAGGCACTCTCCAATATGGTTTAAACAAGCTCATTTCACCCACTATAGACAAAGAAATGGGACAAAAGTGGACACAACAATCAAACTGTCACAAGGTTTAAGAAGTGGATTAATAGCCTATGCAATAAAAATAGAGACCTATAGGTGAAAGACCTATAGGTCATCTTTTGGACTAAGAGATAATTACCAAAAAGGCAGATGTCAAAACATAACTTAATTCTATCAAGAGAGAAGATATAAACCATTGAAATCACCTAAAACATTTGGAAGTCAAGAGAGGGTTTAAAGATTGAGTTCACAAGCCTAATATGCCTACAAAAGTCTAAGTACCAGGATGAGAAGATTTTTTTTTGAACATTATAAAGGGAAAACAAACCTTGTGGTGTAGTGAGAATAATTTTTTAATAAGGTTTATCCAATTTCAATTTGCATGACCTAGTTCAAGAAAAGCCAATATGCAAGACTCGACACTTCAAGCTTCCAAGGATTAACACCTACAACTAGGATTATAAATGTGTAAGAAAAAGATTTTATGTTTATGGAGGCATGATGTATTGAGAGTTTTAAGGAAAATTTATAATCCCTCAAACTATGACAAAGTCTTAAATTTTCTTAGTGGATTCTATTGAAGACCTTGAGACTAAAATTCACTTTAGCACCTACTAACCACCTACATTATGCTAGAAAGAACATGCCATTCTAAAAACTTGAGAAGAGTGCCACCTAAATTTAATGATATGGGAGTTTGGGTGAGGTGTTAGATAATGTATAAAGTTATTTAAAGGCAAAATATACAAAATAGAGGTTATGAATAAGATTGAATATCTACAAGACTCACTTCAACTCTCCATATATAGCCAATTGATGACCTACATGCCTACCTACCTTGTTAGGGGAAAGTTGGTTGTCTAGAGTGAAGAAAATAGGTATAATGAAATCAAATAATATGGATATGGTTAATGATGACAACATATCCATATTATTTAATTTCCTTTCCATTAATGATGACAAAATATCCCACATATAACTCTCAGTTGACATCAATAGTGAGGATAAACATGTGATCGCAGTTCAATCGTAATGGGTCTAAATCAAAACAACATAGGCTTGCTTAGGTTGAAAGGTGTTTTTGATCTGAGAGATATAGAAGTATAAAGGAGAATTTTTTTTGAAGTGATTTTATAATGATATAATTATTCCACATGAGCTTTAAGAGTAAATAAAATGGTGTAAGGATAGATAGGTCTATATAGGACTGATTGAACCTAGGTGTGGACTTCTATGATGGAAGATGGTTTTTATGGGGAATTGAGACCATAATGAATCTAATGAGGTGTTATTATTCTCAAAAAATCATTATATGATGTATTAAATCCTAAAATATATGATAAAAGTCTCAAACATATTCAACTAGGGTCAATAACATTGACCTTATCAAGAACCCTAGCATGAGTTGAAGAAGGATATAACAGGGTTGGAGAAGAAATGTGGCAATATAATTAGTGAATAAGTCATAGTGGATGTCTTAGACCTATGAAGGTCATTGAAAAATCAAAATCAGACTAATAACACCACCTACAGACCTCATATCTCTCTAAAACTCACAAACACATAGTCTGCTAGCTTGGAGGTCTCCTAAACATGTTCATAGCTCCCATGAAAGGATGCATGTTAGATCAATATATTGGGCATAAGATGACACCCTTATATGCTCATGATTCATGGAATTTAAATGTTCATCTAGATTATATCATTTATAAATCATCCTTATGAATTTTATTCACTTATAGGCTGATAACAAATAATACTAAGGACTAAAAGTATATTCTCTATGTGTACTTAGTGCTTGCAATTGTACAGACTGTAATAAATTCACTATTTTGTAGTATTTTTAATGTTTTCAAGGGTTTTAGATAGTTGGAAACTTGAAAAATATTGTTATATGTCATTTAGGATGTGTTACACCTGGTCAAGCCCAAAAATCTTTATAGGACATTCTAGAAGTGATGAAACAAACTCCATTTTTCAAGGCAGTCTCAAACAGGCCTAAAATGAGACTAGGTTTCAAGGCCATTTCATGGTTCTCACTCTTCCACACGGTCTTAAGGCCTAAAATTTGACATGGAGGTTAGTGATAGGCTATGGAAATTCAATCATATGATTTTTTGTGGTTTCACATGTGTGGGAGAAATTTGGATTAGAAAATCAAGCTTTGAGGCAAGGAAACCTAATTGAGGATAGAGAAAAGTACAAAAAAGGCACTTCCACTTAGAGTCTAGACATGAAATTTGAGATGAATATGTAAGGGGATATTATATTATTAAATATTTTCTTATTTTCTCAATAACCTCCATAAATGCTTATACATAAGGAGGTTTACACATTTTTAAGGCTATAAGGAATGAGGCTAAATGAGGCCTTTGAGTGCAAAACAAGTTATTGGGGGTAGTTTGAGACTTAAAAATGAGTTTTTTTGGTGTCTAATATGATGTTAATAGGCCATATATTTAGATATAATTAATTGGATAAGATGAATTCAAGTTTCAACACTTGTAAGCAAAATTGGCCTAGTGAGAAAAAGAGAGTTCTAGACACCTAGAAATAAAATGAAGTGATGTGTCAAAGAGAACCTATAGAGATCAATTGAAAGGTGTCAAGAGAAGAGAAAATATGTATATTATCATGGTCTCATGGTTAAGTGTGCCATTTATCCTCTCACAATCCAAGGTAAAGGGAAGTTTTAGAGATCTAGGCAAGGTGTCTATTAAAGTTTGAAACTTCTACACCACTTGGAGTAAAAGAGAATATTAAAAATACCAAAAAATGTTTTTAAAGAATTTATGGGGAATTTTCATACCTTATTATTATTTTAAATCCTTTTGGACACTTATCTCTCTCTTTTCTATGCCCTTCTATCCTTATTCTCTCACTTTCTCTATATATTGAGCTTTAATTGGCTAAGATCATATCCTCCACCTAGGTATGGTGAATCCATGCCAATTTTTAGCCTTTGATCAATGAAAATAGTTAGTTTTACCCTTTTTATTTCTCTATATTTTCACTAATTGCATTCAAATAAGGAAGAAACTAATGTTAAGGGGTTGTGGGTTTGATGTTACCCGGATTTAGTGCACACCATATCCAAGCTTTGTGGGAGCTCCTCTTTGGCTGTGGAGGAAACACCTGCAGTAAGAAAGAAACTTAAACAAGAAAGTGTTAGAAGAGGATATGGTGGACTGCCAAGCTATGTGCTCGGTCCCAGAAGCGTGAAGCTCCATAAGGGATGATAGTCCACTATTTAAAGATAAAAGTGTTGTATAAAAAGAAATGATAAAAGACTAAAGAAATGGAAAAGTAGATGGTGTACTTATTTCCTACAGTTTGTGTGTCTTAAAATGTTATAGAAAGCTGGTCAAAGGTTTTGTCTTGTCTATGGACTATTTGGATAGTTTTTCTGGTTTGCTGGTCTAGAACACAGTCACCAACGTTAGTTGGTCTGTCGAGGTCGGTGAGTAAATGGTGCCGACGTCGGTTGGGTTGCCGATGTCGGTAGGGGTTGTTAGCCTTGAATGGATTTCACAAAATTTTTGTGGTGGATAGAGGAGTTTTTGGAAGTTTAAAGGTTTGTGCAGGGTTGTAGGAAGGTGAATGAGGTCTGAGGAAGGGTAAAGGTAGAGGATAGGTGTTAAAAGAGGGTAAGAATATGGGTAAGGCCTTTCAGCCCCTCCATGGAAGAAGTCGGGCCTCTCAATAGTATTTAGAAATATTGATGAAAACTAATTAACAATATATTCTAAAACTTTGAAATGAAGACTAGAGTACTTAGCTTTATAGGGTGAAGACCCAGAGGTGTCAGAATGGAGATTCCTGTTGTAGCTGATATGACTGGTGTTGTGAGCCAATGAAGCAAACATAGATTGCTTCAATTCAGTAGCTCAAGGTCCTCATACAGTCTCTCAATCCAGTCTCTGGAATGATTTGTGCAGAGCTTTGGTAGCCAAGAGAATGATAGTCAAGTTTTGGTGCTTGAATCAGAATGTGCGTGTGAATCTACGAGAAGGCAGGGGTAGCTCAATGTTTAGAGCTTAGCTTGTGTAATCGACGTCAGTGATCCTACCAGTGTTGGCCAAGGTTTGACTAATGTTGATGGAGAGAGAATAGGTAAAATGGCTATTTTTAACTCTTTGCCCATTTCTCCACCCACCAAGTGCTTTTTTCATTGGAGAATGGTCAAAACAAGGGCTTATGAGGCTCGAGAGTTGGTTAGGGAGTTAAGATGGATTGAGAATAGGTCATGGGTAGTTAGGATTTGGTGAACCTAGTCTCATGCAGACTCATAGGCTAAGAAATGATCTTAGGGTGAGGTGTCTAAGTGAGGTGTCCAAGGTGAGGTAATTAATTTAAAATAAATATTTTTTTAAATTAATAAAGTGTGCAAGTGTGGGTTAGGAGTGTTAACGTTTAAAAAGGGACCAAGGGGGGTTGACACAATATTGATGTCTACATTTACCCCTTTTTGTCTTGTGCTTTGTTCTAATGAACTACAAGACAAAAATAGATGTAGGTTGCCCTAGGTATGGGATGAGGTATTCCCCATCAAAGCAGGAATCGAGAGAAGGTAATCCAAAATTGGGTGCCAATTTGATGGGCAGTGGATGGGTAGGGTGAGGTTGGAGTGTGAACACTATAATAGTTGAGATTACATGTATACCATTTCACTTGATAGGCAGGTCAAATTATCATAGGCAAGGTCAAGGAGGACTAAAATTGAAGTAACCAGTCCCCAACTTATTAGTGTTAGCTAATTGGGTTAAATGATCAAAGCTGTAGCTCTAATGGTCATCATGTTCCAAGTATTTGGGCTAGAAAGTGCTCCTAGAAAACATGAAAATGTCACAAATATTTGGGATCAACTTGGTCATGATTTGATAATAGGTGTTAGGGGTGCGTACAATTTGATAACTATTCGTGAGGTAGCATACACAATCAAAACAACCAAGGCAAAGTTGTCTCAAAAGTGGTCATGGTCTGAGGAGATAGTCGCGATCTCTGAGGTCATTTGTCTAGTTAGGCTGAAATATAAGTGATCTCGAGTGTTGTTTGTTATGGTTAGGGAGATGTATGTGATCTCCAATGTTCCCCATGAGAAGTCTAAGGTGACTTCTATAGTGTTAGGGCTGGTTATTTGGTCATGATTTTGGGGAGTTTTAGAGAAGACCTATGTTTTTAGGTCAGATAGTTGGTCCATTAGGTAGAAGAATGAATGAATGGCTGAGCTAACATCAGAAGACCCCATGTCAATTGAGTGCTACCTACATAGCCTTATTTTAAGGGCCTAAGGCCAATGTAGTTCTCCTAAAAAAGGAAAGTGGAGGGTAGGTTATGGATTAAGTTTGACTTGGTTAGGTCATGGTTAAAGGTTAAATGGTTTAAAAAAATGAAAAATGAGGTAGTTTAGGATAGGTGGGTAGCTGAGGGTTTAATGTAGGTAGTCATCCTAGGGTTTAGATAGTGGGTCCATTAGGTAGATGAATGAATGAATGGCCGAGCTAACCTTAGAAGACCCCATGTCAACTGAGTGCTGCCTACATAGCCCCTATTTTAAGGGCCTCAGGCCAATGTAGTTCTCCCAAAAGGGAAGAAGAGTCAAAGAGGTTGTTAGTTGGTTTGGTTATGTTAGTCTTTTTAGCATTTCCCATATGTTTGATGGTACATGCTTGAAATGATGAATGTATGATGATGTTATAGCCTTTTCCATATTGTGTGATGGTGTATGCTATAACATAGGTTATGTGGTTTTTCATCCTTAGCAATTTTCCATATTGGTGATGGTGTATGCTAAAAATGAAATGAGTTTATTTATGCTTCAGCAGGTTTCCATATTGGTGATGATATATGCTTGACATAAATTGTGTTTGGTTGATAGTTTCCATGTGTATTGTTTTCCATAGAAACTAATGTGAATGGGCTATGATAATTTATATAACACAAATTGGTATTTGCATTAAATAAATAATGATGTTATGATAATGGTTAGAAAATGTTTTGGTTGTATTTTATCAAAAACATGTGATGTTATTTATGATAAAATTGAGTTGAATGTTAGGTTCATAACTTTATAGTGAAAATTATGAGATGACAATATGCGAGCATATTTTTAAGACACTGCATCTGAAAAGATAAACTGGCATGTGACAAAGATGTGTAAGAAGTGAAAGGCATGTTTCTCTTTCATTGACAAGGACCATAATGATAACATAGATAGGGTTTTTGAAAACAAAATCCCCATTCATGCATTACGTCGTTGACCATTGGTTTTTGTTAGAGAAGTACCCTAATCACTTGACGTTAAGTGAGCTCAAAATCCCTTGGGTATTTTGGGGTAATAGGTGTGATTATATGATATGTGAGGATAGCGTAACCCTTTTTAGCAGGGATAACTTTTCCCTTTTTATAGGTGACCCTAAGAATGACTATAGGCAAGTCCATGACTTAATACTTTCCATGAAATAGTTTAAATATGCATGCTTGATTAGGTAATCTTTCTAACTGATAGTCTTGCTTTCTTGGCATGCTTGTCCTTTTATTGCATTCAAATTCAATTTGAAACTTATTTTCAGGTTTCTTGAAGTGTCTAAATGAGGTGTGTAGGTGTTTAGTGAGTTTTATTTCATTAGTGTCATTTCATTACTTCTTGACTAGTCCTCATAGCTCAAGCACTATTCATAACTTTTATGAGAAACGTTGACGTGGAGAGGTAGATTTAAATTAGTGTCATGTCTAGGTTAGTATCTTATTTTAAGTTCATTTTTAGCTGGTTGGTAGTGGTCAAATCATATTTGGTGCATCACCTCCATTAGAGTAGGTTTTTCTCCCTTTTCCTTAGCAAGTAGTAAATTGGTGTTTGAGCTTAAATAATTCATCAAAGGGAGATATCTCTTTAACCTAGAGATTCAAATATCCAATAAGGTACCCACAAACTTGAAGTGTTTCCATGTTACATAAAATTTTTAAGGCTTGAACTACCTTTTTAAGGGTGCAAATTTGATTAATGACAACAATATAACACAAATTATCTCAAATTTGAAGTATGTAATTTTATTGTGACTTGATTATAGTATGAAATTTTTATTGGAATATTCTTTGAGGAGAGTTTGGTCCTATCCAAGGTTTTAGACTAAAACTCATAAAGGGAACACCAATGAGGTGAAAATAAAGGTTAGAATAATTTAAAGATGGTTTAATATGGTAATTTGTGAAGAGATCTTGGTCTTATCCATGGTCTTACACTACAAATCACAAAGAAAAACCCTAGGGGGTATGATCAGTTAACAAAAAAATATTCCTCAAGGGTAAATATTATGATTATTTTAATGAAAATAGGGAATGTAAAAAGCATGACATAGGTATGTGTGAGAGAACTTTAGTAAACATGATGCATACTAGGTAAGAAGAAATATACTAAGAGTCTAGTGACCATCAAAATATAAAGGATACCTATTAAAAATAAACACAAAGCTATATAGGAAAATAGGTGAAATACTAAGATCAATTCATGAAGTTTATATGAATAAGGAAATTAAAATGGACTTACCTTTCTACCACATGCTCTCTGTTCCTCAAGACCTCTTACATAACTATCATATTACTATAAATATTTGGTACTTGTGTAAGAAAGTGAGTAGTACTATAGATTTTTTTTGTTATCCTATCTCAATATAATAGCCTACCATACCCCATTGGACCTCAGATCTATTGTAAAAAAAATTGTGGAGTTTGAACTTTGATTATAAATAAGAGATGTGATAAATATAGTAAATCACATATTTTGGTGCAATTATAATTTTGAATTGTATGTTGCCTTTTAAATCATTTCCTTTTATTTAAATGATTTGAATTTTAAAGTTTTTATGAATTTTATGATTACTCATCCATATAGATTTGAAATAACCAACATGAGTGATAAAAGTGATACACACGAATGAGATTTATAATAATTTGGTTAAAGAAGTATAAGTAACCAAAGATATGACTGACTAAACAACTTAGACTTACCTATGAATTGGTATGTAATATCAAGTTTCAAATGTATGCATGTTTAGTATGTGAAATGGAAAATAAGGAAAGAAAGGATATCCAAATAGATTGGTGTGTATTAATAGTACAATGAGAAATCTTGTTTGCTAACTGATCATATGGTAGAGATAAAATACTAAATAAATCAGGGTTGTAAAACCAAGTCATAATAAAAATTATATTTATTTGAGTGTAAATGATAGCAAAGAATCATTATAGAGAAAATAAAGGAATCCATGAAAGAAGTGAAATCATAAACATAAGTTTCTATTCATGAAGATAATTAAAATAAGCCATATGAAAAATCAAAAGAGAATGAAACCATGTAAAGCACATAGACCATAATATAATGGTCCATACAAAAATAGATAAGTGAAATCATGTTTGACTAATAGTCAAATATATAAGATATAAAAATGGATCACAAATCTAATCCAAATCATAAAATAGAACAATGTGAAAGAACACCATGCTGTGTTCACAAATATTGATAGATTTATGTACAAATGTTATTCATAACATCCAAAATATCTCTAAGTAGATGAATTTTGATGCTAACTAGAGTCTCATCAATCTTCATGGAAAGTTATGAAAAAACTTCTTTTTGTATCATCTCAATTGAAAAGGTAGGTGTAGAAGAAGAAGAGTAATGCTCATGTAGTATCTCCTATGTGGTATGCTCAATGCAAGAAATGAATATATTGATGGGAATAGTATATGTTGATCTAGAATGAGGTGCAACCAAAATATAAGGAAGAGCCTTCTTGCATGGGTGACTTGTAGGATGAATAACTAGTACTAGTGTCAATTGTGAGAAATTATGAAGATGCTATTGGAGCACTCAAAATCGATTGGTATGATGGGTAATGTTATAGCTAAAATTTTCACACTTGAGAGAGTGTTTCAATACATCTCAACTTGATCTATGTAATGGGATTTATCCTAGGTTGTGGGTGACCTTTAAGTGGACCAAACCTATAGATTATAAGGCTAGTTCCCCTTGATGTATCAGTTAAGCTCACACACTACACTACTAAATTGCAAAGGAAAAGGGAGAAGGATAACATAAAATTAAATATAAATAAAGAGGTGATACACTAAATACACACCATCCACTTGAATATCATGTGCAAATAATATGGATTAGGCCTGAATCTGATTACACTTCTCAAACAAAGATATTTAAGAATGAATATTTTAACATAAAGGTCATAACCATTGCATTAAAGGAGAGGGTTGGTCAAGATATCTAAAAAAGGAATTAATGACTTAAAATACACTTTAAAACCATGAAAAATACATCAAATTCACCATGTGACTTGCAAGAAAACAATCCATTTGTAAATAGGTAGGAGAGGACAAATGAGAGAGTACAATCACTAATACTAGCATTTATTAAGAATCACACAAATACACTAGTTATAAGCATGCCAGGAGGTAATAATTAGATTAATTAATTATTCAAATGCATAGTATATCTATTTATTTGAGTAGGGATTCACCATGCACATCCAAAGGATCCTTACAAAGCTAAACAAGACTATATATAGAGAATGCGAGAAGAAGAGAGAGAAGGTGTAGAAGAGAGTCATTAACAAATGTCAAGCACTCATGATAAGAGTTAAAATAAATAAGGAGGTTATAGAATAGTATTATAAGGCATTCAATGACATTTTTGGCCTTATTTATGATGCTTCATCTTTGAAATGATGTAGGGGTTTCTCTCTTTGATTTACACATCTTGTTTTATCTTTAAACTGCCCTCCTCTTGGGTTGTAAAGTGACAAGTGGTGTACTTGATTATCAAGTTCGCTTTGAGTTACACTCTACCCTTGTTTTTGATGCTTTTCATTAGTTTGAAAACCTTATTATACTAACATTGTAGTAGTGATCATTTCTTCTTAGGTGTCTTGAAACCCATTAGTCTCACTATGCCTCTCTTTACTTAAAAGCCTTAAATCTTGGTTATAACTTCATGATTGTAATCCTTCTTCATGAAAGACATATATATGTATTGAAAAACCTATATAAACTCTATTGAGTTCCTAAAACACTATCTAAGACTTCATTTCACACCCAAAGCCTATACTTACCTTCAATTCCTTATAGCCCTGAAAACATGCAAAGCTTATGTAGACATTATTCAAATAATAATGAAAAAATAATCATGAATTTGAGTACCCAATATGATTTTATAGCTTTATACCAAATTTCATGACCAAAAATTAAGTGCAAGTATAATTAATCCACCCATTTATCTCTCCAATTAGCCCTAAATTAGGCCTCTAGGCCTAAAACTAAGATTTAACTCTAATCCATGTTCACATGTGTGAAACTTTAGAGAAATGTTTGATTCACTTTGGGGACCTGTAGAGCATCCTTTATGTCAAGTTTGAGATCTTAGAACTAATCTGAAGGTCAATTAAAAATAGTCTTAAAGTAGACCAAAACCTACAGCAGTATGTAGGGCCCATTGAGACATTTCTAATGGTATTTAAAACATGGAAAATGGAGATCATATGCTCCTTGTGCAGTCGATCAAAGTTCTGATCAATGTAAGTGAATAGGTGGTCAAATCTAGTCAAAATCCAAAAATTGACCATCATGTAATGTTACAAATCTAGTCCCATGATTTAAATCTCATTGTAAGCTTTTTAACACATTTTACAGTTCAAAAAATGGAGTATGTATGTGCAAGTTATTACTTGTCGAGTTGGGCTACCAGCCAAGTTGGGGTGATCAGCCGAGTTGGGGTGACTGAGTTGGAACTGAGTTAGGGCCACCACAACATGCCATAGATTTACCATGTCCCAAGTTCATTTTAAATTCCTATACCATAGGCATTAACATTGGTTACCATAAGCCCATGCCTTTATTAAAGGCTTATACAAAGTGTATCCCATTTTTTTGGGATTTTGTTATGTTAAAAAAAACTTTATATCCCTTTTAATGTGGGGATATGGATAAACACCAAAAATGATGGCATGGGATTCAAATCTCCAAAATTTGGTAAGTGGATAATGCTTCCACCATAATATTTGTAGCTTAGAACACTATATAAAGTGCTGAGAGGGGCTCATTTAAAATCATCAATTTTCAAAAATAAAGCAAAGTTTCAGAATCAAAGCCAAAGCAACTATTGCTTAAGAGGTTTAGGAGGCTTACAGAAGGAGATAGAGGCAAAATCATGGAAAAGTCTAAGAATAAACTTATGGTTTTTTCCTGAGGATCAACTTTTTAGGTGGTGAAATTCTATTTTGAAAATGTCTTGTAAGTATTTTCAAGCATTTTTAATAGATCAGCCTATAAAGGACCCATAGACGTAGGCCATTGTGCCGAACTCCGTAATCAATTACGTGTGTTGATTTTCTTGATGTCTCTTATAAAATTATTATTTAAAATAAATTTTAAAGTTAAATATTAATTAATTCCATAAATTATTATTGTGAATCATAAAATATATGTAAACATATTTTTCTAAATTTTATGGATCAGGAACCTTGTTTAGGTGGGTGAATCAAGAAATGGCCAAAACCCTAGCCTAGGTGCTTGTTCATGCCCAAGGCAATTTGGAGTAATTTATCAATAAATTGAAAAGTTTAAATGCTTTATTATAGTTTGGTCAATCCTATATCATCATAAGACAACTCAATGTACATAAAATAATCTCTCCAAGGGTACACTATAGGTCTACAACTAAGTTTCTTGGCTAACAAAGTAACACAGTCACCTTTTGGGCTAAAATTAGTAGCTTTAAAGGTTCACATATATTATTAGGAGTCATAATAGTGTGTGTAGAGGAATAAAAAACCTCTATCCTAGCTTTCTAGGCCTTTTTACTTGATTTAGAGGCTTACCACCACCCTGCACACTCACATTTAGGCCTACAATCATGCTTTCTAGGTTAATTCCAGGTAATTTTGCCTTCACAATTGCCAACCAATGGCCTAAGAAGGTGATCATTAGAAGAATGAAATTCATTCCAATGTTTCCATAGTCATTCAAAGGCATATTAGATCATTTTGGAAGCTTTCTTAGTCATTAGGTGATATGTTATCTCTTGACAACCTGTGAGTGTCTTACACTCTGAAGGATTGTTCATAGAGATAAGGCCCTTAATAAACATCCAAATGCCATAGATCAATAGTACACATGGGTGGGATCTTATTTTTAATATCTCAAGTTACCATGCATCTCCTTGTGTAAGATGTATCTCAAATGTTCCTCTCAAATTGACAGACTATATTTAGAGAGCTTGAGAGAGAATTTTTTGGCTTGAAGATGCTACTTTGATGTTTGGTTCAAGTTGAAAATGGTCTCTTTAGGTCTATAACACCTCTCAACCTATATTTAGATGCTTATCCAATTCATTTTTCCCCTTAAAAGTCTTAGAGCCTGGTCTAGACCATGCCTAGGGTTTGTAAGCTAATTAATAAATTGACCTTGGAACCCTATTCCTTGATACCTGACTCTAGTATAGGTGTATTCATTATATACACAATATTTTCAAACTTTATAAATTAATAATATTTTATCTTTTGAAATAACCCATTGAATCTCAATATCTCTATATGCATCCATAAATGATAAATTGAGAAAGGGGTGGGCAAACCATTGGTGTTTTGCAAGATTATTGTCCCTTTACTACCACTTGCTATTTATACAACCATCTCCTAAAAACATTCCCCTGTGATTTGACTCCTATTTTCACCCTCATCTAGTCATTTTAAACCTTCATTAGTCCTTCCCTATCCTAAAATCCTTTTTGATAGTTTACATTACACTGTCAGCCCCATTAACCTTATACTCTGATCGATAAAACTTATTTAGGGTCTAGGTCAGCTCCTGATAGACCTAGATGATTACCTAATTTGATTTTATCAGTAATGATACAAGGTTGATTGGGTCAAAATTTTCAGCCTAAAATTTTAGAAAGGACTAGGGTTAGATCCATCTATATAAGCACATCTATTTCACCATTATTAGAGAATAAAAGAAGAAGAGATATATATTGCATATCTGCTTATCCACCATTCTACTTAAATAATATTACTTCAGGTTTAATACTTTCTTTAGAGATATAGATCTTGTCTTATGGATAAGTATTTTGGATTCATTGATAGGTTGTGTAATCTAAAGTTGATTTATCCTTGTCATCCTTATATACCAAAAAAACCTCTTGCAAAGCACCTTGGCCAAGGGATAGATTAAGGCTCGATGGGTTCATCTTCAAAGGTAGGTATTCCTAACTTTGTTCCTCCTTTGTAAGAGTAGATATATATGCATTTGTACTTGTCTCCCATACATTAGGATGCTATATACATTGATGTGAGTATATGTCTTCTATGCATGTTTGCTTCATATATTTATTACCCCCACTTTATGCCATAAGCTTTGGTGAGCACTAGATTAGACTTTACCTATTATTAATTTAGTGAATATGAAAACATATGACCTAGTTAATGTTTTTACATAGTTATACTTAACTGGAGGCTTTGGATCCCTCCTTAGTGAATTTATTATGGTAAGAGATCCCTTGTCTAGGTCTATTATATCCATATTAGTCATGACACCAAATATCTAATATATCAAAAATTAAAAGTGTTATTAGGATCTATCTTCTCTGAGTTAGGATTGATTTATAGATCAATTGCATTTCCATTTGCATAAGTTCTAGTGAACCTAACATAAATCTAACCCTTGTAGGTTTTAATTCAAGCCATCATTTTTTTTATCATTTTATTATAATTTACATATTTATAGTATTATATCAAACTAGTCAGTATAGTTCTAACTTTCTATGCACATGGTTAACACACAATCACTTCAAAATGACTTTATTATATCTATGTAGTGTGTTCATTAGATATAGGTTACTAGATAAAATAGGTCAACATAATACTCTTATTTAGTTCTAGATTAGCATACACTATTAAATATGTTGAATTTGTCTGCTAATTCTCTCTACCAACATATAGGTCAATGAACACTATCGAATAGGTCAATCTTGTTCCTTGTGCTTATTCAACATATAGGGATTTAAAAAACTCCATCGAACCAGTCAACCCACTTTATAGAATTTAAAATTAGTAACTAAAGCATTACAACTTAAAATTTTCAATCTAAATCATCTTTAAGCCCACCAAGGTTCTTTTCTTTTCCCTCTTTGTCATTTCATTATTTCCTTTAGTTCTATTTTTCACAAGTTGACAGTGTTCAAAACTATAACCCTACAACTAATTAGGTCAACTTGGTTGGCTTAGTTCTATAGTCTATCTTCTATCTGAGAGATATAGTTGACTTGTTCAACTATATTCTTAAAAACCTTACTTATACAGAACATCAATGGTGCAGTCAACTCTATTTTTTACTATTTGCATACAATGTCACCTAAATGAACTCTATACTATTCTTAATCAAGGAATTAACACCTATTTTATAGTAATTAATTCACATTTCCTTTTTAGCTATTTGCATGTTTAAAGTAACTCACATAGTCTAAATAGGTGGTTTTTTCAAATTACTATTTTTGTCACACTATTTTACTCTTTTTCACACATTGCCAAACCTCTTAATATTCAAAATGAATTAAAAAATTTATCTTTCCAAGGCCTACCTACTTGGATTTCATCACCAAGGGGGAAGCCAACTTGGTTTTTTGGCTAAGTATAAATATGTGGTTAAAGGTATATATTAACAAATCACTAGACACCCTTAACATTGAGGGATTGTTAAGTGATGGAGTAAGCTCCAATACCATGCCATTACCATTACCAATATAGATTTCTTTTAGCCCAAACATCCTAGAACCAACTTTATATTATTTTGTAGTTCCCTATTTCAACCAACTCTTCTATCACATTAAAATCAAAACTTTCTAATAATATAGTAACACTTCAGGTGACCAATTATTTAGCATTTATTTTTTAGTTGATTTTTTTATTTTTAATGATTGTGTTACATTGCAAAAAATTGAATTTGCCAACATTGGTGAAAGGTTTTATGTTGTGTGCCCCAATTGGATCAATCACATTGATCTAATTATTTGTGTGTTTTCTTTCATTCTTATTTCTAATTATCTTGTAATTTTTTCCCCTATTTTAAAACACTATCAACCTGATTGATACAATCTCTTATAGACTATGTTTTACCCTCCTACCTGTAGTACATAGTCAAATTTCATGATTGTGTCTTCTTATTCACCTATTTAGTTCTCTATTCAGTAGTACACAATTAACCTAAATGACTGTGTATCCTTATCAACTTATTTCACCTTCCTGTTTACAATACACAATTAACCTGAATGACTATATTCTTATCTACCTATTGGGTTATAGAACATATTCAACTAATTTGGCTCTATATCCTATTTGATGACTTTGTCTTTGAATCATTTTTGTCCTTTTTAACCCCTCTTATTCACCATGAAATTCCTATTTGAGGATAACACAAAGTTAAACTCAAAAAATGTGTTGAGCTTTACCAATCCCAATAGGTTTTACAATAAATAGCTTATGGATCCTACTTTAAACAAAAGTAATGTGCACGTGGCCATTTGCATTACAAATTATGAGACTCATCCTCATGCATTTTTAGTTCATAACCCTCTATTATTTTTAGAAGACCAGCTTGAATTAGAGTATACTCCAAAAATGATTTTCTTCATTAATGAATTTCCTCAACATCAATTAAAAGACCCTTACACTATTTATCACCTCATGAAAGTGGTTAAGTAGAAGAACCCCATTCACTTTCCCCCACATTATCACATGGATTTGGGGGAAATAGCTTTTTTGATTCTCAATCTCTTACTTATATTTTGACCTCTTCTCATACTTTGACCTGTTTTTCCTTGATTTCCTCAACCTCCATACCAATTATCTCTACTAACATGGTAGGTTCAACTTCTAGTGGGCCTTTTTCAAAACCTGCCCTTCTTAATTCCTCCATTAGTGCATCATTTTATACCCATGTTAATCATTCCACTAGTGCTTCATATTTTAATACTTCTACTAGTGTATCTTTTAAAACACATGATAATCATGCCACTAGTGCCTCCTTTTCTAATAATACCTCTCAAGCCATTAATAACATGCATGCCAGTACTCATAGTGGTACCCAAGCCACTAATACTAATGATAATGTTTTGCATGATAAAAATAAGACCACTCAAACCCATTAAATTTTGTTGTAAACTCTTAACTAAATGAATGATTTCTAAGATAATAATTCCAAACAGATGATGAAAATGCAAAATCACCTTATTCATCTCCAAAATCACCCTCAACAGGTTCTATGGGGAGTGCACAATCAAATTGCCCATCCATCCCCTCATAGGGATTCCCATAGAAATATTATTCCTTAACCACCTCTTGTTAACAAAATAATTAAACATACTCAAAATGAACCCCTTATACCTCAAATTTCCAATATAAACACAATAGGTATCACCCCTACCATTAACTACAATGGGTCAACTTATCCCACCTTACACTTAAAAACATTTAAAAATCTATACAAAGATTGAGTTAAGTTAAACACTTCTACAAATACCAAGATCTTATCAAAAAACCTATTCAGGGATGCTTTAGATTGGTATAACCAGCTCAAAAATCATTCCATCACTAGTTTAGAATATTGAATTAATTCTCTAGTACAAGAGTTTCAAACTAGTGACCTCCCTGAAAATACCTTGGCTCATTTTATAAATTATAAGAAACTCAAGATGGAATCTACACAAAATTTCATCAAAAATTAGAAGACTTTGTCTAATAAGTGTGAACACAACATGGAAAATGATAACCTCTTTCATCTATTCACCAATTCTATCTATCCTAAGTTGTAATATCAGGTCATGACTCTCTCTCCATGAACTTTGGAAGAGGCCATCAACCAAGCCAAATGCCAAGATTTTTTCATATGTTAGTTTGAACCATCCCAACCACTTATGGGTACTCACATGCTCATCAAAAATAAAAATTTTCATGCTACTGATGATGGTGTCATTGATACCTATGATACCATTCATAATATTCAAGATATTATTCATGACCATGCTCTAGAACAAGATTCCCCTTTAAACTAGATCCCTAATCCTCACTTTTATATAATAAACAATATCAATGTTCATAAGACATTATCCTTAGAAAAAATCTAAAAGTGTTTACCAAAGCCTCTTCCCTGAGAGATTAATCCCACTTGCCCTATAAAATCATGGTTTGATCTAAATAAATTCTATTGGTTTCAAGCTGACTAGGGTCACTCTCATGAGACTTATAAGTGATTGCGTAACTTATCTATGGATTTTATCCTTGGTCCTAATTTGAACCACAATTCCATCATTCATAAATGCCAAAAATCCTATGACATTGCCTTCAAAGCTCATGAAACACAAAGTAAAAATCAATATTTGAACTAGGCTAATGCTCTATTGGCAATTTGGCCTATTAAGGCCAAATACCAACCCCTATAATTGAAAAAAATTCATGGCCATCATAGTTTTCTTAACTTGAGTTGTTTTAGTGTCATTTCAATAGTGTCAAGTGTCATTCTCAGGTTTTAACAAAGATTCATGTGGTCTTGTGATCTGAAAGTACATTGATGGAGATATACAAAGGGTCATAGCTGATGACTCTCTAATATACTCAGTATATTAAATCATAATAATTTATAAATTTTAAAAATAAGTAATAAACATATATAAAATTCTCATGAAGATCTAAATTGAAGGTGATAAGGTACTTTTCTATGTTATTTATTAACATCTTCTTATGAAGTTATGTATATGAGATCAAAAGTGAAATTTTTAGATTAAAATTATTAAATTATACCTTTAAAGGTCATTAAATCATTCAAAATACTTTGAAATACCTTCAAGTTCATGTAATCACCTTAGTTCTAAAGTCTTATGCTTTGAAACTATCATTTCATGCAAGTTAAAGCATGAAAAAGGCCTTCCATGAGCTCACATGTGCCAATTTTGGCCCCAAAAAGATGTCAAAATATTTAATTATTATTTTAACATGATAATTTACTCGTGGTACTCATTATATTACCTTAAATTGGCACTTTAAGGCTTTAAGTTTGAAGAACATGCAAATAAAAGAGCTTTTTCATGTGTAAGTACAAACTTGTATGACTTATTACATACATCAGAGATCAAGAACATGAAGATGAATATATGATAGGTTTTATATAATAATTTCAAGGAAAAAATATCCAATATAATTTCAAAACTAGATCCCTCCAATCATTTAAATTATTTGCACATAGTGAGAGCCCTATAGGTTTATAGGTGGTATGACCAAGAGAGAGAAAATCAAGGTCTAAAATTTTGGTCAAAGAAATTAGCCATAGAGGGATTATATATATGGAAATTGGTTATTAATTTAGTCTTATATCCTTCATGAACCATCCTTTTTAAGTCAAGGCACTCACTATATCTCCTTCATCCAAGTAGGCAGCTAGTTTTCTTAGTTTTCTCTTCATCTGGGCATCATGGAAGAAAAATTCAAGTTTATAGAGTTTATCATGAGCATGACCATATTTACATGGAATTATCAGTTATTTTACACATGTTTAATGGTCATATGGATCTCAAGAAGGCATAATAATGCAAATCTACAATCTTCAAGCATATAAAGAGAGTTATATGGTTCAAGAGAGAGAAACAATTTCTAGAATTATTGGATTCTTTTTTTCAAGGGTCTCCTTCATGTTTTTATGTTTATCAATCAATGTTTTTAATAATTTTTCCTATAGATCGATGGAAAGGATTCGACCAATATATTCTCAACATCTTCATGGAGTCACTATTTAGCATATATTGAGGTTTCTTGGCATTTGTTAAGGTTCTTAGTAGACTCCTAGGTTTCATTTTAGCACCCTATACCTCCTTCAAAGGCCTCCAAATTGTTAAATATTGTTTAAAAAGTGCTCATGATTTATTAAGATCTTCATTTTGGTCTTGATAATCCCATTTTATGCTCTTAATCACCTCCATTTTTTTCATCCATCTTCACTATCTTGTCACTGCCATTATTTATTGTTGTAAAGCTTATCTTTCCTTTCCATCCTTAGTTTCATATGTTCCCATCATCCTTCAACATCATATCACTTTCATTCACATCCATCTCATGGATCCAATGTCATAAGAAATTAAAAGGGGTAGATACTATTATGGAAATGAAGGAAGATATGTAGACCCTAAGACCATGTTAAACTGAGATATAATGACTACCTATAATAAATTAAAAGCACAATCAAGATTTATCAAGGAAATACTAAGGAAGAAGATTGTGAAGGATATCTTCTTAATTGTATTTGATTAAAATCTATCCTCAAGTTATAATGGATGAGGGAAAAGTTCACTAGATTGATTTTGGTGACCTCGCTAAGGCCTAATTCCATCCTAGTCTGTGCAAGAGGACCTTTTACAGTCACCTATAGTTGTCAAGGAAGGACACAACCATTTTGAAGGTTAGGTCATGGCATAAATGTATGAGTGAAAGTGCAAAGGAGTGAAGGGTTCTTGATCTATGTTATGAATTTATTCATGTATCAACCAAAGGAGGTAGTCATAAGCTTGTAGTCCAGTGTCTTATAAGACACTTATAGACATGTATACAAGTCAAAACCTATAGTAAACATGTATCTTGGCAATAGTAATACCTATCTGAGTTCTTGAAGGATATTTGGGCCATCCAAATACATGATCAGTATGAGGTTGATAACCTTAATGAGGTAGTTCAAACACAATATAGGTTTAATATCTTGCATAACTTAGGAAACACTTTAAAGAGAGACCTATAGTTAGAATTTTAAAACCCATAGTCATAATCCCAAGGAGTGGGTAAAGATATGAAAGAGTTTTTCAAAAAAGTTGACCTTCAAGAGGGGTTTTGAAACACATATAAATCATGGAAAGGAATAATGTTAGGTTCATAACATATATAAATGACCCTCTTCTAGAATCTTAAAGCTTTTACTCAGTTCATACAAAGGTTAAAAAGGGTCAAACACACTCAAGTCAATGATTATAAGAAAATACTAATTTCAAGAATGTAGAGAAATGACTGATGAGAAGACAGTGTTGTAAGGTGATGATTATCAAACTTAAATCAAAGACACACTTTTACAAATATCAAACTCAAGTAGGTTCTCATGAAATCACCACCTACATCTAGGTTAAAAGACTCTTGAAGCATGCACATACTATGTCAAACTAATATAGTGAGGTGTTATCATGATATTTGGGTTCATAAGGTTTCTACCATGTTTGGATAATCTCTTGGAATGGTGTAAAAGGTTCTATCAAATTATGAACTTCAAAGTATATAAAGACTCAGTCATTAACCTTATAAATGTATAACTACAACCTTCTCATAGAACACAAACCTATTTCCAAAAGTTTGTGAAGAGGGTGAAGTACTATCTATGATAATAGTCTCATGATAATGGAAGATTCATAATATCAATAAATATTTGAATGAGGTTAGAGGATGAATATGGTGGCTCCAAACAAAGCTACATTCATGGTAAAATAATGAATAACACCCACCTACAACCATACTAGGTGGTAAATGGCATTGATACACTCATATGCCCTAAAGATGCAATTAAAGATACTTTCCATTCAAGGGTAAACTTGTGAGATATCCTATGAAATCAAATAAGCAAATTTATATATCCAAACCTTTATGAAAACAACTAAAGTAATACCAACTATGAAAGTACATAGGCCTGTATGGAATAAGAATATGTGTGAGCCTAAGAACACCCTTGAAGAGTCAATATGTTAGAGAAAAGGTTGTTGAGGATGTTTCAAGTGAATTAAGGGTGTTTAAAGGCACCAAGAGATAGTTAAATGATTACAAAACATTTCTAATCCTCATAAAATCACCTAAAATAGTGATAATATATAGTCATAGCGAGATTTCTAGAAGAGATAAGGTGTGATATAGGTTGCATATGTTTTCAAAGTGATTAATTAAGGATAAAGGTGAATCTAGAAGGTTATCATATATTTAAAAAATCCATGATGACACTCTTATGCTCTAATATAAGATGATTCAAGAAGGTATACTCAGTCATAGGTTTGATGAGACATGAAAATGTAAGCATCCTACTAGTCAATTTTAGTAAAAAGCATCTATAGACCTTTATATGCAAAATCCAAGTATGAAATTTGGTAGAGTTTGTCCTCATGAGTGGTTATACCTAAATATGGTATTTTTAAGGTAAATTTAAGAGTGTAACTATTCACTATTTTGTTACAATTAACCACTTGTCTATTGATAGTCAAAAAAGAAACTAGGTAAGGTTCTTAGAGGTTCATAGGTTTGGTAGAGGGTTTGAACCTCATTGGAGTGTTTAATAAGATTAATAAGGTAATGAAAAGTATCCATACACTTGGTAAGAGTGACTAATTTTCATAATTACGTACAAATTATGCCCTTGAAAGCTAAAATAGTCAGATAGGCCTAAAACCCTTGAGAGACAATCATCCTTTTGAAATATTTCATGCTATTTTTATTCATTTTATTAGCATTGAGATATTGTGGAAAATAATTATACCTTTAATGAGGTATTATAATGGATAAAAATCATAAATCTTGTCTTGTTTGATCCCTCAAGCTTGTTTCTTACACACACAGTCCTCCACAACCACTCAAAGCACTTTGCCATGCATATATCTCTTGACACCTTCTTAATGGGAGATTATGATTATCATGGTTGATGATGGGGTAAATTTAATCCATATTAATGGGAAGTGGTTTCCCATTATGGGTTTGTACACTATAAACAATCATTAAGAAGCTATGAACCTCGAAAAACCTTATAAAACCTTGATAACCACTTGATGGAGGGAAAAACACAAATTATGCATCCAAATGATATGTTTGAGATATGAAATTAATTTTATAGTCTTCTCAACCCCATAAGAACCTTTATGACCTATTTTATTACACATGCAGTACTCATACTATATGAACTAGGCCAATTAAGGCTATTTCAAGTTTGCAAGCAAGAAAATAAAGGGTAATTGCACATTCAATGAATTTGAGAAATAATATGGGGTCATAGAATTCATAAATAACACTACTAAAACCATGTAAAGGGATAATTTAGGTCATTTTCATAGGTAGATAGGTATGCAAGTCAAGACAAAGAGTTGTTTGCATGCAAGGTGAAGAAGAATGGCTTGATGAAGCCCATACCATGACTCCAAAGCATCATTTACATGTTATTCATATTGAAAACACTATATAAGAGCCTTTAAACTCATCATAAAGTCAAATACTAAAGAATACTATGCATACACCTATGCGTGTCCTTGACATCACTAGATAAGGCCAACAAGGTGTAGTATGAGCCAAATAAAGGTTATGAAGGCACTTAAAATCACCATGAACACCAACATCAGGTCCTAAGATAGATGTATGTGAATTTTGAGCCATAAGATAAGCATTATCAATGATAATCTTAGCCAAACAACACCAAACATTGATTATAAATCCTATTTTCCACTCTGAGAGGTGACTTCACGTGTTCACCTTGATATGGATATTTTACATGGGAAGATGAGGACTTTGGGGGAAGTTATAGGGATAATACACTAATGTTTTATGGCATTTTTTTAGGTATTTAAGGCCCAAGATTTATGAATCATCATTAGGACCCCTGAACACTCTAAAACCCTTACAAAACCCTACTATAGACTTGTTTGTGATAATTGGAGAAATATGCATCAAAACTAATTGAAACCTCTTGAGTACCACCTAGATCATTAAGTACACTTTGAGATATTCATGTCCATGACCATTTTTTGTATGGATGCTATACAAACATGAAAAAATTAGGATTTTGAGAAGAAAAAGTGCACAAAGAGAGGTACAAGGTAGTTTACATAAATACAAATCATTTTTGAGAAAGGACTGACACTTGTTCTTCCTTATCAAATCATTAGATGATTATAAAAGTTCCTATAAGTACCCCTGGGAGCTTATCCAAAATAGCTAATTTGTAGGAAATGAAGGACAAACTAACCTAGTCAACTAGTTTGACTAATTTATAGATGTTACTTGCCAACGAGGACTCATTTCATGATATGAGATATTGGTTCATGTCTTAAATTCACCATATTTTTAATTTTTCAAAGTTATATGTATGTTCTAATGGCCATGATTTATAGTTAGTTAGTATACTATTGTTACCAAATCTTGAACCCTAAAATAGGGTGTTCAAGCCTCTTCTAGATTTGGGCAACATGGGAACACTTCTAGGTATGTGGGTGTACCTATAGTGGAAGTAAGACTCTAGATTTAAGGGCTAGCTTTGTGAATGTATCTTGAAGTGATTTCACCTATGATTATGATTGATTATGGGGAAAAGAGTTAGAATTTGCATGAATTGAACCTATTATAATGGGGTGATACACCAAGATGTTTTCCACATGACCATCACATTTCATTCACTAAGAAATGAAACATACAAACTAGTTTCAATGTCCTAAAGGATTTTAAGATGAGTGTTTCAATATAGAGGTGAGATGTATGAAGCAACATAAGGAAAATGAACCAGAGGGAAACTTGTACACTCCAAGGATAATCATATACTTGAAAGGAGCCTAACACACTTGAATACATTCTATATGACCTATTAGAATGAGATTTTCTTGTAGAAGACATGAGAGGGAAAGGAAAGGCAAAGGATAAAATCACTAAAATTAACCATTCATCACTTTGATAACTTAAAAATGATATTATTGAACTTAAAAATAGATTGCTTTAATTATTATAAGGTACAATGTGACATAAAACTAGTAGAGCTTCACCATACTAGGTGTGGTCTCTCTTAACAAGGCCAAAATGGTAACTACTTATAGAATTTTAGAGAGAGGAAAAATAATGAAGTTTAAAGGTCATTGGAACACATGTCCAATTGATAACTAGTTACATTTTAGGAGATTGGAGTATGAAATAGATCATGAATTATTCCCAAGAAAAATGTCCATATAAATCATGACAAACTCTCCAAAATGGTGCATAGACTCTTCAACTAACCTTTATAAAACTACCTTCATTATGGATCATCTCTCAAGCATTTGAAACTAAATCAGAGAGAGTTGACACATAATTACTATTTAAGGTAGGTATAAACATGCTATAATAGTCATAATATGTGCTCCAATTTCTAGCTATATTTTAGACACCTATATTCATCATCTATAGTCATTCATTGCTTTTTTGGACTTCATTCTTCACATTTGGTAGTCACTGTTCATCTTGGGTCTTTGATTGAGCTTTCATGGTGGCATATTTGTCTAAAGAGCTTGATTTGATACAAAATCCTCAATCCTACATAGTTTTCCATGTGGCATTCCCTTGCCACATTGCTCATTCCATTATAAACTATTCCTGTTGTTTTTTGGACATGTAGCATCATCTTGTCCATTTAGAACTCAACCAAATTTGGTTTGTTGATCTCATCTAGAGTATCTTTGATTTAACCTTCAATGCTGGACATTTATCATTGATATGGGATCCAAAAACTATGATATTTAATAGTATTACTCTCAATATTAGCTCCTTGATCTTTGAATCTCACTCATACCATTGATCTACTTGGTATGATCGATTACACACTAGTGATTTTGATTGGATTCACTAACTCTATCAAGTTATCCTTACACCATCAAATCTAGATGTACATTCAAATGCCAACCATTAGATCTGCTCCCATTTGAATTCAAATAGCTATTTTATGAGGATTTATTTTGACATCTACGTGACCATCACTGACATTCATGTGACTATCATTGATGTCCATGTTCCTATCACAATTTGAATCCTAATGGTTAATTATTGATCTTTATTTTCACATCTACATGACTGTCATTGACATCCACATGACTATCATTATCTGCTTGTTTAAATTTAAAGTTTTATATCTCAAGATGAAGAGCTCATCAAGACACCATATTTGTAGGAGATATTCTTGGCACTAATGACATTGATCACATGTGATCTTTTGGCCATGCAAAGCTTTTTGAGCACATTTATAATATGCATAAGTGAGTTGATCCATATATTTTTACATGACATCCCATGATGGTCTAGTCTAGTTAGAGTTGTGTTATGAGCTTTTGTTTAATCTATATAGCTCTAATAAATTTTTGAGGCATAAGAAAACTTCATCCATGACTTTGAACTACTCAAACACCATGAAAACTTGCCACTTACATTTAATACTCTAAAATGACCCTTAGATGACTCAAAATGACATATGAACTAATTAGATTATGACCAAGGCTAAAAAGATATGGAATAACATTAAATACACCTTATAACATTATATAATACCCCTATACAAGTTTTTGACTATGGGGGGATTGACCCATTTTGACTTGTGGTAAAAATGGTCAACATTATTAGCAATTTCCTAAGGGTGGTATGATTTATATGCTATGACAAATTTTCTAATCCTATCCATTAAGCTATGGAGTCACATGTGCATAAGTTTGACATACAAATTACCTTAAAATGACACACCAAATAACATAAAATAATAAGAATAAGACACAAATTAGAAACACACGTGTTCGACTAGAACACTTAGGGAACACAACACACACAACTAAAACAAAACACAAACCTAATTTAATATTTAAAAAACTAACCCTAAATACCTTAGTAGAAAGGATTCAAATATATCCCATTCATAGGGATAGGTAGATCCTCTCCATTAATCCTTGCTAATTAGAAAGAATAATTTACTTGCACTTGATGATGACATATGGTCCACTCCATAGGGTATCAAATTTGGTATGAATCCATGGTTTTTCTCTATATTCATCCTATTTCAACACTATATCACCTTCTTGAAATGTTCTTGAAGTTGCCTTATTGTCAAAATACCTCTTCATTAGTACTTGGTGATGTTCCATGGCTTGATGAGCCTTCTCTCTAGTCTCTTGTATCTTCATTAATTCTATCAATCTCACCTCTATATGAGTGTTTTCAAGTAACTCTAGTTGATGTGCCAACTCTATGGTAGGAAGCTCTTGAGAGATAGACAAATTAGCCTCTCTTCTATAGACAAGCATAAAAGGAGAATTCCCTATTGACCTCTTAGGATTTATCCTATTAGCCCATAAGACTATCTTCAATTTGGTATGCCAAGCCCTCTAGTTATGCTCTAAAGTTATCTTGATGATTTTGATTAGATTCTTGTTGGTATATTCAACCAACCCATTAAATTTAGGGTAATATTTAGATGAAGTACTCAAGAAAATGCCATTACTACTTGCCCAATAAGCTATCTTATCACCCATAAAATCAAGAGCATTGTCTAAAATAATAGTAGAATGAGTACCAAACATTATTATGATGCTCTCATACAAATCCAAGATAGAATTATCATTATATTATTTCAATTATACTACATCAACCCATCTCATAAAGTAATCAGTTGTTGTGAGTATCCATTGATGACTAGAACTTGATGGGGGGTTTATTATGCTAATGAAATTAAGACCCCATTACATGAAAGGTTGATCCACTTGGATTGGATTGAAAGGAATAACTAAAAGCTTCTATTTTACCATAAATAAATCATATTTTACACACCTTCTAACCTAAGCATAACAATCCTTGAAGAGGCTAGGCCAATAATATCCTACCCTCATGATCTTGGTAGTTGTGATTCTTGGGGAGAAATGACCTCCTACTATTCCATCATGGAACTTATCAAGAAACACTCCAAATTGGTCATTATAAATGCACCTCAATAATACACCATTAGTATATTTTATAAAAATCACACCATCTACAAGGCGAAAGGGAATAGCTTGTAATTTAAAATATCTCCTTTGTGATCTATTCATATCATTAAGATACTCACCACTTGGAAGGTATCTAATCACATCTTGTGTTTAACTTTATATATGCAAGGAACCAACTAATTGGAAGTAATCATGATTTACTAGAGCCTCTTCTTTTGACTCATGAAGATTTGAAGCTAGATGTTCACAAAGGCCCTTACCTCATATCAACTTTGTTACTTTGATATCAACACCATATTCTATTACCTTAGTGATCCACCCTAACCTCTTTTCACTAAGGCCTTTGCTCAAAATAAACTCCTTGATACTAGGATGAGAGACCATAACATGGATTTTATTTTTTGAAACCATATGCATAATTTTTTTAGTCCTCTTATAATAGAATACTTAATTCTCAATGAAATTATACTTGAATTAATAATCTTCTAAACCTTGACTAAAGAATGTAATTAGTTGCTCTACACCCTCATCATTATTTAGAATTGGCATATCTAAGATAATATCAAGGTTAGACAATTAATTCAACATGAAGTCATTAGAAAAATTAGGATTCATAAGAGTAGGAGCTTCTGAAATTACTTTTTTAATGGTCTCAAAACTATTTTTTCCTTCCTTAGTCCAAGAAAAGACTTGATTCTTTATGAGAATGACTGTGATAGGTTTCACCAAAGATGAAAAACTAGGTATGAATATCCTTACAAAATTTATCTTACCTAAGAAAATTTGGAGACTTTTCTTATGTAAGGGAAATGACAGGCCTAAAATGGTCTTTATCCTTTTAGGATCAATAGCCAAACTGTCCTTGGAAATAATGTTTCCTAAGAGCTTACCTTCATGGACAACAAAGATTCATTTTTTAAGATTAAAAGATACTCCATAATACCTACACCTTTAAAACTCTTGTCTCAACTATTTCATATGTTCATTATCATATTTAGAAAACATTGTTATATCATCTAGATAAACTAACAACATCTCATTAATCAAACCTATGAAGGCCATGTCCATTGCCCTTTGAAATGTATCACCACCATTTAACAAAAAAAATGGCATCTTTCAGTAAGAAAAAATGCCCCATTTAGTAGTGAATATTGTCTTGAACTAATCATCCTCATTCACTATAATCTAATTATAACTTGAATATCCATCTAGGAGAGAAACTTTAAGAAACTGAAACCACTTACAAAATCTAATCCATTAAAGGTAGAGGATAATTATCTTTGAGTGACACCCTTTTAAGATATTCAAAGTCCACAAAAAGTCTTATCTCCCCATTATTATATATAATAGGCACAACGTTAGATACCCATATTTAATTTTTGATAAGAAAGATTATTTTAGATTCAAAATTTTTAGTGAGGTCTAACCTGATGAGTTAATCAACCTTGGGATTGATGGGTCTTTGTTTCTATCTAACTAGTTTAACTCCATGTTCCAATTCAATGGTATGGTGTGCTAGGATAGGATAAAATCATTTTAGGTCCTTATATTGCCAAGAAAATATATCATGAAACTCTTTACACAACTTAATGAATGCTTGTTTATCTAATGCAGAACATACCTTGACTAGTTTGAGGAGTCTATCTTTGAAGATCAAGACTCTTTCATAGTTCTCCCCTTTTGTAAACATACTCAATTTTTACTTATTATTTTGATAATTCTCATCGAATATAATTTATAAGGTCACCAGAACCTTAGGCATCTTATTCATCCTTAACTACAAAATCTGATCACCAAATTATTCTTGGAGTCTCCTTTCATTCCTTGAAGAGAACTCAGCCTCATTTTTCAAGAATCATGCAATATGTTTGTCAATATAAAAAACTTACCAAGACACTTAATTATCAAGTACAAAAGGTTTGATAATGATCTTAATGTGAGATTTCTTCCTCTCTTCTTTTATGGTATTAGGAGTATCAAATTGAGCTCCTATGGTAGCTAGTCTATCTACATGATTATTTTACTCCCTTAGGACTAACTATATGTTGCATGCATTGAAGTATTCAAGGAAATATGATACCCTATGATTATTTCACTTAAGCAAAGGGTTATTGGAAGAAACCACATTCCTAACTTGATAAACAACCAATTCCCTTTCTCCTTTTCCATTGAAGGCCATGAATTAAACCTTCATATTCATAAAAATTACAAGTACAACTAAAATGGAATATATATGAAGCATATTATTACTATTAAAATGGGGAAACAAACATAAAACTAGATCCTATACCAATTCTACTTCTTGAACCATCAAAAAACATCTTCCACATCTCATCATCTTCACCTTCCTCCTTGGCAAGTAGAGGTGTTGATATTCCTTCTTAATGTATGCAATATATTCCTAGATCAGTTTCTTCCATAAGTGTATAAGGATCATGATCATAAGTATTGGTACCATATTCATCAAGAAACAAATTATAAATACCTTAAATCTTGGAATAAGTACCACCATCTACAATAGAATCTTTATCTTCATGAACAACATAATTCAAACTAGAACTTGTCTCAATGTAGGGCTCAATTAGAAACCTTGCAAGAGGCTGAGTCTTTATGGTCACCTTGGTTCCATACCTTATTTTAAAATCCAATAAAGACCAATTAGATAATATATAACCACCTATATTGGCCATAAAGTCTCTTGATAGTCAGATTGCAAAGTGAGCTATGAGGTCAACAACAACTATATCTTGAAGGATAAGAAAACAAGGGGAATCATGCAAGAAAACTTTCAAGTTTTTTATAAATCCTATCATCTTGGTAGGTGTGAAATTTATTTGGAGATCTCATTTTATATGAGGCTCATATTTAAATCCCAACTTATCATCTACCACTTTGGGCATGACTGAAGTAGAAGCTCCACTATCAACTATGCAGTTATGGACTAGTTTGTTACCCACTATGAGGGTGAGATAAAATGGTAGAGATTTATTAGCCCTAGTGGATGGTTAAAAAATAGTTTTAGAATATTTTTCATGGAAAACTTGACTATTACTTTGATTTTAAGGAGAGACACTAGTAGGGACAATATATAGCTATTTTTGTAGGAGCTCTTTTTGACATGACATATGAAGAACATCTTAAAGGGAAATGGATGTTTTAGTACTCTTTAATGAATAATTTTTTTTTAAAGAAGCCATACCTAATTTATATTATATTATTGGAGGAAATTAAGTGCTTATAACCTGAGGAGTTAGAGTTCCTTGAATATTCCTTCCATTGTTTTAATTTGGAAAATGTGTAGAGGTATTTGAGGTTACCACCCCTGTAGCCATACCTTGTTTCTTTGTATGAGAACTGAATGGTCATGTAGGAACATTAATGTCACCACATAAAGAATCTATATTGTCTATGTTGTTTTTTCAATCATGGTTTCTTGATTAAGTAGAAAAGTGTCTTCAACTAGGAAGTTGGTGAATATCTCTCCTTGAGGCTATCCACCTTCACTTGTCTACATCATGACTTCATCCTCAGCTAATAAGAGATATGTAACTCCTCCTTGAGAAATAGTAATTTTTTATCCACTTTAAACAACATCCATGAATTTTCATTGATACCAATTTTCACCTTGCACCAAGTTGCTATGAACCAGTATCATCTCTCTTGCATTGGTGGTGAAGTTAGGGTTATGTACATTGGTAGGCCTATTGAAGTTAGGCTACCCTTGACCTCTTACTCTCCCATATTAATAAACATACTATTTATGATAGGGTTATTGATTTTGATAGTCACTTTGTTTCACAATCCCTCTATTTTGAACCTTTAAGGCTAGGAACTTTGTTTTCTAATCAATATTATTTTCTACCTACTTGGACTTGGTATTGGCATTTGGGAATTTGGGCCACATCTAGAGTATTAGTAGAAGTATGAGACAATGGAGGAATAAAAACCTTAGAAGGAAATATTCCATCTTGGATGAGACCATTCTCATCTTTGATAGTAAGATCATATGCTTTGGGAAGAGTTGAACCCCCATGGATTAAAGCATGATAGCAATTTTAGTACTAATGGATCTCAAGCAGGTAGGGAACACAAAACTAGGAGGTGGCCTAATATAAAGAGGAAATATATTCCATAATTTAAATCATGAAATATTTATTTAGAGCCTCTTTTCATCATATTAAGTTTATGTATGAGAGAAGCATGGTCACTTTCATTTCCAAATATTGATGTTAGCAACACTCCAAACTCATCCCATGATGTGATGCATCCACCTTCTAGAGTCCTATACCAATCAAGAGCCTTCCATATAAGGGACATGTAAATGAATCTAATTGAAATTTTATCTTGAGTTATTTTATGAAAGCTAAAAAATATGGATACATCCTTAATGTGTTCACTAGGTGTAACATGACTTTGACCATTGAATAAGGACACACCTCTTGTAGAATTAAGAGGGATGTCATCATATACTTGAAGATGAATTGGATTTTTAGTATTAAATGTAGGAAAGGCATGAGGTGTATCCATATATTATTCAAATTATGTAAATTTCTCAATTTATTCAATTTCTTCAACCTCTTCCTCTCTAACAAAATCTACTAGTTCTCTAAAGGGTAGATTAGGCTGAGGATATTGAACTTCAAGTGGAAGTTCAAGCTGAATAGGTGGATTAATTAGGTTGAGAATTATACTATAGGATGAAATAATGAGAAACATGAATTATGAGAGAAATTTTATAATAGGGAAATGGTCTTGAACTAGATTTTACCTTGATGGAGTTACCAAATGTTGAATAATACACCAGTTTACAATTGATGTTGTCAAGATCAACATTTACCTTGACAAATTATCTTGAAGACAATGTGTCCCATTGAGCATGATATAAATATTTCCACCAAATATTTCACCATAGAAGAGGGTGTTGATCCTCTTCCATATTTGGGCAACATGGGAACACATCTAGGTATGTGGGTGCACCTATATTAGAAGTGAGCCTTTGGATTTAAGGGTTAGCTCTTTGAATGTATCTTGAAGTGATTTCACCTATACTAATGATTAATTATACCATTATAATTTACATGAATTAAACCTATTATAATGGGGTAATACACTAATATGTTTTCCACATGACCATCACATTTCATTCACTAAAAAATTAAGCATACGTACTAGTCTCAAGATGAGTGTTTCAATATAGAGGTGAGATGTATGAAGCAACAGAAGGAAAATGAATTAGAGGGAAAATTTCACACTCCAAGGATAATAATACACTTTAAAGGATCATAAAACACTTGAATACACTCTTTTTGGCCTATTAGAATGAGAGTTTCTTATAGAAAACATGAAAGGACAAGGAAAAGAAAAGGATAAAATCATTGAACTTAACCATTCATCACTTTGCACACTCGAACAAGATATTATTGAACTCAAATCTAGATTTATTGAATTATTATAAGAAAAAATGTGACATAAAAATAAGAGGGCTTCACCATACTAGGTGTGGTATCTCTGACAAAGGCCAAAATGGTAGCTACTTAAAGAATTTTAGAGCGAGAAGAAAGAATGGAGTTCAAAGGTCATTAAAACACATGTCTAATTGATAACCAATTACATTGGAGGAGACTAGAGCATTATATATATATATATATATTAATGAGTCTAAATAAAAATGTACATATAAACCATGAAAAACTTTCCAAAATGCTGTAGAGACTCTTCAACTAACCTTTGTGAATCTGCCTTCATTATGGATCATCTCTTGAGCATTTAAAACTAAATCAAAGAGAGTTGACACATATGTACTATCTAAGGGAGGTTAAAACATGCTATAATAGTCATAATATGTGATATTAACTACTATATATCTTGTATATACCTATATTCATCATTTTTAGTCATTCATTGCTTTCGTAGACTTCATTCTTCACATTTGGCAAACACTGTTCATCTTGGGTTTTTGACTAAGCTTTCATGGCAACATATGACTCTGAAGAGTTTGATTTGATATATAATACCTAATAATACACAATTACCCATGTGTAATTCCATTTCCATGTTACTTATTCCTTTATAAACTATGCCTAATTGTCATTTAGACACATAGCCTCTTCTTGTCCATCTAAAACTTGATCAAATTTGCTCTATCGATCTCGTCTAGAGTCTCTTTGATTTGAATTTCAACATTGGTTATTGATAATTGATCTAGGGTCCTAAGATTATGAGATTTGATAGAATTAAACTCAATTTAATCTCCTTGACTTTTAACTCTTGATCTCACTATTGATCTACTTGGTATGATTAAGAGCATACCATTGATTTTGCCTAGACCCACTAGCTCTATTAGGTTATCCTTGCACCATCAGATTTGGATGTATGTTCAAACTTGAACCATTATTTTTTACTCATTTGAATTAAAAAATATATTTTATGAATATTTATTTTGACATCCATGCGACCATCATTGATGTTTGTATGACTATCATTGACATCTGCACATCTGTCATAATTTGAATCTTAATGGTTAATTGCCGAGCTTTATTTTGATGTCTACACGACTGTCACTATCTACTTGTTCAAATTTAAAGATTTATATATCAAGATGGAGAGCTCATCAAGACACCATATTTTTAGGGGATGTTATTGACACTAATGGAATTGATCATATGCAATCTTTTGGTCACATGAGGCTTTTAAAGCACATTTATAATATGCACAAGTGAGTTGACCCATCTATTTCTGCATGATGTCCTATGATGGTCTGGTCTAGTTAGAGTTGTGTTATGAGATTTTTATTAATCCTATATAGTTATAATAAGTTATTGACTCATATGCAAACCTTTTTCATGACTCTAAACTACTTAGACACCATAAAAACCTACTACTTGCATTTAATACTCTAAAATGACCCCTAGGTGTTTCAAAATGACATATGAACTAATTAGACTATGATCAAGGATAAAAACATATGGAATAAAATTAAATACACCATATGAAATTATATAATACCCATATACAAGTTTTTGACTATAGGGGGGTTGATCCATTTTGACTTGTGGTAAAAATGGTCAACAACTACTAGGCTTAATTTGGCCTAGTATACCTATTTGCTCAATCAAGTGAAGTTAATATGGCATAAAATACTATTTATGAGAGTTAATTTGGAGTTATCATGCCATAAAATTGATACATATCATGTAAAATTTATCCTTGATGTCAACTACATGAATAACTTGTCCTTGTGATGAGTTAACTGGTCTTCAACTGATCTAATCACATGCATAACTTATCTTGAGTATAGATACATGAATTAACTCACCACAAGTGAAGTTTGCTAATCAAGATATTGAATAAAAATCTATAAAATTAGTTTTAAAAAGTCAAATATGGCCCAACACCTCAGTCCAATGCCATACAACTAATGCAAGGAGCATGCAATGCACTAGACACAAAGAGAAGTCTTAGGGACTATTTATTGTAAACTATAACTGAAGTTATATTTAAGTTGATGATTAGTTTATCTTATTATCCTATTATCTACACCAAATTATATTCTCTTCTTATATTTTTCTATATATTCAGGCCTTTAGTCCATTTTTAGGGATCACTTAGGTTGGTATACAAAGACTATACTAAAATTGTAACTTGCACCTGAAGTCAATAAAAAAAAGTTTGTTACAGATTCATTCATGGTTGTAGTGTGTAATTTTGATTGTTAATTTATAGATAAGTGTGATATTTATCTCCTTTTTTGGGTCCTTTATTCATCTACTACTATGTTTTCATCTTTTATAGGTCACTTTAAGTGTTAAAGAATAGAAATTATGTTGAAAAATGTTAGTATGTAGTGTCTTTAATGACCTTCATTCCTCTACCTTCATTTTACAAACCTTCTGTCAAACCTTCATATGAAATACTCATGTTTAAGACTAATCTAATAAATTATTTTTGACAAATTATTCTATTTTAATTCACAAATGTGCCCAAATTCAAGGTTTATAAAGGATCATTTATCATTTAGGTGCATCACAATCAATAGCATAGGTTTTACCTTTCAATAATCTTCCTAACTCTTCTCATCCCAAATCAAGTAAGTTTAGTAATTGATTAAAAATTCATATATTTAAATGAGATAGAATTACAAACTAGAGTTTTATTCTCTCTATAGGTATCCCAGAGCTTTATACCATTCTAATGGTAATCTAGGTTTGAAGTAGATCTAAGCAGTCTACTTCATCAGGGTGTAACTTGGGTTGCTAATAGTTTTGGCATACCTAGTGGGATCACTTATTCATAGGATTTAGAGCATATATCTACAAATTTTAGTAAAATAACAAGATTAATATGTGTTTGAGGTATATTTATAGGTATTTCATGTTAAGAGTGATTATAAGATCTTCTTCTAAAGGTAAAGAGACTAGATTTTCTGAGTTGTCTTTTCAATGAACAAAGAAAAAGAATAATTCTTAGTCCAATCCAAATCTTACACCACCAATTTATCCTATTATTTTCCAAATAATTCCTCTTGTTCAAACAAATGTTGTTTAACCAAACATTTTTGTAAATCTCATACCCCCAATGGCTATACTCAGAAGATAAACTTTTATGCCTTTTAATGGTGGTACTTCCCTAAACATTAATCAATTTGATGATATTCTAACTATTTCCTTAAGATCCTGTTAGGTAGGTGGAAGATAAATCCAAGAACAAACACACCTGTTCTAATTCCACCTGTTAGGATCTTGCTCCTCAGAAAGAGCACAGTATGATTACCAAATATAAGCAATTGAATATGCGGAAATAACCACAAACACAAGTAACTAGAATTCACCAATAGCACAGAATATGAGAGACAATACACTATCTTGTATTAACACTATACAGAAAAGAATACAACAAAGAGCCGCCACACTCTTTCACCTTACAGAGATTTGCCACACCTCAAGTGTACAGTAATTCTTCTCACACACACTCTCCTACACAAAAAATGGTCGCAACAACCAACTCACACACAGAATTGGTGTTCACCTCACCAACCAGTCAATAATAACCCTGCCGGTACACCAAGCACTCTATAGCACTTCAAGCTGATCTCTCATGAACCTGCAACCTGCAATTCAAAGACCAAACTTACATGTAGATCCCCAATGAGCTTGCAATAATCTGCAACTCACAGATCTTACAACTAGAAGGAACTCTTCCTTTCTATCTCATGCTTATACAATACATGCCAATGGGTCTATAAATAGATCCCTAACTCAAACAATAACTTAGACTCTTAATTTAGACAATTGTCCTCGCAACCCAAGACTCTAACTGGTCTCAACATGCAAACTCTTTGTTCACTCAACTAACTGTTCGTGAAACGAGTAGTTCTGGAACACACAGGTGACCGACGTCGGTCCCTGCTTGTCTGGTTCTGCCGACGTCGGCCGACTTCCTGTCGTCACCGGTGGCCTTCTGCACTGGTCTTTGCCGACGTCGGTCCTACTGCCGACGCCGGTTCTCCTGGATCTCAGCAACCATTGTTCCACAGTTTGCAAAGGGTTGAAGCTTTTAGCTCCACAACCTAACAGATCCTTCCTTATTTTATAGGAGAAAATCCAATGACCCCTATTGATCATATTGTAAATATAGCTTATCTTTTTTTAGTGCACAATGTGACTCAAGAAAATGTGGCTATGATGTTATTGGTAACTTATTTCAAAGGCAAGGCACTCCAATGGTATATAAGGTTGACAGATACATCCATTAAAACTTGGTATGAGTTTGGAGAAATCTTCTAAAAACACTTTGAATATAAGAGTGATGATATTTCCTTGATGGAGAAACTAACTATAATCCAGATATTTCCTCATGACTTCATGGTGGATTTCAATTATAGATTTTAGAAAACCTGGAATAGGATCCTTGTAGTTATTAAACCCACTCCTAACTATGCATTCTTATTCTATCTAAAAGCTATAAATTCAAATGTGGTAGTTATGATATAGTCCATGGGAGGAAATAATTTACTAATGTCTTATGAGGTGGACATAAGGGTTGAAAAATGCCTAATACAAGTAGGTAAATTATCTCCTAGACCACCTACACCTTTGTTTCTAGAGATTCATCCTCTTGTGCCTACTATTTCTCCAATACCAAATTCAGCTAGTCTTCATAAAATAAAGGGTAATCAAGTAGATAGATTGAGAAAGATAGAGAGCATACTTAAGTCTAAAAATAATAAGTTGGTGGTAATGGAAAGGAAACAAGTTCTACCTTACATGCCTTACCAAGCTCCTAATCAATCTTATTAGTACAATAGGCCTCCCTATCAACCCAATCAATAAGGGAAAGGGCATAATTCACAATCAAGGATAAATAATTCTTAAAATCCCAATAATATAAATAATTTAAAAGCTTTGGTTCTAACGTAGAGAAACTATGCTCAAGAAGGCCAATGGAATAATCAATGGGATCAAACAAATGACTTGGAAATGGATCCAACTAGTGAGGGTTCTCAATAATCTTTATGCAACAAGGTTCAACTCTTCCACCACATGAAAATCAACCACATTTAAAACTTAAGGAAGATTTTATACCACATGGAGACATTCTTTATTTCACTCAAGCTAAAATAAAAAATTAGCAAGGAGAAGGTAGTAGTGAAACATATATTGAAACTACTTTTGTTAATTTCTAGGAATGTGAAAATTATTTTGATCAAATGTCAGAAAATCAAGGTCAAAACATGTCCAGTGTAGATAACTCATTTTCAACCCATACAAGGTCCAAGACAAGGGTAATTACTGATGGTTTGGGTCTTAAGAAGTCAGCTCCTCTTCCTTCTCAACCACCTCAAAATATTGCCACTAAAGATGTACCTCAAAATTCATCAACTCAACAAGTATAAGATGGTAAGGGGAAGAATTTTAAATGTCCTTTCATTCCATAGTTCACATAATATTTAGGTAACACTTTTGCTCCTAAATTTCAGCCTAGGACAACCACTTATCCTCTTAGTATTGTGGATTAAATGATTAATGCCTCTATTTCTATTTCTATGTGGGATACATTGCTAATTCTAGGTCAAAAGGACCTCCTACAAGAAGAGCTTTCAAAGCTTCATATTTTAGATAGACAACTAGAAAGAGTAAATGATGTTATAAAAAATTCTAATCAAGTTCTTGAGCCTCAAGATCCAAAGGTGATTGAGTCACCTCCTTTCTATCTTTTAGTTGTCATAGGATATTGTCTTGTTCATAATTTCATGATTAACAGTAGGGCTAGTACTTCTATCGTGCCTAAATCCATAACTAACAAACTAGGACTTCAGTATCGACCTCATGAGAAGGGAGTTTTGTAATTGGATGGGTATCCTACTAAAACCATGGATGTTCCTAGGGATCTTAAGGTCATACTTGCTGCTTGTCCTAATTTTACTAATTTATAAGATGTGTTTTTTGTTGATGTACCTCCCTATTTTGCCTTATGTTTATCTAAAAACATCACTACTAAAATAAGGGAACATCTTTATTTTGATTGTTCATACATGGTTTTTAGAGCTAGGTATAAAACAAAAGTCACTATAATGTTTGAACCTATATCTAGATTCTATTTAAAACATTATATACCTAACTTGTCAAATGTGAATTGTACTATCTTAGAAGAAGATGAACACTTTAGTGATCAAGCACCTTCTAAATCACTTGAAGGCATACTAGATCTACTCCTTGATGAGTGAAAAGCTAATAATAATGGCTATTATCCCTATAAAAGTATTGAATAATAAAGTTTTGGTGTTTACTACATGCATGAAGAAGGTGACATAATGCCTAGTCTCATTTGCTCAACATAGGATTATGAAGGAGTGTGGAATTTGTACTTTGATGGATCCAGATCAAAGAATGGGAGTGGGGAAAATGTTATGATTGTTTATCCTCTAAATAAAAGGTATGAATATTCAATAATATTTCAATTCAATTGTACATCTAATACTATGGAGTATGAGGCTCTTATTCATGGCCTATAGTGGGCAAAAATGAAGGGTATTAAGCTTCTGTAGGTTAAAGGTGATAGTGAATTGGTAGTATAAAAAAGTAAGAGGTCTGAGTGTATCCAAGAATATAATTATAAAGGCCTATAAATATAAGGTTTGGGACCTTATGTAATACTTCGAGGCATTTGACATTCACTCTATTCTTATAGGAGCCAATCAATATGCAGGCAAGCTAGTTTCCATTGGAGCACAGTATGATATTGTTGATCAACTCAAAGATACTAAATATCAGTCCTAAATACAATTTTTATGTAGGATTTTAATTCCCAATAAGGAGGTAAGTTGTAATTTTTTTGATTGTGATAAACAGATTGCCTATTTCCTACAAAATGAGGCAAAATTTTGCCCAAAGAATCATGACAAGTTACAACACCAATATGAAGATCAGATTGTTTAATTAAGATCAAATAATTTGCCTAAGGGTTTGGTGCCTTTATAAATCATATTTAATAAGATGATAAGCTAATAAAATATAAGGTAATCATCTCTACCAAAAAAGAATATTATGATAAAATTGCTATAACTGAGACAAGCTACTCAAGTTGGGAAAAATTAAAACTAATAATGAGAGAGAATATTTCATAGTATTGTTCAAGGATTTTGTGGATGTTTTTTCATGGTAATACCATGATTTGAAGGGTTTTGATCCTAGGCTAACAAACATAATATAGATCTTGAATAAGATGCCAAACCTGTGAGATAAAAGCAAAGGCCAATCAATCCCAAGGTTGAGATCCTTATGAAAAAATAAATACAAAGCTAATTGAATCCAATATAATCTTTCCCATCAAGAATTATGCATGGATTAAAAATCTTGCACTTGTGAGGAAAAATAATGGAAAGATAAGGTTATGTGTAGATTTTAGAGATCTCAATAGAGTGTCATTAAGAGATCACTACCCTCTTACCTCCATGGATCAAATTTTATGAAGAGTTTCAGGTTCACAAAGGTTTTCTCTAATTGATGGATACTTAGGTTATAATCAGATATTGGTGAAGGAGCAAGATCAATATAAAACTACCTTTACAACTAAGTGGGGTACCTATGCATATAATAAAATTCCTTTTGGACTCTCTAATGCTGAAGCTACTTTCCAAAGAACAATGGATGTTGCTTTTCAGGAGCTCTTAAGTGAAATGTTTCTTGTTTATCTTGATGATATTATTTTATTTTTTAAAGAGCCTAAGGATCATTTATTACATTTGAGATTGGTATTTGATAGGTGTAGACAATTTTGGGTTTCTTTGAACCCTAAACAATGCATATTTATGGTTCATGAGGGAAGACTTATTGGACATTTTGTATCCAAGGTTAGATTTTCTATTGATCTTAAAAGAATAGAGACAATCCTTTATTTATCTTTTCCTAAACACAAGAAGGGATTGCAAAGCTTCTTGAGAAAGATTAATTTTATTAGGAGGTTGATTCCTAGATTTGCAAAATTGGTAAGGCCACTAACTCACATGCTTAAGAAACATCAAGATTTCACATGGATAAAAGAAGGTAATTTTTTTTGAAGCCATCAAACAGGGCATTAGCCAAGCTCCTACTTTGCTTAATCTTGATTTCACTAACCATTTCTTCATGTATGCCTTCTTCACATGTAATAAAATTTATGCCATGCTTATGAAACAAAAAGGTAAAGGATTGGAACAACCTATTAATTTTTTTAGTCAAGCATTGGAAGGATATGAAGAGAAGTATTAATTTTTTGAAAATCATGTGCTTGCTTTTATAGGAGGCTTGTAATTTTTTAGACATTTGGTCTCCAACAACAAGATATTTTTGATGGTAGCTCATCCTAGTGTGAAGGATTTTATCCTTAACATAGAATTAAGTGAAAAGAGGGCTGGTTGGGTGACCAAATGCATGGAATACGACATTGAAGTGAAGGTTATAAATTTGGTCAGAGGTAGAGGACTTTGTGAGCACCTTGTAACAGATGTTAAAGAAGAAAAAGAATTGATTTTGACAGTTCAAGACACTCAAAATGTAGTTGTAACTATCTCTCCTTCCATCTAGACACATGACATAGCTTTATTCCTAAAAACAAGAGAGTGTCCTATGGGCTTAAATGAGACAAAGAGGAGGCACTTTAGGCTGAAATATATACCTTACATCCAAATTGATAGACTACTCTTCAAGAAAGACATTGGAGGTGTGTTTAAACTAGTCAAATAGATAGGTTATTAGATTAATTTCATGATGGACCTTTAAGAAGCCACTATGAAGCCAAGAATACAACATAAAATATAATAAGAGTTGGTAATTTTTTGCCTACTTTTTAAAAATATTCACACGCATAGGTTAGAAAATGTTCCAATTTTGCAATGTTTACCAGAAAATAGAGACTATATGTCATCCTTTGAAACCTATTCAAGTTGAGAAACCCTTCATGAAATGGGGTTTAGACTTCATTGGAATGATTCATCCTCTATCAATTTGTATACATAAGTGGGTTTTGATAGCCATAGATTACTTTACCAGGTGGGTGAAGGTAGTTACAATCAAGGAAGTAAATAAAAACTTAATCTTGGAATTCTATGATATCCTAATGACTCATTTTAGAGTCCCTTCAACCATCATATTAGATAATGATTTAGCATTTAATAATGTAAAGGTATGGGAATGGGATCTTTATCATGGTCTTTATCTTAAATCTTCATCAAATTACTATCCATATGGTAATAGACTAGTAGAGTCCACCAACAAGAATTTGATTAAAATCATCAAGATAACAATGGAAGATAATGAGAGAGGATGACATATCAAGTTGAAGACTACCTTATGGGTAGATAGAATCACTCCAAAGAAGGCCATTGGTCACTCTCCTTATCTTTTGGTTTATGGTAGAGAATCAAGGCTGCTCATTTAATTAGAACTTCTAGCCTTGGAGCTTTTACATCAGCTAGAGCTTATGGGGAATAATGTAATAGAGGTAAGAATGAATGAATTAAGAGAGTTAGAGGAAATAAGAGACAATGCTATGCATACCATGTGGTCTAACCAAGAGTAACTCAAGAAATGATTTGATAAAATAGCTTCATCCAAGACATTTTAATAAGGTGACATTGTAATCAAGTGGAATGAAGACCATGCTAAGGTAGGTAAAGATTTCAAATTTGATAGCTTTTGGAGTGGCCCATATGTTATTACTGATTTTAAGGGAAGTAATGATTTCTAATTATCCAAACTAAGTGGTGATGAACTCCCTATTCCTATCAATGGGATGTTCCTCAAGTATTCATATTAGGAGAGTCATCCTTTTGTAGATAATTATAGTTTTATTTCTCAAAGTACACATGCTGTACATGCTTTGTTAGTAGTTGTTTTGCTTTTGTTGTTAGTTGTTGTTTCCTTTTTGTTCATTTTATATCAAGTCTACAAGTTTTGATAGTTTTAGAGTGTAGTTTAAAGTTTGATATAGCAATGAGATTATAAATTTTCTTGACCAATAGGCTAGTCAACCCCTATGAGTTGCTAAAAATGTTGGCAATTTGGCCTATCAAGGCCAAATACCGACCCCTGTAATTGAAAAATTTTCATGACCATCATAGTGTTTTTAACTTGAGTTGTTTTCATGTCATATCAATAGTGTCAAGTGTCATTATGAAGTTTTGATAGAGATTGAAGTGGTCTTGTGATTTGAAAGTGCTTTGATGGAGATATACAAAGGGTGGAAGTTGATGAATCCTAGATATGCTCAGTATGTTCAAGCATAATGATTTATAAACCTTAAATATGGGTAATGAGCACACATAAAATTCTCATGAAGAGCTAAATTGAAGTTGATAAGATACTTTTCTATGTTACTTATTAGCATCTTCTTATGAAGTTATGTATAAGAGGTTAAAAGTGAATATTTTGGATTAAAATGATTAGATTATAACTTTAAGTGCCATTAAATCATTTAAAATACTTTTAAACACCTTCAAGTTCATGGAATTACCTTAGTTTTGAAGT
The DNA here is from genome assembly GCA_037957365.1 of Torreya grandis. NCBI lineage: Eukaryota > Viridiplantae > Streptophyta > Pinopsida > Cupressales > Taxaceae > Torreya > Torreya grandis. The sequence continues at coordinate 2,443,393 of JARHVA010000016.1, read as the reverse complement.
TTTATGCTTTGAAAATATCATTTCATGCAAGTTAAAGCATGGAAAAGGTCTTCTATGAGCTCACACATGCCAATTTTGAGCTCAAAAAGATTTCAAAAGGTTTAATTATTGTTTTAAAATTATATTTTACTCACGGTATTCATTATATTACCCTAAATTGGTGCTTAAAGGCTTTAAGTTTGAAAAACATGCAAAGAAAGGACCTTTTTCATGTATTTTCATGTGTAAGTATGGACTTATATGGCCTATTCCATACATCAAAGCTCAAGATCACAAAGCTGAATATATGGTAGGTGTTATATAATAATTTCAAGGAAAAATGATTTAATATAGGCCAAAAATTGATTCCCTCTAGTCATCTAGCTTCTTTGCACATAGTGAGAGCCCTTCAGGTTTACAGGTAGTACAACTAAAAGAGAGAAAATTGAGGTCTAAAATTTTGGCTAGAGAAATTAGTATTAGAGGGATTCTAGTTATGGTAAGTGGATCTCAATTTTGTACTCTCTCCTTCATCAACCATCCCTTTAAAGTCAAGGTACTCACTATGTCTCCTTCATCCAAATATGCAATCAATTTCATGAGTTTTCTCTTCGTCTGGGCATCATGGTATACGAATTCAAGTTTGTGGAGTTTTTCATGAGCATGATCCATATTTACATGGTTTTTTAAAGCTATTTTACACATTTTTGAGGGTCATATGGAGTTAAATAAGGCATAATAGTGGAAATCTATATTTTGCAAGCATATGAAGAGAGTTGTAGAGTTCAAGAGAGAAAAAAAGTCAAGAATTATTAGATTATTGTTTACATGGGTCTCCTTATTATTATGTTTCTCAAGAAAGGTTTCTTAATATTTTTTCAAAACATCCATGGAAAGGATGCCACCAATATTTTCTCAACATCTTCATGGAGTCACTGTTAGCATATGTTAAGGTTCCTTAGCATTTGTTAATGTTTTTAGAAGATTCCTAGGTTTCATTTCATCACCATGTACCTCCTTCAAAGGCATCCAAATTGTTAAATATTTTTGAATATGTGCTCATGCTTTATTAAGATATTCATTTTGGTATTGGAATCCCTCTTTCATGCTCTTAATCACCTCCATTTTGTTTTATCCATCTTCATTGTCTTATCACTAAATTCCTCACTATTGTAACGCTTATCTTTCTTTTCCATCCTCAGTTTCATATATTTCCATCATCCTTCAACCATCATATCACTTTCATTCACCTCAATCTCATGGATCCAAAGTCATAAGGAGTTAAAAGGGGCAGAGACTATCATGGAAATGAAGAAAGATATGAATACCCTAAGACCATGATAAATTGAGATAAAATGACTACCTATAATAAATTAAAAGCACAATCGAGATTTTCTCATGGAAATACAAAGGAAGAAGGGTGTGAAGGATATCTCCTTCATGGTATTTACTAAAACTCTCCCATCAAGTTATAATGGATGAGGGAAAAGTTCAATAGACTAATTTTGGTGACCTCCCTAAGGCCTAATTCTATCATAGTCCATACAAGGGGACTTTGCATAGTCACTTATAGTTGTTAATGAAGGACATAGTCATTTTGAAGGTTAGGCCATGGCATAAATGTATGAGTGAAAGTACAAAGGAGTGAAGGGTTATTGATATATTTTATGACTTCATTCATGTATCAAACCAAGGAGGTAGTCATAAGCTTGCAGTCAAGTGTCTCATAAGACACCTACAAGCCTGTATACAAGTCAAAACATATAGTAAACAAGTATCTTGGAATTTTTAAGACCTATCTTAGTTCTTGAAGGCTAGTTGGGATAGATAAATGCATGATTAGTATGAGGTTGATCACATCAATGAGGTATCTCAAATACATTACAGGTTCAAGATCTTGAATATCTCAGGAAATACTTTAAAGAGAGACCTATAGTTAGAACCAGTCACAATCCTAAGGAGTGGGCAAAGCTATGAAAGAGTTTTTTAAGAAAGTTGACCTTAAAGAGGGGTTTTTAAACACATATGAATCATGTAAAGGAATAATTTTAGGTTCATAACATATATCTGTGACCCTATTATAGCATCTTGAAGCTTGTACACAATCCATACAAAGGTAAAAAAGGGTCAAATACACTCAAGTCAATGATTATAAGAAAAGACTATTTTCAAATAGGTGGAGAAATGAATGATGAGAAGAAAATTTTGTAAGGTAATGAATTTAAAACTTAAATCAAAGACATACTTTTTTAAAGATCAAAATCAGATAGGTTCTCATGAAATCACCACCTACAACTGTGTTAAAAGATTCTTGAAGCATGCACATACTATGTCAAACTAAGACAGTGAGGTGTTATCATGTTCTTTGGGTTAATAAGGTTTATACCATGTTTGGATAATATATTGGAATGGTGTAAAAGTTTATATCAAACTATGAACTTCAAATTATATAAAGACTCAATCATTAACCTTATAAATGTATACCTACAGCCTTCTCATAGAACACAAACCTATTTCTGAAAGTTTGTGAAGAGGGTGAAGTACTATCTATGATAAAAGTCTAATGATCATGGAATATTCATAAGAGCAATAAATATTTTAATGAGTTTATATGATCAATATGGGGGCTAGAAAAAAAGCTACAGTCAATGTCAAATAATGAAGTATACCCACCTACAACCATACTAAGTGGTAAATGACATTAATACACTCATATGATCTAAATATGCAGTTAAAAATACTTTACATTAAAGGGTAAAATTGTGATATCTACTATGAAATAAAATAATTAAATTAAAATATCAAAAACTTTATCAAAACCATTAAATTACTACCAACCATGAAATTACATAGGCTTGTATGGAATGGGACTATGTACGAGCCTAAAAACACCATTGAAGAGTCAATATGCTAGAGAAAAGGTTGTTGAGGAGGTTTTGAGTGACTTAAGATGTTTTCAAGGAAAAAATATATGGTTAAATTATTACCAAAAATTTTCAATCCTCATAAAATCACCTACAAGAGTGATAATATACAATCACAATGAGATTTCTAGAAGAGATAAGGTGTGATATAGGTTGTATAGGCCTGAAAATGATCAATGAAGGATAAAAGTGAATCAAGAATGTTTTAGTAGATTTAAAAAATAGTTTATGAAACTATTAGGCTAAAATTCAAGATGATTCAAGAAGGTATACTGAGTCATAGGTCTGATGAGACATAAAAACACATGCAACCTACTAGTCAATTTTAATAAAAAGCAACTACAGACCTTTATATACAAAATCAAAGTATGAAAATTGGTAGATTTTGTCCTCATGAGTGGTTATACCTACCTATGATATTGGTGAGGTGAATTTAAGAATGTAATTATTCACTATTTTGTTACGGTTAACCACCTATTTGTTTATAGTCAAAGAAGGAACTAAGGTTCTTAGAGGTCTACAAGTTTGGTAGAGGGTTTGTACCTCAATGGAGTGTTTGATAAGATTAATAAGGTAATTAAAAGTATCAATAAACTTTTTAAGAGTCACTAATTTTCATAACTCCATACAAATTATGCCCTTGAGGGCTAAAATAGTCAGGTAAGCCTAAAATCCTTGAGAGACACAATCATCCTTTTAAACTCTTTCATTGGCCTTTTATTTATTTTATAAGAATTGAGATAGTGTAGAGGGTAATTTAAAACTTGAAATAGGTATTAAAATTTATAAAATCCAAAAATATTATCTTTTTTGATCCCTCAATCTTCTTTCTTACACACAGTCCTCTATAACCACTCGAAATACAATTTCACCATGTAGACATCTCTGCACACCTTTTGCATGGGAGATTGTGCTTATCATGGTTGATGAGGGGGTTAATTTAATCAATATTCATGGAAATTAGTATCTCATTAGGGGTCTGTATGCTATGAATAATAATTAAGAAGCTATGGACCCTTAAAACCCTTGCAAAACCTTGATAACCACCTGATGGAAGAAAAAAGACAAATTATGCATCCAAGTGGTATGTTTGTGATATGAAATGAATTTTATAGTCTTATAAACTCCCATAAACACCTCTATGACCTATTTTTTGACATGTGCAATACTCATACTATATAGACTAGGCTAAATAAGGCCATTTTAAAATTACAAGCAAGAAAAGAAAGGGTAATTGCACATTAAATGAATTCAAGAAGTAATATGGGGTCACCTAAAATTCCTTAGAAACACTGATACAACCATCTACAGGGGTCATTTAGGTCATTTCCATAGGAAAATAGGTCCATAGATCAAGGTAAAGAGTTATTTTGATACAGGGTGAAGAAGAATGGCTTGATCAAGCCCATACCATGACTTAGAATCATCATTTACATGTTATTAATTCTAAACACATTGTATAAGAGCCTTTAAACTCAACATAAAGTTAAATATTGAAGAATACTATGCATACACCTATGCTTATCCTTGACATCACTAAATAAGGCCAACAAGAAGGGATAGCAGGAGCCAAAGCAAGGTCATGAAATCACTTAAAATCATCATGAACATCACCATCATGTCCTAAGATAGATGTATTCTAAGTTTGAGACACAAGAGAAGCATTATCAGTGATCATCTTCACCAAAAAACACCAAACACTAGTTAGAAATCCCTATTTTCCATTCTCAGAAGTGACTTCACATGCTTACCTTGATATGGATATTTTGCATGGGAATATAAGGAGTTTGGGGGAGTTAGAGGGGAATAATACACTAATGTTTTGTGTCATTGGTTTAGGAATTCAAGGTCCAGATTTTATGAATCATCATTAAGACCCTTGAGCACTCTAAAACCCTTGAAAAACCCTACTACAAAACTATTTATGAAGAATTAGAGAATTATGCATCTAAACTAAGTGAAACCTCATGAATACCACTTGTATCATCAATTAAACTCTGATAGATTCATGTCCATGACCATTTGTTGTATGGATGCTATACAAACATGGCATAAAACAAGATTTTTAGAAGAAAAAGGGCACAAAGAGAGGTATAAGGTAGTTTAAGGAAATTCGTATCATTATTGAGAAATGAATAACATTTTTTATTCCTCCTCAAATGATAATATTATCATAAATGTGCATAAAAGTGCCTTTAGGAGCTCATGCAAAATAGCTAGTCTATAGGAAATGATGGACAAGTTAACCTAGTCAACTAGATTGACTAATTTTTAGGTGTCGCTTGCCAAGGAGGAATAATTTCATGATATGAGGCATTGGTTCATGAATTAAATTGACCATATTTTTTTTTTCAAAGTTTTATGTAGGTTATAATGGCCATGAAGTATATTTAGTTAGGCTATTAGGCCTAATTTGGCCTAGTAGACCTATTTACTCAATCAAGTGAAGTGAATATGGCATAGAAGACTATTTATGAGAGATAATGTGGAGTTATAAATCCATATAACTGATCCATATCATTAAAAACTGATCCTTGATGTCAAATACATGCGTAATTGGTCCTTGTGATGAGTTAACTGGTCTTCAATTGATCTAATCACCTACATAACTCATCTTGAGTATAAATACATTAGCTAACTCACATCAAGTGAAGTTGTCTAATCAAGATATGATGTAGGATGATAAATAAGGATTTTTTACAAGTCAAATATGGCCTTCCACCTCATTTCAATTCCAAATATCTCATGTAAGGAGCATGTAATGCACTAGACACATACATACGTCTTAAGGACTATTTGTTGTAAACTCTAACTAAAGTTGTATTTGAGTTGATGATTAGTTGATATTATTATCATATTATATATGACACATTGGATTCTATTTTAATCTTTTGATATATATTAAAGCCTTTAGGCCATTTTTAAGGATGCCTCAGATTGGTATACAAAAACTATACTAAATTTGTAACTTGCACGTAAAGTCAATAAAGTTTATTGCAGATTCATTCATGGTTGTAGTGTGTAATTTTCATTATTTATTTGAAGATAAATGCGATATTTATCTCCTATTTTACATCCTTTATTCACATACTACTATGTTTTCATCCTCTATAGGTCACTTGAAGTGTTAATGAATAGAAATTGTGTTGAAGAATGTTAGCATGTAGTGACTTTAAAGACCTTTATTCCTCTACCTTCATTTTTTAGACCTTATATCAAACCTTCATCTAAAACACTCATGTTTAGGACTGATCTAAGAAAGTATTTTTGAAAAATTATTCTATTTTGATTCACAAGTGTGCCCAAGTTCAAGGTTTATAAAGGATCATTTATCATTTAGGTGCATCAACATCAATAACATAGATTTGACCTTTCAATAATCCTCATAATTATTTACATCATAAATCAAGTAGGTTTATTAATTTATCAAAAATTCATATATTCAAAGGATCTCACCTCATAAACTAGAGGTTTGGTCAAGCTATCGGTATCCTATATCCTTATATCATTCCAATGTTAGTCTAAGTTTGAAGCAGATCTGAGTAGTCTACTTCATTAGGGTATAACTTGGGTTGCTAACATGATCATCAGGCCATTTACAAAGACCCTATTCCAAACTATCAAGATAATAATGATAATCCTACTCCTTCCACTAATAACATTGATAATCTTATAGACCAAACTCCTAAAGAGAATGTGGTCAACATGACTAATATGCGAAAGATAATTGCCTTCATTGATTCTCATCCTACCCACACACATGAATCATCTCATAATTTTCATGTTATCCAAGATTATTCCCCAACTCACATAACAAATTTGGGGTAAGATGACCTTATCTCTTTCAAAAAACCAATTCCAACACCACCATTGGATAACACCTCTCATACCATTTATATAATTTTTCCAACCTCTTTACTCATCACCAATAATATTCAAACTTATAATACCATTTCTTCTAATCTATCACAAAATAAACCTACATCAACTACCTCATCCTATCATGATAACCAACCAATTTGTCCCCCAATTAAACCACTTACATCTTATCAACACAAATTTACATGCACTTATGATCCTCTTTATGAGGAAATATTCCAACATTACACACCTCTATTCAGGAGTCCCCAAATGGATTATGATGATGGGATACTATCACAGAGTGTTCTAATCTCCCATCTCAAATTTCTTTCTTGAACTCATGTAGACTTCTCTACATAATCACAATCACCTTATGTAACTCATATTAAAAATGAACATCCCCTATCCTCCCCTAGTATGATGCGAATCTACCTTATCTGAGTCAGAAGATAATATATTAAAACAATGCAAAGAGATGTCCATATATGTTGACAAAATAATATACACCTCTCTCTCAAATTCCCTGTTACTTATATGATTGAAAATGAGATTATGCTTTGTGTAGATGATCCTCCCCTCTTTATAAGCATCCAAATTAGTGACATCCAAGTCAAGCATGCCTTTATTGATGAGGGTTTAGGTACCTATGTTGTCTCCCCAAACTTCATTAAAACCCTTGGATACTCTAAATGTAATTTTAAGTCCACATATAACATGTGATAAGGTTATAAATGAAGGTAAATTACTCCTTTAGGTTGTGTGTGTCTCCCTATAACTATCCCACCCATCACTATTTGAGTGAAGGTTATGATATTTAATTTTACCCTCTCTTATAATATCTTACTTGGTAGGCCATAGACTAATCACACGAGGGTTATCACCTCTTTTGGCTCCAATTATTTCAAGCTCCATTATAATGGTGAAATATATAGGATTCAAGGAGACACTAACCCTTAGAATTTTGAATAATTCCAAGACCATGGTGTATTCAAAATTTCCAAATATTAAACCCTTATTGAGTGTTCCATTATGAGAATCTCAACATTTTAATTTCCCTGTCAACTCTATGTGATGTTACTATGGTCACCCTAAACTCATTGGAAATATACCACCTAATCTCTTATATTTTGATGATGATGGTCCTAATGAGATAAAACTCAAGATAAAAACTTTTTATCTCTCTCTTCATCTTGTTTCCTAGCTTCTACCCTCTCTAAATCCACATTACCATCAACCACCTGGTGATGATATACTTGTAGTCTTCACTAAGACTTGGCACTCTATTCATCATGCCACCTGTAATGATAAGGTCATACCTACTTTCACAATTGATATTCATACACCTAAATATGATGATGGTTACACCTTATATGATCCATTTATAGGATGTCTTGTTTAGGTTCAAGATGTTGAGATCCTTCATTATCATTCTTTTTTGTTTCAATCTTTCTATTTATCTTATCGTATTCCATCTTATATAGTTCCTAATTTTAGAATTATTCCTCTTGTTTTTAAGGTTGAGATAGTGAATTTTCTTGTCAAACTTCTAATTTCCAAATAAATATTAGATAATTATCAATGACATGATGGATGTGTCTAGGTGAGTGGATGAAGTGCCTTAATAGTCTAAGTGACAATGATAAAGTGTGCAATGTGCTTGTCTTATTATACTTGAAGAAGGTTTGGTTGATCTTCAGAGTTTGCATAGTTTGAGATGATTAGGGATGAGTATGAATTATTTATCATGTGTAAGGGGTCATATTATTGTTCAAGGATGATTTAAGATCTTGTGTGCATGAGTGGAATTCACCCAGTTCATCATTGTTCTCATCTAAACATTTTGGGTTCAATAGCAAAATATCTAAGTAGGCATTCTATTAACATCATTATTTCCACATGTGGATGAGTCAAGGGTAGTTTTTCATATGGTTTTGATCAAATTATTCCATATTTTATATGCACTAAATCTTAAGTCATGTGATGAAGTGCAGTCAAAGATATGTGGGTGCAAAGTTGGGATCTTAGGCATTTTGATAGTGTTTTCCCATACTTAGCCAAATTTGTAATGTGGAAAGAAGAGTCGAGTAAAAATTTTGATGTAGACATATATAGAACATGTGTATATTGTAAGATAAGGTGATCATATGGGTTTTTTTAGTTTTATTCCTAGTTGATTTTTGCTAAATTTTAAATCATGTGTCAAAGTGCATCAAAATGTATGTAGGTGTAAAGTTGGCCTTCCAGGCAATTCTTGACATTATTGGCTCTATGATAGCTAAATTTTAGGATTAATTTTTATGTCATTATATATAAAAGTATGAAGGTTGTAGGATAATTTTGACACATGGTTGGATTCTCTTATGTGAGGAGATCATATGGTCCAAATTTGAGAACATGAGCTTAAGCGAAGCAAAAGATATGGAGGTACAAAGTTGGCCTTCCAAGCAAATTTAAAAAGATCCCCATAGTAATTTTTGATCAAGGTCTAATACTATAACCAAATGGAGATCATATGGCTCATGAGAGATCATACAAATTGATCAAATAGTGTGCACTACATGATAAGGACCTGACTGATCTACATAGATCAATGATGCACATAAATTCATACATCTAGATCTACAGTGCACAACAAGTTAAATAGGTCAAAGTATTTGGGGTTTAACATTGAGAAAAGTTAAAAGATAAGTATATAATGGAAATTGGGTATTTTTACATATTTATAAAATGATGTGCATTTCATGATAAAGACCTAACTGATCCACAGAGATCGATGGTGCATGTTGAGTCAAGATTATAAGATTACACAAGATGAGGTCAACATTTTCAAGGTTTAAAATTTGGAATTGGTGAACTATAAATTAAATTTTAGAGAATATAATGGTGCATGCTTAATATAAGTATCAAGGACATGATATTTGAGCATAGTGTTCGAGGTTTAACTGTGACCATTTGCATTTGAATTTAACAAAGGAAAAAACTAATCTAAGCTTTTTGGACCATATATTTTGATCCAAGATGAATTTTCTAATGGTGTAAAACAAAAAGTGGTAAAGGAATCAAAATTTCATCTAAAAATATAAATTTTAAGATCTAAAAGTGTGTACAATCATAGTTATAAAGGTTTAAAGTTGACTATGTGTTTGTGTGTATTCTGCAAGTAACCCAAGAAGATTGTTCAAGCTTGTTTTGATATCTATTAATGAATTGGATATTAAGGAGTGTTTTATAATTTATGAGGATAAATTTTGTGCATTATTAAGGTTTAACCAATCATATGTAGTATGAATAATGGTTTAGAAGTTGACTGTGTGTCTGTTCATGGTGACTATGTGTACAAAGAAGTGTTTGATGTAATTGTGATTAAGTAGAAGGGTATTTTTATCATTATTAGTGATTAAATGGGATTTATAGATAATATGTAATGGTTTAATGCATTTTTAAGTGGTCCTATTTTCTTTTTTTGTTTTATGAAGTGCTAAATGGTGAATAGGTCTCCATGAGACCTATAAGAACTACAAGGGCCAAATTGAAAGGTGTAGCTGCTTAATGGTGACCCATAGATTATATGGATGACCTATGAAGACTATATTGAGTTGTGTATTTATATGATATATGCCTTAAAGGTTAAGGCATACCTAATGGCTGACCAAGATGTTGATAATCATGGATGCTATATATACTGAAACCAAATGTGATGGTTTCTAGACTTGTGGGACAGGCTTATGAGTGTGATTTGCACTTGAGAGAAAAATGTTGTGAAATGAAGGAATGTGTGTGTGAAATATGGATTATTTTAAGATTAAGATAGATTAAGAAATATTTGTATGACCTATAGGTCATAATTATGTTGGTAGAATAGTGCTCTTGTTATTTGAGTATGAGCGAAGGTGAAGAGTGATAATTAGAGGTCCATCATCAGGTGTTGAAGACATTAGTTCAAAGGTGGATGTGTTTATAGGTTTTTCTATGTTAGCTTATCATTTAAGGGGGTTACATCCTCCTTACAAGGTAAAATTTTTTGAAGGTCTAGTTATTATTGTAGCTTGGCTAGACAGGTGTGACAACACCTTATGGGATTGTAGTCTCACTAAATATGGATGATAATTATTTGATTAGTTATAAATAGTATAAATTGGTTATTATTTTTATAGGATAGTTGTCTAATTATAGGTTCTTGTGGTTTTTCTCCCCTAAGAGGGTTTACCACATATGTCATGTGTTATGTGATTGACCTTGCATTGTCTCTCTTGCTCATTGCTATGAGTGATGTGTATGCTTCATGAATGCTTATGGTAATTGTTTAAGATCTTGAAAGGATTAAAATTTAAGTTGGATTTTATAGGTTCACTAATTCACCCTCCCTCTCAGTGATTATACCTTTAAAAATTGGTATCAGAGTAGGTCCTTTGGTAAAGTCTTGATAGCTTGAAGTTGATCCAAGGTATAATATGGGTAGTCATCAAGGAGGTTTCTCTACTAATCAAGCACTAATGTTTAATGGACCCAATTATGCATTTTTGAGTGTAAGGATGGGGACATACATTATATATCTAGGGTTTTATGTATGGAAATATGTTGTGGATGGTTATGTTTCTCCTACGACTCTTCCATCTAGTGCTACATACAAGAAGTTGTTTGAGAATAATTTCAAGGCATTGAATGCCATCACTTGTGGTCTTGTAGAGAATAAGTTAACTAATAAAATATATTATAAATATACTAGATATATGTTAGACAAAATGCAAATAATCTATGAAAGAGATTCAAAGGTTAAGCTTGCTAAGTTGCAGACTGACATAAGGTAATTTGAAAGTTTCAAGATGAAGGAAGAAGATTCAATGGCATCCTTTCTACAAAGAGTTGATGAGATTATGAACATCATAAAATGTCTTAGAGAGAACCTTGAAGAGATTACTATAGTTAAAAAGGTATTAAGGTCTCTATCTCTCAAGTTTGGTCCAAAATTATTTACTATAGAAGAAAGTCATGATCTTACTAATTTAAAGATATGTAAATTTCATGACACCCTTACTACATATGAGATGAAAGTAAATGATGATATACCACCAAAGAAGAAATAAAAATTCAACATAGAGATGAATCTTAAGAATAAGTTCCAAGGTAAGAAACCTAAAGAGGATGACATATCTGACATTGATGAGGATGAACTAATTGCTTTGTTTACTAGGAAATTAAACACTAGCTTAGGGAAGCATAAGGGTAAATTACCCTTCAAATGTTTCAACTATGGAGAGATAGGACATTTTTCTCATAATTTCCCTCATAAGCATGAGAATAATTATGATGAAGATCCTAGTGAAGTTCATGATGAAGATAAGAAGATATATAGGAAGAAAGGATTTAAAAAGTATAACAATAAGAAGAAGTCTTTCAAGAAAAAGAAGAGTCTCTACACCAAAAAATATTGCAAATCATCAGATGAGAGTGAAGATAGTGACTCAAAATATGATCATGAAGATGATGGTCCTATTGAAGATGAAGCTTTATCATGGATGAGGAAGGAATTTTCCCACATCAAAAGGAGTCTACTTGGAGTGGTTCTGAAGATGAGATAGACTATGAGACTGCTTTAAAAAACACTCTTGAAGAACTAAAAATTGATAATAAGATCAATAAGAGGATGAAGTCCCAACTCAAAGACTATGAGGAACAATTTAGTGTGTATGAGGCAAGAATGAATGAAGATACCAATGAGCATGAAGATATGGTCAAACATCTCAGTTGTCAATTGGAAATTCTATCTACAAACCTGAAAGCCAAAGAAGATGAATGTTTAAGGTATGTAATTGAAATAGAGTCATTAAAATCTAAGTTATAGAAGACATCTATTAAGGTCAAGACATTTATGAGATTTGAAAAGAGCTCATGTGATCTATATAATATTTTGAGTGGTTAAAAGAATGCTAGTGATATAATTAGTATTGGATATGATGTGTTGTCACTTATATTTTCACCCCTTGAGGATATGTCTCATCTATCCTCATACAAGTGGCACAATGAAAACATCTCACTTTCTATGGGTAATCAATTTGATGAGATGAATTTCTAGAAGGGCTAGTTCCCTTGATGCATTCTTTGAAACACTCTTTCACTTATCAAATTTGCATGAAAAGGATTGTTGTAAAGCTAAAAGGCGATGCACCAATATTGAACTTCCTCATATTGATTGAAATTTTACTACTTATAGAAAATCAAATCTTCTTTCACATAAAACTCACAACTCAAGACAAATTATTACATCAATGTTTTATATGCTAGGTTTAAGAGGTATATTGATTTTTAAGAGGGATGATGAATGATCCTTTGGAGAATAAAATCATATAACACTTTTAAAACACTTATAAACTAAATTAGAACACTAACAAAGACCTATAATAATTACTCTTTTGTACACTTGGTGAACAATCAAGGATAACATGCTAGAAAAGATCATCTTCTACTAGACAAGACTAACAAGATTGAAATAAAAATCAATTTTAAAATATGTAAGTAGGAAAAATCAATTTTTTATTTCTTCAAGAGTCACTATAATACAAATTTGGCTAGATTTTCACCATTAACCAATGGATGCTGCTCAAAAGAGCCAAAATGTCACTATTTATAACATTTAGAAGAGGGGCAAGCCAAGGGAATTCTAAAGGTCACTTGGACACTTGTAAATTTGAGAAAATAGGTCACATATGCATGATAAAAGGTGTGAAATTAACCATGTAATTTTTGGAAGTACAAGTGTCCATACAAGTCATGAAACTCATGAAAAATGACATGAAACTCCTTGTGTAGGCTCATAAAACTACCTTCATCATCCACACCTATTTAAACATCCAAAAATTGACTATAGATAGGTATGATGATTGTAATGAGAGGGAAGTATTTTATACATGCATATCCATGCATTGGTTATAGTCTTAGTCATCTATACACTTATAAAAATGAGCCATCATCATGTGCAGTCTAAGAAACTCCTCTTTCTTACATCCCTCACAATTGGCCTCAAAATTGGCTTAATTTTTATATTAAAATCTATGGGATGGAGTGGATGACATTTTAAAAGACCTTCCATATCCTTAGACTACTCATGTGCAATTTAAAAGGACATCCACTTGAGGTTTTCACACTTCTCACCCACATGTTCACTATGCTAGTTTTGACTAGATGAGATGAGAGCTATTGTATAAAAACATAAGAGTTTTTATAAGGAATTAAATGACCATATTGAGTTATTAAAAATATATATCTTTCTCCTAAACTTTATTACATCTTTAGACGCCTTATAGAACTTGCAAAACATAAAAAATAGTCAAAAGTAACCTATCTTATACCCTATCTATTAAATTTTATACAACCCAAAAGGGTGGGGAGGATGCTAAGAGATCCCTTTACAATTTAAAATCACTTTAATGGTCAAAATATGTAATTATATCAGCTATACAACTTCATTTAAGTCATCAGGTTTTGACTAAAGGTTGCAAGGGTTTTAGGTAGTTTTTACTCTTAATATTTGTTCATAAATATATGACATTGTAACTAAAAATATATTTCAAAAATATTTATTCAATAACCCTACTAACTTATTCAAACTTCTTTGGCATCCATACATAGTCTCATGAAAGATGTGAGCATTTAAAATTAGCCTATTGAGCTTATTTTCATAATTCTTACATGCTTGGACTATCTTTGAGATAAAAGCAGCTTTACTATAGGTTTTAATATATACCACAATCTCAAAAATGTCTAAATACATATCATTAACATTTTACAATCATATATATATATCTTACCAAGAGCTAGAAGTGAGGTTGGACTGCGAATTGGCTCTAGGTCCCTTCAAGGCCTAATGGGTTTAGCATGCACCCTGATAGTTTTGGATATTTTGAATGATATCTAATGGATATGCTGGTTTATCATGATTATTAACATGTCACTAAATCTCAAAAATTCACCACACAACTTTCTTGACACTCCTTTTCATTTCTTTCTCTCATTCACCAATAGGCCTAATTGGAGCTTATCTAGTTGAACTCTATGTAGGAGTATTTTGATCACTTTGAGAGGTATGAGATTAAATTAGTGATTAATATCACTTATTTACATGTCATAAACCTTAAATTTTTTTTCTTAAGGTTCCCCAAGCTTTATATCAAATTTCTTACCCTTCTTGGCTTCATTTGCTTGTTTTGCCAAACCTTGATTTTTCTTGACTAGCTGACCTATGAGATAAAAAATGAGGTATTTACCTATTACCAGAGGAAAAATGTAGATTATAATATTTTTATTAGGTAATAATTAATATTTTTACCAAATGGTTTATATATATTCATCCAATTAGGCACTTAACCAACTTAATTTACCCAAAAAGGCCTCTAAAAGGATTATTTTCTTGCATTTTTTACTTACACCTAAGAATGACCTCTCAATGCTAACTAAAAGATGTTTATGATCCTTAAAAATGTTAAATACCTCAAATTAATTCTCAATAATCTTTTAATTCACCCAAAAACATGTTTCTTCTTTGGATTCCTCATTCTTATCTATTGAGCAACATGGGTTTCCTAGCTCATTTTTATGGATTGCTACCTTTGGCCAGTACGAAGAGTAGGTGATCATACTTAAGGGGGTCGTATATATTTACAAATAAATCATGAACCATTTAATTTTTTTATTAAACCCTCTCCCTCTTCCTAAGTAAGTTCACCTCCTTACCCTCAATTCATGCTCAAGACTGCATACTTAGCTGTAGCTGCATATAGGGCTCTAAAAGGTCTGGGTAAGCTTGTTTCATAATTATAAGATTTCATGGAGGTGATAATTATATTAATGGAGGTTTTTATAGGATATTCCATCATGTTAACTCTACTTTCACCCCTCATATATACTTTGAATTCATCAAAATTGAGTTCTTGCTACCCTAACTATGAAACTACTTTTTTTTCTTTCTTGTAGGTGTGTGTGAGATAGAATTAAGCTTGGTCATGGTATGGAGAGAATATAATTTCAGCCTTATGGTCATAAATCATTTACTCATACCTATTATCACCTTGGATGGGATAAAACACCATCAAAACACCTTACCTGGGTCACTAACTACTTGATCTACTATAGGTGCATATTTTCCTATAGAGGGACACTTGTAGGTGTCCATGAGCTTGAAATAATATGAATACACATCATAATAGTGAAACTCATGCTATTTTTAGATCATTCAATCAATTAAACCATTCAAGCCAACATGGGAGTGTGTTTGTTTGCTCTTTGGATATCAACTGTCATTCACACCTCAAAATTGTAGATAAGAATGTAGGGGTTTAGTGCTTTTAGAAGCATATTTAGGACCCCCAAAAACCACTTTCCATCAATCCTCTTTACCCAGTTCTTGGCATATTATTTCTCCATACTAAAGGTAATAAAGTATACCTATCTATATTCTTTAAAACCATTTAAAAACATGTTATAAGACATCCACAAAACATCTCTAGACCTCTATTTTCATGTTTTTGGGAAACCTTCCCTAAACTCAATCTTTGTTCCTTAAAACATGATTTATACATCCTTTTATCTTTTTGACACCTCATATAGGTCTGATTTGGATTTTTCACATGCTAGGAAATAGAAGAAGGTATTACCATGTTTCATCTTTCCCTATAAATGCCTTCATGGCTTTGTGGTATCACCTATAGGTGGTCATTTACACATACATAGGTATAAGGTCAACTAGACATTATTCAAGTTGTGTATATTTGCAATCACTCCTATGTTTTCACTAAGTACTATTGACCAAATTTGACTTTTTAGTTAAATTGGGGCACCTATAGGTAAACAATTGAATTTATAGGTCTATAAGGGGCGTAATATAAGTGTCATGGGGTGTATTACATGTTAATTAATCTAAAATAATGTCATATTGGCCTTGATCAATTAGTTTTTATGTTCATTTATCATTTTGGGTCATTTTAGGGGTCAAAAATGTAGATTTAATGCTTTATATGGGTTTCTTAGGAAATGTGAAGGTGTCAAAAGATGATGTAATGCCACATGTCCCCCTAGAAGTCTTAAGTAATTGAAAAAACTAAAAGATGGTAGATTATATAGAAGAAAATATAGTTTTCTATTGAAAGAATAAGAAAATGGCACTTATATGATCTACTTGGGAAGTGTGCCACTTGGAAGGTTGAAATATGACTATTTAATTTATCCATGCTTAGTCCCACACTTGGTTTGATTTGAAAGTGACATTTTGAAGCCAAAATAATTCTACACCTTTCTTGGCTTTCTAGACACACATAAATGACTTGTAGGTTTGTACTTGGTACAATCAACACAAGGGGTTTTAGGAAAAATGATCTTAGGGGTATATTATAAACTTATTAAAATTATATTTGATGTTTGGTTGAGGAGGAATGATGGTCTAAACTTTATGAACCATTCCCAATAAGTTGACCTTTCAAATCTATCTGGTAATCTTTGTAACCTATGGGTTTTGCCTTGGTTTCAAGAGTTTCATATGAACTAGTTTCTTATTTTGATGTTAGAGGATTTTTAATTACCCCTCTAATATTTTTCATGCTTAGTTTCAAGTTTCCAGTTATTTTGAGGAGCCAATCACCTAAAGTTTATAGATTGGTCCCATTCTATGTTTTCAACAGTTTTTCACCATGCTCTATATTTTCATGCTTTGAAAATGAATCTAATGGTTGTGATAGGTCATTCCTAATGTTTCCAATGTATTCAAATAATATATGTTAAGAATGCAACATACTGAGAGGGGGGGTGAATTAATATATTATATATCTTTTACTTAATCTGATTTCTTTTCTTTAACCACTTAATCACACATTCAAAGTATGTAATAAAACTAAAATAGTAATATGTAACACACGAGAGAGAGAGAGAGAGAGAGAGAGAGAGAGAGAGAGAGAGAGAGAGAGAGAGAGAGAGAGAGAGAGAGAGAGAGAGAGAGAGAGAGAGAGAGAGAGAGAGAGAGAAATTTTATGTGGAAAACCAAAGTATGGAAAACCATGGAGAATAATCTCAAGTATATGAATGAGCACCAACTTAAAATACAAAGTTTGGAGGCACCAACTTTTAGGGGCACTAACTCCTTTATCGAGCACCAACACATCAACTATTTGTGATCACCAACTCACAGGAGCACCAACCCCTTACAAATATTTGTGAGCACCAATCCATAGGAATAACAACCCATCTTGTGTATAAAACACAACTATCTCTCAATGATGTTTACTCAACAAATGATAAAACTATACAATATCTCCTATTTTTCTCTCTTTGAAAATAAATACAAACCATGCACTCTCTTGCATATTACAAATGGCTTCTCAAGCCTTTATTTATAGCTTTCCAAATGACCTTTGTAATTCACCCTTTGTGACCCTTCAATCCTCATGGAAAATGATTCCAAACTTGCATGACCCTTCGTATCCTTGCATTTGAAAAGTCATATGGTGACCCTTCATAAGCAAATGCATCCTTTCCTCTTTTGTTTTTATTTTAGTGACTTTTTGTATTCCTTAGGGTGTCCCTTCATATAAAAATGCACCATACCCTCTTTTGTCTTTTCATGGTGACTCTTAAAATTCCTCAAGATGACTCTTCATAAGAAAATGCATCCCATTCCTCTTTTGTATTTACCCTGTGACTCTTTGACTTCTCCATGGGCCCTCTTTTCACTTATATGCAACCAAAAATATATTCATTAATATTAAATAAATATTAACACATATTAGCCAAGATATGAATATTAAAAATATCATTAAATGCAATGGGGTATTTATCACCAATAATGCTAGACCTTTGACATCAATGACAATATTTCCAACAATATCCCCCTTTTTCATTGATGGCAACCTCAAATTAAGACTGCCACATCCTAAAACCTGCACATACTATCATTTAAAAAACATACATTAAATCCCTCTTACTATAACAACCTATACCTATTTATACACATGTACCTATACTTGTATCTATTTCTATTCTTCTCCCCCTTTTACATCAATGGTAAAGGGCCTACCTGGAGCTAACACTTAGCTCCCCTTCAACTGATGTTGAACCTCAATGGTAAGAAGTAAAAAAAATTACTCCCAACTTCTCTCATAGATACTCAAATGTGTCTTTTGGTAGTGCCTTTGTGAAAATATCTACAATATGCTCTGTAGTAATAATATATTCCATATTAACCTATTGATCTAATTGGAATATGTTTTATTCTTGAATGCATCACTAGATTCTTCAAAATACTAATAACACTTGTGTTATCACAAAAAATAGAAATAAGTTTATCATATTTTATCTTGATATCTTCCAAAGTTTGCTTCATCTAAAGCACTTGAGTACAACACAATACCACTACAATATATTTTTCTTCAGTTGTATAAAATGATACTAAATTTTGCTTCTTTCTTAGCCATGATACTAAGCTATCACCAAGGAAGAAATCTCCTCCACTTATACTCTTTCTGTCATCCAGACACCCTACCCAATCTAAATTTGTATAAGCAATGAAAGTGAAATATTTGTTTGTGGGATACCACAATCCATAATCCAATGTCCCCATGATATATCTAAATATTCTCTTCACCAACTAAACATGACTATCTTTTGGAGCCAACTGATATCTTGCAACCATACCTACTACGTGTATGATGTCTAGCCTCAATGCTGTCAAATATAAGAGACTAACAATCATAGATCTATACAAAGATTGATCTAAAATAGATGAATCATCATCCTTACTCACTTTATTTCTTGTACACATTGGTGTGCCAACTAGTGCACAATACTCAAAACCAAATTTATTTAACATTTTCTTGGAATATTTACTTTGAGATATAAAAATTCCTTTATCTAACTAAAATATTTGTAACCCTAAAAAAATGACAATTCTCCAAGCATAGACATCTTAAATTCTTTTTTCATATTATCAAAAAATTATTTTGTCATCTTTTCAATGTTTCCTCCAAAAAATTATGTCATCAACATATACCATAATAATCAATTGATGCTCACCTTCTATTTTGATGTGGAGATTACTGTTAGCAAAACCTCTCTTAAAACTTTGATCCTGTAGGTACTTATCAAGTCTTGCATACCAAGCTCTGGGAGCTTGTTTCAATTCATACAATGCTTTCTTCAATCTGCATATATGGCTACTAATATTTTAGAGAATAAATCCCTCAGGCTACTTAATGTAGACCTCTTCTTCTAGATTCTCATTTAAGAAGATAGATTTGACATCCATCTAAAATACTTTAAAATTTTTAAACACTGCAAATGTAAAAAACATTCTAATAGCCTCTAACCTTGACATTGGTGTAAAAATTTCTTCAAAATATATTTTCTCAATCTGAGATATCCTTTACATACTAATCTTGCTTTATTCCTAGTCACTTCTCTATTTTCATTCAATTTATTTATTCAAACCCATTTTGTTCCTATCACATTATGATCTTTTGGTCTAGGCACTAATTCCCAAGTATCATTCTTTTCTATTTGATTTAATTATTCATCCATAGCCTTAATCCAATGCTTATCATGTCTAACTTTTGAAAAAGTTTTAGGCTAAATTTTGGATAACAAAGATAAATTAACTTCCTCATATTCACTTACCATCATTCTTCTGGTGTGAATTCTTTCATTTATGTCCCTGATGATGTCACATTCATTATGATTTATCTGAACATATTTGGATGGAGTTTTGGTGTCCTTTTTCTCTTTCTTCTCATCTTCATCTGATTCTTCAAAATCTTCCTCTTCAATGATTTCAAGAATGTCTACTAGATCACTGATTATTTGTGTTCCATCTTATTTTATCCTGACACTTGTAATTTCAACAATTTTCTTAGTTCTTTTGTTATAACATTTATAATCTTTAATTTTTCAAGAATAACCAATAAATATACCTTCATCTACTTTGATTTCAAAATTCCCAAGTTTTTCATCAGTTCTCTTTATGAAACATCTGCTGTTGAACACTCTAAAACAATCAACTGTTGCTGGTTTGTCTTTCCATAGCTCATAAGGAGTCTTGTCACTATTGACTCTCAATAATCCTCTATTCTGAATATGCACTACTGTATCAACTACCTCTCTCTAATATTTATCTATTATCTTGGATTCATTTAACATTATCCTTTCCATCTCTTGAACTATTCTATTTTCCCACTCAACTACTCCATTTTACTGTAGAGTTCTGGCTATTGAATAATGTCTCTTTATTCCATGGTCTTCAAAAAACTCAAAAAACTGATCTAACATGGATTCTTCTCCTCGATCTGATCTTAGACACTTAATCTTCAAACTAGTTTCATTCTCAACTAATGCTTTAAATGTTTTGAAATGTTTGAAAGCTTCTAATTTTTTCTTTTCAAGAGATTTGAACTCTTCTAAGGTACAAATGAGTTCCCCTTCCAAATTTATTTCAGCTTCATCCTGTTCTTCTCTTGATCAATTATACTTTTGCTTTTAGAGGCATCTTTATGTATGGCCATGAATATAATCTTTTCTTCTTCTAAATCACTAATTCCACTATCTTCAGTTGAGCTAGGATCTTTAGAATAAAAACTCTTTTTCTTGAATTCCTTCTTAAATTTTCCTTTGAAATTCTCCTTGTATGTAGACTTTCTTTCTTCATTTTCACCATTGCCTTTATCTAGGCACTTAGCTATAAAATGTCTAATATTTCACAATTAAAACATTTAAAAGGTAATTTTCCTTGATATTTACTTGTGCCCTTTTTTGGCTTGCAATTGAATAGAGCTCCATTGTCATCTTCATCATCACTAGAACTGTCACTTGATTCTGAATCTGAGCCTTCTCTTTCTTTGATGTCTTGAAAGCAAATTCTCTTTTTTAGGGTTTCTCTTTTTCTATCTACATCTCATATGTTGTAAGAATACCATGTAGCTCATCCATCTTTAGCTTGGATAAACTCTTCATCTCTTCAATTGCTAAGACTTTTGCATCATATCTCAATGGTAGAGATCTCAAAACTTTTTGAACCATAATTGATTATTCTAACTTTTCTCCAAAACCTTGAATCTGATTAACTATTTGATCAACCTACAAAAGATAACTTGCTATATTTTCTTCCTCTTCCATCTTCAAATTCTCAAACTATCTTCTAAAAATCTGAAGCTTAGCTTCCTAAACCTTTCCATCACCTTTATAAATATTCTCAAGTATTACCCAAGTTTCATGAGTAGATTTATATTGCATAACTTTAATAAATTCTAATTCACATAAATGACATAAAATATCATTTAAAGCTTTAACATTATTTTCACTTGCCTTCTTTTTTGCTAGAGTAGTTACAAGTGTCTATGGCTCTTCATATTCTTCCACCACTATTTGCCAAATGTTGAATCTAAGGGCCATCAAATAAGTCTTCATCCTTATGTTCCAAAAAGCATAATTTGTTCCATCAAACAAAGGTGATTTATTTGTAGAAAAACCTTCATGTGATCCAACCATCATGCTTTCATGATCTACCTTCAAGTTGTCAAACTTTTTCCAAAGGAATTGGCTCTGATATCAATTGTTAAAAATGAAATATACTGAGAGGGAGGGTGAAATAGTATATTATATATCTTTTACTTAATCTGATTTATTTTATTTAACCACTTAATCACACATTAAAAGTATGCAATAAGACTAAAATAATAATATAAACCACACAAGAGAGAGAGAGACACCATATTTTTACATGGAAACCCAAAGTGGAAAAAACCATGGAGAACAATTTCAAGTATATGAATGAGCACCAAATCAAAATACAAAGTTTGAAAACACCAACTTACAGGAGCACCAAATCCTTTGTCAAGCACCAACACAACAACTATTTGTGAGCACCAACTCACAGGAGCACCAACCCCTTGCAAAGATTTATGAATATCAACCCACAGTAGCCCCCAACCCCTCTTGTGTATAAAACACAACTATCTCTTAATGTTGATTACTTAACAAATGATAGAACTCTATAATATCTTCTCTTTTCTCTCTTTGAAAATAAATACAAACCATGCACTCTCTTTCATATTACAAATGGCTTCTCAATCTTTTATTTATAGCTTTCCAAATGACCTTTGTCATTCACCCTTTGTGACCCTTCAATCCTCATGGAAAATGGTTTTAAACTTGCATGAACCTTCGTATCCTTGCATTTGAAAAGTCATATGGTGACCCTTAACAAGAAAATGCATCCTTTCCTCTTTTGTCTTTATCTTGGTGACTTTTCATATTCCTCAAAGTGTCTCTTTATGAAAAAATGTGCCATACCCTCTTTTGTCTTTATATGGTGACTCTTGGAATTCCTCAAGATGACTCTTCATGAGAAAATGCTTCCCATTCCTCTTTTTTCTTTACCTCATGACTCTTTGAATTCTCCATGGGCCCTCTTTTGACTTATATGCAACCAAAAATATATTCATTAGTATTAAATAAATATTAACACACATTAGCCAAGATATGAATATAAAAAGCACCATTGAATGAAATGGGGAATTTATAACTAATAATGCTAGAACTTTGATGTCAATGACAATATTTCCAACAATCTCATCTCATCTTAGGGTCATTCTCCAAGAAAACATCCATGCAAGTACAATCTTTGAGAGTCATATAGTCAATTGCCATAGAACTACTATACACAATCAATTTAAAGCTATACACAGTCCCAAATCATATCCATGGAGCCATAGGGAATTTGAAACTATTGAGATCTCTTTTTTAAACATGTACAAGTGACTAGGTTTCCATATGGTACAAAAAAAAGGCACTACAGTAGTCATATATAACACCTTCTCACTATCTGCCATGAAAATGCTCACCCACAGGTGTTTGGGAAGAGGAAACCACATGAAAACTAGAAACATAGTATTTTGAATCCATTTATA
Organism: Torreya grandis; assembly: GCA_037957365.1. Classification (NCBI taxonomy): domain Eukaryota; kingdom Viridiplantae; phylum Streptophyta; class Pinopsida; order Cupressales; family Taxaceae; genus Torreya; species Torreya grandis. The sequence continues at coordinate 2,419,695 of JARHVA010000016.1, read as the reverse complement.
GGTTTTGAATATTTATTTGGAGACAATTTAATGGCTTAAGATTCATTGAATGGTCAAAACAATGCATACTACTCATCATCCTATACCACCACCTATACTTGCAGGCAGTCACCTACAGGTGGCCTAAACAAAGAGTGAAGAGGCCATTTTGAAGTGTGAAATAAGTGCTTAAAATATTATTGAGGGCATGGTAATATGAAAACATAATGAAACATAGGTTTGAAGTGATATATGGCTAAAAAAAGTTGTAATCACCTTTAAATGATGTTGAATGAGTTTCAAGCCCATAGTCCCTCAAAATGGAAAATAGAAGTCTAGGGGGCTTCTTGTGACCATGTCAAAACATGGTGATAGAAGGTCTTAAGCCATATATATAGGTGATTTTGGTAGATAATAAATGGATAGGTATTGTGTCAAAAATGGGAGTCATAAAGTAAGGAGGGGATGGAGTTTTAGAGCCTTAAAGTGGCCTACAAAAACATTATTTCTAGGCTGTGTTATCTATAAGAAGTTTGAGTTTTAAACAAAATTTGTTTCCAAAATTGACATTAGACCATGATATCAATGTAAAGTGTTTAAAAATAATAAATTAGATTATATGTTCTAAATGATTATAATAAAATAATGGTAATTTATGTTTTGACTCCCCAAGCATACCCTCAGTCTATACATAGGGAGATATAGACACCTATTGTAAGATTATCAGATAGTGACCCTTAAAGTGTAATTTGATAGTGTTTTAGACCATTAAAGGTGATTCAAAGGATAATTAAAGTGATAAATTATCTCATGATTGATGATGAGTCTCCAAAAAACATAACCAAGTCCAAATGAGCTCATACACACCTTTAAGGGTTAATATATGTAGGGTTTCTTAGTCAAAGATAGGGATCTCAGTTTGGAGATTAGAGGGTATGTGAAGGGTTTTGGAGAGATTATAATGATTAATTAGGTATATTAACACCTTAATTTTGAAAAAGAGTATCTTAATTACTACTAACAATGTAAAGTACACCTACATAGTTCCCCAAAGACCTAAGTACACCTATAGGCACCCATGACAAAACACAATCAAGCAGTAAGTTGATAAAGGGGTATCTAAAGGATTATTTAGGATAGTAAAGTGAATGGATGAATCCAATAAGGTGTGGAAATGGTGTATAAATATTAAAATATATCTTGGGGAACCATGTTCAAATCCAAGTTATGCAAAATATACCTACAACCATTATAAATAACTGTGTTGGTAGTGAGCAATATGAAGTGATGTTTCTAGGTGTTAGTGTGTTTCAAACATCAAGGGAAAAATATAATCATAATTAAATGAAAATTAAAGCTTAAATAAAGGTTAAAAATAATGTATTGAGGGCTTAGCTTATACAAGACTCTGCTTACAGGGGTATCTCCAAGAGGAAACACAATCTACCTTAGAAGGAACTAGTTTTGGGAGCTTAGAGTTTTAGAGGGTCATATGAGATGAAAAAGAGTTTAAATTTTGTCTATAGGGTAATTGAAATCTACATAAAATCATACAATGATATAATTTCTTATTAAAATAGGGGAAATACCCCTATTTTGTCGTAGATAGGGGGTACTTCCCCTTCAGTACAAATTAGTATAATTGAGAATTAAGGAAAAAATGGATAAACCACAAGCTAAGGAGAATATTAAAATGGTTGAAAAATATATAATACACCTATATAAATATGGTAAATCAAGAAAATGATTATTTTCAATAAGGGAGGTCTAAACTCTTAGGGGTTACAATCAAGTACACTAGGTAGGTTTTGACTTAGAGTCTAAACAAGGGGTTAATTTCAATTATAGCCCTAAGTAAACTCTCAAATTAGTTATGAAATTTATGTGGGATATTTTTATAAGTGTTTTTGGTAATTAAATTCAAATAAACTCATTAGGATGCTCTAAACCCTTAGAATTACAACCATGCATAAAGGCAGAGTTGAGGCCTAGTGTTAGATAAGGGAGTCATTTTCACTTATAATATGTTATATGAATTATAAAATATTAAAAAATATTAATGGGATCAAATAATAATTTTTAAAACCTAAAAATTATATAAAAATCTAAAAGAAATCATTTTTAGACCTTAAAATAACTCAAACATGCAAAGAACAAGGAAAAGAGCTCGATAGGGCAAGTTTGAGAGCTCACACCCCTTTTGATGTTGTGAATGGGAGTATAATAAGTTTAGGGATGTTATTATGGGTATTGAAGGACATATTTTTGGATTTTTTTTTTAGATTTAATGTTAGGTTTTTATGAACAAATGTTAAGAGTGGAAACTACTCGGAAACCCTTCAAAACCCTTACAAGGACTAGTTTGGAGAAATGGATCTATAAATATGATATAATAGCATAGTTTGGTTCTAAAAACTACTATAAATTGGAAATTACTCGTTTAATCTCCCTAAAATGCCAACTAGTTGTATGAAATAATATGGATGGGGTGATAAATAAGGTAATTTTGACCATTTTTTATGTTTTTTAGGATACAGGAAGAGTTTTAAGGTGTAATCAAGTTTGGAGGGAAGTTTTATAATTTTAAAAACTCCATATGGTATTTAAATTTCATGAAAAATCATCTAAATATACAAACTAGGTACTTTAACTCAGCCAGTCAAAACTAGCCTAATGGACAAGCTAGTGAGAAGGGTGAACATCTTCACTTGAGATAATTTCAAAGATTTCCCAATGCATATAAGGCCATAAAGGGTATTGAAAGGTGTCATTAAATTCATTCCATGAATTTTTATGAATATAAGATTCCAATTTTGAGGTCAAGTGTGTTGGGTACATGAAAGAGCAATTTTCTTGACAACAGATGATGATTGCTCTTTTCTAGGTGATTCTAGATGACCAAGCCCATAACCAATACATGGAAAGGCATGATTGATGTAATTAAACTTCATATAAATCAGAAAACCTTTTCCTAATTATTTATAAATCATTAAAATAGGGATAATCATACAAGCAATTTTTATGAGCCAAAATGAGGAGTTTCTTACCACTTTTCATGAAGTTTGTGACTTGGATTGATAGTTGTAGCTCCTAACCTTACATGGTTCATCCCACATTATCTTAACATGCATAAGTAACTCATAGGATCATATTTACAAGCCTTGTGACCCTTGGACTTCTCTCTTCTTCTCTCTCTCATAAGTTCTATAAGAACTAACCATTTTGGCATTGTATTGGATGCTCCACCTAAGTATGGTGAAGCCATGCTAAAATGTATACCTTTTGATCAATAATAATACTTATGTTTAACTCCTCCATGACTGTTATTAGTGTGTTCATTTGAAATGCTTTATTTTTTGTAAGTGAAGACAAGGACTCCTTAGCATGCTATTTCATTCTATCATCTATTTGTAGTTGGAAAGATTCTTCTTACATGGCATATAAAGTTTTATAGGAGATGCCATAGGCCTCTTATCTAGTCCTCCTAGATTTGTACATTCATCCATAACCTCATAATGTAACATTGATGCGAGAAGATGAATATTGGAGAAGTGTATGTTTAGTTTGTCCCTTGATTTCAAGTGTAACATGCATATGGTTGGATGCCATTATCTTATTTGGTGTATCACCTCCCTTAGATTAGTTTTATTCAGTTATCTCTCTCCCTTTTCACCCCCATGTTTAGTGGTAGTTGAAATCCAAAGTGGTACATCAAGGGAGCTATCACTTTCTAGAGATTCACCTCATCATTAGGCTACCCACAAGCCTAGAGCTATTTATATTGTGCCACTTGGATAAGGATAGATTTTACATCTCCTCAAAGGGTGAAAATCCAAGTGACAATATTTTTTGGCATGCTCAGTGGGATTCTTGGTCCAAGAAGTTGAGAGATTTTTGGTGTTGTCTCTCAACAAGTAGCCTTTGGAGGTATATATCAAAGCATCAATGACAACTTTGAAGATATATTAGCTGGTGAAGAAGCCTAGGCTATCCTTTGAAGATTATTAGCAATATATTTTCTTTGTGTTCTTACTTTTAATGAGGTTTAATGGCTGACTTTGGTTTTGAGTTTTGTTCTCTAGAAGTTGGTGAAACCTTCCAAGCTTGTACCATTATCCATTAGTATGAACAAGTTTTTAGTAAACCATGGTGTGACTAATAATTAGCTTTTCCATGAAGTGTATCAATCCTATAATCAGCCTTGCTATGAACCAAATTTTATCCCTCAACAATCCTATGAGCCATGGCAGTTCTATAGTCTTTCATTTTCTTCTCCATGTGGACACCATGTTGTTGGATAACCCTATAAGAATATCTACCAAGGAAACTATCAAGAGACACCTATCTATTAGCTTTAATAACATTCCTATGAGTCTTTTCATATGAAACCAATTTTTTTCATGGATTGTACACAAAATTACCATTGGAAAGATGTAGCTCCTACTCATGTAGATGTTACTCCTCCTAATCAGCCCAATAATTCACTTCCATATGATCTCACTAGTGCTTTCCTCTTTTCCAAACCCATTCATAAGCCTTATTTTTCATCCCACACTCCATCTTCAACTCCTTCACCTTTCACTACGTCTCATACTCTAACTCCTTCACCTCAAATCCATGAGCCTATCCATCAACATTTCCTTCTCAAAGAGGAACCTATCTTGAGAGAAGTAAGTAAAGAAGAACAAATTCAATTCATGGTTGACAAATAAGATCTCATGAGTGATTATGAGGAATAAATAACCATAGAGACTCCCCTTGGTGAACAAAAAAATAGCTGACTAGGTAATGTCTCTATATTTGAAGGGATGTGTTTCTATGAAGAACCCCCTATACTTCACCCTCAATTTGACTTTGAGTTTTATGTGCCACCTCCACCAAATAGTTCATCTTGTCCTCACCCTATCATTCTTTGTATTAATGGAACTATGGTATGGGAATCTAAAGAGGATCAAATGGTTGATAAAGAAGGATAACTCTTGCTTGAAGAAAACCTACCTCCTTGGAAACCTCATTGGCCTAAGTCACATGATTTTAAGATGCCTAGTATTGGCATTACCATAAAGGAGAAAGATATGGAGTATATTACAACCCTTGAATAAGATCCTAAAGATAATCAAAAGGTTTTACATGATCATTTCAAACAAGAAGTGGAATGCACTATCAATAATGAAAGTCAAGCCATCCCTCAATAAGTGGCACTCCTAGGAGAGTTTCATGAGACCAAGATAGAGGAAATAGTTCTTGAAGATGGCATCTATGAAGAAGAAGATTTATGGTAGAGTTTTAATTCCATTTGTAAGGAATTTAATGAGTTGTGTAAATATTATCCTTCTACAAAATATTTCACACATAATGGCAATCTTGTTGATGAGTCTAAACATGATATTGAGTGTTCAACCAAACATAAAGAGGAAACTATTTCTACTGGTCAGGAACCTACTGTCATGAAGTCACTCGATGATGCTAGTATACAAGAAGTTATTGACAAATATTATTGGTAGTCAAAATGGATATATTTCAAGATCTTGAAGAAATTTTATAGGACACTCAACAAGTTAAAAAAATAATCTTTCATAGAGAACAATGATCAAGATTGGATAGAATCTATAAAGATCCTTGATAAGCTATAATAACTTGCAGCTGAGAGGAGGCCCAATCTTGTTGAAAACACTATGGAGGACAAGAAGGTATGTCTTGTTGAATAATAATTTGAATTTAAAATTGAGGATCCGCATCATAAGGTTTAATATTTTTGGATACAAGGGGAATACTTTTACATTACAAACCTATTTTAAGATGGTCTACTTGAGATCACAATGATTGAAGTGCCAAGGAATAGGTATAATCCACAAAACTTCCAATCCAAAGAGAAACATGCTTTGCACCATGTTATATCTCATGAAGAAGGTGATGATTCAAACTTACCCTTTGATCTATGGGGAGGTATGTTCATTGTATTTATACATAGTATTTTTTTCTTTGCTTCTCCTAAGTGCTTTAAGCACATGTGTGTGTTTGCTCTCTTTGTTGTGTGTGTCTTTTGCTTTGTGTGTTGGAGTCATTAGTGTATTTTTTAAATCAAAGTCAATGGTTAAAGGTTTATTTTTTGTCTTAGACTTTAGATGACTCCTAAACCCAATAGACTGATAAGGCTACTAGTCTAGTTAGTATAACAGGCATACAACCCCAATGAGTCACCAATTTATTGACTAAATTTGATTTTTAGTCAAATTGGGGCACCTATAGGTAAAAAATTGACTTTATAGGTTTATAGGGGGTGTAATATGAGTGTCATGAGGTCTATTACATGTTAATTAATCTCAAATGATGTCATATTAGCCTTGGTCAATTAGTTTTTATGTTTATTTATCATTTTGGGTCAATCTAAGGGTCAAAAAGGTGCATTTAATGCTTTATATGGGTTTATAGAGAAATGTGAAGGTGTAAAAATATTATTTAATGCCACATGTGTCCCCATAATTCTTAATTAACTAAAAAAATTTAAAGATGGTAGGTTATATAAAAGAAAAGGTAGTTTTCTAGTGAAAGGAGAAGAAAATGGCACTTATACGACCTCCTTGGAAAGTGTGCCATTTAGAAAAAGGTTGAAATATGACTCTTAAAATTTTACATACTCAGTACCACCATGCTTGGTTTGATTTTAAAGTGCCATTTTGAGGCAAAAATCATTCTGTAGCTTTCTTGGCTTTCTAGACACACAAACGTGACTTGCAGGTTTATACTTGGTATGGTTAGCAACAAGGGTTTCAAGAAAAATCATCTTAGGAGTATATTATAAAATTATTCATATTATATTTTATGTTTGGTTGAGGAGGAATTTTATTCTGAGCTTTATGAACTATTCCTAATAAGTTGACCTTTCATATCTACCTGCTAATCTGTATAGCTTGCAGGTTTTGCCTTAGTTTAGAGAATTTCATAAAAAATAGTCGCTAATTTTGATGATAGAGGATGTTACTTCCACATATAATTTTTTTAATTCTTATTTTAAATTTTCAAGTTCTTTTGAGGAGCCAATCACCTCAAGTTTTCAGATTGGTCCCATTCTCTGTTGTTAGTAGTTTTTCACCATGTTCTAAATTTTTATGCTTTGACAATGACTCCAAGGGTTATGATAGGTCATTAATCATGTTTACAATGTGGAAAAATTATATAATGTCATCTCAAGGTCATTATATAATGAAATTTCCATCAAAGTGTAGTCTTTAAGAGCCATACCATTAATTGCCATAAAACTACCATACACAGTTAATTTGGAGCTATGCACAGTTCCAAATCACATCCATGGAGCCATAGGGAGTTTGAAAATGTTGATATATATTTTTTAAACATGTAAAAGTGACTATGTTTCCATATTTTGAAATAAAATGGCACTAAAGTAGTCATATATAACACCTTCTCACTATCTACCATGAAAATGCTCACACACAGGGGTTTGGGAAGAGGAAACCATGTGAAAACTAGAAGCATAGTCTTTAGAATCCATTTACAAGTTTTTAATATTAATTTGGAGACATTTTAATGGCCTAATATTTATTTAATGGTCAAAACAATGCATACTACTCATCATACTATACCACTACCTATTTTTACAAGCAGTCACCTCCAGGTGGCCTAAGCAGAGAGTGAAGAGGCCATTTTGAAGTGTGAAATAAGTGCTTAAAATATTATTGAGGGCATGGTAAGATGGAAACATCATGATAGATAGGTTTTAAGTGATATATGAATAAAATGAGTTGTAATCACCTTTAAATGATATTGACTGAGTTTCAAGCCCACAGTCCCTAAAAATGGAAATAGAGGTCCAGGGGGCTTCTTTGACCATATAAAAACATGGTGGTAGAATGTATTAAGCAATATAGATATTCTATTTTTGATAGATAATAGCATGGAGAGTTATTTTTTAAAAAATGGGAGTCATAAAGTGAGGATGGGATGGAATTTTTAGAGCCTTAAAGTGGCCTATAAAAACACTATTTCCAAGCATTATTATCCATAAGAAGTTTGAGTTTTGAACAACATTTATTTTAAAAGTTGACATTAGACCATGATATCAAGGTAAAGCATTTAAAAATATTAAATTAGATTATATGGTCTAAAATATTATCATAAAATAATATTACTTTGTGTTTTGACTCCCCAAGCATACCCTCAGTCCATACACAAGGAGATATAAGCACCTACAATAGGACTATCAGACAATGACCCATGAAGTGTACTTTGATGGTTTTTTTAGCACATTAAAGGTGATTAAAAGGATATTATAGGTGATAAATGATCTCATTATTTATGAGGAGTATCCAAACACCTTAACCAAGTCTAAATAAGCTCATACACACCTTTAGGGTTAGTACAGGTAGGGTTTCTCAATCAAAGGCACATAACTCAGTTTGGAGATTAGGGGGTATGTGAAGCATTTTGGAGAGATTATAATAATTAATTAGGTATATTAACACATTTATTTTTATTAATAATATATTCATGACTACTAAAAATATAAAGTACACCTACACAAACCCCCCCAAAGACCTAAGTACACCTACAGGTACCCATGTGAATAAAACAATCAAGCAATGAGTTGATAAAGGGGCATATAAAGGATGATTTAGGATAGGAAATTTAATGCATGAATAAAATAATGTGTGTAAATGGTTTATAAATATTCAAATAGGTCTTGGGGAACCATGTTCAAAGCTAAGTTACACAAAATATACCTACAACCATTGTAACTAACTGTGTTAGCAGTATGAAATGATGTTCCTAGGTGTTAGTGTGTTTAAAAGATCTATGGATGAATATAATAATAATTAAATGAACATGGATTATTAAATTAAGTTTAAAAACAATATATTTAGGGCCTAGCTCATACAAGACTCCACCTATAGGGGTATCTCTAAGAGGAAACACAATCTACCTTGAAAGGAACTAGTTTTGGGAACTTGGAGTTTTGGAGGGTCATATGAGATGAAAAATAGTTTAAATTTTTTACATAGGGTCATTAAAATCTATATAAAATCATATAATTCTCTATTTTATTATAAAAATAGGGGAAGTACCCGTATTTTATCTCAGATAGGGGGTACTTACCCTTGAGTACAAACTAGCAAAATTAAGAGTCAAGGACAAAAAGGATAATAAAAAATCTAAGGAGACTCTTAAAAAGGTTTAATGTAATATAATAAACCTATATAAATATGGGAAATCAATAAATGGAGTATTTTCAATAAGGTAGGTCTAAACCCTTAGGGGTTACAATCAAGTACACTAGACAAGTTTTGACCTAGAGTGCAAATAAGGGGTCAATTTCAATTTAATCCCTAAGTAAACTATATAATTAGTTATGACATTTCTATGGGATATTTTTAGATGTGTTTGAGCTAATTAAATGCAAATAAACTCCTCAAGATGCTCTAAACCCTTGGAATTATAGTCAGGCCTAAAGGTAGGGTTGAGGCCTAGTGTTAGATAAGGGAGTTATTTTCACTTATAGTATTTGATATGACATATAAAATATTGAAAAATATTAATGGGGTCAAATAAGAAGTTTAAAAACCTAAAAATTGTAGATAAAACCAAAGGAAATCATTTTTAGACCTTAAAACAACTCAGACATGTAAGGAACAAGGAAAGGAGCTCGATAGGGCAAGTTTGAGAGCTCACACCTCTTATGATTCTATGAATGGGAGTATGATAAGTTTATGGATGTTATTTGGGGTCTTTAAGGACATATTTTTGGAATTTTATTTCATATTTAATGTTAGGTTTCTATAAATAAACCTTAAGAGTGAAAACTGCTCATAAACCCTTCAAAACTAGAGAAATGGATCTAGAAAGCTGATCTAATGGCATAGTTTGGATATGAAACCTATTGTAAATTTGAAAGGGCTCCCTCAGTCTCCCTCACATTCCAACTATTTGTATGAACTTGTATGAATGGGGTGATAAATAGGGTATTTTTGACCTTTTTTTGTGTTGTGTAGGCTATAAGAGGAGTTTGAAGATGAAATAAGGTTTGGATGGAAGTTTTGGACTATTATAACTCTGTATGTTATTTTAATTTCATGAAAAATCTTCTAAGTGTCCAAACTAGGTGCTTCAACTTAGCTAGTCAAAACTAGTCTAATGGACAAGCTAGTGAGAAGGGTGGAAAGTTTCACTTGAGCTAATTTTAAATATTTTACAATACCTATAAGGACATTGAGGGTATTGAAAAGTGTAATTAACTTATTCCCATGGATTTTAATGAACAAATGACTCCAATTTTGAGGTCAAGTGTGTAGGGTGCATGAAAGAGTAGTTTTTTAATAATAGATGATGATTGCTCCTTTCTAGATAATTTCAAATGACTAGGCTTACAACCAATGTATGGAGAGGAATAATTGATGTCCTTAAATTTAATCCCAATTATCAGACCTATTCCCAATCATTAATAAGTCATTTAAATAGGGATAATCATGTACGTATTATTTTTGAGCCAGAATGAGGAGTTTCTTATCACTTTTCATGAAGTTTGTGACTTGGATTAACACTTGTATCTCTTGAACGTGCATGATTCATAAAAAATCCTATTCACATGCACAATTAAATACTTTTATAATCTTGTCAAGTGTCCTTGTGACCCTTGGAATTCTTTCTTCTCTCTCTCTCACAAGTTCTATAAGAACTAGCTATTTTTGCATTATATTGGATGCTCCATTTGAGTATGGTGAAACCCTAATCAAATGTATACATTTTGATTAATAATAATAATAATTTTTACCTCCTCCATGACTATTATTAGTGTGTTCATTTTGAATGTTTGATTTTTCATAAGTGAAGACTATGCGTTCCTTAACATGTTATTTCATTCTATCATCTATTTGTAGTTGTAAAGCTTCTTTTTACAGGGCATGTGAGTGATCCCAGAGATGTATAAGATTTAGTGATTTAGCCTATTCATTAGTTCCCTCATAGGCCTCTTGTATATTACTTCTATATTTTCACATTCATCCATAACCTCACAATGTAACATTGATGTGAGAAGATGAAGATTAGAGAAACGTATGCTTAGTTTATCCCTTGATTTCAAGTGTAACATGAATATGGTTGGATGCCATCATGTTATTTATTGTATCACCTCCCTTAGATTAGTTTGATTTCATTTATCTCTCTCTTTTCACCCTAAGTTCAGTAGTAGTTACAATATAAAGTGGTACATAAAGGGAACTATCCCTATCTAGAGATTTACCTCATCCTTAGGTTACTTAGTTATTAATGAGGAAATACCCCCTCAAAAGGAGTTGGAGTGAAGATATCAAATCTCTTTAATTTAAGTGTGTTGTAAGTTAATTTCATTATTAATTTGATTATATAAAATGTGATGCATGTGTGATTCATAAGTGTGAAGTATTTCTATAATTTTATTATAATAGTCTCATAGTACAACTATTTGGTGAATTTAGCATAAGTTCATTATAATACACCTAGTAAATCAAGTTAATCTATGAATAAATTATATATATATATATATATATAGTGCTAATATATTTTAAAACCATAAGTACCCTAGGTTGACAATTAATATTAATTAGATTCAAGAATTTGGTATTAATTGGGTAATAAGTCTGGACAATATTTTGGCATCGTTGTCAAGGAGGGTGTCAATTATTACTTTCTAGAATCAATTATTGATTTTAAATATTCATTAATACACTATCCTACCTAGTTGGTCAGGTCAAGTGATGACACTATAGTGTCTTATGCCAGATGTTTAAGTTGTTAGATGTTGATGGTGTATATTATTTTTGATGCACTGTCTTACCTAGTCGGGCAAGTCGAGTGAGGGAACTATGGTGTCTTATGCCAGATGTCTAAGTTTTTAGATATTGATGGTGCATAACTTTAAATTCCTCTTTGCAATCTTGTAATTTAATTAGTTCATGTTTTTAAAATTTACTTTCTTGTAAGAGTGATTTACTTTCTATAAAGTGTACCTTTAATTTTTTTGCTTTCATTTCCTACTTTCTAGGGTAATTTTCTTGCCTTTATTTCCTACTTTCTAGATTAATTTTCTTTCTTTTAGTAGATAACTTTACTTCTTTCTAGAAGTAAAATTTTAATTCTAGTCATCTTTATTTTTGCACTCCTTTATTTCTCTTTTTGCTTATTTTGAAACAACCGCTTGGAACACATGAAAAACAAAAAGACACTAACCCTATGTAGGAAAGGACATGATAGATAAAATGTTTGGCACAACATTTATATAGAGAGAAATAGATTCTTAGAGGAGATTCCTACCAAACAAGCCACAAGTTGCTACTAATAAATAACCATAAATACCTACAAAAACTAAGAATCCTATTGAAAAATATACCATAAGCTGAAGGGCTCTTAAAAAAGAAACACTACAAATTGAAGGAAGCAACTTGAAGAAGAAGTACTATTAGATTTGAAAAAGGAAACAAAATTGGAGGAAGCATTAGCTAAGTTAATAAAGAAAAATGAAGGAGAATAAATTCATAAACCAAACACTCCATAAAGTAACATCAAAACAACATTCAAACAAGGATTTCTTAAAAAAATCAAAGAAAACTTAGGAGAATCTTTGGATTTCTAATTTGGTATAAAGACTATGGATCAAGAGATAAATATTTACTATCAAGCTAATGAAGGGATTGATATAGAATTTGAAGATGTGATCCTTAGTATCTTTGGTATTCATATCACAAGAAAAGCCATCATAAATGGAGAAATAGACTTTGTGGATGATAATGGGACTCCAAATATAGTTACTTTTGAATTTTCTATTCTAGATACAATAGGCATAACACAAATGAAAAATATCCCACCCTCAACCTTACCCAAATTTTGAGGTATATTATCAGAAGACCCAGACACATTTTTGTTTGAATTTGATATCTTCTATAGAAGCTATGACTACAAGCAGGATGCACAAAAATTGAAACTTATTTTAGTCACACTCAAAGGCTCAGCTCTTCGTTGGTTCATGGGAGTGGGTAGTAATTCAGTCCATACTTGGGAGGACATGAAAAAGAAATTTTTGGCTAAGTATCAGGAATATGGATGAGAAATAAATTATAGAATAAATGACATCTTCAAGATGACTCAAAAAAGGGATGAATCTTTGGAAGACTATGTTGAACGATTCATGTTTAGTGTATAAAAATTCAAGTAAAGTGCACTAGTAAAAAAGCCTCTAAAAATCATCTTCCTAATTAGTTGGAAGCCTTGGACCTAATGAGTGGGGGAGATATCTCCCACCTACCATTCACAGACATTAAATATTTGAGCAAGAATTATTTCAGGTCTACCATAAACAAAATAAAGGGAAGTAAGCTTCCACTAAAAACTGTAAGTGGCCTATAAAAATCTAAAGTTAGTAACCTATTACAAGACATGAAACATGATATCATTAGTCATTTGGCCACCTAACTAGATAGCCTGAACTCAAGGCAAAATCAAGTAGCCTTAGATCAAGCTTTAACCATCTATTTTCTCTACTATAAGAAGAAGAAGATAGATTGTAGGTGTCACAAGGTTTGGGATAAAATAACAACATCATAGCTGAATAACTAAAAATAGTAGAGCTACATCATATAGGATGAGATGAGGACTAGGTTTTATATGTTGTATATAGGAAGCCATGAGTTCAATGACCATCTTATTCAAGTATGAGACAAAATACACCTTTTATAAATTTTATCATCTTTAATTCATAATTTACAGAAACTATTCCCAATTAGACTAATCCATGGATGAATATCCCGCTTCCTAATTCTAGCTAGCAACCACCTTAGACAAGTTACCCCATCACCTCCTGGTAGCCTCCATAAAATGTATCCCCACCTTGGACATAAGCTTGGTAATCACCCTAGGGCCCAACATTCACAAAACAGTGGTAGTAGCCCTAGAGACCCAATCAACCCTAGAGAAATCATCAAGGAGGATTCTCTCCACAAAAATAACCTCCTACTCTTATGCCCAATAAACAAGCTACACCCAAGCCTAATTAGCTCCCTATTCAACCCATGCAGAATCCTACAAGTAGCTGGTACAACCAACATTTAGTATTAAACCTATCTAATACCTGGCATATATAGTGAACATCATTAAGGTTCACCTATGTTTAGGGAAAGTTATACCACCCATATCCCCACCCATAATAGTGGATCCAGATCAAGAAACTCCAAAAGATCATGTTAACCCACCTTCACCTCCACAAGAACTCTTTGAACTAACAAATAAAGCTATTGATGAAATAGCCCCACCATTTCTAGAATGTCTTAGCCTTTAGTGCCATGTAATTGATCCTAAATTTGATTTCATAAGACAGCTCAAGAATCTTTATGTTAAAATTCCTCTCTTCCAAGTCATCAAGGATGTGCCCATATATTCCAAAGCTGTCAAAGACTTATGTCTACGTAAAATTGAAAGGAAGAAGAAGGATCTTAATATAGTGCATGTGATTGGCCAACTAGTAGACATTATGCTGAGAAACATCCTACCAAAGAAATATTCAGATCGAGGATACCCAGTAGTAATAGTCCAGATCCATGATTAGTAGTTGTCCAATACATTGATAAACATGGGGGCTGCAATAAATGTAATGACAACTTAAACCATGAAAAAACATTAGTTAAATAATATTCATCCCACATCTACAATACTACAAATAGCTAAAAAGTCTATAATTAGACTATAAGGAGTCATTGAAGATCATATCATTATTATATATTCTTGGGAGTATCTTATAGATTTCATTATGCTATAACCAAAGTCTAATTTAGGTGGATATTCTCTTATCTTAAGATGACTTTATCTTTCCATATTTGATTCCTTCATCAGCTATAAATCAGGTGACATGTTTATTTTCAATGGCAAACACACTAAGAAGTCGGTTCTCTATCCCCCAGCATAGCTGATTTTGGCACCAAAACATATATTATAAGCTAAAGACAATGAGGTAGACCAGCCTCCCTAGATTCCTTTATTCACCATACACCATGCATGCACCTTACATGATTAGGGGGAAGATGAAATTCTCTCTAATGTTTTTAGAATAATTACCAAACTCATTTTTTAGATCTTAACCACTTATAATGTGTTGAGTGCCCATTTTATAGCCTCTAGGAAGAAGGTAATTTTGATGCATCTGTACAAGAAATATTCCACTAGCTGCTACCTCATAGTTGCAACCAAACTAGATCCATTAGCAATATATAAATGATGAAAGCACTCTCATGACAAATTAAAATCTCTCCAATAAAAACATGACTTATTAATAGCAAGTTGGAGTCAAATGAGGAAAACCACCTAGTCGACATATTGCATGCAAACCAATGCACTTTTGAAAGAGATTATGAAGATATGCAAGGAATCAACATAGAAATATGCACACATCATATTTATATCAAAGAAGAATGTCGACCAATCAAATAGCCACAACGTAAGATGAATCCAACTCTTAGATAAATAGTCAAAGTGGAATTATAAAAATTCTTAACCACTAGATTTATATATCCCATCTCATAAAGTGAATGGGTTTAATCATTGATAATTGTACCAAAGAAAAATATAGAATGAAGTGTATGCATATATTATAGGGAACATAATATATCAAACAAAAATGATATCTTTTCTCTACCCTTCAATTATTAGGTGTTGGACACTCTAGTAGGGAAGAAATATTTTGCATTTTTGGATAGCTTTAGTGGTTACAACTAGATTAGGATTGCTCTTGAGGGGTTGAGCACCTTCACTTGTCCCTGGGGTACTTATGATTATGTTATATTATGTTTTGGGCTATGTAACACTCTTGTAACATTTTAGAGGGCCATTTTGAGTATCTTTGTAGATATGACTAATGAATGTGTAGAAATCTATATGGATGACTTAAATATTTATGGAGAAACATTTGATGAGTACCTAAAACACTTGGATAAAGTGCTGTAATGCTATTAGGAGAACCATTTTTCTCTAAATCATAAGAAATGCTACATGTTTATGACAAAAGGCATTATCTTAGGTCACCATGTATCTATTGAAAGAGTTAATGTTGACCCTGCATAAATCATCATCATAAAAAACCTGCCTATTCCTCAAAAATATAAATATGTTAGGAGTTTTTAGGACATGATAGTTACTACAAAAGATTTATCAAAAATTTCAGCAAAGTAGCAGCACCATTGTTCACTCTCTTAACTAAAGATGTTGAATTTATATGACTCATTCTTATGATACAACCTTTCAAATAATTGAAAGAATTATTGATCACCACCCCTATTCAATGTGGTTTTAATTAGAAGTTTCCCTTCCATATTCACACACATGCTTCAGATACTATCCTATGAGCTGTGCTAGGCCAAAAATAAGAAGCACTCAATTATGTTATATATTTTGTAAGCAAGAATCTAAAGGTAGTAGAATTAAGTTACATGATCACTAAAAAATATTTCTTATCAGTAGTCTATGCTATCAACAAGTTTTATCACTATATAACAGGGTATCGAGTCTTTATTCATACAAACCATGCAACCATTTGGACCTTATGAACAAACAGACTATTATAGATAGAGTGATAAGATGGATGTTCTTATTATAAGAATTTGATCTAATAATTGTAGATAATTTTGATAAGAATAATATCATAGATAACTTCTTATCATGCCTACAACCCCCTCAAGAAGATACCATAGTGGATGACTCATTTCTAGATGAGCACCTATTTTCCCTCACCCTTACCACACCTTAGTATGTTGATATTGCTAACTACCTTACCATAGGGTTACTTCAACAACACTTCCTCTCTAAATAAAAATATATTTGATTCAAAAAAGTGGCAGGTATTCATGGCTATCCAGATTCATTTTTTATACTAGGCCTGAATCCATCATCAAAAGATGTCTAAAAAAATGAAGTTCTAGATATCCTCAAAGCCTAGCATGATGAATCTTATGGAGGGCACTTTGTATCCAAGTGTATAATAGTAAAAATATTGAATATAGGATAATATTGGCCCTCATTACATAGATATGTAATAAGGTATACTAATCATTATGATAGATGTCAACATATGAGGAGATCCACACGTTCAGATGAGATGCCTTTGCAGCCTCAAATGGTGCTTGAACCATTTAAAAAATGGGGCCTAGACTTTGTAGGAAATTTTGATCCAAAATCTAACAACAGAGAGTACATTATTATATGTACCTACTCTATCACTAAATGGGTGGAAGTAAAGGCTCTTACACATGCCAGGGATGAGAAGGTGGTAACTTTGCTCTATTAAGAAATATTCACAAGATATGGTGTGCCACAAGAAATTGTCACTGATTAAAGACCCCAATTCACTGATAGTTTAATTACTACTTTGGTCTAACAATATAAGATTAGGAATAATAAACTTCATATCATACATAGTCTAATGGTAAAGTGGAAGTCATCAACAGGGAGTTAGAAAATATTTTGACCAAGACTGTTAGTACATCCCATAAGGATTGGGAGGCTAGACTTCTTAAAGCTATTTGGGATTATAGAATCACATGGAAGACTAATATAGGCTTCACCCCATATGAGTTGGTCGATGTGAATAAACTTATCTTACCAATTAAATTTGAGAACAAGACCTTATGAATGATAGTAAAACTTGGGATGGATATATCTGAAGCACAAAAATGAAGGCTTATGTAATTGAATACCTTAAATAAATACAAATAATAGGCATTATAGAACATAGAAATTGTACAACACCAGTGGATTAGATGTCATGACAATTACTGTAAGACCAACCAATTCAATGCAAGAGATTGGGCCTTTATTTTTGATTTAAAATGTAAGGATCACAAGAGAAAACTCCAAACCAGATGGTTTGGTCTATTTTAGATTCAACATGTTTATGACAATGGAGCAGTATAAATCCAAACCATTGATCTGGTAAGATTTTATCTACTAGTCAATAGCCATAGACTAAAGTTATAAAAAAATCCACTCACTCAGGAGGAGTTTACTAAGCATATACACACACAATTACAAAATGGATACAATGATGTACTGCATCAACATGATGACTCACTAGAAAAAAGGATAACCAACCAACACATGGATGAAGAAATAGAGGACATCCTAACCTTTCTCTAGCATGAAGACTGAGACCTTCACTTGGTCCTTAACCAATCATCGTCACAACTGACTTGGTAAGGACTTAGAATAATTATTTTACTATAGGCAGTAATTAGAGGAAAAAAACTAACAATGAAAATCCTTTTTAGGCATGTTTGGTAGTTTTTGTGTGGAAAACTAGCCTATTGGCTACCTAGAATTATAAAATGGGCCTATATAGAAAACTAGCTTGCTAGCTATTTAGGGGTAAAAACCAAAAAGGAAAACAATTATTTTGAGTAAAACTTTTCATCTTCCTCTAGTCACCATGGGCTATTCTGTAGCTGCTGCAGGCACTTCCCTCACCATTGCTACATGCACCTTTATCAATGAAGATATTCCTTCAATTGCTATGGGATATTCTTAAGTTGTTATAGACACCTTTCCCATAGTTGGACACAACTTTATAATTTCTATGGACACCACCTCTGGTTACTATAGGTACACCCTAACACTTCTTTAAGCACATGCAAGATAGTTCTTCACAAACTCTAAGCTATGGCCTTGGATATGAGCTTTTGAGTAATACATGGAAGACACTAGACAAGCTAGAGGAGGATTAGATTATAAAATTCAAAACATTGCTCAAGTTTACCCCTAAATAATAAGGTAAGATTCACAACAAAAACATACACTTCTAATCTCCATTTAGAGTGTTGTATACCAAAATTTATGGCTATAGGGACACAGATGAAATACTTTCAACTTCTAGTCATTTCATGGAGATGATTTCACTCTATCACATAGTGAGATCTAGGATCTTTGGAGTGCAAGTCCAAAGTTTGAAAACCCTACTGATTACTAAAGGAAATTTCACTAGGCACAAAATCCATAAGGAGTAAGATAACATAGAGACAATTCATCAGCAAGCTCATGTAGAGGAAGATCACAAAGAAACAACACCCTCAACTACCGTCTTTCATGTTCATACAACACTTAACTTAGATTACATAGATATGAAGTAACCACCTTGTGGTAGGAGGGTAATAATCTCTCATCCAACTACAAGACCCCTATTCCAGTTCTATGTAGTATGTCATGATTACATAAAAAAAAGATAAGGGCACCATGGAAGGTTAACATCTTATGATCTCATAATTAATCAAAGGGTCCCACTTCTGTCTAGTTATAACTCCTAAAAAAATCATTACATTCTATCAACCACTCACATACAAACACTCACATATAAATCCTTGATGTAACCCTAGGTAAATCATTAAAAAGGTACATTTTGATCATAGAAAAGTATTTATTGTTTTAATATAACATGTGTTATATTGAAAAACATATTAAATCATTAACATGTCATTCATTAATACCTCTCAAATCACACTTAAACCTTCATGATGATGTTACAATCCACACTTATATCCCTAATCATGACCCCATTCTATCTCTTCCATCCTACTCATTCCACGTCACTTGGGGACAAGTGATAGCTCATGTGGGAGGGGGAAAATGCTGTGGGGAATAATATCACACACTAGAGGATCTATATGTGTGGGATTAGATGCCATAATTATTCCATAATAACCTATAAGGAAAATAATCACTTTCATTATTTTTCCTTGCAATTACATCCATTGACACAAAGCTGAAGGACACTATAACCTGCAACCTACAACCTATAACCATAAACTAATATTATTGAAAAAACCCTAATTTTATATAGGTAGAAATTTAAAAGCCAAATAGATTGTGTTTCTAATTACCAATTGAAAGGATTGGCCAGAAGCTAAACCTACCAGTATGGGAGGGTTAGTTGTGAGAAGGGAACTAAAAGATCATTGGCAACATCAAGGAGACTCAGCAAACTATGCTATCTTCAATAGAGTTGGATGGACCACTTATTTTGAAAAATTATAGAATTTCTTAGAACCCCTTGCTAGGGAATTTGTAGGATCCTTTATAGGAGAGAAAACTACTATACATGGCATCACATTTCTAGTCACTAAAAAACTGGTAAGCCAAACAATTGGGTTGCCATGTATAGGAGAAAACTAGAAAGATAAACCTAATAGTCAAGAATCCAGACAATAGTTTTGTCATGAAGAAGAAAGACTAGTACTGAAGAAAGCTAGTGTAGAGAGACTCATCCTACCTACAGCTTGAAGGAAAATAGATTCATATATCATTAGATATATCACATGTGAAGGAAGGTACTCTCTAATTTATACTCTATATTTTAAATTTATTAATCACTTAAGGCATGATAGAGCCATTAATATTCTAAATCACCTATATAACACTATAAAAAAGATGTCTAAAGAGTACTAGAAGGGGATTGAGAAAGCCCTATCTCATCATTGCCTAATATGGTTGATAACCAAACATAGAATAAACACTATTAGACCTGACCTTAGTTGGGAACAATTTATAACCCTAAAGAATGGTGAACCTTAGCAAAAGGAGGGAAATAATGAGGAGTCTCCTAAAGAGTAGGCCCAAAAATTTCATAATAAAATACTATGATCATTAATGCTATTGGATAGCCCATAGCTATTGAGGGTCCATCTAAAATTGCTACATATAAAAGAAGGAGAAGAAAACTAGTCCTACCTCTTGATGACATAGAAGAGGAAAGTACACCCATAATAACTAAGCAAAATATTCTTTCTCCCACTATTCCAATTATCTCCTCACCAAATATTGATTTTTCCACCATGGGTATTTCAGGGCTAGAGGAATTTCTTCCATCAACTGCTGCACAGGAAGAACAAGTTCCAATAGCCACCCCTCCTAAAAAGAAGAAGAAAATTAAAGAAAATAAACCCTCTATATCAAGAAAGAGATCTCAAGGAATTAAGAAACAAAAGACAACTATAGCCTCCTCACCCATTCACATCAGTGAGGATGAAAAGGGAAAAAAAGAGCCCAAGATTTAAAATACCCTTGATGTGTTCAAGATTACAAAATGTTTTACAAAAGAGGAATCTACCAAGGAAGAAGAAGTAAAGTCACCCAAGCCACCCAGATTCACTGAGGAAGACATGGATATTCTAAAAAAAATTGGGTACATGGAAGAAGAGCTAAAAATGACATATCAACCTATAAAAGAAGAAGAATTAATTGAAAAAAAGATGGAAGAACATTGATGATGATAAAGGATTTTATATCTTTAAAGGGTCAGGCTACACAATCCCCTAGATTTCAAAAAATTCTATGATTTCAAAATATATCCAAGGCTTGCTCAAGGTCGAGCAAGAGGTTAAGTAGGGGGTGTGATGAGGCCACCAATTGCTCTATTTTAGATCCTCATCCATACCTAGTATATATGTTTTTATATGTAAATCCCTCTAACCATCCATGACTCATATAAATGAATGAATGAATTTATGATTTTGTGTGTTCATTGATATATATATATATATGTTATGAATTAATGATGTTTTTTATTTGATTAGATTATACTTGTGTAACTTTATTTAACAAACATTTGGAGAGTAACATAAGGCTGTAGGAATTTTATTTGGGCACAACACTTACAAGTTGCCCATATCAATTGTAGGATTCCACCTACATGTTTCCTATAGCCACTACTAGTTTCCGCCTGTAGGTTGCCCATAGCCACTACAGATTGCCTATATCAAAATTAAGCTTTCACCTATAGGTTATCCACACCACTACATAGAAAAAAACTATTATTGTTATAAGATCTTAAGGATATATCTAGCTATCTTCAGAACTAAGTGAATGATTCAAAAATACCATAGCTATTGTATGAACTGCCCACATGCAAGGAATCCTAGATGTGCTACCAAAGATGAGAAAGATAAGGACAATGGGAAAGAGAAAAAAAGAAGTAAAACATCAAAACAATATACATTATCCTTAACCCAGTCAGGCCTAAAATAAGTAAATTTAGTTACTAACCTCCTAAAGGTTTATTGGGGCAGTTCCTAAGTATTTATACATTTCCTAGTTTAGTGTTTTTGGTTAAAGCTAATAAACTGCCTTCTATATTTAATAGCAGAACCTAGATCAGATTAGGGGTTGAATAAATAATAATAGAATAGTAGAATTATATAAACCATTGCATTTTGAATATTGTAATATTTTGTAGTAATCTTTAATTTATATGAATCTAAGTAATGAGAAGGTTAATTCTATAAGAATATTTTTCAAGTCTCTCGAAGAAAGATTGGAACTCATTGCTAAATGAGGAAGGGCCCCTCAAAAAGAGTTACAGTGAAGATCCTAACTCTCTTTAGTTTAAGTGTGTTGTAAGTTGATTTCATTATTAATTTGATTATATAAAGTGTGATGTATGTGTGATTCATCAGTGTGAAGCATTTTTTTATTTTTGTTATAATAGTCTCATAATACAATTATCTTGTAAATTTAGCATAAGTTCATTATACTGTAGCTAGTTAAGAAAGTTAATCTATGAATTAATAATGCATATATAATGCTAACATCCTTGAAAAGCATATGTACCCTTGGTTGAAAATTAATGTTAATCAAACTCAAGAATCTTGTATTAATTGGGTAATAAATTTGTGCAACAAAAACAAGTACATCAATGCATTCCTAGCAATCTTAAGTGATTGAAACACATATCAAACTTTTCCTCTCAATATGATGTCAGCAAAAGGCTCTTGTAGGTGTGTATTTGCTATATGGAGGTAGTAAACATGGATTGGAGAAACAAGGGTGGATTAATGGTCCAAGGAACAAATTAAAATCATTATTAACCCCTCAAATACATGATTTCCATTAAGGATATATGAAGAAAAGTTCCAAAACATCCATTTTAATGTGAAAACCACTTGCAGACATCTAAAAAAAATAGGTAGGGGTGTTTAATGTTTGGTTGGTGTGGGGAATGAGCTTGTAACTAGTCTTGTATATTATTTAACAACCAAATGAAACTCTCCTAAGATTTTTATGACTTGGAAAACTAACACAACTTGATTACCATTATATGAACAAGATGCACAAGCTCTATACATGTGTGCTTCAACATGAAATTGAGTAAGGAGTTGATTGAGATGAATGGTAAGACTAAAGTTTACCCAAAGCATGATATGATGAAACCAAATATTATAATAGATGATAATATGGCCTTGATACTTGTAAAAAACCATTTTATATTCACATAAAACTTATATAGAAGACCAACATTCTACAATAAGGAAAAATTGACTAAAACTTCACAATGGTGACACCTTACTACAACATGAGAAAACTTGCCCATCAAAACACCATAAAACATGAAACTAATTATGGAGAGCATTTGAGAAGAGAATCAAAATCCTCTAGAGCCAACATCACCAATTAGTTTGTATAGACTTACCCAAAATGGAGCAAAACCTATAGGGTGTAAGAAATAATGAGAAAAAAAACATAGTTAGCTTGTAAATAATAGTTAACCAAACTTGAAACACACACAAAATAAGCACAACACACCAAACAAACACAAGACAAAACAAGACACCAACAAGACTCACACATGTGCATAAGCACTTAGGGAAAACAAGAAAAATAATAGCTATATACAAAGAGAGAGGAGAACCATAGTATTAATGTTTAAGATATATATCATTGACTAGGATATGAAGCTCTTCTCCATCCAAAATTGAGATTTGGAAAGCATTGTATTGCTTGCATTGAGTGATGACATAAGGGCCACTTCACAAAGCATCAAAATTTTTGTGTTTTTTAGGCTTATCCCTATCTTCGTCCTACTTTAGAATAATTTCCTCCTCTTGAAAGATTCTTGGCATGGATTTATTATCAAAGTATATCTTTGTTTGATCTTTATGAGATCTCATAGTTTGCATAGATTTATCCCTTATTTCTTCAAGCTCCATCAACTCACACAACTTGACCTCCATGCTTTCATTTTACAACAATTATAGCTGGTAAGTGACATCCAAGGCTGGTAACTCAATTGAAATAGGCAGTCTAGTTTCTCTCCCATAAATAAGTGTATATGGTGAGTTTCTAATGGCTCTTTTAGGGGTGATTCTATCAACCCAAAGAGATGTCTTCAACTTGGAATGATAAGTTCTTTGGTTTTCCTCCATTGTCCTCTTTATGATTTTTATTAGATTCTTATTAGAAGACTCATCTAGTCCATTCCCTAGTGGATAATAGTTTAAGAATGTAATAAGATAAATACCATGTTTCAAAGCCCACTCACTTGTCTTCATTTTGAGGAAAGCCAATGCATTGTCTGAAATTATTGTTGAAGGAGACCCAAACCTTGTCCTTATGACTTCATAGAAGTCTAAAACTAAACTTTAATTTGATTCTTTGAGAGCTATATCCTCCACCCATATTTTAAAGTAATATGTATCAGTCAACACCCACTTGTGGCTAGCACTAGAAGGTGGGTTGATTAGGCCTATGAAATCTAGATTCCATTACATAAAAGGTTGGTTTAGTTGTATTGGATGAAGAGGAGAGGCTAAAATATTTTTATTACCATCAAAGAGATCACATTTTTGACATTTATTTACCTAAGCATGGGTGCATTTAAACAAATTAGGCCAAAAATATCCATCTCTCATAATCTTAGTAGTTGTGGTTTTTGGAGCAAAGTGACCACCAACTAGTCTATCATAAAACTTAAAAAAGATTTTCTCAACTTGATCTGATTCAACACATCTCAATATAACACTTGAGAATTCCTTCATAAAATATTCCATCAATAATTGCATAAGGAATAGATTGTAATATGAAGTACCTTATTTTAGCTCTATTAAGGCCTTATGGACACTCACCAGTTTGAATAAAATGGATCATTTATTGTGTCAAAATCCTCATTTATGAAGATTAAACTATAATAATATCATAATCAAGGGATAAAATAACTTATTTTTATTCCTTTAAATCTGAATCAAGGTGCTCACATAACCCCTTCCCTTTCACTAGCTTGGTTGTTTTGATTTCTACATCATACTCCATCACTTTTGTGATCTAATCAGCCCTTTTTTCATTTAAATATATGCTCAAAAGGAAGTATTTAACACTAGGATGAGGTACTAATATATTATTCTTGTTTTTAGACAACATGTGCCTAAAATTCTTTAGACTTATATCAATTGAAAGTACTTGCTTCTCTACGTAAGTATATCTTACCTCATAGCCTTCCAATCCTTAACTAAAGAAGGCAATAGACTGTTCCAAGTTTTCTTCATTTGTCTGAGTGAGCATGGCAGAGATTACCTCTTCATTTCCAAAGGTATACAAGTTTAAATACTTTGAATAATTAGGACTTTCAAGTGTTGGAGCTTGAGCAATAGATTACTTGATCTCTTCAAAACTCTCCTTCCTTATCCTTGTCCAAGTAAACACTTCATATTTCCCTAGCATGGAGGTTAGAGGCTTGAATAAATTAGAAAATTCAAGAATAAAAATCCTTAGGAAATTTATTTTTCCAAAGAAAATTTTCAAAACTTTTTTGTGTTTGGGTAAAGTCAATGCCAAGATTGCACTCACCCTTTCAGGATCTATGGATACGCCTTTCTTTGAGATAATGTGTCTTAAAAGTTTGCCTTCATGGATAAAACACACACATTTATTTGGGTTAAAATAGATTCTAAACTCTCTAAATATCTAAAAAATATGCCTAATATGATTCAAATGGTGCTTTTCATCCTTAGAGAAAACTATGATATCATCAAGATACACCAACACTATATCATTTATTAGACCTTGAAAAGCCATATCCATTTCACGTTAAAATGTTGCATCAACATCATAAAAAACAAAAGGAATTTTATTATAATAACATGTACCCCATTTATTAGTAAAGGCTATCTTATATTGATCTCCTTCCTTCACCAAAAACTAATTATACCCAAAATATTTATTAAGGAATGAGAAACTTTCACTACCTAGCATAACTTGCGAAATTTGATACATAAAAGGAAAAGGATAATGATCCTTAAAGGAAACTCTATTGAAGTCTATAAATTTGACACATAGCTTGATTTACCCATTCTTTTTCCTCATCAAAACTAAGTTTTACAACGAGGATGAATGCTTAATAGGAAAAATGATCTTAGACTCAATCAACTTTGTAAGCTCCTTTCTCATGAGAGGCTCAATTTTAGAATTGATTGGCCTTTGTATTTACTTGATAGGCTTATAATTCTCATATATCTCTATGGTATTTTGAGCTAAGTTTAGATCAAATCCTTATAAATCACTATATTCCCATGCAAATACATTAGAAAATTACTTTCATAACTCAATGAAAGCATATTTTTCTTCTCTAGTACATACCTTCCCAAGAGCAAGAAACTTATCCTTGAAGATTTGTACTCATATTTTTCTTTCTTATTAGACATGTTTAAATTTTATTTATTCAACTGATCGTCATCATTGAAGATAATCTCAAGTGTGACCAAGCCCTTAGAGAGCTTATTTGTCTTCAATTGTACAATCTGCCCTCCATATTGGTCACTATCAAAAACTTTCCATTTAGTCACATTATTAGGTATAGAGGGCCTTACAATCCCTTTGATATGGGGCTGGTTCTTATCTTCTCTTATCCCTCTTAGAACATCAAACTAAGATCTAATTAATACCAACCTATCAACATGTTTGTTATATTCTCTTGGTATAAATTGAATTTTGAAATCTTGGAAATCTTCCAAAAGATCCCACACTCTATGTTTATAAGAATTAAGCAGGGAATTTTTAGTCATATTTTGGCCTATTACTTGATTCATGACCAACTCACTATTACCATAAATTTTTAACTCTTTCACACCTCTCTTCATAGCCCACTCATAGACATGAATGAGAGCATCATATTATTCCACATTACAAGTAAAATTGAAGTGAAATATAAAATTAGAGTAATACCTTTCCTTGGATGGAGAAACCAACATTGCTCCACCACCTGATCTAACCATGCTTCTTGATCCATGAAAGAATAGTTACCACAAGCCATCCCTACTCTCATTTGGCTTCATCAAATTTGGCATAAAAAAGCCTTATTCATGAAGGAAATACAATCCAAGACTAGATTCCTCTATTAATTTTTAAGGATCATGTTCATAATTCTCAACTCCCCATTCATCTAGATACAAATCAGAAACTCTTTCAATAGAAGAAGTTGGGGATTGATCTATGTGAAGATGCTCCTCATCAAGAATAACATAATTGACATTTAAAACATTAAGAATGTAGGGATATAAATTATTGTGATGAATATGATCTGATTCAATCTTTACCTTCGTACCATACTTCATCCTAAAAATCATATATGACCAATTGGCTACCAAGTGTTCACCTATCTTGGTTGTAAACTCTCTTGACAAATAAAGAGTAAAATATGGATGTAAATATACAATAACCACATCATGAGGGATGAAAAAAGTAAGAAAATAATGTAAAATAAAATTCAAATAATTTACTACTCCCAAGGTCTTTTTTGGTGATCCATCTAATTGTAGAACTCCTTTAGCCATTGGTTCATACTTGAGGTTTAGTTTATTTATTATTGACTTGGGCATAACTGAAGTACTATCCCAACTATATATGATGAAATTATGAACTAATCAATCAAAAATGATTAAATATAGATAAAAATGAGGAGTATTATCAATTTTATTCACTTGTACATCAATAGGCTGAGTTCCATTCACCAAGACAACATTTTCAGTCCTCGCTAATCCACCTTATTTGCCCAATCCAAGTAATTATTTTTGGAGCATATCCTTTTGTCTTGATATTATCAATGAATCCCATAATTAAATATTCATGTTTAACTTCATTTGATCTACCACATTGATATAAGGATTACTCACCTTGAAAGTCTCTTTTGAAGCACTAGTACCTTATGGTGTAGCATGTGAACATGGTTGTGTCAGATTTACCCTTGCATTCTAATTTTTTTGATTTTATTGCACCTTAGGAGCTGATTTAGACCCAAATACTATTGGAGGTGATGTAGGAGTCAAAATATGCCCTTTATTTTCCCCTTTTGTCTCTTCAACAACCCTCTCTTTAGATTTAGTGTTAGAGGACATACTAGAATTCACAATGTTTGAACTTCCCAAGTGATTCATAGCAAAAAATACCCATTCTAGGTGATTAATAATAGTAGAATCAGATTGTGTTTGTCCATTTTCCATTTCATTTTGCATTTTCATCTCAAAATTGGGAACTTGAGGTGCTTGACTACCTTGCATTGTCATGTCTTGACTAGGCATTTCATTGGCATATACAACTTGGCCTTGATTTTGGTCATAGGAAGGATAACATGGTTGTTCTTGAAAAATTTGTTTTGAGTGGGAAAAATATCTTTATAATATTATGGGGAATTAATATTATAACTTTGATAAGGTTTATCTTGAGTGATTTGACCTCATCCTTGAGCATTACCTTAAAAAGGAGGCCTACTTGCTTGTCAAAATTGATTATAGGGCTGATAAGGTGTGTAACTTTGAGATTGTTACCTTTTGAGGGTAACCAATTCATTTGTAACACTTTTAAGAAAACTCTTGACTTCATTAATCTCATTAGTAAGGGCAAGGGTAGACTTTTCTTGACTATTAGGTAAAGGAGCCAAGGTAGGTAATGCAACTTGACTAGGAGGCTAAAAATTAGAGAACAATGGCATTGGTGGTTTAGGAGTAATATTACCTACTTGAAAAAGACAATTCTCATCATTAATAGCTATCTCATAGGAAACATGTAGTGTATTTCCACACATGGATTGGATCATCATGGCTACATCATTATTCAATGCTTTTAGGTAGTATAAGAAGGCATAATTTGGAGTAGTTCTCACAAGGGTTGGGATCCTATTCCCATGTATTTTGAAAGCTAGATTTAAAATATTATTTGAAATCTTGAGGATCCATCATGATAGTAGTCAATTACTCAGATAGTGACAAATAATCACTCATCTCTTCAAACCTCTTAGACAATAGATTTCCTAGTTTATCCCATGAAGTAATGGATTTTTTAGGTAGAGTTCCATACTAATATAAAGATTTCCATTTGAAAGACAATGCCAATATCCTGATAAAAACATTATTTTTAGTGATATTATGGATGTTAAAAATTCTTTCCATGTTTCTAACATGTTTAATGGGAGTAATAGGAACTTCTCCACTAAAATATGGAACACTCTTAAGGGCTACTCCAAGAATTTGGTCATATTGGGAAAGATTCAAAAGAGATGATCTGGTAAAGGCTATAAAAAGAAGGTTCCTAGCCATATTGAAATGTAGGACATGTGTATTATGAGTTGAAATAAGTAGGAAGTTGGACTTATTAAACACCAACTCTCCTTAATAAGGATGAGTATTCACAAATCTGAATCTTTTGACAAAATACAAAGGCAATTGCACAAACTCAAAAGGTATATATTTAGTAATAAACCTAGTGGTCAAATTTGGCATGGAAATTAAGGATTAATCAAAAATAAAAGAGTTGAAAACCTAGTGGAGTCACTAGGTACTGAATGTAGATGCTCTTGTCACTGTAAACATGCTAAGCTTGGTACCAATCTTGGATAATCTTTTAAGCCTTAGAGTACCACTAGGCATGCCAAAAACTATTATCACTTAGATTTTCACCCCTTAAGGAGATGCATAAATTCTCATAATCCAAGTGGCACAATGGAAACATCTCACTTGCTGTGGGTAATCAATTTGATGAGATGAATCTCTAGAAGGGCTAGTTCCCTTGATGTATTCTTTAAACTTTCACTTATCAACTTTGCATGAAAAGGGTTAAGAAGACAAACTTAAAAAGATAAAAGGTGATAAAAAATATTGAATTTCCTCATATTTACTTAATTTATACTACTTAGAGCAAATCAAAGCTTTTTTCACATAAAACTCATAACTCAAGATAGATTGTTACATCAATGTTTCATATGCTAGGTTTAAGAGGTATATTAGTGTTTAGGAGGGATGATGAATTATAATTTGGAGAATAAAATAATATAACACCTATAAAACACTTATAAACTAAAATATAACACTAACAAAAACCTATAACAATTACTATTCTACACACTTGGTGAACAATCAAGGATAACATGCTAGAAAAGATAATCTTCTACTAGACAAGACCAATAATATTGTAACAAAACTCAATTATACAACATGTAAGTAGGAAAATTAACTTTTTTATTACTTCAAGAGTCATTCAAATACAAAATTGGCTAGGGTTTCACCATTAACGAATGTAGGCTACTCAAATGAGCCAAAAAGGTCACTATTTATAACATTTGGAAGAGGGATGAGACAGTGGAAGTATAAAGGTCACTTGGACACTTTTAAAGATAATAAAAGAGGTTAAATATTCATGATAAAGATGTGTGAAATTAAACATGTAATTTAAGGCAGTAAAAGTGTCCATACAAGTCATGAAACTCATGAAAAATGGCATGAAACTCCTTATGTTGGCTGAAAAAACTACCTTCATCATCCACACCTATGTGAACATACCAAAATTTACTAGGGATAGGTTTGATGATTGGAATGAGAGGGAAGGATTTTAGACATGCCTCTCCATTCATTGGATTCAATCTTGGTGATCTAGAAACTTTTGGAAATGAGCAATCATCATATGCAGTCTAATAAACTCCTCTTTTAGTCACCCCTCATACTTGGCATCAAAATTGGATTAAATTTTCTATAAAAATATATGTAAAGGAGTGGATGAAACTTGGAAATACCCTCCATGTCCTTATATTTCCTAGGTTCTCATTAAAAGGACATCTAATTGAGGTTTTCACACTTCTCACCCTCATGTTCACTATGCCAATTTTGATTGGCTAAGATGAGAGATAATGTTTGAACACTTAGGAGTTTTAACAAGGCATTAAAACCATATTTAGTTATCAAAAATCTATAATTCATCCTAAACTTTATTTAATGTTTAGATCCCTTCTAGAACCTATAAAACACACAAAATAGTCAAAATTACCATTTTTTTACCTTGTTCATATAATTAAATATAATTAAAACGGGTGGGGTGGAGAATAATAGAGTAATTTAAAAGTTAAAATAACTTTCATGGTTAAACTATTTCAATATATAAAATATCCAACTTCATTTCCTTCATTGGGTCTTGACTAAGGGTCTGCAAGGGTTTTAGGCAGTTTTCACTCTTAAGATTTGTTAATAAATATTTGACATTATAAATGATTTTTTTTTCACAAATTTGATATTCAAGACCCCTAATAACCTCCCCAAACTCATTTGTCATCCATTCATAGTCTCATGAAATATGTGAGCATTCAAAACTAGACTATTGAGCTTATTTTCACAATTTTCTTGCATGCTTGAATTGTCTCTGAGCTAAAATTAGATTTCTTATAGGTTTATATATATTAAAAAAGATAAAAAATGTATAAATACATCTCATGAACATGTGAAAATTATATAGATATCTCACCAAAATATAATAGTGAGGTTGGACCCCTAATTGGCTCTAGGTCCCTTTAAGGCCTAATGGGTTTAGCAATCACCCTGATAGTTTTGGCTATTTTTACTAATATCTCATGACTGGGCTGGTTTATCATGCTTATTCACACCTAAATCAAGATCAAAAATTCACTACACAACTTTCCTATAACTCCTTTTCATTTCTTCCTGTCATTCACTAACTAGGCATAATTGGAGCTTGTCTAGTTGAACTATGTGTAGGAGTGTTTTAATCACTTTGAGAGGTATGAGATTAAATTAGTGATTAATATCACATATTTACCTTTCATATGCATTAAAATATTTTTCTTGAGTTTCCCCAAGATTTCTATCAATTTTCTCACCCTCAGCTTCATTTGTTTGTTTTGTTAAACCCTAATTTTTCTTGACTAGCTAACCTATGAGACAAAATAATGAGAAAAATTAATATTATATAAGTTTTATTAGGTCATAATTAATAATTTTACCAATTTTTTTATTTATATTCATCCAATTAGGTACCTAACTAACTCAATTTTCCCAAAAAGGCCTCCCAAGGGACTGTTTTCTTGCATTTTTTACTTTCACCTAAGAATGACCTCTCAATGCTAACTCCAAGATGATTACGATTCTTAAAAATATTAACCACCTAAAATTCATGATAAATAATATTTTAATTTAGAAAAAAAAAACTTTTATTCTTTGGATTCCTCATTCTTACCTATTGAGCAACATGGGTTTCCTAGCTCATCTGTATGGACTGCTACCTTTGGCTAGTAGGAAGAGTAGGTGATCATCTTAAAGGGGCTAATAGAGATTATGAAAACACTTTATAAATAAATCATGAACCATTTCAAGTTTATAATAAACCATATCCCTCTTCCTAAGCAAGTTCACCTCCTTACCCTTAATTCATGCTCAAGACTGCACACTCAGTTGTAGGTGTATACAAGGCTCCAAAAGGTCTATGTAAGCTTGTTTCATAATTATAAGAATTCATGGAGGTGTTAAAAATCCAATTAATCATGTTAACTCTACTTTTACCCTTCATGTGTACTTTTAATTCATCAAACTAAGTTCTCCCTACCCTGACTGTGAAACTCTACTTTTTTGATTCTTGTAGGTGTGTGTGAGATGAAATTGAGCTTGGTCATGGTATGGAGAGACTATCCTTGCATCCTTGGGGTCATAAATCATCTAATGATACATATTATCACCTTTTATGGGCTCAAATACCATCAAAACACCTTGCTTAGGCCACTAATTGCCTATTATACTGTAAGTGCATATTTTCCTATAAAGGGACACTTGGAGGTGTCCATGATCTTGAAAAACTATGCATACACATCCTAATAGTTACCCTCATGTTATATATACATCATTTAATCAATGGAATAATTATCTCCAACATGAGAGTGTGTTTTTTTTCTCTTGGGATATCAATTGTCATTCAAACCTTAAACCAATATATAAGAATGCAGGGTTTTAGTGCTTTCAAAGGCATCTTTAGGACCCCAAAAAACCACTTTCCATAAATCCTCTTGACCCCATTTTTGGCATAGTATTTATCCATACTAGTGTAAATAAATTCTACCTATCTATATGCTTTAAAACCCTTTACAAACATGTTGTAAGACATCCACAAAACACCTATGGACCTCTATTTTCATATTTTTGGGAAACCTTCCTTGAACTCAGTCTTTGTTCCTTCCAACATGATTTATTCCTAATTTTATCTATATTACACCTCATATAGGTATATTTTGGCATTTACACATGATAGGAACCATAATAAGGTTTTGCCATATTTCATCTTTCTATACAAATGCCTTCATGGCTTTGTGGTACCACCTATAGGTGGTCATTTGCACATACACAGGCAGTAGGTCAATTGGATAGTATACAAGGTGTATATTTTTTCAATAACCCCTACATTTTCACCAATTAAATCAATGCATTCTTCAAAATATTCAGATATTGAAACACATATCAAACTTTTCCTCTCAGCATGACATCAACAAAAGGCTCTTGTAAGTGTGTATTTATTATATGGAGGTAGTAAACATGGATTGGATCAAAAAGGGTGGATGAATGGTTCTAAGAACAACTGAAACTCATTTTTAACCCCTAAAATACATGATTTACGTTAATTATATTTGAATACAAGTTCCAAAACATCCATTTCAATGTGAAAACCACTTGCAAACATTTGGAACAAAGCAGGCAGGGGTCTCTAATGACTGGTTGGTGTGGGAAATGAGCTTGTAACTAGTATTATATATTATTTAACAACAAAATAAAACTATATTAATCTCTTGATGAATTGGAAATCTAACAAACCCTAATTAACATTTCATGAATAAGATAGACAAGCTCTATACATGTGTGCTTTAACATGAAATTGAGCAAGGAGTTGACTGAGATTAATGGTAAGACTAAAAGTTACCCAAAGCATGATATGATGAAACCAAACATGGGAAGAGATGATAAAATGTAATTAATAACTATGAAACACCATATTATACTCACATGAAACCTCTGTAGAAGACTAACTTTCTGTAGTAAAGAAGAATTGAGTAAAACATCACAATGATGACACATTCTTGCAACATGAGACAACTTACCCATAAAAACACCATGAAAAAATAAAATAAGTATATAGATAATTTTATAAGAGATTAAAAATCCTCTAGATCCAACATCACCAATTGGTTTATACAGACTTATCCAAAATGGAGCAAAACCTATAAGGTGCAGGAAATAATGAGAAAAAACATAGTCATCTTGTAAAGGATGGTTCATAAATCATGATTGAACAAACTTGGAATTATTATTATATAAATTAAGGTATCTAATTTTAATATTACCTCCCAAAATAATTTGACCTGAAACATCTTCAAGTATTTATACTAAGCACAAACTTGCTAGTCACTTATGTATGTCTCGAAAGGCAAAAAAGGAGTATAATGGTTTTGGATTAAAAATGGCACTTACATAGCATGTAAAGTTTAGAGATGAGGGTGAGGAATATTAAGAGTCATTCCATAACCTTTTACCAAATGTCACCTTCCCCCATGCACTGTACAAGTGCTAAACTCACCCTTTTCAATTGATTACCTAATCTTCAGTTAGATAACCTACAAGATTCTAATTTAAATAATATTATTGACAAGGAATATGACCTATTGTATGTTTTAAAGGAAAATTAGACACTTGGACACCTTGATAACTATGACACTTGCATTTATGACCCCTAAAATCCCATTAAATGACCTAAAATAACAAATAAACTTATTAGACCATGACTAAGGCTAAAAAATCATTAAATAACATCAAATGGATTATAACATACCATATGACAGACAAGGTATTAGACCCATAAAAATATAAAAAACCAAGTTTTTTACTTATAGGGGTCTAAATTTGATCTAAAAGTCAAATTTGGTCAACATAATGAAGAACAAAAGAATGTAACTCAACACAAGATGAAGACTAATGTGAATCAGGACAATCATACTTTGAAGACAAATCATCAGATAAGGAATGAAGGTGTTGATAGAATAAAGACAAATTAGATTAGATAACTAAATGCCATGAGGTATGCAAGATTTAGTGTTTACTGTTACACATGTAATCAATTCGGTCATAGGGTTAGAGAATACAAGAGACCTATTAGAAATGAGTTTGCATGGAACTATGATAGGAGTCATCAGTCAAAAGTGTGAATAGAATGAAGTGATTTAACTGTCTTGATGTGGGACACATTAAATTTTTTTTGCCAAATAAGGTATGGCAAGATACATTTCTTGTAAAAGGTATAGTGTGCTTTACCTACAAGACAAAATGAGTTCAATCCAGATCCTAGAGTGTAAGAAAGAAGGTAAGTTAAGTCATGGAAGAAAAAAGTGAGAAGTGTGAGTCATGATGAGTCTACAGTCTACGTAATTTATTTGCTATGATGGAGAAAGCTACAAAAATTTAAAAGTGCCAAGAGGTCTCATTGTCTACTTATGTTGAGAATGAAGAGACCAAGCTCAAGGAGAAGACCAAGGTACTTGTTGAGGCTAGTTATGAGGTTTGTATGGATCCAAGTGAAAATATTATTGTTGCTAAGAAAGTATCATTCAAAGAACATCAATTATTAGTACTTAGTGATGAGGTTCCTAATTGCAAGATGGATTATTTAGATGAAAAGTTATGTCATGAATCTATTTTGTCTCCATGTTTTGTCAATCCAATCATTGAAAATAAAGAGAATATTTTAGTGGATGAGCATGTTACTTATCTTAAGTATAATAAGAAGAAGAATTATAAATATCAGATGGTCAAAGAGGAGAAGGAATATGTGGAGTTGTGGGCAACTATTGGTTTCACATTATTCTAGGACATTGTGAAGTAGGGTATCTCTACCTATGCTTCTTAAGAGACATATTTATTATAGAGAAGCAAGTTTGTGTGCTCAAAATAATAATTACAATTTGTGTAGAGACTTGTGATGATCTTAGAAGGTTATTGGTTAAGGGGGAACCTCAAATTCATGAGCTTGCTCTAGAGGTTTGTGAAGGAGATATTATGCAGGGTCATAATGGGTGTTTTCAAATGGCATAATGAATTTGATGCAATTTCAAGTATATTTTGGTGATAAAAAAGTTTTTTGCACTTCTTTGTGATGTTCTCTAGGTGTTTTTGTTGTCTAAAGGTATGTTGAAGGAAAATTGAATATTTTTGAATGCTCTCAATTTTCCTAGTTTGTACTTAAGAGTATACAAATATTAAAATGGGTTATAGGATGTATGGGTTCTCAAAGGTATGGAGGATAAATTATATTTCCAAAAGTGTGTGATGGTTGTCTCTAGGTGTGCAAGAATTTTAAGAGGTGTGCATTGACCAAAAGGAGGTTTGTTGATCTTGCTTGTTTTAAGATTTTGGGATTTGGGATATGCTAGAAAAGTGGTCTACCTTATGAGTTGAGTTTTAAGGCTTATTAATAGGTTTAATGGAATAAATGGGTTATCAAATCAAGCTTCACAGAGTTTTGAAGGTTTTTGGTTTTCAAGTTATTCAAGTTTTTGTAAAGATGGAGGCTTAATTGGTAAGTTGGTTTGTGAAGGAAGTATGTTTCATAGGATGATCTAGGTTATGAAAATTGGTGTGATTGAATGGGAATATGAGAATACTCCATATATGAAGTTTTAGATCTTGAAGACGTGTCTACTAAAAATTGTGGGCTATACACATTTTAGGTAGGGCTACAAGGAGGCTAGATAGGCCTAGTGTGAAAAGAGTGTCTTTTGATAAATTTATCCAAAAGATAAATGCATGAGTATTTAAAGGTGAGTTTTTAACTTTTTTTAGTGCATGTTTCATATTTAGTGAGTGGCATGAAGTTCTAGTGGTGGTCCTTGTGGTAGCTTGAGAGAGAAGGCTAGTAAGCATGTGTGGTGGTTCTTCATGGTGTATGAAGATTTGAAGATGCTCATGTGATGTAATGGATCAAATATATTAATGGGATTCCATATCAGATGTTTCTTGGTGATTTTAATTAGATTTTAATGCTTTTGTGAATTCTTTCTTCATTGGTTGAAGTGCTTGGTTGAAGAGAGTGTTGACATGGAGCAAGAATGAAGTTATCAAGGTAAGAAGAAGTAGGCTCAAGGTAAGGGGAATTTTAACTATCTTTCTAAGATGGTATAATCTTATTAATAGTTTTTTAGGTCCTAAAGATCATTTTTTTCCCACTTTATCATTGTGTCAAAGGGGAAGAAAGTTCCTGTTGTGAGAGTGCTTGAAGAGAGAAAAGGAAGGTGAGTTGTATATTACTATATATTATGGTTGTTGACATAAATTAAAGTGGGGGATATTATTAGAGAATTGTAAATGATGTCATGGATGTGTCCAGGTGAGTAGATGAAGTGCCTTGATATTCTAAGTGACAATGATAAAGTGTGCAATGTGCTTGTCCTAGTATGTTTGAAGAAGGTTTGGTTGATCTTCAAAGTTGGAATGGTTTGAGATGATTTGTGATGAGTATGAAGTATTGATAATTTATAATGGGTCCTATTAGTAGTCAAGGATGATTGAGTATCTTGTGTGCATGAGTGGAATTCACTCGATTCATTATTGTTCTCATTTAGACATTTTGTGTCCAATAGGAGAAAATCTAAGTAGGCATTTTACTAACATCATTATTACCACATGTGGAGGATTCAGGGTGAGTTTGTCATATGGTTATGATAAAATTACTCCATAATTTCTATGAGTTAATTATTAAGTCATGCAATATAGCACCATCAAAGATATATGGGTGCAAAGTTGGGTTCTTAGTCATTTTGATAGTGTTTTTCTATAGCCAAATTTACAATGTCACAAGAAAAATTGAGTAAGCATTTTGATGTAGTCATATATTTCACATGTGGAAATTTTAGGAGAAGGTGATCATATGGGTTTGTTAATTTTTTTTCCTAGATGATTTATGCTAAATTTTAGATCATGCATCGAAACACATCAAAAGGTATGCAGTTACAAAGTTGGCCTTTTAGGGAATTGTTGGCTCTGTGATAGATAAATATGAGAAGGAATTTTTATGTTGTTATAAATAACATGTATGAAGGTTCCAAGAGTATTTTGACACATGGTTGTATTATATTATGTGAGGAAATCATATGGTCCAAATTTAAGAACATGTGCTTGAGCAAAACAAAAGTTATGGAGGTGAAAATTTGGCCTTCCAGGTAGATTTGCAAAGGTTCCCATAATTAGTAATTTTTGAGAAAGGGTAAATACTAGGACCAAATGGATATCTTATAGATCATGAATGATTGTATATATTTATTTAATGGTTCACACTACATGATAAGGACTTAACTGACTTGTAGAGATTGATGGTACATGAGAGTTCATACATCTAGATCTACGGTGCGCAACAAGTCAAAGAGGTCAAAGTGTCTGAGGTTTAATACTAAGAAAATGTATCAAATAGGATCTAAAGGTGATCAGGTGTTTTTACATATTTATCAAATGATGCACGTTGCATGATAGAGATCGATGGTGTGCTTTGAGTCAAGATTGCAAGATTGTACAAGATGAGGTCAACATGTTCAAGGTTTAACATTTGGCATTGGTACAATATGCATTAAATTTTAAAGAAGATAGATGGTATATGTTTAATATAAGTATAAAGGATATAATATGTGAGAATAGTGTTCAATTTTTAAATGTGACCATTTGCATTTGAATATTTGAATTTAATAAAGGGAAAAACTAGTCTATGGTTTTTGGACCATATTTTTTGATCCAAGATGAATTTTATCATGGTGTAAAAATAAAAGTGGTATAAGACTATAAGGCACATCTGAAAATATAATTTTTAAGATCTAAAAGTGTATACAGTCATAGTTATGAATATTAAAATTTGACTATGTGTTTGTGTGTATTCTGTAACTAACCCAAGAAGATTGTTCAAGTTTGTTTTGATATTGTTTTAATATATATTGATGAATTGGATATTAGGGAGTGTTTTATAATTCATGAGGATTATATGTGTACATTATAAAGGTTTTAACAATTATATGTAGTATGAATAATGGTTTATAATTTGACTATGTGTCCATTCATGGTGACTGTGTGTCTAGAGAAGTGTTTAAGCTAATTATGCTTAAGCAGAACGGAACTTTGTTGGTTTTTGGAACTTAAGGGGGATATATAGATCATATATAATGGGTCCATGTATTTTTAAATGGTACTATGTTCTTACTTTGATGAAGTGCTAAATGGGTGAATAGGTATCCATGAGACCTACAATGGCTTAATTAAAAGTTGTAGTTATTTAAAGGTGACCCATAGATGCTATGGACAACCTATGAAGATTGTATTGACATGTGTATTCATATGATAGATGATTTAAGGGTTGAGGCATGCCTAATGGTTGACCAAGATGCTGATAATCATGAATTCTCTCTATATTGTGAAACCAAATGTGATTGTTTATAGACTTGTGGGAGAGACTTGTGAGTGTGATTTGCACTTGAGATCAAAGTGTTGTGAAGTGAAGGAAATGGTGGGTGACATATGGATGAGTTGAATAATATAATAAATTGAGAACTATTTGTATGACTTGTAGGTCATAATTCTATTGGTAGAATAGTGTTCTTATTGTTTGAGTATGAACAAAAGTGAAGAGTGATCATTAGAGGTCCATCATCAAGTGTTGAATACATTAGTTCAAAGGTAGATGTGTTCATAGGTGTTATTGTGTAAGCTCAACATCTAAGGGGGTTACATCCTCCTTACAAGGCGAAACTTGCTAAATGTCTAGTTTTTGTTGTAGCTCAGCTAGATAGGTGTGGTAGCACTTTGGGGGATTGTAGTCTAACTAAATAGGGATGGTAATTCCTTGATCAGAATCAACTGGTATAAATTGGTTTTTGTTTTTGTAAGATAGTATTCAAATTATAGGTTCCAGTGGGTTTTCTCCCCCAAGAAGGTTTCCCACATATGTCATGTGTTATGTAATTGATCTTGCATTGTCTCTCTTGTTCATTACTATGAATTATGTGTATGCTTCATGAATGATTATGGTAATTTCTTAAGAACCTAGAAGGATCGAAATTAAAATTGGATTTTCTAGGTTCATTGATTCACCCCCCCTCTTAGTGATTATACCTATAAAAATAACCTCATAGGATCATGCTTATGGATCATGCTATGACTAGTCCCTAACAATTTTCTAGATACCAAGATTACTATAGCTAGCTTGCCCCTAAGATGCTTGCTATAATTTTTAAACCCTCTATGCATTATGCTCCTCCTTATGTTTAGCCTATCCCAGATCCTAGTCCCACTTTAGTTGTCTTTCTTATTACTTATGATCCTATTTCCCCTTTAGTTGAGCCTCATCTAGTCTCTCCACTGGCCCCACCTCCCCTTGGCATTAGCTTGCTTCCTTTACTACAAATTGCTCTTCTACCCACCTAATGGGATGATCAACCATATTATGACATTGATAGAGTTTCAATTTATTTAGATAGAGATTATAAATTATCCTATCCTTTCCCAAATTCTATTGCCGCTCCCTCTATTAGTACACCTATAAAGTCTACTAAAAAGTGTATTTATTATTTTTATGACACATATAATCATTCTTACAATCATTGTAAAAAGATTTGACAATATATTAGGACATTGTATCCTACTCTTCCTCAGCCTATAGACAAGGATATGCCTCCTCCAAATTATTACATGAGTATATTCACAAATATGGATAGGTATATTATTTGTGGCACCAATGCAATACTCATCACATCCTATAAAAACATCTCTAGGATCACTTTATGACCATTATTGCACCTAGTATCCCTTATCCCACAAGTCTCAAATGAAATAAGGCTCTCCCTTCTTCCCCTATGGTTCCTCCACCTATGGCCCCTTATTCCCCTATGGTTCCTCCATCTATGGTTCATCCACCCATGATCCCTCCACCTATGGATCCTCCTTCACTTATGGTCCCTTATCCACCAATGACTCCTTCATTTCTAATAGATTCTAATCTTATTCCTGATCTTAAGTATCCCATGCATGATGGACCTCATGAGCATAATACTTCAGGCATGAATACATTTTATATTGAGGAGATTTGATGAGAGGTATTCTCCCATATTTGTCTAAAGATAAATTAGACCCTCACTATAATTAGAGTCCAAGTTCATAGAGATTTATAAAATGTTATGGATAATGTTTGTGGACAAATTTACCAGTATTTATGAACACATCATGGTGTTCCTTCACTTTATTATTCCTTTTAGATTAGATGTGTAATCAAAATTTATATTTATCTACTTTATATCATTTGATATTGTGTCAAATTTTCATTGCCTTATCTATCTTATATGTCTATTTATATTTTGCATTCTATGTTGTCTATGGTGTCATTTTATTTCCTTATGATATCTTATGTGACTACATGGTTTTTATCTATGCGTTAATTTATTTACATGAATGTATTATTATTTTATCATGATTGTTTTCTACCTTATCTCTATAACATGGATAATAATTATTGTGACTTGGTTATACAAACCTTGCTCCCTTTAGTCCTCCTTATTTACCATGTGATCAATTAACAAATAATTCATCTCATTATAATCTTATTTTACCAGTCTATCTTAGATCTCCATTTATTCCCATTATTTCCTTTTGTAAAATAAGCATACACATGGTTGAAACTTGTTATAACATGATAGTTTATAGGTAAGCCTAAGTGTTTTAGTTAGTCATGTCTTTGAATACTTAATTTCCTTTAACTAAAGTCTAAGGCTCATTTGTGTGTATCACTCTCTCTCTCATGATTGGTCATTACAAGTCCATATGGAGGAGGAATCTTAAAATCCATAAAAACTTAGAATCCAAATCATTTTAACAAAAGGAAATGGTATAAAAGGCAACATTAAAAATTTCAAAAGTCAAATCATACTAAAAGACATGATTTAAAGCACATCTCCTTTTTATAATCGATGTTAAAAATTCATAATTGGCCTCATAATAGAATCAAGTTACATTAGGGTGTGGTAAGCTAGTAGATTGGGCAAGGAGACTGAAAAATCTTTTAGTGATACTACTTTCTTACACAAGTAACCAATCTTCATAGTAGACCAACAACTTTGTAAGAGGTCTTGAGGAATGGGGAATATGTTATGGGAAGGTAGGTCCATTTTAATTTTTCTTGTTCAAATAACCAACATGAGTTGATATTAGTATCTCACTTATCTACGTATATAGCTTTGTGCTAATTTTGAACATGTATCTTTTGTATATTAATGGTCACTAGTCACTTAGTGTATTTCTATGACCTTAGTGTGCTTCATGCTTGATAAATTATTATCATAGATGCCTACATTATGATTTTTAAATTCCCTCTTTCATTTCCCATACTCATAATATTTCCCATTGAGAAATATTGTTTTTTTTCACTGATCACTCCCCCTAGGTATTCCATTTGTAAGTTGCAGTGTAAGATGTTGGATAGGACCAGGCCTTCCTTAAAAATTACCAAATTACCATTCCAAAATTATTTTTAGCATATTTTTTCCATTGTTTTAATCTCATTGGTGTTCCATTTTTGAGTTGTCGTGTAAGACCATGGATAGGACCAAACATTCCTCATAAAATTTTCCAATACCCAAGTCACAATAAAATTACGTGTCAAATTTGAGACCAGTCATCATTGATCATGAGTTACATGTCATTGACATGATTTCCATCTTGATATAGAATGTTTTATGGTTAATTCATTGATATTTTACTTTTATCTTCTTATTTTATGATTAAATGTAAGAATACAACTATTTTCCTTAAGTTTTTCATACTTCCCAGCTTGAATTAGTGTGATCAATTTACATTGATTTTTCCAATTTTATTTCTCTTTTATACTTCCCAACATGATTTATTATTATTAATTGACTTATTTTATTTTTTTAATACCATTTGGTTTTCATGTTCCTTCCATTTAATTACATTATTTTCATACTTCCCAATGTGATATAATGTGATTTTACTTATTTTAATTTGGTGCAATCTTTTTTCATGGTTTAAAAAAAATTGTTATCTATTTTTACCATCTTTTGTTTATTATAATTAGTCATGTTTTGTTATTAAAAATTTACCATCATGATATAGTGTGTAGTACATTTGTTTTTTATTACTTATATTTTTCCAAGTCTTTTTTTCCTTTATCTTTTTAACCATGCATGCCATTCACTTATTGATAGAAAAGAAATCACTCCGCAAATATTTATCATAGCATATACAACAAAAGACAAATAAATGTGATAGAAAGAAATATATCCATGCATCAACATCCACAACCAAATACAACTCATGAGATCAAAATCTAATTATTAAAATCTCTCTCTCTCTCTATATATATGTTTTACATAATATAAGGTACAAAATATAAAATACATAGCTACAACTCTACAACTGGGCTCCATCATGCCTATCCTATGGATGCTACCCATAGATTCATAATACTATCCCCTTTGCATGGTACATTGTAATGAGGTAGTCTAAGATCTCAATCCTACTACCTGTCCTTATAAATAGACCACTTGGACATGTACCAGTCCTAGATAGAATATGGTATCCATGTGCACTTCTCTCTCTTGAGGTGAGGCCTACCAAGCTTATGCCTCTCCCAATCCCATCCCTATCAATGGATGTAATCCATCCCTATATGTATGTAACTACTTCACATCCTCCCCCACTAGCCTAAACTAACATGTTTGCATTGGGGTAGATGGTACCACATGATCATCTAACATGGTGGGGTCGTATGGTGCTAGCACCCCATCTAAAATGCCATATTGTACAACCATAACTAGGGATACCCATTTGACCTCCTCTATTACAAGATTTGCAAGACCAAAACAAGATAAATATTAGATCACATATCTATCTCAAAATCTATCTATCTACTATAAACACATGCAACTAGTATTCTATATCAAAGCTTAAAATTACAACATTTCTCACTAATCTTAGTGTTACCAACCTCCATCTCTCCCTCTGATCATCCCTCAAGCACCTCTTATTTATTCACCTCCTCACCAATGAAAATCTAAGATTTAGCACTCATGAATGCCATTACCCTCTCCTAAGAGGTGCCTCTATCAACCATCTCTATCTTGGAGTGGCAAATAGGTCATCTTGTATTGCTACCATCATTTGTGGCCACTCTCAAAAATGGTGCATTCATATAAGGTGTGGTCAAGGTGGTTACTACTGCTCCTAATGTAATGCCTACTATGATGCTTGCTATATCCATACATCCACATGCATGTCTTATCTACCTCTATCCACCTACTATCATGCTCAACTAGTCTATGGTATCACATGCCATGACCTACTATTAGGTCTTTCCAATGGTACTCCTCCTCCTCTCCCCCTCATCTCTTTAACGTGCCATGCCAAAAAAGAGGGAACTACTAGAGGAGCCACTAGGTGTGGGTGTCCAAACTACCTTGGCAAGTGTGCCACTAATTATAACTCCACCCACTAAGTATAGTATCTTATGATCCAAACCTGAGCCAACCTTGTAACCATAATCAACCAATGAGGAAAAGTATCAATGTGTGTATAAGGATTCCATATAATCTCCCCTCATATGATCATTTACAA
This sequence comes from Torreya grandis, assembly GCA_037957365.1. Classification (NCBI taxonomy): domain Eukaryota; kingdom Viridiplantae; phylum Streptophyta; class Pinopsida; order Cupressales; family Taxaceae; genus Torreya; species Torreya grandis. The sequence continues at coordinate 2,374,981 of JARHVA010000016.1, read as the reverse complement.
ATTTGTCATATGGGTAATATATTGTGATACTTGGTCTTGCCATCATCTCATCACCCAAGATAACCTATCATCCACCACATGGGGTGACCCAACTAGTCGATACATAGGGAACCTCTCATATATCTAGGCACTCAATAAAACTACTAGCTTGATGGTCTTCTACCCTATGCATAACATATCATAAATATCATGCATGAGATGGACCTAAATGATAGACCCAAATTCATATAATTCTCTCTGATCTAAAATATAATGACAAAAGGATATCACATATAACAATTTCTTACCGTCTGACTTGTGACACAACACTCATCCTATCACAAGTATGATCATGAAATTTTAGATGTCTAAAATTTGCATGATATACACATAAAAAATACTAACCCATAAACCTAGGTATATCTTATCTGAGCACTTCACCCACTTGGTTAGTGCTCGCCTCTCCTCTAGATCATAAAGTGTCTTTATGATCATCAGTGTCCCTCTTATTAGTAGTCCCAATAAAGTGTGAACATCCTCTACTGTGATACCCACATATATGGTATCTCCATCCACATATTAGAATAATAATCACTAAGTGGGGGGGTGAATCAGTGTCTTAAAAATTTCTTTCAATTCTTCCTTAGCATATATGAACCATCACATCAACATAATGCATAATTAATTAACTATATAAGCATGAAACAAGATTACACAAGAAAACACATCATATATGTGAGAAACCATAAAAGTAAAGAAAACACATTGATTATTTCAAATTTACTACATTCATATAATTCAAAACATCATAATTTAGTGAAGCACCAACTCCACATGGAGCACCAACCCCAACTAGCTCAACACCAACCTAGCTAGGCTTTAGCAAGCACCAAATTAAAAGGAGAAACCAAATCAATAGATGAATCAAAACCAAATTAGTCACATAAAACCTTTTATCACATTAATTACACCTTACTTCTCATATAATAGATGATGATCACCTTCATCTCTTCTATCTCTTCTCCCTCTCAAACTATCGTCTAGGCTTCTTTGCTCAACTAACCCTCTTCTTGACTTGATTAGGTCATATGACATTTATTTTAATACATATAACCTCTATAAAATATTCATAAAAGATACTATACACTCCTATTATGGTCTACAATACATCTTTCTACTTAATAATATGTTATTTTATTCTCTTACACTCTACACATTCCAAAATAGGTCTAAAACTACCTTGAATTTATACAAGCATCCTGCTCATATCCCTCTTGGTAAACCATACATACTTGCATAATTAGATTATTATTTAAATATTTATTATAACACATTTCATTAAATTATAAATCATTACAATAGGTCATCCACAACTTAAGAGACCAAAACCTCTTTTAGGCCTTAAGGAGACCCAAGTCAATTAGGCCTTTTATTAATACATGTTACCCTTTGACCTCATTTGAATACTTTAAAAATACAAAAATGGAAGGAAAAATTAATATTATAATAAAATATACCCCCAATAAACTCATATTAGGTCCATGACACTTTTTATCTCCAACCACCATTTGAAGCACACCATTCGTACGATTCACAATTAGGCCCATAAACCTACATAAAGTTTGCCTTGAACTACTAAAGATTGAACACAAATTAGATAAAAAACCATGGAAATAAATCAAATATTAAGAAACTAACTTAACTTAGGGTAATAACCATATTATTTATAATTCACAACTCATGGAAAAAGTACTCAAATATTTCTATGCAAATACCCCACTCATAACTACCAGAACACTCTAAAACTTAGTCATGAACAACTTGATATTCAACACTAGAAAGAACAATTAATATGAAAATTTATATTTTAAAAATATCCTTTAACATCTATATACCACTATAAAATATAAAAAAACACAATTTCTAATGTTAAATATTGGTCTTACAGACCAATCTTTTGTCTTCAATACACATAGTTCAACCAAAATAAGTCAAGCCATTTTGGATTCAACATTTCAATCAATTTTATTGACTATAAAACCTTATAAAAAGCATGGATATAACATAATTATCCAAAAAATCAACACCATATGAATTATATACTTTAAATTAGATCATAAAGTCTCAAACTCATCATTGTAACTTGCTTACCTAGAAATGCCAGTTTACCTTAAAGCAAGATCATGGCGACTTAGACCTTCAACACTTGTGTAGACATATTAAATGACTTATGAAACATGTATATGATCCCATGAGATATTTATTCCATTATTAGATAGAAATATAATATATTCAAATAGAAAATATTGGTCTTGTAGACCAATCTTATGACCTCACTATACATAGTCCTCATTGAGCCAGACAAGTCAACTTGTGAGCAACTTTTTACTGCATTCATTGATATCCAAAAATTATATAAAACATGATAATGTATTAAAATTACATAATAAAATATTCATACATTTTTTTTCATCACTATTTCATGATAACCCATTCTTAGTCATCTTCTTTCTACTACCTAGGTTTCTCACTGTTTCCACCATTAGGCCTATTAGTGACTAGCTAACTTGGATGACCGTTTTAGCACACTTGAGGGATTAAAATTGTACATAAATATTCATGGACATAAAACATGAGTTTCAATATTAATCATCCATTCATTTTCTTTTCTTGACTTGGTCAACCCTGACATCTATAATAAATATCTGATAAATGTGCACTTTCTTGTAGGGTCTACTAACACACCTAACAAATAAATCACACATATATGTGATTGGAAGAATTTAATATAACCTATAATATATTTTATAGTCATTTTATACTATTCTAGGCTATTTTGAACAAGATCTTTCACATCAGGTCCTTGTTAACGTTTTAGAGAGGTTTAGCATGGCTTTTGGTATTAACGATTGTTCATAAAGGATTTCCATTTAAATATAAAAATAATGACTATAGTTAATATCTAGGAACCTTACCCAAATATCCTTTATATATTATATTCCCATTTAAAGGTTACACATACCAATGAACACCTGAAAGTCCTTGAGTTTGAATGCCTTTATTCTGTGTACTCAAGAGACCTCAAAACCACTTTTCATGCTTTTTCTTGCAAACCATAACCTCAAACTACATAAACATAATTAAAAAAGCATACCTCACATTTTAAAATACTTACATGATATAAATAACCTTTAAATATGATCATGAAATCTCATTAGGCCACATTCTCTCTCTTTGCTTGCTTAGACATTAACCTGTAAATCATATTAGGATTTGAAACTAACCTTATTGCCTATTTCCATGTACTATCCACATAAATCACATACTAAAAAAACCTATCTCATGATTAAAAAGTTCCATACATCCTTCATATGCCTTGACAATAGATCATGATGCCTTATTAGGCCAAGTAGGGTCTAGAAGTGATCTAGTTGTATACTTGATCTGTAGATCCTACTCTAGTAGGCTCACCCTAAGACTCTTATGAGTGATTTAATGACTCAAATTCATGATTAAGAAAATTTATACATCCATTCATACATGTGTACACTCATATCACCAAGACACCAAGCTCATAGCTTCTCACAAAGACTTTACATGCCAAGACTAGTGCCATGTCTAGGCTTATTAAGCACTTAAAACCTGAAAAATATCCTTTAAACACTTATGAAAGTATTTAAAATTTAATTACATGATAACACAATTACAAAAAACCTCTCACAAGCTTATGCTTACTTAATTTACTAAACTTCACTAAGCACACCTTCTCACAGGATCTAGGCTAGGCTTATCAAGAGACCTTGCACTCAAGAACTAGTACTCAAGCATGCTTACCTTAATAATATAAAATAATAAAAATCTTTAGACATAAATTTCACAAAACTAAAAAAATATTAACATCAACCAATATAAGAATCATTAGGTTTCCTTCAAATTCTCTCTTGTCACATCAATGACATCAATCTTGACATCAATGACATCACTTCTTAATAAACTCCCCATTTATTATTTATGGAAAAAAATTATTCAATATAATCACTCTCATATCCAAAAAACTTATCAAAATACCTTCTTTAACTTTGTTTCCCTTTTAAATTAATGACAAAGGGTCATACACAGTATAACTTCTAGAACCACTCATTCTCCCTCTTTGACAACTATTCTTAGAAACTTATAAAATAACTCAGAGCTACCAAGCTCCCCCTTTGTCTTCAAAATTGGGCCTCACAAAATAAATCAACATAATTTTCAATTGATCTACAACACAAGTGAATTTCAACTACCAATTGATAGAAACATAGAACTGCTCTGCTTATCTCTCTTATGCTTGTCAACAACTACATTTAGAGCTTATGAAAAAATTGAATAACTCCCCCTCAAACTAAGCATACATCATGATTATTATAAATAAATAGTGTATCCATTAATCCTAATGGAGTCACCCCTTTCCATAAGACACTAAAATAACATAACCTTAGGAGATTCCTAGATCTCCATGCTCTCACAAGATTGAATATCCTTCAAGATCCTTTTAGGTTTGACTAGTCTCTTTGGCTTGACCTCTTCATCATCCATGTATTCAACAATCAAAGATGATAATGAACATTCCTGACTTGATTTCACATCTAAAGTATGTTTTATCATAGAAAATAGTCTACTTGGGCTTGTAGACTGATCATGACTCACCTTTATTATCTTTGGTCTCCACACATTCATTTGCCTTCTCTATTGAAATCTAGAGGCTTCAAAAATCCTATTTTTACTTGATTCATTTCTAACTCTATTTGGAAAAAATATTAAAATATGTCCTACATTATGAAAACTATAATAGACAATCTCATTCATACCTCTTGATTAATGATTCCTTTCATAATCCCATGCATATTCATTTTTAAAGAGTCTTATATACTCTCTTACTCTATGACCAAATTGATTTCATGTATAAAAGTAACCATTGAATGAATTATCATACCTCATAAAATTATGATGTCTAATTTGTCTTTTCATGTTGACTTTATTCTCTTCATTATCTTTCTCCTTGACTTGATCTACCTCCTTTTCATCTTCTTTGAAACTAAGATGTGCCTTATCGCTTGTAGACTTTTGACTACTCAAGATGTCATCTAGAGATTCAATGCTATTTTAAAACTTCATATAGGTCTTTAACTTGATAGATGCTTGATATAAATTATCTTTCAAAGATTACATTTGAGTTCCATACCTACTACATTCTTCCTCTTTAGATTTTAAGCTAGCAGTGACTATCTCCATATGTGTTTCAATTTGATTAATGATCTCATCATAATCCTTGGATGTTTTACTCAGTCTATCTTCAAACAAACCAATCTAATCCTCATATTACTTAAATAATGACCTTAGTTTGTGATTCTTTCTTCTTTAAAACTGTAACTCCTATAGAGAACTCACTGATTCTACCTCAAAGTTTACTTCAGCCTCTTGTTCATCTGATTCTTCATCATCTATAAGGTCTTTTCTTTTTGATCAACTCTCATTGTCTATTTATATATCCATGAATAAGGTTTCACTATTGTCATTCTCATGTTCATTATTGTCACCATCACTGTTAAATATGCTTGTGTCACTTACGTCAGATGAGTTATTATCTTCTTTGGTATATAAGTTTCTCTTATTCTTGAATGACCCTTTCCTACCTTCATACTTCCTAAAATCTTTCTTATTTTTGTCAGCATTATATATATTCTTATCATCTCTATGATGTTCATCATGTTCTTCATCATGCTCAGTATTATCCTTGTTAGGGAACTTAAGTGCAAAGTGACCAATCTTACCATAATTGAAATAGTTTAAAGGCAACTTACCCTTGTACTTACCATATCCAAACCTCAATTTCCTAACAAACATGACTATCAGTTCATCATCATCAACATCTAAACATACCTCATCCTTGACCTTCTCAGATTTTGACTTCTTAACTTTAAATGCTATTTCATTTTTGGGAGGCATTCCTTCATTTATTCTCATCTCATAGGTAGTCAAGATGCCATGCAGCCCATCCATTTCAAGCTTATCGAAATCTTACATCTCTTCTACTAAAGACACCTTAGAATCAAACTTAAGACATAGTGATCTCAATACCTTTTTAATAAATATAAATTCTTTCACTTTTCATAATCCTCTAATGACATTGACTGCTTCATTAACGTTCAATAGGTAAGATGTAAAAGTTTCATCTTCATTCATATTCAAACTTTTAAACTATCACTGGTGGGTCTATAACTTGGCCATCTTTACCTTGGTGTCTACTTCATAGATAGTATTCAATTTTTCCCATATGTCTTTGGTTAACACATAGTGCATCACTTTCATAAACTCTATCTCTGATAGGCCACATAGAATGACATTTATTACCTTAAAATTGCTCTCATTTTCCTTCATGCCTACTGCATCAGTTGGTGGTGTAGGAGGTGGATTGTATCCATCCAAAACTAACTATCATATGTCATGGCCCATTTAAATTATATATGTCTTCATTATGATACTCAAAAATTCATAATTATTTCTATTAAAAAACAGATCCTTACTCATAGAGAAACCACCTTGAGCTTGATGACTAACCATCCTTGCTTCTAAGATATCTTTTAATCTATTAGGCCTAATTCAAAGGACATAATATGATAGTGAATTTTGGAAATAAAATCACTAATATGGGGGGAGGTGAATCAATATCTTAAAACTTTCTTTCAATTCCTCCTTAACATATATGAACCATCACATCAACATAATGTATAAGCAATCAACTATATAAGAATGAAAAAAGATTACACAAGATAACACATCATATATGTGGGAAACATTCAAAGGGAATAAAATGCATTGATCCCTAAAAATGGGCTGTAATCATATAATTCAAAAGATAAAAATTTAGTGAAGCACCAACTCCACAATGAGCACCAACCCCAACAAGCTAAGTACTAACCCAACTAGCCTTTAACAAGTACCAAATTGAAAGGAGGCACCAACCCCCTAGATGACTTAGGAAAAAATTAACCCTTTGAAACATTTTATAACATTTATAACACCTTTTTTCTCATAAAATAGATGATGATCACTTTCTTTAGCTCTTCCCTCTCTTCTCCCTCTCAAACTATCTTCTAGGCTTCTTTGCTTAACTAGCCCTATTATTGACCTAATTAGGTCATATGACCTTGTTTTTCATACATATAACCTATATCAAATATTCATAAAAAATAATATTCAGTAATTTTATGGTCTAAAATACCTCCTTTTACTCAAAAATATGTTATTTTATTCACTTATACTCTATACAATCCAAAATAGGTCTAAAATTACCTTGTATTTATACAAGCCTCTTGATCATATAAATCTTGGTCAGACATACATAATTTCATACTTGGATTAAAATTTAAATATGTATTATAACACATTTAATATAATTATCAATCATTATAATATTTCATCCATAACTTAAGATACCAAAACCTCTTTTAGGACTTAAGGAGACTTCATTCAATTAGGCCTTCATTAGTACACATTACCCTTTGATCTCATTGGAAAAATTTCAAAATCCACACATGGTAGGAAAAATTCATATACCACTCAAATATACCCCAAATTATATCATTTTAGGTCCATGAAACTTTCTAGATCCAACCACCATTTGAAACACACCATTAGTACTATTCACAATTAGGCCTGTGAACCTACAAAAAGTCTAACATAAACTACTAAAGATTAAAAAAAAATAAATAAAAAACCATGGTAATAAATCAAATAAAAAAAAACTACATGATATTAATTTCATTATAATATTATTTAAACTTAAAAAATTAGATCAAAAGTACTCAAACACTTCTCTATAAATAACCCACTCAGAACTGCTAGAACACTCCAAAACCTAGTCATGAGCAACTTGATCTTCAACACCAAAAATAACACTTACCATGACCATTGACACTTAAAAAATATCATTTAAAATATATAAAACACTATAAAATACAAAATAATAAGGTCTAATGTCAAATAATTGTCTTGCAGACTGATCTTTTATCTCCAGTACACAGTTAAACCAAAACCAGTCAAACCATTTTGGATTCAACATTTCAATCAATTTTAATAACTGTCAAACCTTATACAAAGAATTAATAGGAAAAAATTTTCCAAAAAAATAAAACCATATTTATTATATATTTTAAATCAAGGCATAGAGTCTCAAACTCATCGCTGTAACTTGCTTACCTAGAAATGCTAGTTTACCTTAAAGCACAATCATGGTGACTTAGACCTTCAACACCTATCTAGACATATTCAATGAGTTTTTATGAATTTATATGATCCTATGATATAATTATAATATTCATAGAAAGAAATATAATATATTCAAATATCAAATATTGGTCTTATAGACCAATCTTATGACCTCATTGTACATAGTCCTCACTGAGCCAGACAAGTCACCTTGTAAACAAATTTTTACTATATTCATTGATATCCAAAATTTATAACAAACATACGCATGTATTAAAATTTATAAATAACATCTCTATTTACTTGGTTTCATGACTATTTCATGATAACACATTCCTAATCATCTTCTCACTATTGCCTGGGTTTCTCACTATTTCCACCATTAGGCCTATTAGTGATTGACCAACTTGGATGAATGGTTTAACACACTTAAGGGCTTGAAATTTTATAGAAAAATTCATAGACATGAAACATGAGTCTCAAGATTCATCTTCCATCCATTTTATTTTCTTGACTTGGTCAACTCTGACTATTATAATAAATCTCTGAGAAGTGTACACTTTTCTTTAGGGTCTACTCACACACCTGAAAACTCAATCATACTTGGAGGTGATTGAGAGAGTTTACTACAAATTAAAATATATTGTATAGTAATTTGAGACTATTCTGGTCTATTTTGAATAATATCTATCACATTGGGTCCTTATTAGGGTTTTAGAGAGGTTTAACATAGTTTTTGGTGTTAATGATTGGTCATAAAGGATTGCCCCTTAAATCCAAAAATAATGCCTAAAGTTAATATAAATCATCCTTCCTAATATCTCCTTAAAAAATCAATTTCCCATGTAGATCTTACATGTGACACTGAATACTTGAAAGTGATTTTTGGCTTTTCATGCCTTCATTTTATGTATTTGAGAGACCTCAAAACCACTTTTCAAGCCTTTTATTACAAACCATGACCTCAAACTACTTGAAAACACTTTAAAAAACATTAATAACCTTTTAAAGTGCTGACATGAGGTCAATAACCTTGAAATATAATCATGACCTCTCATTAGGCCAAACTCTCTCTCTTTGCTTACTTAGATCTTGACCTGCAAATCACATTAGGCCTTCAAACTGACATTCTTGTCTCTTTCCATGTGCTCTCCACCTCACTCACATACTCAAGAAACCTCTTTAATGCTTAAAAAATGCCATACTTCCTTCATATTCCTTGAAAATGGATCATGATGCCTTATTAGGCCAAGCAGGGTCTAGAAGTGGTCTAGTTGCATACTTGATCTGTAGATCCTATATACACATAATATTTTAAGACTTTATCAAATATTAATGCTTTATATCTTGTAAGAACCCATCAAGTCTTAATATCTCTGAGTGCATGCCTTAAGGGGTACATCATGAAAGGGGTGGGCAGATCATTGGTGCTTTGCAATATTGTTATCCCTTATTTTCACTTATTACCAATCCAATCAGCTCTTGAAAACCATTCCCTAAGCTATTTATCCTATTTTTCATACTCTTCCAATATTTTTTCACTTCACATACCTCTTTTCCTCACCTTAAGCCCCTTTTAACAGTCAGTTATACTAGGTCGATTGGGTTGACCCTAAACTATTTTGGGTAAAATTCATTTAGGGTCTAGGTCAAATCTTGGTTGACCTAGCCCATGATAGTGTGAATTTTTGTCTATAATTGTACTCAGTCGACTGGGTCAACCCTATCAGCCAAAACTTTTATAAGGAATTAGTGTTAAATCCACCTATATATACAAGATCAATTAATCATTATTCATATATAAAACAAGAGTTATTATTCATTTTCAATTTTTAGTAGGGTTAAATCCACCTATATATACAAGATCACTTCATCACTATTTATATATAAAATAAGAGTTATTATTTGCTTGTACTTTTTTACAATCTGCTTCTCCATAATTCTACTTAAGGAGTCTTCTCTTAGGGTTTATACTTGGAGAATGTAGTCTTGTGGAGAAGTCTTTGATACTTTGTCTTTTCTTAGTGATCCTTACAAACCACAACAACCTCCTGTGAATCCCCTTTAGCCAAAAGAGAGATTGAGTCTCAATGGGTTCATCTTTTAGGTAAGTATTCTCTAACTTTGTTCCTCTCTTTAGTAGATAGAAGTAGAATAAGTATTGGCTTCAAATAATATTACTCTTCTTCTTCTTCATGTATTAGGGTCTTACTCATACATAGCTTAATTGAGATTCTCCTATGCATGTTTATTTGTTTACTAACCCCCATATTGTGCCACAAGCCTTGGTGAGCACTAGATTATATATTTTTTGATTTACTTGTTAGTAGTTTAGTGAGCTATGAAAACATAGGACCTAGATAGGGTTATTATGTGATTGTGCTTGATTGGAGGCTTTAGAACCCTGCCTAACATTGTGTACTATGATAAGAGATCCCCTAATTGGGTCTAGTAGATCTCCATATTGCTCATGTTCCTGATTATCTAATGTATCTCCAATTGAAAGTGTAAATATGATCTATCTTATCTAGGTTAGGATTGATTATAGACATGATGCATTTTTATTGCATATATTCTGGTGAACCCAATGTGAATCTAACCCTTACAGGTTTTATTTCATGTTTTTCATTATTTTATCATTTTATTTATTATTTTTCTATAGTTACGATACTAGATCGATAATGTCAGTATAGTTTCTAACTTCTATGTGTAGGTTTAGTACATAGTCACATCACTATGACTCTATTCTATTTATGCAAGTGTTTCATGAAGTATAAGCTACTAGATTGACACAATTGACACAGTACACTTTCAAAATGACAAAAAGGCTACTAGATCAACTCTATTGACATAATACACTTCTAAACTTCTAGGAAACATATTAGGTTGACATTACCAACATAATATTCTTTACAAGTAAAAATCAAGTTAGTTCAACAACTATATCACTTTCTTATGCATCCTCTAACCCACCAAGGTTCCTTTATCTCTTTATTTTTCATTTATATTATTCAATATATTTATATTTTTCATAGTTTATAGTATTTAAAAACTTCCCCTATACAAAAAACTAGGTTCACTCTAGTGACCTAGTTTTGTATTTTGTCTTCTATCTAGAAAACTAAGTCAAAACTATCAATATAGTTAACATACCCTTTAGCAGTATAATACATAAACTATATACACATAATATTTTCAATTTTTATCAATTATTGATGCTTTACATCTTTTAAGAACCCATCTAGACTCAATCTCTCTAATTGCATGCCCTAAGGGGTGCACCGATAAAGGGGTGGATAGACATTTGGTGATTCACAACATTGTTGTCCCTTATTACCACATTATTACTAATCCAACTAGATCCCAAAACCTTTCCCTAAGTTACTTCTCCTCCCTTGAGTATTCCTCTAGGCTCTTTCTCTTTCTATTCCTCCTTTTATTATCTTAATCCTCTTTTGGATAGTTGGTTGTACTGGGTCGATTGGGTTGACCCAATACAATTTAGGGGTATTATTTACTTTCTTAGCTTGTTAACCTTTCAGTCAACCTAGCTCAGACCTAGTAATTTATCCCCAAAAATACATTGGGTTGACTAGGTCAACCATATATAGCTGATGTTCTTGGAAAGATTTAGGGTAAGATCTGCCTATATATACAAGATCATTTTGGCCATTATTCATATGTACAATCAAGAGTTATTATTCACTTATGCTTCTTCACAATCTACTCTTCCACCATTCTACTTTAGGAGACTTAGCTTAGGTTTCTTATTTGGAAAATCTAGTCTTGTGGATAACTCTTAGATGATTTGGCCTTTCTTAGTTATCCTTACAAACCATAACAATCTCTTGTGAAGTCCCTTTGGCCAAGGGAGAGATTGAGTCTTGATGGGTTCACATTTAGGTAAGTATATTCTAACTTTGTTATCCTCTTTTTTAGTAGATAGAAGTAACATAAGTGTTGGATTAAATAATACTATCTTTCATATTCTTTATGTATTAAGGTGCTACTCATACTTACTTTTATTGAAGTTCATTATACATGTCTATTTTATTATTTTTAACCCCTACTTTATGCCACAAGCTTTGGTGTGCACTAGATTAGATTTTACTTTCTTGTTATTAGAACAGAGTGAATGTTTTAAGACTTATGACTCTATTAGGGTTGTTTTGTGATTATGTTAGACTGTAGGCTTTAGAACCCTTCCTAGCATGATATGTTGTGACAAGTGATCCCCTAATCAGGTCTAGTAGATCCTCATATTGGTCATGCTCCCACTTAATAAGTATATCCCCAATCGAAAGTATAGGTATGCTCTATCTTCTCCAAGCTAGGATTGATTTATAGACATGATACATTTTTGATTACATACATTCTGGTGAACCCAACATGAATTCTATCCCACCACTAGTTAGATTGTTTTCATGATCCATTTTTGTTTCTTTTCTTGTTTTTATTAGCATTCACTTTAGCTTCACCTTAATATTACATTCTAGTTAACTCAATGTGAAACTAACCCTTGAAGGATTTATTTCACTTTATTTCTTTATTTTGATCATCATTTTGATCATATATTTTGACATACTAAATCAATTTTGTCAATCCATCTATTTTTCTTTATGCATAGGTTTCTAAGAATAGGCAACTAGATCGACCCAATCAACCCAGAATAGGTTTCTAGCCTTTCATACACCCAATTAAGCCTACTAAGTTGACCCAATTGACCCCTTACAATATCAACACTTTTCAACAAGTTTTTTTACAACTTGATTGATACTATCAACCTAGTTTTCAAGTTTCTCAAGCATACTTCAAGGTTCTTCATCAAGAATCTTTCATCATTGCATCTCTAATCCACCAAGGTTACTTTCTATTTATCTATTCATTTTTTTTCTATCTTTCCTTTCATAGTTTACAGTCTTTAAAATTACCCCTACATAGTCAACTAGATCAACCCTGTTGACCTAGTTCTATATTCTATGTGCTGTTTGAAATAACTAGATCGACACTGTCGACCTAGTTCATTTTTAGACCTTGATTCCATAGTATAGGTTCAACCCTATCAACCTTGTTCTATATTTTGTGTATATAGTGTCAACACTACAACTTATTTCAAAGTTGGAATTAACCTCATATTTGTCAGTAATTAGCTTACACATTTATTTTCTTATTCCTTACATGCTTATAATAGTTCACATAGTCTAATTAGGGGATTTTTAATTAATTGTTTAATTTCACTATTTATATTTTATGCACACATGACCAAATTAAAAAAACATAATTAAGAACTTTAACATATTTTTTACCCTAGGCCAACCTACTTATATTTCATCACCAAGATTGAAGTCAACTTGATGCTTTGGTCAAGTATAAATCTTGGTTAATGGTATATTTTGGCTAAGCACTTGACACCCTTATCACTACAGTATGTGAAGTGAGGGGGTAGGACCCAATACCAAGCCATTATCATTACCACTACAATCCCTTTTATCCCAAACTACTTGAAACCATCCTTAGATTACTATCTAGTACCTTGCTTATAGCCAACTTCTAATCACATTAAAAATTATATCTTAATAATCCAATTAATAATCAGGTTGACCAATTAGTTAGCTCTTTACTTTTCAAATTGATTTCTTGCTCTTTGCTCAATTGTGTGTACAAAAACTTACATTAGCCAATGTTAGTGCAAGGTTTTTATTTTATGTGCCTCAATTAGATGGGCTAATGTTCATCTAATTGATTGTTTGTTTCCCTTCAGCTCTTTCTTTCCTAGATTAGCTACAAATTTTTTCTTATTTTAGCTCATAACTTGTTATCATCTTTCTCTTTCTCTTTGTCTATTGTACTAGGTTGACCTAGTTGACCCTGTACCTTTTCTACCCCTTGTTCACTATACTGGATCAACCCAATCAACCTTGTACAATTTGTATCTTATTTTTCATATTTTTCCTTCCTTTGTTCACTATACTAGATCAACCCAGTTGACCCTTCTTAGTTTATAGTTCTTATTTTATGTGCTTGGTTGACCCAATTAACCATGTACTATCTTCTAATTTCCTTGTTCTTCAATCTAATTCCTTATCTTTCCAATTATACATTTTATTCATCTCTCTTCAGTCAGAATGAAGTCTCATATAATAATCTTATTAGATAACTTAAATCCATTTAGATACTATATGAGATGTTCACTTCTTCCTCTCTTTTCTTCCCAAAATCACCATCACTCTTGGGGCACCTCTTCTCCTCCTTCATCCATGAACTGTAATATGGTGAACATAACACCTTAAGATGAAGTTTATGGATCTAAACCTTTCTATACTTATCAAAAAACTTCTCAAAGTCTTCAAACTAATGTGGGAGTAATTGATACAAGTTTACTTAACAATCTCACTAGAAATCCATCTTCTGCTAATCCTCTCCCTAATACCAATTTGGAGAGTGCTCCTACAAACACTAACCTACCACCTGATACAACCCAAATTTTAGCCCAAGTCATTCAACAAATGAACAATATGCAAAATTTTAATACCAACCAACTGATGCAACTTCAACAACATCTAATCAATGTGGCTAATCAACCTCTAACTATTCATCCTCAAGTTAATCCTAATTATATTCCTCCACTTCTTAGGGATGCCTCAGGTAATGTTATTACTCAACCCATAATGAATAACAAGATGCTTCAAACTATTCAAAGTGAACCTTTAGCTCTCTTCATTGTTTTCATTGATATTGGTAACATATCTCCAACTATAAAATATGATGGGACTAAAGAACCTGACTCATTTTTTAAAGCCTTTGGCATCCTTTACAAAGAGTGGATAGAAACTAATACTTTTGCCACTACTAAACTCTTAGTCAAAACTTTCATTGGTGATGTATTAGAATGGTATAATCAACTTCTCCAACATTATATTTGTCAACTTGAATATTGGGTTAATCTTTTGGTTAAAGAGTTTCAACATAATGATCTTCCTAAAAGTTATCTTAGCCACTTCATCAATGCTAATAAATCTCCCACTGAATCAACTCATGACTTTATCAAAATATGGAAATATTTAACTCATAAAGCTAGCCATAACATGATTGATGATAATCTATTCAAACTCTTTATCATGAATTTAACTCCCACTCTCCAATATAAGGTTTGAACCTTTGCTCCTCAAACACTTAATGAAGCTCTTGATCAAGCTAAGCATCATGACTTTTTTATGAAGCATTTCAAATCTAATCCTAAAATTCTTAAAGTATATTTTTAAACATCCAATGATATCATTAGAAATGCTTCACAAACTAAACAAGGAGTTACCAAAATTGATATTTCTTCACCTTCTCATATACCTCTTTTAGTTTAGTAAATGAAATAATTTTTACCACCCTCAAAACCTTTCATTTATTCCAATGCTCCTCCTAAGTGGTATGACCCTAATCTATTTTTCTAGTTCTATGCCGACATTGGGCATTATTATGAATCTTATAGAAGGATCAATAATTCTTTTGCCTTTTATATGCTTGGTGATTCATTCAATCATGAAGCTATGATCAATCTTCATCATCAATAATACACTGTTGCTTCACAAAAATGACAAACTTTTAAAGCTTCTACCTCCAATAACCAAAAATCTTCTTCTAATAAACAAACAAATGTCAAGGATGTTTGTGCCATTAACATTGATTATTACCAATATCATAACAACTCTCAATATGTCAATACTACCAAAGTCAATTATCATCATAAATAAGCTCATAAAGATCTTATTACCAAGCTTAAGAAGCCATATTTAGAAGAACAAATTCTTAAAGATTTTACCACCACTAATGTTGATTTAGAAACACCTAAGGAATAACTTACTCCTTCTGATCCTCTAACCACATCTATACCTTCCAAAACTATTTTATCTTCTAAACATCATGTTGTTTTTTCTAAATCTCATTGGAATATTTTCTAAGAACTCAACTCTATGCCTTGTAAGATTCCTCTTATGGAGTTGGTTCACACTTCATCCTATCATCATAAATTACTTATGCAACAACATCGAGAAATTTAAGATCCATCCTCCATAGATGGAAAACCACCTTTTATTGATTCTCAACCCACTAATGTCAATACCATTGAAACCTTGTGTCCTTCTTCCAAACCTTTCATTGAATTCCTTGAGGAGGACACGATCAATGATGAAAATCTTTTTCGTGCTGATGATCTACCACTCTTTATTAAAATAGCCATTAATATCACTCTTATCAAAAAATTCTTAGTTGATGAAGGCTCTTGTATTAATGTGACTCTATGTGGCTTATTCAACAACTTGGTTATAACAAAGATCATCTTAAGCAAATCCATCTCACTTACCATGGTTTTGACAAGACCAATCAAAAACCACTTGGTTGTATTTGGCTTCCATTAACCATAGGACCTAAGACCCTTCGAACCAAGCTTATGGTCTTTGATATCCCTTTATCTTATAATATCCTTCTTGGTCATGCATGGACCCATCAAATGAAGGCCATTACTTCTTATGGTGGTCAATGTATTAAATTCTTACATAATGGAAAATGGTACAAGCATGAAGTTGATCCCAATCCATGGAGTATCTAGCTTATTAATCTTAAAACTTAATATTGTATTCCTACAAATCCTAAGATTAAAAATTCTTATTTACCCAAGTTCATCAACATGAGACTTGATTTACAAGTTACTCTTGTGGATTCTAATGATTATGAGCTTAATGAATTATAACACACTTGCAATACCACCAAGTTACCTCCATATATTTCATAATGACTTCCTCCTTATCCATTACCAAGAGACCTTATTATTCCTCTTATTAATGAGATCACCAACTTTCCCTCTCCATGCAATGCTCAAGAGCCTTATTTATCAGAATATACTTTCACTTGTAATGATTTTGGAGTAGCTAAATTATTTCAAGATCCTCTCATCATGTCTCCTCATATATTCAATAATATTGGGATTTCACCTTCTAAAACTTCCCATAATTCTCAAGCTTGTATGATTTATCCAACATATGATGATAACTATGTCATGGGCCAAGCTCAATCTAGAGACTTAGATGTTCAACATACCAAAAAACTTTAACCCAAATCCATGATTTTAATTAGGATTTTCATACTATTTTTATGGATCATACCTTAGATCTTGAGGGTCATGTGCCTCCCATCAATCCTCCTCTTATTAATACTCCTTGGGTGGTAGAACAAATTATGCCTTCTAAATCTTTAGAAATCTCTATATCTCCTTTACCACCTATAAATATAATCATTTCATCCAATCCTTCTCCCATAATCAAATCCACTAATATACCAATCTATTCTATTCCATCTACTTCTTTTTATCTAGAAATTACACTTGATACCAAGGCAACTAATGTCCATTAGATTCATTCTTATTATGATAGACATGGCAATCAAATTATTGATCTTGAAGTAGATCTCAAATATTATGGTCTTCTTCCTACCTTGCCTAGTGATGAAGTTATCCTCGAGTTACTTCATGCCTGGGAACCTCAACTTCCTCGACAACATCATAAACTTGGAAACTTTAAAACTAAAACTCCTTGCTTTAATAACTTTGTTGCTAGTGTTGATCCTAAAATAAATCCAATTACTACCTTACCTAATTCACCATACCAATTTCAAGATGGTCATGCCATGCTTATGAAAAAAACCACTTGTATCAAATATGGCACCCTATCTTGTCCTCGATCGATTAATGTTTCTCAAGAGCTTTCACCTACTAAACATCATAATTTTAGCTTATTCTTTGACAAATATCACGAGGCTTTCAATTGGTCTTATGGGGACATGCCTGACATTGACCCTAGCATTGTAATGTATAATATCATTACTTATCTTGATGCCAAGCTTGTGCATCAAAATCAAAGAAAATTTATGCCTAAAGTTTGAAATCTATGTCATAATGAAATCATCAAATTACTTGATGCTAAATTTATCAAACTAATGGATTATTTTAAATGGGTTTCCAACATTATTCCTATTCAAAAGAAAGTGACTATGGTCATTCACATTTGTATTGATTTAGATAACCTTAATCTTGCTTATCCTAAGGATAACTTTCCCTTACCTTCAATAGATTCCATCATTGATTCCATGGTCGATTACAAAATTTTATCTCTTATAGATGGCTTCTGAAGATACAATCAGATTCATATCACTCTTGAAGACCAATGTAAGACTACTTTTACCATGGAATGGGGCACCTATTACTATGTCAAAATGCCCTTCAGCCTAAAAAATGCTAGATCTACTTACAAATGTGTGATAACTCACATTTTCATGATCTCATCCATAAATTTTTTAAAACTTATGTAGATGATATTATTACTAAATCTAAACATCATAAGAATCATCTTTGACCATCTCTTTAAATATAAATTTAGACTTTGTTGATCCCAAAATCTGTCACTTTTTTCGGGGACAACATGTCAACTATTTTGGTCCTACAGGCCAAAATGATCTCTTCCTTTTTCAAAAAAATGTTCTGAGTAGTCAAGTTATTCAATTATTCAAGTCTTTTCAGCTAAAGAAACTTGTAGGTTCAACAGGTAGGCTTTCACAAGGAGAAAGTTCCAAACACTTAGGCATTTCCTAAAAGTTACAAGGATGGTTCAACGTTGAGGTTCAATAAAAAGGTCCATCAATAAGGTTTAAAAATATGGAATGAACCACCTTAAACTATTGAACCATTAAAATCCACTTGAAAGAGTTCAAATAAGTTCAACTGCTTCAAAGAGTTCAATAGGTTTGAAGACTTTAAAGAATTCAAAGTTCATAGTTCAAAGGTTTGAGCGGAAGATTCTAAAAGAAGTTTGAGTGGAAGGTTCGAGTGAATGGTTCAAAAGAGTTCAAATAATATGGAACAAATCACTAAACTGATGAACCAATGAACCATTGACCCATTGAATCCCAAAAGGTTCAAAGTGGTTTAAAGGTTCAATATGGTTCAAAGGTTCAAAAGAGTTCAATGCTTCAATGGGTTCAATGAGTTCAAAGTTCAAAGTTTGAGAAAAAGGTTCAAGAAAAATATTCTAGAAGTTCAAGTAGAAGTTTTTAGAAGAATATTCCAGATGAATGGTTCAAACAATTGGTTCAATAATACATTAAACTCATAAAAAATACTAAGTAAATATTTCTCTTTGTAAGAAATTTTGAACCACCCAAACTGATGAACTTTGAACCATTGATCCATTTTGAACCATTAAACTGACAAACTCTCAAAGGTTCAAAGGTTCAAAGTGGTTCAAGTGACCAGTGACCAGTGATGTCCCCATGGATGTCAAATTTAGGGTAATAGAATAACTGTTGATTTTCAAAGATGCAGACCTAGGAATGAACTAAGCAACTAGCCAAAGAAAGAGCTGAAGGAGCCAATAGAGAGTGAGAAGAGAGCCCGAGAGCTCAGATCACTAGGAAGAGATAAAGTGTAACAAGAAAAGAGGGAATGAGATAGAGAATTCAAAAATATCTATATGAGAGTTATTCTAGTAGGTGGAACAGTTCACCAGGTGGACATCAGAGAATGTAAGCATTCAAATGCATGGATTATTTTTCTTCATTGAAGTAAAAGTGAATGAATAGCAGTGTAGGTATAATAAAGAGGATAAGGCAGCCCATGCTTTGGAGGAGACATTTGAGATGATTAGAATGCCAAATTCTAGGCTGGTAATCTGCTCCAGCATGGCCCCTTCATAGAATCTCTAATGCATTGGATACAAAAAGGGCCATTTCATGGAATCAAGCACCAAAATATTTCTTTGGTTTCTATATATTGTAATCTCATAGTAGTTTAAAAAGAGATCTTTTTGTTATCAGAAGCAAAACTCTGCCCAAATTGAAAGGCATTCCTGAGACTTTGAGCTCAGACTATTAATCATATTTTGGCATTTAAATGAGAAAGCAAGTGACATTTCAGACTTTGTGTTGAAATATATTGTGTTATTTAGGAAATTGTTCTTATGTATATTTCCTAAACATAGTCTTGTCCATTTAATCAAATTAGCAAAACTAGTGGAAATAATTTGGAAGGTGTCCTCAAGCTGACTGTGGGAGACTTTGTGATACCACAATTGTCTTTAGTCTATGTTTTATGTTTTAGTGAAAAGGATATTGGAGAGACTTTGAGCTCTCATTATCTTTCATAACCTTTTATCCTATTGTATTTGAGGTGGATACTTTGTGCTACACTTCATTCTATTGTGTTACTACATTCTGATTTAGTAGGAGAAGTAATGAAAGACTTTGTGCTTTCATGGGTTTCTTGTGGTTATAGTTACTACCTAGGAAGTCTTCCTCTAGTTTTATAAATATCATTTCTAAAAGAATAGAAATGACTTCAAAAATTAACCAAGAATTCTCCTTGACTTTGTGAGCATCATCTTTGAAAAAAGAGAGATGGATGGTGTGATTTCACCCCTGAGTGTATTTTCAGTTTATATTAGTATATAGTAGTTTATAGGGAACCTCCCCTTGATGAGAGGAGAGATTTATCTCATTATGCTATGGTAGACCTGCACATTCTACTATATAAATCTCCTTATGCTAAGGTTGATATACCTATTTTGCTGTCAGTTAGCTGGTGACAAAATATTCACCCAACAGACTTAATCCTTATAAATGTGTTTTTGAAGTCACATCTAGTAAATTGTTAGGATTATTAGTCTGTTTCTATGGCATTGACATTGATCCAACCAAAATTAGTGCTATCATCAACATGCCCATTCCTAAAATTCATACTAATTTAGGTAAGATTAGGGAAATTAGATGATTCATCCTTGAAATGGCATATTGAATTCACTTTGTCAATTCCATTTTTAAGAAAATAACTTTAGAATGGATGGATCCATGTTAAAAATCCTTTAATAACATGAAAGAGTCATTGCTTCATCCACCTAACTTCATCCTCATTTCAATGATAAACCTTTCATTTTATATACTTCTTCCATACCTATTTTAGTTAGAGAAATGCTTGACCAACAAGATGATACTTGAATAGAGTATGTTATCTGCTACATTAGCCTAGGCCTCATTGATTATGAAACATGTTATACCAAGATTTAGTGTGATTTCCTCACCATCTATTTTTTATCTAATAAGCTTTGTCACTACATGCTTTACCAAAATACTTATGTCATTGTTCATTCTAACCCCCTTCATCATTTCTTCTCCAAAGCCTTTCCTCCTAGAGATAGAATTGGCAAATGGATGGTCTTACTTATGGGATTCGATCTTCATATCATCACTCAAAAATCTATTAAAAGACAAGTCATAGCTGACTAACTTGCCATAGCTCCTAGTCTAGCCACTTTTTCCTTTCAAGATGACCTTTTAGATGATAATATCCTTTACATTGAAGGTCTTAATCAAACTATCTCTCTTAAATATTACTTTCATAGCTTTACTACCAATCTTGAAGCCAATTAACTTGAAGAATCTTCTACTCCCTTTGGTACTACTAAACCAAAGGTAGTTATTGAGAAGTTCCCTAAGATTAATGTTGTCTTGCATGAGGATACTTGGAACCTACTCTTTGATGGTGATAAATGCCTTCAAGGAGCTAGAATAGGTTGCATTATCATGAGTCCTCTTGGAAAAATTATTCCTTTAGATTTTTTCTTCACCTTTGATATCACCAATAATATGGCCAAGTATGAAGCTCTTATCTTAGGCATGAGAGCTGATCTTAATTTAGACATTCAATACCTTCATGCTTTAGGTGATTCTCAACTGATTTGTTATCAATTTAGTGGTGATTATCAATGTAAAAGTGATAACCTTATTACCTATCATCAAATTGCAACCACTCTTGTTAAGGATTCTATCTTTTTTTTCATTGAGCCTATTCCTAGAGATCAAAATTCCATTGCTAATTTTCTTGCCTCTTCAGCTTCTCTATTTCATCCATATCAAATTCTTTTTGATTCTTCTTTTCTTATACAAATAAGAAAATCTCTATCTTCAACTCAACCACTAGATTCATTTATTTGTCATATTGAGGTTGTTACCATTTGATAAAGCCCTTGATATAAAGACATCATTTAGGTCTTATAACACCCAAATTATCCTCCTAATTTAGACTCTCATAAAAAAACATTCATTTGTAAATAAGCTTTCAAGTATATATTTCAACATAGCATCTTTTATTTTTGAAATGCTAAAGGTACCTTATTCTATTGTGTTATACAAGATGAGGTTCTTCCTCTTATTGAACAAACACATGGGGGCATTTGTGGTGGTCACTGTAGTAGACATGATACAACATGTAACTGCCTACGTATTTTTTACTTTTGGCCTACTCTTGAAAATAGTGTAATTGAATATGATAAAAAGTGTAATCCTTGTCAGCTTCATGATGATCTTATCCATTCACCTCCTACTGAACTTCAAACTATCAAATCACCTTGGTCATTTTTCACATGGGGATTTGATCTCATTGATAAACTTCCTTGCTCCCAACATGGGCATGTATTTATCATCACTGATACCAAATATTTTACCAATTGGGTATAAACCATTCCCTTCATTAACATCATTTATCCTACCATTTCCAAATTTATTCTTAATGAAAACATTTAACACTTTGGCATTCCTCATACCATTATTTTTGACAATGGTAGTAACTTCAAAAATAAACATGTCAAACAAATTTGTAATAAATTCAAGATCAATAATAAATTTTCCATGTCTTATCATCCTAATGCAATGGTCAAAATGAGGCCACCAATAAAATTCTCAAAAAAATTATCCAAAAGACAATTCATGAAACCTACATGGATTGACATATTCATCTTTACTCTACACTTTGGGTCTATCAGACTAACATACACACTTTCACTGGGGAAACTTCATTTTATCTAAGATTCATTACTTTTTTAGAAGTTGATCTTCTCTCTCTTTGTATATCTCTTCATGAAATTATTCATGATGAATAATGTGTGAAACTCACCTTCATTCCCTTGATCTTCTTAATGAACATCATCTTTACACCTTACAACATAACCACCAATACAAGGCTTACATCACCAAACAACATAATAAATGTGTTAAAATCTGCACTTTTAATGTTGGTGATCTTGTCCTTAAATTAGATTACACCCATGATAAAGAAGGTAAATATGCCCAAAAATGGTGGGGCCCATATTTAGTTAAAGACATTCTTGGTCCAAGCACATACCATCTTCAAACTAATGAAGGCCATGTTTTCAAAGAACCCATCAATGCTTAATTACTTAAAAAGTACTTTGCCTAAACATTTACTTCTTTTCATATTTTCTATCTATATCTATCTAATAGGTTTTTTCAAGTTACTTAAGCACGGGTCTCTCCTTCTACAATAGTTCCCTCTTTTTCACAAACCTTTAGTCTTCCCTTTTGGTCTTTTGGTTTCTTGATGTACCATAGTCTACTTTATCTTCTTGCATTTTCTCTTGTTTTTTACACCCCTTAGGTTTTTATTTTGTGAGACCGTGGATAGGACCCAACATTCCTCACAAAACCACCATCTTTTATCTATTTTTCTCTTTCATTTTTACTTATTGCCAATACTATTTTGGTATCTTTTAGGTTTTTATTTTGTGAGTTTATTTTTAAGACCATGGATAAAACCCGACATCCCTCATAAAATACTACTATTTCTTTGCTTACCTCACTTTTATTTTTTCTTGCTTGTTAGCACCCTCATGGGTTTCTATTTTATGAGTTGCTTTGTACGACCATAGATAGGACCCAACCCTCCTCATAAACATACCACCTTTTCATGTTCTTGATCCTTGTTCTCAAATTTAGCTTTTGCTTCTTTTGCTAGATGAAATCTACACAATAATCTATGTTAACATGTTTTCCTCTATTTCTCTCATTCTAATGATAAGGAATCACATTTTATTATCATTGTATCCATTTTTTCCCTTTGTCACATTTTTTACAATTTGAAGTAATTTAGATTGTTTTATGTGTCATTCTTATTGATTTCCCTTTCCCTTCATCTCCATATTGGATAAAATAAGGTCGAAGTCAAGATAGCACTTTTATTTCACCTAGATTTAGGAGAGTCTTAGACCCCATGATCTTTGAAGTTTCTTTCTCTTATCAACCTTTTCCCAAGTTTTCAAATGAAAGTCATATTTAACACCCATGTTTGGTTTTCCAAATCTATATGGAAGAGGAATCTTAAAAATCCATCAACAAAGTTAAAATCTAAACATTTGAAAGAAAATACAATGATATCTAAAAGGCAACATATAATTCTCAAAAGTCAAAATCACACCAAAATATGTGATTCCAAGCACATCTCCTATCTCTAATCAAATCCCAAACTCCATAGTTGACCTCACATAGAGCTAAGTCCTTTGGGGTGCAGTAGGATAGTAGATTGGAATAGGGGATTTTAAAAAACTCTATGGTGCTACCTACTTTCTCACGTAAGTACCCAATCTTCACAATAGACTAATGGCTCTGTAAGGGGTCCTAAAAAATGGAGAACATGTTGTGGGAAGGTAGGTCCATTTTAATTTTTATACATTTATCCTTCATGGGATGATCTATATACTCTATTTGTTAACCCAAGACTTGTGTCACTAAGAGAAGTTCTTCATAGTCCCTAAGGTCTAAAGTCCTTTTGTTTTGAAAAACTTAATTTGAGTGTCTTGACTTCGATAAAGAGTTCCTCTGCCTTGGTATTTACTTCATTCTCCCCTCCACCCATTTCATTTTCCCCCCTTGATAGACAAATTGTGATTCCAAATCTATTTTCCCTTCTTCTTTAATTACTTCTTCTTCATCTCTTAAAAACATACTAGCACTACTTTATTTCATTTTTGTCTATCCTTAGAATGAAACAACATGTTTGAGTAACTTTGGATTATTATTTATTTTACCATAAACTTACATTTTCTACACTTACTTTACTTTAATTTTACCATTTATCATTATGTTACTATCTTGCTATTATGGGCACTTTAGTTTGTACCCATTTTTTCATTGTTGAGTGAGGTTAGATTGTTAATTCTCACTCATAAATGTTGTTTTCCCTTTTATGCACCTTTTTCCATTGTTGAGTGAGATGTGGATTGTTACTTCTCACTCATCAATGTTGTTTTACCATTTTTTTTAGTCTTTTACCCATTTACTTTTATTTTTTTACCATCCTATTTGACATGTATCCTTGGTTTGATTTGGTGAGTTTTCCTTTCTTACTTAAGGATAGCTTGTTTGAGTTTTTCAGTCTTTACTAGCCTTGGCTTTTTGATTAATTAATTTACTCTTGTTTTTTTTGACTTTCTCATTTGGTCTAACATAACACATGTGACCCTAGCTTACCAAATTTTCTAAGTATGTCCCATCCTCATAGCACCAACTATCTTGAATTTTCTTACATTTGTTTATTTTTTCTCTTTAGTTTTGTATTCATGGGTTTGTCAAAAGCAGTCTCTATACCCTACACAATAAAAAATAACAACATAGAAGAAAACCATCTCATGATAAAGGTAAGTAAAGGTATGCATTACATTTAATTTTTTTATCATTTACTTTTTAGATTATTTTCCCTTTCAGTCATTTAATTTTAGTTATTTTTGCTTTAAAATATCGTGACTTTGTTTTAACATTAGTGTTGTGTGTTACTATGTTCTTTCTTGAAGCACCATCACCTATTACACCTTAGTGACATATGATGAGATTTGAGTGGGGCATATGTATACACATAATATTTTAAACTTTTATCAAATACTAATGCTTTACATCTTTTAGGAACCCATCAAGACTCAATGTCTTTGAATGCATGCCCTAAGGGGTGTACTATGAAAGGGGTAGGTAGACCTTTGATGATTCACATTATTTTTGTCCCTTATTGTCACATTATTACCAATATAACTGTATCCCAAAACCTTTCTCCAAGATACTTCTCTTCCCTTGAGTATTCCTCTAGTCTCTTCCTCTTTCCATTCCTCTTTTTCTTGTCTTAATCCCCTTTTGGATGGTTAGTTTTACTGGGTCGATTGGGTCGACCCAATATAGTTTAGGGGTATTATATAATTTCTTATCTTGTTATCCTTTTGAATGACCTAGCTTAGACTTAGTAATTTATCCTTGAAAATACATTGGGTCGACCCTATACAATTGACATTCCTAAAAGGATTTAGGGTAAGATCTATATATATATATATATATATATATATATAAGATCATTTTGATCATTATTCATATGTGAAATCAAGAGTTATTATTCACTCACACTTCTTCACAATCTATTCTTCCACCATTCTACTTGAAGAGACTTATCTTAGGTTTCTTATTTGGAGAATCTAGTCTTGTGGATAAGTCTTAGATGCTTTGGCCTTTCTTAGTTATCCACTTAGTTAAGATTTACTTTCTAAGTTTTTTGATTATTTTTTACTCAATTATATGTTGTATTACAAAAAATTACATTAGCCAATGTTGGTGTAAGGTTTTGTGCTATGTGCCTCAATTGGATCATACTCATTGACCCAAATTATTGTGTTATTTTTCACTTCTCACTTTCAAAAGTACTTGTAATTTTTTTCTTGTTTCAGTGTATAGTCATTCTACTTGACACAATCTCTTACTGACTATCTATTTTTCTTGCCTATAGTACTAGGTTAAACTTGTCAACACTATACTCTTTTTACTTCTTAGGATACAATATTAGGTCAACCCTATGGACTATGTATCTTTTTCTTCCTATTTTATACCTAGGTTAGAGAACTAGGTCAACCTAGTTGACTATGTATCCCTATTTTCTCAAAATTTAGCCCCTTTTTTCTATTATTTTACTAATTTTCATATTTATCTAACTCATTTATTTATTTCTCTTTCTTGACATTTTGTTCATTTTTCTCAAGTCATCATGAGGTACCCTATTAGAATATTCTTGGATAATCTGAATCTATTTAGATACTATATGGGATGTTTTTTTCTCCCTCTCTTTTCATACCAAGAAAACCATCACTCTTAGATCACCTCTTCCCCTCCATTTGTGGCTTGTAACATGGAAAAAATCACACCTCAAGATGAAATTGATGGGTCTGATCCTTTTTATACCTATTAAGATACTTCTCATATTCAAAACCTTCAAACTAATGTGGGAACAATTGACACAAGTTTAATCAATAATCCCACTAATAATCCATCTTCTAATAACCCTTCCCCTAATACCAATTTGGGGAGTGATCCTAAAAAATATAATAAATGAACATAATGAAAACTTCTAACACCTTTCAAATGATGTAACTCCAACATCACTTGATTAATATGGATAATCAACCTCTGACTATCCATTGTCAAGCTAATACCAATTATAGTCCTCCACCTCTTAGAGATGATTCAGGAAATGTTATTCTCTGACCCATAATGAATAAGAAGATGATTCAAACTATTCAAAATGAGCCTTTAGATCCCTTCATTGTGTCCATTGATATTGGTAACATATCTCCAACTATCAAGTATGATGGAACTAAAGACCCTGATTCATTTTTCAAAGTCTTTAACAACATTTACAAAGAGTGGATCGAAACTAATACCTTTTCCATGACTAAAATGTTAGTTAAAATCTTTACTGGTGATGTATTAGAATGGCACAACCAAATTCTACAACATTTCATTTGGAAACTATAATATTTGGTAAATCCTTTAGTTAAAGAGTTTTAACACAATGATCTTCCCAAAAATTATCTTAGCCACTTCATCAATGGTAAGTAATCTCCCACTGAATCAACTCATGAATTTATCAAAAGATGAAAATCATTGGCCCATAAAGCTGACCATACCATGATTGATGATAACTTATTTAAACTCTTTATAACTTCCTTGACTCCTCTTCAATATAAGGTTCAAACTTTTGCTCCCCAAATACTTCATGAAACTCTTAACCAAGCTAAACATCAAGACTTTCTTATGAAGCAA
This sequence comes from Torreya grandis, assembly GCA_037957365.1. Classification (NCBI taxonomy): domain Eukaryota; kingdom Viridiplantae; phylum Streptophyta; class Pinopsida; order Cupressales; family Taxaceae; genus Torreya; species Torreya grandis. The sequence continues at coordinate 2,346,802 of JARHVA010000016.1, read as the reverse complement.
TTTGAACCTAATCCTAAACTTCTTAAAGGATATTTTCAAACATCTAATCATGCTATCATTGGAAATACTCCTAAAACCAAACTAGGAGTTGCCAAAGTTGACATACCTTCATCTTTTCACACACCACTCATGGTGTAGAAAATGAAACATTTTTTACCACCCTCTAAACCTTTCACCTATCCTAACAATCCTCCTAAGTGGTATGACCCTAATCAATTTTGTTGATTCCATGCCAAAATTTATCACTCCCATGAATATTTTAGAGGGATCACTAAATTTTTTGTCTCTTATATGCTTGGTGATTTATTTAATTATGAATCTATGATCAACCTTCATCATCAAAAGTACACTACTTCTAAAAAATGATAAGTTTCTAAAGTTTCTACCTTGAATAACCAAAAATATTTTTCCACAATTAATAATCAATAAAATACCAAGGATGTTTGTGCTATTGATTCTAACTATAACCAATATTATAATAATTCTCAATAAATTAATATTTCTAAAGTCAATTATCATTGCAATATAACCCATAAAGATCCTGTTACCAAACTTAAGAAACCTTCTTTGGAAGAAAAACTTCTCAAATATACTATAACCACTAATTTAGCTTAGGAAGCCCCTGAAGAACCATCTCCTCCTTCCAAAATCCCAAACACTTCTATTCCTCCAAAACCTACTTTACCTCCTAAACATTATGTTGGTTCTTCTTACAAATCTCATTAGAACTTGAAGAACTTAACTTTATGCCTTGTAAAATTCCACTTATGGAGTTGGTTCATACTTCCCCTTATCATCACAAATTCATTATGTAAAAATTTCAAAAAATTGAAGATCTATCTTCTATAGATGAAGAACCACCTTCTATTGAACCTCAACTTGCCAACATACATACCATTGAAATTGTGTGTCCTTCCTCCAAGCCTTCTATTGAATTTATTGAAGAGGACATGATCAAAGATAAAATTATTTTTCATGTCGATGATCTACCACTTTTTATTAAAATAATCATTAATACTACCCTTATCCATAAATTTCTAGTTGATGAAGGTTTTGGTATTAATGTGACATCTTTGTGGCCTATCCAATAAATTGGGTATAACAAAGATCATCTCAAACAAACCTACCTCACATGTCATGGTTTTGATAAGACTAATCAAAGCCACTTGGTTTCATTTAGATTCCCATAAAAATTGGACTTAAGACCATTATACCTAATCTTATGGTCCTCAATTTAACCTTATCTTATAACATACTCCTTGATCACCCATGAATTAATAGAGTCAAGGCTATTGCTTCTTCCGCTAGCTAATACATCAAATTATTACATAATGGAAAATGATATAAACATGAGGTTGATCCCAACCCTTAGAATATTCAACTTCATAATCCCAAATCTTAGTATCATATTCCTTACCATTCCTAAGATCAATAGTGCTACTTTACCTGAGTTCATCAATATCAATCCTAATTTACAAGTCACTCTTGTTGATTCAGATGATTATGAGCCTAATGATTTGCAATGAACTTATAATATTACCAAGCTACCTCCCTACATTTTGGAGTGGCTTCCTCCTTCTTTATTACCTTATGACCATACTATGCCCCTCATTGATGATATTATTGACTTTACCCCTCCATGTAGTGCTCAAGAGCCTTATTTATCTAAAGATGATTTCACTTGTAATGACTTTAGAGTGGCCAAATTATTTTAAGATTCTCTCATCATGTCTCCATATACACTTAGTAATATTGGGATTTTACCTTCTAAAATTTCCCCTGAATCTCAAGCATGTACAATTTCTCCAACATATGATGATGATTACATAATGGCCCAAGATTAATCTTGAGAGTTGGATGTTTAACATTATCAAAAAACCTTAGCTCAAATTCATGTTTTTAACTAGGATGTTCATACGATTTTTATAGATCATGAATTAGATCCCAAAGGTTATGTACCTCCTACTAATTCTCCACTTCTTGACACTCCTTGGCTAGTAGAATAAATCATACCTTCTAAACCTTTAGGAGTACCTACATCTCCTATATCACCTAAACATCCCATTTTTTCATTCACTCCATCCCCCATCATATAAACCAATGACACACCAATCCCTTTTGATCTATCTACTTCTCGTACTCCCAAGATTACACTAGGTGACAAGGCAAGTAATGTTCATTAGATAAATTTTGAGTATGATTGCCATGGTAATCAAAATTTAGATCTCAAAGTAAATGTTGAGTATTATGGTCCTCTTCTCACCCCACCTAGTGATGAAGCTATTTTTGAAATAATTAATTCTCAAGAACCTAAACTTCCTCAGCAACATCATAAACTTGGTAATTTCAAAACCAAGACCCTTTGTTTCAACAAATTCATTGCTAGCATCAATCCTAAAAATAATCTAATTTATTTTTTACAAAATGTACCATACCATTTCCAAGATGGAAATGCTATGATTATCAAGGAAACCACTCACATTGAATATGGTACTCCATCCTTTCCTCAACCAATTAAAGTTTCTCATGAACTCTCACCTATCGATTATGATAACTTTAGATTATTTTTTGACAAATATCATGAGAGTTTCACTTGGTCATATGAGGAAATGCCTAATATTGACCCTATCATTATGGTGCATAACATTATTACTTATCCTGACGCCAATCTTGTGTATGAAAAATAAAGTAAATTTCCACCCAAGGTTTCTACCTTATGTCACAAGGAGAACATCAAATTACTTGATGCTAAATTTATCAAAATAGTAGACTATTTTGAATGGGTTTCTAACATAGTTCCTATTTGTAAAAATGTCACTATGGTCATTTGAATCTATATTGATTTCCATAATCTTAATCTTACTTGTCACAAAGACAAATGTCCTTTACCTTAAATAGATGGCATCATTGATTCCACAACTGGTTACAAAATGTTCTCTCTTATGGATGGCTTCTTGGGCTATAATCAAATTCACATTGCCCCCAAGGACTAATATAAGGCCACTTTCACCATAAAATGGGGCACCTATTGCTATGTCAAACTACCCTTCAACCTAAAACATGTTGGATCCACTTATCAATGAGCAATGACTCACATATTTCAAGATCTTATCCAGAAAATTGTTGACACCTATGTGCATGAACTCATGGCTAAATCTAAAAATATTAAGACTCATCTTTTAAATCTTGCCATCATATTTAACCATATTTTCAAATACCGAGTTAGACTAAATACTTATAAGTGTGTCTTTGGTGTCATATCTAGAAAATTATTAGGATTCCTAGTCTCTCTTCATGGCATCAAATTTGGCCTAGATAAGATTAGTGATATCATCAACCTACCCATTCCTCATTTCATTCTAGACATTCATACTTAGGAAAACTTGGGGTAATTAGATGATTCATCCTCAAAATGGCTTACCATATCCACTTCATCAATTCTCTTCTTAAGAAAGGTAATGCCTTATAATGTATGGATCCTTGTCAAAAATAATTTAATAAAATGAAAGAGTCATTACTTCACCTGCTTATTCTTCATCCTCCTTCTAAAGATTGACCGTTGATCTTATACACTTCTTCTACACCCATATTAGTTGAGGCAATGCTTTCCAAACAAGATGATACTAGAAGAGAGTATGCCATCTATTACATCAGCTGAGGCCTCATTGATTATGAAAAATATTATACAGAAGTTGAATGTGATTGCCTTGCCATCTATTTCATAGTTGAAAATCTTTGACATTACATGTTTTACCAGACCACTTATGTCATCATTCATTCTGACCCCCTTCATCACTTCTTCTCTAAAGCCTTTCTTCTTGGAGATAGAATTATAAAATGGATGGTCCTCCTTATGGAATTTGATCTCTACATTATAACTCAAAAAGCTATCGAAGGACAAATCATAGTCGATCAACTTGTTGTAGCTCTTATGCCAGCTACCAATCACCTTCAAGATAGTCTTCTAGATGATAATATTATATATATTGAAGGTATTAATTGAGATATTTATCTTAAATATTACTTCCATAACTTCATTTATGATCTTAAAGCAAGAAATCTTGATGAATCACTATTCCCCTCGATACTACTAAACCAAAAGTAGTTATCAAAGAAATTCCTAAAATTAATGTTAACTTACACCAGGATACTTGGACCCTTCACTTTGATGGTTCTAAATGAATTCAAGGAGATAGGGTAGGTTGAATTCTTATAAGTCCTCTTGATAAAATCATCCCTTTATATTTTCACTTAACAGTTGATGTTACTAATAATATGGCTGAATACAAAGCTCTAATCTTAGGCACGAGAGCTGATCTCAATTTAGACATCCAATACCTACATGATTTAGGTGATTCTCAACTTATTTGATGTCAATTCAATGGTGATAACCAATGTAAAAGTGATAATCTCATCACTTATCATTAAATTTTAACCACTCTCACTAATGATTTCATTTCTTTTACTGTTGAACCTATCCCTTGAGATCAAAATTCCATTATTGATTCCCTTACTTCTTTAACATCTCTTTTATATCCCCACTATATCGTTTCTAACCCAGCTTTTCTTATCTAAATAATAAAATCTCCATCATTTATTCAATCACATGATTCGCTTATCTGCCACATCGATACTATTACTATTTGGTAAAGCCCATGGTATAAAGACATCATTTAATTCTTGGAACATCAAACTTATCCTCCTAACTTAGATTCTCATGAAAAGATTTGAATTCATAAACAAGATTTCAAATATGCATTTTGACACAACATCCTTGATTATCATAATGCTGAAGGTACCTTGCTCTATTGTGTTATGCAAGATAAGGTTCCTTCTCTTTTTGAATAAGCACATGGGGACATTTATGGTGGCCACTATACCAGATATGCTACAAATCTCAAATGCCTAAGTATGGGATACTTTTGGCCCACTATTGAAAAAGATGCAATCAATTCACTAAAAATTTTACCCCTTTCCAATTTCATTATGATCTAATTTATTCACCTCTATATGAGCTTCAAACTATCAAATCTTCCTAGCCATTCTCCATGTGCAGATTAAATTCCATCGATAAATTACTTCACTCTCAATATGGGCATATTTTTATCATCATGGCTATCAAATACTTTACCAAATGGGTTGAGGCTATACCCCTATTTAATGCCACTGGTAACACCATTTCCAAATTTATTATTAATAAAATCATTTCCCATTTTGGTGTTACCTATACTATCATTTTAGATAATGGTGGTAACTTTAAAATCAAGGATGTAAAACAAATCTATGCTCAATTCAAGATCAATCAAAAATTTTCCACACCTTATCATCCATAGTGTAATGGCCAAGCTGAGGCCACAAATAAAATTCTTAACAAAATTATCTAAAATACAATTAATAAAACCCACATGGATTGACACCTACATCTTTATCCTTCTCTTTGGGCCTATCAAACTAGCATATGTACTACCACTGGGGTAACACCATTCTCTCTAGTTTATGGTTATGATTCAGTCCTTCCATTAGAAGTTGAGATTCCCTCTCTCTGTATATCTCTTCATGGTATCATACATAATGAAGAATTACGTGAAGCTCACCTTCATGATCTCAATCTCCTTGATGAACACCATCTTTTTGATTTACAACATAATTGATAATACAAGGATCGTATTGCTAAACAACATAACAAAAATGTTAATTTTGTCACATTTATTGTTGTTGATATTGTCCTTAAATTAGAATACAGTTATGATAAATAAGGAAAATATGCCCAAAAATGGTCGGGTCCCTATTTAGTCAAATATATTCTTAGTCCAAGAACCTATTGCCTTAAAACTAATGAAAGCCATGTTTTCAAAGAGCCCACCAATGCATAATTCCTCAAGAAGTATTTTTCATAATTCTTCCCTTATTTTCATTTTCTCTATATGCTATCTATCTAACACTTTTTGTAGGGCACTTACATGGGTCTCTCCCTCTGTAGTAGATCTCTCTTTTTACAAACCTTAGTCCTTCCTTTTTAGTCTTTTGTTTACCCTTTTTCTCATGAGTTGCATTGTAAAACCATAAAAAGGCTTGGTATTCCTCATGATGTACCATAGTTTTATTATTTTTATACTTTTTACACACTTTTTGGCACCCCTTGGGTTTCTCTTTTGTGAGTTACAGTGTAAGACCATGGATAATACCTAGCCTTCCTCACAAATACCATCTTATTCATATCTTTTTTATTTTTCCATGATTTTTGGTACCTTCATGGGTTTCTCTTTTATTAATTATAGTGTAAGACCTGGAATTCCATTTAAAATCACCATATTTATCATTCCTTTTCTATAATATGTTTTGCAATGGTTACGAGCTTTTGATCCTTATTCTCAGCTTTAGCTTTTGCTTTTTTTGATAGATGGAATTTGCATAATAATCTATGTTAGCATATTTTTCCTCCACTTCCCTCATTCTTATACTAAGGAATCTCACTTTGCTATCATTGTATCCCTTTGTTCACCCTTTGTCACATTTTTTGTGATTTTAAGTAATTCAAATTGTTCCATGTGTCATTACTCTTGATTTCCTTTCCTTTCACTCCACATTAGATAAAACAAGGTCAAAGTCAAGATAGAACTTTTATTTTACCTATATTTATGAGACTCTTAGACCCCATGCTCTCTAAAGTTATCTCTCTTAGAACCAAGTCCCAAGTATTCAAATGAAAGTCATATTTAACACCCATGTTTGGTTTTATAAATCCATATGGAGGAGGAAGATAAAAAGAGATATCAAATAAAGTTAAAAGACAAATCATTTGAAATAAAATTTAATGATATACAAAAAGAAACACACAAATCTCAAAAGTTAAAATCACACCAAAAGATTTGATTACAAGCACATATCCTATCTCTAATTGAATCTCAAACTCCATTGTTAGGCTCATAATAGAGCCAAGGTCTATAGGGTGTAGTAGGCTAGTATATTAGAATAAGATAATTCAATAAACTCTATGGTGATACCTAATTTCTCATGTAATTACCTAATCTTTGTAGTAGATCGATAGATCTATAAGGGTTCCTGAGGAATGGAGAACACATTGTGGGAAGGTAGGTCCATTTTAATTTTTATGCATATAGCCTTCATGAAATGATATACATACTTCATTTGTTGACCTAAGACTTGTGTGGCTAGATAAGTTATTCAAAGTCCTTAAAGTCTAAAGTTTTCTTATTTTGACAAACTTAATTTGAGTGTCTTGACTTTGATAAAGAGTTTGTCTACTTTGGTTTTTCCTTCATTCTCCTCTCCACCAATGTAATCTCCCCCTTGATAGGCAAATTGTGATTCTAAATCTATTTTCCCTCTTCTATACTTCCTTATTCTTCACATCTTAAAAACATGTTAGAACTACTTTTTCTCAGTTTTATATATCCTTAGAATAAAACATCTTGAGAAACTATGGATTACTTTATTTACACCATGGCTTTACATTTCTAGACTTGCTTTGATTTTATTTTACCATTTATCACTATTGTACCACCCTTTTTATAGATGCTTGAGTCTTTTCTACTTTTATGTACTTTTTCCATTATTGAGTGAGGTTGGCTTGTTACTTCTCACTCATCAATGTTGCTTTCCAGTTTATGCATCTTTTTCCATTGATGATCGAGTAAGGATTATTACTGCTCACTCATCAATGTTGTTTTACCATTTTTTTTCTTGCCCATATTTATTTTAATAATGATTATTACTAATTTTACATTTATGTTTGATTACCATCCTTTTTCACATGTATCCGTGGTTTGAATTGGTGAGTTTGCCTTTCTTACTTAAGGTTTAATTTTTTTTAATCTTTAGTAGCCTTGGCTTTTTGGTTACCTAATTTAATCTAAGTTTTGACTCGGTCATTTGGCCTAACATAGCACTTGTCACCCAAACTTGCCAAATTTATAATTACATCCCATACACATAGCACCAAATATCTTGGTTTTCTTGCATTTTTGTCTATAAAAGCTCGTGACCTAGTGAATTTTTGTCCATAACTATACTAGGTCAACCTTGTTAGCTAAAACTTTTAGGACTTAGGGTTAAATATGCCTATATATATATATATATAAGATCACTTTGTCATTATTTATATATAGAAAAGGAGTTATTATTTGATTACACTTCTTTATAATCTACTCTTCCACCATTCTACTTGAGGAGTCTTAGCTTAGGGTTTCTACTTAGAGAATATAATCTTGTGGAGAAGTCTTGGATGTTTTAGCCTTTATTAGTGATCCTTATAAACCACAAAAACCTCTTGGAAAGATCCTTTGGCTTAGGGAGAGATTGAGTCTTGATGGTTTCATATTTTAGGTAAGTATTCTTTAACTTTACTCCTCTCTTTAGTATATAGATGTAGCATAAGTATTGGATTCAAATAATATTACTCTTATTCTTCACGTATTAGGGTCATAATCATACATAGATTAATTGAGATTCTCCTATACATGTTTATTTATTTACTAACCCTCATACTATTCCATAAGATCTAGTGAGCACTAGATTAGATTTATTTTCTATACTTGTTATTAATTTAGTGAGATATGAAAACATAGGACCTAGCTAGGATTATTACATGATTGTGCTTGATTGGAGGCTTTGGAACCCTCTCTACCATTGTGTATTGTGATAAAATATCCACTAATTGAGTCTAATGGATCTCGATATTGGTCATGTTCCTAATTATCTATGTATCCCCAGTTAGAAGTGTAAGTATGATCTATCTTCTCCAAATTAGGATTAATTCACAAACATGATGCATTTATGATTGCATAAAAATACTACCCTTATAGGCTCACCCTAAGACTATCATGAGTAATCCAATGCCTCATATACATGATCAATAAACTTTATACATCCATTCATGCCAGTATGCACTCATCTCACCAAGCCACCAAGCTCATACCTTCTCACAAGGACTTTACATGCTAAGATTAGTGTCATGTCTAGGATTATTAAGCACTTTAAACATGAAAAATGTCATTGAAACACTTTTGAAAGTATATACAATTTACTTACATAATCATACAATGCCAAACAACCTCTCACAAGCTTATGCTTACTTTACCAAACTTCACTATGCACACCTTCTCATAGGATCTAGATTAGGCTTATCAAGACACCTTGTACTCAAGAATTAGTACTAAAACATGATTACCTTAATGATATAAAAAAAATACACTCTTTAGATAAAAATTTCACACCACTACAACAATATTGACATCAACCAATAAAAGAATAATCAGGCTTCTTTCAAATTATCTCTTGTCACATGGCTTCTTTGTCACATCAATGAAATTAATATTGACATAAATGACAACACTTATCAACACCACTACCCATCAAAAAGTGTTGGTAAACAATTCCCATGATATAAAGAACATGATAATGATATCAACACTCAGTGGGATGTGCCTCATCTTCATAATACCTCCGAATCCTAGTACAACTAGCCATGCTCTATCCATGTTAGTCAATCACTCTAGTAGATCCGATAACCATGATGCATCTATCAGTAACTAATACCTATGATGTATCTAAAAAATATAAAACAAAAAAGGATGTATTAGATCTTTATGTCATAAATAATCAAAATACATTCTAAAAGTTTCAAAAAAACTTATTTGGTTTAATTTAGTTTTTCTATTTTATACAAAATTGGTCCTATACTTTCTTTGCGATACTGATCAACCATATCAATACTACATCAACCACCTTTTTCATTTTGATACTATATTGGCTGTATTATACATAGTTGACCTCTGATAGTAATACTACATTGACCATTTCGAATAGACTATATCAACCTTGTTATGCATAGTCGACATTGTCTCTCTTAACAACTAAGTCAGGCCACTACTATGTATTTAGCCCCCTATTAGCATACTCAGTCAACATACTAATATGCATTCATCCTTATCAATCTAACTCACCTTATGGACTAAGTTGATCAGGTTGACTCTGTTCATATGTAGTGATGACTTTTTGACCATTTACCATAAATCCATTGGGCATTTATTGGTTTGACTTCTTCCTACCTAGTACCCTATTATTCCCTTAGTTTACCTAAAAAATTCCTAGGGTTTATTTTGGTGCCTATATTTTGCCTACAAGTCATTTCCCCATATTTAGCTCAATTTCAAATCAAAATATTCAAATAATTTGAAATTTCTAGTTGCTTATCTAATACTACACTCATTGTGATAGTTATGCATCCTCCCCATGTTAGCTATTGTCTCTTCACCATGATGACTATCTAGTCTCCAACTAGGTCTCTTAGATATCTATTTTCTCAAAATATTAAAAATAAAAAAATGAATTATTTTTCACCTTATTTTTATTTACTATTTAAAACTATTTACTTGTCAAATATTTATAGTCAGATTTCATATTTTGACCATATATTTGTCTCTACTAACTCTTTTTACAAACCATAAAATGTATTGGAATCCTAAAATTGTAGAGAATATTTTCACCTATTATATTTTTATGTTTCAATTTTTTTAATTTTTTGCTAATCTCTATAGGTTCATCTAATATTATTTACATTAGACACCTTCACATTTATTGCATCACCTCTTTATCTATAACACTAAGGTAAATCAATGTATGTGTTTTTTAATTCTATCCTTTCATTTATCTTATTTGGTCCTTACTATAATTTTTTTATCTTTAGCATTATGTGTCAGTATATTCTTTTCTTAAATCACCATCCTATTTTGTACCTACATGACACGTGATGAGCTTCAAGTGGGGCATATGTATACACATAATATTTTCAAACATTATGAATTAATGATTATTTATCTCTTATAGGAACCCATCGATTCTCAAACTATCTGAGTGCATGCTTTAAGGGGTGCACTAAGAAAGGGGTGGGAAAACCATTGGTGCTTTATAGGATTGTTATCCCTTTACTAACATTTGATATCTACACAACCATCTCTTAAAAATATTCCTCTAAGATTTTCCTCTTATTTTTCACCCTCATCTAGTTATTTTCTACCTTCATTAGCCTTTCCCTAGCCTAAAATCATTTTTTATGATTTAAGTTACACTGTCGGCCCTATCGACCTTGTAATCTAATTAATAAAACTTATTTAGGGTTTAGGTCAGCCCCTGGATGACCTAAAAAAGACCTAGTTTATTTTTGTCAATAATGATACAAGGTGGATTGGGTTGACCTTGTTGGACTAAACTTTTAGAAAGGACTAGGGTTATATCCATCTATATAAACACATCTATTTCTCCATCATTAGAGAAGAGAATAAAAAGATATATATATATATCTACTTATCTAGTGATTTTACTTGAGGAGCATAGCTAAGGGTTCATACTTTCTTTGGAGATATGAACCATATCTTATGGAGAAGTATTTTAGATGCATTGATAGGTTGTGTATCTTAAATATAATTTATCCTTTTCATCCTTACATATCACAAAAACCTCTTGCAAAGTACCTTAGCCAAGGGAGATATTGAGGCTCAAAGGGTTCATTATAAAAGGTAAGAATTCCTAACTATGTTCCTCCTTTGTAAGAGTAGATAGATATGCATCTGTAATTCTCTTCCATGCATTAGAACTTTTTATTCATTGACATGAGTATATGTATTCTATTCATGTTTAATTTTAATGTTTATTACCCCCACTTTGTGCTATAATCTTTGGTGATCACTAGATTAGACTTTATTTTACTTGTTATTAGTTTAGTGAATATGAAAATAGAGGACCTTGTTAGGGTTATTGCATAGTTTTGCTTAACTAGAGGATTTGGAACCATACATAGTGAATTTATTATGGTAAGATCTCCCTTTTCTAGGTCTAGTGGATCCATCTTGGTCATGGTCTAGAATATTTAATGTATCGACAATTAGAAGTGTAAGTAGGATCTATTTTTTATGAGATAAGATTAATTTATAGATTAGTTATATTTCCCTTTGCATACATTCATCACTTCCATGAACTTCACCATGATCTAAAACTTATTATTAATCCTTAAAATCCATTTTCCATGCAAGGTTACATATGGACTTTCACATTTGAGTACGAACCTCAAAATTTCCCATTAGGCCTATAGGTGTGTGAGACAGTGTGATTGCAAGCTTTAATATGGACCTATTTTCATCACTCTTTCTGATATTATTTTATGTCTTTTTAAGATTAATAGATTTCATACATCATGTTTACTCATAAACACCCCATATTGAATGCATATATTACATATTCTCTCTCAGTGCTTGAAGGTGAGTTTGCATTCTTTAGCTGGCATGTAGGTATACCATTTTGGTTTCTTGAGCATTGGACTCTAAGACCACACTTTCTCAATTGATCTTGAAATTATCCAAGGGTAGATACCCTAAGTTTATCTCACTACTTAGGTCTTTAAACCTCAACTTTTGATACATAATTCAATGTATTTCACATGAAAAAGATATCTACAAGTTTATAAACCTGTAGGTTTGTATTTTCATTACTTAAAGCTTTCCATGATACATATTTTGATAATATTGACCCTAATAATGATTATATACTACCTCAAAACACTTTTCATGAGGTTATGACCCTTATACATCCTTGATGATGTAGAATTAAATCTTTTCAATTCACACTTTATGTGGGCAGGCTTACACATAATTTTTTGGTGAGTCATGAGAACATGACCTCTTGTTTTCCCTTTCAACCAATCATTAAATGAATGCATGATCTCCAAAAATGGAAATGGATATTCTTGGATCATTATGGAAATGAAAATTCAAAACTAATATTTTATTGGCTTCTCCATTGATCTGATGCACACTTCTACTCTTATCTATCTTATTTGATATACATAGGGTTACTTGCATTATATGTATTTAGACCCCATATTTTCTCCATTAGTCTGAGGGGCTTAGATTTAAAGAATTTAATAGATACTTGAGAGGGAAATATAAAAAAATAACATGATTAAAATATTCCATATCTACTTTCCATATACTTATTTTAGTGCCATTATTTACCTCCTATAATAACTCCTCTTAACATATGATTACACCTTTATCCTTCACCATTTTAACTCATTTGATGTTTGAGAGTGATTTGAGGAGGTTAGAAAGATGAAATACGGATTGATTTAATTTTTTAAGATCCTTATTGAGGTGAATACACACTTTGTCTAACACAAAACTTGTTTGTACCTTCATTGAGGCTTGTACCTAACACAAATGAAGGTTTTGCTCACTAAATGTATATAGATTTATGTATGATTGTATGCTTAATTTGATACAGACTATTAGATACATGTGATTAATAATAATAACTACTAATAGAGAACCCACATCCACACACATATACATGTGACACACATGTTAATAGTGTGAAAAGAGGTGTTAGGTCTATCGTACCACCATAGGCAAGGTACCTAGGAGGGCCACATAGGCCCTATATGTTAAACATATTGAGGTAGAAACCATTAATATGGTGTTATAAGGGTTTACCCTTAAAAGTGGAGAGATGATAAGTATGTTTCTCCTAAGAGGATTTGATCCCAAAGGGGCCAAACCACTTGTGAGCTAGTTTTCCCTTCTTATGGTACTCTTTATCAAAGATGAGTACCATGCTACCTACATGGAAAATATGTGGCCATACCAGTTTGTCAAATTAATGGTGTTGGCAATGCAAATAAGTGAGATTGTGCTCAAGATCATCAATGTGGTACTCATCCAATTACTCAAGCTCGATGAAGTGAGAAACACATTTATCCTCATCATAAAGTGACACAAAAATCTTTAACCATACTGAGGGGATTAATACCTCTATAAGAAGGATGAATTTAGACCCATATATTAGAACATATGAGGTTACCCCTATGGCTAAACATAAATTGGTCCTATAGGTCCAAAGGGTAGGATTAACATGAGGTGCCAATCATGCATGGACTCAAAAATAGTTTAAAGGAGAATCTTCTTCAACATCTTGTTGGAAGAATTAGATTACCCATTATCCTATGGGTAATAGGTAGAGGATAAAATAATATTAAATCCAAAACATTTAGATAATTTATGCATCTTGGGGATTTGAAATCTCAAGCCATTATTAGCCATGGTCATGTTAAGAACCCCAAACTGACATAAAAGTTAGTTTATCACAAACTTGATGATAGTATTCCTACTCATTATGGAAAGGGGCATGGATTTTAACCAGTGGTGGCCATGATGAACCAATAATGTCCATAAAATGAATATATATTGACTTAATGATAAATTCAAGAGCCTAAAACAAGAATGACCAAAACATAAAAATAGAGTGTAAGAGGCCATCTGTAGACACCGAAATCGTGTCGACTCCCCTGGTCATTCCCCATTTTGTTCTTCTTCACCTATTTAACCCTTGTCAACCACTTTTCCCACTAGCCTTGACCCTGGCAGCATGTAAAAATGAGCACAGAGCTAAAGCTAGACTCTATCCCCATTGTGCATCTGCTGACGACGGTTGTTACCTGGCCGACATTGCCGACATCGGTCACTTATCGGCCGACGTCGGCAATCCTGCCGACGTCGGTCACCTTATCGTTACCCGTTATCAGTTATCATTCGGTTCCCAATCAGTTCCCCAATCGGTTATCGAACCATCTTTTGAACTGTCCCTCACCTTCATCAGCATCCACCGATCAATCCCGAAGGCTAATCAATCAATCGATCCCAAACTATGACATTCACAGACTCTTGCAACCAATCAGCTCTAGCAATCAACCAACTCTAGCATTCGGCCAATCTGCATTCGCTTTGATCAACTTACGGCAATGCTTCGATGACTTCAATCATGGCTTTTATCATATCTTCTGACAGGTAAGTATTTCCTCTGTTTGTTTTTATTTCTTTCTGGTTATTATTTGTTTGTTATTTCTATTTCTATCACCTCGGATCTTCAGACCATAGCCCTGAACCCTGAGTCCCTTCTTTACATCTCTGCCCACTATCCAAATCTATAACTCTGTCTAGATTCGACCAAAACCCCCAGACCCTATCCAAACTTGACCTTACTTCGACTAAAGCCCCCAGACCCTATCTTGATCCTGACCAAGACCTCATCCTGACTCTACCAGACCTTCTGCAACTCGCCTAGATTTTGTCCAGAACTTGCCCTAACCAACGCCGGTCACTACCTCGACCGACGCCGGCACTTTAACCGATGTCGGCACTTTCCTAACCGACGTCGGCACTACAGAGACTGACATCGGTGACTGTATAGAACAGTTTACTTCATTATCAGGTATGCATTTTATTTTCTATCCCTTATTTCTGTCATTTTATCTTTCATTATATCTACTTTAGTCCAATATTCTGCTTTTTTTATCAGTGGGTTGATATCCTTCTAGGAAGTCTTCGTATTTTCGGGATCAGGCGTTCGCCTGACAGCCCACCATATCTTTGACTAACATTTTTCCGTGTTTCAGTCTCTTTTCTTCTCAGGTGTCATTCCTCTATAGCCAAAGAGGAGAATCTTCCAACGTCTGATTTCGGTGCGCATGACTTTATCAAGTATCTTCTAGCTTTGACCATTTCTTTTAGTTTCTTATTTCTTCTTTGAATGTAGAAAGCAATTTTGCATAGAAACATTCTGGCACACCTGGTGGGACACTAAAGCCTTCCTTGGGTTCTTTCTTTCTTTCGTTCATATAGGTGCATTAGGTTTCTTCCTTTTCGCCTCCTTTCATCTCTTCTTAAATGACATCATAAGCAGGAAATAAAAAGAACATTTCTTTCTTTCTTGCACTTCTAGACTAGCTAAAACTCATATTCTTCGACTCTTTCTCCATTCGTCTTCATATGAACAAACATTTCGACTTGGGCATTAAAACACTTTGCATTCATTTCTGTTTGCCTGCATCTCTTAGACCACACATAGTAATTAAACCGCATATTGAATTAATCTAGATCACTTGATGTTACATGACCAAACCACTTGCACAAAACAAACATTTTAACTTACCTGAGACAAGGCCCGACTGGGATTTCATCCCCTAGTGGATACCTTACCCGTCCCAGCGATCCTACTTGGATTTCATCACCAAGGGGAAAGCCCACTCTTTTCTCTGGCAGAGTCTAAACTATAGTGGAAGTATATTTTGGCTAAGTGAAACCAGCTAACCACTGGAATCGTGAAGTGAGGGGAGCTTGCTCCTTAGCACCAGGCCTGTACAGAAGCTAACACAGACTTCTTGAGCACCATAACAAAACCCGAAACATCCATAGACTACTTCTTCTAGGACCTGACTCAAAAGCCAATCTTCCTCTACACACATTCTAAGGCATAAGCCACTATAATCCTAATAATTTACTTCTAGGGTTTTAGGATCTGCTTGTGTCTTCGTCCTTTTTTAGTTCTTATCTGCTTGCTTGAGCTTGTGAGGACGTTCTTCCTTGCCTTGAATGGTTCTGACTCGTAGCCAAGCCAAGACTCTAGTCGATCACGCGAGGCATCATCCTCTTTCGTCTACCCCACCTATAACCAGCCCTATAATGGAGTTCAACTCAGAAACTGAAAGAACTCCTACCAGTCCATCTTCGACCCAAACACCTATTATCCTAGAAGGGGACCAAGATTTCACATGATTCTTGGACCTCAATGTAAACGCCTTGGCAACACTATCTCGTGAATAGCCGAACGCGAGACCCCTTGGGCAATCCAATTTACGGAATTCCGACTTCTTTCCTCAAGACTACGGCCGTATCAACGGCGTCTGTAGTTCAACCCTTAGATACCCAAGCTGTTGCCTCAACCAATGACCAACCTTTTACCAACCATCCAAGTGTGGCCTCTCCTTCCATCACTGGGCCCACTTTCACCGGGGTTTTGGCCCCCTATCAATCTCAGCCCACTCAACCACTTTCTACCCCCTTTCAAAACTTGGTCATCTCTATTTTGCCTACCCTTACTCCTATCAACACTAGGGTGGCTACCTATCCATTGGCCCATGTCACCTCTAACCAACCTCCCATGACAACATCAAACCTAGCCATGCCTTCTATCCAACCATCCTCAGTCACCTCTTCTGCCCCTACAACTAGTCATCCGTACGTTGCTCCCTTATTGGTACAACCGACTACGTCGTATACCTCTTTCAGCCTCTTTCAAGCACCTTACAATCTAGGAGGTGTTCCACCCGCCAATCTATCAGTAGATATTATCAAGATGCTGATGGATAAAATGTCCAACCTAGAGACCTCTGTTTTCAGCTCACGCAACACTCTCTCGTACGAACAAATTTGCAACGAGCCCATCCATCCTTCTGTCCCCATCAGACCATATCCCAGCCAGTGGGAACTTCCTAAGTTTTCTCATTTCCAGAGCAAGGAAGACCCACAACAACACTTACGGGCATTCAGACATCCCTGTTACCTTATCGCCCATGATGATGCATTACTCTTACGCATGTTTCCCATGTCTCTCTCAGGTGCTACACTTGACTGGTATAGCTCTCTTCCCAGCCATTCCATCTTTACGTTCACTCAGCTGGCCCAGCTCTTCCTCGATCATTTCTCCATCAATATCACCAAGAAGGTCTCCATCACAGACCTCTATTCTATCCGCCAGTTCGAGGATGAATCCATTGCTGATTTTGTCACTTGGTGGAGGGGCCTTATCAATCAACTTTCATTTTCCTTACCTCAGCCTGAGCTTATTGAACTTTTCTCTCAAGCTTGCACTAGACATATTTCTTCTACCTTGAGGGTTCAGACCTTCCGCACTTTTGACAAAGCCTTCACGATGGCTTGTAAACTTGAGTTACGTGCTGTCGAGGAGAATAAAGTCAAGTTGCGGAGCAAGAATCCCAACTCCAAAACCAATGACCCCTCTTCTAAGCCTTCCTCATCCAATCCTAAATCTAAAGCTTCAGCAAATGCTGTGGTTGTTAGATCTTCTTCCTCTTTGCCTTCAACTAATCAACCTGAACCATCCACATCTATGAGTGCCACTCACCAATTTCAGTAGAGATACATACAGTGATAGTTTACTCCACTTGGAGAATCATATGCGTCTGTGCTGGAAAAACTCATCAAACAAGGGGCCCTCAATCTCCCTCAGATCCGACCACCACCACAATTTGATCCCTCACACGCCATCCCTGCGTGGTATAGGGAAAATGACTTCTACCACTACCACCATGTTAAAGGTCATGACATGGGCAACTGTAAAACTCTTAAAAACATAATCCAAGACGTGTTGGAAAAGGGTGACCTCATCCTCGACAATCCCAATGCCCGTCCTAATCAGGGTATCGATATCTTCAAACAACCGTTCTCCAATCATCCACCAACCCAAAACAACGTCCAGACCTTGACTGATAATACCCACGAACATAATATTCAAACAGTCAATACGGTCTTGCCCCTCATTTCTAACCAACCTCAAGAGGTGAGTTCATCCATCAACCCATCACATGTGGATGAACCTCTTTCTCCGGTTAGTTCTCCGTCAACTTCTCTCATTTTGGAGGACGCCTTGACCTTACCAACACCATCGGTTTCACCATCTTCATTCTTTCTGCCCATGGAGGACCCAACCTTTCCTACTCCTCGACTGTAAGTGGAGGGCACTATCATCCCTGCCCTTTACCCACTTGAGGAGCTTCATTCTCCAGTTTCTTCTCCACCCAGGGAAGAACTTATCTCTCCTTTGTCTCTAACCAAAGATGAACCTGTCATGACTTCACCATGCTTTGGGCCCGAGACTACTACACCCGTCTCACCTTCAGTCCCACAACCGTCGACGTCTTCTCAAGAGCCCAAACTTCATCCCGCATCTTCTCAGCCATTTTCCCGATTAGTGGAGAGACTCAAACTTCTCCCTTCTAAGAAAGTGGAGCATCAGGGATTGTGGGACCATCTCACAGCTCTTTAACAAGCCCGAGCCCTCTCATCTCATGCTGCTAATCCTCCCATGGCAGAACCTCCTAAGACTATCAACAAAAATCAGATTTCCGCCTCTAGACCGTCTACATATTCATCAACCTCATCAAAACCAAAACCCTCATCTACTCCGCCTAAACCTATCAAGTCACTTGGCGTTCACCCCGTCTCCAACCTCACTCATCCACAAGTGAAGGTGGACTTAAACCAGACCTCAACCAATAGTAGTCTTCAACCTAAATCACAAAAGACTGCCAAACCACAGAGGCGAATGCCTCCTCTTCCGTCAACATTGCCTTCCATTTTGGGCCCGCATCCTTCAACCCTAACCAGAGTCCTTCCCACTTCAAACTCTAATCAAAACCGGTTGCCTCCTTTACTTCCTTTACCTACCGCAAGCCTACCCTCTCCCAAAAGAGTGGTACCTCTCATGAAGAATGTACCATCTCCACTTGTCATCACACCATCAATCCAGAAGGTGGTACGAAAACCCCCTCCAACTTCGCCCAAGCGAAAGTCACCGACATCACATACATCGATGAGCACGGACCCTTTAGAGGGCTCATACTCTTTGATCTTCCAATGACTTTTGCAAACTTCTAGCATAACTCTTCCACCCATCAAGCCCTTCCAACCTCTCAGGTTTAAACCCTCCTGGTTCGATGACACGAAGATTTGTTTATATCATCGTACACCAGGACACGACACCAAGACTTGCTATGCCCTCAAGGCTGTCATTCACTGTTATCTAGAGAAAGACACTCTTCTCTTTGAGGACACTTTCGATCGACCCCTGACTCCTCATAACCCTTCAACCTCGTCAAGCCCATCCACATCTCATCAACCGGTTACAACCCCTTCATCACCTTCACCTCCCATCTTTGAAATCAATGCCATTCACATCACCACTAGGTCACAAAAGGACAAGGCGAAAGAAAAATCCACCATTCCTTGGACCTACCCTTTTGTTAATCCACCTCAACCACCTAAACCTAAGATTTCTATCCTTGGCGCACCTCAACCCTCCTCTTCTTCTTCTTCTTCTTCCAGACCAATCCATGACTCCATGTTGAAATAGCTTCGCCAGACGCCTGTGAAGATGTCCCTCTACGATCTCATCCAAACCTCACCCCAACATCGTCAGGCCCTCATCCAAGCCCTGCAGGCAGTAGAGGTCCAACCCAAGGATCCCCAGCCACTTGCTGCCCTTGTCCACTCCTTAGCCCCTGTTGCCTCCATCACATTCAGTGATTCTGAGATTCCCACATCCAACACGGAAGATCAGGATGCTGCCCTCTTCATCACTGCCTATATCGATCAGACACGCATTAAATGCGTTATGATCGATGGAGGTGCTAGCATCAACATCATCTCCACCCATGCCTTTGATCAGTTGGCTCTTCCCAAGAATTGCGTCTCCAAAACTGACACAATCTTGCGCTCTTTTAATGACACTACTGCCACGACCATTGGCACAGTCATCCTTCATATTCGCGTTGGTCCACGCACAGTCTCGAAGCTCTTCTACATCATCGAAGGAGAGTTTCAATACAACATCTTGCTGGGCTGACCCTGGATCCGTGCCATGACCTGTGTCCCCTCCACCCTCCACCGTTGTGTGAAATTTGAGCATGACAGACAAGTCCACACCATTCCCGCTGACCCTTTGCCCTTCAAAACTTGCAACACTACATATCGTCCAAATGATGTCCTCATTCTTATCAAGCCATTAACCCCGGCACCACCTCCATCCGCGGAAGCTTCAACCAGTTCGCAATAGGCGGTCACCCTTACACCTCCCCTTCAAGCGATAACCACAGACCCCATGGAAGATGTCTTCCAAAGACTTTCATTGGGAGAGTATCGCTTGCTGGCTTTAGACATGTTCCAAACTCCACAAGAGTATAGATGCCTTCATCACAACCCCAACTACGACCATCAGATAGGGATGATCATATCTTATGGTCCCCCTCACCTCCGCACCAACCTCGTCTATGGGGGGCTTAATCAAGCTCCTACTGACGGTAATCCTCTTTCTTCACCTCAACCTTTCACATCAGATTTCTCATTTCTTGGCAACCCCGCCTTTGCACACACTTACCTTTATAGGTGTGCATGGAAGGGTTTTGGTTTCGGACGCTATGAGCAGGGCTCCCATCAGCCCATCCAACCACTCAATGATGACGACGCCAAGAAACGGTATGGTCTGGGATATCACGACCCCACTCAAGACCCTGTAGACCTTTGTCTTGAACCAATCATTAACCAATCTCCTCCACACTCGCCTGTTCTGCCCCCTTCACCTACGGAGTCAGTGGTTTCCATTCCTCCTAGTTTTTTTTCTTTTTTGCATAAACACCATCCACCTGGACCCCTTGACTTATCAGCTCAATGAGGTGTCCAATTCTCTCCCTCTCATTTTTCCCAGTATGTTCGAAGATGAGTCGGCAACCATTCACACTGTTCACTACATTGACGTTGACGCCATTCTTTCTTACATGGGTGCTGACGATTCTTTCATCCAGCGCTCCCTCCCTTCTAAGACCCAGGTTATGTTAAATGAATCAACCATTGACATCAACCTTCCTTCTTCTGATGTTCCTTATGTCTTAAAGATTGGACAACCTTTAGACGTTCAGGAGCAACTTGACTATACCCAGTTCCTCTCCGACCATAGCAAGGCCTTTGCCTGGACTTATAGTGATATGCCTGGCATCGACCCCACCATCGTTACCCATAACATTGTCACCAAACCAGAGGCTAAGCCTGTCAGGCAAAAGCTTTGAAAGATGCATCCTCGCATTGCCCTCCTTGTCAAAGAGGAGCTTCAGTGCCTCCTTTCTATCTCCTTCATCCAGCCCATCGATTATCCATAGTGGATCTCTAACATCATCCCAGTCACCAAGGCAATTGGGGGGATTCAGATCTACACAGACTATCGTGACCTTAATCTACCCTGTCCTAAAGATGACTTTCCTCTTCCTAACATTGACCAGCTTGTTGATCTTATGGCCGGCCATGAGATGCTATCTCTTATGGATGGATTTTTAGGATACAATCAAATCCTGATTGCTCCAGAAGATCAGCACAAGACTACTTTCATTACCCCATGGGGGACTTTATGCTATCGAGTCATGCCTTTCAGCTTGAAAAATGCAGGTGCCACTTATCAGCGTGCCATGACCTACATTTTCCATGATCTCCTTCACAAAATCATGAAGGACTATGTAGATGACCTACTCGGCAAGTCCAAGCTTCACCGTGACCATCTGACCATTCTCAAAATCATCTTTTCTCATCTTCTTCAGTACAATGTTCATCTTAACCCCAAGAAATGTGTCTTTGGGGTCCTCTCTGGCAAGCTTCTCGGCTTCATCATTTCCTTCCGTGGCATCGAGATAGATCCTGCCAAGATTCGCGCTATCCTTGAAATTCCACCCCCATCCAATCTCAAGCAGCTTCATAGTTTGCAAGGCAAGCTCCAGTCCATTCATCATTTCATCTCACAGCTTTCTGACCACTGCCAACCTTTTCATCATCTCCTTAAGAAGGACGTCTCTTTTACATGGGATAAGGACTGTCAAGAGGCTTTTGAAGCCTTAAAATGCTATCTGGTCTCTCCACCAGTTCTCATTCCACCTAAAGATGACCAACCCTTCTACCTTTATATCTCAGCCACTCATCATTCATTAGGTGCCATGATCGCGCACCGAGACGAACATCATCGTGAGCAAGCAGTCTATTATATCAGCCGAACACTGGTCGACTATGAAACTCGATATACCCATATCGAGAAACTCTGTTTGGCATTAGTCTTTGCTGCTACTAAGCTTTGCCACTATCTTCTTAGTCATAAAACCTTTGTCATCACCCACACTGACCCTCTCAAGTATATGCACTCTAAGCCATATCAGAATCAATGTATGGCTCGGTGGCTCATGCTGCTTGCTGAGTTCGACCTCGAATTCATCTAGCAAAAATCTATCAAGGGGTAAACCATTGTTGATCAACTAGCAGATGCCCCTCTTCCTGACAATCAACCTTTGCAGTGTGAGTTCCCTGACGAGTCTATCACTGCGCTTTCCTCCGATGACACCACCTATCAGATGACTATGTTCTTTGACAGCTCCAAATGTCAACTTGGTGGGGGTGCTGGGGTCATTCTCATCTCGCTCGAAGGGGAGCCCATGCCTTTGTCTTTTAAACTCAACTTTGATTGTACTAATAATATGGCTGAATACGAGGCCTTAATTTTGGGACTTCAGACCACCCTCTCTCTCAGCATCAAGTCCATCAACATCTTTGGCGACTCGCAGCTTGTCGTCAATCAGGTCAACAGTTCATACCTTTGTAAAAATGAAATTTTGCAAAGGTACAAAAACCGTGCTGACATTCTCCTTGCATCTTTCGATCATTACCTCCTGCAGACTATTCCTCGATCCACAAATAAGTTTGCTGACACCATGGCTTCTCTCGCTTTGCATATCCCATCTTCCTCATCTGCATCTAGACTTTTTGTCATGGTGCGTCGTGTGCCGTTGCCTTCATATATCTCTCCTCACATTCATCATGTCAACACTATAGACCCTAGCCCATAAGATGCTTGGTATAAGCAACTTGTAGACTTCTTATCTCTCTCTGTCATTCCTCCCAACCTCTCTAGTAATGCACGATGAGCTTTTATCAAGTGTACCACTCGCTATACCATGCTAGGGGGTCTTATCTATAAGCGAGGCTTTGACGACCTCCTTCTTCGCTGTCTCACCTCCACTGAAGCATCTCAAGCCATTCAGCAAGTCCATGACGGGATTTGTGGCAGACATTTCAGTGGGAATTCGGTTGCCAAGCGCATCCTTTGTTTGGGCTATTATTGGCCTACCCTTCATCAAGACTGTAGCGACTATGTTCGGCGTTGCATCAAGTGTCAGCAGCACTCTAACTTGCTTCATCTTCCTAGTCACGCCTTACAAATTGCTCAAGATTTATGGCCTTTTTCTCAGTGGGGTTTAGATCTCATCGGTGAGATTAACCCTCATTCGTCTTTTCGTCATCAATCCATCATCACAGCCACTAAATATTTCACCAAGTGGGTGGAAGCTATTCCTCTCATCTCCACAAAAGCTGACAAGATCGTCGACTTCATCACCACCCATATCATCTGTCATTTCAGTGTCCCTCATAAAATCATTACCGATAATGGCAAGTCCTTCAAAAACAAGACTGTCCAAAAGCTATGCGACTCATTCGACATCAAACTCAGTTTCTCTTCACCTTACTACCCACAAGCAAATGGGCAGGCCGAGGCTTCCAACAAAATTCTCACCAAAATTCTCATGAAAGTGGTCAGTGACACAGGCAGGGATTGGCACATTCACATTCCCTTCGCTTTGTGGGCTTACCGCACTAGCATCCAAACCTCCACGGGTGCTACCCCTTTTTCTCTCGTGTACGAAACAGAGGCTGTCTTACCTCTCGAAGTACAGATCCCGTCTCTCTGCATTTCTCTACATGATATTCTTTCCAACGATGACTTTCATCAAGATCGCTTAGCTCAACTTGAGTTACTTGATGAACGCCGTCTTGCTGCCCTTAATCATCTCCATGTCTATCAACATCGCATCAAGCGCACCTATGACAAAAATCTACGAGAACGAGATTTCAACATCAGAGACCTCATCCTCAAAGAGAATCAACACGTGACCAATATGGAGTGAAGTAAACGAGGCAAGTTTGCTCCTAATTGGTTCAGACCTTTTATTATCACGCACAAGTATGGATCAGGGACTTACCATCTGTCTTCTCTTATGGACAACCAGAACCTGAGCCTCTTAATGCATTGCATTTGCGACCGTTCTACTACTAGTCGAGTACTTGTCCACTTGACACTTAACTTGAGCTCGTCCCTTGAGCAATCCCCGTCCTCTTAGTCCTAATTTCTTTCAACCTTAATTTCCTCTTAACAATTCCTATAACCCTGTTATGTTGTATGGATGCTTTGTCCTAATAAAAGGGAGCCCTTGACCTTCTATAATCTCATCCATGACTCACATTTCTCTAAAAAAAAATCAAGATGTCACAATATCCATGGTCACTATATCAATATCAAATCAAAAGGCAGATTGCTCCCTCGAAGGATAGCTGTACTATCATTGCTGTAATTAATAGACTGCTCCCTCGAAGGATAGCTATTCAAAAGCCCTTATATTAAACAAAGATCTAGACCACTCCCTCGAAGGATGGCTATGACTAATTTGGCAATAAACAACACTATTTTAGAAGCTTCTTGCATTGATCAACTTCACAACTGACCACCAAGCAAATGACATCTCTATGCAGACTTCCCGCATTGATCAGTCTGCACCTAAAAAAAAAAAAACGAGTCATGGACTTGACTTATAGTTGTCTCAGGGTCTCCTATAAAAAGGGGAAAAGTTATCTCTGCTCTTAAAATGGGTTACCCTTTTTCCTCCTCCTATCACCTGCTCAAGGGACTTCGAGCTCACTTTAATGTCGAAGTGATTCGATTACCGCTCTAACATAACTATGGTCAACGACGTCACGCATGAATGGGGCTCTTGGTCCTCATAACCCCTATCTATGCTATCTTTTTGCTCCTTGTCAATGAAAGAGCAATATGCTTTTCACTTCTTCTGCACTTTGGTCACATTCACCTTCATCACTTGTCAATCGACTCAGCTCAACTCTCTTTTTAGACCACCCCCATAGCCTATTCCCCTTAGTTTCTATGGACACAAATAAACGTGGAAACTATCAACCCGCCACACTTTATGTTCAGCATAAACCAATACTTGCTGAAGCATAAATAGACCTCCATTCATTTTTAGCATACATCCATCACGAATATGGAATATTGCTCAGGATGAAAGACCTCTCAACCAATGTTGCCGAATACACCATTTGGAAAAGGCTGCAACATCTCTTCTCCTCATCATTTCGTCATAACCAAGACCAATCTATCGACCATTTTGACCCCCTGTCTACTACTCAGACCCTTTGTCTGAACTACATTAGCCTGAGGCCCTATGACTGGGGCTATGTAGGCAGCACTCAAATGACACGACTGTCTTCTGGGGTTAGCTCAGCCACATCCTTTTGTCCATTCCTCCCCCTTGACCACCACCCATTGGAGACTATGCCTATCTCCTCTGACCTTGACCACTTCCAAGACACTGTTGCCTTGGTTGTTTTTGCATGTATGCTACCTCATGACTGGTTAGCAGAATTGTGCGCAGACTTTTTTGGACCCTCACAAGTATAGGATCACACGTCGGTTGATCTGCACTACTTGTGACTTTTTCATGTTTCTAGGGGCACTTCCTGAGCCCAGGATACCTAAAACATGACGACCCATTTGGAGCTTCAGCTTCAATTGAATAACCCGATCAGCAGATGACTAAATGCTGGGGCCCGATTACTTCAATTTTGGCACTCCTCGACCCTTGACTTGTGACACTTTGACCTAACCATCTCGTGCAGTGATATGCATGCAATCACACCTTTTATAGCATTTACCCTCACCCCTTTTTCATCCACTCTTTGTCAAATCAGCACCCGATTCCCAGTTCCCTTCCCTCGACTCCTGCTTTGAGGGGGAATACCTCATCCATAATCAGGGCAATCTGCTTCTTGTTTTTGTCTTGCAGTTCATTCGAACAACCAACAAGACAAAATCAACCTTATCCCTCACCTGGGGCAATCACTCCTATTTTTGTCTTGCAGTTCGCCCAGAACAACCAACAAGACAAAAAGGGGCAAATGTAGACACCAAAATCGTGTTGACTCCCCTGGTCATTTCCCATTTTATTCTTCTTCACCTATTTAACCCTTGTCAACCACTTTTCCCACTAGCCTTGACCTTGGCAGCATGTAAAAATGAGCACAGAGCTAAAGCTAGACTCTATCCCCATTGTGCATCTACTGACGACAGTCGTTACCTGGCCGACATCGCCAACGTCGATCACTTATCAACCGACGTCAGCAATCCTGCCGATGTTGGTCACCTTACCGTTACCCGTTATCAGTTATCATTCGATTCCCAATCAGTTCCCTGATCGGTTATCGAACCATCTTTTGAACCGTCCCTCGCCTTCATCAGCGTCCGCCGATCAATCTTGAAGGCTAATCAATCAATCGATCCCAAACTCTGACATTCACAGACTCTTGCAACCAATCAACTCTAGAAATCAACCAACTCCAGCATTCGACCAATCCGCATTCGCTTCGATCAACTTACGGCAACGCTTCGATGAATTCAATCATGGCTTTTATCATATCTTCTGACAGGTAAGTATTTCCTCTGTTTGTTTTTATTTCTTTTTGGTTATTATTTGTTTGTTATTTCTATTTCTATCACCCCGGATCTTCAAACCGTAGCCCTGAACCCTGAGTCCCTTCTTTACATCTCTACCCACTATCCAAATCTATAACTCTATCTAGACTTGACCAAAACCCCCAGACCCTGTCCAAACTTGACCTTACTTTGACTAAAGCCCCCAGACCCTGTCCCGATCCTGACCAAGACCTCATCCTAACTCTACCAGACCTTTTGCAACTCGCCTAGATTCTATCCAGAACTTGCCCTGACCGACGCCGGTCACTACCCCGACCGACACCGGCACTTTAACCGACGTCAGCACTTTCCTAACCGACGCCCGCACTACAGAGACCGACATCGATGACTGTACAAAATAGTTTACTTCATTATCAGGTACGCATTTTATTTTCTATCCCTTATTTCTGTCATTTTATCTTTCATTATATCTACTTTAGTCTAATATTCTACTTTTTTTTATCAGTGGGTTGATATCCTTCTAGGAAGTCTTCGTATTTTTGAGATCGGGCGTTCACCTGACAGCCCACCATATCTTTGACTAACATTTTTTCGTGTTTCAGTCTCTTTTCTTCTCAGGTGTCATTCCTCTACAGCCAAAGAGGAGAATCTTCCAACGTCTGATTTTGGTGCGCATGACTTTATCAAGTATCTTCTAGCTTTGACCATTTCTTTTAGTTTCTTATTTCTTCTTTGTCATTCCTCTACAGCCAAAGAGGAGAATCTTCCAACGTCTGATTTCGGTGCGCATGACTTTATCAAGTATCTTCTAGCTTTGACCATTTCTTTTAGTTTCTTATTTCTTCTTTGAATGTAGAAAGTAATTTTGCATAGAAACACCATCAAGGGCATTAATAGCATCCCCAATCAATTGGCACAACTTTTACACCTTAGTGTATCAAATGACATCTTTAACAATGGTGGGCTAGTAGTAACCCATGTTGATGATACATTAGGAAATGGCTTGACCTCATAAGTACTCCCTTAGAACTCTTATAGTGTTAGAGAGGTGTCTTCTATGGTGAAACATTACATCAAAATGCAATCGATACCTCTATTGAATAAGACACCTCCTAAAATGATGTAGTAATTGGCAAGATTGTATATCAAATATCATTCCTATGAAGGAACATCATCATGGTAAGATTAGGTCTCAAATTAGTAGATGATGTATCGATACCGATCACAATCAAAAACTTCCCTCTAGTCTACTGAATAGACCAATTTATTAGAAATGATGCCATCAACCAACTCCTTTCTAGGGTTAGGTATTAGGTAATCAATGAGATGATCAATTACTGATAAGACTTTGGTGGACTTTTGGTTAATGATGTGGATGTTGAACTCTTGGAGAAGCATGATCCATCTCATGGTTTTACCTACCAAACGTTTCTTGATAAGTAAGTAGTGAAGCGGGTTAGATTAGATGATTACATTTATGGTTTAACCAAACATGTAATGCCATAACTTATTTGTCACAAAAAAGGGTGAGGTATTGCCTCTTTATGGTGGTATATTTAAACTCAGAGCTAACTAGAATATGAGAGATATAATAAACAACTCTCTCTACTAGCATCATCCATTTTACACAACATTCCCCCGATAGAAAGATTAGTGACAAAGTTATGTAAGATGAACTCGTGACCCTTAATGGGTGCCATTAGGATGGGAGGGTTTTGAAGCGTTCACTTTAAATCCTCAAAATTGACCTAGAATTTAGGGCTCCATAATAATGGGGAGTTCTTGCATAAATAACATGTGAGGGGTATGGAATTTTATGCATACTTCTCAAAGAAGCATCTGATAAAGTTGAGCCTTCCAAGAAAAGGTTGTAACTAGACCAAGTTTTGTGAGGAGTTTTGAGGATTGATTTGATCTTGTTGGGATCCACCTTAATTCCTCACTATGAAATAAGGATTCCAATAAGATTTTTGATAGAGACAAAAAGATGCATTTAACATGGTTGAGGCTAATATGATACTCCTTGAGACACTCAAAGATAATTTTGAGGTCTCACACATACTGATCCCTCTTGAGGGATTTTTTGAAGAGGTCATCAACATAATACTCCATAATCTTATGGATTAGGTCATGAAAAACATGGGTCATAATGTGTTGATACATAGCCCCAACATTATTTAGAATGAAAGGCACAATGGCATAATAGAATGTACCCCAAAGGGTAGTAAATATCATCTTGTGATAGTATTCATGTGTAATATATATTTGGTTTTACACTAATAATCCATCTATGAGAGACATGATCTTGAAAATAGCTGTAGAATCCATAATTTGGTCAATAAAAGGTGTGGGAAAATTATCCTTTAGGCAAGCCAAGTTGAGGTCATAAAAAATGATGCAAATGAGAACTGATCCATTATTTTTGAGAATGGGGAAGATGTTTGCAACCCATTGTAGATAGTCAAGGACCTTGATGAAATTGACTCAAATGAGCTTTTAAATTTCTAATTTTACCAATTAGGAAACTTTGAAAACCATTGGTTGTTATTTTTAGTGAATGGGATGGGGCCCATTATCCATAATGAGGTTATGGAGGATGACATCAAGATCCATGCCATGTATGCCATTATAATCCAAAGTGAATAAATTCAATAATTCATGAAAAAGGTGACCAAAACATCTTGTTCCTTTAGAAAAAGGCTAGCAATAATCTTAATGATCTTTGGCCTTGTAGAAGTGCTCAAATTGACATCAATGGAACCTTCAATGTCTATAGTGTTACCTTATTTAAAGAACTTAGGAATAAGAGGGAATGATTGGTCTAACTCCTTAGTCTTGATGATCATGACATGAACCATGGGGATGCTAGGGGTTGGTCCATCAAAGAGTGAGATCTCCAAACTAATATGATCAAGAGGATTATGATTCTTGCAATAAGCCTTAGAGCTTATTGTACACATTCTTCTACTTGAATAGGTTGCATGCTATAACATAGATGTAATAACACTAAAGATATAACTTAGAAACTTTATCAATATCTATGGGGGAGGCATTGAGAGTGTCTATACCACGATGGCAAAAATGTGATCATAGGTAAAGCTAAACATTTAGAGAGATATCTTGAAGACCCAAACTAACACCAAGGAGTAGGATGAGGCATTATAAACTAAATAATGGTCATAAGAAGAGTGAATGTTGAATGATATATATTAGGGTCTAATTTTTCATCTTTAATAAAAAAATATTTAGTGGTGGTAGCCTTGGATGAATCTATAGGGCCCTATGAGAATAAAAACAAATCCTCTTAAAAGGGATTTATATTAGCATAAAACAATGCCTAGGGATCTAAATTAAACTCCAAAGTGTGAACCTCACCTTCATACATAAAATAGAAAACACAAAATGTTATCGATGTGATGGATTACATGCAAATATTCTAAGGCTAGTCAATGATCATGTTATATGAGAGATCTAGGTCTAACAAACAAAACTTGATCCTGACTATCTTGGGTCTAAACTTGACCTGAACCTTCATGTTTTCCACATGAAAAACTATAATGTTATTGAAATAAACATAATTTTGGTGAGAATATGAAAACATATGACTAATCTCAAGCTTGTTGAACACCTGTAATGGCATAATTTTCAATGTGGATCCATCCTTAATGATGTATCTATTGATGCAATAATCATTGATCAAGATCTCAATATTAAGTAGGAACCTATCCCAATTTTTAATAAAAAAAGAATACAAAAATGAGGTGGGGTATAATATAATATAATAGGTGTTATTAATCAAATTTTCACCTTAAATAAGGTCTACTCCATCCTCCTTCAATTTTATGTAACATGGTAACATCTCTCAAGTTGTGGGTGACTTATGGGAGAGATGAGTCTCTCGATTGAAGGGATATCTACCTTGAACCACACCTACAACTAACTACTGATATAATTAATTTAAAATAAAAGGGATAAAATAAGACTAACACTAATCTAATAGAGGTGATGCACCAAGATATATACCACAAACCTACTTGAACTTTCACTATGAAAGATAATTCACAAAATTGATCCTAAAACCCAAGGTTCTCCAAACAAAAGTGTTTCAATATGAAGGTTGAATACAATGTTTTTCTCAAGGTAGATGATTATTAGGTCTGATCATAGACACTAATATCCTTATTAACACTTAAAGACACACAAAACAACCATTTACACTTCATATGACTAGCTAGAAGTTAGATTATTTATATCAAATATGAAAGAGTGAGAGTGAACACAAGGAAAGATGACCTTCACTTGATATTCAATATGAAATATTTCACACACTTAAGCAAAAATTTGAGAACTCAAAACTAGTTTGAAATATTTTATTCAAAGGCAAAATTAGTAGTCATTTTAGAAGGGCTTCACAATACCAAATGTGGTTATCTTACAAGCTAAAAGTGGCTACTTATATAGAGAATTGAGAAGAGAGAGAGAGGGGCATAGTAAAAGGAGACTAACAAGTGTATATGTGAGATTTAAAATAATGAGGATTTATGAAATAATCCAAAAAAACTTATAAATCCATGTGTCAATCTACTGAAGATACTCCATCCTCCAATTGGCATAGGAGTTAGAACTTGGCTTGACACCTTGATTATCTTCTTGAAAACTACCCTTAATTGCATAAGAAGAGTGAAAAATATAATTATCAATAATAAATTCACCATTAATTCCTTCATAAAATTATCATTTGAAACCTTACCTATAATTATAAACTCTTCTGATCTGACATTTCATCATTCATATGCCTAGGTCTCTTGAAACTCCTCATTTCGCACACCTAGCTTGGTCCAAGTGGCTAAAAAAATTGAGTTAATATTATATAAGGAACTATATCTCCATGTATTTACTTAAAATATCTTGTTGACATGAAAAAAAACATTTTGGTGTTTTGAACAACTCTCAAGACTCCATTTTGCTCCTTAAGCTCTCATTAGGCTTATTTTCCTTATAACCCTAAAAAATATATAACTCATACCTTATGTAGAATAATGTGTAGATGTTCATGAGAATATAAGAACATATTTTAGGACCAATTATCCCCTTAAAGCTTCATGTTAAATTTCATGTTTAGATTTTGAGTGGAAGTCCCTTTTTTGCCTCTCTCTCTGCTCAATTAGGCCTTTTTGCTTAAAACCCTATTTTTTCTCCAAATTTCTCTCACACATTTGGAATCAACCAAAAGAATTTTATTCACTTTAATTTTAATATCACCAACCTCCACATCAAATTTGAGGCCCTAAGACCCTGTGGAAGTGTGATAACCATGAAATGGCCTTGCCACCTAGTCTCATTTTAGGCCTATTTGAGACTACCTTGGAAAGAAAGCTTTTATTGACCACTTAAAAAATATAAGATGCATATTTTTTGGATTTAAAGGATTAAATAAATATTAGGTGACATCCTCTAATGGTTTTAAAATTTACTTTTGCTTAAAACCCTTTAAAAACATGAAAAATATTTCAAAATAGTGCATTTATTATAGTCTATACAACTGCAAGAACAAACAGAATACTCATGGAGGATATAATTGGAGTCCTAAAAAACATACAAGATTTTTTAGGAGAAAAATATTTGATCTCATGTGCTTTATATTTCCATTTATCACATCAGGTCTCTATTAGGAATTTAGGAGGGTTTAGGGTGCCTTAGGTTCTTAAAGATTGTTCATAAAGAACATATCCTATTTATATTTCCTAATGCCATAATATTGTAGTTAGGGGATGCATAAATCACCTAAAAACACAAATTATTCCCATTAAAAAACTCATGAAAGTTATTAGTGTGAGAATTTGAATCTCAAGTTATAAGTAAGCCATTATAGAGGGGTTTGGGATCTTAGCCTTTGCTTGTGCAGGATAAAGACTTAATAAAATAAATGATACCAAAATAATGAAGTATGGGGACCCATTTATCATGTATAAATAAAAATTGGCTCCATGCATTGGGTTCATGATCTTACCAAGCAAGAGAAGACTACTCTTGAATGATAGTCATGCATGAAAGGATCTTGAAGAAGTCTTAAGGCAAAAATTGACACTTTTATTGCTTTGATATACCTTTGATGATTATTTAAAGTATATATATGCATATAAACCTTTCAAAACCTTGAAAAAATCACCTTAATTATAATAATACTCTTCATTCATGACTGTGCCTTATGACCTGTGTATAGTATTAGCCTTGTTAGGCCTAAATAGGCGTTGTCCTTATTTCTATACTTGTTAATAGGTATAAGAGTTAAATGAAATAATAAAATTACTATGAAACTTTCTCAAGTATATTTAATTATATTAAACTTTATTTTTTCATGTTAGACAAATCACCCTCACTCATCCAGGCAAGCAAGCCTGTGTGTGGGTTAGGCTGTGTAGGTCTATACATGATTTCTATATCAATTCAATTTTATCATCATGGTTCTGAGGATTAATTGGAGTTGTTTCATCAATATGAAACTCTTAATATGATTCAAACCATCCTCTTTACCTCTTATTTCCATCGTAAACAAATAATTCTCATTTAGTTAAGTGGGCAGGCTTGTGTACGGTCTTGTTGACTGTGTAAAAAGAGGTTTAGGTATTTATGTACAATCATCTTCCTATTTTTTATTTTTGTCTTAAAATGACCCTATTGACTTGTTTGTATACCTAAAATAGACTTAAATTCTCTTCATGTAATCTCTTCTCTTTATTTAGCTAGCTTATTCTTGACTGTAGCATGTAGATGTCTATTTTAGTGTCATGACTGTATTTTTTGTTTAGGACCTCAATTCCACATCAATGATCTATTTAAATTTTTTAAATTCAAAATTGGGCTCCAATCATTTTTTTATACATGTTTTTCCTTCCCTCTTTAGCTTGAAGCTAGGTTGATCTCTGTAGTAGACCTGTAAGCATTTGTTTAAGATTAGTTTGTAATCCTGAGGATTTAGGATCTTTATCCAAATAAATGTATAAGGTAAGAAACTTCTAAATTATATTGAAAAACTAATAAAATTATTTGAAAATACTATCACTTTTCAATGACCTTGTACCTTCAAGATAACCTTGCATATGTTTTAAGCTCATCTTAGAGATGGTTGTAGGTGACTGGAGGAAAGAATTTGAAAACTAAGTTTTGAACTTGGATTTATCAACTCCACCTTAACACCCTAAAGTAGTTAATCCTCATCAAGGTTTTCTCTCACTTATTCACAAGGAACTTTTGCCTTCTCAATTCTGTACATAGACCTATGTAGGCATGCTAGGCTTATGAGATCAATCCTTTTGACCATAGCTTGACTTTTAAATGGTATATATATCTCCAATGTTTTGTTAACTCTCCCTCATATTCATTGAGTTATGATCCTTGATTTTAATTTACTTTTGTCAGTTGATTTGAGTCCAAAATGAGGACCCACAAGCCTAGGGCATATAGGTATCTATATTAACTGTATGGACTAAAAAATAAACTTCTTGAGTTCTTAAAAAACTTTAATTTTTTTGATATTATCAACCATTTACCACTTCTTTTTCACTTTACCTATAGCTTACAGAACCTCTAACCAAACATTACATCATTTCAAAATTTAAATCACCTATATGGATTGTATGTACAATCAACTTATGCATAAGGTCTATGTGTAGAGGTTAGGTCCCTTCACCATTATTTTGGTGATGGTAGTGAGAGGTATATCATGGTGAAATGAAATTTTGTGAGTTTATGATGCCTCTGCCCATTGTATAGACATCTCAAACATGAAGCTAGACTTATGAAGTCTCACTCATAGGTCTATAAACCTATGAGTGATTGAAAAAATTATGAATTTATTTGAGAGTACACTTGGACTATTATATTAATTATGAAAAAATTATAATGGTACAATGGTGTCTTTTAACCTTACACTATGATTTATCATTGATATTTTCTCCAAATTTGGCAATTAAACATATAGAGGGTTGTTCATACATTGACAATGTTTCCAAAGACCAAGATACTTGAAGTCTATGGACAAGAATCACATATTATGGGAATAAAACATGAATTATATGAATTTTAGGGATATTACATGAATTATGAGCATTTTTAACCTTTGAATATGACAAATATCTCAGAGAAACAAAAATAGACTTGCAACACGATGATATGCCCACATAATCAAGACACTTTTCATTTTGATGAAGACACTTTAAGAAGATTAATTATATGATGGAAATACCATGTAAAGGATGAAATTTATCTCTAAAAACATCCCTTAAAACCATTCTTCTTCATCTATTTCTGAAGTGGAGAAATAGAATCAAAATCAGA
The DNA here is from genome assembly GCA_037957365.1 of Torreya grandis. Classification (NCBI taxonomy): domain Eukaryota; kingdom Viridiplantae; phylum Streptophyta; class Pinopsida; order Cupressales; family Taxaceae; genus Torreya; species Torreya grandis. Next base: position 2,311,234 of record JARHVA010000016.1, on the reverse strand, counting down.
CCCTGCTTGGATGGACAAGGCATAGTGACCTGCTATCACTGTTAGTGATTATTAATAAATGAGGGGTTATGAATAAAAAAAATAGTGAAAATAATTTAAATATTATTAGGACCCATAAAATTTTCCAAAGTTTCAATTCATAAATCTCTCTCTCTCTCTCTCTCTCTCTCTCTCTCTCTCTCTCTCTCTCTCTCTCTCTCTCTCTCTCTCTCTCTCTCTCTCTCTCTCTCTCTGCTGTACCATTCACTCAAGTTTTGCCTTTTTAAGCTTGTAAAGGAAATTATGGAGGAGAGACAATGTATGAATCATATGTATGAAATTAAAGTTGGTAAAAAGTCATAAAATGATATAAGGAATCCCAAGGGACACTATAAAACCGTTTTCAACTAAAAAGTGATTTTTTAAGGTCGTACAAGTGCCCAAAAGAAGTATTTTACCATTATTAAACATTATTTGACATAAATTAAATTTGGGAACCTTTTTAAAATGTTTTAATTTGAGTTAGTATGTAAAACTCCTCCAAATAGGTTAAAAGGTGACCAAAATGACAATTTTAGCACATAATAACATGATAAATGGTTAGTACATGATATTTTGACCTTAAAGATAGATTAATTACCATTTATAATGACTATAAACCATGTAAAAATTTTTAACACACTTTACAATACCAAGACCTTATAAATGACCCATAAGACTAGATAACTACACATGAGATCAAACTTTAGACAAGGCTAGACAAGGAAAAATATGACCATATGAAACTATTTAGGACCATTTAAGACCATGACAAGAACACATAAGTTTTGAGAACCCTATGAAATTTTCAACCTAAAAGGATTCAAATTTTTTGACTTTGGGTCAAAATTTGGTCAATAGAAGGATGAGGTTGATCGGGGACATTAGATTTGAACAAAACCTCCACATCATCCTATAGTGGAACCCAATGAGAGAGACCAAACTCATCAAAGATGAGTCCCCTTTTTTTAGGGCAAAGGTGAAGAATTTACTAGGTGGAAATACTAGTGGAAATGGAATGAAGCTCCTCTATAATAAAACAAGGACACTATCTAGATTGGGGAAGGATATTACATCAAAAGTTGACCTTGACTTTCAAGTTTTTCATTCCCATGGTCAGGGATGTAGATCTTGCATTGATAGTATATCTAATGGGATAAGTTTCTTAACCTGAGCACGTGTTGAAAAACATTCATACCCAATAGAGGCTATGCTAATAACACCAATGACCTTACTACTCTTATTCTTAGTTTTCCCTTTCTATTTAGTTGATGAATAGGAACCATAAGAGGTAGAAGAGTGATAAGGAGAGCGATGGGCCTTGGCCTTTGACTTATTATTCATCTTGTTTTCCTTGTCATGGTTAGAACAAGGCTCCTTAAACACATTAAACTTGTGGTTGGGTTCTATAAATGGAGATATTTGAGGAGCCAATGAGGCCTTATCACTAGAATTTTAGGTGATACACTCCTTGTTGGAGTGGTCCTTCATCTGATGAAAGTTATAGAACTTGGTAGCATCATAGGGATACATCATCTATTATCTTTATTTACTATTTTTAAGGTCATTATTTTCAGTTGGCCTCTAGCTCAAAGCATTGACCTCATAGCCATACTTCTTATCTTTTTTTATAGGAGAATCAATGACACCATATTTGGTCATATTGAAATTACAATCATGTGAAGAGGATGAATTTTGATTTGACACAGGCTGAATGCCCACACGTACCTTGAAGACTTCATTATTTAGACACTTGTTAACCGATTCATTCTAAGATGTGGGTTTATGTTGGGCCCTATATTTAGTTTTTATTTATTAAATAGTATCCACATGCTTATAGGAAACAAGGAAGCCAATTAGCTATCACATCAACATATGATGTGAGTAGTGACCTTGCACACTCACCCAAAACATGCAACCAATATTGGTTCTCATAAATTTTATCACATGGTGGTGGACAAACTTAACTCTCTATCGACATTGAGGTGCTTGGGTTAGTTACATTTATTTATCATTACTATAAACATCATATTATGGTTAACCGTATTATTCACTCCAAACATTATGTACATACTTATAATTAGTACCATATCAATAGATTATCACATATTTTAGAATTTATAGATAAAAATAGAGATACCACTATTTTCATTTAAAAATTACAATCACCCATACACCATAGCTTACTAATGAAAAATGAAATATTACAAATATAATTCAATATAATTTCCTCTCTAAAATTCTCTCTTATTTTTTTTCTAAATAAAACTCAGAGATATTTATGCATGACCCAACCCCTCTCCTTAGGTTACATCATGAATACAATAGTGATGACTAGCCAATAATTAGTTCAAAATTTTTTTTGTGGCAAGTCATTACAATAAAATATTTTTGACTTGGGCCTAACAAACTATATATATTCTCTTCATGCTATATATTTATGCTCATACTCCTATTTTCTCATGAGCCAGTGCTAGATTCATGCTTGACTAGTCTCCTCTAATGTTTTTGTGAGATACTTCATAACCATCTCTACTTATTTCATCCTTTTCCAAGGTTTTCAATTTTGTTTGAGTCCTACATATTTTATTTTTCCTTGAATTATATATCATTATCTCCTATAACTCACTCTTCTGCATTAAGGTCCTCTGCATGTTTCTCTTCCACACCTCTCTTCCATGCCTTTCTCTTTTGTACCATTATAATTCCCTTACTCTTCCATGTTATGGATATAAAACCCTTAGAATCTATAAATAAAAAATTTTGGATCTAACATCACCCCCACTAAACTAATAGTTCATCCTAGACTATGTTTAAGATTCATTAGATAACAAAAATTCAAGTCCTACTTGTTGCATTTGGTGTTTGATTTCCTCCCATTGGTTAAGTGCAGTCTCAAGATTGGAAGTAATCACTTCTACATTTCTATGTAGTCACTTCAGTTTCTTATGTTTTTCTATGAAATCATCTACTTAAGTAATCAAAATTTAAAGTTTATATGTTACAACCTTGTGTGTGTCCTCAAAAGACTTTACTTCTAAAAAAACTTGCCTTTAAAGTTATAAAAAACTAACATTAAGTTATTGGTGATGGGTGATTATTTATTTCTCTAGTTCTTCCACATCCTCAAACACCTTGACATACTAACCTCTATATTTGATATTTAACATGTACTTAGTTTATTTTTGGTGTTGTTGCTCCTTGGGCTAAAGTTGTGCTTCCAAAATTTTGTTTGGTTATACCAAGTTTAAAAAATCCCCATCAACGATATAAATAGTGGCATTTAATTTGGTCAAAAATATTTTGTATATGTCTATGGTCTCCATGAATTATTTTGTTACCCACATATGTTCTTGCTAGGGGTTCACTTGGTTTTTATATTTCTTGAGTAGAAGATCCACTAGTGTCTCTAGTTTGTTGATGGCTTCACCAATGAGAGGAATCCCATCAACAAGCATTGGCTCACTCTTCAAGTATATCTTACAAAGGGCTAATGTCCTTAGTCAAGATACTTTAGGTATATTGTGTTGGAACTTGAGTGTCTTTGGTTCCTCTTCAAACCTTCACCTTTTTTCATGATCCTCTAGGTACATTTGGATGACCTTTCAATGTTTGTGGTGAGCTTGGCCAACATCATTGCTATGGAGAACTAGTGACCTCTAGGGCTAGTTTTATTAGAGATGTGCCTAGTTGAGTTGCAGAACATATAAGGGGATTCACTCAAAACATCTTTGAAATATATGCCCCCTTCAGGATTAAATTTTTGTTAGACTTAGGAATCTCAAAATGACCTTCATCATTGTATTTATCCATAGAAAATGTTTGTTCATGTTGAGTTTGAAAGGTGGACTCATTTTTAGATAAATAATACCACATATAAAGTTACTAATATGAGATTCCTTACTAAAATAGGGTGTGATTAGGAAGGTCATTATTACCTTCATTCACTTACTATAAATCTTCCATATTTTTAATAGACACTTTGCCTTTGTGAGGGTCACACTCTAGATCTACAAGTTCTGAACCCATTTGCTATTGGCTACTTGTGCTGGTGTCCTAGTCCTTTGCACTTGGTGCTTCCCCTCTTCTTAACTCTTTCTCAATAGGTTTTGGACTCTCAATGTCCATTTATGGATTATCATAAGCATGCTATTATTTATTATGCTCATGAGTGGGATATTTCTAAAGCGTCACTACTAGATATGTTTCACCTTGTTTAGAGATCAAAACTTTGGATACATAAAGCTTTGGCTTCCAATGGAAAACATACTATTATGTGTTAGAAATTGCATCTTTTTTTTGATATTTAGGTATTCGTTGGTCTCTTGTTAGTGATGAGGCTTGATTTTATCATTTGGTGTTCGCTTTAGGTTATTCCCCTTGTGCTGTAATAGAACTAGTGACTTCAAGTCTTATCATATTTTCTTTTTTTCACACATTTCATTCTATTGGTGTTTTTGTTTGAAGAGGGAGGGATTATTTATCTATCTCCTAGATTATCAATGTTTTATTCATGGGATTGAGCATATAGTAAACCAAGAATATTATCCCCTTCATGATTATTTTAAAAAGATTAATATCAATTTTATCTGATTCATGTCCCTCTATGTATGCCTACTTTTCCAGATAGACATAAATTATGAAGAGTTTGAAACTCAACATCAATATTGTTAGCATCATTAATTACTAGGCATGCATTCAAACTAAAAATAACATGAGCCATGAAATATTTTTTAGTGTATGCATAGGGCAACTTGATCTAGCTTGACAAGTTATCAGTGCCCTCTATCCATATTGATATGAGCAAATAATGTTGTTTAGAAATAAACTCAGCCTCACTCCCCATCTACATGGACAAATATTTGGGTAAGCACCACTCATTACAAAAATTTTCTTTCATCCCCTCAAACCAACCCTTCATATTTATTTTGTAAGAGGGTGTAATGGTGCCTAGACATGTAAATTTTTTGAACCTCTTAGTAGGGATGTTTCACTATGTTTTATGTTTATTTTGTTTTTGTTTTTAAAAAATAAGTAAAAAATTAAAAAAAGGGTATGGTTTAGAAGAACCTAGATTTAGTTGAATGCTCATGATTTAGTTGATGTAGAGAATTCCTCTTTGGCTTGGGAGGATGATTTGTAATGAGAAATAAACTAGAAATAGATTTATTAACAAGATATGGGTGGATTGCCTAGAAAATGCTAGATCTAAGAAGTAGTAGACTTCCTTGGAGGGTTGTTAATCTACTCTTTAAACAAGTTAATTTCTAGAAAATGAAAATAGATGCTTGCATAAAGTAATAGAAAGTAATAAAACTCAATGAAAGAAGTGATTTTGAAGATAAATGAGTGATTTTATCAAAATAACATTGACTTGTTAAAAACTAATGCTAAAATGCTAAAATTTGATTCATAGAATAGTTTAAGACTCTATGATGTGATAAAAATTTAAAAAAACTAGACTTTGGGTGAGGATTGATGGGTGGAATTACCTTGCTATTTTTTTAAAAAATAAATTACATAGTGATTGATGTTAGTCATTATGTAATCAATATTGATTAAGTTAATTGATGTCAGTCAAGGGATGATCAATGCTAGTCAAAAGAGACCGATGTCAGTTACTGTGGGTTTTGGTTTTAGGAAAAATGGGTTCTAATTTAGTTATAGGAGGGATTTATGGGTTATTTTTGGATTGGATAGTGGTCATGAGAGTATAATATATTCTTAGAGGTATCAAACTCAAGGGTTGGACACTCAAATACTTGATGATGGTTTGTGGGTGTTTGGTGGAAGAGGGAATGTTTGGAGTTGTAGAACTCCAACACAAGGGATGGTATGAAGAGTGAATACAAGCACTAAAACTACTAAAAACTAAATAACTATACTTGATATAAGTGTAAGATACTTAGATTTTGGTGTTTTCTATCTTGGAGAAGTCTTAAAGTTGAATTTAAGATGCGTAGGAACCTATAACAATATTGATAGAGTAACGATGCTTGAGCTCTTCATAGTGAAGTGCTAAAACACTTTTCTTGTCTCTAGTTTGGTTTATTGGTTCACTTGAAAGCTTAGATTTACTTGGGAGTTATGATTCTTGCTCAAAAAGTTCAACCTTTTGAAGTAGGGCCTTTGGGTTACCTTAAAGAATTGATGTCAGTCATGGTTAACTGATGTCAATCGAGGGGTGACTAAAATTAGTTAGGGGAGACATAGTCAAGCTTGTTAAAATTAGCTATTCGTACTTAATATTGGTTGTTAATACCAATGGAAATGGTCCAAGGTTATTTAAGGTAGCATTAATATGCATAAAGAAGAGGTCTTAGGAGGTTAGGGCATTAAATGCTAAGGTGGAAAATAGACTTAAGGCTAGGTGCCAATCAATTATCCATGGGTTTGGGTGAGGAGGTGTAAATAGGCTTATTTAAAATAATTAACTAATTAAATTATCTAAAATAAGGTAAATGGGCATTTTTAAGGATTTTAATAAATATCCTAACCTAAGAGGGCCAAGGGGGTATTTTACAATAAGTAGAACTATATGGTGTAGTTTTCTACTATCTACATTTTACCCCATTTTGTTATGTAGGTTGTATCCTCAAGATGAAAAACAAAAAAAAAAAACTAGTGTAATGGAAGGTTGGATGCCCCAAGTATGGGAGGAGGTGTTCCCCCTCAAATTAGGATGTGATGAGGTGAAAATAAATTTAGATGTGGGTTTGACAAGTGTGTATATGAGTGGAAAAGTGGGTAGGATGGTATAAAGTGTAAAACAAGGTGGCATGTAAGAGGACAAGTGATAAGTGAACCATGACATAGTATTAAGGATAGTTGATATGGGTTACACTTAAAAATGAAAGTCTCTGTATTGAGGTATCCAAGTTAATAGGGGCTAAAATTAGGGTGATATTGAGAAATAGAATGGGTTGTAGGTGATGGTGTTAAAAGTGGGTGTATCTTGAAACACCTAAAAGGGACGCATACAGAAGGTGTGAATGTGCACAATGTTATGGATCAGGGCAAGGTGGCCCAGGTGGGTCAATGTGTTGAAGTCTACCATCAAGAGTGACCACAGGTAAACTGTTATATGTGGAGATATGTTTTAAAAGGGATCCCTTTGGGTGAATAGAGAGGGTAGGCATACACAAACCCTAAATGGTTTAACTAATGTTGGTTAGGGTCGATTGAAGTTGGTTTCCCTTATCTTAGTGGTGACTAACATAGATCACCAACCAAACCCTAAAAAAGGGCCAATAAACTAAAAGGTCAAAACATTCTAGTTTTGTCATTATTATTTATTTTATCTACCATTTATCCTAAGTAAAAATGACATGCAAAAAAAATACCTTATGAGTGGTTGATTGTAGTTGATCGAGAATTGGAGTAGAGTGTGGGGTAGAGTACAATGGTAGTTATTAGAGAAGGTGATAGGTGTACCAGGTAGGATAGATTTAGGTGAGGATGTAAGAAACTATAGGATGAACTAGGGGTGGAGGTAGGTAGTAGCTATGAAATGGGTACCACCATGAAGGCATACATGAAATAAGGTAAGTGCTTGGCCTACTTTGTCTAGTTTTATGGTTTATGAATTTGGGTGGGCACATAATTGAAATTTAGGTGTGTAGTGGGGTTATGTGGGATTGGTGAGGGTAGGGTGAATGGGCATTAGTGTACTTGAATTTTAGCTATGAAATTTCAAATGGGAGGGTATTTAGAAGGGTGGGTGAGGTGTGTTTAGTGTAGGAAATGAAAAAACCTAGGGTTTAGGGGCTTTAGAAATTGGACACAGTGTTCAATGCCAGGTACTATGATCAACATTGGTTGATAAAGAGCCAGTGTTGGTCAAGATAAATATTGACATCAATCCATAATACCCAATTGATGTTGATCGAGGGTTGACCAACATCTGTCTAACAAATAACTAGTATCGATCAAGGCTTGATTGATGTCAATTTTGAGAAAAAATGCAAGGGTTAAAAATCCCTAAAAAGGTGGAAAATAAATTGTTGATTCTAGCTAAAAGTACATAGGGTTTGGGTAGGCTAGACATAGAAAGGGTATAAGACTTGATTTGTAGGAATAATTATAGGTTTAGGCTTAGTATAGGTCTATGGTAATCTAATAGGTTTTATGGTTTTAGTGGTAATGGGATAGGATACGTGAGGTGGTGTAGGGATAAATGTAGGTGGGTGCCTAGGTGGAAGGACTAGGGTAGATTGGGGTAAATGTTTGTGGGGTTAACTAAGGATTTTTTCTAAATTTACAGGAAGAGTGATGATAATGATGCAAGATCAGATGCTATCACTCCTTGATAATGTATGCTAAAATATGACCATGGTTGACTGGGAGTATATGATGGTGGTGGGTTTGGATGACATGTGTATTATTAGTACATGCCTGAAGATACAATAATATTGGTAGTCCTTATTAAGAGATAAGACCTGGATACCAACACATTCATGTTGATGACATGGGAGATGATCATCCTATTAGAAGATGTCTATAGGATTCTAAGGCTACCCATATAGAGTCAAGTGATAGAGCCTATCTGTAGTGATGAGCAAGATGCCTATATGGACCAATTATTCATAGAGGAATTTATAAAGGCTCAATGGAATGGTGGGGGATTCTACTTCAAGGATATTTATAGGATGGATATCAAGGGGAGATGGTTGATGAATATGATGATGATAGTAGTCACCTACTGGGTAGATGGAAAAAAAAACATGATAGTCCCCCAACTTTGCTTTTTTTTTTACAAAGGGTGTATGCACTTTGTTTTGAATTTTTGAGGCTCAAGCTACGATCCAAGCCTGAAGGGCATACACCCTTTATAAAGGGTGTCCACTCTTTGTAAAGGGTGTACACCCTTAATAAAGTACAAAGGGCTATGCCCTTTCTAATTAAATAAGGGCATACATGATTTTCATTTTTTTATCTCTCATGGGTTGTAACGAAAAATGATGGTGAAGAGAAGAAGATAAATTTTTTATTGAATTGTAGATTGATGCACGTGGTTTTGAGCATTATTTCACCAATAGGGTTTGACATCACATTACTTCACATCATGTATGCTATTTTTGCATTTTTTTCATTTTTGTGTAACTTATTAAACTAGCGTTTTGAATTTAAATTTGCATTCAATTTTTTAAATTGGATAAAAAACCTATTTTAAAAAAAAAATTAGATACATAAATTTGATGGATCAATTTCCTAAAGAAAATGTTAGACAAAACCCACGAGAGTTTGATTTTTCATGAGAAGAAGTTAAATTGTATAAGCAATACAATTCCAAATGTCAAAAATTATAGATAATTATCAATGGTTTGAGTCATTGTTAAGTTGGTAGCCCATAAATTTTACTTTCCAATACATTAGAATATGTTTTTAATGAAGTGCAAAATTTGACTTCACAACTGGATGCAATGTTGCATTGATGATAAGTTCTGAAACAATTTTACTCTGATAAATTGTCATATGAAGATGTGAAAAAAAATAACAAAGAAGATTTGTGTGCTTTATTTATTAAACCTGGAACCAACCTACCTCCACCAAAAAATTACAAACACATTAGTATTAATTGGTGTATTCATACAGAGATTAAAAATAACTTTTGGGATAGGTGGTGAATGGTGTTTGATGGGCCTTCATGCAACAATAATAAGGTTCCATTATATTTTTTGAGAAAATTGTACTGTGAGTTTGTATTGCAAATAATTCCAAATTATTTAGACATGAAGGCATCCTAAGGTAGGGGAGGTGGGTCTTCATTTGATATACCTAGTATTAGGTGGGACCAAAACCATCATAATTGACCTCTAAAAAATATAATAACAATATCACATGCCATTATTCCCAAAATTTTGCATTGTAACACATAGATGGATACCCTTGAGGTGGTTATTGGTTTGAAAAAAATTATGATTGATCATGGTATGCATAATTTAAAGACTTCTACTTATCCTAAAAGTGGTGCTAGTGGTAGTGGTGGTGGTAGTGATAGTGGTGGTGTTGGTGGTAGTGGTATTGGTGGTAGTGGTAGTGGTGGTGTTGGTGTTGGTATAGGTGCTAGTGTCCCTTCTTTACTCATGTGACAATTCCTTTGCATCATTGTAGATCATGTGGGAGGAAGTGTATGGGAATTCTTGTTTAGGTGTGGTATACATAGAGTATATTTATGGAGACTAGTATGCAAGAGCATATGCCATATGTATATGCTTCAATAATGCTAGAAAGTATTATGCTAGAGCATATGCCACATTTAGATTCTTTAGCAGTTCATGACACTAGCATTTTAGACACTATGTGAGATGTAGTACCTTCAGTGACTCATATCAGGATATGCTATCCTCTTTTTGTAGAGGATTCTTCACCATCTATATTTGATAAACAAGTTTAATTTTAATTATCTAGTTTGTTTTTGTTTATTAAGTTTATTTTCTAGTACATGTGTTTGTACTTAATTGACTAATTTATTTGAATAAATTTGTTATTTTTTTGTTTATACCTAGTTGATTGGTGCTATTATAGGTACCTCAACAGGCCTTGACTTTATTGTATAAGCTGAAATTATCACAGGTGTACCTTACACAGGTTTGTAAATTTTTAAATTACATATTTATTCATTTACATGTTTATTATCCTTTGAACATAAAAATCTATTTTAATAAATATTATAGTCATAGGTTTTATCATGTTCATTAAATTCACATATTATTCATTTATTAGTTTTATAAATGATGAGGGATGCTATGGGCACCCCTCATGGATGATAAAAAGGTGTAGGTGATGTTACTGCTACATCAGATAATCCACTATCTTCATAGCAAGTTATGATTCAAGGATGGAGATTGGTGAGAACACATAGTTTAATTGTTTTTATCTTTAAGCAATGATATTTTATGTCATATTTACATAATTGTATGCAACTATAGATCTAATGATATATGTATGCTCCATAGGATTCCCCATTATAGGTGTATATGTAGTCTCATTGCCCTAGAAAACCATTTAGATGGAATATGGTGAGTGTATAATCATTTTACAAAATTTTACATTCATGAAAAAATTATCTAATTTTCCATATACAATTTTAATGCATTAATTTTTGAATTTTACATGTTGTGCAGAGACAAACATTTTCATCAGTTGTCGATGAAGTAATGGATGACTCACATGCTGAGAAGAGAGTATCTCCTCGTACTGAGGCATCCAACACCCATAACTCTATGTATATAGAAACAAAACACAATTTATTTGGAGGCAATGAGGAGTAGGAGAGCTAGTTATTGTGTTAGAGATCTAGTTTTAGGCATAATCTATTTTGTATGTTGATATGGCTCACATTGTGCCTATATGGTGTATTTTGTCTATGTACATAGTTGGAGGCACAATAGATTTTGTATGTCGATATGGACCGCATTATATGCATATATGGCATATTTTGTCTATGTACATGTTATGGTCTACATTTTTTTTTGATATATGTTGTATTATTTATTTTAAATTATGACATAGAACTTTGTATGTATCACATATATATTATTCGATAATATGATTCATTTAACTATGTATATTTTATATTTTTATCATTTAATATTTACACATATTATTAGTTAATGATTGAATTATTACTTCACATGGGGTTACAAAAATTCACATTATTCTCTAAGTTAGGTGCTTTGAATCATTATGTATATCTTAAATTTACATGTGATATTTTTTATTTACTTGTTTCATTTACATTTTATTTATATATTTCCAATCCACACATAATTCCCCATCTAGAACTCTAGCACAAAATGATTTTCATAAAGGATATAAACCTAAGAAGGCCATACAAAACTTGACTCTTCATATGCCTTCTAACTTGGACAAAGGCAAGAATAATTATTGTGAAAAGTGGTGCCATCAAAAAATTACCAAAGAGCCACGAACACTCTCTATGTTGGGCATAACAATCCTTTCTTTGGAAACCTAAATCATATCATGCACATATAGATGATACTGAACCAAATAACACTTTTCATTGATAATCTAAGTCAGAATAACATCATCACACTATCTACAACCCAACAAATTGGCCTTCCCACTATTGTACATTTCAAGCTATAATCCCTAGGCTGGATTCAATAACTCGGTACAAATATATAAATTTGGAGGCAATGCACATTCTCATATAAATTTGAGCATATGGTTTATCATAAACTAATCATGCATGTGTATAGTTTCATGTTGCTCATGGTTTATTTTAAGACACTTGTGTAGGAAAGAAAGTAAGAGTTTACAGTGTGATCAATGAAATCAATGTCCCAATAACAAAAACTTGACAAGTTATTGAAGCCACATAATGGATTATTCCTAGATCTTGAATTTCTTGCAATGCATCATGTAGTAAAACACCACATATATTTGGCCCATTTACAAAAAACCCTTTCTATCATAAATAAATTTTGGGAAATGATGATCATAAATGTTAGGAGGTCTAGTGATTCACTTGTGTATGTCTTCATTTCCTAATTGTCCATACAAAAAACAAAGAAAATTATATGTGTCCATTTATTCACCATGGCCTACTTATACATGGGTTAATATTGACATTGATATCTCTCTCTAGACTATCCACACAATTACAATCTTGGCAAGGCAAGAATATAGACACAAATGAAGAGACTTAAGCAACTCTGATATTCCTTGACTAGTATATAAAACTTGAGGTTATTTTCTTATGGTCCTTAAATATATATTCAATCTTTATCTCAATATGGAAAACCAATCCATCAATCAATTTTATCTATTTAAAGTCAAAAGACTTGAAGCTCTCTACAAGCTAATTAAACCTAAATGCCTCAAAAGGATTAAAAAAAAAATTTGAAAACAAGGGTATAGATAAATCTAAAATAATTTATGACAATATTTTGTACATGATTCAAATTTTGAAACACCTCAAAAGGTATGTTATAAAGATTTTTTTATCAAAAACCTCTCATAGACTTACTAGTCTTAAAGTTGATTTAACATGATAAAACCCATTATGTATTGAATTAACACTTCAAAAGACCTTAGACATATGCAATTAGATGTTTTATGAATTGTAAATAATCAGATAAAAGGATTGTCTTTCCAATTTTAATATTTTACCCAACAATTCATCAAATCATGTTTTGTCTATTACGCCTAATTACCCTCTAGTAGGTCAAAACTCAATATATAGTTTTATTGCAACAAACAATCCTTTTATGAGGTCTTGAAAAATGAATTATAGGTGTTTAAACCTTAATTTGGATTTTATAGACTCAATTTTGAAGTTTTTAAACCAATCTCTTTCCTCACTGTCAAAAAAATGCATAAAATAGGGTATTTCTTACACATAATCGATTGATTAAAGGAGCCCAATTGACAAACCATCTATGTAGACACATTTGGATGGGTGTTTAAGGCTAAAAAAACCTTTATTCAGTCTTGATTAACTCTTAGGAGTGAAAGTTTTAGTTGGTCAGAGGCATTCCTTAAGAGAATTCACTCATCCTTGAATGTACAAAATGATCAAACTTACATCATGAGTTGCATAAGAACCATAAGGGATAGAGAGGAACCATTAGCTCCTACATGTAGAGGGATGAGTCCTCTAATAAATACCTAGAGGATTTTATCTAACTCATGATGGATGAGACATAGAAACAAGGTTTTTCACATGACCAAATGTCTCAGAACGGGGTAAAAGTTAGTTAGCAGGGGCCATAGAAACTGACTCATCAACCCAATCGATGAAATATCTATGAAAAAACATCCAAATGGGAATTTTTATGATATGATTTTTTTTTTAGTATTGGTCAACCCCCAAAAGTGAAAGTTGTAGTTGGTTGGAGGCATTCTTCAAGAGAATTCACTCATCCTCAAATGTGCAAAATGGCCAAACTTCTGTCACAAGTTACACAAGAACCATCAGGGATAGAGAGGAACCATAAGACCTTACACATGGAGGGATGAGTATTATAAGAAATATTAGGAGGATTTTGTCTAACTCGTGATGGATGAGACATGATAATGAGGTTTCTCTTATGGTTAAATCTCTCAGAATAGGGTAAAAGTTGGTTAGTAAGGGCTGTAGATTTTGACTCATCAGCCCAATCAATGAACCATCTATGTAGACATATCTAGATGGGAATTTTTAGGCTATAATGACCTTTTTTTATTCTTGGTCAATGCTTGAGATCAAAAATTTTAGTTGGTCAGAGGTAGTCTTTAAGAGAATTCACTCGTCCCTGAATGTGCAAAATAATCAAACTTACATCATAAGTTACAAAATAATTGTGAGGGTTAGAGAGGAACCTTAAACTCTTACATGTAGAGGGATAAGTCCTCTAAGAAATCCCAAGAGGATTTTTTGATGGATGAGACATGTCAATGAGGTTTCTCTCATGACCAAATGTCTCAGAATGGGGTAAAAGTTGGTTAGTGAGGGCCATATATTATAACTCATTAGCCCAATCGATAAACCATATATGTTAACATATCTAGATGGGAATGTTTAGGCTAGAATAAATTTTTTTTGATCTAGATCAACCCTTGGGAGTGACATTTGTAGTTGTTTATAGATATTCCTTAAGAGAGTTCATTTGTCTCTATTTGTGTAAAATGACTGAACTTATGTTGCAAGTTGCACGAGAACCATGAGGGATAAAGAGGAACCATCAGCTCCTACATGTGCATATATGATTCCTCTAAGAAATACATAGATTATTTTGTTTAACTCATGATGGATGAGACATGATAATGAGGTTTATCTCATGGGTACATCTCTCAGAATAGGGTAAAATTTGGTCAATAAGGACTGTAGATTCTGACTTGTTAGCCCAATCAAAGAACCATGTATATGGACACATATAGATGATAATTTTTAGGATAAAAAGACATTTGTTTGGTATTAGTAAATCCTTAGGAGTGAAATTTTTAGTTGGTCAAAGGCATTCCTCAAGAGAATTCACTCATCCCCAAATGTACAAATTGACCAAACTTCTGTCATGAGTTGCAAGAGAACTATAAGGTGTAAAGAGGAACCATCCGATCCTACACATGGAAAGATGAGTCCCCTAATAAATTTTATGAGTATTTTGTCTAACTCATGATGAATGAGACATGGAAATGAGGTTTATCTCATGGCCAAATATCTCAGAATGGGGTAAAAGTTGGTTAGTGGGGGCCATAGATTTTGACTCATCAACCTAATCAACAAACCATCTATGTAGACACATTTGGATGGGAATTTTTAGGCTAGAATATCATTTTTAAAATTTTGGTCAACCCAAAGGAGTGAAAGTTATAGTTGGTCAGAGGCATTCCTTAAGAGAATTCACTTGTCCTTGAATGTGAAAAATGACCAAACTTCCATCATGAGTTGCATGAGAACCATGAGGGATAGAGAGGAACCATCAGATCCTACACATGGAGGAATGAGTCCTATAGTAAATCCCAAGGGGATTTAGGATAACTAATGATGTATGAGACATGATAATGGGGTTTATCTCACAACCAAATGTCTCAAAATGGGGTAAAATTTGGTTAATGGGGGCCATAGATTCTGACTTGTCAGCCTAATTGATGAACCATCTACATAGACATGTTGGGATAGGAATTTTTAGGCTATAAAAACCTTTTTTCAGTCTTGGTCAACCCCTAAGAGTGAAAGTTGTAGTTGATCATAGGTATTCTTCAAGAGAATTCACTCATCCCTAAATGTAAGAAATGAGTGAACTTCTATCATGAGTTGTAAGAGAACAATGAGGGCTAGAGACAAACCATTAGATCCTACACATTCATGAATTAGTCATATAAGAAAGCCTACAAGTATTTTGTATAACTTATGATGGATGAGACAAAATAATAAGGTTTCTGTCATGGCTAAATCTCTTAAAACATGCCAAAAGTTGGTTAGTGAGGGCCATACATTCTGATTCATCAGCCTAATCAATGAATCATCTATATGAACACATATAGATGGGTATTTTTAGGATATATTAACCCTAGGTAGTAAAATTTATAGTTGATCAGAGGCATTCCTCAAGAGAATTCACTTGTCCTTGAATGCAAAAAATGAGTGAACTTTCATCATGAGTTACATGAGAACCATGATGGATAGAGATAAACTGTCAGCTCATACACATGCATGAATGAGTCTTGTAAGAAATCCCAATAGGATTTTGTTTAACTCATGATGGATAAGAAAAAAAGTTGGTCAATGAGGGCTGTAGATTCTGACTCATTAGCCCAATCAATGAACAGTCTACCCAAACACATCTAGATGGGAATTTTTAGACTAGAATGACCTTTGTTTATTCTCAATCAACCCCTAAGAGTGAAAGTTGTAATTGGTCATAGGTATTCCTCAAGAGAATTCACTCATCCCTAAATGTGCAAAATGACCAAACTTTTGTCATGAGTTACATGAGAACCGTGAGGGCTAGAGATGAATCATTAGCTCTTACATGTGGAAGGATAAGTCCTATAAGAAATATCAAGAGGATTTTGTATAACTCATGATGGATGAGACATGAAAATGAGGTTTTTGTCATGGCCAAATCTCTTAGAATGGGGTAAAAACTAGTCGATGGGGGCCATAGATTTTGACTTGTCAGCCCAATTGATGAACCATCTACGTGGATGAATTGAGATAGGC
This sequence comes from Torreya grandis, assembly GCA_037957365.1. Taxonomy (NCBI): domain Eukaryota; kingdom Viridiplantae; phylum Streptophyta; class Pinopsida; order Cupressales; family Taxaceae; genus Torreya; species Torreya grandis. The sequence continues at coordinate 2,294,544 of JARHVA010000016.1, read as the reverse complement.
ATTTTTAGGTTATAATGACCTTTGTTTAATCTTGATCAACCTCTAGGAGTGAAAGCTATAGTTGGTTGGAGGAATTTCTCAAGAGAATTCACTCATCCCTGAATGCCAAAAAATGATCAAACTTTCATCATGAGTTGCATGAGAACCATGAGGGACATAAAGGAACCATTAGATATTACACATGGAGGGATGAGTCCTCTAAGAAATCTTAGGAGGATTTTGTCTAGATAATGATCAATGAGACATAGCAATGAGGTTTTTATCATGGCCAAATGTCTTAGAATAAGGTAAAAGTTGGTCAGTGGGGGCTATAGATTTTGACTCATCATCCCAATCAATGAACCGTCTACATGAACACATTAGGATAGGAATTTTAAGGATAGAATCACCTTTTTAAAGTCTAGGTCAACCCATAAGAGAAAAATTAACAATTTATTAGAATCATTCCTAAAGAGAATTCACTCATCCCTGAATGTGAAAAATGAGTGAACTTCCATTATGAGTTACAAGAGAACTGTGAGGGATAGAGATGAACCATCAGCTCTTACATGTGCATGGATGAGTCCTCTAAGAAACAATAAGAGGTTTTTGTCTAAATCATGATGGAAAAGACATGGAAATGATGTTTTTATCATAGATAAATCTTTTAAAACATGCCAAAAGTTGGTTAGTGAGGGCTGTAGATTCTGACTCATCAGCCCAATCGATGAACTATTTACAAGGACAAATCAAGATGGGAATTTTTGGGCTAGAATGACCTTTTTTGGTCTCATTCAACCCATATGAGTGAAATTATAGTTGATCAAAGGCATTCCTCAAGATAATTCACTCATACCTAAATGTGAAAAATGAGTGAACTTTCATTGCAAGTTGCACGAGAACCATGAGGGCTAGAGATAAACCATCAGATCTTACATGTGTATGAATGAGTCCTCTAAGAAATTAAAAGAATATTTTGTCTAAATAATGATGTATAAAACATGGTAATGAGGTTTTTATTGCAGCCAAATCTTTCAAAACATGCTAATAGTTGGTCAGTGAGGGCCATAGATTCTGACTTGTCAGCCCAATTGATGAACCATCTACCTGAACACATTAGGATAGGAATATTTAGGATATAACAACCTTTGTTCAGTATTGGTCAACCCTTGAGAGAAAAATTTGTAGTTGATTAGAGGCATTCCTCAAGAGAATTCAATCATCCCTGAACATAAAACATGATCAAACTTTTGTTGTAAGTTGAATGAGAACTGTGAGGGTTAGAGATGAATTGTTAACTCCTACATGTGCACAGATGAGTCTTATAATAAATCCCAAGAGGATTTTTTATAAATAATGATGGATGAGACATAGAAATGAGGTTTCTCTCATGGCCAAATGTCTTAGAATGGGGTAAACATTGGTTAGTGGGGGCTATAGATTTTGACTCATCAGCCCAATCAATGAACTATATGTATGAACATGTCAAGATAAGAATTTTTAGGCTAGAAAAACCTTTATTCAGTCTTGGTCAACCCCTAGTATTGAAAATTATAGTTGATCAGAGGCATTCTTCAAGATAATTCACTTGTCCTCAAATGTAAAAAATGACCAAACTTCCATTGTGAGTTGCATGAGAATCATGAGGGATAAAGATGAACCGTCAACTCCTACGAATGGACGGATGAGTCCTATAAAAAACCTCATGAGGATTTTGTATAAATAATGATGGATGATACATAGAAATTAGGTTTGTATTTCATCTAAATCTCATAGAACATACAAAAAATTGGTCAGTGAGGGCTATAGATTCTGACTCGTCAGCCCAATCAGTGAACCATCTACATAAACACATTAGGATAAGCATTTTTAGGCTAGAATCACCTTTGTTAGGTCTCATTCAACCCTTGAAAGTGAAATTTGTATTTGATTGGAGGTATTAATTAAGAGAATTCACTCCTCCTTGAATGTGAAAAATGAGTAAACTTCCATCATGAGTTGCACGAGAACCATGAGGGCTAGAGAGGAACCATCAGCTCCTACACATACATAGATGAGTCTTATAGGAAATAATAAGAGGATTTTGTCTAACTTGTGATGGATGAGACATGGAAATGAGGTTTCTCTTGTGTCTAAATCTCTTAGAACATGCCAAAAGTTAGTTAGTGAGGGTTGTAGATTTTGACTCATCAGCCTAATCAATGAACTGTCTACAAAAACACATTAGGATAAGAACTTCTAAGCTAGAATCACCTTTATTGGGTATCCACCAACCCCCAAAAATGAAAATTTTCGTTTATCAGAGGCATTCATTAAGATAATTCAATCATCTCCAAATGTGAAAAATGAGTGAACTTCTATCATGAGTTGCATGAGAAATATGAGGGATAGAGAGGAACTGATAGCTCTTACACATGCACAATGAGTTTTTAGACCTTCAAAACTTAGAGAAATAAGTTGATAAAAAGCTTGGTAAACCTAAAATATAAACAAATTATGGATATAAAATACCTTTATAGATGCATAATGAGTTTTTAGACCTTCACAATTCACACACTGATATTCATGCATTACACAATGAATATGTATCAAAGTATCCAAATGACTAAATTGAAATGTATTGTAGACACCAAAATTGTGTCTACTCCTTGGTCGACTCCCCGTTGGTCCCCTTGGTCTGTTTTTAAACATTCCTAACCCACACACTTATTAATTTAAAATAAAATACCTATTTTAAATTAATAACACACCACCCTTGACACCTCACCCTTGGATTCCTCACCCTTGGATACCCTCATTTATCACCCTATGACTAATCATTCCAACTCTCCCACTAATCCTCATGCCTATTAAACCCACCTTTGACCATTTAGCCATGGTAGTTAAACTTGGCAGATAGAGGAATAGGCAAAAGGCTAAATATAGCCTTTTTACCCATCTTCTAGCCACCGACGTCGGTTACTTGTCGATCAACACCAGCGGGATCACCGACATTGGTTGCTTAAAACCAACTCATAGGTTGAATGAAAAACAAAGGATAGACCTGAATGCTAATTCTCTTACTCCTAGAATCTGACTTCTCTCTCTCTCTCTCATGCACACCAAGCATCACAGGCTATAAGAACTCTGCATCAGTCACTCCACCCTTGATTGAAACATTACAGGAAGTCTTCTACATCAGCCGCATCAGCAACAAGTCTTCTACACTCCTTCAGTGAGCAAGAGTTAAGTATTCTTCCTTTATTTCATTCCAGTAACTTAGAATGTATTTGTAATCAGTCTCCATTTGCTACTTCTAAGTACTGTAGACCAGACCAAACCTAACTTTCTTCTCGAAGAGGCTGAGAGGCCTTCCCCATATCCTTACTCCTTTTGACAATGTATCCTCTACCCCTTGTCCCTCTTAAGACTCTATTGGCTTTCCTGTAATCTTGCACGGACCTCCAGACCCAGACAGACCTTCCAGACCCCTCTATCAACTACAAACCCCATCCAAAACCTATCCAAGGCCATTGCCCTGATTGACATCAACCATTTCCCCTAACAACATCGGCAGCATAACCGACGTTGGCAACCTAACTGACTGACGCTGGTAGAACCACCAACATCAGTGATTATGATAGATCGATAGCAGAATATAGGTATACATTATTTCTATTTCTCTTGCTTAGCCTTTCATTATTATCTTTATCTGACATTCTTTTTATCAACAAGTGGACTGTCATCCCTCAAAAAAGTCTTTGTGCTTCTGGGATCGAGCTTTGCTTGGCAATCCACCTTATATCTATCTAACATTTTCTATGTTTGAGTCTTATTCTATCTACAGGTGTCATCCTCCATAGCCAAAGAGGAGCTCCTTTAATCATCTAGATACGGTGCACAAACTTCATCTGGGTATGTACAAACCCCTGACCATTATCTTAGTTTTTTTCATCTTCTGAATGTGAAAAATGAAAATAGTTAGAAACATTCTGGCATGCCTGGTGGGACCCTAAAATTTTCCTTGGGTTCATCATTTTTTTTCTTCTAAAAGCAAACATTCATATAGGTGCATTAGATTTCTTCTTGCATCCTTCTTCTATCTCTTTATTTTGAAATGAAACCATAAGCACAAGATAAAAAGAAATTCTTGTCACTTCTTTCCCGCATTTTAGAGTAGTGAAGTTCATGCTCTTAACCTTTTCCTTATTGTTTGCATCTGAACAAAACATTTCAGTTTGGGCTAAAATCTATTGCATTTCATTTCTGCCTGAATGCATACTTAGATCTCACATCTAGTAATTAAAAATGCATTATGAATAAATCATAGTGCACTTATGTTACATGACTAGACCACTTTCACAACTAAACATCTAAATATACCTGAGACAAGGTCCGACTAGGATTTCATCACCTAGCAGATACCTTACCCTTCCTGGTAATCCCACTTGGACTTCACTACCAAGGGGAAAACCCACTCTGTTCTCTAGCAGAGTATAAACTCTAGGGGAAGTATACACTGGCTAAGTGACCTAGCTTATCTCTAGGCTTGTGAAGTGAGGGGAGTTTGCTCCTTAGCACCAGGCCATGTACGAAACTTAATATAGACTTTTAAGCACCAAAACTAACCCAAAACCAACCTTAGACTGCTTCTTCTTAGGACCCATTCTAAAAGCCCAACTTCCCAAACACACTCATCTAAGGCATAAGCCAACAAGACTCTAAAACTTATTCTTAGGGATTTAATGTTTAGAGGCTACTTGTCTTCATCTATTTTTCTATCTCTATTTGGTTTTTTGAGCTGGTGAGGTCACATTCTGAGCTCCAAGAACAACTCAGACTTTCTTCTTTCTTCCAAAAACTTTTAGTTTTCTAAAGTTTCTAAAAAAACATAGTAACCGACATCAATTTTTTGACCGACGTCGGTAATTGGTCTTCACCGACATCAGTTATCTGACCGACATCAGTTATCTGACCGACATCGGCAACTTTCTTCACCGACATCAGTTTTTCTACCGACGTCGGTCACTATCAAAGTTTTTCTTCTCAAAATAGCAAGCTAAAAACTTGACCTTTTTGCTGTTAAAAACACACATTCTCATTTTTTGAGGCTGAAACATACAATTTTTTAAACTTAAACCCCCTTTTGCCTTGGACGGTTTCGACATGTAGTCAAACCAAAACTCTTGTTGACCACGCAAGGCAACACCACTCCCACCTTTGCCTTCTATATCAAGTCCTCTGATGGAGTATCATTTAGACACTGAGCGTACTCCAACCTCAACTCAACCCCATATTGTTTTTGAAGGGGACCAAGACTTTGAAAGGTTCCTTGACCTCAATGTCAAAGCCCTTCAGCACTATCTCGCAAGAAGTCAAATGCGAGACTCTTCAGGAAACCCAATTTATGGGATGCCAACTTCCTTATTTGAGACAACAATCATATCAACGGCCTCTGTCACTCAGCCCATAGACACCCAGGCCATTGCCTCAGCTATCAACTTGACCATGACTAATCTTCAAAGTGTGGCCTCTCCTTCTATTTTTGGACCTACCTCCATTGGGGTTTTGGTACCCCCTCAACCACAAACCGTTCAACAAAGTTCTACACCATTCCAAAACTTAATTGTCTCCATCCCACCTACTCTTGCACCCATCAACATAAGGGTGGCTACTCATCCTTTTGCTAGTGTTTCCACCACTCAACCACCTTTGGTGGCACTTAGTCAATTTGTGCCCCCTAGCTTTATGACACAACCACCCTTGACTTCAACATCAATCCCCATGACAAACTACCAACATGTTGCACCGATACAAATGCAATCTAGTACATCATACGCTCTATCTAACTCCTTCCAAGCACCTTACAACTTAGGGGGTGCCCCACCTATCAATCCACTAGTCAATCTAATCAAGATGCTGATGGATAAGGTGTCTAATCTTGAGACATCCATTTTAGGTTCAAGAAATGTTCTCTCATATGAACAAATCTGTAATGAACCCATTCATCCTTCAGTCCCAATCAGACCATATCCTAGTAAGTGGGAACTTCCCAAGTTTACTCACTTTCAAAGTAAGGAGGACCCATAACAACATCTACAAGCATTTAAACATGCTTCTTACCTTATAGCACATGATGATGTGTTGTTACTACGCACATTTCCCATGTCACTTTCTGGTGCTGCCCTTATTGGTATAGTTCTATTACCAGTCACTCTATCTTGTCTTTCGCTCAACTAGCCCAACTTTTCCTTGACCACTTTTCGATCAACATCACCAAAAAGGTCTCCATCACGGACCTATATTCTGTCAAACAATTTGACGATGAATCCATAGCTGATTTCATTGCTCGATGGAGAAGTTTAATCAAATAACTCTCCTTTTCTTTACCTCAACCTGAGCTCATTGAGCTCTTTTCACAAACGTGTACCAAACACATTTCATCTACCTTATGGGTCCAAACATTCTGCACATTTGACAAAGATTTCACCATGGCCAGGAAGCTTGAACTCCATGCTGTCGAAGAAAATAAAGTTGAATTACGTAGTAAAAATACTAATGCAAAATCAAATGACTCTTCTTCCAAATCTTCTTCCTCCAATTCTAAGTCTAAGGGATCAACAAATGCTGTGGTACTTAGATCATCATCATCTACCACAACTAATCAATTCAAACCTTCCACATCACAAAGCATCACCAAACAATTCCAACAACGGTATATATAGTGTCAGTATACTCCTATAAGAGAATCATACGCTTCTATTTTGGATAAACTTGTCAAACACGGAGTCCTCAATCTCCCCCAAATTTGACCACCACCTCAATTCAACCCCTCAAAATCCATCCCTACATGGTATAGGGAAAATGACTTTTGTAATTATCACCGTGTCAAAGGCCATGACATAAACAACTACAAAACCTTCAAAAACATTGTCCAAGACATGATAGATAAAGGTGATCTTGTTTTGGATAACCCAAACGTGCCACCTAACCAAAACATAGACATCTTTAGACAACCTTTTTCTAACCATCTCCTTAGCCAAAACAATGTGCAGACCATGGCCGATGACTCCCAAGAGCATAATATACAAACAATCAACACGGTCTCTCCTCTTATGTCTAACCAACCTCTCCCACAGTCTGAAGAGGTTAGTCAACCCATTGGTCCTTCACAGGTAGAAGAGTCTTCTTCTCCTATTTGTCCATCGTAGGTAGAAGAGCCTTCTTCTCCTATTTCTCCATCACAGGTGGAAGACCCTTCTACTCCTATTAGTTCTCCATCAACCTCTCTTATATTGGAGGATGCTTTGACCATACCAATACCACTAGCCCCTCCTTCATCCTTCTTACTACCAATGGAGGACCCTACCTTTCCTACTCCTCAACCAAAAGTAGAAGGCACAATCATCCCTGCCCTCTATCCTCTTGAGGAGTCACATTCTCCAATTCCTCCTCCACCAAGAGAAGAACCTGTCTCCTCACCTACTTTGATCAAAGATGATCCAGTAATGACTCTCTCACACCTTGGGTCTGAGATCACTGCATCTAACACATTTTCAGTCTCACAACCACCCACATCTTCTAAAAAACCAAAGCCTCATCCAACATCTTCCAAACCATTCTCTCGATTGGTGGAGAACTTAGGATTTCTCCATTCAAGGAAATTAGAACATGAGGCATTATGGGAGTGACTCAAAGCTCCTCACCTGACATGTCCCATCTCATCTCGTGTTGTTGACCCTCTTGTGACAAAATCTCCTAAAGTCACCAATGAATATCAAGCTTCTACTTCCAAATCTTTAGAAGCCCAACCATCCACATCTAAACCTATACCCTCACAAACATCCACCATACCAACACCGGTTAAATCCCTTGGTGTTCGCCCCATATCTAACCTCACTCACCCATAAGTGAAGGTAGACTTGAACCTTGCCTCACATAATAATGGTCCTCAAACCAAACTACAGAAGGCTACTAAACCATGTTAGAGAACTCCTTCTCCACCATCATCATTGCCCTCCATTTTGGGCCCACATCCCTCTACCTTAATAGGAGTGCTCCCTACTCCAATACCTATCAACAACAAGTTGCCTCCATTACTCACTTTACCGACCAAAACCATACCTCCTTTGAAAAATTTGGCACCCCACACAAAAAAAGTGTCATCTACACGAGTGTCCACACCACCAACCTAAAAGGTGGTATGGAAATCTCCTTCAACAACTCCAAAACAAAAGTCATCAACACCTAGTACATCAACAAGCATGGACCCCTTAGTGGGTTCATATGCTTTGATACTACACCAACTTTTGAAAAATTCTAACATCACTCTTCCACCTATCAAACCATTTCAACCTCTTGGACCAAAGCCGTCTTGGTTCGATGACACTAAAATTTGCCAATATCATTGCACATTTGGGCATGACACTAAAAATTGTTGTGCCCTTAAGGTTGTCATCCACCAATTCATGGAAAAAGACACCCTTCTTTTTGAGGATACTATCAAAAAATCCCTAACACCATCTAATGTCTCCCAAACCTCTTCACCTTCACACTCAACAACTCTCGGATCAAAACCCTCTTGGTTTGATGACACTAAATTTTGTGCATATCATCGCACACCTGGACATGACACTGAGCATTATTGTGCTCTTAAGGCTATCATTCATCAACACCTAAAAAAGGACACCCTTTTCATTAAAGATCATCTTGACCACCCTTTAACCAAGCCACCGACACCATTCCCTACCTCTCAAACATCCTCACCTAAATCAGGAGCCCATCATCAAACTGTGGTTCCTTTATCACCTTCAACCCCTTTGTTCTAAATTAACACATCAATATGGCCACTAGGTCACAAACAATGAAAGATAAAGGGAAAGAGAAGGTTTCTCTCCCTCAAACATATCCATTCATCAAGCCTCTTCAACCATCAAAACCCAAGATTTCAACCTTGGGCACATCCCAATCAACATCTTCAAACCCAATTCATGGCCCCATGGTGAAACAACTTCACCAAACCCCTGTGGAGATATCTTTGTATGACCTCATTCAAATCTCTCCACAACATCATCAAGCTTTAATCAAGGCTTTATAGGCAGTGGAGGTCCAACTTGAAGACCGCTAACCACTAGCTGCCTTAGTCAAATCATTACCAACCATCGCCTCTGTCACCGTCCCTAATTCTGAGATTCCAAACTCTAACCTAGAAAATTAGGATCTCATCCTCTTAAACTAAGCCTATCAGGGAAAAGCTTCACAAGATTAATCCTCACATTGCACTCCTTGTCAAAGAGGAGCTTCAACATCTTCTCTCTGTCTCATTTATCTAACCCACTGATTATCCGATCAAATATCATCCCTGTCACCAAAACGACTGGGGGAATTTGACTTTATACTGACTATCACGACCTCAACCAAACATTGACCAAACATCAACCAACCAAGCATCGACCAAAACATGCCAATAACATATCAACTAACTTCATGTCCAATATTAACCAACCAAGCATGGACTAAACATCAACCAACCAAGCATTGACCAAACATCAACCAACCAAGCATCGACCAAACATCAACCAACTTCTTAATCATCTCCAACATGTGACCAATATGGAAAGAAGTAAATGAGGCAAGTTTGCTCCTAATTTACTTAGACCTTACACAAGCATGGATTAGGGACTTATCATCTGTCTTCTCTTCAAGGCCAGCCAGAACCTGTGCCCCTTAATCCTTGCATCTGTGACCATTCTACTATTAATCAAGTACTCATTCACTTGATATTTCACTTGAGCTCATCCTTTGAGCAATCCTTGTCATTTTAATCCTCATTCCTTTCAACCCTGTTCCCCTAAGCAAACACTATGTAACCCTTTTATAAAGTATGAATGCTTTGTCCTAATAAAAGGGAGCCCTTAAACTTCTATCGTCTTGTCCATGACTAAAAATTCTATCAAAAATAAATTGGGATGTCCAAAAAAATATCTAAAGGTCATAAACTCTAAATGCAGACTACTCCCTCAAAGGATAACTGCATCATTATTGTTGTGGCTAATAGATTGCTCCCTTGAAGGACAGCTATTCAAAGCCCTCAAAAACATATAAAGTAAAAATATAGACCACTCCCTCAAAGGATGGCTATGCCTAAAAATCTTGCTATAAATAGCACTCTCTCAGAAGCTTCTCGCATTGATCAACTTCACATATGACCACAAAACAAAACAACATCCCTACGTAGACTTCCCGCATTGATCAGTCTACCCAAAAAAAAAGTCATGGACTTGACCTATCGTCATTCTCAGGGTCACCTAAAAAAGGGGCGAAGTTATCCCTACTAAAAAGGGTTACCCTATCCTAAAATATCACATCACCTATTACCCTAACATACTCAAAGGATTTCAAGCTCACTCAATGTCAAGTGATTCAATTGCTTCTCTAACATAAACCAATGGTCAAAGATGTAATGCATGAATGGGGCTTTTGTTTGCAAAACCCTTATCTATGCTATCATTATTATCCATCTCAATGAAAGAGAAACACACCTTTCACTTCTTATATCTTCGTCACATACAACCATACCCAATCCAAACCAACCAAACCAACCAAACCTTTTTTAGACCACTAACATTATCATAGCCTATTCACACTAGTTTCTATAGAAACCAATACACATGGAAACTATCAACCAAACACAATTTATGCCAAGCATAAAACATTACTTGCTGAAGCATAAACATACTCATTTCATTTTTAGCATACATCCATCACTAATATGGAAAATTTCTAGGGATGAAAGACCACATAGCCAATGTTATAGAATACACCATCACACAATATGGAAAAGGCTGTAACATTATCATACCCTCATCAATTATAACCTGACCAAACCAACCTATCAACCAACCTGAACTACATTGGTTTGAGGCCCTTCAAACAAGGGCTATGTAGGCAGCACTCAGCTGACATGACATCTTTTGGGGTTAGCTCAGCCACATCTATTTGTTCATCTACTTGATGGACAAACCATTTAATCTTTAATCATGACTTAACCTAGTCTGACCCCATCCATAACCTTGACTCCTTCCTCCCTTTTGGGGAGAAGTACATTGGCCTGAGGCCCTTGAAATAGGGGCTATGTAGGCACCACTTAGTTGACATGGGGTCTTCTGAGGTTAGCTCAGCCATTCCTTCATCCATCCATCTAATGGACCAACTATCTATACCAACCCAAACTCATGACCAAAAAACCAGCCCTAACATTGTAGGAGTCACATTTGACTTCTCATGGGGCACACTGGAGATCATGTACATCTCCCTGACCACAACAAACATCACTTGAGATCACTTATATCTCAGTCTGACTCGACCAATGACCTTGGAGATCGCAACTATCTCCTCAGACCACGACCACTTTTGAGACAACTTTGCCTTGGTTGTTTTGATTGCATATATGCTACCTCATGAATAGTTAGTAAAATTGTCCACACATCACATTACGACCCTCACACCTATTATCAGATCGCGAGCAAGTTGATCCCTAATATGTGTGACATTTTTGTGTTTTCCAAGAGCACTTCTTGAGCCTGAGATACTTGGAACATGACGCCCATTGGAGCTATAGCTTGGATCGAATAACCCAATCAGCTACAACTAAATGCTGGGGCCTGATTATTTTAATTTTGGCACTCCTCGACCTTGACTTGCGACAATTTGACCTACCTATCACGTGAAGTGGTATACGTGTAATCTCAACTTTTGTAGCGTTCACACTCAAACTTCACCATATCCATCCACTATCTATCAAATCGGCACCCGATATCAGGTTACCTTCCCTCAAATCTTGCTTTGAGGGGGAATACCTCATCCCATAATTAGGGCAACCTACATTCATTTTTGTCTTGCAGTTCATTAGAATAACCAATAGAACAAAAAATACCTCATCCCATACCTGGGGCAACTTACTCCTATTTTTGTCTTGCAGTTCGTCAGAACAACCAACAAGACAAAAAGGTGAAAATTTAGACACCAAAATTGTGTCTACTCCTTGGTCGACTCCCCCTTGGTCCCCTTGGTCTGCTTCTAAACATTCCTAACCCACACACTTATTAATTTAAAATAAAATACCTATTTTAAATTAATAACACACCACCCTTGACACCTCACCCTTGGATTCCTCACCCTTAGATACCCTCATTTATCACCCTATGACTAATCATTCCAACTCTCCCACTAATACTCATGCTTATTAAACCCACCTTCAATCATTTAGCCATGGCAGCTAAACTCGGTAGATGGAGGAATGAGTAAAAGGCTAAAAATAGCCTTTTTACCCATCTTCTAGCCACTGACGTTGGTTACCCATCGACTGACGCCAGTGGGATCACTGATGTCAGTTGCTTAAAACCAACTCATAGGCCAAACAAAAAATGAAAGATAGACCCAAATGCTAATTCTCTTGTTCCTAGAATCTAACTTCTCTCTCTCTCTCTCTTGGATGCACACCAAGCATCACAGGCTATAGGAACTCTGCATCAGTCACGCCACCCTTGATTGAAACATTGCAGGAAGTCTTCTACATCAGCTGCATCAGTAACAAGTCTTCTACACTCCTTCTTCAGCGAGCAAGAGCTAAGTATTCTTCTGTTATTTCATTCTCGTAACTTAGAATGTATTTGTAATCAGTCCCCATTTGCTACTTCTAAGTACTGTAGACCAGACCAAACTTGACTTTCTTCTCAGAGAGGCTAAGAGGTCTTCCCCATATCCTTACTCCTTTTGACAACTTGTCCTATACCCCTTATCCCTCTTAAGACTCTATTGGCTTCCCTGCAATCTTGCACAGACCTCCAAACCCAGATAGACCTTCCAGACCCCTTTATCAACTATAACCCTCATCCAAAACCTATCCAAGGCCATTGCCCTGACCGACATTGACCATTTCCCCTACCGACATTGGCAGCATAACCGACGTTGGCAACCTGACCAACTGACGCCGACAGAACCACAGACGTTGGTGACTGTGACAGACTGACAACAGAATATAGGTACACATTATTTCTATTTCTCTTTCTTAGCCTTTCATTATTATCTTTATCTGACATTCTTTTTATCAACAAATGGATTGTCATCCCTCAAGGAAGGCTTTGCACTTCTGGGACCGAGCTTTGCTTGGCAGTCCACCTTATATCTATCTAACATTTTCTGTGTTTGAGTCTTATTCTATCTATAGGTGTCATCCTCCACAGCCAAAGTGGAGCTCTTTCAATTGTTTGGATATGGTGCGTAAAATTCATCTAGGTACGTACAAACCCCTGACCATTATCTTAGTTTCTTTCATCTTCTGAATGTGAAAAGCGAAAATAGTTAGAAACATGTATGGATCCTTTTTAGGCTTTGAGATTCATTTAGAGACGATGAAAATAATCTATAGCCTTATCTATACTGTAACAAATCCATTACCATAAAAAAAGATCCTACTAATAGAAACCTTTAACATAGAGGCATGTTCTTTCCTTTTATTGACCATCATTCACAATCAATTTTCATAGCATATACATTTAAGAAAACACAAAATAAAAGATATAGATAGAATACTATGAGAATAAATAGTTTTGTCAACAATTTCCTTTTATTCATTTCTATCCTCTTTCTTCTAATTTGAGAATATCTATCTAAAACTATCAAAATAGACCTTATATCTCCCTCACCAACCAATAATTGATTCTTGATTCATTGTCCATGTGGGAGTCTTGGACACAACATTGATTACAACTTAACTTAATATGACTACCCATGTCATATAAGGGTCAAGGCATTATAAACCCTTATTTCCTTTTCATAAGGCTCTTAATTACATGCTACTATATCTCACATCATCAAATGGATGCTATGATCCCTCAAAAGGGCTTATAAGAATTCAAATTTTTGAATAGTGATTTTATGAATTTTATGAATCCTAGACACCTAATAAAGACTCATAAGGACCAAAAACTACTCTAGAACACCTCCTACCTTATTTCAAGCCAAAAATGACATCACTAAAGGATGCCCTTGCATCATTATTTTCTTTAAAGGATAAACAAAGAGAATGTAAAAAAGGATTTAATTAAAGTAGATGAAATTAATATAAATTGTTTTGGCTTCTCTTATTTTCAAGAAGATAATATTCTCTACTCGTGACACCAAACATGTGAAGGTGGAAGCTCATATGGTGACACTAACCTACATTTAAATTGTTAGTAAAAAATTTAAACAAAAATAAAATGCATTAAACCAAATAAATTCATTATATTAATTTGAAATAAGATAGATAAACTTACTAATTCAATCTAACATACCTTTAGGATCAACTCTATTTACAAGTGTTTCAATAATCACTTGGTGGTCAAATTCACACACTTTCCAGAAAGTATTACTATGAGGCTTTCCACGATATTTGATCAATTAAATATTTAAAGTAATAACAAGGTTCAAATAATGAAGCACCGTCTTGTGTGTTTCAAAGTCCTCAAATAATAATAATTGTTATTTATTTATTTATTTTATGGTAGTACTTATGAATCTAGGTTTCAATAACCACTACAGATCCAATGGGATAAATTACCTCTTCTCCATTCATAACATTTTTGGTTAATATTTTTTTTCCTTTAATAATGCTACAAGTAGTAGTCTATTCCTTCATCATTGTCCTCAAGTGTAATTACTCTAAAAACATGCCCTACATTTTAAGTATAATCAAATTCTAAGTACATCTAGAAAAAAAATATCACTAATATCTAAGTTTGTATATTTAATTAAAGAATAAATTATACCTAGTTGTACAAGATCTGAGATGTGGTTAAAGTCAATTGATGATGCCATTTCATGATCTATCATTTTTGGGAGTGAATGGCTACTCTCTATAGGTGATATGCGTCTATAATACCATTCATCAACCCATTATTTTGACTTACATTAAATCTAACTAAATTCCATACATGAGGAACAAAAACATGCCATATCCCTAGTGTAAATAGTCCATGAACTTGAATTTGAGTTTTGAATGGAGTGGAAAACACTCGATCCAGGTACTATAATGTAATTTTCATAAATTGCCTTATATTGTTCCTCTATTAAAAAAAAGAATATTCATACATGAGAATGTATATCTAATCAATGACAAATGTTTTAATTACACCAACTCACAATACTTGCTACATCGATCAAATTACCACCATCCTTGTGCTTTGCCTATTCTCTTTTAAGGACTCTATTTACACATGTAGTAGCACCATCATGTTCCCCTTTTCCATGCCTAGCCTCAAAAAAGCTCCAAAAATATTGAATGCCATTCTTACTATGCATCATACTTAAATAGTAAAACATTTGAGAATTCTTAAATTGCCCTGCACAATTACTAATCAAATGTAGTGTGTATTAAACATGATTTGTCTTGCATTCATATTCATATAAAATATCTAAAAATAACCTTGGACAAACTTTGGAGAATGTGATATGTCATCACTCATATTTATATTATCATCAATGCTATTAGGTGCATATTTGAATTGAAAATAAATAAAAATTCTAATTTGAATTGAATTATAATATTGGGATTAAACCTCATTCTATGGTTGTAGTGTGTAGTTTTTAGCAAAATTTGCAACCAAAATAATGGTACCAATTGGGAAGTCATCCTTACATTCTTTGAATTGATTATGTAATCATTTTGATTTGTGTGTGTGTCTTGCATATTGATAGATAATATTATTTTTGAATTCAAACATGAAATCACATACAGAAACTTTGGTTGTAACCAATTCACATTTTTATGACTCTTTTCCATCTTTTAACACATACTTAATAGATCTATACTTCTTATAATCAACTAGTTACTTTATAAATTCATGTGAAATATCTTCATGTAAACAACTCAACAAATTTGACAAACCACCACAACATTTTTTATCAAAAAAACCATCCCACAGGTCTTTCACAGAAAAGACCTTGGATTAATTCTCTCAATGTTTTAGGTGGGGAAGATACCATACATTTCTATAAAATTTTGTCAGTATGTAAAGTACAATGTATATGATGAAAAACATCAAAATGCATAGCAAATTCAACATGTACCTTAAAACAACATGTGGTGTGTGCTTGGTTAATTTTAACATAAAAAGTCTTGCACATTTCAATGGATAATTATTAATTGGCCATTAAATTTTTCAATAAACTTTTTATAAAATTCTATTTGTGTTATGTCTAAAAAATGTTTTGCATGTGGCTCATGATTTTTTGAGCCTTTTCTTATTTTAAAATCTTTTACATTAGATGAGACCCTTGTTTGTCATGCCAAAAATATTCAATCAATTATTTTATTCCTTCAACCAATACCTTATCTTTTTGTGGGAGTCTACCACTAAATGCCCAAAAATATATGAGTGAAGGGTAATCAAGCCTTATTCTTATTTTATGGCATTTATTAGAGATTTATATTTGAATTCAAGGATTTACTTGTTTCACTAAGAATTTAAGATTTAGATGTTAGCTTACTCACTATAGATTCCATTATTACTCATCTTGCCACATTACTATCTTTATTCTAACTTTTATTGCCTATTACCTTAAATACATTAAATAGATTATTTACTATCGTACTATTTTTAATTCCATGTTTAATGTTCTTAACCCCAAATTATGCATCATAGATTGTATTTTTAGAATTTTTATTAATTAAACAAATAATTGACATCATTCTATATGGATTTTATTCTTAAATGCAAAGTTCCATACACGTTGAGCATGATGTTGAACTATTTTTTTTGACATTTTGCCTTCCATAGGTTCTATTATTTTTTCATCTATTTCACCAAATACTCTGGTGTTAATCTTATTATCCTTGGAGGTGTGGGTGTAGGAGCTATATTTTATAATAAATTATGTGGTGTTAACACTTCAACCATAGTAGGGACATTAGAGGTTTGACTATCTAAATTAGGGGTTATAGGCAAATTAAATTCCTCTTCATTAGGAGACATATGATTGGGGGTCATTATTTGATGTTGATTATCATCATACTCAAAAATTTCATTATGAATGGATGTTTAATTATATTGTGTTTGTCCATATGTTTCATCATTCATTACAAATTCATTATTTACATGCTCTACATTTTGAATTTTATCTTGTAACAAAGATTTACTTGATTCTCTTATCTCTTTGAAGAGATATGTAAAATAAATTCTATAGAATTGGGCATGTTATTATCATTAGAAATATTACCTAGTGTAGAATAAGACCCTTCACCTTGCCTAGAAGCTCTTATGGATGCCCTCCTATCTGCTTGTCTTTTTCTTTCTTTTTATATTTTCTCTTAAATTTCCTCATTTGTTAACTCTTTTATTGGTATTTTGTGATGACTTCCCGACCTCATTATTTATATTTTCCAAAATAAAACAATTGTAAATTTAAATTTGAATAATTCTTAGTGATTCAAACAAAATAGATGAACAATTCATCAAATTCGCATAGTTGTAGCAGAAAAACTAGTTTGTATTTGGAAAAAATAAAACAAAACACTTATTTTTGTGGTAAATGAAAAAAGAATTCATGAATCATAGAGGGAATGAATGCTTTAGAAATTATTCACACCCTTTGGGATCCATGGACCAATGGGCAAATACATTTATTTTCCCTTTGATGGTTGTGGAAAGGGCATAACCCTTCTCATATTAACAATTTTTTCCACTTTCCATCTAATTTTGCCTTAGTTTTAGGTTTGGGGGGTCCCAAACTTGGATAAATTCTATCATGGTCTAGCGAAGGAGATTTATAACAAATTTAGGATTTTTTTGCCTTTTTATCAACACATCTAATCAGGTAGCTTTTATTATTAAAAAAAATATAAGGGTTTATAGAGCAGAAATCTTAGTTTTCAAAAATATAATTTTTTTTAATGTTAGAATATTATTTATAATTATTATTTAACTTCTACATAACACACCTCCTTATAGTCTATATAAATATCATCACAAATTATCTTATAATTTTTGAATATTAATCAAACTCTTATAAAACATATATCTTAATAATCTACACATTATCAACTATGCTTTAAAAAAAATTGGTTTTCTTGAAGTTAAGGTAAAAAATTTGTGTTTGTACACTTGCACTTTCAATTTTACAGCTATCTTGACTTGTAAAATTATTTAAAAATTATATATATAATGAAAAATTAATAAAAAATATTCTCAATAGTGTTCAAATTTTCACCTATCTATATATAAAATTTCATACAAAAATTCAATCATTTACTCAAAAACAAAGTGTACGTACACATGTACTCTCCTTATCTTTTTACAAAAAATAAAAAACCTATTGTCATAAATAAAACTATTTTGCACACTTTTATAATCTGGGTATTAGAAAAAATTATATATTTAGAAACTACATTTGAAATTCCACAATTCATATTCGTATGTCATTGTCAAATTCATTTTCAAAGTGTCTCTAACATTCTCTCCAAGTTAAACTATTGTTATTTAAAAAAAAAAGGTGTCACTTTATACCCCCCCTCCCCCCCGCCTTTTGTCCCCCATTATCCTACATCTACCCTTATATGAACTACCTAATTTGAGTGGGGGAAGATTTCCTTGGGCATTGATAGGTGTTCTAGTAGATATGCTTAAGGATCAGATAGTAGTCACATGGGATCCAACATTATTGGTGCATATTTATCAAGATTTGTGGGGATACCAAGTACACAAATGCTATGGGATGAGTCTATGATTCCTACTCCACTATTGGGCATTCAAGCATATCATCATATTATGAATAGTTAGATTATCATGGCATACATGGCATCAAAATAGATTCATAGTAGGGTTCATGAGATGGAGATCAGACATGGCACAACCATAATTAGGTGAAGAGGTGAAATATTTAGGGTGGTTTAGATAGTTATTGTATGAATTATTTGATGGGGAGGTCATCTAGAGACCATACATAGGGTTCCCACCATGGAGAGGCTTAATGCACAAATATTTTTGGTATAGAATATCAAATGGATCTATGGGAGGAGGGTGTAGGAGGTAGAGATAATCCCCTTTGACCATGAGGAGACAATATGGCTTGGTATAGGGGGTCCTAAGAGCATTCACAATATACATGTGTGTGTGCGCGCGCGCGCACGCGCGCGTGTGTGTGTGTGTGTGTGTGTGTGTGTGTGTGTGTGTGTGTGTGTGTGTGTGTGTGTGTGTGTGTGTGTGTGTGTGTGTGTGTGTGTGTGTGTGTGTGTGTGTGTGTGTGTGTGAGAGAGAGTGAGGATGCAAAGGCACCATTTCCTCCACCATAACTAGGAGAGGAGGAGACACTATATGATGAGTTGCTAGTTCCTGTAGGAGTTGAAAATGCTTAGGTGACTCAAGAGTACATTATTTGGTGGAAAGGAAAATATGATATAGTGTTTGGGGGAGATGGGGGTAGGGTCTGGTTGGAGGTGTTGGTAGATATCAATAAGCTATAGATGTGGAGATGGAAGAAGAGGAGGAATTGATGAAGGTGGATGATCCTACTAGATAGACTATGACTGTAGAGAGAGATCAAGCAAGAGTGATATTGGCTACAACATAGGTAGCTTTAGATTCCATGACATTGGAGAGGGACACATTGGAGGGGTAGGTAGTAGTGAGGACCCAAGAGAGAGATAGTCTCTAGGTATAGTTAGCTACTATCACCTAAGAGAGAGACCATGCATAGGGATAGTGATCTATTATGACATATGAGAGATATTATGCATGGGAAAAGCTAATGATTACTACTGAGAGGGATGGGTTATAGGCATAGGTGACCTTGATATCAGTTGAGTAGGATGCATTGAGATAGGTAGGAGGATGAACATCTATGGGACCAACTCAAACTATTCCAATGCTGAAATATGTGGTGATAGTGGAGGAATTGAGATACTATGAGTCACATGTCTTCAGTAGTCTTTTAGATGTGCCTTGATATGTAGAGTATGTAGTAGAGTGGGTTATGGCAAGGAGACCTAACAATATGACACCCAATGTGCCACAACATTTATAGGTGCTTAGATAGGTCAGGGAGATGGATAAGATCGAAGGGATAGTAATACCCCTACACCATATACCATTGGAATTTTTTGTATTTGTATGATTTTGATTCAAGCTTGCAAGCTGATGCAATGAAATGTATATATTTTGAGAGACATGGACATTATAAATATGAACATAAATAACCATAACATCATAAATCAACCATAAACAACATACATCATCATAAAAACATCATAACTCAAATCAAAATGATATATATATATATATATATATATATATATATATATATATATCATTTTGATTTGAGTTATGATGTTGTTATGATGATGTATGTTGTTTATGGTTGATTTATGATGTTATGGTTAAATATGCTCATGTGATGATTCATTTTATGATGTTGATGACATGTTTAGATGGGTCAACATCTTTCCCATTAGTAGGTGTATGCGTAATTTAATGTTTCAAATGTGGATATTTAAATTAATGAATCTATGTGATCCTATACTTAGATAGATATGTGATTAGATAACATAAGAGTTTGATTCATTTATCTGGTTGGTGAGAAATAATTAAATGTTGTTATTGACTTTATGATAAAAAGTTAAAATACATTTAATGTGATAGAATAAATTTGATTGATGTGATGATAAGCAATATTGTTTAGATAAATGAGATGTTAGAAAATTGATATGAGATGTTGATTTAATATATGATGATGGTTAGGATAAATAGAATGTTTTCATGATTAAAAAACCTAAATAAATGATGTGGATGGTTATAAAATGAGATAATCATTTAATAAAACATAATGTTCTTAATGCTATGATGTCTTTGATTTGATTAGAGATGAGAGTTGATTTAAATTGTTTTAAAACCACCTTAACATATAGATTAATTTGGGTAATAGGCTATATGTAAGAATAGGAAAGAAATGAAAGAAGTACATGTAAACAATCATAAAGACAAACATCTCAATGAATTTATCAATAAGTAGGTATGAGGAAGAAGGAGACACGGTGCTCTTTCATTGGCAAGGATCAAAATTAGGAAGGTGGATAGGATTATGAACATAATCCCTTCATATGCTTCACATTAAAACTCATTGGTTTGTTAATAAGTATCTTGATCACATAGTGTCAAGTAAGCTCAAAATCCCCATTTTTGTGGAGGGTAAAAAGGGAGATGAATGGTAGTGGAACCTTCTTGTGGGGCTAGCTTTCCATTTATATTGGTTACCAAAGAGCCATTATAAATAATTCTATGTCTTATTTGGTGTAGACTGATTGATGTGGGAAGTCTACTTTTTGACTTTTGTGAAAGTTGATTGTAGCTTCCAAATTTTTTATTTTTTTGAATTTTGACTATGGGTCCTTTTGATGTTGTTGTTTTGCGAGGTTGGATAAGTTGATCAACGTGAGAAGCTTCCATAAGATTGATTGCTTTGACAAATGCTTTACTTATCCATCCTTCAAGGGAGTGGTATAAGGTTTTAATTTATTAGTCTTGGATAGTTGTCCTTCAAGGGAGAAATCTACCTTATTTTATGCAATTTTATGTTATTTTTGGTAGTTGTCCTTCAAGGGAGCAGTCTGTAATGCTAGAGATGACCCATAAGATATATGATTTTTTTATTTTTATACTTTTTTTATTTTTATAGACATAGAGTTGCTTATATAGGCTTAAGGCTTACCTTTACAAAGGTAAAACTATAGCACAAAAAGGTTGAATAGTAGGTGAGAGGATGCTTTAAGAGACAATGACCATGGGATTCCATCTTATTAGGGATGAAAAGTATCCATGAGAATTATGCAATGGGTAGAGCCATGGTAACCATATTTAGGATTGAGGCTAAAACTATGATGGATAATCACATGATTCTATGATTTAATTAGTTGTCCTCAAAGTAAGGGAATGGAGGTAATAATCTTGTAAAACAAGGGATGAGCTTAAGTTAGACATAAGGTGAGTTTGAACTCATTTTAAAAAAAAATGGACATAGTTGTGAAGTATTAAGGGGCCCAGGTTCTGGTTTCCATTCAAGAGATGATAACTAGTAAGCTCCCAACCTATACTTATGCATTATGATATATGGTCCAAGCTAATTGAAAGCAAACTTATCCTTCTTGATTCTTTCCAAGTTAGTTACATGTTGATTTTATTTTAAGAGAAGGTCTCCAATATTGATTCCTGTTCTCTTAGGTGTTTTTTATAAGCACACTCAATTCATTCTTGATAGACATGAACATGGTTAATTGTGGCTAAAT
Organism: Torreya grandis; assembly: GCA_037957365.1. Lineage (NCBI taxonomy): Eukaryota > Viridiplantae > Streptophyta > Pinopsida > Cupressales > Taxaceae > Torreya > Torreya grandis. Next base: position 2,272,271 of record JARHVA010000016.1, on the reverse strand, counting down.
GTCACCCATAAAGTAGCTCAAGTTGGGCTAAACATTCTTGATGACAATTACCCTCTAAGATGATATACTTTAGGGATATAGGAAAATAAGGAATTTATAATTTGAGAGGTAAAACAACCTCTACTCCAAAGACAAGTGAGAAAGGGGTTGCACCCATAAGGGTTTGAATGCTATTTTGATATGCCCATAGGGTGAAGAGAATGTGTAAGTGTCAATCCTGACCATATATATTGACCATTTTAGTTAGAATTTTGTTAAGTGTTTTTTAATAAGCTTTAGCTTGTCCATTAACTTGCAGATGATATGGAGATGAGAATCTTAACTTAATGCCAAATGTGTCGTAAATATTGCTTACTTTTTTATTTTTAAATAATTTACCATTATCAGTGATGATTTTGTGAAGAACATTGAAGTGGTAGAAAAAATGATGGTTAATATATTTGAAAATTTTATTAGCATTGGTTGAGATGAGGGGAATAAACTTCACCCACTTAGTGAAATATTTTGTCCTAGTGATGATAGAATGATGTCGTTACAAAGAATGAGGGTTAATTTAACTAATGAAATCTAATCCCCACTATAAGAAGGGATAGAAATCCTTAGAGAATTGAAGACCATGACTAGGAATATGATGCAAATTATCATGCTAATGACATTTGACACACTTATTTACATAATCACAATAGTCTTGGTTAATAATATCCAAGTTAAAGGATGTGTTTAGTGACATCTAAACCATTAAAATGTCCTATGTGAATCCTATCATGCATTTCCTTGATTGTGTGAGAGATTTCATAACTATGTAGGCATATAAAAAAAGACCATCAAAGCCTTGCTTGTAAATAATTCCCCCTAGTATGATATAGAGAGAGGTACTCTATATAAATACTCATCTATCATTTCTAGAGAGATTAGAAGAAATGATGGCTAAGGTAAGGTGGTCAAGGATTTTTTTATACCAAATATTGGAGTGGGTTTCTTCCTTAGTGTAGACGGAAAGGAGGTCTGATTTTGTCAGGATCTAGGAAGCACAATTGATTACCATGTACAAGCAACTAAATGCGGAATTTAACCAAAAGTAACAAGTAACTAGAATTCAAAAATAACACAAAATATGAGAGACAATACCCAATTGTATTAATACTCTTCTAGAAAGAAATACAATAAAGAAGATGCCATAGTCTTCTTCCTTACACACCTCTAGGGCTCCCACACCTCTAGGGCATAAACAATAAATCTCTTCAAGAGCTCACTCTCTCAATTACAGTCCCAACAAGCAACTCACACATAGAGTTGTTGTTCATCTCCAACCAGTCAGTATCACTACTACCAGTACCACCAGTTAGTATCGCTACTGCTAGTACACAAGTAATCCACGTACTCCATAATCAAGTACACACCATACTCCAAGTACTCAACATAATCCAAGTAGATCTCACCTGATCTTGCTACCTATTGTGTTGCTGACCTCCCTGATCTTGCACACCTACAAATCACCCTAGTTCTGCACACCTGCAAACCTAGATCTCTCACACACACACACACTTGCAGATCAACTAACCTTACTTACCACATGTAGATCTCCTTCCTGATCTTGCACACCTGCAGACCAATCTGATCTTACATACCATGAAGAACACTTGTCCTCCAAACCAACACCCCTATGGATCTTCTACCAAAACTTGCTCTCCTATAGATCTACCTGATCATACACACTTGGCACTATGGCACTATGAGGAGCCAAGCTTGCTCTCTCTATCTAGCACCTGGGGAATCCTTGCTTTGATCCCTCACCCTTTACAATACAACCCATGAGTATATTATATAGATCTCATGCAAACAATAATTAGACATCCAATTACAATAATTAAATCCACAGCTCAAGACTAAAATTAGCCTTTATCATGCAAATAACTGGTCTGTTAACAAACTATCTATGAAACTCGTAGTTCAGAACCACACAGGTGACTGACATCGGTCCCTATTAGTCTGGAAATGACCAATGTCTACCGATCCTGACTGATGTCGGTAGCTTTCTATCTACACTTGACTGACGTCAGTTGGCCTGACTGACGCTAGTGACTATGACACTCAGCAACCTCCTCCAATGTTTGCATCAGTGAAGCTTTTAGCTCCACAACCTAACAATCGCCCACTTGGAGATAAATAGCTGCACTATACCTATACCTATACACCATCTAATTTGTTTCCTGGCTTGTATCCCTCTTCAAGCTCAATCTTGAAGACCAACCACCACACATCCTGTGATGTAAATCCTATCATCCAAGTAACCTACCACATCCAAAGTCCTAACTCTGCATAACATGTCAACCTACTTCTGGTCCCTCTCAGATACCTAAGAACCCACTGAACCACTTTCCAGTGCTTCCTTCCCGGATTGACTACAAAATTTTTGATAGCACCCATTGCTTGGGAAAACTCAAGGAGTACACATGTACTCAACCTCATCATGTGATTAGGGACCCTATTCTGTGAACTGTCCATCCATAGGTGTGCTACCTAGTTCTGCATCCTGCACTACCTTCACACAATCATCCTGTGACAACATCAACTTATGATCTTCCCTATCTCTAGGATTACTCATGCCAAAGAATTTCACTACTCCCAAATCCTTCATGGCAAACCACTGAACTAACCTTACCTTTAGCTCAGCAAAACCCTATATGTCTAAACCTGCAACAAGCTCATCCTCCACATACAGTAATGGGATAATGTCACGACCATCATCCACCCTGGTAAGACAAACACAATGGTTACACTGACATTGACTAAAGCCCTGCTTTGTCATCCACCTGTCAAACCTATACCACTATCCTGTAGCTTGCTCAAGACTATATGACTTGGCCTTCCATCTCACATGTCCATTCTCTCTATTCTTTAACCAAGGAATCAATTTGTCTCTCAGTGCTTTTATCCCAACTGGCAACTCTACCAAATCTCTCGTTTGGTTCTTCTCTAAAGAATTCATGCCATGCTCCCACTGTTTCATGGATCCTTCCTACTCTATAGTGAGCAACAAGTAGTATAAAGAAGAGGAATAATGAATTTAAGGCTTACATACCCTTTCAATCCTCCACATGGGTGTTTGAGACTCCTTGACAGCTTGCTGTCTGCCCAAAATCTATTCTAGTGATCGATGTCGATCACCACCCAGTTTGCATCTAACCAACATCAGTTCCATGCGACTGACTAACTGCTGACACTAGTTATATGACCGATGTTGATTGCCACCTGCCTAACACCACTAACTTCTCTGGTTTGCACATGACTGATGTTGGTACCTATCTGTTTGATGTTGGTTACCCCTGACCGATGCTGGTACCTATGTTTTCCTGTGAGTGATGACTTTTTACCCATGAGATTTCTTTGAATCATGCCCATGTCCAAACTGTCCTCCTCAAAAGTATCCAGCCCCCTCAGCTAATCTCTATCCATCATCTCCTCCAAGAACACCAAGGCTTTCCAGTTCTTAAGTTTGTCAAATACATCAAACTTCCTTTTCCTGTAATAAAACCAATCCTTTCTTGTAACATCCCACTGCTTACAAAAATATTGATCTATGCTCTCCAAAGATGAACTCTTACCATTTGACTTAAGAACATCCATTCCCTTCTCACTCATGTGACCAAGCCTACAAAGCCACACCTATGCAACAGAAGTGGAATCAGTAATACAAGCAAGTAGATAAAGAGTACCTGCTTTCTTACCACATGCTAATTCAAGTGCATTCTTGGTAACATTCCAAGAATCCACTATGAGAGCTCCTATGCATCTCTCATCACCCAACTTTTTTGAAGAAATTAGCTAGATCTTCAAGACTGGGACCTACATGACCTCCTTTAACACCCATGTGTTGGCTATCTACAATTTCAGCTACACTTCCTCTTTGCCAATACTTTGACAAGGCTCACCAACCCCTCTATTTGGTTTTGCATGGAAAGAGGCAATAGAATCTATAAACCAAGATTCTACTTTATCCAAGGAACATCCTAGAGCATCTTGTGCAATAACACCTGCAATATCTGCTTCTTCAGTTCCTTCATGCTGATCTTCTACCAACCAACAATATTTCTTTACCTGCTCTTTCTTTCCATAACACCGTAATTGACCATTCATGCCTTTGAATTCCTCCATTCTTAGCTTACTTTCTTCTACCATTGCTATACTCCCACTCAATCAAAAACCCCTGAGAGTGACCTATAATCAAACACAAACCCTGCTCCCTACAACCTTAGCTCTGATACCACTTTGTCAGGATCTAGGAAGCACCATTGATTACCATGTATAAGTAACTAAATGCAAAATTTAACCAGAAGTAAGAAGTAACTAGAATTTAGAAATAACATAGAATATGAGAGACAATACCTAATTGTATTAATACTCTTCCAGAAGGAAATACAACAAAGAAGATGCCACAGTCTTCTTCCTTACACACCTCTAGGGCTCCCACACCTCTAGGACATAAACAATAAATCTCTTCAAGAGTTCACTCTCTCAATTATGGTCCCAACAAGAAACTCACACACAAAGTTGTTCAATTCCAACCAGTCAGTATCACTACTGCCAGTACCACCAGTCAGTATTGCTACTGCCAGTACACAAGTAATCTACATACTCCACGACTGAGTACACACCATACTCCAAGTACTCAATGTACTCCAAGTAGATCTCACCTGATCTTGCTACCTATTGTGTTGTTGACCTCCCTAACCTTGCACACCTATAAATCACCCTGATTCTGTACACCTGCAAACCTAGATCTCTCTCACACACACACACACACCTGTAGATTAACTGACCTTACTTACCACATGTAGATCTCCTTCTTGATCTTGCACACCTACAGACCAACCTAATCTTACATACCATGAAGAACACTTGTCCTCCAAACCAACACCCCTGTGGATCTTCTATCAGACCTTGCTCTCCCACAGATCTACCTGATCATACACACTTGGCACTATGGCACTATGAGGAGCCAAGCTTGCTCTCTCTATCTAGCACCTGGGGAATCCTTGCTTTGATCCCTCACCCTTTATAATATAACCCATGAGTCTATTATATAGATCTCATGCAAATAATAATTAGACATCCAATTACAATAATTAGATCCACAGCTCAAGACTAAAATTAGCCTCTATCATGCAAATAATTAGTTCATTAACAAACTATCTATGTAACTCACAATTTAGAAGCACATAGGAAACTAACGTCAATCCCTGTTAGTCTAGAAATGACCAATGTCAGCCAATCCTGACTGATGTCAGTAGCTTCTTGTCTACACTTGACCGATGTCGGTTGGCCTGACTGACGTCGGTGAATGTGACACTCAGCAACCTCCTCCAGTGTCTGCATTAGTGAAGCTTTTAGCTCCACAACCTAACAGATTTGGTATAAAAAGGTTCATTAAGGTGATGGATGGTGATAAAGAGTTTATAATTGGAAAGTGTAGATAGGATTTGGGAGGCAAGAGAATCCATGGTATCGATGAACTTTGTAGAAGATCATAGAGTGGCTTAAATAAGGTAATTATCAAATGACATCAAGAGTAAATCTACTAATTATTTGTAATTTTGTAAAACATCATTTTTATATTGGTAAGAACCATTGATTTGGTTGACCACAAGCTAGGAATCATAAAAAATGCTAATCAACTTAACTCCCAAGGCCAAAGCTAATTGGATACCTATAATTAGGACCTCATATTCAGCCATGTTATTGGTGTAATCAAAATAAAGTTTGAAGGATAAAGAAAGAGGCTCACCATTAAGGGGGATAAGGATGATACCATCACCCCCACCACATTTATAGTTTTATCCATCAAAGAACATGGTCATTTGATAAGCAATGTCCTCTTAAGAGAGAGTTGTGATGGACTTATCAAGAAATTCAAGAGGAGGAGTTTGATTGTTTGATAAAGGTGCTTTAACCAATTGGTTGATAATAATTTTCCTTTTGATTGAATTTTGCTAGAGGAACTCAAGATCAAACTTAGATAAATGCATGAGCCATCCATCCATATGCTAATTTTGATATGGCTTAGAATGCATGTACTTGAGTGGGTCAGTGTTGGTTATGACAAAGGTTTTGTGGTTAAGAAGATAGTGACAAAGTTTGGAAGCCATAAAGAATAAAATAAGGTATATTATCTTAGTATGGGTATATCAAGTTTCATACTCTATAAGTGTTTGACTTATATAGTATACTACTTGCTCTTTATGTTGATCAACATGATGTAATAACATGGCTCCTAAGGAATGGTCTATGGTAGAAATGTAGAGGTATTAGGGTTGGTCATCTTTTAGAGGGACAAGAATATGTAGGGAAAGAAAGTAATCTTTGAGTGAGTCAAAGGCCTTTTGACAGTATTTGTTCCACTTAAAAGAGATATCCTTCTTAAAAATGCAATGGAAATGATAACATTTATTAGATAATTGAGAGATAAAATGACAAATAGATTGAAGCATCCCCTGCAAACTATGGAGTTGCTTGAGGTTAGTTAGAAGAGGCATGTCAAATATTTCCTTGACTTTATTAGGATCAACTTCTATTCCATGGAGAGAAATAATAAAGCCAAGAATTTTACCTGATAAGACCCCAAAAATGCATTTCTTGGGGTTAAGGCAAAAATAGAAGTGGACAAGGAGCTCAAAGATAACCTTAAGGATTTCTAAATGATCTTTATGACATTTAGAATTTCCAAGGAAATCATCTACATAGTCCTCTATAGTTTTATGAATAAGGCCATGAAAGATATAGATCATGGCTTATTAGTAAGTCATATAAGTGTTCTTTAGATCAAAAGGCATGACCCTATAGGCAAAAGTTCCCTATGGGGTGATAAAGGTAGTTTTATGTTGATATTCTAGGGTGATCAAGATTTGATTATAACATGAGAATCCATCCATAAGAGATAACATCTCATGGCCAGTAGTAATATCAACAAGCTGATCAATGCTTAGTAAAGGGAAGTCATCTTTTAGACAAGTAAGGTTAATATTGTAAAAGTCTAATAAAATACAAATCCCCCTATTAATTTGGTGATAGGAACGACATTAGAGACCCATTGGGTATAACCAATAGGTTAGATGAAGTTGAAAAATAAGAGGTTTTGAAGCTCTTATTTAACAAGAAGGGCAATATGAGGGTACATCCTTCAAAGATTTTACCTAAAAAGATTAGAATAAAAGTTGGTGATGATGTTATGAATGAATATGAAAAGGTTGCTTCTTGGCATATCACTTTAATACCAAGTAAATGCTATGCTACGATCTTGTAAAAAGGAAGAGAAATTTTGATGTTCTAAAGAATCTAAGAATTGGTTGATTTTGACTATGCAAGGGTTATCCTAATTTCCCAAGTTGATGTCAATAGTAGCCTTGTTTAACATGGTTGATGTATCAAGAGGAAGGGATGTATGAATATAGTAATATTTAGCACCAAAATAAGTGATAAGGGAATCATCATCATGACACTAGATAATATTAATGGTAGGAAAGTTATATTCTATCATCTTAGGATGAGTTAGAGGAATGGTTTTGAGATCCTTAGATTTTGAAGGATAAGGGGTTAGTGAGGATTGGATTTCTTCCTCAATGATGGTGATGATAGGTGGATTGGTTGGCTCTTCTAGTGGGATGAGTCCAAGACCAAATCATTCACAAGGTTTTTGAGTTTTACATTATAGAAACTCATGTGGTCCATGTTCATAGTGGCCTAAACCAAATCCCTTCTAAGCACACCAATAGAGGTTTGTTTTTTCAAACTCTAATTTATCCAAGAAAGAGAAATCAAATGTGAAAGGTTTAGTAGAAGAGGATGCAATGGAAGCTAAAAGTGGTCAATCAAGGCCCCCATAGATTAGATTGGTTTGGTATGTAGGAGGACTGAAAGGAATGATGGTTCTAATATTGGAATCATTGCTATGATGTTGGTCAATATTCCCATACTCCTAGGGTGTATGAAAGGAATCTAAGGTCAATAGGCAATACTCCCCAAGTGAAATATGTTGGAATGTGGATTACAAAGGGTATTTCATGGGGATTTGGTAGGAAGGTAAGGATGAGATGGTGGAATATTGGTTTATGGAAGAGGAAGGAGATGCATCCTTGATCAGGATGAGAACATCATTAGGTTATTAAGTCATATTGCATGACTTGAAAGGACTAGGGTCGATTGGTATGATGTAGACTTAACCCTTATGCTCAAACTTGATGCACTGATGGTATCAGAGTTGTTGCCAGAATCTAGATAATGTGAATGCAATGGAGATGTGATCACATGAGATGAAGCAAGTGCACACCACATAGATGCTAAAGTAATTTGAAATTATATAAGAAGATAAATTACACAAGACAAAATAGGAGAAAACTGAATATCTGATTAATATGAGATGGCCAAAGTGAAGAATACATATAGGAGAACATGTAACTCCTCCACAAAAGGTGGTCAAGGCACCCCAAGAATAGACTGTAACTCCTCCATGAAAGGTGGTGACAAGGTGCTAAGAATAGAGAAGTAACTCCCATGAAGGGAGTTACTTATGACATTATTATGACACCTATGAACATATCTCCACATAAGCTAGCCTATCCCACAAATGTAGGAAAACTCCATATATGCACAAAAATACAATTTTCCTAATTAAGAATTAAGGAAAAATAAAGACCTACACTAATACCCCCCATAAGCGTAGCTTAGGTGGGCCGTGTGGAAATATAAAATGGGTCCCAGCAACTAGGCCTGATGAGGTACCCATGTACACATGCAATCTCCCATAAGATAGAGAAAAGGAGAAAACTCGCAGGAAAAAAACTCCCCCCCCAAAAAGAGAGACATAAAAGAAAAGTAGAGGCTAAAAGGCCCCCCTGAAGATGATGTTGTTGTAGATATAGACCGCACCCCAAAAAGAGCTCATAGATGAATAAACTTGCTCTAGGTGAAAGGTTTGGTGAAGATGTCTGTAACCTGCTCCGAAGACTGGAAAAAGATTAAGTCAATGACCTGACTATGAATAAGCTCTTGAATGAAATGCATGTGAATATCTATGTGCTTGGTTTGCTGGTGCTAAACTAGATTCCTACAAATCTAAATGGTACTCTGGTTGTCACAATAAATGATGGTGGGCTGCCTGATAGGAATGCCAAACTTAGAAAGAATCCCTTTAAGCCAAATAGCCTTAGTAGCTGCATTAACAACTCCCCTATAATTTGCCTCTGTGGATGATATAGCAATAGCATTCTACTTCTTGCTAGACCAACTAATAGGCCCAAAACCTAGAGAGAAACTGTAACCAAAAGTCGACTTGCGAGTCTGTGAATCGTTAGCCCAGTTTGAATCTATATATCCAACCAAGTCAACCTCTATGCCAAATCTATAATGAATCTCGTATCTATGTGAACCCTGTACGTAATTCAAGATCCTCTTAGTTGCTTTCCAATGTAGCTCATGAGGTTCTTACATACATTTAGAGACAAGTCCCACTGTATAAGATATGTCAGGCCTAGTGTGAGTCAAGTAGATGAGACTACCAACAAGTTTTTGATACCGAGTGGAATCAACTAATGGTGAAGAACAGTCAACCTCAAGCTTGACTTCTGATAGAAAGAGAGTTAGAGATGGCTTGCAATCAACCATGTGAAACTGAGCTAATAAGTCAAGAGCATACTTAGGCTGTGCAAGAGAAATCCCTAAATTTTATTATGAGATCTCAATGCCAAGGAAGTAGTGCAACAAACCCAAGTATGCCATGTCAAATCTATCCTGAAGAGATGCCTTCACCATTGTAATAGCCGATGAAGAACTCTTGGTGATCAAAAGGTCATCAACATATAGAACCAAAATTAGGAGCAAATCATCCTACCACAAAAAGTAGAGATTGGGGTCAGAATGGCACCTACTGAAACCTGCTATGAGAAGGAAGGAGTCCATCTTGGCAGACCAAGCCTGAGGGGCCTGTTTAAGGCCATAGATAGATTTCTTGAGTCTGCATACTAAGGAAGAATCTTGAACAAATCCTGGCGGCTACTCCATGTAGATCTCCTCCTCTAGGTCTCCATGAAGAAAGGCACTCTTCACATCCATCTGGCGCACATCCAAACCATGTGCTATGACAATAGCCAAGGTGAGTCAGATAGAAGTCATCTTTGTAATGGGTGCAAAGGTCTTTGATTAGTCAATGCCTGCCACTTGTGAGAAACCCTTGGTGACCAATCATGCCTTATACTTATCAACTGACCCATCTGCTGCAAACTTGGTCTGATATATCCACCTACATCAAACCATCTTTCTTCCCTTAGGAAGTGAAGTCAAATCCCAAGTGTGATTTTTAATTAAGGAAGAATATTCTTCCTCCATAGCACTATCCCACTCAGGTACCCCCGATGCCTCTCAAAAAGTCTATGGATTTGAAAATAAAGCAAAAAAGGCATGCGGATCTCTCTAAAAATCCCCCTAGTATATTTATCATCTATAGGATCTCCTGCCCAAGTACCAACACTCTCAAGTGTCTATCTGGTCCAAAGTGGCCTGAAAGTGGGTGAGTCAGGTGCTAACTCCTCATCCTCTAACTGACTAGAGGTGGATGACTCTAGATCACTGTCCTCACTATTTGAACTTGAAGAAGAAGAAGAAGTCTTTGGCTTAAGAAATTGTTGTGGTTGATTTGAATTTGATGAGGAATCATCATGAAGAAGTAGATCCGATGAGGGAGAAGAAGTGTCAAGTGTTGAGTCTCTAGGACTCTCCTAAAAATGGACACTTCTCTTGATGAAAAACTCATGAGTGACTGGATCTAGAAGGTGATACCCCTTAATACCATCCATATATCCTACAAAGATGCAAGGCTTGGACTAATGTTCCATAGCTTTGCATTTCTTCTTTAGAATGTGGGCCATGGCTAGGGATCTAAAAACCCTAAGGTGCTCAACATCAGGTTTCCTTTTATGTCAAGCTTCAAAGGGTGTTATCCCTTTCAAAGCTTTGTGAGGAACCCTATTTTGAATGTAGTAAGCACAATTGATGGCTTTGGCCTAGTACTGTGGTGCTAAGGATTTGGAGTGAATCATACAGCTACCCATATCTTTTAAGAACCTATTTTTGCATTCTGTAACCCCATTCTGTGAAGGACTGTAAGTGACTGTGTGCTACAAATCAATCCCCTCTATGGTGCAAAACTACTCAAACTTGTTGCTGACATACTCCCCTCCATTATCAGTTTGAAGAACTTTGATGGATTTCTCACTTTATTTCTCAACAAGAGCCTTGAAGTCTAAAATATTTTCAAACACTTCAAACCTTTGTTTGAGAAAATATATCCAAGTGTACCTAGAGAAATCATCAATGAAAGTGAGGATGTACTTGGCCCTTGTGAAAGATGGTTTAAGAAAGGGTCCTGATACATCACTGTGGACTAACTCCAAAGGCTGTGAAGCCTTCCAAGATTTGCCTTTGTCAAATTTTTCTTTGGGATGCTTCCCAAGGGATCACCCCTCACAAATTCCTTTTGAGAATTGGACATGAGGCAAGCCAATGACCATGTCATGTTTGCAAAGTTACTCAAGGTAGCGGTAGTTAAGGTGGCCAAACCACTCATGCCATAATTTGCTAACTCCATCTGAATGAGTCAGCAATGTTGTTGGAGAAGAATCAGGTGCAAAATGTGAGAAGGTGTATAACTTGGCTTGGTAATCTACCCTACCCACTGCCACTGTAGTATCACTATGCAATTCCTTGATAGCCACTGAATCTAGTGAAAAATCAACTCTCATGCCCCGACCAATGTGAGTGATTTGGTACACTGATAGGAGATTGGTTGAAAGAGAAGGAACACTTAGAACATTATTGAATGTTCTTCCTTCCATTTCAACTGACCCTCTCCCTGTAATGGAAACTAATGTGTCATCACCCAAACTAATTAAAGTCATATTACAAGGCTCTAAAGATAAAAACTCAACTAGGGAAGAGCCCATGTGGTGAGAAGCACCCAAGTCAATGCCCCATGAAGATGTAGAAGCTATTGTAGCTATAAGGGCCTTGCCCTTTTATTTCTCCTTACCCTTGCCTTTTGCCTTGGTAGAATCTTGGGTAGATGAATTCTGCTTGATGTACTCAAGAACACCTATGTTGTGCTTCTCTAGAAGATGAGTTAGGTGATCTATTTGTTTTTTCATGTAGTTGTGTTCATCATGCCTTATCATTTTACAATAGGCACACTTAACCTTCTCTTTCTTAGGTTTAGCATTGGAAGAGAAAGACTCAGTGTTGTTTTTGACAGGATTGTTGTTTTCTTTCTTCTTCTCCTAGTCCTTGTTCTTTTTCTTCTTCTCCTTTGTTGAAGTCTTATCCTTACCATTTCCAGTTATCAAAGCTTGGGGTTGAGTAGACTTCATTTTGCCCATTTGAATTAGCTTATCTTGCTCCCTAGTCAAGTCGGCAGTGAATGAATCCAAACAAGGCATTTTCCATGTAGTGCCAAGGGTACTTTTTGTGGCATGGAAAATGGAGATAAAGACTGAATATCTTAGACCTAGCTTTACAAGAATAGAAAGGATGAGTTGATCATCTTTCTTCTCTATCCCAAATTATTTCAATTGAAATATAAGGGCCTTAAACTTAGTGAAGAAGTCCTATAGGGTGTCAAAGTTGCTAGGACTTAGACTTATCAGTTCATTTTTGAGCTCATGACCTCTCATCTCATCAAGCTTCCCAAATAAGAGTTCTAAGGTATCCCATATGTCTTTGGGAGTCTTGGAGGTTTCTAAATGGAAGATAAGTTTTGGAGACATGGACAAGCTTAGTAATCCATAGGCTTCATCACTATAGTTGTACCACTTGACCTTTTCAACATCAGTGTTGGGTTCTACTTCAGTACCCATGGTGATCCTATAAAACCCTTTGCTTCTAAGAATGTTTGAAATTTTAACCTTCCATTCATGATAGTTGAAGGGTGTTAGGGGTTTAAGTTGAAAATAATCCATTTTAAGCTAAATTTAGGTGAAGTTGTGTTGATTGCAAGTTGTGAAATTATGTAAAAAGGAGAATGAAAACAAAGATTTGCAAGTTGTGAAAAGAAATCACACCCCCCCAAAATGTTGAGCCCCCCAAAAATATGCAAGTGCATGCTAAAAAAATGTCAGGCTTAGTTTAGAATGCGTCTTAGAGAAATCAGTGAAAGACTTTAAGCAAACAGGACGTCGAACTCAGCCGAAATTGCATCTCGGGAGACCCAAATTTTAGGCACTTTATAAAGTAGTGAATTTTTGACAAATAACAAGCCTAAGATGTGGATAATTGAATTACAAACACTTTTGAAAAAAATGACACCCAAATTTGAGTTACTGTTTGCAAGATATTAAAGATTCAATTTCCCATAAACTAGTGTTTTTGCAAAAAAATAGCACTAAAACATTAAAAAAATGCATGTTTTGAGAGAGAAAGTGGCCTTCTAACCACTCATTAGATTTAGAACAGATCAAGGAATCCAAAGGAGGTCTTTGTGAGGGGAAATTGGCCTCCTGCCAACCTAGGCTTCACCCTTCGTCTTCGTAGGTCGAAGATACAAGTTTTAAAAAAACTTTAAACTGCCTTTTTTTTTAATGCTAATTTCAAATTTGATTTTAATTCAAACATTCAAATGACTGATTTAGATCAGAATAATTTTAAAAGTATATTTACCAAATGAATCAGGGAGAGAGGGTGGGCCCACCACATGGGCGTTAGAAACCAAAAAAAAGGTCTGAACTTGGCAAGGACAACAACAGAATTACCAGTTTGTCAAAGAGGGTCTTAACCCAAGAAAGAACAACCAAATAGTAGTCGATTGATTGCTAGTTGCTAACCCTTTGGGCCTCATGGATGGGTGAGATATCCTTCCTTCCTAAAATGTTGCACTCAACTGAAAGACTTCTACACAGTGGGACTATGCTCTCACAGGGCTTTGGCATATGCCTCCGACCCGCAGTTGGAATAAAAATTCAACAGATCATCAAAGCTCAAGTTCTTGTGGCTGGCTAGATCATTTATATCTAGCAGCCACAACACTTTCTTAAACATGCTCACCTCGTAGGGTATGGTAAGCGTGCCCTGGTGATCAAACCCAAACTCCTCCTCATCCTACTAGATGCCCCACACTGAAAGTGGCATCCAAGAACCGAAACTAGATTGTAGAGATCTATCTTTTCCTACAAAATAACCAAACAAAAGGAATCCTACTACCTTTGCTGAAGCCACAATAGATCTATATAAGATGTCTCAGCAAATTTTAACTCAGAAGTGATTTTTTAACAAGTTTCCGTATGGATTTGCATGAGTTTTCAAGAAACTCTACCAAAGCTCTCAAATGCAATGGAGTTAAACAAAAAAATAATAAGAAAAAAAAGTAAGAATTTTAGAATAAATTAATAGCATAACCAGACACATGATTACCAGAGTGATTCTAATACCATATCAGAGCTGTTGCCATAATCTAGATAATGCGAATGTAATGGAGACGTGATCACACGAGATGAAGCAAGTGCACACCATGTAGATGCTAAAGCAATTTGAAATTATACAAGAAGATAAATTACACAAGACAAAATAGGAGAAAACCCAATATCTGATTAACATGAGATGGCCAAAGTGAAGAATACATATAGGAGATCACGTAAGTAACTCCTCCACAAAAGGTGGTCAAGGCACCCCAAGAATAGACTGTAACTCCTCCATGAAAGGTGGTGACAAGGTGCTAAGAATAGAGAAGTAACTCCCATCAATGGAGTTACTTATGACATTATTATGACACCTATGACACATCTATGACACACATCTCCACATAAGCTAGCCTATCCCACAAATGTAGGAAAACTTCATGTATGCACAAAAATACAATTTCCTTATTAAAAAAATAGGGAAAAATAAAAACCTACACTAATAGATGTAAGGTTAATGACACACAACCCATGGAATGGATCCAAGGGCATCCATGAAATATGTTATCTTAGAACTCTCCTTGTACAACATAGAATATCTCAGAAAGAGTGTCAGGGCCCAAATGTATATGAAGGATGACCATCCCTAAGGTTGTTTTCATGGTATCATTAAAGGATAAAAGTATAGTGGTAGTTTTTGACATGATGTTCTTTAGGATTTTTAGTTAATCATATACATGGGAGGAAATGATATTAATGTTGGCTCCCCATAAATCATAACCCTCTTGATATAGGTTTGGTTGATGTGGGTGGTAATGAAAAGGGGAGGTTTTGGATCATTTGGATAAATAGGGGGTATCTCTAAATCCTGGAAGGTGATGAGGGAAAATAGATGAAGGGATCCAACTAAATCTACTAGAGCTTGTGGCTATTTAGGTTAAACCTCTATCAATTGCAAGGCCTCCATTTTATCTTGATGCTACTGGGGTGAGGTTTGGATTAACTCATATAAAGTCATCTTTGCCTTGTTTGGTGAAGTCGTTTTAGAATTGACCTATGTATTAGTCTAGAGGGGTTATATTGGGGTGTACCCAATATATAAATCCTAGGATTAGGTGGAGTTTGGGGTGATTCAGTGGTATAAGAATGGTATGTCCATGAGATGAACACCTTGGCCATCCCCTTATCCTTTTAGGCTTGTGATCGAGTGACCACATGAATGGTATGGATTTA
The DNA here is from genome assembly GCA_037957365.1 of Torreya grandis. Taxonomy (NCBI): domain Eukaryota; kingdom Viridiplantae; phylum Streptophyta; class Pinopsida; order Cupressales; family Taxaceae; genus Torreya; species Torreya grandis. Next base: position 2,256,609 of record JARHVA010000016.1, on the reverse strand, counting down.
GAAAAGATGTGGGCCAGTAGGTTTCTTTGATTATTTTATACTCTTGGATGAGAGTTTAGGGCTAGGTTTGATGAGTCCATAATATGACTCATTATTTCCATAGTTCATAACTTTAAAACATGTCAAAATATTGAGCATTATATATAATCTTAGGATTTAGAACTATCTTAAGGTAGGAAATAGATACTTTTATCTTTATAAATTCATGTGAGTTTAATTTAATCTTATTTGCATAATGTTCTAACCATTTGCATGTTTTAGTCTTCATATTTTAATATGTATGAGCAATAGTAGCATCTAATAAGAGTTTTGATAAGATTTCATGAAGATAGGGATGTTAAAAAATATAAAATTGATCATCTAAAGCATAGCTATGGATTATGAAAATCAATTATGAATTCTACTAGTAACTATGAATTTCATCATTTAGCTATGGATTCATCAGTCAACTATGGATTTCACCAACCAGCTATGGATTTCAATAGGTGACTACAAATTACAATGGTTTTTCTATGAATTATCATATTTTATTTAGAATTAATCATATCATGTTCCAAAGTGTTTAATAGACTTTCCACCTTCTCCATGATAATCTAAAAGACTCATTTTGATATTTCTATTTTTATTCATGTATATAAATAGTTTCTTATTTCTGTTTGGTCTTCTATTTGTGGAAGTTGTCATTCCAAAGTTGTAACTCTAAAGACATAAAGATATGGATATCATGTATGTATAGATTTGGTCATTAGATATAGCTAAGCATGGCAGTTTTTATCTCATGTGGATATTTTTGATTCCTTGTAGATCTTATTACAACATTTCTATATTTTGGCTATATCTCCCAATTTATCTAAAATATATTCTTGTTTTAAATTAGTCAAGTTGTTACCTAATTTTTAGGGATATATAGTTTCTTTTGCATAGAATAAAATGATAGATCCATGTTAGATCCGAGAGACACAAATATACAAAGATATTGTAATTTTGATTGATTTTGAAATATAAGAAGAATTGTAGTAGTTTACTCTTTCAATTCATTTGTTGAAATAACATTTTAAGACTAAGATGATTCAAACCTAAATTTGAAGGTGAGCAAGGGCCCACTCCCTGAGGAGATAAGAGATTATTTTTAGTATTTATAAATTTATTTCTTAGTTATTTTAATTTAGACTGATGTGTGTGTGTGTGTGTGTGTGTGTGTGTGTGTGTGTGTGTGTGTGTGTGGCATAATTAAGATTTATAACCTATAGGATATATTAGATAGTTGATGTGTTACTTTTTTTTTAGCATAGACATTTAATTATTCCTTTAATTCAAATCACTTTAATTATGCAAGCATGAATTTGAAATTACTTTCATTCTCCAAGTGTGGATTTGAGATTTGGTTTGAGTGATTTTATTTGATAGCAGCGTGTGATTGTTTACATATTCTTCAATTCAACACAGTTTGGTTTGTTTACATTTATTACAAGAGTGTTTCTTTTCAACATTATTATAGATTCTTAAAAATAGACTTTAGGTTAGCACAACATAAAAAAAAACCCCAAAATAATACTGGTAACTTAAAACCAATAAGTTCATTAATGTAGATAGCCTTGGACACTACCCTAGTAAGAAATGACACCAACATAATTTGGTTAAATGAAGGGGTAATAACAACACCCATCATTTTTGGCACCATTTTTGGGGACATTCTTTCAAAGTGTTAGTAAGGTAAACACTCAGGCTCACAATTAATATATAGATGAAAAAATAGAATAAAACCACTCTCTTGACTGCTATAGGTATATGAGTAGACAAAGGGATTTATAGAGTAGGTTTGTTCTAAAATCTCAATCCTTTGTAGGAAAGAATCAAATCATTTTCAGAGAAGACAAATAGTTTTCAAAAACAAATCAGTGAATCATTTAAAAGTCCTAGGGAGCTAGAAAAATCTTCCTCTGCAAAAGTTGAAATCTTAGACATTGAACAACCAAAATCCCATCCTCTAATAAAACTCTATTTGACATGAGAGAGAATATAGGCTATGTGGAAAATCCTCATAGGAATACTCCTAAGAGGAATTTATCTTATCCTTTTGTTTTTTAGAATGATGAATGAAAAACAATGAAAAATATTTCTCCATCCAATCTACCTACCTTTAGAGGTCTATCCACTGAAGATCCAAACCAATTTATCTTTGAGTTTAAGGTCCTCTACCAGACCTATGATTACACTTTAGATAACCAAAATTTGAAACTTTTTCATTCTACTTTGAAAGGAGTAATGATGTGGTTCATGGGACTTTTAGGGAACTCTATTAATACTTGGAGAGAAATGGAAATAGTCTTCTTGAATAAGTATCAAGCTTATTTCAGGGTCAAGGATAAGAAAGAATAAATTTTTAAAAATTAAACAAAATGAAGATGAAAACCTTAAGGATTACTTAGATCAGTTTGTTTTAACCACAAAAAATGTGGTTATGATCTACCTAAAGAAGTGATCAAAACTATTTTACTTAAAGTATTGGATGACTCCTCTAGAGGTTGTTTGAATCTTACAAGGAAGGGAGATATTACCAAATTAGATTTCTAAGAAATTATATGGTTATGTACCAACTACTCAATGATAAAATCCAACAGTAAAAGAGGGAAACTAGGGAAATTTAGTTATGTAAGCCAACTCATGGAAGAACTAGCAAAATTTAAAAAAAAACATATTGTTTTAATAAATTAAACATTAGATGGATTTTAAGCTAAGGCTAAGTCTAATACTAAACCACTAGAGATCTATTGCCTAAAGTGTAAATTGAAACATACACTTAGGGACTGTCCTCTAGATAAAATAGAAATATGTGGGATATGTGGTGCTCAAGATCATGACACAAATAATTTTAGTCATCTCCCCACTCTTAATAATTAGTTCAAATAAAATGTACAAACCATAGAAGAAATCGATTATGTTCAAAGGTAAGGAAATACCTTTCAACAAAATCAGTCACAATAATTTGGCTCAAGAATTCATTTTCCACATTGGCATTCACCCACACAAGTGTGAGTAATTCTACCATGGGGAACTATGTGTGGATGACACACCAATGGATGATTCCCCCACCTTTTCAACAAACATGGATACCCCAAGGTCACCAACAACCATGAAAAAATCAACACTAGAATTTTGGTCCAAACTATAACCAACAACAACAAAGAAAGTATCCTCAACAATAACAAAAACAACAAAAAAAAACAATAATTAATGGCCCTCAAGGAAATCAAGCATCCCCTATAGAAAAATTAAACCAACCTTAGCTACCTGATCAACCAATAGAAAATCCAAAAATTAGACAAGTTTATGTGAATGAATAAGGATAAACAAAAGGGGTAGGAGCTATTGATTATAAAAATATTCATCTCGGATCAATAAGAACATTACAATAACCTTAGATCATCATCATAAAAGTGCCTTAAGATAATAATTTAATAAACTTAACCATAGAAAGAAGAGTCCAAAAAGGAAACTGAAAAAATAGAGGAAGTCATCATAACTCCTCCATTTATTCCTTTTCCAGAAAGATTGAAGGAAATGGAAAATAACAAGGAATCTAAATTAATTCAAGAACTTAAGAAATTAGACATAGATATTCCATTGTTTCAAGCCATTAGAGATATTTTAGAATTAAATAGGGTAATTAAAATTTTGTGTATCAATACACCTAGAAAAAAGGGCAATATCCTAAGACCATACAGGTAGATAGCAAACTTGTTGATTTTTTAATAGTTAAGTTAATTTTGCCTAAATATTGGGATCCTAGAAGTCCTATCATTTTTGTAAAAATTAGACAACAGGAGATACCAAATGTGTTGGTAGAATTAGGAGATGCTATTAATGTAATGACTATGGACACCATGCAAAACCTTTGTTTAAATGATATGCAACCAACTACTATAATTATACAGATGGTAGATCATTTCACTACCAAACTTGAAGGTATCATTGAGGATATAATGTTGACTATAGAGTCATGAGAATATCCTATTAACTTTATTGTCCTCTAGCCTAAGAATGAGCAAATTAGAAACTCATTGATTCTATGAAGACCTTGGTTAGAAACTGTAGTAGCATTGATTGATTGTAGATCAAGATATATGACCATCTCAAATGGTCTTAAAGTAGAATGAATTTATTTATATCTACCTGCTCAACCATTAATCAATTTTATCAAATAGTTGTGGGTTGACCAATCTGATGAAAAACTTGATAGTATGTCCTCTCTATCTATAGTTACAATTATTGATAACATAGAGGAAGTAAAAGATGAGTTATTAATAATTATTTAAATTAATATATGTCTTAACATTTTAACTATATATTTTGATAGTTTAGCTACAAATCTTGATAGTTCAACTATGGATGATAGTCCATCTACAAATTACAATAGTCTAGTTACAAATTTGGACAAAAGATATCTTCATGGTAGCACTTCCTATTCTTATAATCACTAATACTTTTCCACCTCTTCTCACATGATGTATGACCATAAAGACATTCAAAAAAATGTGATGTAGTGGGCACATAAATGTCAAAACTCATTCTTAACAACCTTCCATTATCATTTAGCTAGAGTTATTCCCATAGAAGATAAGTTTGTTAAAGACACTATCACATTCCATACATTGTTACCACATTATTTTCATCTCAAATCATTAATGAGTGATTTCAAACAAATAGACTCCTCTCATCTAGGCACTAAACAAATCACAATAGCACCAGGGAAGACACTCAACATAAATAGTTGGTTGATGGATGATCAGGAAATGAAAGTTTTTGATGTAATTAGAGATCATAATCAAGATTTTTATTGGGAATATCAAGACATGAAGGGAATCCATATAAGTTCATATACACACCATATCTACACAGAGAAAACTAAACTAGTAAGGCAACCTCAAAGAAGAATTAATCTTACCTTGAGAGACATTATGAAAACTAAAATTAAAAAGCTGATAAAAGTAGGATTAATTTATCCTATTTATTATATCCAATGGGTCTCTCATTTGGTCATTATTCTCAATAAAAATGGTAAATGGAGAGTATGTGTAGATTACAGGGAGTTAAACAAAGCAATAATGAGAGATTACTTTCCTTTAATTTTCATTAATCAAGTACTTGACATCTTGGTTGAGAAAAAATATTTTTATTTCTTAGATGGCTTTAGTGGATAAAATAAGATACAAGTGACACCTAAGGACCAAGACAAACCAACCTTCACTTGTCCATGGGGGACATTTTCCTATAGAGTCTTACCCTTTAGTTTATGTAATGCACCTGCCACTTTTCAATGTGCAATCCTAACCATATTTTTAGACTTGACTAATGACTTTGTAGAGGTTTATATGGATGATTTTATTATTAATGGAGAATATTTAGATGAAATTTTGAGAAATATTACAAAATTAATGCAAATATGTGAGTATCACTATTATCTTTAAGTCACAAAAAGTGTTTGATCATGGTGGAAGAAGGTATAGTTTTAGGACATCATATTTATGCAAAAAGGATCCAAGTAGACCTAAAGAAAATTGAAGCCATATAAAACTTGAATATTTATCAAAATCAAACTGATATTAAGAGCTTCTTAGGCCATGTAGGATCCACAAATGATTTTAGCAAGATTGATTCTCTAATGTTTGATTTGCTCACAAAAGAGAGTGAGTTTGTCTAGAATTTAGCCTACCATGAAGCTTTTCAAACCATCAAGGAAAATATAAGTGATACACTAGTCTTAAGAGGACATAATTGGTCATAGCCCTTCCATATTTATATTGATGCATCCAATCATGATATGGGAGTTGTTTTGGGACAAAAAGATGAAAATGGATAGATATATGCCATATACTACATAAGCAAGAACTTGACTTCAACTAAAATAAACTACACAACTATCAAGAAATAATTCCTTTCTATGATTTATGCCATAGATAAATTTAGACACTATATTATTGATTATAAAATATTTATGTATATTGATCATGAAACTATCAGGTATTTGATGAATAATCCAGTAGTAAGAGGAAGAATCATCAAGTGGATGTTATTATTATAGGATTTTGATATAACAATTATTGATAAACTAGGTAAATTACATATGGTTATTGATTTTATTTCTATATTAAATAATGATGATGAAGAGGAACCTATAGAAGATAGCTTTTTAGATGAATAATTATTTACTATTTTAGCGCAATCACCTTGGTTTTGTTGGGTGAATATTTTGTCATCAACTAACTGATGACAAAATGGGTATATCAACCACAATATAAGGAGATTTATGCCACAAGAAGTGTAGGTTTACCACATCTTAATGAGATGAATATCTCCTCTCATTAAGGGGAGGTTCCCTATGAATCACTTATATGCTATATATGTATATATAAGTAAGTAGAAAATAATACTCAGGGTAGTATAACACCATCCATCTCTCTTTTTCAGAGAGGATGTCCAAAGAACAAAAGAGGGAAGTCCCAGTCGATGGCTAAAAGCATTCCTCTTCTTTCAGGAATGGTATCCAGCATAGAGTAGAAAATCCCTTGAAATAGTAACAAAGTCCACAATGAAACCCATGAAAGCACAAAGTCTTCCGTTACATCCTTCACTCCTTTGGAACACACGTAACAATAGATTGAAACAAAGCCCAAAGTCTTCACCTAAAACTATAATGAATAACAAGGTTACCAAGATAAAAGTAGCTCAAAGTCTTTCTTTTATCTTTTAGAAATGTCTTTAGATAATTTCAATACACACACTTTGCTTATTAAATCGAACAGATGAGAGATTATCAGGAAAGAGAACATAAGAACTATTTCTTAAGTAACACAAATTACTCCAACACAAAGTCTGAAATAAACCTGTTTCTCATTCATTCGATAAAATATGATTTATAAGTTGAGCACAAAGTCTCAAGAAGTGTCTCAATTTTAGCAGAGTTTTTGCTCTCAATTATCCAGAGATATTTTTACAAAAGAGGTTCCCTCTATATATAGGGAGAAACCTTCAAAATTGAAAAAGATTAAAATATTAAAATATCTAGTCAAAGATGAGTCATCATTGACTTTGAGATATTTTCCATATTTTTACATGTAATTACATATTACAAAAGTGCATGTAATTTTACATGACAAAAGTACATGAGAAGAAAGGAAGAAGAGAGAATGGAGGAAAGATTCAATTCTTGACGCCAGACTTCTTCAGATGAGCATCATACATGGCAATATATGCTTAAATTCCTATATTGTCTGGCATAATGGTATTTTAGAAGATCACTTTGGCTCTGATGGTAGCATATTTCAATGCTATGATGGATTTGGCATGACTAGTTAACCTGGTTCTTAAATTATCTAGATTTAACTGAGTATCTAAGATGTTATCCACAGAAGTCATTAAAAATGCTTTCTCTTCGAAATCCCTTTGGATCATGCCTTTGAATTCTTGAATCATCTCTTTTTCTAAAAGAAATTGATTATCTCTAGAGGTGAGATTTCAAGGTAATTCCTCTAGTCTATTCAACAGGCTGGTGTCACTTTTCTCACTAGCATCCTTGGAAGACTTGAGATCTTTGATCATCTCTTTAAGCACCTGGATTCTTTATATCAATGATTCTTTGATTTCAACATAGGAATCTTTGTTGGCAATGATGCCGATTGATACCAAGGTGTGTTTCTTTAGATCCTTCATCTCTACCCACTTGCTAAGATATTTATTTATACTGTCAATATCTTGAGAAATAAGAGAGACAAGGTCTTCTAAATCTGTCCTCATTTTCTTCATCTTCTCTGTCTTCTCAACAACCTCTGTAAGCAAGGAAATTCCTTGAGTATGCATTTTTTCTATATAATCTTCAAGTACTTTACCTTTCATGTAGGTTTTCTCTACTTTCTAGATAATAAGATCATCTATGGAAAAGGCTTCTGGGGTCACTGTTTCAGGAGCAAGAGTGAATTTCCTGACTACCACGGCCAATTTTTCTACCTTTACCTTATAATAATCTTTCATCTCTTTTTCCCTATAAAATTTATGGACCATGATATCCATTGCTGACTGTAGGTCACTCTTTGCACCCTCGTGGGTGACTTTTCCCAACTCAACATGAGAAATGGAGTAGTTGCTCATGTCAAAATCCTCTAGGGTTGCATCCTATGGAGGTTTGGCTATCTCCAAAATTTTTTTCCTCTTTTCCTCAACCATTTTTGAAAGGATCCTTGGTTTCTTAGGGGTCTTAGCTTTCACTGACACTATTTTGCTAAAATCAAAGTCATCTGCAAAGATGGCTTGCTTCTTCCTTTTGGGTGTGAAAGTTGATAACCAAGGAGGGAGAGTAGAAGTAATTACTATGGAAATAGTCCTTAAAGTTGGTGTTACTGGGGTAACATCTACACTACCAGTGGGAACAATGGCCGCAGTGGGTGTAGTAGGTGAAACTGTATCAGCCATTGGCTGGTCAATGGCAGAACTTTCTCTGATATTGAAAGAAGGAGATGAGAGACTAGGGATAGAACATGAGGAGTGAAGGATATATCCAAAAGTGCCTTGAGGATCACCAAACATAAATCCAGAAGGAGAGGTGGCTCCAGAAGAAGAAATACTGATGGGAGAAAGAGGCAAAGGAGATGCCACAGGGGATTGAGGTGGTGAAGAAGAAACCCTGCAAGTGGTTATGCCCCTTCTGGGGGAGATAGAGTCTCATTTATTTGCTACTCTATATGCCTATCATCTATCTCCATCTATTCCACTACCTGCTCCTAAGTGCTTTGTTCTCCAACCCCCATAGCCATTGATTCTATCTCCTCAACAACCTTTAATTTCTTAGACACAAAGATGATTCTATGCTTGTGAGGCCTAGATGGAGAATGAACGTTGCCTTTATTCTTAGTTCTATTCTCTTCTCTCTTCCTTGTTTCTTCCTATAATTTGGCCTCTAATCCTGTGATGAATTCCTTCAATGTGATTCCTTTGGTCGTTAGCCAATCATTGGTGTTAGCTAATATTGGTTCAAATCTTTTTCTCAAAGAGGTCAATTCATTTTAAGACCACTAGATTGGAGGAAGAGGAGAATTAGAAACTTTCTCAGCTAGGTATCTACTATTAATTATGTTCTTATCATCAACCAGACTAGGGGGAATATCTGCACGCGCTAGATATTTAATTTGCCCTAGAGTCAGCCTACTGTAGTCCATCATTCTAATCTCTTCCACTATTCTCAAGTCTACCCAGATGTCCTCAATCATGGGATCATGAAACTAAGTCTTTCTTTAGATCATATCCTTGACACCCCTGTAGTCAAAATTGGACCTTCTCTTGAACTGCTTCATGGTGATCAGTTGCATTTCTATCTCCATTACCCTTGCTTTGGCGGCTATCAAAACTGAGTATCTACCAATTTCTATTGGGAACCTAAAACCTAGCTTTTTAAGTTCCATTTTCTTAGCGTGTACGATAATAATCTACCTACACATCTCCATTAAGACTAATTTGTTAGATGGAAATTAGGGAAGCATGTAGGGATAGCCTTGGAAAAAGCCAACCCATAGATAGAAAAAGGAGGGGAATTATAAAAACATGCATCTAAAATCATTGAAGACCATCTAGGCTTCATCTGATACTCTTTTCTATTCTAGCTAAGGATTAAAAAGGCATAAAAACACTATGAATAAGGCATCATTTACCCTCTTAAAGTGATGGATTGATCCTTTTAGTGTCAGCTAAGGGTAATATGAATAAACTAGGGTGGTTCTTCTGTCTCCTTTTGTTGTCAAACTTGGAAAGGTTTGCATCAAGGCTGTGATGTATACTAAGTATGAAGTCATATAGAACTTTGAATTAGTAGACACTTTTGTCAACTGCTCATGAAGAGCATTATTGATCTGCTCACCCCAAAAGATGACTTGATTTCCTTGTAAAACTATCTTAATAAAGAGATACATCCATTCATGGAATTGGGAAGAAGATGGTAGACTTCATACTCTACTAAGAAGAGTAATTAAGTCACCAAATTCTTTTATGAAATCACTTCTCAAAAAATTTTGTGGCCATCTAGACAAGTTAGCTCTGGGAGTCTTGAGCCATCTCTTATTCATCACCTTTTTCACCCTCTTGAGATCTTTGTCATACTCTTTCTGTGCCTTAACAAAGTCAATTTTTAGAACTTTAGTAGCAAGAGGGCACATGAAGACTTTATCGATAAATTTAGGGTCTAGTCAAATTATCATGTTGCCACTAGCATCTGACACTGACCTGGTCTCTCTATTATAGAATTGGGTGCACTAGAGGATGAACTCTATGTGATGCACTGATACAAGGAAAGAGGAGACTAGGTGGATGTTGCTCTCAATGATTCTTTTCATCTTCGAGCTCAGGTTGGTCATCTTGGTTCTCTCTATGAACTCGGCCATATCCACGTGTCTAGTCTCTGTATCTCTAATGTCATCGACATTAGAAGTGACTGAGATGATTGAGAAAACACCTTGATATTGGTACTTCATGGCCTTCAACTTCTTCAAAGAAGTTTCAGTCATTAGGATGAGCCTTTATTGAGAGGGCATCGACGAATGAGAATCCTTAGAGGGTACTATGATAAGAATCATGGTTGTACAATTAGGGAAAAATGGGCAAATTAGGGAATTTGCACGTTGAGTGATCATGACCAAGGAAGGGCACTTGACAGGGTTGAGGTGAAAGTGGTTTGGAAAGTGAGAGGAAAATGGAGAGGAGGCAAAAAATAGAAGGAATGAAGATTTATCTAGAGTTAGAGAAAATGGAGAAAAAGAGTACAAGGGTGGCAAAATTTGCTACCCTGGCATGTGGGACGGTCTGCATGCACAGGTAGCAAAATTTGCTGCTTGTGCATGCGAGATCAAAAATGCGCTGGCAGTAAAATTTGCCACTTGTGCATGCTAGGAAGAAAAGGTGTAAGGGCAGCAAAATTTTTTACCCTTGCACTCAGGTGTAATGGTGGCAAAATTTGCTACTGGTGCATCTTGGTCAGGCAGACCTGCATCGGCGGCAAAATTTTCCACTGGTACAAGAGAGAAAATGTAGTTAGGGTGGTAAAAAATGCCACCCTTACATAAGATAGGAAGCCTGGGAAAGAAGGGAGGGTGGCAAAAATTGCCACCCTAGCAGGGAGGAAGAGGAAGGATAGTTGAACGGGGAGGAAGGGAAGAGGAGGAAAGGAGCACGGTGAAAAGAGGAAGGTGTGAGAGGAGAAAACAAAAAAACAAAACAAAAACAAAAACAAAACCTAAGAAAGAGGAAGAACGTGAAAAAGAATTCAAAAACAAAGACCTACTTGGAAAATGATGCATGATGAGAAGTTGAATCCAATGAACAACGCTTCTTCCTGCTTGTTGGATCATCTAGAGGTAGAGGGCAGGAAGAGGATTGAAAGAAATAAATCAAAATAAATCAAGAAGGGATTAAATGGGGCAAAAATTGGCCTCAATCACTCGATGCGTGTAGCCATAAATACCATGCACAAAAAATGAGGTAGTGTAGGGGAAAAAAAATTTGCCACTCCTACACTAAATTTCTTAAAAGACATGCAGGGGCAGAAAAATTTGCCGCTCCTACATGTGAAGGAGAAAAATGCAAGGGCAAAAAAATTTGCCACTCTTGCATTTCAAATGCAAGGGTGGTGAAACTCGTTGCTCCTGCATGGAGAATGAAGAAAAATGCATTGTTGGTAAAATTTGCCGCTCGTGCATGAAAATGGAAGAAAAAAGACTAACTCTGGGAAAAAGGGAAATTTGTCCCCTAGTCACATCGAGACCATAACAACTTTTGAATTTTGGGGAAAATTTAACAAAGAGACGTTACAAACTTTAAATTATGTTAGTTGAGAAAATATGAGAATGAGAAAAACTTGTCTCAAAAAATGAACTTAGAGAGAAAAAGGTGAAACTTACAAGTTTCACAGGGGGTTGTTCTAAAAATGAGCTGAGCTAATTTTGGAAATAATAGGTTTCCTGATATAGCAAATTTTATAGCTATAGGGAAGTTTTTTTTTAGTTTACTAAAAAGGAAAAGAAATATTTGATGAAAATTAATTCTTCTTATAAATGGATTAATGGTATACTATTTAAACTTGGACCTGATCATGTTTTATATAGGTGTGTTAAAGAAAATGAAATGTATGACATCATTCATGTTTCTCATGATGAACTTGGTGGAGGACATTATTCAGTGAAAATAATAATACATAAGATCCTTGGAGCTAGTTAGTTTTGGCCAAATCTTCACAAGTAGGTCAAATCATATGTTTGGCAATGTGATCCATGTCAAAGAAAGGGGAAACCCACATTATCCTTTGAGATGCCTCTTTATCCACAAGTAGTTCTAGAACCCTTTGAGAAGTGGGGCATGGAATTTTTTGGGCCCATAGATCCACCTTCAAAAGGTAAAGAATACTTGTTGGTATGTATAGATTATGTGACCACATGGGCTAAAGTATAAGCTTCTTCATTTTCAAGAGAAGAGGTAGTAGTAGATTTACTCTATTCCAAGATCATGCAAGGGTTTAGAGTACCAAAGGAGATAATATCTGATCAAGGACCATAGTTCATGTCTAATATGATCTAAACATTCATAGAAATCCAGCAAGTCCACCATATACATTTTTATTCATACCATCCTTAAGAAAATGGATAGGTATAAGTATTAGAGAATATCCTTACCAAGATAGTTAGTAGTAGTAAAAAGAATCGGGTAGCTAAACTACTAGAAAGTTTTTGGGCATACAACACCATGTGGAAGACCACTATTTATTTTTCACCATATGAATTAGTGTTTTTTAAGAGACCTCTCCTTTTAATTGAATTTAAAATTAAAACTTTGAGGACTACACTAGAAGTAGGAATTGATTTGGATGAAGTCCAAAGAGAGAATTTTATAATTAAGTGAGTTGGATTAGATGAGAATAAAAGCTTTGCATCAGATCAAGATGAAGCAGTATCAAATAAATTAATGGCATGACTTGAATATCAAAGAGAGATAATTCCAATAAGAAGATTGGTTACTCTATTATGACTCTAAGTATCATCACTTCAAAGTTAAGTTGAGACCTAGATGGTAGGACCATTTCAGATAAAAAAGATTTTTAACACTGGTTCGATATAATTATTATCTATTGATGGAAATCGGAAAATCCTTCTTGTTAATGGACATTGGTTAAATTTGTATCAGTAGCCTTACAACAAATCAAAATTTATTTAGCTAGTACAAAATGAGTTTGCCACCATGGAAGAAATCAAATCTTCCATAGTAATTGATTTTTGAAAACATAATGGCTTGAATAAAGGAAAAGTCTCTACCTCTTCTCTAAAATTTTAAAAAAATATAAAAAAATAAAATAAAATAAAAATTAAACAATAAAAATCTTTAGGGACATTGTTGACAATCATGTGCAAACAAACCAACTTGCTGGCTGTTCATGTACTAAATGATGAGCTTTGACTATAAATCTAGTACATGACTGGTTAAGGGTAAAAACTAAAAATAAATAAATAAAAAAATTTAGAAATTTAGGAATCGTGATTGATTATGTTTTTTCCAAAGTAATAAATTTGATGTTATTATTTGTTGTATATTTCTCATAATTAATTCATGCAATTTTCTATGTAACTATAGGTAAAGAAGTTAGACAAGGATAATATCATGTTTTTTAAGGTATAGTATTTATTTTTCTACTAAATGATAGTTTTAGATTTATAAATTGCATGAATTTTCTCAAAACCTTGGCATAATAATTTACTCAAGGTGATATAAGCAGAATATTCCATGACATCAACAAAAGATCATTTTAGTTTGAATACTTAAGTGTATGCTACAAATAATGTCCTTTCAAACCATAAATTACTTTATGATGAAACATCCTTGTAATCATATTTCATTAATGAGAAAAGTAAGGGTTTAAATACTTGGTGGTAGAATGATTTCAAAAAGAATAAAAAAGGAAAAAAATTACACCATCATTGTCTAGAATTGGCATTGTCATCATTTGGCATGCTTAAGGTTTTATTCACATCTAACACCCCAAATATTTATTATTGCCATTTATTAATTTTTTCAGCAAAGTGTTTTTATTTTTCAAAAAGGGTAAAGGATTAACTATGATTTTTACAAACTAAAAACTCAAGATGGGGATAAAGAAAGAGTCTGAACCAAAAACCATGAATGATCAATTGAAGGATGAACTAGTTAAGCAGATACTGGTAGAAATTGGATGGCTTGAATTCCTTCTCAAATTATAGGGTTACAATGAATAATTGGTTGTTGATTTCATCCTCTATTTGAAATCTAACTTTTCCACTATTTGAGATGTATAGATATCATTTTCTACTTAGATTCTCAGTGAGTAGTTCCAAATGAGGGAGAAAGAATTACAGGTAGATATTCATTCAATGATCTCATTTGAATTTTTAGTGGTGAAAGGGAACCAATACCAATTTATGTCCAAGATTTTAAAGGTAGAATCAAGGGATTCAAAAGGGGATCTTTGCCTAAACCATGGAGGTTAGTTTATTTTTGGCTTATAAAATACTTAACCTATGAAGGGAAATGTAGTGTCTTAAGCTGTATAGTATTGAGAATGCTAATCCACCTGAGTACACAACAAACCCAACATTGAATTAATCTACCTTCATTCCTACTAAGAGTTATTCAGGTTATGTCCATGAGGTATCCAAAAAAATCCATCTACTATTCGCCACCATGGGTTAATCCAATTGATCATTTAACACCATTTTATACAATAAGAAAATGGCTCAAAAGTTTGGACTACCTTTCATGAGGGTAAAAAGATAAAAACCCCTAAAATTTATAAAAAAATACCCTTAGATATTCATGATTCAAGTTCTAGAAATCCACCCAAAATTTCTTCCATGGAAATTGTCCCTAAATCTACTCGCAATACACAATCCACAATCAGAGCTACTACACTAAAACCTCCAAGTCATCTTTATGTGATTTAACCACCTGAGCCAAATAGAAAATCAAGGATTAGATTTTGTACCAAAAAATGTAAGCAAACTCCTCAAACTGTCCCTATCAAGGAACCTATCTAAATCATTGAAGATGAGTCATCTGCATACCCTGTTTCACAACTTAAACTTCAAAAAACCTCACATGCAGAACCACTTTCTCTTCCTCAAAAGAAGAGAGAAAGTTGATAGTGGTTATTGAAAATGATGAAACTATAGCTATAAAAACCTTGAATAACTTAAGACATGACACTACTATCACTGCTAGTGAGGCCCATAACATAGAGGAAAAAGAAACCCCTCTTTCATAGGATGATTTTGCTAAAACTATCCCTAATGAGGTTCTTAATCCCTCTACACAAAAATCAATGGATAAACTAAAGGCCCCAATGATTGAAGAAAAAGGTCAACCTTATATTGTCTCATTTAGAGGCCACTATTAAACAAAATGCATAAGATATTACTAAATTACTCTTTGTAGATTAGAATAAAGATTTTGTCATTGCTCTTCTAATGAAACAAATAGAAAATATTAAAATTTAGTCTCTAAAGAAATTAGATGATTTAGAAAATGAAATCATTGATTTATGGACCTATACTAAACACTTGAGGAAGACAATATTTCTTTGAAAAGAAATATTCTCAAGTTTGAACTAGAAAATGTTAGATTAAGAACTCAAATAGATTATAGCTCCTCTAATCTTCCTCATAAAGTCATGGTAGATCAAGGTTATCAAACTACTTTATCTATTCATAATGTGAGAAATTAATGGAATAAGTTTGCTTAGAGCTTGGGGAGTTGAAGAGGCAAAACCTCCTTCTTGGAAAGGATAAGCAAAAATTAAAAGAGGAGCTGGCACAAGCTCAACAAAAAGAAGACCAAGCTAAACAAACTCTTCAATTCACATGCCAACTCAGTGAACAATTATTATTTTTTAGGATTCATTCTTCTGTATATAGTTTATTTTTACATGAACATTTCTTCAAATGAAAAATATTGCCTATTTCTTATGGTCTACCTTATGAAATTAACACAAGTAATGAATTCATGATAGTTTTTCAAAATAGTACTTTGGATAGGCAAGATTTGTTATGTGAAATATACTTGTGTGATATCATTATAGGAAATATAAATACTTTTTTGGTGAACCTATTCATGGGATAACTTCAATTTAGGGTTCTTTTTTATGCATACAAAAATCTAATTACATGGAAAGATAGATATGATGATCACATCAACATTTGAAAAGATGTTGGTCTATGTATTAGATCTTGATTTAATGATGCATAATACATCTTGGA
Organism: Torreya grandis; assembly: GCA_037957365.1. Lineage (NCBI taxonomy): Eukaryota > Viridiplantae > Streptophyta > Pinopsida > Cupressales > Taxaceae > Torreya > Torreya grandis. Next base: position 2,240,299 of record JARHVA010000016.1, on the reverse strand, counting down.
GAAATTATTGAGTTTATGTTAATAGCCTAAGATTCATGATCATTATCTCTATAACTTTCAACATGGCCTCATCAACTTTGAATTATTTGTTTAACATAACTTTTTTCAAGTAGTAATTGCTTGCAAATAATGTTAGCATATGCTGTCAGTCACCTTGAGGCAAAGAGAAGTTTTATCCCATACTACTATCCAATGGTATCTTAGAAGGGTTAAAATCATTGTTAAGATAATTTTAGATGTTATTTAGGGGGATGGATAGAAACCATGTATCAAGATGAGCTTCAGGCCTCCCTTACTACTCTCCCCTATATCCCCATGGCAAAATATAAGACCTCAATTAGATGAGTAGTTTGCTATTTGGATTCACTTTGTACAAATATGTATGGGCTTTACTCCTCACCATCAAAGGATATTTTAGGATCTATATTCTATCTATGACTTGAGTCTCAAGATGGAACAAAGAGTTCATACTTATGAGAACTAAGGATACTAGTTTTCAATAGGGACTTATAAAAGGTAAGGTATGGGGGAGATGATGAGTCCATAATATGACTCATTATTGCCATAGTTCATAACCTTAAAACATGTCAAATGATTGAGAATTGTATGTAATTTTAGGATTTAGAAATAGATTAAGGTAGTAGATAGATACTTTTATCTTTATAAATTCATGTGAGTTTAAGTTAATCTTATTTGCATAATGTTCTAACCATTTGCATGGTTTAGTCTTCACATTTTGATATGTATAGGCAATAATAACATCTAATAAGAGTTTTGACAATATTTTATGAAGATAATGATCTTCTAAGACATATAAATAATCATATAAAGCATAGCTATGGATTCTACCAGTCAACTATAGATTCTACCAATAACTATGGTTTTCATCAGTCTGCTATGGATTTCACCAGTCAACTACAAAATTTAATAGGTGACTATAAATTACCACAATTTTACTACAGATTGTCATAGTTCATTCCAAAATTGATCATAACATGTTCCAAATTGTTCAAATATCCTTTCCACCATCTCTATGATAATTTAAAAGACTCCTTTTGATATTTCTATTTATGTTCATGTATATAAATAGTTTCCTATTTTTATTTGGTCTTCCATTTGTGGAAGTTATCATTCCAAGGTTGCAACTCTAAAGACAAAAAGACATGGATATCATGTATGTAAAAATTTGGTCACTAGATATAGCTAAGTGTGGTAGTTTTTTTCTCATGTGGATCCTTCTAATTCCTTATAGATCTTATTGCAATATTTATCTATTTTGGCTATATCTCCCAATCTATCTAGAAAATCTTCTTGTTTTAAATCAGTTGAGTTAATGCTTGATTTTTAGGGATAAATAGTTTATTTTGCATATAATAAAAGGATATATCCATGTTGGATCTCAGAGACAGATATATAGAGCTATTTTAATTTTGATTACTTTTGAAATACAAGATAAATTGTAGTAGTTTACTCTTTCAATTCATGTGTTGAAGTAGCATTCTAAGACAAAGTTGATTCAAACCTAAATCTGAGGGTGAGAAAGGACCCACTCCCTGAGGAGATAGGAGATTTCTTTTGGTATTTATAAATTTATTTCCTATTTATTTTAATTTAGATTGATATGTGTGTGTGTGGGGGGGCATAATTAAGATTTATAACCTACAAGATATATTGGATAGTTGATGTGTTACTTTATGTTTAACATAGACATTTAATTATTCCTTTAATTCCTATCACTTTAATTCTATAAGTGTGAATTTTAAATTAGTATCATTATACAATTGTGGATTTTATATTTGGTTTGAGTGAGTTTATTTTATAGTAGTGTGTGATTGTTTCCATATTCTTCAATTCAACATAATTTGGTTTGTTTACATTCTTGCAAGAGTGTTTTTTCAAAATTATTATAGATTATTAAAAATAGAGTTTAGGTTAGTGTGACATTAGAACCCCCACCCTCCCCCCCTAAAAAAAAGAAAAAGAAATAGTACTGGTAACCTGAAACCAATAAGTGCCTTACTGTAGATAGCCTTGAGTACTGCCTTGGTAAGAACTGACACCAACATAAGTTGGTTAAATGAAAGCGTAATAATGACACCCATCAAGGTTGATATGGGGTGGTATATTTTATCTTAGAGGTTGGTTCATGGGAGGTTCCTCTTTTAACAAATCATCAACATACGTAGTTTTTGGATTATATTTTGGAGAGCTTTTCAGTTCTTCATATCATATCCAAGTGTCTTATGGTATGTGCAAATCAAATTGTTATTGAACCAAGATGGTTTAAAAATAATAGGATCAAATGGAGTTATGGTAGGTAATACCAAGTAGGAGTCCTACAAAAACCTTTTCAAGATGGTAGAATGGGATTCTAGAAAGGGTGGTAAGGAGGTGGAAGTTTTAGTTTTGATAGTTGGGGTGGATACCCTTTTAGGGGTAGGATTAATGGATGGAGATTTTAGTGGTGGAATGATAATGGTATATGGTTTTGACATGGATGTTTTGGAGGTAAATTTTTTGGAAGTAAATGGTTTGGAGGTAGTTGGTTTGGAAGTAGATGGTTTAGAAGTGGAGGGTTTGGTAAAAATAGGTGGAGGTGTGGCTACAAGTGGATGTTAGGATTATGGTTTTTTTGGGATGCTTTGTATCTTAATCAAGGTGGAAGGGTGAGGTCCTAATATGGATGATGGATTTGGTCCTATAATGAAAGGTAAAGTGGAAATGGGAGGTAAGTCATTTTAGATGTCTGAATCCTAGAGGGTTCAATTTTATTTGATGGCTTGGTGTATGGATTCTTAGGTGGGTTTGGTGGTGTCAAGTATAAATTTAATGGAGGATGGGTAAGATTATAATTGGGAAGGACACCTAGGTTATTAATAGGCTTTAATGGGGTAGTGGAAGGGGCTTTGGTTGCCTTTGAAGGAGTTGGGTTGGAGGGTTTATCTAAGGTTTGGGAGGTGGATGCTTTTGTTGGCTTAGTTGGGATAGTGGTAGTTTTAGTTGTGGAGGTTGAAGTTTGGGTGGATAATGGTGTGGTTGGTGACTCTTTCTTAGTTGGGTATGGGAGTCCAAGGTGGTGCCAAAATGTGTCCCGATCAACGTTTAGTTGAGATGAAAAATCTAAGTTTTGAACCAACCTAGAAAATGGTTTATAAATAGGATTAATGCCCTCAGTAGTGGACTATAAGGATAGACCAAGTGGAGGTGGGATGCTAACATTTTTATTTTACTCTATCAATGGCTCTACAGATCTTGAGGGTGATTCTTCCATGGGAGGGGTAGGTGAGACAATCTCCTCCTTAAGTACACTTTCCAAAGGAAGGGTAGATAGCTCTACCATGGAAGAAAAGGGCATGAGAGTGATGGTTTCCTCATTTGATATAATTTTCAAAGGAGATATTGGTGATTAGAATACCTCAATAAGTGGAAAAAGGATATTAGTTTATTCCTTTGTTATGATTTCCAAAGGAAGGGTAGGTAACTCCACTACCCCAATAAGTGGAGAAGAAGTGGTGGTTTGGGCCATGGGTTTATTAACTATAAGTTACTTAAGAACAACATTAATTATGTGAACCTCATACTTGTGGGATGAATCCACATTAGTTTTTTCATTATTTGTGGAAGGTGGATGGTTTGGGAATGGTTGATAAAAAATTTCAAGTACTTGATTGGGGGGTAAATTTGGGTTATCCATCACAACTCACCCTTGTCAATCAAGTCTTGGACAATGTTTCTGAATGTCTTACATCTATCAACATTATTTTTGATGACATGGTGGAAGCTACACATTTTTTCCTTATACCAACTTGGTGTAGTATGGGAGGAATTGAATTGTTGAGGTGATTTGATCAGAGAAAGTTGTATTATAGATTCCTTTAATAACTTCTACAAAATTGAAGTGTAGGACTCCCCTAGAGAAATATACTACTTTTGTACATAGTGGTTTTGGGATTTAGAATTTTGGTTGGAAGAGGTGGAGGGGTTAGATTGGTTGAAAATTGGAGGAGGAACCATTTTAATCACAATGGAATTTTTTGTTCCTTTAGCTTTAGTATTGGTGTGGTTTGTGGGTTTGAAGGAAGAAGCTTTATTTTATTTGAAAGTAGCATTTTTATTCCTCAATTTAAGCTTTCCCCCATTAATTACTCTAATCTCAAAATTTAGAGACAAAGTAAATGCCTCATCAAAGGTTCAAAAGTTTTGAACATGTAAGGTTGATGAGATATGTTTGGCACATACCTAAGAGAAAATCTTAATCAACTCAGGTTGGGGTAAGGAGAACGAGAATTGGTTGATCAACCCTCTCTAATGAGAAATAAAGTTGGCAATTGATTCATCCTAATTTTTTTGAATGGAATATAAGTTATTGATAGAAAATTTATCGGAAATATTGATAGAGAAATGGTCTAAGAAAGTTTGGCCTAGTTGGGCAAAAGAGAAGAGGGAGTGCCTAGTGATAGCACTTTACCAATCTAATGCAGGTCCAACTAAGGACATGGGAAACTTTGAATAAGAATAAAATCATCATAGGAAATTAGATAACGTGAATTCCTAAAATCTCTTAGATATTATTTTAGATCTTCTTTGCTTTGGAATTTATCAAATTTTGGAAGTTCCCATTGTGCAGGGTATGGACAGATTGGCACGAAAGGGTGGATTGGCTCATTAAAAATATGGTCATATGATAAGAGATTGAAGGTCCCATTAATAAATATTTATAGATTAGTAATATTATCCTTAAACATCTTGATGAGGTCAATTTATGGTGGTACAACCCATAATTATAAGGTATGTTTTGTTGGTGTTATGAAGGTGTGATATATTGGTAACTAATAGAGGGTTGAGAAGATGCCACACATTGATAAGTGGGCATGGAAGGTTGGAAAGATGCCACATATTGGTAAGTGGGCATGGAAGGTTTGGAAAATGGAGGAGGCATATACCCTTGTGGTTTTGGGATATACCTTAGATTTGGTGCAATAGGAATTTGTTGGGTAAGAGGCATGGTTGAGTTGGTGGGTTTAAGGTGTGTAGTTACCTTGGTGTTTATAGGTGGGATAGTGGATGGTATGGGAAGGGGTGGAAGATGTTGGGTTTTTAATGGAAAGTGGTAAGTGGTGATTGGGTTCCCATATGTTGAGTTATTCCTAGATTGGAAGGGTTAATGATGGGTTTGGTAGGTGTAGAAGGTGTTTTGGCATTGGTTGGTGGAATGTATTGGTTTTGGGTGGTGGTGTTTGAAGGGTTATTGGTGGAAGAATAAGATTGGGTCACCATACGTTGGGTGGAGATAGTGGCATATGAGGTCTCACCCATAAGGTAGGTGGGCATGCCATAGGGTGGTTTAATGGAAGGAACTAAAGTAGAGGTATGGTTAGCAATGGTGTCAAGATAGTGTTGGAGAGACATGGGGTTATTATCAAGAAGGTTGGTAAAGTCCATATCTCCTTGGGAAAAAAACCAAGGAATGTTGGGACTTCTAAAATGGTTTGAGGAAATTTATACATCAGAAGTGTACTCCATGGATGAGTAAAAATAAAATAGGTGGTTGGGAGGTGGATCTTGATTTGATTGGTTTATAACTTGTTGCCTTGTCAAAATGATGCAATGAAAAGTGGAATAAGGATGGAAGCAATCTCACACACTCAAAAAGAGAACAAATAAAATAAAAGATTCATAGAAAACACACATATACTAAGAGTATTTTTAAATCTTAGGATTCTTTTTATCTCACTTTTAGGCTTATGCTTCAATTTAAGAAGTTTATGAGACTCAACTTGGATTATAGAAAGGGTACTAGAATAAGAAATCTAAGGATGGTTTTAGGTTATTTAATGATATAAAAATATGTATTATAATTTGGTACAATGCTTGATATTGGGGCCTACCCCCTCAATTCACACACTGTAGTGATAAGGGTGTTAAGTGCTTAGACAAAATATACCAAATTACTAGAGTTTATACTCAGCTAGTGAACTAAGTTTTGGTTTCTCCCCTTGGTAGTGAAGTCTAAGTGCGATGGACAAGGGTGAAGGTTTACCACTAGGTGATGAAATATTAGTCGGGCCTTATGTCAATGTTTGATGTTTGATTTGTATGAGTGATTTGGTATTGTGTGTGTGATAGAGTGATTTTCTATGATTAATTTCACCATTTACTTTTAAACTATGTGATCGAACTAAGCAATCAAGTAATGGATGCAAGTTATTTTTTAAACCCAAAAGAAACTTTTGATTTCTTTTTAATGAGTAAAAGAATAACTATGATGCACCTAAATGTGGAATGAAGATGCAAGTCCTAATCCTAGGATAAATGGTTTTTTGATTTTTAGAAATGAAGTAAAACTAAAAATTTTACCTATTTTTTAGAATGCAAAGAAGACAAAAACTTGCTTTGGAAAATATGAAATTGAAACTATGATTTTCAATGAAGAAATGAAAGAAAGAACATTTTCATATTCAGAAAAATAATTGCAATGGATGAATCTTTCACTAATGTAACTAAATGTCCTAAACAATTATGAACCTAAGAAAGATCTAGGGTCAAATTGGGTGTGCCAAAATGTTTCACTATTTTTTGTGTTTATTTTTTTTTGTTTTTAGAAAAAAATTAAAAACTTAAAATAAGTGTATGGTTTATAAGAACCTATATTTAGTTGTGCGCTCATGATCCAACTAATCTAGAGAACTCCTCTTTGGCTAGGGAGGATGACCTGTAATGAGAAAGAATCTAGAAACATATTGATTAATATGATAAATGGGTGGATTACCTAGCAAATGCTAGGTCTAATAAGTACTAGATTTCCTTGGAGGGCTATCAATCCACTCTTCAAATAAGTTAAGTTCTAGAAAATGAAAATAAATGCTTGAATAAAGTAATAGAAAGCACAAGAACTTGATGAAATAAATGCTTTTGAAGATAAATGAGTGATTTTATCAAAATGGCATTAACTTATTAAAAACTAATGCTAAAATGCTAAATCTAGATTCAAAAAATAGTTTAAGACTATCTGATGTGACATAAATAAAAAATAGACTTTGGGTGAGGGTTTATGGGTGGAATTAGCTTGAGATTTTTCTAAAAATAAATTACATAGTGACTGATGATAGTCATTATGTAATTGATATTGGTTAAGGTAATTGATGTTAGTCAAGGGATGACTAATGCTAGTCAGATGTGATCAATGTCAGTTACTGTGGGTTTTGGTTTTGGGTAGAATAGGTTTTGGGTTAGTTGTAGGAGGGGTTAATGGGTTTTTTTTAGATTGGATGGTGGTTGTGAGAGTATAATAGATTATTAGAGGTATCAAACTCATGGGTTGGGTACTCAAATAACTAATAATGGTCTGTGGGTGTTTGGTGGAAGAGGGAGTGTTTGGAGTTACAGAACTCCAACACAAGGGATGGTATGAGGAGTGAATACAAACACTAAAACTATTGAAAACTAAATATATAAACTTGATATAAGTTAAATATACTTAGATTTTGGTATTTGTTGGCCTAAAAAAGTTTTGAAGTTGAATGTAAGCTACTTAAGAATTTGGAATAATGTGGATAGAGTAATGGTGCTTGATCTCTTCATAGTGATGTGCTAAAACACTTTTCTTATGTTTGGTATGGTTTATTGGTTCACTTGGAAGCTTGGATTCACTCAAGAGTTATGATTCTCACTCAAAAATTCAACCTTATGAGGTAGGGTCTTTGGGTTACCTTAAGTAATTGACATTAGTCCTAGTCAAAGGACATCAATTGAGCAGTGATTGACATTAGTTAGGGGGGACATAGTCAATATTACTAAAATTATCTATTTGTACTTAATATTGGTCATTAAGACTAGTGAAAATGGTCTGAGGTTATTTAATGAAGCATTGGTATGCATGAAGAAAAGGTCTTAGGAGGTTAAGGCATTAAATCCCAAGGTGGGAAATAGTCTTAAGGCTAGGTGTCGATTAGTTGGCCATGGGTTTGGGTGAGGAGGTATAAATAGGCTTCTTTAAAATAATTAACTAATTAAATTAGCCAAAATGGGGTAAATAGGTATTTTTAATGATTTTAATAAATATCCTAACCCAAGGGGGCCAAGGGGGTATTTTATGACAACTAGAACTGTGTGGTGTGGTTTTCTAGTGTCTACAAGGGGACTTGAGTTCTAGTGGGCAGACCCACTTAAGTTATTTTCAAAAATACTTAGGGACACTAATTTCATCAAAAATAAGACAAAATAAAATTATACCCTAGGAAAACTTGTGTGTACGCATTTGATGGGCCTTATTTGCATCTTCTTCAATTCTTTCAATAAAATACTAGAAGTAATTATATTTAATCCCCTTTTACATTTGAATTATGATAGAAAGGTGGGTTGTATCCACTCCTTCCATCTATCCACACCCCTTAAATTTTTAATTTCCAAGTACATGGCTACCTAAATGATAGGATCTATAATATTGGTAATGTACATGGCATGGCCTTCCTTTTTATATTTTAGCATCATCATCATTTTACCAATAACATCTTGATCATTAAGATCCACATGGATATTTGCTCTTGAACATAGTAACCTTATGGTTTTGTCAATATGTTGGGGGATAATCCTCATTTTATGCCCCAAAAATTAAATGTATTCCTCATAGATGCATCAAATTAGAAATCATATTGCATCCTAAGTTTCCCAAAGTATGACAACTGGAAGAGTTGAAGTACACCTGCATCCTCCAACAAATTGTGAATTATAAGATCATAAGTGACCTCATTCTATGTGTTTTGACATTTGATTTGATAGTCTCATCATAATCTACCCTCATTCTTATATTAGTGATGATTTTAGTTAATTAATTAAGAATAAACCTTGGATTCCCAATCATTCACACATAATACCATCTCAAGGTAATGCATTTATTCTACCAAAATAAAGGTGGAGGTGGTGTCGTAATAGCCTTTTTCCTAATGTATGACATCTTTGATGCCTACCCAATAGATATCTCTTATTCTATATTTAATATTTTCTTTCCTTACGAGCTATGTGGATTATAAATAATGGGTACACCAGAACCCTCTTCTTTGATAAAAATAGGACTAATTTTTTCTATACCCTTGCACTTTTCTAATTTTTGGATTACTAGTAACGAGGCTCTTCTCTTGCTCAAATTCCATTTTAGTCACATAAAAAATTAGGGTGATGTAAATGTAAATATAAAAATACTCAAACACACTATATACTCACTCTGATCTTGCTTGATCAATTTCTTAATGCTTAGTTTTGTTCACTAGGTTCAATCTTCAATAGGAGACCTTCAACTTTTCACTAGACTTTATAGCCTCCTCTACTATAATATGTTTAATAAACACCATGGATTCATATATATATATATATAATTATGCCTTTATAAACACCTCAATCATCCAAAAAACTCATTCCATTCATTTTCCTTATCACGTTCTACTAACTCATTCACTAGCTTCTCACTAGTTCACTCTTTAACACATAAAACACCATGTATTGATATTGGTCTCATAAACATAATATATATTCATAAATGATCTTAAAAAATCATATTACACTTTTGTTGATCCCCTTTAACCTCTCTATCACCCTATTTCATCTACTGCCTCACTTCCACTCAGTAGTTAGGCTACTTGACTTGTAGCCCTTTTTCACCTTTTCCTTTTGTTTGAACAATCTATAATCTCCCCTAAGGATATAATTCCATATTCTGATACCTTCTATCTTGTTAAAACCTTCCATGAAGTTTCACATCATAACTCTTTATGTAACTATCATTTCCTTGTAAGCACTACCTAATTAGGCATTTTAGCCCTCCAGACACTAGCCCAGCCATCAAAACCATACTAGACCATACTATACCAAACTTAACCACCTAAATCCTTTTATACATGTAAAAAAAAGATAGATTAAATTTTTTAAATATTTTCCACTAGTTATAACTCCATTTATTGGGTTTTTGGTTTCTATACCCTAAGTGGTTGACTCTAGAGGCCAAGAGGTTTCAAAATTCAAATTTTTTTATAGGTCATTTCAAGAGGAACTAAGACCTTAAATAGGTCTGTATTAACAATGTCCACCTTAACGAGTGTATTATAACCACTTATCAATCTTGTTAAATCTTATAAAGACCAAAACATATAATTTTATGTAATCTAGAATGACTATGTAAGGGTTTTGTTGATGCCTAAAACTCTTGCTCTAGGTGAACAATCTTACATGGGAATATTTGCATATGGGGTGTTAGTTCCAAAAATTATGTTAGAGTAATTTGGGTCTTTGTATGATGAATTCCCTGTGCCCGAGATAAGTGAGCTTCAATGTTTTAGTTTCCTTCCTTCCCTCATTAGGAGGAGAGATTAGGACATGTAGTTCAAGAAATCATGTCTATTATCTTAATTAGATGAGTCTAGAGGGAAATCTATCAAAGATGGAAAATACCCTAGAAATTCTCAAGAGAGATTGAATATTTGCAGTGTGTGACCAAAGATCCTATGGTATGAGAATCTACAGTAAAAAAATGAAGGTGTAACCAAGTCTTTTTCCAAGCTTGGATCTTTCATGCTCAAAAGAGGAGATATGTCAGTGTCCTAAAAAGAAATAACATGCTAAACTTATGTGTTTTTGTAATTAAGGTGAGGAGTAGTTTGATGAATTGAATGAAAAATATGTATTTGACTCAAGGGACCCTCATGAGTAATATTTTGGGGATGGAAAGATTCTACACTACTCCCCTTTTGAATAAAGTAAGTATAAAGGGTGGAAGTGGCCACGACCCTAGCTTCATTTTTGATTTGGACATGTGGAATTTTTTTGGGCCCTCAGACATTTTGGGCCTCTTTGAAGAATTTCCCCACTTACCTTTTGGTGGGCACAATGCTTAAAATCCCTAGGGCCCAGATGTCTGATTGTATAAAGAATATTGGTACCATGTGGAGGCACTTAGGTGTTTATCAACTTTGGGAACTTTTTGGAGATTTCCTCACTTCCTTTTATTTAAAATTTCTAAAGGGTCCCCAAAGGCTTGAATGCCCAATTTTTTACAAAATAAAGATCATTGCAAGTAGTGTCCTTGGTATCAATGGGGACTCAAGATTTCTTATCCTACAACACCAGAGAATCATAACAAGTGAAAAGTTGAAAAAGTCCCCAAGAGTCTAAAAAGAATGTTTAAATCTATGATTTACTCATATTTTACCATTTATTATAAAAGGAAGGTCAATTGGCATGTAAGGGAACGCTTTGCATTTTCTCTCTACTTTTCAAATGAGGCTCAAGTAATTAATGGGGTAGGTATCGATTAGCTACCCCATCTTGGAGAATTAATGGTAACCCTAATTCTAAAATGTAAGGGATTATAATTAAGTGTTATTTCTCATTTAAACTCAACCTTCACATTCAGAGCCAAAGATTTGTGCTTCCAAGAGACTAAGTGTGCTAGAGCGAAGAACAAAGTTAATATAGTAAATCAGAGTATGAGTCTCTAAAGGTCTCCATTTCTAACTATGTGTAGCTTTCACTAATACCAATAAGTGTTTGGCAACCTTGTTGTATTGTGTTTTGAGAAGTAATTGAGAGCTTAGTCGAGAAGTCTTTTAGTGCAAAGAAGTTTATTTCTAAGTTAATATAATAACAAGAGACTTGAAAAAGTATGGTAAATTCTTCAACAACATCCAAGAGAAACATCGTATTAGTTTTAGACTCAATCAAGGACACTGATGTCATGAATTTGGATTTTGGGGCCTTATTGAATATCTTATAAAACCCTAAACCCCTACAATAAGTTGCCAATGTTGGCATGAGCTACATTTTACCATAACAACATTCCCCCTAGTTGCTCCATACCTAGAGCTCATCATATCATGTGCTCGAGCATGTCAACCAAATACAAAAACCATTATTCATAGTAGTTATTTAGTGTTATGTTAATTTACTCCCAAATCCCTCAGCACCATGCTTGAAATTCTACCTCAACCATAAAGTTTCACACTCAACATCGAGGAATGACAACACTACACTAAAAATGATGAGAGAGCCATCTGGGAAGTTATGAATTCATGTTGGCTGGCTAAGAAGGGAACCAAGGTCTCAAAGATGTCAAATAACTTGAAATTGGAAAAATTCAATGAGCTACCTCAATATGTTATAGCTATGGTTTCTAGAATCTATGGGGTACCCACTGCTAAGAAGTTTGAGACATGGATGTTTTTGATCATGCTTTGTATATTAGAAGGGAAAAGGAGGATTGACTAGGCCACCATCCTCAATGACAATTTGCACACATGAATGATGTACCATCAAGTAGCAATCCTCTCCAAGGAGGAATTTAAAGGTACATTTTATATGTCTTAATACTTAATGTATATCTTGGTGCACAAAAAGGTTTTACAAGAACTTACCAAGAACCCCATAGGGATGAGAATCTATGAGATATATCTTGAGGTAGCCCTGGAGGAGTCTAGGAATAATTTTTTCAAGGTGTATAACTACTTTTTTCACCCCCATAATGAGTGTATTTTACCCCTTGTGAATCCTAAGTAGAATATCCACTATGGCCAATAAAGTAATAGAAAAATATGGGGCCACATACATTCAATTTTGGACATTCACATACATCAGGGTTAGTGGCTATGTGGGGGCACCTCACAAGATCCCAAGATATGTGGATGACAAATTGGTGGTCATGGAGCTAAGCTAACAAATGGTGCCTCCACATGAGATGATTTCAACTAAAAATATCAACAACCCTTTCAAATTCCCTATGAAAATAGGGTATTACACATGCCCTTCAGTGGCCAAGGTAAAGGGGTTGGAGCAAGAAATGAGCATGTATATGTTTGATAAGATTCCACCTCAAACCAATTATGACATCAGGTGGTTGTTGAACATAGTGAAAAATATAATATTGCATCAGTCTTACTATGAAGACCTTTGGTCTGACTACACCTCCAAGGAAGACGTATGAAAGTGGGAATATATGAGGCAAACAGTGTAGGAGGTCATAGCCTACAACATCACTCCTATCCCCAAGGACATGGTAGAAAACAAGTTGAAACTTTCCTCAATATACAATAGGGATAATATTGAATCCCAATCCATTACTCAACTGGACTTCACTATGCACGAAGATGACTCCATTCCTTGATGAATGACATGGATAATGAGGAGAACCTTTAGATGGTTGAAGGAACATGGAATTAACCTTTGGACATATAACACCCCTACCCTCCAAGATTTAAGAATGGTAAAGGAATTTAATGCCTTCCTCCCTACACATAGTGGTGACCCTCCAGCCCCATCATCATTTATAACAAGCAAGGGGGAAAAAAAGCTCATAGACACTAACTTCACCAAACTGGTGGACATTGAGAAGATGACCATGGCACAATCTAAGTCTAGGTTATCTTTATAAAAAATAATGATCTTGGTTTAGAATTGGGATAAAATTCTCATGGGGTAGGTCACACTAGCTAGTGCCACTCCCATATCAATTTTATGGAGGGGAGCTATGGTAGTACCAACGATCTCAATAGCCCCCCCATGGCTAGTCAAGCATCAAAACTAATTATCCTACCTACATAATAGGCTGCAATGGAGCTATCTCTAAATTTTTTTTTTAAAGAAGAGAGGAGTTGAGGAAAAAGAGGAGCCACAAAAGAAAAAGAGAATTAAGAAAGCCCTCCAACCTTCAATCAAGTCTCCAACCAAGTAGAGGATAGTTATTTTCAAAGAATCGATCACCAAAGAGTTCCCATTAAAGAGAAGAGAAGATAAAGCTTCTTATGAATAGAGGCTCAGGGATATGAGTGAGGGGGATAAATCAAATGAAGAAAGGTGTTTAGAAGAAGTAATGAAAAAATAACATGCCTTCACTCACCCTAAGATAAGAACTAGGCAAAGAACCCATAGGGAGAAGTGTCATTCCCTATCAAGGATCACGATAGAGGGAACATCTATAGAGGGGGAACCTACAACAAAAAAAGATGAAGGTGATGAGGAATGGGTCAATGATCTAGATGATCATTTACTTTTGATGATGTTTTAGAGGTTGGAGCTGAGATGGCTACCCAAGTAGAGGTCCATGTTGAAAAATAACCCCACTCCCCAGAGATAGAGGCATTTATCCAAATGTTATTTCTCATTCACCTAAGCAAGAAAGAGCCAATGAAGTCAAAGACACATTAAATCTAGATGAAAGGGATCAGGGTAAACCTAGGGATGACATTTAGTCCCCCACTAGTAGTGAAAATGTGGGAGAGTAGGAAAAATATGAAGGAGGAGATGAGGGATCAAGCTTAGAAATGGGCACCCCCACAACTGTAGAGGTCAATAAAGGTGTCAAGGAAGGTGATACCAAGGATGCTAATTTAATTAAAGTCCCCTTAGGGGTCTTCCCCACTATCAAGGTGCATGAACTAGAGAAAATAAAGGTTGCAAGTCCATGATTGGTGAAGAGTCACCCAAACATGACAAGGAAGTCATCATAGCCTTTGCAGACCCAACAACCTAATGCAATAAGGAAGGAGAAGCAATTTTTGTATCCTCCATCCAACCCATGGAAAAGGTGAGATCTATTGACAAATTATGCATGGAATCCCACCAGCTTGGGTCTAATTTTGAAATTTTGGAGTGAGTAGAACCAGCCCTGGAAGAAGAAAGGGAAAAGAAGGGAAACAATGAGGACACAAAATAATTTGTTTTAAGTCCTCCTCCCAAGACAATGGTGTTCCAGGAAAATTTTTCCTCATTGCCACCACTCATAACTACTACCAGGCCATCCTCAACGTTAGTAACTTTGGAAGGTTTATAGATCAAGCCCCTTCTTTGGGTTATAGACCAGGTGAAGGAAAATAAGGATGCGATGAGCAAGATAGGGGATATTGACATAGTACAAATATTTCAAAAATAAAAGGCCAATCCCCTAAAGAAGGCCATAATGCATGCCCAAATGACATTCACTAATAAGTGGGAAAGAAGTATTAAATTAGCCATTCCTCCTTTAGATGCACTAAAAAAGAATGCACCCCTATAAATCTACTCCATTTACAGTTACAATCTTGGGGAGCCATCAAGGAAGGAATTGAAACATACTTCACAAGTCCTGGCTGACATGGTGACACACATAATGGACAAAGATAAAGTGACCATAGAAGATCTAAAGGTGAAGAACTAGGCTATGATCTAGTACTTGTAAAAATTATTGAGTGAGCCTTAGGAAGTGACTCCAACTACTGTCCAGGCTCCTGACCCTTTCTTTATCTCCCTTGAATCACTGAACTTCACCCATGGTGATGATTTAAAAACCAAAGGATGGGAAATAAAGGATTGGAAATAGGAATTGATAGCCTGATCCAAGGAAGTCATCCATACAACCATGAAATGGCTTGATAATGAGATAGATATATGAGGAGATTGTAGCTCCCTAACATTTGTATATGATGCTGATATCAAGAGTTGGGAGACACTTAGGCCCCAAATAGATGAGATATGTAATATGGGAAAAGATGCTTTAGTATCAAAAAATATTATCTCTTTAAATGATCTTAAAATGTCTAAATAATGCTAATTAGCCATAAAATATAGGCTAGACATGCTCAAGGAAGGTGATTTTAATATTAAAGGAAAAGAGCAGTCTCTCAAGATTGTGAGGATAGAAGTTGAGGCCACTCTGAGAGAAATGGTGAAGATTGATGATACAGTGGACTTGAAAAAGAAATTGGTGGAGGATGCTTTGAAGAACCTCATCAATACACCCCATGGAGCCTTTGATAGCCAAAAGATAAGGGACCTAGTATCACTTGAAAAGACCTGTGACTAGTTAAAGGAATTGGTACATAATAAATAGGGAGTGATCTAGAGGACCACCAATTAGATAGAATAATATAATTATAAATTAAAATATCAAGTGGGCCTAGATAGAAAGATGCTCACCACTATGATTGTAAAGATTTTTACATACAAGAACAAGTTGGTGAAGCACACAATCACTAATGTGGATTCTGCATCATGATTGGATGCCCTTGATTTTATTTCCCAAAATTAAATCATTCCATACCTCCCTTTCTCTTCTTGTCTTTTAATACCTTTATGTCCATTTTTATCTTTTCCCATGAGAAAATGTTTTACCTTACCCAGTAGTGGCACACCCCTTTTTGGGTTTGTTTTGTTTAAAAGGGATGTGTTTATTTCTTTTCACAAGTGGATACAGTTTTGTTTTGTCCCTTGTGAGTTTCTTTGGTGTGTACATAAATTTAAATATTATTTTGTAGTGGGGAATCATATATTTCATTATAATGAGAGAATAACTACAAGTCTAAGGATTCAAGTTCATTGCAGCCAAACCCAGGCCCATGAAGGAATCTTCTAGCTAGGGTATCTTTGTAAAATATGCCAAGTATGGATATGAAATTATATAAGTAAAGGTATTCTATCCATTTAAAAAGGCTAGCTAAAACTTGAGTATAGAGGATATAGCTCAGAGAGTCATCCTTGTGTAGTGCCTTGGTGTCAAATTTATTTCGTTTGTAAAATCATTGGCAAGCTTTGAGATCATCCATGATGTTCCCTTGTTATAGAGTCATTCTGCATTGCATCTTGTGATATCATTTTTTCAAAAAATATATTGTAATTGATCCTTTCTCAGTGAATGAGTACAATATGTTCATGGTTTCCATTCTGTCTTATTGTTTAAGTATAGTGTTTCTTTTGCAAGCTAAATAGATTGGCTGTTTGGTGTATGTTTCTTTATGATAGTCATTTATAAGGTGTAACCAGAATATAAGAACCTTTCTATTTTAAGGTTTTGGGGGATAAATCATTGATATAATTTTTAAGGGTAGTCCTGGGCTCATGAATACAATAGGAAAGAATTCTTGAGGGGTAACTTATAGTGTTGCTCGTAATTCTTCAAGGACCATTGATACATAGTTTCTTCCTATCTATCTCCAAAATCAAGAAAAAATCTATTGATAAAGATGATATAATGATTATTTGAATCCCTCCATGTTTAATTATTATCCCTCCACATATTTTTATCAAGCTATTCATATAAAAATTATCGTACCCTATTCTACCTTGCATACAATGTATAACTCGCATACCATAAGTACTGCTTACCCAAAAGATGCATTATAAACTATTTACCTAAAGTGTGTTCATTTTGTGTGCTCAAAATCTTAATGTTGCATTTATCTCTTATTCCTTGTCATTCAAAAATAATATTCACATCAAATATTGTAGCCATTTTCTCATCTATCTTAAGTAGCTCTCATATGACATAAGACATTCATGCATTTCATGTGATAGCCCTTCTTGGGTGAAGTGTGTGAGTCTGGTTATGCTTTGGTCATACCCCCTCTTCCCTAATTAAAAATCCTCATAAAGATGGAAGGTTAAAAGTCTCTTCATTAGAATGAGCTACCCCCATAGGTCCTCTCACCTTGGTTCAAGAAGAGCCAAAAGTAGTAGTGAACTAACCATCCCATTTGTTGGGCCTCTCCTGATCATTGTACCCATTCATTTATTTCAAGGTGATGATCCCTCATTATCTCTAATGACATCTCAAGTGGTTCATCACCTTTTAATTTCACCCTCTTCCCTTTTTTAGGGTGTATGAGGCTTAGCGATGATGGTGTGTAACCAAGAACCAATAGGATTTTTTTTGTGTCATTATCAAGGACCTTATCTCCCTTGTTATGGGCTTAGTTTTTAGAGACTATTAAGTGTTTTATTCACCCTATTTGCAAGTTGAGTTTTTTGCCTATGTTCTATTGGTAATCTCATATCTCTTTTTGGAACATTTACCCTTATTTGTGGAAATATTTTTAAATATCTTTGAAGAGTTTTATTAATGTGTAAAAACTAGCATCTCTTCATAGTTGTGCCTAGTTTTTTTGGTCTAGAATCATTCTTTATAGTGGCTAATTCATTCTATCATAGGTTTAAATAACTAGTGCCTATTATTTATAACTTCCTTTATCTCTAAACCTTCTCTTTAGATCTATAAAATTGGAGGGTACTAGATCTTTTTTCTAAATAAATCCTTTAAAAGAGATTATCCCTAAATTGAAATTCTCATCCAGAATAAAACAAGTTTGGAAACTTGTTATGGGTCAGGGCTCACATTATCAAGTAGGACATGATCAGGTTATTCCTCTTCACATGCACCCCTTATTCTCTAACATCCCATTTATTGAAGGGTACCAAAGTGATTCAGATAGTTATAAACTTCTTGTGACTCAAGCTCCCTCTCCCTAAAGAAACATTTCCCCTCTTTCTAGTTCTTTGAATAGTGTTCTCTCTTAACTTCCACCCCATTCACCTTCATTTTTTGATTCAAAAATGGGAGAATGTGACTTAAGAAAGAGGATGTTTAATTTAGATAATGAAAATGATGGAGAGGATGATCAAGATTTGGGTAATTAGTGTAGACCATTCATGATCCCAAGATTTAGACCCATCAATTTCACTGGTATTCTTGGTTTTCCCAATGAGGTCCCTATCAATATTAGAAATGTCCTACCTAAGTTTGAAGGAAACAATGCAGTGTTTGGGGAGAAACATTTAAAATCCTTTTTAAATGTTATTGAAGACTATGAGATTAACTTGGAGGATGTGTGTATAAATATCTTCATCAACACACTTGAGGATGAGTCTCAAGAGTGGTTTAAGTCCCTCCCTAATGGATCTATAGATACTTGGCAAGTAATGATAGGTGCATTCAAGATGCAGTTTGGTAAGAGTATAGACCCCTAATTCTTATTTGCTAAGTTTGAGAGCCTCAAGAATAACCCTAATGAATATGTGAATGTTTTTAATTCATAGTTCAATAAGATGTTAAGGAGGTTGCCTGAAGATATTAGGCCTAGTGGTGCCACTTCTCTAATTAAGTATTGTGATGCATTTGACAAGAAAATGACCTATTATCTTAGAGACAAGGGTGTTATCTCAAATATAAAATAACATCTAAGCTATGGGTAAGCCTTTGATTAAAAGGGTTGATGTCAAGTTGGTAAACCCTGAGAAAACACAAACCTCTAACAAAGGAGTGGACCTAAAGGAAATAGTGAAGTCCTTAGCCACTGTGGTCAAGGAAATTTCTTACAAGCTGGCTAGAGCTAAAAAAGGTTTATCTTATGGTACCTACAATCATGATGATAGGAGAGAACATAAGAGAGAGGGATTAAATTATCACTGAGATCAAGGTCAGGGTAGGCCACCTTTCTAAAGTATAAACAATGATAAAGGAAAGGGGCTGGTAAGGGATGACATGAATCATACTCGAGGGGATGAAAGGGATGTGCCAGATCCTTTGGCTACAAAGATTAACATAGTTGATATTAACATCAATTAGTGTGATAAGTGTTTTCTCCCTCATCCCCTATGTAACACAACCTCTGAAGGTGGTTTAGAGGTAGTTGGTTTTGGAGCTATGTCTGATGAAGATGAAATCTACATAGTAGGTTTCTAGGAAGTGGAGAGTTACATCTTTAGGGGAGAAGGTGTAAGTACCATATTAGTACTAGACTACAAGGACACCCCAACATATGATTGTTTCACTTCAATTTTGATGAACTAGGTGTAATGGTTCCTTCTCCATCAATAGAATTAATGGGTGTTTCCACTGCTTGGGCATTTTGGGATGCATGTGAAAAGGTAAGAGCTCTATTCCTAGACTTTATCTATGAAATTAATAGGATGCAGAATATGAGTTTCCAATTCATGATTTTGAGTTCTTGAGATCAATTGTGAAAGAGAAGTATGGGGACTCTCCCCCATCAATCGAGGATTGGTATTTGATGATTCATGCTATAATTTCTAAGGAAAAGGAGTATAATTTGAGAAGCGAGGATCAAAATACTCCCCCAAAATATGAAGGTATTCTTTCTCCTAGGGTAGAGACCAAGGAAAAAATATCTATTAGAACTAAGGAGGTTCAAAATCCTACTAAGTTTAGTCCTGAACCTTATCATGCTAAATCGAGAGGTGCCCAGGAAAAAAATTGAACCCCTTTCCTATCTAGCATTCCTAAAAAGGATGAACCTAGAAATCCTCCTTTGAAGAATGAAATCAAAATGAGTGGCCCTCCTATTTCTATGCCCCTAGCACTGGAAGGGTATATTCCAAGTGAAAATGTCACAAGTTTAGCCACCAATACTCTGCTGTCCAAATATAGTGTTTGTGACATTGCCTATTTACTGAGTTAGTTAAAGGTCATAATACCTTTTATGGGGATACTTAGGATCATAAAGCATATAAGGAGAGATTTTGAATATTTAGGGTTCACATAAAATGTTAGTACCAATGAAATTTTTGAGGTAGAGCCTCCCCACATCCTCCCTAGAGAAAAGAACACTTCAAAATCTTTCAAGTAACACTTGGAAGTGTACCTAGGAATGACACTAGTAGAGATCCAAATGGATATTGGCCCATTATATACCACCTTGATGATTAGTGGATTGATCATCCATAATTGCATGTTTAATTTTGGTGTATCCTATAACATCATGCCACTAATTATACTAAATGAATTAAGCATAATAGATGATGACTTACCATAGATTATAAAGAAATACCTATTTTTGGTGTGGTAAAAGGGTTGGTGGTACATCTTGTGCAATACCCCAAAAAGTTCTTGAGAATGGATGTCATTGTTGTAGACTATCCACCTAAGTGGGGTATGCTGCTCTCTAGGAAGTGGGTTGCTAGCATTGGTGGGAGTGTTTAGATGGATTTATATTCTGCCATAAAACTTTTGGATGGGAAAATTTTGCCTAAATTAGGAACCATAAATGCTTCATATCTTGGAAGACCCCAAATACTGACTAGATGAAGTTTTGTATGTAGACATAGATATCGAGAGCTTTGTGAGAAATGTCAAGTTTATAGACATGCCCCCTGATGATGGTATCCAAGATGAAGAATTTATTTGGATTATGAATTTTTATGGAGCATGATACAATAATGGAAATAGGGCTAGAGTTTTTCTCTATACCCTTGAGGGCCAAATTTTTAAGTTCTCCTTTTAGATGGCTTTTGAGTGCACAAAAAATATTACAAAATATGAAGCACTTTTGATAGGCCTCCAAATCACCCATGGGTATGGATTAAAAAGGTTTTTAGTAAAGGGTGAATATGATTTAGTGGTTAAATAGGTTTAGTTTTTTTACACCATGAAGCAAAAGAGGTTGAATCAGTATCGAAATGCTATTTAGGATCATTTGGAATGGTTTGATGCTTTCAACATCTAGTACCATACCTGAGAGCTCAATCATTTGGTAGATCTACTCACCAAGAGAGTTATAGAAATTAGAACAAGCTTGGAATTTTTTTTTATGAACATCAAGTTGAAACACTAGTAAGGCCCTCTATTCCAGACAATATTAATCATTGGCAAGTCTTTGATGATGATGACCACATAAAAAGGTTTCTATGATGCATAGAGGAATTTGAGGGAAATATCAAAGACTAGGATTCTATGATTAAGGTGTATGATGAAAAGGAAACCTTGTATGAGAAATAAATAATCAAACTTATAACTAACACTATCCCTAGGGGATTGGTTAGTCTTGAAGTAGCCTTTGATAGAGTTGATCAAGTCAAATCCAAAAACATTTCCATGTCAAGGGACATAACTAAGGTCAACATTGGGATAGAAGAAAATCCAAGGAAGATTTGGATAGGCACTCATTTAAGTGACAAATAAGGGAAAATTTATTGTGTTACTAAATAATTACCAAGATTGCCTAGCATGGTCATATTCAGAGCTAAAAGCTTATCGAGAAGATTTGTTCCAACATGATATTCCTCGTCACCCTAATGTGAAACCATTCCACCAAAAGAAACAACCCATCAACCCCATATTGGCCACTAAGATGAAGGAAGATTTGAAGAAATTAAGAGATGGTGGGATCATTTAACCTGTTAGATATTCATCTTGGGTGGGAAACCTGGTCCCTATCAGGAAGAAAAATGGAGACATCCAACTTTGTGTTGATTTCAAAAATTTAAACAAGGCATATATAAAATATAATTATCCATTACCTAACATGGATAACATGCTCCAAGATGTCACTATATCTAAGCTACTATCAACTTTGGATGGTTTTTTTAGTTACAACCAAGTAGTGGTAAAGGAGTCTAAAAGGTCTAAAACTACTTTCACCACCCCATGGGGTACCTACATGTATATCCAAATGCCTTTTGGTTTGATGAATGCAAACACCACTTTCTAGAGAGATATAGATGTATCCTTCACTAGATTAATCAATTGGTTCATTAATATATATCAAGATGATGTTATAGTTTACTTCAAAAATAGGAGTGACCACCTGGTACATCTGGAACAAATGCTAGTCAAGTGCAGAGTGTTTGGGATTTCCCTTAATCCTAGAAAGTACCACTTTGGGGTACAAAAGGAAAAGTTTATGGACATAATGTGTCCCATAAAGGTGTCATGATAGATCTTGAGAGGGTGGAGAACATTGATAAATTACACATCCAATAGACCAAGAAAGGTATTCAATCTTTCTTCAGCCAAATTAATTTTGTTAGACAATTTGTTTCAAATTTTGTAGAGATTAATTTATAAATCACTTCAATGTTGAAGAAGGTTTAAACTATAAAGTGGGAGGAAAAGGCTACCCAATATTTTCAAGACATCAAGGCAGCCTTTAAAATGGTCTCAATGCTTATTAGCCTAGACTATAGAAGAGAGTTCTAAATCTTTTCATTGACCTCTATGCATTCCATTGCTGCAATGCTACTGCAAAAGAATGACAAAGGTCATGAGCAGCCAATTGCATTTTTTAACAAATCACTTCAAGGATCTGAGATTAGATATACCATAATGGAAAAATAAGCCTTTGTTATTTTGAAATCTATCAAACAATTTAGATCCTATGTTTTGAGTTCAAGGATTATTGCCTATGTCCCTCACACAATGGTGAATGACATATTAACTCAAAATAAAACTTTTGATACGAGGTATCAATGGGTCAATAAAATTCAAGAATATTACCTAGAGATACATAACACCAAGCTGATTAGGGGCATGGGTTTGGAGAAGTTTATGATCGAGGAAAATTTAGAAGTTGTGGATGTGAATAATGCAAAAATAATGATGGATAACTATGGATCCAAGTATAGTAGATCCCCATGGTATAAAGACATAGTGTATTACATGAAGACTCTGAGTTGTCCTCCTCATCTAGAGAATAATTAAGGGATATTGAATTTGGTGTCTTAGAAGTATATTCTATTGTAGGATGACCTCATGTGGAGAAACCCATATGGTGTTCTCTTGAGATGTTTAGTGGAAAGTGAGGTCTCTCCAATAATTATAGAATTGCATAGTGGTGTGTGTGGTGGCCATTTTACCCCAAAGGTCACTACACATAAGATCTTTATGGCCATATATTGGTGGCCTGCATTATTCAAAGATGTAACTACCTAGGATAGAAAATGTGAAAATGTTAGTGGTTCTTTGGAAGAATGAAGGCATCCAGATCACTTCCCCTACAATGAATCTTTGTTGAGGGACCTTTCAAACAATAGGGGATGGATTTTATGTGTGAAATATTAGATACCTCAATCACTAGTCATAAATGGATCTTGGTGGCAATTGATTACTTCATGAAGTGGGTTGAAGCAATTCCTATTAGGAGATCAACCCACCAAGTAGTCATAGATTTCTTATTAAACAATATCATTTGTTGATTCAAGTTACCAGTCAAAATTGTATGTGACAATGCTATGTGCTTTAGAGATAAATAATTGAATGCATTATATGAATATTATGGGATTACTTTAGCATACACCTCTAACCATAATCCATAAGGAAATGGACAAGCAAATTGTAGCAATAAAAAATTATTGAAAATTATCAAGAGAACTCTGGTTGACAACAAAATAAAATGGGGTGAGTAGTTGAATTTTGTTGTTTGGGTGGATAGGTTGACTCTGAAGAGATCCACTGGAAAGAGCCCATTTGAGCTCATATATGGGACCTAAGCTATTTTGCCTTTGAATCTACAATTACCTACATGCCAATTCATGCAACAAATGACTATGTAAGGGTTTTGTTGACACTTAAAAATCTTGCTCTAGGTGAACAACCTTATATGGGAATATTTACATATGTGGTGTTAGTGCCCAAAATTATGCTGGAGCAATTTGGGTCTTTGTATGATGAATTCCTTGTGCCTGAGATAAGTGAGCTTCAATGTTTTAGTTTCCTACCTTCCCTCATCAAGAGAGAGATTGAGACATGTAGTTCAAGCAATCATGTTTGTTATCTTGATTAGATAAGTATAGAAGGACATCTATCAAAGATGTAAAATACCTCAAAAAGGTTTGGGAGAGATTGAAGAGTTACAATGTGTAGAGAAAAGATACTATGACATGAGAATCTACAGTGAACAAATGAGGGTGTAACCAAGTCTTTCCAAGCTTGGATCCTTCATGCTCAAGAGAGGAGATATGTCGATGTCCTAGATAAAAATAACAATTTAAAATTATGTTTTTTGGTGATTAAGGTGAGGAGTAGTCTGATGAACCAAATGAAAAATATGTATTTGACTCAAGGGACCCCCAGGAGTAAGATTCAGGGGATGGAAAGATTTTTCACTTCTTCACTTTTGAAGAAAGATGGTATAAAGGGTAAAAGTGGCTATGACCCCAAATTTATTTTTGATTTGGATATGTGGTAGAGTTTTGAGCCCTCAAATATTATGGGCCTCTTTGAAGAATTACCCCACTTACCTTTTGGTGGGCATGGTGTTTAAAATCCTTAGGGCCTGGATGTTTGATTATATAAAGAATATTGGTGTCACGTGGAGGCACTCATGTGTTTGTTAGCTTCAAGGCTTTTTGGAGATTGCCTCACTTCATTTTATGGACATTTTCCAAAGGGTCCCTGAAGGCCCAAATGCTTTATTTTTTGTAAAATAAGGATCATTGCAAGTAGTATGCTTGGTATCAATGAGAACTTAATATTTCTTGTTTGACAACACTAGAAGATCATAACAAGTGAAAAGGTGTGAAATTCCCCAAGATCCAAAAAAATGTTATAAATCTATGATTCAATCACATTTCACCATGTATTATAAAAGGAAGGTCACTTGGCATGCAAAAGAAGGATTTATGTTTTCCCTCTACTTTTCAAATGAGGCTTTAGTAATTAATGGGGTAGGTGCCAATTAGCCACCTCATCTTGGAGCATTAATGGTAACCCTAATTATAAAATGTAAGGGATTATAATTAAGTTTTATTTTTCAAATAAAATCACCCTTCGTATTCAGAGCTAAAGATTTATGCTTCTAAGTGACTAAGTGTGCTAGAGTGAAGAAAAAAGCAAATATAGTGAATTAGAGTATGAGTCTTCAAAGGTCTCCATTTCCACCTGTATGCAACTTTTTCTAATACTAGTAAGTGTTTTGTAACCTTGTATTTTTTTTCAATAAGCAATTGAGAGCTCAGTTGAGAAGTCTTTTAGTGAAAATAAGTTTATTTCTAAGTTAATATAATAACAAGAGAATTGAAAAAGGATGACAAATTCTTTAACAACATCCAAAGAAAACATTGTATAAGTGTTAGAATCAATCAAGGACACTGATGTCATGAATTTGGATTTTGGGCCCCTATTGACTGTCTTGCAAAACCCTAACCCCTTGTAAGCAGTTGCCAATGTTCTATATTATACCAGCAATAGTGTTCCCCCTAGCTACTCCACACTAAGAGCTCATCATAACATGTGCTTGAGCATATCAGCTAGATACCAAAATTTTCATTAATGATAGTCATTCAATGGTATGATCCTTTAATCTCAAAGATCTCAACACCATGCTTGACATTCACCCTCAACTAGAAAGTATCACACTCAGCATCTAAGAATTCCAAAAATACATCAAAAATAATGAGAGAGCCATCTAGGAATTCATGAACTCATGTTGGCTAGCCAAGAAGAGAACCAAGGTCTTAAGGATGTCAAAGAACTTGAAATTGGTAGAATTCAATGAGCTTCCTTAGTATGTTATAGCTATGGCTAGTAAAATTTATGGGGTACCCACTGTTGAGAAGTTTGAGACATGGATGTTTTTTATCATGCTTTTCATGTTATAAAGGAAAAGGAGGATTGACTGGGCCACCATCCTCAGTGAAAAGTTGCATGCATAAATGATGTACCTTCAAGAGGCCATCCTCTCCAAGAAGGAATTTAAAGCTACATTTTATGTCTCCATACTTAATGTATATCCTAGTGCACAATAGGGTTTTCTAAGGACTTACCAAGAACCCCACAGGGATGAAAATCTATGAGATATATCCTGAGGTAGCCCTAGAGGGGTTTAGGAATAGTTTTTTCAGGGTGCATAACTAATTTTTCACCCCCATGATGAGCATATTTTACCCCTTGTGAAGCCTAAATAGAATTTCCACTATGGCCAATCAAGTAATAGAAAAATATGGGGCCACATACATTTAATTTTAGACATTCACATACATCAGGGTTAGTGGCTATGTGGGTACACCTCACAAGCTCCCAAGATATGTGGATGAGAAATTGGTGGTCATGGAGCTGAGACAAATGGTTCGTCCACATGAGATGATTTCTACCAAAAATATCAACAACCCTTTCAAATTACCTATGAAAATTAGGTATTACTCATGCCCCTTAGTGGCCAAGGCAAAGGGATTGGAGCAGGAATTGAGCATGTATATAGTTGATCAGATGCCACCCTGACCCAATTATGACATCAGGTAGTTGGTGAACATGGTGGGAAATATAATATTACATCAGTCTCACTATGAAGACCTTTGGTCTGACTACACCACTGAGGAAGATGTCTAAAATTGGGAACATATGAGGCTAACAGTGTAGGAGGTCATAGCCTACAACATCACTCCTATCCCTAAGGACATGGTAGATGGCAAGATGACACTCTCCTCAATATATAATAGGGATAATATTTAATCCTAGTCCATCACTTAGCTAGACTTCACTATGTAGGAAGACAACTCCATCCCCCAATGAGTGACATGGATAATGAGGAGAACCTTCAGACAGTTGAAGGAACATGAAATCAACCTCAAGACATATAACACCCCTACCCTCCAAGATTTAGGAATTGTAAATGAACTAAATGCCTTCCTCATTACACATAGTAGTGACCCTTTAACCCCACCATCATCTACAATAGGCAAGGGGAAAATAAATATAAGGGACATTGACTTCAAAAAATTGGTGAATGTCGATAAGATGACCATGGAATAATCTAAGGCTAGGTTTTATTTATAAAAAATAATGAGCTTGGATAAGAATTATTATAAAATTCTCATGGGTTAGGTCATACTGACTAGTGCCACTCCCATATCAATTTTAGGGAGGGAAGCTTCAGTGGTGTTGGCCATCTCAATAACCCCATCATGGCTAGTTAAGCACCAATCCAAACTATCTTACCTACACAATTGGCTATAGTCAAGCAGTAACCAAAAACATATTCAAGGAAGAGAGGAAGTGAGGAAGAAGAGGAGACACCAAAGCAAAAGAGAGTTAAGAAGGCCCTCCAACCTTCAATCAAGTCTTCAACCAAGTAGAGGATAGTTTTTTTCAAAGACCCGATCACGAAAGAGTTCTTATTGAAGAGAAGAGAAGATCAAGCTTCTTACACATAGAGGGTTAAGGACATGAGTGAGGGGGAGGACTCAGATGAAGAAAGGTTGATAGTAGAAGTAATGAAAAAATAATGTGCCTTCATTCCCCCTAAGATAAGAATTGGGCAAAGAACCCATAGGGAGAAGCATCATTCCCCATCAAGGATCTTGATGGAGGGAGAATCTATGGAGGGGGAACCTATAATAAAAGAAGGTGAAGGTGATGAGGAAGTGGTTAAGGCTCTAGATGATCCTTTATATTTTGATGATGTTAGGGAGGTTGCAGCTGAGGTAGCTACAAAAGTAGAGGCCTATGTTGAAAAAGAGCCCCACTCCCTAGAGATAGAGGCATTTGTCTAGAATGTTATTTCTCAATCACCTGGGTAGGATAGAGTTGGAGAAGTCAAAGATACCCTGAAGCTAGATGAAAGGGATTATGGTGAACCTAGGGATGGCATTCAATCATCTACTAGTAGTATAATGGTGGGAGAGTAGGAAAAAGATAAAGGAGGAGATGAGGGATCAAGCCTAGAAATGGGCACCCCACAACTTTGGAGGTCAATAAGGGTTCCAAAGAGGGTTCCCTTAAGAATGATATTTCCATTGAAGTCCCTCAAGGGGTCTTTCCCACCATTAAAGTGCATGACCTAAATAAAAATAAATGTTCTAAGGCCATGATTGGTGAAGAGTCACCCAAACATGAAAAGGAAGTCACTATAGCCTCTATGGACCTATTTGCCTAAAGTAATAAGGAAGGAGAAGCAATTATTGTATGCTCCATCCAACCCATGGAAAAGGTGAGATCCATTGACAAATTACACATGGAGTCCCACCAACCTAAGTCTGATTTTGAATTTTTGGAGGGAGTAGAATACGTCCTGGAAGAAGAAAGGGAAAAGTAGGGAAGCAATGAGGACATCAAACAATTTGTGTTAAGTCTTGCTCCCAAGCTAGTGGCATTCTAGGTATCTATTTCCTTATTAGCACCACTCATTACTACCACAAGGCCATCCTCAATGTCAATAACTTTGGCAAGTTTCTAGACTAAGCCCCTTCTTTGGGTTATAGACCAGGTGAAGAAAAATAAGGATGTGATGAGTAAGATAGGGGATATTGACATAGCACAAATTATTCAAAAATAAAATACTAAGCTCCTAAAGAAGGATACATTTCATGCCCAAAGGACATTCACTGATAAGTGGGAAAGAAGTGTTAAAGTAGCCATTCCTCCTCTAGATGTATTAAAAAAGAATGCTCCCCTAGAAAGCTACTCCATATACAATTATAATCTTAGGGAGAAATAAAGGAAGGAATTTAAACATACTTCACAAGTCCTGGTTGACATGGTGACATAGAATGTACAAAGATAAAGCCACCATGGAATATCTAAAGGAAAAGAACCAAGATATTATCTAGTACTTGCAAAAGTTACTAAGTGAGCCTCAGGCAGTGATTCCAACTATAGTCCAAGCTCTTGAACCTTCCCTTATCTCCCTTGGGTAACTAGACTTTTCCTACAATGATGATTTGAAGACTAGAGGATGGGCAACAAAATATTAACAAAAGGATTTGACAACCTAAGCCAAGGAAGTCATTTATTTAGCCATGGAATGGATTGATAATGAGACAGATAGATGAGGAGAGTGTATCTCCATAGCATTTGTATATGATGCTACTATCAAGAGTTGGGAGGCACTCAAGCCCAAAATAGATGAGATATGTAATATGGGAAAATATTCTTTAGTAGAAGAAAATATTGTCTCTTTAGATGATCTTAAAATGCCTAGATAATGCTAGTTGGCCATAAAGCATAGGCTAACCATGATCAAGGAAGGAACTTTTGATATAAAAGGAGGAGAACAATCTCTGAAGACTACATGGACAAAATTTGAGGCCACTTTGAGAGTAATGGTGAAGCTTGATGGTACAATGGACTTGAAAAAAGAATGGGTGGAGGATGATTTGAAGAACCTCATTGATGCACCCCATGGAGCCTTCGATAGCCAAAAGATAAGGGAGCTAGTATCACTTGAATAGTCCTATGACTAGTTAAAGGAATCGGTACATAAGTAATAGGGAGTGCTCTAGAGGACCAACAACTAGCTAGAAGAATATAATGACAAATTCAAATATCAAGTGGGCCTGGACAAAAATATCCTCACCACTATGATTGCAAATTTTGTTACATATAAGAACAAGTTGGTGAAGGACACAGTCACCAATGTGGATTCTACATCATGACTAGATGCCCTTGATTTTCTTTCCCAAAGTTAAATCATTCCATACATCCCTTTATCTTCTTGTCTTTTTCTCCCTTCCTATCCCTTTTTTCTCTTTTCTTGTGAGAAACTATTTTACATTTCTTGGTAGTGGCACATCCCTTTTTGGTTTTGTTTTATTTAATAAAGGGACATCTTTATTTCTTTGAGCAAGTGGATAAAGTTTTATTTTGTCCCTTATGTGTTTCTTTGGTGTGTACATAACTGTTAATATTCTTTTATAGTAGGGAATCATATCTTTCATCATCATGAGAGAACAACTACAAGTCTGAGGAATCAAGTTCATTACAACCAACCCCAAGCTTATGAAGGAATCTTATAACTAGGGTATCTTTGTATAATATGTGAAGTATGGATATGAAATTGTATAAGTAAAGGGGGTTTATCCCTTTATAAATGTCAGCTAAAATTTGAGTATAGAATATATAGCTTAGAGAGTCATTCATGTGTAGTGCCCTGGTGCCAAATTGATTTTGGTTTTAAAATTATTGGCAAGATTTGAGATCATCCATGATGTTCCCTTGTTATATAGTCATTCTACATAGCATCTTGTGCTATCAATTTTTCAAAAATTATATTTTAATTGATCCTTTCTTAGTGAATGAATAAATTATGTTCATGGTTTCCATTCTATCTTGCTGCTTAAGAGTGGTGTTTCTTTTTGTAAGCCAAATAGATTGGTTATCTGTTGTATGTTTCTTTGTGGTCATCATTTAGAAGGTGCAACCAAAATGTAAGATACTTTATGTTTTAAAGTTTGTGGGAATAAAAAATTGATAGCATTTTTAAGGGTAGTCATTGGCTCACAAATACAATAAGAAAGAATTATTGAGGGGTAACTTTTAGTTTTGCTTGTAATTCTTCAAAGACCATTTATGCATAGTTTCTTCCTAGCTATCTCCAGAATCAAGAAAGCATCTATTGATAAAGATGATATCATGATTGTGAGAATCTCTCCATGTTAAATTATTACCCCTCTACATATTTTTATCAAGCTATTCATATAAACATTTTCCTACCCTATTCTACCCCACATACAACATATAGCTCATGTACCATAAGTGTTTCTTGCATAATGGATGCATTATACATTGTATACTTAAAGTGTGTTCATTTTGTGTGCTCAAAATCCTAATTCTACATTTATCACTTATTCATTGTCATTCAAAAATAATCTCCACATCAAAAATTTCAGCCATTTGCTCATCTATCTTAAGTATCTCTCATATGACATAAGGCATTCATGTATTTCATGTGACAAGCCTTCCCAAGTAAAGTGTGTGAGTCTGGTTATGCTTTGGTCATACCCCCTCTTCCATAATTACAAATCCTCATTAAGGTAAAAGGTTAAAAGTCCCTTCAATATAATGAGCTATCCCCATAGGTCCTCTCACCTTGGTTTAGGAAGAGCCAAAAATAATATGGAACTAACCATCCCCTTTGTCAGGGCCCTCCTAGTCATTGTCTCCATTCAGTTCTTTCAAGGTGTTGAGCCCTCCCTAGCTCAAATGACATCTCAAGCATCTCCTCACCTTAGAATTAGACCCCTCTTCCCTTTTTTGGGGCATGTGAGTTTGAGAAATGATGGTGTGTAACTAGGAACCAACATGTGGGACTTAAATGCAGTTTGTAAAACAACCTCTGGGGTTTTAGAAACTAGTTCTTTGAATTGATTTGGGGGTGAAAATGGGAGAAAGAAATATAAATAATTTAAATAATTCTATCTAAGGTGATGCGACAATATTTTTTAGAATATTAATATACAATTGCATAAAATATTTTGAATATTTAAACTTCATATATTATGAAAGGAGAATATACATGAATTCAAGTCTATAATGTAAACAAGAACCAATACTATAGAAGCAAAGAATGGAAATAATATAAAATAATAAATCTTCACTTAGATTGACACAAAACACCACATCCTCTTCATTAGTGGGTATAAAACATCATACAAGAGGCCAAAAGGCACAATACATAATATTTGATCTTTCTCATGAGGGGCACCTATTAAGGGCATAAAATGAAAAATTCTATTTACTACTACTTTTATTTTAAAAACTTGAACTATTACAAAATGGCTACTCTTGAAAATAGTCAAGGAAAAAATATACAACACCCCCTACAATAGAAAAGAGCCCTACTTATATAGGTAAAATAGCCTTTTGAGAGAAAGACACCTAGAACTAGGCACTTGTACCCATGATGAGGTCTTTACAATTGATTAGGGAGCTCTAGCTCATGAGTACAGTTGGTCTTATGAATATTAGATATGGTGTAACTACAATGCCTTATGATGCTCATGATGCCCAAAGTAAGCATAACGATGACATGTATCTACCTCTAGAACTATTGTTGAAATGATATTAAAAATAGGGGCCCACTTGCTTTAGCCGATGGCATAACTCCTAGGTATGATAGGAGACAACTTACCTTAGATGAGCACATGACACCATGTGGAAGGTTCACCTCTTTTTTTTTATAACTACTTGGTGGGCCCTATTTCCTTCTTCACCAACCAATGACACTACATGAAGCTCTGAAAAATGAACCTTTGCTCCTAGGGAGAATCATGATGCCATGTGGAAGGCTGACATTTATCCTAGAAAAGCTGAGAAATCTTTTACAAAAATGAGCATGGGGGTGCCACGTGAAAAATTAGCATTCCTCTTAATTATAATAGTAAGCCCCATTTACTACCCCTATTAGCCAATGGTGCTATATGCAATCCTAAAAAATAAATCTCCCTTGGATGAGTGCTCATTCACCATGTGGAGAGATGGCACTTCTCCTAGGGAAGTCAATAAATTATTGAGTTGAATAAACATCGATCCAATATGTGGTAGCTATGGAAGGAAGTTAAGACTTTAATAAAATACAAAAAGGGACCTAAGAAAGCTGAGGCCAAGACTTGGGTAACTAAACTCATCAAGCACATTCTAGACAAAAATCCAACTACTTCAAAATGTATAAAATGTGGATCATGATCCAAAGTTCTTGGTGATTCATAGGGGCATCTACCTATGGATGAGAGGACACAAAATTCTAGTTTTATGGACCAGTTGAAGATTTTTTTTCAAAAAATAAGGAAGTCCATAATGCTTATAAATTTCAAAGAGCATCCTTTAAAGGCACCCACTCTTCTTCTTTTGGCTAGGTCTTCTTCTTCAGATCCTTAAAGGCTTTGTCCAGGTTGATGATCTCATTAAAGGAGATGTTGCTTGGGCCTTAGACTAATACCAACATCTGGAACTCAAGCTAGGCAAGAGGTTACATTATGGTCTCCACCTTAGAGACACTTTATGATTGATCAAGAGCCACAAACATAGTCTAGTCACTCTATTTATTTTCTAGTAGCTCATTTATTTTATCCTCTAAGAGAATGTTGTTATCCACAAGGAATGGGGAGGAAGGAAATTACGCCACAATATATGATGATATGGATGATAAGGGTGGATGAGTGAGAAATGACATGAGAGAAGTGATTGGTTATGCTAAGAAAAGTGGTGCAAGCTTGGTGATAGGTTGGATGGATGAAAAAGGTGTAAGGGAGGTGATTATTTGGGTAATGGAGAGTGACATAAGCTTGATAGAAATAGAGGAGGGTGATGAGGGAGTGGAGAAAGAGGTATAAGTTAAAATAAAGGGTTGGGAAAATCATACCTATTTTTTTGGAGGCTTAAAGGAAGGACTAGAAACTTATGTCTCAGTCCATCTGGGCTGAGATGACCCCACCACAATATACCCTAAAGAGGCCTATTGCTATTTCAGGGTAGTTGGATATAGATATAGAGGTGTCCATGTTAAAGGTCTATAGACCACTATAACCTCTTCTTCTTTATTTAGAGGGGCATCTTCCTCTTCTTTATAAGGAGTATACTCTTTTGTTTCTTATTTTACAAAGAATTCTCCTTCTACCAAGGTTTCTACCTCATGGTACTTATCCTAGAGGTTTTAAATTTTTTTATCCATGTACATGTCATCAAAATTTAGAAAGGGCTTGCCAATTTCTTTCCTATATTTATAATAAGTGTCTATCTTCTCATGTATCTAATCCCTTTTGATGATTTGTTCCCTTAGCCCCTTTGTCAATTTCTTTGTGGGGTCGAATTGCTAGACTATGTCATAAAAGGACTCTCATTGCTTGCAAGTGTCTGATGAGATCTTAGATAGATCTAGTTAATATTTGATGTCATCCTTTATGGGTGACCTCCATTATTTGAGGTATGGTTGGGGATAATTATTGAGTGGGGTGATGGTCTTCAAGGAGGCTATGTGGCCAACTGAGTCATAATTCCATTTATCATCAATGAGGTTGAGGTCGAGCTTTAAAAGCTTGAGTATAAGTATGCAATTTTGTGAATTTTTCACGACCATGATGCCTCCTTTTGAGAATGGGATGTCATACAAGGCCTTCTTATTCTACCCTACACCATATACTTAGTCCATTGCATCAAGTTGGTGAGATAAATCTAATACTAAAGTTCTATCTATGAGCAAGTGAGGGAGCCATAAAGGTTCTTCCATGAATCTATGCACCTAAATGAAGGTAAAATGGGCCCCAAAGAACCAATAAAATGAAATTTGGTTGTTAATAAGCCATGACCTCTATAAATCAGTCATAATGAAGGTGATGGCCTCTTGGCTAAGGTCAATGAGGACTAGGGATAGGAAGCTCTTCAAGAACTCATAGTAATCCTATGTGATCAACAAGATATGGGTCCATGCGATGATGGGGATCACCATATTGGGATGGATGCTTATCTATATAGAGTTGAAGGTGAATTATGAAGAGAAGAAGTAGGAGTACTGATATAGAATTAGGTGAAGGAGGAAGAAGGTATATCAAAAGGTATTTAGTGTTGATAAGTTTTCTAGCTCATTTTTCATGGTGGTGGTGATGGCATATAAAAGGTCCATCATGTACACCTCCTTACTCACTATCTTCAAAAATAAGACTGGCCCTAATTAGAAATCAATGATGTGATTAACCAAGTCCATACCAACATAGAAGGGGCATCTTTTATTTCCTACATCACAAAGCTCATGAGAGTGATGGTTAGAGGAGGTGTTTTGATGTAGTTATTCTAGAGGTAAAAAATTATGAACTCTGTCTTGTAGACCTAGGTGTCCCAAACATTCTATAGGCTTTCCATACTATAGATGTTAGCTTTGGGGTCAGTTAGGATTCATAGCATCTCCCTTATGGCATTGACACTAACATCAACTTTTAGGTGGTTATTTCTTATGATAGTACTGGTGTTAGCATCTTACCTATCTACATAGAGGGTAATGATCTCTAGGCATGGGTACACAAAAGGTACAATGTACTAGGCTAGCATGGAGTTCCAAATTATGTATCCAAATGACTCATAATTGTTACTTCATAATTTTTAGATCATTCAAGCATGAGCACCCTTTCTTAGTTTCTTTGGGTTTTTATCCAATTTAGGGTTAGATATTTCATCTGCATAATCCATGACCAGTGTGTGGTCTCTACAATGCCCCTTGGCTATACTTTTGACATTTGACATTTTTAGCTTTGGTCTAGCCAAAGTGAAATCATATGATTTGCTTACCACATACTATGAGAGAAGGTTTCCATGACCACCTAGCCCATGGGTTATCTACTTCCTTAGATTCTTTCCACTACCAAATGATGATGTAGAAGTTTCCATTCTTATGAATTCATCTAAAATTTCTCTATGCTTAAAATAAAACACTAGATATTGGTTCTCTACTCACAACTCTATCAATTCTTGGCTTAAATATTTTTGCTTAATATTATCTATTTTTCTTCGTTGTCTTGAAATTATTAAAGCATTTAAGTGTTTGACCTAATGAAGAGAGGGGTATTTATAAGCCAATGTTTGTAGTCACAATCATCATGCAAAAATTTAAATTCAAGTGCCCCATAAATGTTGAGGGAAACACACATTCCTAAGAAGTAACTTGTAAGATATTTTTTAGAAATCCTCATGGGAATTTGTAAAATATATATTATTTGACATTAATGGTAGGAGGAGTGGGTAGATAAGAGTCTTTCAAAGAATGTTTCAAAAACAAGGAGAGCTAGGGTGAAAACACCTGGTAACAGGATGAGCCATTTGTGCCAAAGGCACTTATTAAAAAAGAAATAACATTTAAGAAAGGAAAATGAGTGAATAAAGGATAATAATAAAAAATGGAAACTAAGTTAACTATATACAAGGGGAAGTTTGGTTAATTAATTAAAGTGTTTCAAGTTGATTTTGTTAACTAGAATCCCCAATGCATTTCCTTCTCCATATTCTAACTCAATTACATTAATTTTTATATCACAAATGATTCAAAATGGCCCCATCCATAGGGAATCAAAATTTTCATGTTGGCATGGATTTGTGGCCCTTTAATTGTATTTAAGGACCAATTACCCTAGTTTAAAGCCTAAGTCTAATGTTTTCTTATTGAACTATTTCTTGACTGCTTGCTATTAGGTGACCTTTGCATTGCTTTGTTTCTCTATTACTTCTTAGAGTTATAGTAAATCTACCATCCTAACATCCATCAATCTATTTTCAATTATTTCAACTAACTTTAAAAGATGTAATGTGGGGATTTCTATTGATATGGCTGTGAACACTTCCTTCCCATATACTAGTTTATATGGGGATGTCTTAAGGATTTGTTTGGGAGTAATTTGGTCTACCCACAAGGCCATTTTTACATGCATCTACCACTCCCTTTATTTATCCGTGCCTATCCTTTTGATTAGCCTAGTTAGATTCTTGTTTATTGATTTAACCAACCCATTCCCTTATGGGTAATAGTTAGATGAAGTCTTCAGGAAAATTCAATTTCAGAGGGAAAACTCTATAATCTTGGAGCTAAGGAAGGATTTTTAATTATCATAAATGATCATTTTTGGTGGGATAAACCTTGATACTATCTCTTCTAAGAATTTTAGGATCACATTCTTAGTTGCCTCCTTCATCAGGGCTACTGTGGTCCACCTAGTGAAGTAGTTCATGGCTATAAGTATCCATTTGTGGCTTGGGTTAGATATGGGATTGATCATCCTAATGAAATCCAAGCCCCACTATGTGAAGGGTTCATTGGTCATAACTGGATTCAATGATATAGCTAAATTCTTTCACTTGCCCATGAAGAATTAACATTGCTAGCATTTATTAACTAACTGATGGAAATCTACAAACATGGTTGGCTAGTAGTATCTTGCATGCATGATATTGGTAATGATGGTATTTTTTGAGAAATGGCCACATGGAAGGGTGAAGTGCATATCCCAAAGTATCTTCTTAGCTTCATGATTTTTGATACATCAAAGTAGATCTCTATCAAAGTTCCTCTTAGATTGGACTCCCTAGACTAGTGTGTAGTTATCCCCTTGAAACCTATAGAATCACCTTTAATGTGTGAGGAAACCATTAGGATATCATCCAATTTGCATGAAATGAGTTTTTTCAATAATCCAAGACCCATCAGTTTCATATTGATTTAGTAGAACCACTTCCAATGTGTCATGTTCTTCTATTATGGCATCTACACATTGGGCCAAGTATTCATAGAGTCCTCTTCCCTAGATCACCTTGGTTGACCTAACTTCAATTTCATATTCTAGGATCTTGGTGATCCAATTTTTCCTTTTTTTATTGATCTCTACTTTCATTATATATTCCCTGATGCTAGAATGCACCACATATACCATTATCTTACTTTTTGTCACAAGGTGCCTGAATTTTTTGAGGCCCTTGACAATGACAAAATACTATGTTTTAATGAAATTATACTTAGTATCATACATGCATAAGGTTATTGAATATAAAGTGATCGGGTGCTCACTTCTTTATTCCTCCTTTTGATTTAGTATATATGTCAGGCTCTACTTACTCCCTTAGGCATACATGATGAAATATTTGGAGAAGTTAAGATAGACTAGCATGGGCTATTTGATATCAATTATTTAATTTTTTCAAATGCATCTCTTCCTTTTGTGGTCTATTTTAAGGGTTGGTATTTCTTTAGCATCAGTGTGATTGGCTTTACTAATCCTATGAAGTCAGATATGAACCTACTGATGAAATTGATCTTTCCCAAGGAAGATCATACCCTCTTCTTGTTTATCAATAAGGCTAGGTCCCTGATGGCCTTTACTCTTTTTGGATTAATGTCAATCCCTTCCTTGGATACCATTTATCCAAGTAACTTACCTTGTAAGAATCTAAAAACACATTTCTTAGGGTTAAGAGACACCCCAAACTCTTGGAATTTTGGGAAAACCTTCTCTAAATGATCTTTCTTCTTAGAGAATACAATGAGATCATTTAAGTATATGAGAATGGTATTATTGAGTAGGGTTTTAAAGGTTATATCCATAGCTCACTAGAAATTAGCTCTTATATTAGAGAGGTTGAAAGGCATCTTCACATAAGTGAAGGTTCCCCACTTTGTGGTAAAAGTGGTCTTATGTTGATCCTCTTCATTGACCCACACTTGGTTGTATCCTGAGAATCCATCTAGTAGAGAGAACATTTTCACACCTACTACTATCTAGATTATCTATTCCATTAAAGGAAGGGGGTAATGATCTTTAGGGGATGCTTTGTTTATGTCTCTAAAATAAATGGATAACCTTATCTCTCCATTCTTATTTCTTACTAGAACCAAGTTAGATACCCAAGTTGAATGTTTGATTGGGTATATGATTCGTGAGTAGATCAATTTACTCAGATCTTGAGCCATGAGAGACTCAATCTTTGGTTTTATCAACCTTTACTTTTGCTAAACAAGGTGGGATCCTTCTACCAGGTCTATGGTGTGTTGGATGAACTCACAGTCATACCCTTTCAAATCATCATAAGTCTATACCATGACCTCTTCATAATTTTTTTAGAAATAAATCAATCGCTCCTTATCTTCTTGGGGAACTTCCTTCCCAACCTTTAGTTTTATTCCATAACTAACATCAAGCTCAAATTAGTCACCTTTATCTACAATAAACTTCCATTTTTCATTCCTCACATCATCAAAATCAAATAAATTCTCCAAGGTGATCAGCCCTTTCAAAAATTTGTTGGATTTTAGTTGCATGATTTGGTCCTCATAGGCTTCCTCAATCTTTGGTTGTAACTATTCTACAAATTCATATGATTGTTGAAGGAACATGGAAATATAGGCATCAATTTCAAACACTTGCTAGTTTTGGTCATTTTTAGGAATAACAATTTTGATAATTACTTACACTACTTATTTATTGGTCAATAATTCTATTACTAGGTCAAACTAGGAACCGATCATTGCCATCTTATCCACCTCTACATTTATGGTCCCAGGGATGATCTTAATGTTGAAAGCTTTGAATGCTTTGATCAAATACCATATCCGATGGTGGTAGGATACCATTTAGACATTCTTCATAGATATGACTCCTCTCACCCATATTACCACTAATTCAAAATCTCTAAATACTTTTATTTACTTTATGCCCATGTTCTTGGAAAGGCTAAGGCTATAGATTAGTGCTTTGTATTCGACTTCATTGTTCATGCAGTATAATTGGAATCAGAAGGCTTAGTGGATCTCTTTTCCATATGGAGATACTAACCAAATGCCTTCTCTAGAGCTAGTTTTGCATTTTTCACCATCAAAATATATATTCCAATATTTTGAACTCATTTTCAAGCTCTTTGCTTTGATCATCCTCATTTTTCATGACCTTAGGGATAACTTGATATACATCATGAATTACATAGGTCATAAGGCTAGTGGATTCAAAATTCACAAAAGGATCATTCTCAATAAATTCATTAATGAGGACTTCTTCTAGGCTCTTATTGTCTACCACTCTTTCTTCTTTGAGCATTTATATATAATGTGTCTCCCTCTTTGAGAATAAAGTGTGAATCACCTCAAAGTTCATCATAGCATCATCTGTTATGGATTATGGGTGTAGTGTCTTAGAAAACACCTTTAATTTTGAGCCATATTTGGCTTCAGGATCAAATGGGACCAATCCAATGATAGGTATCTGCCTATCTTGGTGTTGAAATCTCTTGATAAACATAACCCAAATATTAGAGGGATGTCTATCACTACAATTTATTTTTATACAAATGCTGGGAAAAGAATATAAGGTGAGGGGAAGATCCTTGATGATACTTATGGTTTTAACTTTATTCTCATCCAACTGCATTACTCCTTTATTTAAAGGCTCATATTTTGGTTATAGTGCATCTGCGATCTACTTAGGAATCACTATGGTGTTAACACTAGAATCAATCATGGAATTGTGCAAAAACTTATTCTCCATGATAAACATTAAATAAAATAGGGTAGGTTTTATTTTATTTACCCCTTATTTGGAGTTTATGAATGTGGATGGTGTTTAGGGTTGTGCACTCATGCTAGCTTCCTTTCCCTTTATCTATGCATGTTCCATAAATAGTTTTCCTCATGTGGGATTTTCTCAGTCCTATAAGGTTTCTTTCAGTAAGACATATGCTTGGGGATAGACAAGACATCTTAAAGATAAAAATTGGTTGGAACTTTATTTAGTTATTCAACCATATTGTATGACCCTATAAGAGGGACCTCGAGGTCCTTTACCTTATTTTATGTTGTTTTGATCTAATTTTTATATGTTAGAGGTGGTGGTTGGGGTCCTAAACTATTTTCAAAGGTCACTTTAGGCCTTATGAAGTATTCTTAGGTCTCTACCAGTCTCTTTTTAGATCAAGTGAAATAGTCTTATTAGACTTGCATAGCTTTATACATGGGGATCTCACTTGCATAAACTACATATTCACCTTCTACCCAAGAGAAAAGTGTATGCTCTGAGGCTATCTCCTCCTATTATTCTAAGAACATTCCCTACATCTGCACCATTAAGACAACATTCTCAATACCTAGGGATTGGTATCTATATGAGGTTGAGTTAAGTGTGTTTCCTTATCTTCATTGATTGATAACCTTATATTGTAGATTAACTTTCAAAAAAATTTAGGGTATGTGGGTGTCATTGCATGGGAAGCACCATGAATTTGAATCATCCACCAAGTTATTTTAGCCTATGACTAGTTATATGTTTGAATTTGGTGAGATAATTTATAAAGGATCATGCATCAAAATTATTTTATTCATAAGTCACATCTAATAATTTGATACTTGGTGATTTGGTTCTTAGTGATTTGGCTTTTGCTTTTCCTAGTACTAGTTATTCTAGTGGGGTGCTCTCCTCTCTTGGTAGTTTTTAAAATGGGGCTTTAGATGCATAGCTTGGTGCCTTTTGAGATTTATGATCTCATTGGATAAGTTATACAAGATGATTTTCATGTCGTTCATCTCCATAATTAGTGAGGATGAAGAGGACATGTTTGCATGAGTAAGCATGTATACATATATGGAAGGTGGCACTTGTGATGTGCTTGGCTACTCTTTTTGTAACAACATTGATATTTATGGGAACATTAGCATTAATGGCCATGGAGGAAGTTTTCCATCATATATTAAGTTATTCTCTACTCTAACTACTATGTCATATGCATCTAGGAGCATTTGGTCCCTGAGAGATTGAATCATGACATCTATGTCCAAGTTTAAGGCCTTGAGGTAGAAGATAATGGCTATACCTATGGGTAGTCAAGCCATTATTGGTATATTTTGCCAAGTCTTATCAAACCTAGTATTAAAATCTATAATAGCCTTTTATAGGGCTCTCTTAATAGTTTTTAGTAACTACAAGAGATATGACTGATCCACTTTCTCATTAAATCATTCAAATAATATATTACCCGAGTCATCCTAGGTGGTGATGGAGTGAGGTAGTAAAGATCAGTACCATTCAAAATCTTACCCTTTGAAATAAGTGGCTAGTAACCTTAAAGACACATTATATTATGTGACATAGTGTATTGTGTTTACATTGACAACAAATTGGAGATGTTTTGCTACATTCTTGAAATCCTCCCCTAAGAAATTAGGGAGTGCCTTTAAGGTATTTATGGGAATAGGGTCCCATGTAGCTAGGGGTATCAAAGGGATAAGTAAGCTACCACTATTCCATGCTATGAAGTTCCTTGGTGAGCCTTGAATAGCCATACAGTTATATTGTTGAGTAGTGATAGATCTTGTGGTCCTCAGAGGTGGTGATAAAAACCCTATATTATTTACTATTTGTGACTTCATAATGAGCCTATGGCTCATAAAATCTTTTTTCTATTCAAGTAGACTAGATATCTAGTCACATCAGGCACGTTAAAAAATAATAAGTTGTTGACTCCTAAAACTCTCACTCTAGGCAAAAATTTTTTTATGGGAAGCTTTATAGATGTGGGACTCAAATGCAGTCTATAAAGTAAACTCCAGGGTTTTAAAAGTCAGATCTTCGAATTGATTTGGGGGTGAAAGGGGAGAAAGAAATACAAATAATTGAAATAAATCTATCTAAGGTGATTCACCAAATTTTTTTAGAATATTAATCTACAATTGCATAAAATAGCTTGAATCTTTGAACTTCATAAACTATGAAAAGAGCATATACATGAATTCAAGTCTATAATGTAAACATAAACCAATACTATAAAATTAGAGAATGGAAATAATAGACAATAATTAATATTCACTTAGTTTGACATAGAACACAACATCATCTTCATTAGTGGGTATAAAACATCATACAAGAGAACAAAAGGCATAGTACACATTATTTGATCTTTCCCTTGAGGGGCACTTGTTAAGGTCATAGAATGAAAAATGCTATCTGCTTCTACTTATATTTTAAAAACTAGAACTATTAAAAAATGTGTACTCTTGAAAATAGTCAAAAAAAATCCACAACACCCTCTATAAAATAAAATAGCCCTGCTTATATATGTGCAATGACTTCTTGAGAGAAAGACACCTAAAACCAAGCACTTGTACCTATGATGAGGTCATTACAACTGACTAGGGAACTCTAACTCAAGAGTGTAGTTTGTATTTTGAATCTTAGATATGGTAGAACAACAATGTCTTATGATTCCCAAAATAAGCATAGTGGTGACACATGTTTGCCTCTAGAACTAATTTTAGAATGTTTTTAGAAACAGGGGCCCACTTGCTTCAGCCAATGGCACAACTCCTAGGTTTGATAGTATAAACCTTGCCTTAGATGAGTGCCATGATGCAATATGGAAGGTCCACCTCTTTTTGATTTTAACTACTTGGTGGGCCCCCTTTCCTTATTCATAAACTAATGGCACTAAATGGAGCTCCGATAAAAAGAACCTTTTCTCCCAAGGAGCCTTGTGATGCCATGTGAAGGGTTGACACTTGTCCTGGAGAAGTTGAGCATTCTTTTACAAAAATGGACAAAATGTCACCATGTGAAAAATACATGTTATTATTCATTATAATAGTGGGACCTATTTAATACCACTATTGACCAATGGCTCTACATTAAATCTTGACAAAATTAATCTCCCTTGGATGAGTTCTTTTTTTCCATGTGGAAAGATGGTGCTTCTCTTGGGGAAGTTGAGAACTTCTTGAGTTGAACAAGCAGAGAGACACCATGTGATAGCTACAAAATGAAGTTGAGACTTTATCTAATTATAAAAAGGGACCTAGGAAAGCTGAGGTTGAGACTTGGGTCACTAAACTCATCAAGCATGTTCTAGACAAAAGGCCAATAGCTTCAAAATGTACAACACATGGACAATGTACAACACATGGATCACGATCCACATGTTTAATGGATTGTTTGCATTCTAAAGGTTTCAAAAATTTAACATGGTTACTCTTGTGATGTGTTATCCCTTTAATTTATGTCAAAACTCACCCAAATCAATATTTTATCACCTTTTCAAGGCAACCAAACTTATTTTTGGCACTTGACTATGTATGCACATAAGGTTATTAATACATATGAACTATGTATTGGAGGTTTTCACTTGTTATTGCATTAAAAATATATAAAATTCCATTCTAACAAGGATAATATTACCTATAGGTCATCATCTCAATCCAATACAATAACCTACACTACAAGAAACATTAACTCACCTTCTTTCATAACTGTTATAAGCACAAACAAGGTTCATGGCAGAGTTATCCATTTTCTAAATTTATCCATTCCAAATCACTACTTTCCATAAAAATAGAGTCGAAAAGATATTAAATTTATTTTGAATTAGATTACTATAGAATTATCTTCTTTCAGAATCTCCTTTAACTTCTTCCAACTATTCTCTCTCATGACTGTAACTTACAATCCATTACTCAAACCTATAACTATACAAAATGTGATATGACTATGGCCTCAGGGGCCTTTTCATGACAACATATAGTAATAATAATCCAAAAAATTTAATGGAAGATTAAAAAAACTAAAAAATACTTTCTTTTATTCATAATAATCATCAAAAATTACCATTGGAGTTCAACATTACAATTGTAGTCCATGAAATGGACTCTGCCACCTTTCCTTGGAGAGGTTTTAAAGTTTACTTTTCTTTCTCC
Source organism: Torreya grandis (assembly GCA_037957365.1). Lineage (NCBI taxonomy): Eukaryota > Viridiplantae > Streptophyta > Pinopsida > Cupressales > Taxaceae > Torreya > Torreya grandis. Next base: position 2,195,873 of record JARHVA010000016.1, on the reverse strand, counting down.
CCTTTACCATTTTCAGATATCTCTCCTCTCTATCATACTCTCTCCCCTCATAGCATAACTACCTTTAAATCCATACTCATCCAAATTATACACTAGTTTGGGTAGTTACAAAACAAAAACAATTACATGCTAACTCAACATGAGAATTAGTAGTTACTTTCTTTTTTAACATAATTCTTGATTTCCATCAGCTTAGGGACTTAGACTTCAAAATAAATTCAAAACATTATTAACATTACTCCTTATCCTTTGAACCAATATTTTCTCACCTATTTACTTAGTATCATTCTTATGCCCCTTCTAGGCTTAGTTTCAATATTCAAATTTTAAAATTTATACTTTTGGAGGGAAAACTCTAAACACACATAAACTCACTCATATGACTCTTGATGAATTTGTGACAACATATGGATCCTAGAGGATCCTTCACACTCATCTACACTCTAAATTGGATCACCTTTGACCAATAACTAGCATATTACTTTCAACAACACTAAAATGATGTTTGTTTGTTAGATTCTCCTACATCATACTCCCTAAGAGGGAGAAAAATAGAGTGTTATAACTTATTTATTTCCTTGTAATTTAGTCCTTGAGGAACTTCCATGCTAAACTTACTGATCCTTCTCCTTTATTTCTCCTTTTTCCTCATTAGGCTCTTATATTTATTCTTCTTTGCCTTATCCATTCTCCTTTTAAACTCTTCTTCTACCTTTATGAGGTGTACAAGTTGTTTCAACTCTTTGTATTATACCTTTTCAAACTAAATTTGTGCTTCAACATACCATGTTTTTAACCAATGGTTCTTTTTCTTCATTCTTACTCTTGCTCCATGACTTCATTATCCATTGATCTCATTTGGTGATTACTTATTTAGGTGTCTTGGCTCCTTGACATTGTTGGTTCCTTATTCTAATGGCCTCATAGGAATCTCAATCTTTTTCACTTATTAATTAAGACTATCTTTTGATAATTCTTCATTACACTCCACCTCTTGATGTATCTCCACATGACTTTTATCACCTTGGAAGAATAACCTATTGTCTAATTCATCTTCATTATTGTACAATATTGTTTGTTATCTATTTGACTTGTCATCACCATGAAAATCAATAAATAACTCAACTATAACTTCACCTATTTAATAATTTACATTTTTCAACTTTCTCATGCTCCATTTGCTTGCTTACTAGTGTGTTTGCTTGTGTCTTTGTTTGCATAACTATTTGTACTTCACTATGTTGTTCCATTCTTGATTCTTTTTTGAGCTAATCCATGAGCTTCTCTTTTTATTCTTCACCTATTTGAATCCCTTTTTATGGAATAAAAATATCTTATATAACCTTCAATTACTCCTCCAACATGAGAGTATCTATTGCTTCATCAACTTCATCAAATTTTGGACCATAATGTCTTTCATATTCTTCAAAATTATATCTTATCCCATCATGTGAAGTCATTATCTCTTCATTTTTCATCAATGCTTCACCTATATTTGCTTTGTAACTCTCACCTTGTTGCCCACTTGTACTCATTGACAATCTTTGCCATGTTTTAAATTATTTTTCCATGACCTTATTGATTGATTGAAATAAATCTTCATCATACTTGTCATAAATGATTTTTTTACCACTATAATTTCTTTTGTTCTCTTCATACCTTTCATATCTCATCGAGTTAATCATCTACATCTTAAAATATTTGGCTTTGTTTGACTCCACCATGTCTTCTATTTTCTCCTTAAGCTTGCAACCTTTTTCTTTAATGCTTTCTTGGAGTGTACCTGCTAGACTATATTTATGCACCCATTTCATGTTTTCACAACCCATTTTATGCCTTTCACTCTCTTGGATTGATATATATTTATTATATAACCTCTTTCATGATTTTTGGTTTGATAACTTGTTATCTCAACTTGATGCAATCTACCATTTATTTCTTTTCTCCTTGTTTATTCTTGTCTTTTACTTGAATTATTTCATTGCATGACCTATTGCTTGAGGTTATCCTTATTCATCCCATTAGTTGTTTCCTTGAACCACTTAATCCAAATATAACCATGTTCTTGTCCTATATTTGAGGGATATACCTTATTATTCTTTCTTCCAATATGCATATTATCTTCTTTTTTCTCAAATGTGCAATCATAATAAATGCTTAAGCACTCACTTACCTACATATAAGACTACTTCATGTTTTAGTTTCATGTCTTCATGGTTTTCTATATTTTTTTCCTTATGTGCTACTTTTCTTGCTTTAGCTGCAATTTTTTTCAAAGCATCATGAAATTCCTCCTCCATCTCATCCTTAGCATGTTGAATGCCTTCATTCTCTATAATCTTGACTTTTATAACTAGTTATCTTTCCTTATCTTCTTATTTTAACTTGATGTATGATGTACTAAACCTATCCTTCACAAGATTTAAGGCCTTATGCTTGGTATTCATCAAACTTTTATTGATACCTACATACATAAACTCAAATTGAATGTTAGAATATAAAATAAGAGACCACATATTCTCCATGAATGTCTCTTACTTAGACATTCTCTTTTTTGCTTGTCTTCTCCCTTAAGTGATTCTTTTGGCACTTATCTCTCCTTGTTCTCATCAATGAGAACTCTTTTCTCCACTTCTTTGTCATGTTTATCTCTTGTAAACTCCTCAAATATCATACCTATATGGGATGTACTCCCTTTCTTCTTCTCTTTTCTTAAAGCACTCATCATATGCCTTCTCTCTCTCCCAAGTATCTCTATTGTCTACTTCAATCTTTTTCTCACATGAAATCTAATCCATTATATTTATTTATATTTCATGAGCTTCACCATGAGATATATCTTATTCAAAATATGCCCCAACTATCTTCTCATCTCTTTTACTTCTTCCTCTACATCTATCTTCTTTCTTTCTCTTCACTTTCTAGGCCTTGTTTAGATCATTGTCTTAGAAAGATGATTACTTTCCTATTATATATATATATATCTTGGATATTTTATATTTTTATAGTACTTTATCTAGGACTTTATTATATCCCTTGAATCTCTCTTGGAGTCTTTCCCTTCTTTCTCTCTTGAGCTTCAATGCTCTTTCTACTTCACCTTCTCTAGTTCTCTTGACTAGCTTCAAGTCCTTCTCATTGAAATTAGGGGATTTAGTTATTATATTATAATTATTACCAAATTTAAATATAAATACCTCAATAGGGAATACCTACACCATACTCTTATCCCATAATACCCTACAATGTCATCTCATGCAATCCTCATAAAATGTTGTGCCTAGCTCAAATAAAAAACTAACTCAAACATAATTAAACTAATATATTACCTTTATCTTATACCAAATTAAGTATAGGTAAGTTTTAAAAGACTAAAACACACCATCTAATTTTCTTGAGTTTAATTGATCAACTTTTTGATGCTTAGATTTGTTCACTAGGCTCAATCTTCAACAAGAGACTTTCAAATTTTCACTAGAATTTATAGCCTCCTCTACTATAAATATATTTAAAAAAAAACATGGAGTCATATATATATATATATATATATATATATATTTTTTCTACTCATTTTTTCTATTTAATATTTAGAAGAAATAAGAAACTAAAGATAAATGGTCAGGGGTTTGATGATACCCGAATGAAGTTGCGCACCATATCCAGACGTTGTAGGAACTCCTCTTTGGCTGTGGAGGAAGACACCTGTAGAAGAAAGAGACTCAAACATAGAAAAATGTTAGATAAAAATAGGATGGATTGCCAAGCAAAGCTCAATCCCAGAAGTGCAAAGACTTCTTGGAGGGATGACAGTCCATGTTTTGATAAAAAGAGTGTCGAATAAAAAAATAATGAAAGACTTAAAGAAAGAGAAATAGATAACACGTACCTAATTCTTCTTGTCAGTCTTCCATAGTCACCAAAATTGGTAGTCATACCGGCATTAGTTGGTTAAGTTGCTGATGTCAGTTAGTCTGCCAACGTCGGTAGGGGCAATGGTCTTTGGACGGGTCTAAGGAAAAGTTTGTGGTCGACAGAAGGAGTCTGGGAATCTAAAAGTCTGTGCAGGGTTGCAGGGAGATGAATAAGGCCTGTAGAAGGGCAAAGGTAGATGATAGGTTGTCAAAAAGGGTAAGGGTGAGAGGAAGGCTTTTCAATCTTTCCCTGAAAGAAGTTGGGTCTGGTTGAAAGTTAGGTTTGGTCTGGTTGATAGTATTTAGAAATAGTAAATAGAAATTAATTACTAATGCTTTTTAAATTACTGAAATGAAAGGGCAGAAGAAATACTTAGCTCTGGTGAGATGAAGAACCAAGGTGTTGAATGTTTATACCTATTGTGGCTTGATGCTGAAGACCTCGTGCAATGTTCTAATTCCATTTGGAGTCATTTGCATAGAGTCTCTATGGCCAAGGGACTATTAATTGAAGTCTGATGCTTGGTGATGTCTCAGAGTCCAAGAGGAAGAGATAGAGCCAGATCCAAGTGAGAGAGAGAAGAATGATTGAAAGAGTCCCTGAGTGATTCTAGTGTTCAAGATCCCATAACTCAATGTGAGAAGTTAGTTTATGTAACCAACATCAGTGGTTCCACTGGCGTCGGCTGATAGTTGATCAACGTCGGTGGGTGTAAAATAGGTAAAAGGGGCTATCAACCCATTCTCCATTTGCCAAGTGCACTTATTGGTTAGGGAATGGTCAAATGATGGGGTTATTTGTCATGAGAATTATTTAGAAGGTTGGAATTGGTCTTAGGTTGTTATGATATGAAGGACTTAGTCTTAGAGTGAGTCATAGGGTATGAAATAGTCTTAGGGACGAGGTGTCCTGGGTGAGTTGTCTAGGGTGATGTCATTAATGTAAAATAAGAAGTTTATTTTAAATTAATGAAGTGTGTAAGGGACCAAGGGGTTGACACAATTTAGGTGTCGACATTTGCCCCTTTTTGTCTTGTTGGTTGTTCTTGACGAACTACAAGACAAAAATAGGAGTAAGTTGGCCCAGGTATGTGATGAGGTATTCCCCCTCAAAGCGGGAGTCGAGGGAAGGTAACCAAATATCAGGTGCTGATTTGATAGGCAGTGGATGGGTATGGTGAAGTTGGAGTGTGAACGCTGCAATAATTGAGATTATGCATATACCACTTCACGTGATAGGTAGGTCAAATTGTCGCATCAAGGTCGAGGAGTGCTAAAATTGAAATAATTGGTCCCCAACATTTATTTGTAGTTGATTGGGTTAAATGATCAAAGCTATAGCTCCAATGGTCATCGTGTTACAAGTAGTGGGGATAAACTTGGGTGTGATTTGATACTTGTGAGGGTCGTAATGTGAGGTGTGTACAATTTGCTAACTATTCGTGAGGTAGCATATATGCAATCAAAACAACCAAGGCAAAGTTGTCTCAAAAGTGGTCGTGGTCTGAGGAGATAGTCGTGATCTCCAAGGTCATTGGTCAAGTCAGGTTGAGATATAAGTCATCTCAAGTGGTGTGTGTTGTGGTCAGGGAGATGTATGTGATCTCCAATGTGCCCCATGAGAAGTCTAGGTAACTCATTCAGTGTCAGGGCTAGTTGTTTGGGCATTATTTTGGACTAGTGTTAAAATGGTTCATCTATTAGGTAGATGAACGAATGAATGGCCAATGTAATTAGGGAAACGATTAGGCAGATGGCTGAGCTAACCCTAGAAGACTGAGTGTTGCCTACATAGCTCCTATTTTAAGAGCCTCAAGCCAATGTAGTTCTGAAGAAGAGTCAAACTGGTTGATGATTTTTTTGGTCAGGTTAGTGTCGTTAGCATTTCCCATACGTCTGATGGTACATGCTTGAAATGATGAGTGTATGATGATGTTACAGTCTTTTCCATATTATGTGATGGTGTATTCTGTAACATAGGTTGAGTGGTTTTTCATCCCTAGCAATTTTCCATATTGGTGATGGTGTATGCTAAAAATGAAATGAGAATATTTATGCTTCAACAAGTTTCCATATTGGTAATGGTATATGCTTGACATAAATTGTGTTTGGTCAATAGTTTCCATGTATATTGTTTTCCATAGAAAGTAGTGTGAAAGGTCTATGTCATGTTAGTGGTTTGAAAATGTTTGGGTTTGGTTTTGTTGGTTTTGGTTAGATAATGGTCTGGTTATGTGTGACCAAGATGTATAAGAAGTGAAAGGCGCATTGCTCTTTCATTGACAAGGACCATAATGATAGCATAGATAGGGTTTTTGTAAACAAAAGCCCCATTCATGCATTACGTCATTAACCATTGGTTTATGTTAGGGAAGTATTTGAATCACTTGATGTTAAGTGAGCTCAAAATCCCTTGAGTATGTTAGGGTAATAGGTGTGATTATGATATGTGTGGATAGGATAACCCTTTTTAGCAGGGATAGCTTTGCCCCTTTTATAGGTGACCTCGAGAATGACTATAGGCAAGTCCATGACTTAATAATTTGTTAGTCATTTTTTTTTGTATATATAGCAGACTGATCAATGCAGGAAGTCTACTTGGGGATGTTTTATTTTATGGTCATATGGAACCTGATCGGTGAGAGAAGTTTTTGAGAGGGTGCTGTGTATATAGCAAAATTTAGGCATAGCCATCCTTCGAGGGAGTGGTATATATTCTACTTTGTATGTTTGGAGGTCTTTTAATAGTTGTCCTTCAAGGGAGCAATCTATTAATTACAGCAATGATGTCGCTGTCCTTCAAGGGAGCAGTCTACATGTATAGTTTATGACCTTGGAATATAGGCATCCCAGTTTTATTTTTTTGTTTGTGACTGGAATTTTGGTCATGGACTTGGCTTTAGAGGTTTAGAGGGTTTCCCTTTTATTAGGACAAAAAATTTATGCTTGATAAAAGGGTTGACAAAGGGTTGAAAGGAATAAGAATGATAATGACGGGGGTTGCTCAAGGGATGAGCTCAAGTTAAATATCAAGTGAATGAGTACTTGATTAATATTAGAATGGTCATAGATGTAAGGCATTAAGGGGCTCAAGTTCTGGCTGGCCTTTGAGAGAAGACAGATGATAAGAGCTTGATCCATGCTTGTGTGTTGTTATGTAAGGTCTGAGTCAATTAGGAGCAAACTTGCCGCATTTGCTTCTTTCCAGATTGGTCACATGTTGGTCTTCTGTAAGGACGAGATCTCTAATTTTGAAATCTCACTCTTTCAGATTATGGTTGTAGGCATGATTTGGTCGATGTTGGATGTGAAGTTGGTTAGTATGTTGTTGGCATTTGGTACAATGCTGAACATAGTTGTTGCAATCTTGGTTAAGAGTGGGCCAATAATAGCCCAGGCAAAGGATGCACTTAGTAAGCATGTTACCACTGAAATGTCCCCCATAAATCCCATCATGGACTTGTTTGATGATATGGGAAGTCTTAGTGGTTGTTAGGCATCGAAGAAGGAGGCTGTCTAAGCCTTGTTTGTAAAGAAGTCCCCCTAACATGGTGTATTGGGCAGTACTTTTGATAAAAGCCTATCGTGCATTGCTAGATAGGTTAGGAGGTATGATAAAATATGTCAAGTAGTCCACAAGTCATTTGTACCAAACGTCATGCAGATTAGAGAGGTTAGGAGGAATTTCCCCCAGAGATGTTGATTGATATATGCCCAAGATAGAAATATTGGGTTGTGTTGGTTGAGAGGTCTTGACAAATAATGGATATGTCAGAGGTGTAGAAGTTTGGTCTTTTCCTTTATCCTTCATGGTTTGGGGCATAGTGGCCACATTAACAGTGTTGATTTTGAATAAAGGTGGAGAAGGTGATAAAGGGACCATAGTCTTATATGGGGATCCTGATTTAGGTGAGGATGTTTGAGAAGCATGTGATGATGTTGAATGTTTGTCAAAAGAAGCCTCAATGTGAGGGGTGTCCTTTTTTAGGTGCTCGCGAATGACAACTTTAAGGGCGCAATAATGCTCAGTATCATGTCCAAGTGTGTGATGATACCAGTATATTTTAGTGTCATCGAACCAAGATAATTTTGGTTCAAGAGGTTGATATGGTTTAATAGGTGGAAGAGTGATGCTCAAAGATTGCAACAATTGGCATAACATCAAAGCATATAAACCCACCAATGGCTTTGCACTCATTATTGCAGTAGGGGTTGACAACTTCTATTTAGAAGTTATAGGGGTTATTTGTCATACCACCTTTTTAGTTGGTGGTGTGGTCAAAGGCATAGACGGCACTTGCTTGGTGAGAGGTGCCGAATGTTTTGGAGGATGTATGTTTTTGATGGGTGAAGGGAGTAATGGAGGCGATTTGCCTCTATGAGGTGTTGAAATAGGAAGCAATCCTTTTAAAGTGGAAGGATGTGGACCCAAGATAGATGGTAATGGTGAAGGTAGGGGAGAAGTTCTCTGATGTGGTTTAGTAGCATTCTTTAGTTTAGTGCAAGGACTACTATTGTGAGGGGTGAGGTTCAAGTCTACCTTCACCAGATCTTCTTCGGCTGAAGTGGGTGAGGTGGTAAGTTCCTCTCTTGATGGAGAAGGGATTGAATATTGTGGCTCTTCATTTGGATAGAGTGTAGGGATGGTGATGGCTTCGACATGTGGTCTAGGAGTGGGGCAAGTATGATCCCCCATTGATGATAAGAAGGATGAGGGCGAGGCAACTAGTGTCGGTGCCATCAAAACATCCTCCAATATGGGAGAGTTCAAAGTTGACTCTCCTACATGTGAAAGGGGGGTGGATGGAAGACTAATAGGAGAAGAAGGCTCTTCTACCCGTGGTGGAGAAATAGGAGAAGAATGTTCTTCTACTTGTGGTGGACAAATAAGTTGATTAACCTCTTCGGACTATGGGAGAGGTTGGTTAGAAACCATGTCGACCATGCGTATATTACACTCTTGAAGGTCATCAGCTATGGTCTGAATGTTATTTTGACTTGGGAGATGGTTAGGGAATGGTTGCCTAAAGATGTCTATGTTTTGGTTGGCCGGCGCATTTGGGTTATCCAAAATAAGATGCCCCTTGTCCAACATGTCTTGTATGATGTTTTTGAAAGTTTTTTAGTTGTCTATGTCATGTCCTTTGACACGATGAAAGTTACAGAAGTCATTTTACATATACCATGTGGGGATGGCTTTTGAGGGGTCAAATTGAGGTGGTCAAATTTGAGGGAGATTGAGGACCCCTTGCTTGACTAGTTTATCCAACATGGAAGCGTATGATTCTCCAATTGGAGTGTATTGATGCTATACATATCGTTGTTAGAATTGTTTTGTGATGTAGTCTAATGTGGAAGGTTGAGATTGGTTGGTCATTGTAGAATATAGTGATCTAACGATGATAACATTGGCCACTCCCTTGGACTTGGAATGGGAAGAAGAAGGTCTAGAAGAAGAGGGGTAATTAGATTTTGCGTTAGTATTTTTATTATGCAATGTGACCTTGTCTTCTTCGACTGCACAGAGTTCAAGCTTTTGAGCAATGGTGAAAGCTTCATCAAATGTGCAAAATGTTTGGACTCGTAAAGTGGATGAGATGTGCTTGGCACATGCTCATGAAAAGAGCTCAATGAGCTCAGTTTGAGGTAATGAGAAGGAGAGTTGGTTAATCAAACCTTTCCAATGAGTGATGAAGTCAGCTATTGACTTATCATCAAATTATTTAATAGAGTAGAGGTCTGTAATGGAGACCTTTTTAGTTATGTTAATTGAAAATTGGTCAAGAAATAGTTGAGCTAGTTGAGTGAAGGTAAATAGAGAGTGACTGGTAATAAAACTATACCAATCGAGAACAGCACCAGAAAGTGACATGGGACATGTGCATAGTAATAATGCATCATCATGTGCTATAAGGTAACAAGCGTGTCTAAACGCTTGTAGATGTTGTTGTGGGTCCTCTTTACTCAAAGTGAGTAAATTTGGGGAGTTCCCACTAGCTAGGATATGGTCGAATAGGCACCAAAGGGTGAATGGGTTCGTTGCATATTTGTTCATATGAGAGAACATTTCTTGAACTCGAAATGGATGTCTCAAGATTAGACATCTTATCCATCAACATCTTGATTAGATCGGTTGATGGATTTGTAAGTGGGGTGCCCCCTAGGTTGTAAGGCATTTGGAAGGTGTTAGGTGGAGCATATGACATAGTTGGTTGTGCTTGTATAGGTGTAACATATTAGTAACTAGTCATAGGGACTGATGTTAAAGTCAAGGGTGGTTGTGTCATAAAGCTAGAAGGCACAACTTGACTTGATGTCACCAAAGGTGGTTGGATGGTGGAAACACTAGCCAAAGGCTAAGTAGTCACCCTTGTATTTATGGGTGCAAGAGTAGTTGGAATGGAGACAATTAAGTACTGGAATGGTGTAGAACTTTGTTGAATGGTTTGTGGTTGAGGGGGTACAGAAACCCCAATAGAGGTAGGTCCAAAAATAGAAGGAGAGGCCACACTTTGAAGATTGGTCATGGTCGGATTGTTAGTTGAGGCAATGGCCTAGGTGACCATGGGTTGGGTTATAGAGGCTGTTGATATGATTGTTGTTTCAACTAAGGAAGTTGGCATCCCATAAACTAGGTTACCAGAAGGATCTCACATTTGACTTCTCATAAGATAGTGCTAAAGAGCCTTGACATTGAGGTTAAGGAACCTTTCAAAGTCTTGGTCCCCTTTGGGAACCATAGGGGGTTGAGTTGGGGTTCGCTGGATAGAAGTGCATTCAGTTTCTAAATTATACTCCATTTGGGGGCTTGATATAGAAGGCGAAGGTGGGAGTGGTTGTTGCCTTGCATGGTCAACAAGAGTTTTAGCTTGACTACATGTCAAAACCATTCAAGGCAAAATGTGTTTAGGTCCTAAAAACTATATATTTCAGTCTCAAAATTTTGGAATGTGTGTTTGACAGCCAAAAAGTCAGGTTTTGAGCTTGCTATTTTGAAAGAAATATTTTTGATAGTGACTGATGTCGATAGAAAAATTGATGTTAGTGAAGTAAGTTGCCGATGTTGGTCATATGACTGATGTTGGTGAAGATGAGTTGTCGACGTCAGTGGAAAAATTGATGTCAGTTGCTGTGTGTTTCTAAAAACTCAGAAAACTGAAAGTTTTTGGAAGAAAAAGAAAGTTCTGAGTTGTTTTTGAAGCTCAGAATAACTCATCCTTACCAGCTCAAAAAACCACATAAAAATAGAAAATTAGATGAAGGAAAGCAACCTCTAAACATTAAATTCCTAAGAATAAATTTTAGAGTCGTGTTGGCTTATGCCTTAAAAGAATGTGTTTGGGAATTGGGCTTTTAGAACGGGTACTAAAAGAAGCAGTCTAAGGTTGGTTTTGGGTTAAGTTTTGGTGCTCAAAATCTATATTAGGTTCTGTACGTGGCCTGGTGCTAGGAGCTTGCTCCCCTCACTTCAAAAGCTCAGAGCCAAGCTGGGTTGCTTGGCTAATATATACTTTGCCTATAGTTTATACTCTACCAGAGAACAGAGTGGGTCCTCCCCTTGGTGGTGAAATCCAAGTGGGATTGCCAAGAAGGGTAAGGTATCCTCTAGGTGATGAAATCCTAGATGGGCCTTGTCTCAGGTATGTTAAGATGTTTGATTGTGAATGTGGTCAGGTTGTGTAACATATATGCACTATGATTTATTCATAATGCATTTTAATTACTAGATGAGAGGGCTAAGTATGCATTCAAGTAGGAATGAAATCCAATATATTTTAACCCAAATTGAAATGTTTTGTTCAGATGCAAACAAGTGAGCAAAATGTTGAGAGTATGAATTTCACTACTCTAATATGCAAGAAAGAGGTGACAAGAAAAAGAAATATGTTGTTTTTAACTTGTGCTTATGATTTCTTTTTGAAAGAAAAAGAAAGAAGAGGAATGATGCAAGAAGAAAGCTTTTTCCTAATGCAACTATATGAAAGTTTGATTTTTTAGAAGAAATGAACCCAAGGAAAATTCCAGGGTCCCACCGGGCATGCCAGAATGTTTCTACTCATTTTTACTATTTAATATTTAGAAGAAATAAGAAACTAAAGATAAATGGTCAAGGGTTTGAGGATACCCAGATGAAGTTGCGCACCGTATCCAAATGTTGTAGGAACTCCTCTTTGGCTTTGGAGGAAGACACTTGTAGAAGAAAGAGACTCAAACATAGAAAAATGTTAGATAAAAATAGGGTGGACTGCCAAGCAAAGCTTGGTCCTAGAAGTGCAAAGACTTCCTGGAGGGATGACAGTCCACATTTTGATAAAAAGAGTGTCGGATAAAGAAATAATGAAAGACTTAAAGAAAGAGAAATAGATAACGCATACCTGATTCCTACTGTCAGTCTTCCATAGTTGTCGACATCGGTAGTCCTGCCCATGTCGGTTGGTCAAGTTATCGATGTCGGCTAGTCTACCAATGTCAGTAGGGGCAATGGTCTTTGGATGGGTCTCAGGAAAAGTTTGTGGTTGATAGAAGGAGTTTGGGAATCTAAAAGTCTATGTAGGGTTGTAGGGAGATGAATAAGGCCCTCAGACGGGCAAAGGTAGATGATAGGTTGTCAAAAAGGATAAGGGTGAGAGGAAGGCTTTTCAGCCTTTCCTCGAAAGAAGTTGGGTCTAGTTGAAAGTCGAGTCTGGTCTGGTTGATAGTATTTAGAAATAGTAAATAGAAATTAATTACTAATGCTTTCTAAATTACTTAAATGACAGGGCAAAAGAAATACTTAGCTCTAGTGAGATGAAGAACCAAGGTGTTAAATGCTTGTACCTATTGTGGCTTGATGCTGAAGACCTCGTGCAATGTTCTAATTCAATTCGGAGTCATTTTCATAGAGTCTCTATGGCCAAGGGAGTGTTAGTTGAAGTCTGATGCCTGGCAATGTCTCAGAGTCTGAGAGGAAGAGATAGAGCCAGATCCAAGTGAGAGAGAGAAGAATGATTGAAAGAGTCCCTGAGTGATTCCAGTGTTTAAGATCCCATAACTCAACATGAGAAGTTAGTTTATGTAACCGACATCGGCAGTTCCACCGGCATCAACAGTTCCACCGGCGTTGGCCGACAGTTGACCGATGTCAGCAGGTGCAGAATGGGTAAAAGGGGCTATCAGCCTATTCTCCATCTGCCAAGTGCACTTGTCGGTTGGGGAATAGTCAAATGATGAGGTTATTTGTCATGAAAATTAGTTAGAAGGTTGGAATTGGTCTTATATGGTTATGATATGAAGGACTTTGTCTTAGGGTGAGTCATAGGGTAAGAAATAGTCTTAGGGGCGAGGTGTCCTAGGTGATGTGTCCTAGTTGAGTTGTCTAGGGTGATGTCATTAATCTAAAATAAGAAGTTTATTTTAAATTAATGAAGTGTGTAAGGGACCAAGGGGTTGACACAATTTAGGTTTTTATATATATATATATATATATATATATATATATATATATATATGTAATTCAATTCAATTTCCTTATCACCGTTTACTCACTCATTCACTAGCTTCTCACTAGTTCACTCCTCAAGGCATAAAACATCAAGTCTTGATATTGGTTTCATGAACATAATATATATATTAATATATGATATTAATAGATAATAATAAACTTTTATTGATCCCATTTAATCTCTCTGTCACCCTATTTCATCCACTGCCACACCTCCATTCACTAGTGAGGCTACTTGGCTTATAACCTTTTTTTTTCACCTTTTCCCTTTGTTTGAAAAATTTATAATCTATGATAAGGATATAATTAAATATTTTTATAACCTATCATTAATTTTAAAATCATAACCCTTTGTGTAACTATCATCTCCTTTGTAAGCACCAACCCAATTAGGGGTTTTAGCCCTCCATACACTAGCCCAATCATCAAAATCATACTAGACAATATGATACTAAACTAAAATAACATGAATATTTTTATACATGTAAAAAAAATCAATATATATATATATATATATATATATATATTAATATTTTACAATGGTTATAACTCCATTTATTGGGTTTTTGGTTTTTAAAACCCTAGGTGGTTGACTATAGAGGCCAAGAGGCTTCAAAATTCAAAATATTTTATCTTAGGTTGTTTCAAGAGGAACTAAGACCTTAAAAAATTATTTATTTAAAATTTACACTTAAAAAGTGGATTATAATCATGTATCAATCTTTTTAAATCTTATAAATACCAAAACATAGAATTACGTGTAATCTAGTATGACTGTGTAAGGGTTTAATGGACTGTTTGCAATTCAAAGGTTTCAAAACTTTAATAAGGTTAATATTGTGATATTTTATCCATTTAATTTATTTAAAATCTCACCCAAATCAATAATCCATCACCTTATCAAGGTAAACAAACTTCTTTCTTGGTACTTGACTGTGTATGCACACAAAGTTCTTAACCCATATAAACTATGTATTAGACATTGTCACTTGTTCTTGCATTAAAAATATATAAAATTAAATTAAAAAAAGGATAATATTACCTATATTAAATAATCTAAATCCAATACCATAAACTAAACTACAATAAATATTAACTCGCCTTCTTTCTTGACTGTCACAAACACAAACAGGGTACATGGTAGAGTTATCCTTTTTATGAGTTTATCCATTCCAAATCACTAAATTCATAACAATAGAGTATAAAAGATATTATATGTGATTGGAATTATATTACTATATAGTTATATTATTTCACCATCCACTTTAACTTCTTCAAAACATTCTCTCTCATGACTGTAACTTATAGTCCATCGCTCAAACATGTAACTGTACAAAATATGATATGACATGGCCTCAAGGGCCTTTTCATGGAAACATACAGTAATAATAATAATATAAAAAATTTAATAGAATATTAATAACACACAAACCACTTTAATTTATTCATAATAATCATCAAACATTACCATTGGAGTTCAACATTATAATTGCAGTCCATGAAATGGACTCTGCCACCTTTTTTTGGAGAGGTTTATAGTCTACTTTTCTTGATCCCCTTTCTCATTTTCAAATAAATATCCTCTCTCTCCTAATATATACCATAATAACACAACTAAATTCAACTCCCTACTCATCCAAATTCTACATTGGTTTGGGTAGTTAAAAAATAAAAACACTCACATGCCAACTCAACATGAGAATTAGTAGTTACTTTCTTTTTTAACATAATTATTGATTTTCATCACTTTAGGGACTTAGAAATAAAAATAAATTAAAAATATTACTAACATGAATAATTTTACTTTGAACCAACATTATCTCACCTATTTACTTCCTATCATGCTTATGCCCCTTCTAGGCTTAGTTCCAATATATGAATTTTCAAATTTATACTTTTGGAGGGAAAACTCCAAACACATAAAACTCACTCTTATAAATCTTGATGACTCTAAGACAATATAGGGACCATATAGTATCCTTCACACTAATATACACTCTAAAATGGATCACCTTTGACCAATAACTAGCATATGACTTTCAACAACACTAAAATGATGTTTGTTTGTTAGATGCCCCTGCATCACAGGGTGCCTGAAGGTTAATGTGTAGATGACCAATTCTTCCAAATAAAAACATTTGATTTACTTTTAATAAATAAAACATTTATTCCTTCCTAATTCAAACTCATTTAATGGTGGACATAGCATCTAAAACCTCTAACTCACTCATACGTGTTCCCATGGTCACATTTTCACTCTTCTTTCTTTGAATGACCTTGACTCAACTTTTGATTCATTTTTGCCAATAAAATTATGTGAAGAAACCTTATTTTATAATTGTAAACACTTTTTCAAGATCTGAAATTGTTTAAATTCTTTAATATTAAAAATTAGAATGAAAAACCTCAGTCCTTTTATAGATAGGAAGATATTTAAATTAAGTACCCCTCCATACCATCATCCATCACTTTAACAATTATTACTTAAAATAGCATTCCATGACATCCATTTGATATGATTTACATTTATTCTATTACTTAGTTAATAAATGAACATGTCCCATCTTTCCTTTGAAAGTTTTTATTCCTTTGCCATAATGCATACTAGCCATAAAATTTTAAATTCTATTTTTATTCATGGGAACTACCTTTTTAATTTTAACCATTTTGTAACAACATTTCCTTTACCATATCCATCATACATTTATTGGTCATGTGCCACCTCCTACAAAACTCATTGTCTTATGATCCTTCTTTTATCATGAATGATTCCTCCCAAAATTTTATTTACACATTTTAGTTTAAATAGTTTATCCATCTTCAAACTTACCCCACACTAAAATATGTGCATGGTCTTCCACAACATAACCTAGTGAGACTCATTTTAGTCAAGAAGGTAATAGTGATAAATAATAGAGTTCCAAATACAAGAGAGCACCAAATGTGATAAATTCAACCTAACAATAGATGTGAAACCAATGCCATAATTATTTAAAAATAAAACTATGTCCTAAGTTAAACTATTAGAATACACCTTATTTACGAAGCTTAAAAATGTTGCGTATAATGGTAGTGCCAGAGCTGACTACCATTAAAATGGCCTAGAATTAATTGGACATCTAACCTTTTTAACTTATAAGTACCAGTTGGATGAATATCATGAATAATAAATAAATAATTTCACTATATCCATAGTTTACCTGAATAGTGCACAAACTTTAGATCATACATTAATATATGCATACTAGGATGAATTTATTTTGTTTTGATCTTAGTCATGTTAGGATTTTTGTTTTTACTTATCAACCCCTTGACTCCAATGTGAAAGAATACATGTTTCATCCAACTAAATTAGAGTGACTAGTCAAACCTTTAGGTAGTCTTATTCTTTTAATCTATCAACATGCATAATATGCAAGGAAGGTATAAGGAATTCCACTGATAAGACTATATTGGTGCTACATACAAGGTTAAATGGAGTAATTTTGTTTAGCCTTTTATATGTAGTTTAAGAAGCCCATAATAATATTAAAACATGATCATCCCTATCAGTGTGACCAATAGTTTAAATCTTAGTTTGAGTATTACCAAAGACCATGTTGAAGGTTTCAACTGTACGATTAGCTTGAGAGTGATATAGTGTGGTCTTATGATGTGCAATCATGAATTTAGCTAAAATGATGTGCACTATTACATTGATAAATTGAGTGTCATGATCAATGTTTATTATTAATGGGAATCCATATCATGTGATAATAAGTTCCCATAGAAATCTAACAATGATAGTAGTAGTATAATCCTCTATGGGTGTTTTTTTAGCCTATCATATGAGATAATTCATGGTAGTAATGATATAGTGCACATTAGTCCATCTTACAATAGGTTGAATGAGGCCAATAAAATCATTATCCCATTTTTCAAATGGTTCATGAAAAAACACCAAATGAAGGGTCATGGCATCCCAATGGTTTGGGTTACCTATGTGGTAATAGATATCACATTAACATGTATAGGCTTTAACATCCTTGAATAATGTGGGCCACCATAACCCCGCTAGTAGAACCTTTCATGCTATTGCATCCTTAACATAATGTCCTCATAAAACACCTTCATAGAATTCATAAAGTAATTTATCATGATTATGATGCATTACACACCTTCTTAATACCTCATCACATTATAATTTATATAGGTATCCTCTAATAAGTTAGAATGAGGTAGTGCAAACAACCAGTTGTTTTTTCTTTTCAATGCGAAGGTGGTCTGACACTAAGCCTATTGTGAGAAAATAAATAATTTATTTCAATTATTTGATCATGAACATAAATTAGAAGAGTTAAACATCAGGTAAATCATTTCCTATTGTGCATGTTGGTTCACCAGATTGAATGCATGAGAGGTGGTCTAGGTTAAGATTAGTTTTACTTGGTTTCATGGCCATGAAGAGCTAAATTTTTTTAAATATGATAGTCCATAAACAAATATGTCCATGTGGCATTAAGTTATTAACAAAATAATTGATCACTTCATGATTTTTATGGAAGATAAATAAAGTGGCCAACAAGTATTGACAAAACATCTAGAGTTCATAAACCATGGACAGGGCCTCATGGTCTATAGTAGAGTAGTTTTTTTTAGTTGGTATGAGATTCTAGTTAGTAAAGTAAATGGGATGATCAAGGTTTAATTCATTAGGTATTCAAGGATGTTTCCAATTTCCATGCCTAAAGCATCAACATGAACATGAAATGAATGCATCTAGTCTGGGAAATTGAGAATGGGTGAAGTCACTAGTTTTTAATTTAAAACCTTAAATGCTTGTTGGTGTGTAATAGTCTATTAGAATAGGCCAGTATGTTTGATTAATTATTACATTGGAGCTGATATGTTATCATAACCCTAAATTACTTTATGATAGTATCCAGTGTGGCCCAAGAATGCATGGACCTCACATTGAGTGGTTGGTGATGGAAGTTGGACAATAATCTCAATCTTAGCTAGATTCACTAGTAATCCAATCTAGAAAATGATGCGTCCAAACAAGATTCTAAATGGTGTGGAAAAGATATAATTTTAGAGATTTAAGAGATTTTAGGTTGATGTTAGTGATTGAGTATGGGGTGAAATTTATGATAGTGGGCATATACTAAATCATGTATGGCCCAATAATCAAGGTACTCCTTAAGGAAATTATGGATGAAATCCTTACAAGTTTCCACTACAATGCATAAGAACACTACTAGTGCATTTTTTAATCCAAAAAACATAACATTATATGCAAATAAATCCCATTCAATTGCAAAGGATATTTTTACCTTGTCTTCCTCAACAATTTATACTTAGTGATAGCTATAAAATTCATTAGTGAAAGTGTAGATCTTGCATCCAACAAAACCTTCCAAAATTTAATCTGTGAATTATGTTGGGAAACGGTTAGTGACACACAAAACATTGAGTTGTATGTAATCCATATAAATGTGAATTAGACCATATTTATTGATGTTGATCACCATATGACTAACCCATTTAGATTCATCTATGGGAGTAATAACTCTAACATGCAACATACTATCAATTTATTTTTTAACTCTAATGCATAGATTAGGGTTCATCTGCTATGATCCTTTCCTCACTAGTCAGACACCTTAAACCAAGTTTATATGAATATTACCTAATGATGGATGCACTCCCTTCCTTTATATGTAGTTGTGTGGGAAAATGTCTTGATATTCTTACAAGAGTTCAATTTTTTTGGCTAATGCAATATCATACCAGTAATTTCCCACAATGAATATTTTATATGTCTCCTCCATCCAAATATTATGTTGAGATATTTGGAATGGTAAAACATATGGTTTCTTCTCATATTGTATAGTATCTATGATTTCACATGCCCTATAATCTATATGTAGATGTAAGTGGTTGAATGTTGGTTTTTGTAGATCAAAATTGGTACCCTCATTAACCTGATACATGAAATTTTTCTTTTCCTTTCATATTTGTTATTCATATAGATATTCATATTGAGATTCAAAATACAATAGAACCAAGGCAAGAGTATCAGGTTCTTAAAATATGGCTAAGTTCTCCTTAGGTATGCCAAGCATGTGATGTATGTGGTCTTCAAATAGTGCATGATTTTCTACTACTACCTAATGGATTGATTTCAAGGAAACATGTAAATTAGTCTATGGAGAAGAAAATCAAAATGTTGAAAGCATACCATGTGTGATATACTACCAAGTGTCCATTCCCTTATAATTTTATTAATGGATGTACCACACTCTAACCCAGGCATGTAAAGTACCATAAAATGCATGAATTTATAAGGATTCTATTAAAACTATTTCTTTGTCACTCCAAAGGGTTTCAAATTTTTTTATATGGCCTTTTGGAGAAGCAACACCATCATAACTCAGGGTGATGTAAACATAGTTATCATGGTGGAAAATATAGTGCATAATGGCACATACTTGTTCCTATGTTTACAATTAGAATCAATGATTAGACCACAATCAAAAAAATATTCCTTGAAACACAAAGTTGAGTGTGCATAAACGTTCAACTTAATTAACATAATAGTTTTATACTTACTAACAATACCTATAACCTTGTCCAGGAATATATGGTTCATGAAGCCAATCATGCAATGGAGAATAGAGAACAAGAAAAGGATGATCTTGTCCACAATGAAAACCCTGTTGATACTAAAGAATAGGAAAAAATGGAAAGAAAGGATCAAATTGAAAAGGATGAAGTCAATCCGAAAGAGAACATAGAAGATATAAGTGATGTTTGGTAGAGTGACAGTAGACTTCCCTTCATGAATTCAGCCAAATGCAAAGCAGATGCTATTCTTCAAGTTGATATGTGTATGTATAAGAAATAATAGGCCTTAAGAAGAAAATAGAAATAATGGAACATAATCAGGAAGTTGATCAGGAAAAAATCAATAATATGGAAATGTAGATGAGAGATATTCCTATCAAACTTAAAGATTATGAGAATAATCTTAAAAGGCTCATTAAGGAAAGTAGAGAGAAGATGGAGGAGGTTACTTCTAGCATATGTGCTGCTATAGCAAACCTTGGAAAATGAGCTAATGAGGAAATAAAATCCTTGGAGGGACCAAGTAAGAGGACCAGACAGAGCTCGAGAAAGAAAGCTAAGCAAGAGGCTACTACTTCAGTTGTAATATCCATACAGGAAACTATTGTGATTGGAAAGGAGGCAGTGAAGATGATCCTAGAATTAGAAGACTAGGGTATTTTTATTATTCTAGTCCTTTTTGTTGGATGTTATAACTGGTTCCATTATCTGGTTCTTGGTTTTCAAAATTTACTTGAGTTTCCAGGTCTCTATAAAACTTGGGGTCTTTCTTTTTTTGGTCTTGATTTGTGGTTTCAAGTCCCTATAAAACCTGTTTTTGATGCTGCTATGCAGTAGGATTTAGGTTTGTTTTTCCTATGGGATGATATTGTTTTATCCTTCTTCCTTTGTTTCAGGGTTTTGGGGTCCCTTCAAAACTTTTTTTTACCTTAATCTAAAACAATACCTATAACCTTAATTTGACCATGGAACTGAGGTGTATGTTCCAACCTAAAGGGTGGTAGACCAATGATGTGAATATTTTTTTGGCACTAAGCTAACTTGGGGGAGGAACTTAGGCATCTATCAATTACAACACAAATAATCTTTGTAATATCATATGCTCCTTGAGCCCATTGGTTGCAAGCAATACCTATAGTGTTTGAAATGGACTTTTCATCTTCCCATTATAATATGCTATCAAGAGTAGGAGCCACATGTTCATTCCCTTAGGCAATGATGTTATAAATAGTGTCAAGATCCTCATCAACATCAAAGGTTCCACAAAGGGAGGCCCTTGGTCATTATTTAGAGGGACAACCATGTACTAAGTGTCATTCTCAAAGTTGATATAATGCTTATTTAAATGTAAGTTAGCATTATTAGCATATCACCAAGGTCTACCCAAGATATCAGGAAATTTATTAGCTCCATCAATCTTGATCACTTCAAAGTCACCCTTAAATGTGACACCCAAGATGTTAACTATTACATCTTTAAGAATGCCTATAGGTAGTGTACAAGTTTTATTCACCATAAATAAAACATGTGGGGAAGGTTCCAAAGTAGGGCTCCTCATTTTTTCTAGCATCCTTTTTTATAAAATTAACCTATATTTTGGTGTCCACCAGTATATCATGGATCATCTAGCCATCAATGAATGCATTTACAAGGACCTCTTTGTCACATTTTGCATTTGGTTAGACATGAGTCTCTTGTCTATGCACATGTTTAAAATAATTATCCTCTAAAGACTATCATTTATTGTTACAAGTAATTATTTGAGAGAGGGATTATATATTCACTAAGGAATAACTTCCATAACTCATGAAATTCATCATGCCCTAAGTCTATGGGTACTATAAATTTTTGCATATCAATATGCATGGTATCATCATTATCTTTCAAGAACTCAATTTCTCCTTGTATCTCTCATACTAATGCCATTATGTAATGTAACACTTATTTATAATGTTGGGAATTTAGATAGTGTTGTGAAAGAGGTTATTCATGCTAAACCTTTTCATCATGTAGATTTGAAACAACAAGTTGAGAATGAGTTCCACTCTGAGTTGTGATATTATCTTGGGTCTAGCTAGTGGAGTGGTAGGGCATGGTTTCTATAGAGTAGTTATAAATTTAGTGACACATATTATTCTATTACCCTTCTCATTCTATTATTTGATAATAGTAACATAAAAATATATGCATTCTTACAATCAATGCTTATTTTTACAAAATACAAATACGTTAGACTGTGTAATCACACTAGTTGTGATCTAGAGATTGACACTTATAACATGCCCTAGGTGGAAAGTAACCACCTCCTCATCTATTGTGATGCCCTTGAACTTTAAAAGATTTATTCCTTCCAATTTTTTATGTGTTAATGTTTCTCTACATTTTTGCTAATTAAAATCAGAAGAAAGAAGAAACTAAAGTTAAAGAGTCAAGGGTTTATACGTTACTCGAATTAAGTTGTGCATCATATCCAAGAATTTTGGGAGCTCCTCTTTGGATATGGAGGAAACACCTATAATAAGAAAGAGACTCAAACATAGAAAAGGTTAGAGGAGGATATGGTGGACTGCCAAGCTACGTGCTTAGTCCCAGAAGCATAAAGCTCTGTAAGGGATGACAATCCACTATTTAATGAAAAGAATGTTGTAATAAAAAGAAATGATGAAAGACTAAGAAAGAGAAAGTAGACAATGCATACCTATTCTCTACAATCAGTCTATCATAGTCACTGACGTCGATAGTTTTACTAATGTCAGTTGGTCAATTATGCTGACGTCAATTATACTACCGATGTCGATAGGGGCAATGAGCCTTGGACAGGTTTTGAATGGGTTTTGGAATATGTCTGTGGTTAACAGAAGGGTTTAGGAGTTTAAAGGTTTGTGCAGGGTTGTAGGAAAGTGAATAGGGTCTAAGGAAGAGCAAAGGTAGAGGACAAGTGTGAAAAGAGAGTAAGGATAAGGGGAAGGCTTTTCAGCCTGTCCATAGAAGAAGTCGGGTCTGGTCTCTCAATAGTACTTAGAAGTAGCAAATGGAAACTAATTACCAACGTGTTCTAAAATACTAAAATGGAGACCAGAAGAATACTTATCTTTTTGGTGAAGACCTGAGGGTGTCAGGATGCTTATTCCTATTGCAGCTGATGTCGAAGACCTCATACAATATTTTCAATCCAATGTCTAGAGTGACTTCTGCAGAGTTTCTATAGCCTAAATAATGATAGTTGAATTCTAATCTTGGTCTCAGAGTGTACACGTCGATCTATAAAGAGGTGGAGGGGTAGCTCAATATTAGAGCTTGGGTTTGTAATCGACATCGGTGATCCTACCAGCATCGGCTAATAATTGACTGATGTTAGCAGCTCAAGAATGGGTAAAAGGGCTATTTGGCCCATTCTCCATCTACCAAGTGCTTTTGCCATTGGAGAATAGTTAAAATATGGGTTTATTAGGCATGAGAGTTAGTTAGGAGGTTAGGATGGAGTGAGAATAGGTCATGGGTAGTTAGGGTTTAGATGACCTAGTCTCAGGGTGACTCATAGGGTAGGAAATGGTCTTAGGGTGAGGTGTCCAAGGTGAGGTGTCTAGGTGAGGTCATTAATCTAAAATAAGTAATTTATTTTAAATTAATAAAGTGTGTAAGTGGTTAGAAGGGGACCAAGGGGGGGTTGACACAATATTGGTGTCTACATTTTCCCCTTTTTGTCTTGTGGTTTGTCCTAACAAATTGCAAGACAAAAATAGATGTGGGTTTCCCCTGGTATGGGATGAGGTATTTCCCCTCAAAGTGGGAAGCAAGAGAAGGAAACCCAAAATTAGGGGTTGATTTGACAGGTAGTGGATGGGTATGGTGAATTTGGAGTGTGAATGCTACAATAGTTGAGATTACGCGTATACCACTTCACGTGATAGGTAGGTCAAATTGTCGTAGGCAAGGTCAAGGAGCACTAAAATCAAAATAACTGGTCCCAAGCTTATTAGTGGTAGCTAATTGGGTTAATCAATCAAAGTTATAGCTCCAATAGTCATCGTGTTCCAAGTATCCAGGCTAGGAAGTGCTCCTAGAAAACACAAAAATGTCACAAATATTGGGGATCAACTTGGTCACAATCTGACAATACGTGTGAGGGGCATAATGTGGGGTGTGTATAATTTGCTAACTATTCATGAGGTAGCATATATGCAATCAAAACAACCAAGGCAAAGTTGTCTCGAAAGTGGTCGTGTCTGAGGAGATAGTCATGATCTCCAAGGTCATTGGTCAAGTCAGGCTGATATATAAGTGATCTCAATTGTATTTTGTTGCGGTTAGGGAGATATATGTGATCTCAAATGTGCCCCATAAGAAGTCCAAGGTGACTTCTACAGTGTCAGGGCTGGTTGTTTGGTCATGATTTTGGGCTAGTTTATATAGTTGGTCCATTAGGTAGACAGACAAATGAATGGCTAAGCTAACCTCAGAAGACCCCATGTCAACTGAGTGATACCTACATAGCCCCTATTTTAAGGGCCTTAGGACAATGTAGTTCTCCCCAAAAGGGAAGAAGAGGGTAGGTTATGGATTGGGTTTGACTAGGTTAAGTCATGGTTAAAGGTTAGATAGTTGGTCCATCAGGTAGATGAATGAATGAATGGCCAAGCTAACCTTAGAAGATGTCATGTCAATTGAGTGCTACCTACATAGCCCTTATTTTAAGGGCCTCAGGCCAATGTATTTCTCCCCAAAAGGGAAGAAGAGGGTAGGTTATGGATTGGGTTTGACTAGTTTAAGTCATGGTTAAAGGTTAGATGGTTGGTCCATCAGGTAGATGAATGAACGAATGGTCGAGCTAACCTTAGAAGATGCCATGTCAACTGAGTGCTGCCTATATAGCCCCTATTGTAAGGGCTTTAGGCCAATGTAGTTATCCCCAAAAGGAAAGAAGAGGGTAGGTTATGGATTGGGTTTGACTAGGTTAAGTCATGGTTAAAGGTTAGATGGTTAGTCCATCAGGTAGATGAATGAATAAATGGCCAAGCTAACCTCAGAAGATGCCATGTCAACTGAGTGATGCCTACATAGCCCCTATTTTAAGGGCCTCAAGCCAATGTAGTTCTCCTCAAAAAGGGAAGAAGAGTCAAAGAGGTTGATAGTTGGTTTGGTCATGTTATTGTTTTTAGCATTTTCCATATGTTTGATGGTACATGCTTGAAATGATGAGTGTATGATGATGCTACAGCCTTTTCCATATTGTGTGATGGTGTATGCTATAACATAGGTTATGTGGTTTTTCATCCTTAGAAATTTTCCATATTGGTGATGGTGTATGCTAAAAATGAAATGAGTCTATGATGATGTTACAGCCTTTTCCATATTGTGTGATGGTGTATGTTGTAACATAGGTTATGTGGTTTTTCATTCCTAACAATTTTCCATATTGGTGATGGATGTATGCTAAAAATGAAATGATTTTATTTATGCTTCAGCACTTTTCCATATTGGTGATGGTATATGCTTAACATAAATTGTGTTTGGTTGTTAGTTTCCATGTGTATTGTTTTCCATAAAAACTAATGTGAATGGTCTATAATAATTTATATAAGACAAATTGGTATTTGTATTAAATAAATCATGAGGTTATGTTAGTGGTTGAGAAAATATTTTGGTTGTGATGTTATGTTTTGGCATGTAAGAAGTGAAAGCTCAAGTTAAACATCAAGTGAATGGTTACTTGATTAACAATAGAAGGGTCGTAGATGCAAGGCATTAAGGGGATCAAGTTTTGGTCAGCTTTCAAGGGAAGACAGACGATAAGTCCCTGATTCATATTTATGAGTTATGATATAAGGTCCAAGCCAATTAGGAGAAAACTTGCCTCATTTGCTTCTTTCCATATTGGTCATGTGTTAGTTTTATTTAAGGACGAGGTCTCCGATTTTGAAATCTCACTCTTTCAAATTTTTGTTATAGGCACGTTTGACATGATGTTGGATGTGAAGTAGGATAACATGTTGTTGGCATTTGGTACAATGCCAAACATAGTCATTATAATCTTGGTTAAGAGTGGGCCAATAATAGCCCAGGCAGAGGATGCACTTTGCAACTAAATTACCGCTAAAATGTCTTTCACAAATCCCATTATGGACTTCTTTGAGGGTATGAGATGTTGCAGTGGTGGTTAGGCATCGAAAAAGGAGGCAGTCGAGACCTCATTTATAGAGAAGACCCCCTAGCATGGTGTATTGAGTAGTACTCTTGATAAAATCCTGCCATCCATTGCTAGAGAGATGAGGAGGAATGATAGAATAAGTCAAGTAGTCAACAAGTTGTTTATACCAAACATCATGTGGACTAGAGAGGTTAGGAGGAATTTCCCTCAGAGATGTTCGTTGAGATGTGCCCAACATAGAAATCTTGGGTTTTGGTGGTTGAGAGGTCTTGAATAATGGATATGTCAAAGGGGTAGAAACCTGCTCTTTTCCTTTATCCTTTGATGTTTGGGACCTAGTGGCCACATTAATGGTGTTGATTTTGAATAAAGGTGGAGAAGGTGGTAGAGGGACCATAATCTCACGTTGGGATCCCAATTCAAGTGAGGGGGTTTGGGAAGCATGGGATGGTGTCGGTGGTTTGTCAAAAGGGTGGTCAAGAGGATCCCCAATGAGAAGGGTGTATTTTTCTAAGTGTTGATGAATGACAACCTTAAGAGCATAGCAATGTTTAGTATCATGCCCAAGTGTGCGATGATACCAATAGATTTGAGCATCATCAAATCAAGATGGTTTTGGTCTGAGAGGTTGGTATGGTTTAATGGGTGGGAAAACGATGCTAGAAGACTACAACAGTTGACATAACATCGAAGCATAAGAACCCAATAATGGGTCTGCACTCGTTGTTTCAGTAAGGGTTGACAAATTTTGTTTAGGAGTTGTAGGGGGAGGTTTTTATACCTCCTTTTTGGTTGATGGTGTGGCCATATGCGTAGATGACACTTTTTTAATGAGAGGTGTCATGTTTTTGATGGGTAGAGGAAGTAATGGAGGAAGTTTATTTTTTTTAGGTGTTGGAGTAGGAAGCACTCCTATTAAAGTGGAAGGATGTGGACCCAAGATAGAGGGTAATGGTGAAGGTGGGGGAGGAGTTCTCTGACGTGGTTTAGCACCCTTCTTTAGTGTGGTGTGTGGACCACATTATGTGGGGTGAGGTTCAAATCTACCTTCACTTATGGGTGAGTGAGGCTCGATACAAGGCAAACACCGAGAGATGTAATCTATTTCAGCATGGTGGACACTTGTGAGGGTTTGGCTTTAGACATGGAAGGTTGAGCTTCTGATGATTTAGAGGTGGAAGCCTGATCCTCATCAAAAAATTTGGGGTGAATTGTCATGGAAGGATTGGAAGTATAAGGTGAAGTGAAATGTGTAAGATAAGGAGCCTTAAGTCTCTCCCATAATGCCTCATGTTCTAGGTTCCTAGAATGGAGAAATCCTAAGTTTTTTGCCAATCATGAGAAGGGTTTAGGTGACGTCACGTGAGGTCTTATAGTCGGTCTATTGGAGGATTTGGGTGATCGCAAGAGTGGAAACATATTGGATGCAACAATCATGGGCCAAAGGTGAGAGAGAATCATCACCGAATCTTCCTCAGTCGAAGTGGGTGAGGTGGCGAGTTCTTCTCTCAGTGGAGAAGGGATTGGAGAATGTGGCTCTTCAAAAGGATAAAGCGTAGGGATGATCATGCCTTCCATGTGTGGTCTAAGAGTAGGAAAAGTATGATCCTCTATTGGCAATAAGAAGGATGAGGGTGAGGCCACCGATGTTGGTGCCATCAAAGCATCCTCCAATATGGGAGAGGTGAAAGTAGACTCTCCTACGTGTGAAAGGGGGGTTGATGGAGGACTATCCTCCATCGGTGGAGGACAAATAGGAGAGGAAGGATCCTCTAAGGGGTGAAGTAAAGGGATTATGGCCCCTTCTACATGAGGGTGTGGGGTCTAAATGGTAACTTCTTCCAATGGTAGAAGAAGAGGGAGGGTCAGGGCAAGAGGAATAGGTAATATGGGTTCTTCATGAGGTAGAAGTATGTGTGGAGGAGGTGTTTGATGTCATGGGGGTGAAATAGGCAAAATAGGCTCTTCTACCCATGGTGGAGATATGGGTTGACCAACCTCTTATAATTGTGGGAGAGGTTGGTTAGGAATGAAAGGAGAAACCATGTCGACCATGCGTATATTGCACTCTTAGGGGTCATTGATCATGGTTTGAACATTGTTCTAACTTGGGGGATGGTTAAGAAATGGTTGCCTAAAGACATCCATGTTTTGGTTAGCTGGCACATTAGGGTTATCCAAAACAAGGTCCCCTTTGTCTAACATGTCTCGAATAATGTTTTTGAAGGTTTTACAATTGTCTGTGTCATGACCGTTGACACAGTGATAGTTACAAAAGTCATTTTCCCTATACCATGCAGGGATGGCTTGTGAGAGGTTAAATTAGACAGGTCAAATTTGAGGGAGATTGAGGACCCCCTGCTTCACCAATTTATCTAGTACAAAAGCATATGATTCTCCTATTGGAGTGTATTGATGCTATATATACCGTTGTTGGAATTGTTTTGTGATGTTTTGTGATGTGGAAGGTTCAGTTTGGTTGGTTGTAGTCGAAGATGATGACCTAAGGACCATAACATTTGCTAATCCCTTGGACTTGGAGTGGGAAGAAGAAGGTTTAAGAGAAGAAGAGTCATTGGATTTTGCATTGGTATTTATGCTATGCAATTTGACCTTATCTTCCTCGACTGTGCAAAGTTTGAGATTTTGGGCCATGGTGAAAGCTTCATCAAATGTGCAGAATGTTTGAACCTATAAAGTGGATGAGATGTGCTTGGCACATGCTCTTGAAAAGAGCTCAATGAGCTCAGGTTGAGGTAGTGAAAAAGAGAGTTGGTTGATCAAACCTCTCTGATAGGACCTAAGTTCCCCAAAGCTCTGACACAACTTGTCAGAATTAAGAACACACATGATTACCATTGTATAAGCAACTTAAGATGCAGAAATAACCAGAAGAACAAATAACTATCAATGAGAAAACACACAGAATATGAGAGGCAACACACAATTGTATTCAACTCATTACAAAGGAAATTACAATAAAGAGATCACACTCTTCTTCCACCTCTGTGAGGCTTCCTCCTCAAGGGCTCCAAGTAATCTTCCCATTTGAGTAATCTTCCATCATAGGTCACAACACACAGCTAACACAAGCTGTTGTTCACCTCATTGTACGTCTAGTACAACTGAGTATGAACCAGTACTCTAAGTAGATCTCACCATGATCCTGCTCCTGATGTATTGCTGTCACCTTGATCTTGTTCCCCCACCGATCCTCTTCTGACCCTCGCATACACACATCCCTGCAGACCAACCTGATCTTACTTATCACATGTAGATCTCCACCATGATCCTACAACACCCTGCATATTAAACCTGATCTTACATACATGGGGAATCCTACTTGATTCCACCATGGGAAGAACTCTCCAAGTTCTACATATCTCTTCTACAAGTTCTCCACTTAACAATATAGCCCATGAGTCTATTATATAGATCTCATGCATACACTAATTAGACTTGCAGCTCAAGACTCAAACTGGTCTTCATCATGCAAACTACGCATTCACTTAACTGACTATTCATCAACAATAGTTTTGACCACCACAGGCGACTGACGTTGGTCCTTGCTTGACTAGAGATGACCGACGCTGGCTGATCACCGCCGATGCTGGTTTCCTTCTACCCTTCCCCTGACTGATGTTAGTTGTGGCCTACTGACACCGATGACTGTCATGCTAAAAAATCTTCCATGTTTGCCTAAGGTGAAGCTTTTAGCTCCACACCCTAACAATCTCCCACTTGAAGATAAAGAGCTGCACTTGTACCTAAACCAGTACTCTATCTAATCTGCATCCTGGCTTGTATTCCTCTTCAAGCTCCCACTTGAAGACTACCCACCACACTCCTTGTGGTGTTAATCTTGTGCCTGACTTTTTTCATTCTCAGCTTACCTTCTTCTGCCATTGCTATACTCCCACTCAAATAACAACCCCTGTGAGTAACTTGTAATCAACACACACTAACTAGATTTGGGCCTTCTGTTAGTCAAACTCGCTCTAAGAACATCCAACCTCGCTCTGATACCATTTGATAGGTATCAGACTCTTGAACCTATAACCAGGCTCTGATACCATTTGATAGGACCTAAGTTCCCAAAGCTTTGACACAACTTGTCATAATTAAGAGCACACATGATTACCATTGTATAAGCAACTTAAGATGTAGAAATAACCAGAAGAACAAATAACTATCAATGAGAAAACACACAGAATATGAGAGGTAACACACAATTGTATTCAACTCATTACAAAGGAAATTACAATAAACAGATCACACTCTTCTTCCACCTCTGTGAGGCTTCCTTCTCAAGGGCTCCAAGTAATCTTCCCACCTGAGTAATCTTCTCTCATAGGTCACAACACACAGCTAACACAAGCTATTGTTCACCTCATTATATGTCTAGTACAATCGAGTATGAACTGGTACTCCAAGTAGATCTCACCATGATCCTGCTCCTAATGTATTGCAGTCACCTTGATCTTACTCCCCCGTCGATCCTCTTCTAACCCTCGCATACACACATCCCTGCAGACCAACCTGATCTTACTTATCACATGTAGATCTCCACCATGATCCTACAACACCCTGCATATCAAACCTGATTTTACATGCATGGGGAATCCAACTTGATTATACCATGGGAAGAACTCTCCAATTTCTACATAGCTCTTCTACAAGTTCTCCACTTAACAATATAGCCCATGAGTCTATTATATAGATCCCATGCATACACTAATTAGACTTGCGGCTCAAGACTCGAATTGGTCTTCATCATGTAAACTATGCATTCACTTAACTGACTATTCATCAATAGTAGTTCTGACTACCACAAGTGATCAACATTAGTCCCTACCTGACTAGAGGTGACTGACACTGGCCAATCACTGCCGATGCTAGTTTCCTTCTACGCTTCCCCTGATCGATG
This sequence comes from Torreya grandis, assembly GCA_037957365.1. NCBI lineage: Eukaryota > Viridiplantae > Streptophyta > Pinopsida > Cupressales > Taxaceae > Torreya > Torreya grandis. Next base: position 2,164,797 of record JARHVA010000016.1, on the reverse strand, counting down.
TTGGTTGTGGCCTACCAATGCCGATGACTGTCATGCTCAGAAATCCTCCATGTTTGCCTAAGGTGAAGCTTTTAGATGCACACCCTAACAATCTCCCACTTGGAGATAAAGAGCTGCACCTATACCTAAACTAGTACTCTATCTAATCTGCATCCTGGCTTGTATTCCTCTTTAAGCTCCCACTTGAAGACTACCCACCACACTCCTTGTGGTGTTAATCCTGTGCCTGATTTTCTTCATTCTCAGCTTACCTTCTTTTGCCATTGCTATACTCCCACTCAAACAACAACCCCTGTGAGTAACCTATGATCAACACACACTAACCAGATTTGGGCCATTTGTTAGTCAAACTCACTCTGAGAACGTCCAACCTCGCTCTGATACCATTTGATAGGTATCAGACTCTTGAACCTACAACCAAGCTCTGATACCATTTGATAGGACCTAAGTTCCCCAAAGCTATGACACAACTTGTGAGAATTAAAATCACACATGATTACCATTGTATAAGCAACTTAAGATGCGAAAATAACCAAAAGAATAAATAACTATCAATGAGAAAACACACAGAATATGAGAGGCAACACACAATTGTATTCAACTCATTACAAAGGAAATTACAATAAAGAGATCACACTCTTCTTCCACCTCTGTGAGGCTTCATCCTCAAGGGTTCCAAGTAATCTTCCCACCTGAGTAATCTTCTCTCATAGGTCACAACACATAGCTAACACAAGCTGTTGTTCACCTCATTGTACGTCCAGTACAATCGAGTATGAACTGATACTCTAAGTAGATCTCGCCATGATCCTACTCTTGATGTATTGCTGTCACCTTGATCTTGCTCCCCCGCTGATCCTCTTATAACCTTTGCATACACACATCCCTACAGACCAACCTGATCTTACTTATCACATGTAGATCTCCACCATGATCCTGCAACATCCTGCATATCAAACCTGATCTTACATACATGGGGAATCCTAGTTGATTCCACCATGGGAAGAACTCTCCAAGTTCTACATAGCTCTTCTACAAGTTCTCCACTTAACAATACAACCCATGAGTCTATTAAATAGATCTCATGCATACACTAATTAGACTTGTAGGTCAAGACTCAAACTGGTCTTCATCATGCAAACTATGCGTTCACTTAATTGACTATTTGTCAATAGTAGTTCTGACTACCACAGGTGACCAACATCGGTCCCTACCTAACTGGAGGTGACCGATGCTGACCGATCACCGTTGATGCCGATTTCCTTCTGCACTTCCCCTGACTGACGTCAGTTGTGGCCTGCCAACACCGGCGACTGTCATGCTCAGAAATCCTCCATGTTTGCCTACGGTGAAGCTTTTAGCTCCACACCCTAACACTCTCCAATGGGTGATGAAGTCTGCTATTGATTCATCATCAAATTGTCTAATAGAATATAGGTCGATGATGGAGACCTTCTTGGTGATGTTAATTGAGAAGTGGTTCAGGAATAGTTGAGCTAGTTGAGTGAAGGAAAAGAGAGAATGACTGGTAATGGAGCTATACCAGTCAAGGGCAGTGCTAGAAAGTGACATGGGAAATGTGCAAAGTAATAATGCATCATTGTGTGTTATAAGGTAGAAATCATGTGTAAACACTCGTAGATGTTGTTGTGGGTCCTCTTTACTATGAAAATGAGTAAATTTTGGGAGTTCCCACTGGCTAGGATATGGTTGAATAGGCACCAAAGGGTGGATAGGTTCATTACAGATTTGTTCATATGAAAGAACACTCCTTGAACCTAAAATGGATGTCTCAAGGTTGGACATCTTATCCATCAGCATCTTTATTAGATCGGTAGATGGATTGGCATGAGGGGCACCCCCTAAGTTGTGGGGTACCTGAAAGGCATTGGGAGGGGTGTATGACGTACTTGGTTGCATTTGTGTAGATGCAACATATTGATAGTTTGTCATAGGGGCCGATGGCAAGGCCATGGGGACTTATGCCATGAATTTAGAGGGCACAACTTGACTAGATGCCGCCAAGGGTGGTTGAGTGGTGGTGACACTAGTAAAAGGATAGGTAGTCACTCTTGTATTTATGGGTGCAAGAGTGGGTGGGATAGAGATAATCATGTTCTGGAAAGGTGTAGAACTTGGTTGAATTGTTTGTGGTTGAGGGGGTAAGAAAACCTTGATGAAGGTAGGTCCAAAAATAGAAAGAGAGGCCAAATCTTGAACATTGGCTATGGTTGGGTTATTAGTCAAGGCAATGGCCTGAGTGACCATAGGTTGGGTAATGGATGCTATTGATATTATTGTTGTTTCAACCAAGGATGTTGGCATCCCATAAACAAGGTTACCTGAGGGATTTCACATTTGGCTTCTAGCGAGATAGTGTTGGAGAGCCTTGACTTAGAGGTCAAGGAATATCTCAAAGTCTTGATCCCCTTCGAGAACAATAGGAGGTTGATTTGGGGTAAGTTGGATAGGAGTATGCTCAGTGTCTGAAGTATACTCCATTAGATGACTTGGTATAAAAGGTGAAGGTGGGAGTGGTTGTTGCCTTGCATGGTCAACAAGAGATTTAGCTTGACTACGTGTCAAAACCATCTAAAAAAAATGGATTCAGGTTCTAGAAACTATGTGTTTCAGTTTCAAAAAACTTGAATTTTGTGTTTAACAGCAAAAAAAGTCAGGTTTTAAGCTTGTTGTTTGGAAAGAAAATTTGTTGACAGTGAACGACGTTGGTTTACTAACCGATGTCAATTATGAAATGTTGCCAAGGTTGGTGAGATAACCAATGTTGGTGAAGATTTGTTGCCGACGTCGGTGGAAAAATTGATGTCAGTTTTTGTGTAATTTTAGAAACATAGAAAACTGATAGTTTTTGAAGGAAGAAGAAATTTTGAGTTGTTTTATACCTTAGAATATTGTGAACTTATCAGCTCAAAAAATTAGATAAAAATAGTAGAAAAGGTGATTAGGCAAGCAACCTCTAAAATGTTAAATTCTTAAGAATAAATTTTAGAGTCGTGGTGGCTTATGCCTTAGAAAAATGTGTTTGGGAATTGGGCTTGTAGAACGGGTCCTAGAGAGGAAGTCTATGGATGGTTTTAGGTTAGTTATGGTGCTCAAAATATTTGTGTTAGGTTTAGTACATGGCTTGGTGCTAGGGCTTTCTCCCTTCACTTCACGAACCTAGATCCGAGCTGGGCCGCTTAGCTAATATATATGTTGCCTATAGTTTATACTCTGCCAGAGAACAGAGTGGGTCCTCCTCTTGGTGGTGAAATCCAAGTAGGATCGCTAGGTGGGGTAAGGTATCTTCTAGGTGATGAAATCCTAGATGGGCCTTGTCTCAAGTGAGTTTAAATGTTTGATTTGATTGTGATTATGGTCTGGTTGTGTAACATTTGTGCACTACGATTTATTCATAATGCTTTTAATTACTAAGTGAGCTAAATATGGCAAGAATGAAATGCAATAGTTTTTAAAACAAATTGAAATATGTTTGTTCAAATGCAAACAATTTGGAAAAGAGGTTAAGAGCATGAATTTTTCATTACTCTAAGATGCAGGAAAGAAGTGACAAGAAGAAAAAGAAATATGTTCTTTTTAACTTGTGCTAATGGTGTCTTTTAAAAATAAAGAGATAGAAGAAGGATGCAAGAAAAGAATATTTTCCTAATGCATCTATATGAAAGTTTGATTTTTTATTAAAAAAAGAATGAACCCAAGGAAAACTCCAAGGGTCCCACCAGGCGTGCCAAAATGTTTCTCTACGTTTTTGCTAATTACATTCAGAAGAAAGAAGAAACTAAAGTTAAAGAATCAAAGGTTTATACGCTACCTAGATTAAGTTGCACACCGTATCCAAACATTGTGGGAGCTCCTCTTTGGCTATGGAGGAAACACCTGCAATAAGAAAGAGACTCAAACACAGAAAATGTTAGAGGAGGATATGGTGGACTGCCAAGCTACATGCTCGGTCCCAAAAGCGTAAAGCTCTGTAAGGGATGACAGTCCACTATTTAATGAAAAGAGTGTTGTAATAAAAATAAATGATGAAAGACTAAGAAAGAGAAAGTAGAAAACATGTCCTTGTTTTTTGTAATCAGTCTATCACAGTCACCGATGTCGATAGTTCTACTGATGTCGATTAGTCAATTATGCCAACGTCGGTTATACTGCCAATGTCGATAGGGGCAATGAGCCTTGGATGGGTTTTGGATAGGTTTTGGAATATGTCTATGGTAGACAGAAGGGTCTGGGAGTTTAAAGGTTTGTGTAGGGTTGCAAGAAAGTGAATAGGGTCTAAGGAAGAGCAAAGGTAGAGGATAGGTGTGAAAAGAGAGTAAGGATAACGGGAAGGCTTTTCAGCCTCTCCATGGAAGAAGTCAAGTCTGGTCTCTCAACAATACTTAGAAGTAGCAAATGAAAACTAATTACCAACATGATCTAAATACTGAAATGGAGACCAAAAGAATACTTAGCTTTTTAGTGAAGACCCGAGGGTGTCAGGATGCTTATTCCTGTTATGGCTGATGTCAAAGACCTCATATAATATTTTTAATCCAATGTCTGGAGTGACTTCTGCAGAGTTTCTATAGCCTGAAGAATGATAGTTAAATTTTGATCTTGGTCTTAGAGTGTGCGCATTGATCTGCAAAGAGGTGGGGGGTAGCTTAATGTTAGAGCTCAGGTTATGTAACTGACATCGGCAATCCTATTGGTGTCAGCCAATAGTTGATCGATGTCGATGGCTAGAGAATGGATAAAAGGGCTATTTGGCCCATTTCTCCATCTAAAAAGTGCTTCTATCATTGGAGAATGGTCAAAAGATGGGTCTATTAGGCACGAGAGTTAGTTAGGAGGTTAGGATGGAGTGAGAATAGGTCATGGGTAGTTAGGGTTTGGATGACCTAGTCTCAGGGTGACTCATAGGGTAGGAAATGGTCTTAGGGTGAGGTGTCCAAGGTGAGGTGTCTAGGTGAGGTCATTAATCTAAAATAAGTAATTTATTTTAAATTAATAAAGTGTGTAAGTGGTTAGAAGGGGACCAAGGGGGGTCGACACAATATTGGTGTCTACAGTTATTTATAAAATATTATGAGTACCTATATGTGTACTTCATGAATCTCATTAATGACTTGAAAGTGATTAGTATCATAGTTCTATCCATCACACATCTTCCAATATAGTGACACTTTGGTTTGGGTGGCACATTTAAGCAAATGATAGATTAGTACATCATGGTATTCTTTAAAAATTTCATAGGACTATTTTAACAAGGCATGGACATTCTTTCATAGATAATTATTCCTTTTATGACCCTCTACTTCATAGTCAACACACCATAAGCTGATGTGAGTGTCATAACCATTGTTGGCCATAAACTTCTCCAGCTAAGAATCCATAGTAGTAATGTGGGCCTCCATAAATGGGTTGATTCTTATGTCTATACTTGTCATAGCTTTAGTGTGGAGATAATCTTCTATATCCTCATGTAGATCAATAAATGTCTTGTGGGATAATGCTCATAAAAAGGAAGTAATAACCCTCATACAAACCATTGATCATGTTTCATTGGATTTATTTCAAATGATATCTTATAAAGAAGGATTTTTAAGAAATCATCATACTTTCATGCACTTTTAGTGAGATATTTATTAATATCTTTTAAAGTATCAATACTTTGATTCTCAAACTCAAAAATGTCAAATTCATGAAGAAAAGTAGTTTTCAACAACTCATAGTCTACAATAGCTTATTTAGGATAAAACTTTATATATCATTTGTGCATGTGATCTAATAAGGTAGTTTAAAAATTACCTAACTTTTTCTCGATAAAAATTATGCCCTACACCCACCAAATGAGTTCACACTTGTGAACATGTTTAGCTACATTCTAAACACCTCAACACTTAAGAAGATGAATTGTCATATCATAGTAAACTATAGGTACATTGGGTGGTTATAATAAAATCGATGGTGGTAGTCCTCCAATTACTTTCAAACCACCTCTAGATCCTCATATAACTCTAGTATAACCACTTCTAATACTACCTCTTATGCCCCCTAGAGTAATAGGAGTACCTAAAACATTGGTTACTAAGGGAGGTTGATTAGTTAGAGTTGGGCTTGTGTTTTTCCCACTACTTATATTCAATCCACCTAGCATTCCAAAGTTGGCCATATGTCTTAACTACACTATAAAGGTAAAGGATAATGGTAAATTTAGTTTGTATTTATATAAAATGCTACTTTCAACATGCACTCCTAGTCTCTTCCATGGATTTGACTTCAAACTCAAAACTATGAGTATCCCAATATCTTATAATAATAATAATTATGTCAAAATTAGATGCATGAGTGTGTGTTGTGATGGGGAAATTGTGATTAAATGGATTAGGTTTTTCTATCACCAATGCTTATCATTCATCCTTCAAGCGTACATGTGCCAATGAAGGGTAAAAATTCATGGTTAGAGAGTACTCACTATGCCTTTCCACTTTCCTATGAATTGTCATTGCAGTTCTAGGATCCTCCCATTTTCCCTTGGGATCATTGTCTATTATGGCCTTACACCTAACCTCATCATATTTAATTTTCCTTAGTTCTTGATGAATGAATTCTATTTTGAACTACTAATCATATATCAATGTTTAACCCTTTATCTCCACACCAATTATGATGTTCATTTGTGAGAGAGTTTTAGCAATCCATGGGGAAGTTTTTAAGTATAGATTCAACCATAAATTTATTGATTTCTAAGGGAAACTATCTTGGATACCTTCTATATTGTTACCTTAATAAATTAAATTATGCTTCCTCTAGACAAGAATATGTAGACACAACGCATTCCAATATGTATCTATTTAGTCTTCATTTCCACTAGACTTCTACTATATGTGTCCAAGTAGTTTTCAACTTTGCCAAATTTGTCTGATGCCCTGCTAACTAGGGAACTTTCTATCCATAATTTATTGAGTGGTCTTGCACATATTCTAAAAGCCAAACATACAAATATATGGGTATTTATACCAATAACTTTTCATATAAAGAATCATATAGATGTTTCTCTACCCATTGTCATGCAAAAACTCTTGGTCTAATATATTAAAGTGAAAAGTTCTCTTCTACTATTGTAATTAAATGCTTGATGTTTTCCAAAGAGAGTCATTCAAGCATATTTTAACCATCATGATAATAATTACAACATGTACCAGTAAAGAAATCAAAATTTTGGTCCTTATCCTTAGTTTGATTGAATAAATACTAGTCACATGCCTAAAAGAAATGAGTAATCCAATGAGCTAGCACACTGACAAAACACATGAGTAGTAACCTCAAACTATCATGAAAATAATGTAACCAAGACCAGTTCCCATTGATTCTACCACACAATGCTAGATAAACTTAAGTCTCTATCTACACTTAGGTTTTTGGGTTAATTACATTTAATTCTCATTACTATAAACATCATATTATGGTTAACCATGTTATTCACTCCATACATTCCACATACTTCTACTTAGTACCATAATAATAGATTGGCACATATTTTAGAATTTATACATAAAAATAGTGATTTCATTTGAAAATTTTAGTCACTCATACACCATAGCTTATAATGAATAATGGAAGATTAAAAATATGATTCTGTAGTATTTCCTCTCAAGTATTCTCTCTCATTTTTTAAAAAAAAACTAAGGGATATTTATACATGTCCCAACCCCTTTCCTTAGGTTATATCATTAATATAAAGTCATGACTAGCCAATGATTATTTTAGAAAAATAAGTCATGGAAATCCATTATAACAAAATCCTTTTGACTCAATCCTAATGATCCCTATATATTTTCTCCATGCTAGATATAAATGTTTATGATTCTATTATCTTATGAACCAGTGTTAGATTCACACTTGACTAGTCTCCTCAGATGCTTCTGTGAGTTATTTCATAGACATCTCCACTTCTTTCATCCTTTTCTAAATCTTGTGCTTTTTTTTATTCCTATGTCTTTTATTTCTTCTTGTTTTTTATATCATTATCTTTTGTAGCTCACTCTTCCATGCTAAGGTCCTCCATGCCTTTCTCTTCCATGCATCTCTTTTATGAATTTCTCATACATGTCATTAGTTCACCCTTGTTATTACACCCTATGGCTCCAAAACCCTTAGAATATATAAATAAAAAAATTATGGTCCAACAGTTCATGCTGAAGGACCTCAAGGTGGACCTTCTACCTCAATACTCACATGAACATGTTTCTAGAGATGATCATCTAAGAACCTTATCCTACACATATGGATGGATGAATGCCACCTATGAATTAAGTCAAAGTTAGATTCACTCTTAGCCTAGACCATAGAGCTGAGTGACTAGATACTGAGGTTAAATGGTCTTGAGATATTGAGATATTAAATGAAGTAATCCAAAAGAAAATAGAAATCAAAAATAAAATTTATTGGTAGATTATAGAACCATACAAGAGTTTCATATCATAGGGAGTGATCAAATATCTTTAACATCATTCCTTTGTCATGTTCCCAATCCATACATGCCATCATAAATGCTATGATATGCTCTATGAGACTTATATCTCAAGTCCCATTAAACTTGGGCAGTTCAAGGATTGGAGTAGGAAGGGGAATAACACACTCCCAAGAGGATAGAGGATTCCTATGGAGATCTGCATAGGTAGATTTGATATCAGGTTGATGATAATCTCCATAAAGAGGTTTGTAGGGGTCATGATGTTACCTACATTAGTACAGGTCATTATGACTATGATAGTGTATGAAACAATGTTGAGGTGACTCCTAATATGTGGGACACTCATGATAAGGATCCTTCCAATCACGTGGTGGTGTATAAACACAAAAAAGGTATCATTCCCTATGGGGATGATGAGATGATGCAACATGCACATGGGGGAAGTCATAAGAACCTAAATCCATATGGTATTGGACATGTGTGGAAATACAAGGGTCCACATGAAGGTGATAATTTTTGGGATATAAATTAGATATATCCCTTGTCTATAAGTGGTATTCAAAATTAGCATTCTCATCTGAGACCCTAAAGGAAGGGATAGGAGGATGGGAAGGATATATAAGAGGTGAATACCAAGTCAAGTTAGGGTGATCATTTATATAAATATGGATAAGAGGGGGTTATCACCATAAATTATCCTATTGAGAAAGAGGTGAGGGACTCATGTGAGAACTAGTTGAGGCACCCAAACTTGAAAGGGTGCTATCTCTATCTTAATAAGAAGCATGTTGCCTACTCCTATGGGAGGAATGGTACTTTGCATTTACATGAAATTACCTATGATAATTATCAATAATCATGTGTAGATAATAAAGGCATAAATAATTTAAGGGGATCATCTTCACCCCTTAGAGGTGAATGCAAATTAGTTTGACTCCTAAGGGAAGTATCCTTGGATAGGTAAAAACCAGACTAGTGGAAAGCTGAGTGAGCTCATTGGTAGTAAACTTGATAATCTTATTCTCTATAGAACATCAATGATTCTTGGTCATGAGGATAGGGTAGGTTCACATATTATACCTTTGGGTTCCTATTCCATTCTATTTCAACTTCTACTCATGGGTGAGCTCATAGACAATACCTTGAATATGGTAGGACTAGTGTCCCAGAGGTGGTAGGCCAACCACAAAGGTAGTGAAGCAAGAATAGCTAGGAAGGAAAAAAAAAAGGAATACTATTAGAGACCCATTATGGAGGACACAAAACCAAATAAAGGTCAAAAACCATAAAAAGAGTTAAAACACAATTGCAAATAAAGCCTTGTAGCCATCAGAGGGGAATTATCTAAGAGATGTAAACATATTAGAACTAACATGAGACCATATGTGTGGTCTAGATGGACATGATAAAATGTATCCATGAATCCAATTATATCAACTAGGGTTTTGAAATGGGGTATATATAGTACTAAAAAAAACCCTACTAGGTTCAAGGGCACTATGGGATACTATATATTTGTAGAGGCTATCTAGTTTGTTGGCTTGTGTTGAGTTATAGATAGACTTTTAAACCAAGTTAGGGTTAGCACGATTGAGTGTAAAAATGACACAAATATATATAATAAGTATAACCATAGAAAATCAAGTATCTAATGGGGACAATTTAATACTTAAAAAATGATAAAGTAAACTACTTAAATAAAAGAACACTACCAAACAAGAAATGCATTTCAAAAGCATGCAAATCTAATAATTGAAAGGTAATTTTGAAAAGGAAATGATGTTTTTAATAGTGAGAGAGAGACATATAGAGATTATAAACTTTCAAAAATCTAATCTAATGCCTTTTCTCAAACTAAAACTATCTCTAACATGTGATATCTAACTTAGCAAAGGAAATGTTATTTTAATCAAGTAAACTAAGATATTTGAATAAGAGAGAATCTACAGAGTACTAAAATGATTCATAATTAATAAAATATATGAAATGAAATATAGTTTAAAGAGGAAAATTTTTATTAGGTTTAGGATAACGCATAAAGTTTAGAATCTACTCTAAAACATGTTTAAAATTAACTAAACTAGCATAAAAATGATAATCCCTAGAAAATACACTAGTTTACAACTATGGAGTTTTAATTTGCATAAAAAAGTTCCATTATATCAATTTAAATGTATTTTATATATGTTATACCAACTAAGAATCCAATTATGAGGCAACTATGGAGGAAAATAAGGCTCTAATGTAGAGCCAGGTCCAAATTAATGTTCAAACAATAAGGAAAATGAAAATCAAGAACATGTTGGAATGTGTGAGCCTAATATAGGTGCAAAAATTAGGTGAAATGCACCTTCTATGAGTTTTTATAAATCCAAAATAGATGAAGTACAACTGGGAGTAGCAACATAGTCACCAAATCACTATGCAGTAATGTAAGGGATACTCTATCATAATGTATGCTCAAGATCACCAAGAATGAGCCAAGACAAATTCAAGAAGGTGAGAGAGCCAAAAGAGTGAAGAATAAAGGTAAATAAAAATTATTTTGAGTGATATATGGAACCTAAGGTTAGATATGTCTAAAAATTAGCCTCTTTCTATCCATTTGGAGTCAAACAGGCCCAAAAACAACACATTTGGGCAAGTTGTGACTTAAGCCACATATTTTAGGTTAAAACATGCTACCTCAGGCACAAGTTAGCCCAAAATACATGGATTAGGTCAAAAAAGTGTTTTGAGGTGGGCAAAGGGTCTTTAAAATGGTCCCAAGAAGTATTATAAGGATCTAATAGTGATCAAGAGGGCCAAGAGTGCACAAGTAAGGTTTATAGGTGTGCATAATAGGCTAGTGAAGTATTCAAGCATGTGGATAGTCTCAAATTATATTGATGAGGTTGGTAGTCTATACATGAGATGATATGCAATCTTAAAGAGGAATAAATCCATAATAATCATGGTTATTGGTTGATCTTGACTTCTAAAAAAAATAATAAATTGAAGATAGAGACACTTTCACTTGCTTGAAATATAAATGCATGTGGATTTGTCCATTCATTGTGTGTGAATGACATACAAATGAATTATTCTAAGTTAAAATATTAATATGGCTTGTAATAATTGAAAACCCACAAATAAAAAGGGGGAGTGTTATGTACTAAGTTTATCCTTATCACCTCCATGTTGATTTAATGATGTCAATGTATCAAATACTCCAAGGATGGAATTAAAGCCCACTTAGTTCTCTCACCTAGCATGTTTAGTGAAACATTATTTATTTTACTACATGTATGCATCTAAAGATGACTTTAATATTTTATAATGTTTTAGTTTATATCAAATAAAATAGGCTTGTGGATTGGCTAAGGGATGCTTCAAGTAAATATAATCAAATTTGGGAAGAATATGGAAGCTTTCCTAAGCTTGTAAAAGTTTAAGTTTGCCTTAATAATATAATTTTCAAGTGGAATATTATGTGGTTTATATGTGGTATAGTTTTTAAAGGGTGAAACCTCATGCTATGTATCCTAAAAATAAAGATCAATCTATAAGGGAATGTTTAACTTTGAAAAAGAGCCAATGCTGGGGTAAAGGGAGTGATCAATCCATAAGGTTAGGATAGATTATTGATCCTGATCCATTAATAATATTTTGTAGGTGTAAATTAATAATTTATAAGGGATAGGCCCATACAATTACTTAATATATAGTCATTTGATGAAATTTGACCAATTTAAGTGATCAATTCAATTAAGATAAATGTGGGATAAAACTAACATTATCAAGTATTCATGACTAAATTTGAGTATCTACATCCCCCATTTAATTTAAAAACTAGAGTAAAATGAAAGATATACCTCAATCTGTACAACACAATTTTCCTTTGGGAGAAAACTCCAATCATGATAGGTGTTCCATAATGAATCTTAAAATGATGTAAAAATAGTTAATATTTATATGTAAATTTAAAATTGAAATATAAATTGAATTTGAAAATATTTCAAAGAACAAGGAAGGAGTACACCTCTATGTGTGAAACTACTATTTATCCTGTAACTTTACTTGAATATGATGCTTCCTTAAAGCAATGGAGAATTGGTGTTTCCCATGAAGCTCTTGGAAAGATTTGTTCCTTTATTAAACCACACTGAATTGAGGGTGATAAAACCATAATTTTAAGTGAACATGTATATAAAAGATAACTGACTAAGGGATACAAAAACATTAATTTATATTGTTAGTATTTATAACCCTAAGATGAAAATGGGTTGGCATCCATAATGGATTGACAAGTTATAATGTTGGAGGGAGCTAAATCTCCAATATGCACTATGCACTTTAAATGAATCAACCACTATAGATGACATATAGATTTAGTGGTCACTTTATTCCTTATTTCTTGTATGCATGACCAAAAAATAATGGATAACATTCATGACTATATCATGACCATGAATATTTAATAATGAAAGTATGAGATAAATTTGTATCATGACCCATAAATTTAAAAAGTAGTATAGGGTTCATTAATTTGTATCATGCCCCCTTGTGATAAATTTAAACACTATAATTTTATGTAGATGTAAGTTTTGTAATTTTTGTTTGAATTTTGTGCACATATGTTCATGCATATGCACCCCAAATGTATGAATCTGTAATATGTTCATGTAATGTGAATGCATATGCCACCATAATCTATACCAATAATCTAATTTTAAACTACTATGAATTTTTTGAAAATGTATTCTATATCCAAAGATTATTTATGCTCATTGAGGCTTATCTATTTTATGAAAAACCCACTGAAATGCCCCTAATTTTAGAGAGGGATGTGTTCTTAATGTCATTCATTTTAAAATAAAAGATCACTCTATCATGTGTATCATGATGTAATAATTAAATAACATATCATTTAAGAAAATTTATGTCATCACAATAAGCTATGTATCATTTTAAACATGTATGTAACATATGAGGCAAGGCCTAAAGTGTCAAATTTATATAAATGTATCATTAATACTCATAATAATAGATGTAATATAATAATTGTATATAATGGCTAGTGCATGATATGAATCATAGCACTCATCAAAGTCAACAATCTCAATAAACACATAAATACAATAAATGAAATGTCATACAATAATCCCAAGGGTCACATATAATGGACATGTTCAAATGTCAAATAAATAAATATTGTATACATAAGGCCAAGGGCCACATGAAAAATATAATAATAATGTCATAAATAAATGATGTGTTCAAATTTTACATAAAACATAGGGAAAATGACTACAATCAATAAATATGTTCAAATGTTGGTTAAACAAAATAAAGATTTCATAGAGATGCTCAAACAATTTGCACACAAGGGTCAAGGGACATACACAATAGATAATCGTAATATAATCTAATATTTACAATGAAAAACATCAATGGAGCATAGAATAATAAATATACATTGCACCACGTATATGTAATGTGAACAAATCATATAAAATAACATATATATGTAAACTATGTAAGATAAAGATGATAGCAAAATATTTGTAAATAGTATAAAACTAAACATATTATAGGAGTTATAGAATAGTAACACTTATAAATACTGTAACCTTTGGATAAGATGCCCCAAACATGGCATGGTTGTTGGGTAAAGGTAAGTCCAACATCTAATTCCATGTAAAATTTGTATGTTCTAAATAACACTCATAAATACTAGTGAAATACATGTGTGATTAAAAAATTATGCTATCTACCAATCATGAGATAAATAACATATAAAAATGGTGTAAAATAAATATCTAATCATGCTTAGGTATTGATTTCAGATTTGTAGAATTTTTTGAATGTTTTTATATTTTTTCCATCTTTGATATTTTTAACTTTTTTAAATTTTGAAACAATATAATAGAGACTACGAGATAAACATGTATTCAAAAGTATAAGAAAGGGAAGTGACTTGAATAATTCATAACATGTATCAATGTAAACTATGCACTGAATATCATGGAATGACCATATATGAGCAAGATGCCCCCATTATATATGTGAATTATTAATGAAAGACATGTAGGGGATATAATAGTGATGAGGATGAATTATTGTACATCCACATCTCATCAAATATACACATGTCAATGTATGTAACACTCATGTATGAGAAATAAATTATACACAAAAAATATTTTGCATGAATGATAGTGTTGCATAAATTGAAACTGAGTATAATATTGAAGAATTGAATGTATTAAGGCTTTGTTAAATTTTAGATTTGACTATGGAAATAGTTTCATGCCAGTATCAACTAGTTAAATGTAGTAACAATAGTTGATATTGATTATTTTTTGTTGATAATGTCTATGATTGAAAATCAACAACATGTTAAATACTAGATAATAATAGTATAAGGTTACTATTTTGGACTGTTATATCATGAAAGTGAAAAATAAGAGTCAATTAGATAAAAAATACCAAGATACAAAGGCTAGAAGATTGATCAAATTGAGCATGTGTGAAAAGTGGAATGATAGCATTATGAAGAATCAAATCAATTTGTGATATTTTAAATTATTTGAATATTTTTAAATTTTTAGAATTTTTTAAATTGAAAAATACTAACCTATGATTCCATAAAGCTAAGTCACAATAAAAATCTTTAATAAGTTGTGCAAGTATAATCTTTCATGGATGAAAAGTACTAGATGTGGATGACCCAAAAGTCAAAGATGACATAAAATGCTATAATGAAACTACCTAAATCACTACTTGAGAAATATTGTGTCGGAGAAGTAGCTATGAAAGACTTAGTATAATTTGAAATAAGATGAGGAGTAACAAAATATTGTTTAAAATGTTTTATTTTTTATGGAACATATTGATTTGCATGTATTACCAATTTAGGATATATTGCACGTGATGGTGATTTTTATGAATTTACCATTTTTTTTATATGATGTTTATTTTTTCATTGGTTGATTTGAAATTTTATTTGAATATAAATATTTTATATAGATGCATCAATTTTAAAGGTGATTTGTTCTTGAATAGATGTATCAATACACTGTGGTGGTGTCCATGGTGGAGGAGGTAACATAGATTGTAGATGATAATAAATTTTATCATGTTTATCATCCAACTCAGTTGGTAAAACAACCAACTATCAAATATAAGCAATCTGTGAAATTTTAAGACCTAAAAATTGCTTATTTCTATTATATGAACTAAACAATATATTTTTGGTTTCAAAATTAATTTTAATTTACATATTTGGATTCCCCTCAAAAAATAGACAAGTTACAAAAATGGCACATTATCTTGAGTTCGTATGCAAAATTTATCACCATTTGAAGTTGGAATACTCTAGCTCTAGGGTCTC
The DNA here is from genome assembly GCA_037957365.1 of Torreya grandis. NCBI lineage: Eukaryota > Viridiplantae > Streptophyta > Pinopsida > Cupressales > Taxaceae > Torreya > Torreya grandis. Next base: position 2,148,940 of record JARHVA010000016.1, on the reverse strand, counting down.
TCAGGAGTGACTATTTGGCTTATGACTATTGGACTCTAAAGCCAAGACTATTAGAATCTAGATCCCGATGAGAATGTAAAAATGTGAACTATTTTAATGATTTGATATTCATTTAAAGTGATGGGTAGATTATAAGCATGAGGTTGTTTAAATATAGGTCTTGGAAGATATATTACATAAAAAGAGAAGAATGAGATATCATAAAAGATCAAAAAAATAGTAGCTAGTATAATGAGATGGATGGAAGTTAGAATCACGCTTATTTTTTATGTTTGAGTCTTTGTTCATTATTTCCTCATTGTTATTTATTTTTAGGTGATAGAGTGAATAATACACAACTAAAAAATGTTGAGTTTAGTAGATTTATTTTAAATCTTCCAAATAATATCAGAGATGTCATTATGAGTGTATGAGGTTATTTTCTTTATGATCCCAGAAAGGTGAAAAACTTGTAAACTATAGAACATAGTAGAGATGAGAAAACATGGCTTCAATCTTAATGAGTTTTCTCACATTGAGTTTCCTTAGGGTATGTCTTGTGTTTTTTTCCTTTGCTTGCATATTTACATTCCTTATAACTAGTCTAATACACAAACATTCAAAAGAACTCAAGATTCAACCATATGATTAAATAACTTCACATTTATCATTTAACCTTTATAAAAAAATGTTGATTGTAGTCATGTATGGAGTAGTATCATGTTTAGAGTGGATGTAAAATTTTATTTATTGTATATGATAGTCTTAAGAAATTGATTACATATTAAAACAATATTTTAGGTATTTTTCTATGGCAAGTAATTTGAGGGAAAAACATTGAATTGAAAGGGTCCACATTGGTGAAACTTAGAGTAGAATATCCACTAGTTTACATATCATATTGATATCAGAGTAGGTTATTATTTTTACCATAAAATGTTTTCTAACATATTTATATAGATGCTAATTTTGTTTGTGTTCTATTTTGGTGGTGGTTGTGGTGACCATTGTGTAGATGTTTCCCATTACCTAGATAACAAGTGATAGTGGATATAGTCTCTTGATTATTTGATAGTAAGGTGGTTTAAATTTATACTACTATTGTTTTCAATGCAAGACATTATGGGATTTTTTAATGTTATGGTATTTACCAAAAGTATTTGATGGACCAACCATCTAAGGGACATGAAAAAGGCTGAGCATTTAGATCAACATAAATTACTCTTCTAAATTAAGAATGGTTGATAGAGTTACAAAGTGTAGAGCAATACATGTTCAACATTTATTTGAGTACAGTTTCCTTATGAAAAAATGGAATGATTGTAATTGAGTGAATAAAAGACTCCAAAGGTAACACTATGGAGCTTGAGAAAGAATGTTTTTATTTAGATATGTTTCACTTTTTTTTTTTAAAATTTGATGTTTCCTTGAGACTTCCATGTGGAACAAAGAAGATATTTTGTACCTTTTATTGAAGATCCTTGATACTATTGGGAAAGAGGAGTGGGATTTTTTTTGCTACAAATTAAGGAAAGAACATTAAGAAGGGAAGAGCAAGAAAATACAAATGACATTCAAAGGAGGGGGTGAGGATTTCTCATCACTTGAGTTTCTAAATTAGTGGGATTGAAAACCTTTAAATTGGAGAGTTGAATATATATTAAACCTAAAAAGGGTATTGTCCAATAACTTATAAAATTGGAACTGGATTATGGTATTATCTATATACAAAGGGAAATATAATTAATCTATTAATCAATCATAGCTATTCAGGGTCATGACCAAGATGGATCTACTAGACCTAACCAAGGGATATCTTACTATAATAAAATCACTAGGAAGGATTCTAAAGCCTATAGTCAAGCAAAGCTATGTAATAACCCTAACTAGGTCCTATGTTTTCATATTCAAAAAAGTATATGACAAGTAACTTTCTAGTGCTCACCAAAGATTTGGCAAAAAATGGGGGTTAATAAACATAAAATTAAACATTCATAAGAGAATCCTAATTAATCTATGAATAGGTAAAACCCTAAGGCATGGACAGAATAATATATTCAAAAGCCATTACTTATGCTACTCCTATCTACTAAAATAGAGGAGTAAATTTAGAGATACTTACCTTAAAGATGAATCCATCAAGACTCAATCTCTCCCTTGGTGAAAGGTGTTTTATAAGAGGTTTTTTTAATTTTTTAAAGATCAATAAGAAAGGCAAAATCATCCAAGAATTTTTCAAAATACAAGATTCCTCTCCAAGTATAAACCCTAAGATATATAACTTGTCAATTAGAATGATGGAAGAGAAGATTGTAAAGAAACACAAATGAGTAATTAAATCTTGTTGTCTCTCTAAGAAATGATGAAATTAATGTGTATAAATAGTTGAATCTAACCCTAAAACTTTCTAAAAGTTTAACCGATTTGGTTAGCCTAATCGACTATGTATCATTATTGATAAAAATAAATTATGTTTTGGTCTAGGTTGGTTAGGGACCAATGTATACCCTAAATTAGTTTTATCAATTAGAGTATAGGATCAATGGTGATGACAGTGTAACATAAACCATTAGAAAGGGTTTCAATCTTAAATAAGGTATAATGAAGGCAAAAAATGACTAGAAGAGGGTACAAAAGAGGAGGAAATTTTTAATGGAGTGTTTTTAGGATATGGATAGATTGATATCAAGTGATATTATAGGGACAACAATCTTATGAAGCACCAATGGTCTACCCACCCCTTTCCTGCTACACCCTTTAAGGTGTGTACTCAAAGATATTGAGACTCAATCAGTTATTGTAATAAAGAAAGAATCAATAATTGATAAAGTTTGGAAATATTATTTATATACATATTCCCCAATATAAGCTCATCATGTGTCACTTAGGTGCAATAGGGGATGGTGCTTCGAAAAAAGAACATAACAACACATAACATTGAAGCTAAAAAAATTGTAGTATTTTGAAGCATAAAATAACTAAAAGTAAATGCCTAAAAATAAAAGTAACGTATGTACCTTGACTTACCTTTATTACTAGATGTTTATCTACTATGTTTATAGTTTTAATCATGGAGGGTGTAGAGATTGATTTACTATGTGTATAGTTTTAAGGACTCTGAAGAACTTCTCCTAGGCATACAAATCTTAGGTCAAAAAATGAAGTATGAATATCATCCCATGAAGGCTATATGTAGAAAATTAAAATGTACCTACCTTCCCACAACATGTTACCCATTTATTAGGACTCTTTATAGATCCCTCGGTCTACTATGAATATTGTGTAATTACATGAGAAAGTAGGTATCACCATAGAGTTTTTTGAATTCTCCTATTCTAATATATTAGCCTATTGGACCCCAATGGACCTCAACTCTATCATAAGGCTAACCATGGATTTTGAGATTAGATTAAAAATATGAGATTTGCTATTAATCACATCTTTTGGTGTTATTTTGACTTTTGAATTTGGATGTTGCCTTTTGTATCATTAATTTTTGTTTGAAATGATTTATATTTTAACCTTTTTATGGATTTTTATGTTCTTCCTCAATACAAATTCAAAAAAAAAATATGGTTGCTAAAGATGACTATCATTTGAAGAATTTGGACTTAATTTCTAAGAAATAGAACTTAGAGAGAATGGTGCCTAAGAGTCTTGTTAATTTAGGTGAAATAAAAGTGTTATCTTGAATTTGACCGTGCTTGCTCCAAAGTGGAATGAAAGGAGAGGAAATCAAAAGGAATGGAATATGAAAAAATATTGAATTAATTTAAACCATAAAAAATGTGACAAAGGTGAAAAATGGATACAAAAATAGTGAAGTGTGATTCCTTATCATAAGAATGAGGGAAGTGTAGGAAAACATGCTAACATCTTATTGTTGTGCAAATTTTATTTATAAATAAAGCAAAATATAAAATTGAGAACAAGGTATCATGAACTTGTAACCATTATAAATACATTTTATAAAATGAACACTAATTAAATATGGTGATTTTTATAAGGAAGGCCCAGTCATATCCATGGTTTTACACTACAACTCATAAAAGAGAAACCCTGAGGGTACACAAAGAATGTGAAAATTAAATGAGAAATATGGTATTTGTGAGATAGGCCTAGTCTTATCCATGATCTTACACTAAAAATCATAAAATAAAAACCCAAGGGGTGTAAAAATCATTGGAAAGAAACAAGTGAAATAAAATCAAAAGGAAGTCATGAGGAAGACTGGGTCCTATTTGTTGTTCTACAATGTAAACTCATGAGAAAAAGAAACCAAAGGACCAAAAAGGGACTAAGGTTTGTGGAAAGAGAAACTAATACAGAGGGTGAGACCCATGTATATATACTACACAAAGTTTTAGAAAGATAATAGATGGAAATAATGAAAATAAGATAAGGATCTAGGCAAAATAATTTAAAAATTGTGCATTGGTGGGCTATTTGAAAATATGACCTTCATTAGTTTGAATGTGATAGGTGCTCAGAACAAGGATGTCTTCTAATAATTAAGGGACCCACCATTTTTGGGCATTGTTGTCACTTGTATTTTCACCTTTTGAAGATATTCTTAAGCTGTCCTCATCTAAGTGGCACAATGGAAATACCTCTAGGCTTGTGGCTAACCTAATGATGAGGTGAATCTCTAGGTAGGGTTAGCTCCCTTAATGTACCACTTTGAATTTTAACTACACCTAAATTTTTAGGTGAAAAATGGAGAGAGATAACTAAAAACAAACTATTCTAAGGGAGGTGATACACCAAATACGATGATGACTTCTAACTAGCAACATGTTACACATGAGAATAAAGGACTAACTAAACATACACTCTTTTAATCTACATCTTCTCACATCAATGTTACATTATGAGGTTATGGATGAATGTGAAAAGATAAGAGGACTAAAAAAGAGGAATTTAATGTCACTAGTGAATATAATAACTCACTAAATCCTTGACATTTCCTATAACAGTTCACATACCCTACAAAAAGAAGCTTTCTAATGGCAAATAGGATGAAAGAATGAGACAACATGTTAAGGAATCCATAGTCTTCACTAAGAAACAACCAAAATTAAAGTATAACACACTATGAATATTTATGAAGAGGTAAAAAATTAGTAGTATTACTTATCAAATGGTATGCAAATGAGCAAGGCTTCACCATACTCAGGTGGAGCATAAGTTATAATGGTCAAAATGGCTAGTTCTTATAGAAATTGAGAGAGAGAGAGAGGAAAAGAGAGAAATCCAAAGTTCAAAAGGATAATTTTCAAGCTAATAAAATTAATTACTTGTGCATGATAAGAGGATATGGGATGAACCATGTAAGGTTAGAATATACAAGTGTCCATGCAAGTCATAATGCTCATGAAAAGTGGCATGAAACTTCTTATTTTAACTTAGAAAACTACCTTCATGATTTAGACCTATTTGAAAATCATAAAACTAATTAGATATAGGTCTGATGATTAAAATGAAGGGTAATGGTTTTAGGAATGCCTCTCCATGAATTGGTTATAGGTTTGATCATCTGGAATCATTTAGGAATGAATCATCATGATCTATAGTCCAAAAAACTCCTCCTTCATGTACACTGCACACTTGACCTCAAATTTGGCTTTAGTTTCATATAAAAATACATGGGATTGAGTGGATGACAAGTTTTAAGACCATTTATGTCATTATAATAATCAAGGACACCTTAAAATCACCCCACTTAAAGTTTTCCACCCTTCTCACTAGATTGTTCACTATGCTAGTTTTGAATGGCTAAGATGAGAGATTTTGTTGAGGCACTTATGAGTTTTTATAAGGCATTAAATTAACATGGGGAGTTATAAAAAGTCATAATCCTTCTCCCAAAGTTGGTTTCATATATAGAATCTTCCTAGAACTTGTATAATGCATAAAACTATCAAGAAAAGCCTATTTTTTACCCTATCCATACATGTCTGTACAACTAAAAAGAGTGAGAGGGATCTTGAGTGAGTAATTTACAAGTTTAAATCACTTTCATGGTTAAAATATGTCATCTAGATATCTCTAAGATTATTTTTTCCATTAGATCTCTAGTAAAGGTTTAGGAGGGTTTTATCCTATTTTAACTCTTAAGGTTTGTTCACAAAAATAGGGCATTGGAAACTCAAAATAATTCCACAAAAACAAATTTTAGGACCTCTGATGACTTCTCCAAACTCCTTTTTCATCCATGCACATTCTCATGAAAGATGTGGGTGTTAAAAACTAGCCTATCAAGCTCTTTTCCCCATTTCAACAGACCTAATATTGGTCCCTATCTAAAAATTGACTCTCCTTATAGTTTTTAAGCAATGTGAAAGATTTAAAATACTTATAATGACCATATATCCATAATATAATAGGATAGGAGCATATATTGTGTTATAAGTGCAACTGGCCTCTCATTTGGGCACTGAGTTTGAACCATGCTTAATAAG